>OX637392.1:41554592-42845842 GCA_951799425.1 Ilex aquifolium | reverse complement strand
GGTATTTTTTGCCTCAGCAATAGCTATCGATTCAAAAAAATCATACCAACCAATCTTTAGCTTCAATTTTTTTGCGTCGGCTATTTCTCGACGCTATTACTTTAATTTTGCATTACCCATTATTTGCATCCCCCCTTTATCGACTTAAATATTATACTTTCTGACACAAATTGTTTTTTTGTCGTTAAGTACACTATTTGTGTCGAGAAATTGCCGACGCAAAAACCAGTTTTTCTTGTAGTGCTGGTTATGAATCTAGTAGTAAACTGCTCGGCAAGATGCACCCAACTGTCGACAGAGTTCCTTATGAGACCGTCGAACCATTTCATTGCTAATTCCCCCAAACTATTGGTGAACATTGTAGCAGAGCTTTATTTTTCCTGTGGATTGCCACCAACTACCGATAGTGACGAATGTGGGAGATCAGGTCGGTCTTACCATCATAAAGCTTGAAATTGGGGAACTGTGAATTTACTCGAGATCGTTTCCCTTTCTATCCATTTGGTGAAGGGGGATACTTCTATTTTCCCAAGGTATCACCAGTAGCTCTTCTTGCAAGCTCTTTGACAGACTTTTGTTCAGGCCGTTTTAGTTTGCTGTCGAGCTCTTTTGTTATAAAACGCATCCAGATGTCTTCTTCTTCCAACCGAGAAGATTTCCTCCTTTCATTCATGTCTTGGCTATCTTCTCTCCGTCTCCCACTGTATCTCTGGGGGCTGGACTTAGGCTATTACGACCATGCTCAATCTTCAACCCAACGATATGATGATCCATCTTTTCTTAGGCATATTACCCTCTAGATCTTAAGGCCTTTTTGAGCGCCTCGTTTTCTTGTCTTTGTTTCTTTTGTTCATCATGGGATATTTTTAGCATGGTGTTATGCGCGTTGATTAGGTCTTGAAGTGACTGAATTAGCGTCATGAATGTCAAGGTTTCCCCATCGACACATGGAAATTTTTCTTGGTTTGAGCCATCCTTCTGGGCTTCCTCATCTGGATAATATCTCCTAATGACAGATTTTTCAGGATCGCCCCGATTTTCATTCAGGTTTCTGGCGGCGTCCTCCCTGATATCGCAATCTAAGGGGAGGGACACCCTATAGTTACGTTTGTTATCATGCTCTGCATCATCTTGGTTGATGTGCAGCGACCCGATTGTTACATAATCTTGACATGATCTTTTTTGTTCGATGTTTTTCACAAAAAGCACCAATTGTACAAGGGAAAAATCTCGTACCTTACTCCGATGACTAGAACTTTAAGCTAACTAGAAATACGAACAACGTTACACCACTCCTTCTGCAAAATGAGCAAACTGTCAGAGAAATGAGTTGGACTGGTCAGAGGCACTCCGATCCTTAAGTCAATAAAGACTCCGACAATAAAGTAATTTAGCAGGGGAAAGAGTGCATACCTTTGAATTAAGCATTCCTCGGTATTTTTAGCGTTGTTCGGCCTCCTGTCTACTAGGATTTTCTCCAATGGCTATAGTAGGTGACCCACCTAATTCTTAGCCGAATCACTCTTGATTGATGCTAAAATCTCTCTTAACTTCCTTTCTCATCCACCTAACTCTTAGGGTATGCTAATCATGTTCACCCATGATTTTGACAATGTTCTTATCTCTATTCATGATTTTTCAGGATGACCTAGGTATCTTGACTTTGTACGACAGATTATCTATGAGCTTTGGTCGGCCTTGCCTTTAACTCACTTATGCTAATAGTTCAGTCTATTGATCTAAACACTTGAGCCATTTGCTAGGTTGCTTATTTTGGTTTTGGGTGGGGGGGGGAGGATATTCTGTGCTTTCCTCGTGACGTGCTCTAAGACACGTGACTTGATTAATTGGCTCAGTCATGCGCAGTCTTTTTTACCCCTTCGTATGTGAAGACGACATCGTACGCATGAAAATAATTTTGTTTCCATTAGAAAGGCCAACTCTTTTATTTTATTTTTTTTTTAGATTGCAATAATCGTATAATTTGTTACAAAATAATGCAAATAACTTCAACATAATTTTTTCATATGAAAATAGGTTATAATTTATTTTAAATAAAATTCAAATATTTTTATAAATTTAATCCTATTTAAAATATCTATTGTAAAATTATATGTTATATGCTATCGCTAACAAATTCTTAGTTAAAATTAAGTTTCAATTGTTAAGTAAAAATATTACTTCTGATGTTTTTTGATAATTTATATGAGCAATTCTAATCATATTAGTTTCAAAATAATTTTACTTAATTTTTAAAGCTAACTAGATACGATAAAGCTCAGTCAAAAATTTTTAATTTTTATCTTTATACCTACTATTAGATTTATATCACAAATAATAGAATAAAATGATAGTTAAGATTGACCTCATACAAATAAAACGATGGCAACATGAGATGATACTTAATTTGGTCACACATTTGACTTATAAGCACTTTGAAAACAAAAGAACCTATGATTATGAGCTAGCATGTCTAGGGGTTAGGCTATTATAATTCGGTGATACTGTGACAAAGAATGATTCGGCCGAGTTCAATGATTTATATTTATTAATTTAAAAATAATAAATATACAAAGAAAATATACACACGACATATTTTATTTAAAAAAAAATAAAAATATGATACCGAAAAATACATTTATATTTCCCTCATGTCTTGTTGAGTAGAGCCCTTTTCAAGGTGGTATCCTAAAGTCAATATTAACCTAAAATACTTTCTCGCCACTTTAATTACATATATTCGTACGTTATATATACCCCCTAAAGAAAATATGTTTTACAATTTAGAATATAAATAAAAATCTTATAATGTATATCTTGCTTATAGAGCTTATAAAGGATGTGAAAACATCAAAAGTGACGGGTGTGGTGGTTAAGTGTTATGTTAGCCTAGTTAGATTCGCTTTTAAGAATTATAGCGGACGCTGTCAGGAGTCTCATAATCCCACCAGAAAGAATCTATCAGAGTAATATTTAGACGCTCTCTTTTGCTCCACCTCTTTTTTCAATATCAAATAAAAAAACATCAAAAGTGACAAATGACTAGGGGTGTCAATGGGCCGAGTTACCCACAGATCCCATTATTCGGTCCGAAAAAAATAGACCTGAAGCGCAATAGGCCTGATAGTTGACCCGCCCGAGCCCAATATCTTTAAAAAGAGGGCTTGAGTTTGCCCCCAAATCCATTACCCGGCCCAAGAGCCCAGCCCACCCACCCTTCCTTTGAAAAAAAATTATACTTTTAGACCATTAAATTTGAAACTTTGAAATAAGTCTCCCAATATCGAAATTTAAAGTTTTAAAATGTTAAATATTATAAATAATATATTATTTTCTTTTCCATGTATTAAGCATATAAGTTTTAAATAGTAGAGTAATGCAAACGACAGATAAATTAGTAGGTGTCAACTTAGTTGGGATTTATTCATTCTATTGGATGTAATTCATTATTTTATTTTTATCCATTTTGACTTTACTTTTGATTTAAAAATATAATTTACACAAATATTAAGTTACAAAAATATTCATTATTTTTAAATAAATATGTATATAAAAAAATCCACAAGCAAGCCCGCCCAATAGGCTCACGGGTTGGGCTGCGAGTAGCCTACCCCTACCCAAAGCCCGGTCCGGCCTGCCCGATAACTCACTTGGGTAACAGCTTGGGCCTACACTACCCAGCCCGACCCAAAAAAAAAATTCACGGGCCTAACCCTGTCCAGCCCATGGACACCCCTACAAATGACCCTTCGTATTTTGCAATTATAACCGTCTCACTTGAATATAAGTTGCATATATATATATTAATTACATAAATTCCCACATTATTTCCTTTAATTCTCCTACATTCATTTATGAACAATGTTATTGAAACAAAAATTATTGACATAATCTGGGAATATAATGATTGAAGTCATTGAATTATCGATAGGTCTCACTATTAAAATGCATTCGGCCATTATCAATCTAATAGTTTAAAATACATTATGTTCGTAAATTATATTCTAATAATAATATTATTTATTTAATTAAAAAATACTATCTAAATCTAATTTATTGATCTCGTATCTGACCTAATCACTGTTTGCCATTGGGACACGGCTCTAGTTGATATTCGCTTCTAATTCAACGATTATAATGTATTAGACTAGCAAATAAAATTAATAAATTTAGTCTAAATAATATTTTTACATTTATTTATTTGTCTACATTTATTGGTTGCAACAAATGCAAAATCCAGAGCCACAGAAAGAGTCCAATTGGCATGTAACTATCCTCACAACTGAAAAACCCAGAGCCACAGAGAGAGTCAACCATACACTGCTACATACAAACTCTGCAATGAAAACAACTGCCCTTTAATTTACCTAGTGAAGTTCTCAAAGAGTCCAACACAGAACCCAAAGTTCTCAAGACTCAGAGGCTTCACTCATGAACTCTTCAAACAAAATTTACCCACATTCAGACACTCTTTTATGAATACTTTTTTCATATATGAGACATGTAATGTATCATTAAAAAATTTATAGTAGTAAGTATTTTCTTGTAGTAGTGATCTACTGATTTATATTAAAAGAACGACGTAAAAATTGAACTAAAATTTATCGATTCTAATTGAATTATTTGGTTCGATTCGAATTTTTGAATCATATCTTTGACTTCTAATTGATTTAAATATGGATAATAAAAATAAAATTTGTGTAATTTGATTTAATTGAAGTCCTATGGTAATTCATGTCACCCTCCAAGTGCAAACCAAAGACACCCTCCATTTTTCCACAATCCTAATCTTTTTACTTACAACAAAATAAAAAAAAATAAAAAAAGAAAGAAAGAAAGAGAAAAACATCATTTTTTTTTTAAATTCTAAGAAAAGCATCATTGTCTCTCTGCAAACCTTTCATTTAAACAGCAACTCTTAAAAGTTCCCAAACTATTAAAACCTCCTTCCACAAGCAAGCAAAGAGATTACTGCAACTGCAAAGTGGTCAAAGGATAATATGCCACAACTGAGACCCTATTCCTCTCTCTCTCTCTCTCTCCTTAATGCCTCTCTGTCTCTGCATTGCAGAAGAACTCATAATAATGATCTACTAAATCTTAACACTGTAAGCAGTAGATTTTCTCTTCTAAGTGTACAGAAACCCTAGTCTTTAGTGTTTTGAAAAACCCAAGATTCTAAAAGCAAACTTTAATGGAGTTTTGATAATTTATCTTGAAAAAATACTGCCATGAAAAGTATTCACATGCACGCTCGTCTGAGTCTATCACCTGACAAAGTATGAGAGAGACACTATTCACAGAGATAGTGAATATACGAGAGAGGACAAAAGCAGAAAGCAAAGGATCTCCATGCGGGAACAGTTCTTTAAACCTGTTCTGCACCAGAAGATAGATATAATTTGTCCATATATAAATGTGTTTCAGTAAATTATATATATATATATATAGAGAGAGAGAGAGAGAGAGAGAGCACGAGGCTCAAAAAACCAGGGGCTTTCGCACTCACCTTTAAAACTGCCTCGATTTTCAAATGCAGGAAAAGGAAACCCCATTAACAACCAAACCAACCCTATAGAAAGTGCTATTCATCCCCCTGCCCCCATCCCTCTCCCACCTATGGATGGTCATGCATGCATTATGGTCATCATCATCCATACATACATGCCAGCGTAGAGCTGAACAGATACTTAGATGCACAAAATACATACACTATAAAAAAGTTCACTTAGCAAAGGATTTTTTTGTCCAATAATACTCTTTGCCTTGTGAAGATTTTGTCTTCTTAAGGTAAGAACATTTCCGATAGACTTACTCAAATTTAAGTAAGAAAAAAAAAAGGTGAAAAATTTAATTTGATATAAACCTTTCCAATAGACAAACCTTTTTTTAGAGAAACAGAAACCCTAATTTAAATGAGGACACACCTAAATTTTAAAAAATGTAAAATATGATAATTAGATCTTTAAAGGAGGGTGTAATTTCACCATTAAATATTTGGGTTTAAAAAAGGATCTCCCTTGATTTGAATTTAAAAAAAAAAAATTTATTTCATATGAAATGAGTATGAGTCTAATATCGAAGAAGAGTTCAAGCCTCCCTATCCCTTCCCTCCCAATATATATATACTATGGGTAATCTGTGTCTGAACGTACGGTACAATGTGAATGATTTTGAGAGAAATATTAATGACCGTTGGATGAATCTATTTGTGACCGTCAAATAACTTTATTGAAACTTGTCTTGTTTATAAAGATTTGTTTGTTAACTTCTGTACAAGAACTCTGAAACATCCGTTTTTTTAAAAAAAAATTTAGGCGAAGCAATTTTATAACGCCATCTTACCTTTCAATGGAACCAGGGGAGGTTGGCCCCAGTTAATTGAGAAAATATTCATTACAATGTTGATACCACGTGGTAAGGTGATGTAATATTATCAACTAATAATAGTAAAACATATAAACAGATGGACTCCACAAAAACTGATAACTAACCTGTCTTGTAAGCAAATAACTTCCCACCCTTCTATCATTGAAGCCTAAGTGGAGTTTACTTTTCTCATTTAAAATTTTATTATTGGTTGGTGATACCATGTCATCAATGGTGACATGATATCACCATTACATTCAATATTTACTTTAGTTAATTGATCGTTCAATTAGTAATTTGGAGGTTAATTGTGAATTTTTTATAATTAATAAAATATGTATCGTATTTTCTTCTTCAAAAAAAAATTAAAAATCTGTGGAGGGTAAGGTTTATTAGGTATCTATTAAGGAGGGGTAGACTTTGAAAAGACATTGATGGACGTTTGAACATTAGTATCATAATCTAATACAAATTTTGTAAATTTTTTATAAGTTTTAAGATTATTTATAATTTACTTATGATTGATTCTAATAGGACCAATCCCAATATTTTTTTGATAACCTTTAAAGTTATAACATGACTCAAAAAAATTATATATTTTTTTTTATTATAAATAAGCTCAAAAACTTGTATCAAAATTCATAAAAGTTATAAAATATTATGGAAGAATTACATTCAAACCTCCTCGGGTTTGTTAGTTAATTACTTAAACTCCCTAACATTTAAGATAATATATACAAATCCTCTAAAATTTGTATCTGCATAACACTTAGACCCCTGTCGTCAATATCTATTAGAAAATTGGTTAGTAAATTATACTCAGACCCACTGAAGTTTGTATGTGTGTAATATTTAGATCCCTTAAGTTTAAAATGTTATACTTAGATAAAAAATACTCCAATCAAAGATAGAATATCAAATATTTTAAATTTATAACCAAAATTCATGTTATATTATGTCATTTATTGATATAAAATCAAAAATAAAAATATATTTCTTTTTAAAAAAATTATAATTAGAGTACAATTATACTATCTATTGAAATAAAACTAAAAAAATAAAGAAGATGTCAAACTGTAATGAACACAATATCTTCTTTTTTTAATTGGGGTAATTTGGTCGTTTAATAGATATATTTAGACCTTTCAAGTTTAAAATATTATACTTAAATAAAAAATACTCCAATCAAAGATAGAATATCAAATATTTTAAATTTTACAACCAAAATTCATGTTATATTATGTCATTTATTGATATAAAATCCAAAATAAAAATTCAATTTTTTTCTTAAAAAATCATAATTAGTATACAATTATAATATCATTTGGAATAAAACTAAAAAAATAAATAAGGGGTCAAACTGTAATTAGGGATGTCAATGGACCGAAGCGGGGGCGGGGGGTATAGTCTCCATCCCCGTACCCGCTTAAAAAATCTTCGTTCATCCCCGGTCCACCCCTGCTAACGGGTATAATTTTCATCCCCATCCCTGTCCGCGGGTAAATTTATAATCTCCGTCCCCGTCCCCGTCCCTGCTTCCCCCGTACCCGCCTAAGCCTAAGCCTTTTTTTTTTTTTTTTAAAGAAAAGAGAAAATTTTATTTAATGAAATCCAAAAATTACAAGAAGCAAAAACTGAAACTGTTTAAGCAAAACAGTCACTGCCCCCAGACACCAAAGACTAAAGGAGCAATCATATATATATATTATATTTATTTAGGGCTAAAAGAGTATTTATATAGAGTATTTATTTATTTATTTAACGGGTAACGGGGACGGGGCGGGGGTAAGGGTAAGTCCATCCCCGCATGGGTTTATACAGGTATCCCCGTATATGTCCACCGTCCAATACGTATAGTCCATCCCCGGTCCAAATGGGGCGGGTTTGGACGAATACCCGTTTTTCCCCGGTCCATTGGCATCCCTAATTGTAATGAACGCAATATCTTCTATCTTTAATTGTGGTAGTTTTGTCGGTTAATAGATAGTATAATTGTATACTAATTATGATTTTTTTTTTAAATTTCCATGACATAATAGAACATGAATTTTGTTTATAAAATTTAAAATATTTGATATTGCTCACGGTGTCGCAAATCACAGGTCTACCGGTTCCAATTCAAGAATAGGTATGTAAAGCAAATATTTAATAATTTGAGATGCAAGCTTTAATTATTCTCTTAAGTATCAGATTGACACCGTAGTCATGATTTAATGTAAGAGTTTGACAAAGTTGTTATTATTTATTTTCTTGGGCATGTTGTATATGTAATAGAGTAGGAGTAGTTTTGAAGGAAATCAAGAGGGTTTCAACTCGAATCCAATGGTGAAAGTAACTTTGTTTCTTATAAAATGTTAGTATATTGTTTGTGAAGACTTGTATTTCAAATCTACCGGTTTAAGTTCTTCCGAATGATGCTAGTTTGGGATTTTCTGGTTGATAGTTTTTCTGAATAAAGAAAATTGTGAGATTCGGATTTATGGAAGTTCATCAAATAAATTATAAATTCAATCCAGATTCCAATCCGGATTGTTCACCCTATCACCTTTCAATACCTATTTCACCTTATCAGGTGGTAACACTTTCTTAGCCGCCACTGACTCTTGCTGCACTCCTCAGTCTGCAAAAAAATTGAAAAATTATTAAAGTATGAGGACTTAGAACATCCACCAATACTTTCATCATAAACAAAATTAGTCAAACAAACTTGAGAGGAATCTCAAGAATGAGATACATTCAATTTATTGTTCACAACATAATCAATCATATCTACTTCGTGAAAATCAGAATCCTCCCTTTGTTATTTGTCAACATTAAAAATATTCAATTCCATTGTCATATTACCAAAAGAAAACTTCATGACCCAATTTCTACAATTTATTAAAGTATTAGAAGTTGCAAGGAATGGTCTACCAAGTATGGCAAGAATTGAAGTTAATAGGGAAATAAAACTTGTCTACCTGAACAAGTACATCCTCAACTATTCCTCTAGGAATTTTAACCGACCTATATGCCAATTGAAGTGTGATGGGCGTAGGTTTCTACTCCCTGAATGACAATTGTTCATAAACCGAGTAGGGAAGCAAATTCACACTAGTTCCTAAGTCAAGTAATACTTGTTTAATTTTGAACTTCCCTATGACACATGCAATGGTGGAACAATCTGGATCCTTGTATTTCAGAGGGGTATTATGTTGGATGATGGAAGACATTTGTTCGGTCAAAAAGGCTTTCTTTTGAACATTAAGCTTCCTCTTGATGGTACACAAGTCTTTCAAAAATTTAGCATATGATGGAATTTGTTTAATGACATCTAGCAGTGGAATATTAATCTTGACTTGTTTGAACACTTTCAAAATCTCAGAATGCACATTAGCCTTTGATGTTAAAACCAACTTTTGAGGAAAAGGTGCAGGTATAGGACATCTAGGTGGCTCACTAGGCACATCTTCTATGCTAGGCTCAACATGGTCAACACCCTCATATTCCCTAGTGGTTTTTTTACTCTCATTAGGCTCTTGAGCCTTCATGGGAATGATTTTATCAACCACCTTTCCACTCCTAAGGGTGTTGATAGCCTTCACTTGTACTTGGGTGACATTCGGTGATAAAGAAGAAAACCCCACTTGGAGTTGGCCTTGTGAATTTGGTTGAAGTTGTGCCGGAAATTTCCTTTTTCTTGGTGACAATGGGTTGTGGTCAACTTGGTAAGTGTATTCCGGATAGCATTTATGGTTTGTTGTTGTCGAGTGAAGTTTTGGGTCAATTGACCAAGGGCTCGAGTGGTTTGGGTATTCATTGTGGCTTGGCTAGTAATAAATTGTTGCAAGGTGTCCTCCAAAAACCTCTTGAGTGGTGGTGTATAAGGGACAAAATTGGACGCCCTTGAAAATGGTTGGAAAAAAGGTTGTTGTGCGGCATTATCATTTCTCCAACTAAAATTGGAGTGAGCCTTCCACCCCGGATTGTAACTGTTTGAGTAGGGGTTGTTATAGGGCTTGGAAAAAGCATTCACTGAATTGGCTTGGTCACTCAATACCTCCTTTAAAGCGGAGATTGTAGGACACACATTAGTTGAATATCCTTTGATCTCACAAATTGAGCACAACTCCTCTTGAGCCACGGTTTGGACCTCATTCACTTTTTACATCTCCATCGCATCAATCTTCCTAGCTAATATTGCAATCCTTGCATTCAAGTCACCCTCCTCCTTCAATTGATACTTTCTCCCTTCTAATGGTGCATTTGAGGTCTTAGACTTAGACTCGGGGGATTAAGTGTCCTAAGCTTGGGCACTCTCGGTCAAGGAATCAAAGTAATCAAAAGCCTCTTCCGGTTCTTTAGCCATAAACTCCTCGTTACTCATCATTTCTACAAATTGCCTCATTTGTGAAGATAAAGCCTTACAAAAAAAACTTATGATCCGTCAACTTTCATAGCCATGATGAGGACATGATGCAAGTAGCTCATTGAACCTCTTCCAACATTGGTAAAATGTTTCATTTTCTTTTTGAGATAAGTTCATTATTTGTCGCTTCAAAGAGTTTGTTTTCTGAGTTGGAAAAAACTATTTAAGGCACTCTCCTTGAATTTCCTGCCATATTCCAATAGACCTTGGCCTAAGGGAGTTCAACCACGTTTTGGCTTTATCCTTTAAAGAGAAAGGAAAAAAACTTCAAATGGATTATACCCTCTGTAGCCGTCAAGTCTTGGAATGTGGCACAAACCTCCTTAAACTCACGGAAATGAAAGTAGGGATTTTCGGAATCTAAACCATGAAATTTAGGCAACAATACAATCATGCTCGGTTTAAAGCCAAAATGATGAGTTTGCATGGGAAAAATAATGTATGAAAGTGTAGTGTGACGGGCAGGATGCAAGTACTCTCTCAATGTTCTAGTAGTATTAGCATTTACATTAAAATGCCCATTGTTCACTTCCTCATACTCCTCATTGTCACCATGATTACTCCTAACAAGATCCCCTGGTGGGTCCGCTTGTGGCATGAAAGGATTGCGAACCCTTTGTGGGTTTTGAGGTAATCGGGGGTTTTGGACTAACTGGGAATGCGGTGGAAGCAAAGGGTTTTGACCTATTGGTGGATTTTGTGTCATCCTACGATGTGTGTGTGCTTGTGGGAGTGTGTCAAATAAATCACCAAATAATGAGTCAAAATCCTCACTAATCAACCTTCCACCAATCTCTCTATCCCAAGAGTTCATGCAACAATGACAAACACAAGTAGAAAAATAAAATAAAATGCACGAAAATTAAATGATAAGTATGTAAAAGTGGAAAGAGTTTACCCAATCTTATGCAAAAACTGAGCAAACCTCGAATAATGATGGAACAATCCTCAACCGTGCCTCTTCCTCAGCAGCGGCGCCAAAAACTTGATTCGTCTCAGAAGTTCTAAACTCAAATATAGGTTGTCAAGCAATTAGTAAATATTGGTAGAGTCCAAGGTCGATCCACAGGGAGATAGGAATTTCAGAGTGTGAAAAAAATATTAATAAAAGAAAATATGTGAATGTTTGAGAGAGTGATTTGGTGATTGGAATTTAGAAAAAATAACTAAAATTGTTTAGGAAAGAGATTTGGAAAAAAATACTAAGGCATTGGGTACTATTTCAATAACAATTGGATATCAAATTGATCCTAATTTTCAGTCTCAATTGGGAATCAACTAGGGAGTAAACCCAATTGGAGGATTTGACAATAATTAATCAGGAAATTCTCTAATGTATAAACAAAGAGTTAATCTAAATGAATCCAAACATCTAATTGTCAATTACAAGCATTCACCATGTCCGGAGTTTGTGATAAATCAAGCAATTGAACAATCAAACACCCGAATTCATGAAAACCAACAAATCAATTAATCAAAGGAAAACGCCAACAATTTAACCCAAGCTTGGACATCTAGCTATTCAACTCATAGGGAATCTCAAGCATTCATCACATAAATAGCATAATATTTCAAGAGATTATAGAGAGAGAAAGCTTTGCCAAAATAAGAAGAATTGAATTATTAAAGAAAACCCCAAATGAAGAACATAGGATCTAATTTACATACCCAAGTGTATTAAAACTTCCCCTGGCCTTAGTAAAAGAGATTAGCCAACCATGGAAAAGGAAGAAATCATCAAATTAATCTAGGTATAAAAATTTCCAGATCTGGTATAAACCCTAAAAGCTATTTAGAAAAGTACCAAGGTACTTTCCCCAAAGAGGAAGATGATCACCTTCTCGCGTCATCGGGCTTTCCTCATTGGTTGGGAGCAAAAACACGTGTCCGAACGTGGATTTTATGATGTCCGGACATGATAGGCGGTTCAACAAGCATTTGGACGTGAATTAATGACATCAAGTACTAGGAGCTCAGCCTATTTTTGCCTCTGATGCAGAATCTCAGTCTGGACGTGGATAAATGGCATCCGGACATGGCCTCCAAAACTTTAATCTTTAATTTTCTCCTTTCTTTTGTATATTTCACTCTCATGTTTGCCTATTTGCCTCCTAATCTCACTATTTCACCTGCAAAATAGATAAACACCAATTAAATCATGATAAAATCAAATATGACATTAATCTCATACAATTAAGTCCAAACCCGTGATAATTAGCCCACAAATGATAAGATACATGACGATCCCGAATTTGACTGGGCCAAGCCCAATCTAAATAACCAAGAAAGCCCAAACGGAGCTGAGTCAACCCATTAGAAAGGAAGGCATCAAGAGGTCGACACCCAAAGCACCAAGGCCAACACAGGAGGACATGACAACCCTTGGGCGCCACCTAGGCAGGCCCCTTGGGAGCCTTCCCTCTTTGCTCCTCTTGATTTTGGTACTCCAATGCAAGTCCAAGTGCAGCCCACTCCAAGTCCAAGCTCAAGGTCAGGATCACTACACACATTGCTCTCTCTCTCTCTCTCTCCCCAAGCACTATAATACTTCCAGAGAACATCCCTCCGGCGACTCTTATTCATCAATAAAGAACACCAGGCCACCGCTGCCATTCCCGAAAGTGGAGTAGGTCATCCAAGACCGAACAATTATACATCTCTGTGTTGATCTATTGTTTATCGTTTTAATTCCTTGATTGTCATTGATTGCTTGTTAGTTGCTCATTAATTACACCCTTATACATTCTTGACTGTTGATCTTGCACAAGACAATTTTGTGCATCATCAATACATATGCAATACTTAGGGTTGAGTACTAATTACTCAGTGAAGTATATATATTTGGTATAACTGACGTCATTATCGTCACGGAATATCACCATCTATTTAAAAAAATTTAAATGGATGAAACAAATCTCACTTTCATATATGGTGTTGTTATTATGTTACATGTAAGGGTGTTTATTAAATTGTGTGAAATTTACTTGCTCTTTGTTACTTTATTATTTGATAGTAATATTACATGAAAGTGATGATGTAATATCACAGTTACGTTTGTAAAATTAGGAATTGCACACTAATTTTATTAATCACTAATAAAATTATACAATTACAGTAGGAGCTGGATCCCATGATTGATGGGATTGGAAGGCAGAATTAAAATACAACAGCTAAAGTTTTGGAGGATTTACAACTGGGAAGAGAAATTAATGGGATTGAATCAACCATGTGATCATCCATATCTTGGTCTTTGAATGAAGTATGTAATGCTCTAATGCTCCCCCTTAAGTTGGAGCATGAGGATTGATCATGCCCAATTAGGCAAGACGGTATTGAAATTGAGCACGACCAAGAGCTTTCATGAAAATGTCTGCGTGTTGATCATTGGTCGGGACATGATGAGTGGAGATCAGGCCTTGACTAATTTTTTTACGTACAAGGTGGCAGTCGTGTTTACTGTATTTAGTGCGCTCATGAAAGACTGGATTTGCAGTTATATAATACAGCCTGGTTGTCATAGTGAAGGCGCACTGGTTGAGGATGAGAGACTCCCAAATCAATAAGCAGATATCTAAGCCAAGTTATTTCACAAGTCGCACTGGGTGTGGGTATGCAATTTATGAGGTGAGTGGCAGAGGCTTGAATTCAAATGTGGTACACCCAAGTGTAGGTAGTCATGCTCATGTTGTAGTAATAACTCGGTGTAGTTTGAGGTCGATCATCAGGAAATGAGTAAATTAAACAAAGTGTAAGAAAGAACAAGATTTTTAAAAAGTAGGACTAATTGGAAAGCAATTCACAAAAGTAAATTTAAAATTAATAATAATTTAAAAAATGATTTTCTAGTTTCGAGATCCAGATCTACTAATATTTATCGAAAAGTTATATTTATGCAATATTAATTATCTGAGTTGATTTTCAACGTCAGTGTAGTCAACCGAAAAATATTTCGATGAACAAACAATTAATTTGATTGACTTAAAAAATAAATTTTAAAGAACTAACTAAAATACTTGCAGTGAATTATAAACATTATTTATACCAAGAATATTAATCTTGTTGATGAATAATTAAACAATTATACAAAGTATCAAATTTTACATTCAATCAATCGAATAAATAAAAGATTTAACATTGATATCAAAATAAAAATTACATAAATATAACGATCCAAATAAATAATTATAGATTCATCAACCCTAACTAGAAAGTACAAAAAAATTACTCATAATTCATGGCTGAATCTCCAAGAATTTTGGTGAAAAATAAAATAATAAAATAGGTTAAAAGGCTATTAGGTTGGGAAAAGAACAGAACCCTCTCAAAAACTTAAGGGTGTATTTGTAGAAAAGTAGTGTTGGCACAAGTAAAAGCGAAGTAGAACTCTTATGCTCCGTTTGGTAGGAAGGATGGAAAATAGGAAGGATACACTTTCTATCCTTCAAGGAAGGAAAGTATGATGGATACACTTTCCTTCATTCGTGTTTGGTTGGATGGATGGAAAATAAAAATGACTAAATTTTTTTTTTTGTGCTGGATAAGATTAGAGGTGACAATCGAGTCATATCGTGGCAGATTCGTGTTGAGTCATTACGAATTTATGTCGAACATTACTAAAATCTAACTCAACTCATTTAATTAATTGTGTCGTGTTAAGTTACGAGTTGGACTGTTTATTATTTTTATTTTTTATTTTTTTATTTTTTGCCTTTTTTATTTTTTAATTTTTTTAATTTTTTTAATTTTTTTAATTTTTTTAATTTTTTTAATTTTTTTAATTTTTTTAATTTTTTTAATTTTTTTAATTTTTTTAATTTTTTTAATTTTAAAATTTTTAAATTTTTTTTTAAATTTTTTTTAAAAATATATATATAAATACATATTTTATCATTGTATTTTTATATGAAATTAATGTATATATATGTATATATTAAAAGATATATAGGCAAATAAGATACATCTTAACACAAATAATTAACTTTCCATCCACTTTCCTTCCGATTTTGGAGGGATTGATTTTGGTGAGTTGGAAGGAAAGTTAATCCATCCACTTTTCCATCCTTCCTACTTTCCTTCCTTACCAAACATGATGTTTTATTTATCCATCCCACTTTCCATCTTTCCAACTTTTCATCCTTCCACTTTTCCATCGTACCAAACGGAGCATTAGACTTATTGAAATTCTTCACTTGGATCAATCCACAAAGAGTATGGATCGATCCTCATTAAATTTCTGCTCCGGAATCAACACAATAGGGATCGATCCCTTTTTAGCAAGGGTCGATCCTTTTAAAGGATCTAAATTGATTATGATATCATCTTGACTCTTGGCTTGAATCAAAATGGCTTGGCTTGGCTTGGCTTGAATCAATATGTAATGATATTAGAATTAGCATGATTAACAAGAAATTAATGTAAATCATTAACACTAATGTACCAAAATAGTACACTTTTCATGACTATTCAGCAGTTAGAATGCAATCTCCTCAAAATTTAAGAGGCAAATTTGCTTGAAAGAGTAAAAATCTTGCAACTTCAAGCAAGTGTCAATGTTTGTGTTCGACGACACCATTTTGTTGAGGTGTGCCGACACAACTTCTTTGGTGAAAATTTTCCTTTTTACGGAAAATATTTTGAACTTCATGATATAGAAATTCAGACCCATTATCGGAGCGAAGATTTGACAGTGGGGTTAAATTGTGTGCGAACCATGGCTAGGAAATCATAAATAAAATTCTTGGTGTCTGAGTTAGCACGCATCAAATATACCTAAGTATATCTACTAAAATCATTCACAATGGTTAAGAAATAATGAGCGCCAATTAAAGATGGAGTTTTATATCCACCCCACTGAATTTTAATAGCAAAAGGAGCAATAGAAATAATATCACTACTCAGAAAAGGAAGACGATGTTGTTTGGCAAGGGGACATTGTTTGGAAAGAGAAATTTTGAGCCTTTGAGGCATTGAATTACCTTTTCTTTGAATTCCACGGAGTGGAGAGGGGAGGCTTTAGTTGCCTATAAAAAAGGTAGTAGGCCTTCTCATTTTGGCTAACTTTTGTGGTGTAGCTTTCACATGAGTTTTTGGCTAGAACTCCTTTAATTGAGGAAAATATAGTTGGAAGCAAAATGGAGTATAAAAATTTGTTAAAATAATATTTTTTTTGCTGTTTTTAAATGGGTTAAACGAGTCGTGTTGTGTTACCCGTTTATTAAACGGTTCGTGTTCGTGTTAAATTTTTTTACTCATTTATTAAACGTGTCGTGTATGAGTTTATATGTTTTTCACCCGTTTAACCCGACACGTAACCATTTAACTCGACACGATTGACACCCCTACCTTGGACAACATGTAAATAGATTGTATTGGGGTGGTTTGGAACCATTTGGCAAACATACTGGATTAGAAGAAATGGGACTATGAAATTCTCGAAAGAAAGAGAGCGTGCAAGCCATATGATCAGTGGCACCCGTATCAATGATCCAAATCTATGAGGAAAAACTTACCAGCCAAGTGAGCAATAGGTTGTGAGGTACCTATGAGGAGTAAATTGAGAAGTGCATGTTGTGTAAGAATCATTCAATCCCATAAGGAATTGAAGTAAATGGGTTTGCTGTTGAATGGATAGCGTAACGATCATAGCACGTATTTGGGTTATAGTATTTGGGTGAGACCCAATCATCCAAGGATGATATGTATTTGGGTTATAGTTTTTGGGTTTCATTTAAGTTGTGTAATATTTTCCTAAAAAATATGGATACCATACCGAAAACTAAATCATAACCATTGATTTTTTTTTAATTTATTTGTTATCATGGATCTTGAAAATAATAAAATAAAGTGAAATCTATCTAATATTACGACTAGTTATAAAAGAACAACAACGTTCAAGATTAAGTCAATTTTCATTTACTTTGATCCAACAGTATAAAATTTATCCCAAATTTTGTTTTTCCGCTCAAAAATATCATATTTTTCGCACAGCCTCTAATGTTAGACAATTCAATTTACACACTTTCCAATGTCAAACAACTCAATTTAATTCACACCAACCTCTATTTCTTGCCGAGAAATACTATGTATCCCAAATTTGTAATCCAAATTTACATCCCAAATGAAGGAGGATCGTTGGATGAGTAGGTCCCATCAACTTTTTTAAATGGGACCCACTAATCCAATTGTCCCCATCATTTGGGATGCAAATTTGAGTTACAAATTTGGAATACATAACATTGCTCTTTCTTGCCCCTCTCTCTTTGTTCTCTTTAATGTTAAATTGAGCAATTAAAGAAAAATAAATAAATTGTTATTTAAAATATAAATATTGAGATATCAATGTTTATTTTTGATATTACTAAGTGTTTTCACGTAAGGAATTATTATTAGTAATAACATATGGAACAGTTTACATGTATCGTATTTTATTAATATAAAATAAAATGTATGATAGCGAAAAATAATTTGATTTACTAAAGTAATAGTTCACCAGCAAAGATGACAGAAGGCATGTGCCAGAATACTTGTAATGGAACCAGTGGAAGAGAAACTCTGCGCCTGCAGTGATATTTCAGTGGTCCACAGGGCAGAAGATTACTTCTTCACACCACCAGTTCTTTGTGGTCAGGGCCAGGGGTGGCGTGGTGGTACTGGTCCCTCTCATTTTGACTTTGATCCAGGATTACACAGAGACTCTGCAACAAATCCTAAAACCCCAATACAAAGGTGAGTATATAAATTCTACTATCTTTTCTTGCTTACTTTACACCTATTGGTTGACCATAGTTGACAGAATTTGAATCTTGACACCCACTCTCGTCAGTTCTAATTGTATCATCAGAGCTAAGTCTATCAATCGTGTTGGGTGAGACGGATTCGTGTCAAAAAATATTTCACTCATATTCAAAATTTGTTTATTAATTTGTGTTTATGAATCGTGTATAATCAGTATATAAACGACTCATAAATTTATTTATTTTTTTGATTAATTTGACCCATACTCAAAATCAGTTAATTTTGTAACGTATAAATAGATCGTGTCATATTTTAATATCCCTGACTATAACTCGTTAAGGAAAAACAGCTCTAAGACAATTCAAATAAATGGGTATCACGTTACAACAAAATATTGAATGTAACGGTGATATCACGTTATCATCATCACGTGGTATCATTATTCAATAATAATCCAACATATAAGCAAGTGAATTTCACTTAATTTAATAACTACCCTGTCCATGTAAGAAAATAACAACTTATGCAAAGAAGTGAAGTTTACTTTACTCGTAAATTTGTTATTAAATAGTAACATCACGTAACAATAGTGACATAGTGTCATCGGGACAACCAATATTTTACTCATCGGGTTACCTGATACACATCACCATTCATTCATAAATTTCGAGAGTTGAAGTCATAAGAGTAATTTTATCCAAAAAAATAAGTCATAAGAGTAATGGTATTAAGGAGGTAGGGGATTTCTACAACAACATTGATATGGAGGTGTGGGAATAATATCTCAATCCCCGCGTGAAGCCTCTCTCTCTGTCTTCCTTAGAATTTTGACAATTAACCAGGTTAATACAACCTAATTCAATGTGTGTGTATATATATATATATATATACTTCTCCTCTACTTACCGACCTAGTAAGCATGAGAGTCAGTTTCCTATGTTATTATTATTTATTGTTAAATATAAAGTTCATTGGATTTGCAAATGGCAATGGGAAATTAATGGTAACAGTGTTGCCCAGCAATTCTCTGTCAAATGGTGGCCCAGGTTCCAACAGGACAAGGTCATTGAACAGGTATATATATATTGGTTCAATGGGTGTCGGGATCAGCTTACATGCACCTCGACTAATTCCTTTCCCGGTCCGATCTAAAGCAGGTCATCCATACCAAAACTAGGGTATTCAAATGTATATAATTCAACTCACATCATTTATATATTATACATAATCAATTTTGTATCTTATGTATTAATCAAACATACGCATGCAAAACAACGAAAAATTCAAGCCAAAAATGCACTTCTTGACAGATGTCATCCTATTGTCAAAACACGTTCCAACCAAAAACTCACTTAGGTAGTGTGGGCCAACTTTGTACGAACCATAAACTCAAACAAACAAACTAACTGTGAGAATAAAGATTTTTCTATTGAACTCAAGTATTAACATAGTACACATGTGAAGTATATATAGTAGTGTTTTACATCATCAAATACAAATTTGATGTTATCCCAAAAAGATCTAATTAGAGGTAGATCAATTAATTTGGGATTGACATTATCTCAAGATGTTATCCCACAGAGATTCAGATGGCGAGAGATCCATTATGATAACTAATCTTTGTCTCTAACTCGTCCCTGCAAGTGAAGAGCTCCATAAAGGAGACTATGTTTGTCACGAAGAGGCTTGAACCGTGGAGTGGGTAATGGTTTGGTCAGAATGTCGGCAACTTGATCCATCGTAGAGAGGTATTTGACATGTAGGTTGCGTTTGGTGACATTTTTACGAACAAAGTGAATGCAATTTCAATGTGCTTCATGCGGCTGTGGAAAATCAAGTTGGCAGTAAGGAATGTTGCACCGATGTTATCACACCATAGAATGGGTGGTTGACTTGGAAAAATATGTAGCTCCTTGAAAAGAGATTGTCACCAAAGATTTTTTATAGTGGCATCGGCGAGGGCCCGATATTCAGCTTCAGTACTTGAGCGTGCAACAGCTCGTTGTTTGCGAGAAGGCGAAGAGACGAGATTGGGGCCAAGGAAAATGGAGTAACCACTTGTTGATTTTCGGTCGTCAAGATAGCCGGCCCAATCAGCATTATAAAAGGCCGAAATGATAGAGGATGGATGTCTTGTGATGGGAAGACAAACATCTACTGTGGATTTAAGGTACCGAATGATGCGTTTGACAACGATCCAAAGAGCATCTATGGGTTGCTGCATGTAATGGCACACCTTATTTACGGAATATGACAAGTATAGCCTAGTGATAGTGGTGTATTGAAGGGCACCGGCGATACTCAGATACATTGCGGCATCGGGAAAAGGGGCATCATCAATGCAACGAAGTTTCGTGGTTGGAGCAAAAGGATTAGAAATTGGCTTGGCACCAGCCATGGCAGTCCGTTTGAGAAGATCAACAATGCATTGACGTTGGATAAGCAAGAGACCATTAGAAGTATGTAAAACCTCAATACCTAGAAAGAAATTAAGACACCCAAGGTCTTTGATGGCGAATTCATTGCCAAGGTGGTGAATAAGAGAAATGATCATTGGTGTGGAGCTGCCTATGATAATAAGATAGTCGACGTAGACCAACGCATAATTGTGAGAAGAAGTTGCCATCCAAATAAACAAAGAGGGATCGGTGTGAGATGCCGCAAACCCTTAAGTGATGAGAAAAGTGCTTAACCGAGTGAACCATGGACGAGGCGCTTACGTTAAGCCGGTTGCTTCATATACACAACCTCTTCAAGATTGCCATGGAGGAAGGCATTGTTAATTTCAAGTTGGTGAAGGACCCACTAACAACTAGTGGCTAGACTCAAAATGGTGCGAATTGTTACAGGCTTGATGACCAGGCTGAAAGTACCAATGTAGTCAATGCCTCCCTGTTGATTAAAACCCTTGGCGACAAGGCACGTCTTGTAGTGTTCAATGGTGCCAGCTGATTTGCTCTTTATTCGAAAAACGCATTTACATCCGATGATGTTAATATTTGGAGGCGGTTGTAGGAGTGTCCAAGTACCATTTTCTGATCAAAGCATTGATTTCATCAGACATTGCGATGCGTCATTTGGAATCACGAGGAGCGATATTGACACATGTGGGTATGGGATCAGTGGAGGCCATTGTGACATAACATTACAACAATGGATGTTTGGTGGCCAAATTTAGGATCTTCGGTTGTCGAGTGCCATCTTTGGACCTTGTGGTCATGGGATGAGTGCTTGTTGAAGAGGGATTATAGAGAGATGGCGTTGGATGTGGCATCTTTGGACCTTGTGGTCATGGGATGAGTGTTGGTAGATGGAGATTGCACCATTAGCCTCGGCTGTGAATCTTTGTCTGTAAGAGGAACACATTTTCATCAAAAATAACATTTCGAGGGATATAAATCCGTTGATGAATCGGGTCAAAACATTTATAGTCATGGCGGTGGTGGCTAAATCCAAGGAAAATACATTGGGTGGAGTGGAACTCGAACTTGTGATGGCGATATGGTCTGAGGCAATGATAACATGCACATCCGAAAACCTTGAGGAATTTGTAATCCGGCGTTTTGTGGAATAATTTTTCCAATGGTTAGACATGCTGGAGAAGCGTGGAGGGTAAGTGATTGATGAGGTAAACAACAGTTTCAAAGGCAAAATCCCAAAACATAAATGGGATAGAGGCATGAGCCAAAAGAACTAGGTCGGTGTCCACGATATGGTGGTTCTTTCATTCGGTTGTCCCATTTTGCTGGTGAGTGTGGAGGCAAGAAATCCTACACCTAATTTCACAGTTTGTGAGGTAATAAGAGACCGAACGATATTCACCACCCGAGTCACTGTGCAAATATCTTATGCGTGTCGAAAATAAATTTTCGACGAATGTGCGAAAGTTAACAAAGCAAGGTAAGACATCTTGTTCAGAGGCAATTGGAAATATAACCAAATGAATTTACTGAAGACATCCATAAAGTGAACAATATAGCGATTTCCATTAAATAAAGAAATAGGGGTGGGGCCCAAACATGGGAAAAAATAATATCTAAAGGAGCAGTAGTGTAACGCCCCAAATACCCCATTGGACGGCATTACATACTAACAATCATGTACACCATGAGAGCACTAATAAAATCCATAAATAACCGGGGGTCCTTAATTTAACAAAATTTGGGCAGAGTCTCCTTTGTTCGAGGAGCTCTACCCAAAACACAATCTGTGCAATTATACTACATCGACCACACCGGGTCCATTTATCCACAAAATATTTACAACATTATCCCAAAAGATTTTCATTCACCGTATGTAATACCCACAATAACATTCCAAAAGAATAAGTCAAGTCATGACCACAATATCAAAAGAATATGCCCAACACTGGCATTTACATTTCCAAAGAATTAAACTATGATAACGCAGCGAAATAACAAAATACTAGACTTTACATGATCTCAAAATAATTTCTCTAGTCTAGTACAAAAGAAACTTATAGCTCTACATGTCCACCTCGGGATCTAGATTCCCCTCGGGTGGGACCTCCCAAAGCACGGGTTCCTCGACTCCCGCCGCCTCCTCAAGGGTAAAATCTGAAAAGGTTTATATTTAGGGGGGTGAGCACGAAGCTCTGTAGGAAAATCCTCCCAAACTCGAATAAGGTTTAGAAAAGTATAGAAAACGGTCAGTCTCATTTTTCAACATAACATAGATATAAAATTTGAAATAAAACAGTGACATTTCAAACAGATCTCAGGTTTATGTAAAAAAAACACTAATTAAATGAATAAACGAGCACAGCGTAAAAATAATAATCGGTTTCACCATAAACAATTTCCAACAAGTCTTTTGGGCAGGCGGCATACTTAACGGTAACCTCCACCCCCTCAAGGTTCTCTTTGACAGGTAGCATACTTAACAGTAACCTCCACCCCCTCCATGTTATCTTTGTTTCTCAAGCATCCTTACAAGGAACCTCCTGAGAAGGAATGAGCATCCTTACAAGAAACCTCTCACCCATGTTCATTCCAACAACCATACAAGAACATATCATACCAACAATCATCACACATAACCAACGATTCCATAAATCCCCAATTTACAAGCAATTTTTCCAAAGATCCACAAATCCATTATGAGGCAATTTCAATAAACAATTAGGAAAATACAAGAGATCGTAACCACGTCATTTTACTACTCAACACAAATCACTATGGTTTAGAAATCAATAACAAAGAACACATTTAAGAAGAAAATCCATCATTTTCAAATACTAGGGTTTTTAAGACAAGAAAAGGGATTTCATGGGTATTCAACCCTAACTTTGTTCAAGCATGTAATCTTTGCAAAAAGACTAAGATATGATGATTTCATATCATAAATATATAACATTTATAGCCAAAATATACATATATAAATACTCTAGCCTCAATGTAAGTGAATGAGAGAAAACCCCTACCTTAAATCCTTAGTTTGTATGAAGAACTTGAGCTTTGATCTTGAATTTACCCTTAAATCTCTTGTTTTTCCCTTCATTTCTTCCTCTCTAATGATCTCTAGGGTTCCAAGAGGTGTGGGGTGAGAGTGGAGTGAAAGAATGGAAAACAAAATGGGCTGAATCTGTGTTTTAAACACAGCAGTCCGCGAGTTACTGTTCATGGCTGAATTTGGGTTTTCTCCAAAATTACGGTTTTACCACTAAAAATCTTCAATTTGATCCATATGACTACCCTAAGGTTTTTCGACGTTCCGGATTCATTTTTAATGTTATTTTAACCTAAAAACATTTATTTTTATGATTCATTTCAAAACTAAAATAAATTTACACTCGAAACATTAAAATTACTATCCAAAGAACACCACAGTGCAGATTTTTGGTCAACTTCGGAGAATAAACTGATTTGACTCAGGTATTTCTAGTATGTGTGACCTATATGGTTGGAAAGATATACGAGTAAGGGTTCTAACAAAAATAACGGTGCGCAATTTGGACTTTCCAACAAAGAGTTATGATCAAATTGGTGAAAGGTAGTCTACCGGACTGCTTGGTTCTTCTATACTTGTCTAACTCGAGTTTGGGTGTCTTTTGTCACAAATCCTATCTCATACCCACCTTCAATATAGGTAGTATGACTTGCATAAAGATCCATGTCTAGCATCATTCATTAACCAAAACTAAATTACCATCCGTCTCCTAGAATCATCCATAACAACATGATGTAGAACTAGTATATCCATCGAAATTTTTTTCTTCAATTCCTCTAAGCTAGCTAATTTATGAGAATGCAAAATGTCATATTTTTCTCTTTTATTATTTAGCCTTTTATACTTATTTGGAGCCTAAATATACTTATTATTCTTATATTTTGATTTAGGATGTAGATGGAGACGTTAAATGCAAAACGAAGCTAATTGGACGATTGTTGATAGTTTAGACATGTGGAGGTTTACAAGTAGCTAGAGTGGATAGTCACTGGCAGGGTAGAGCATGACTATTTCCTTTTTGGCAAGCATCACAAATCCGGGTTACATTATTGGAACCTAGGGGTGCACCAATATGCTTCAAAACATGACGGACTGTATAAAAGGCGGGGTGTCCAAGACGTTGGTGCCATCAATCAATGCCATCATGAAGGAGTGCGACGTTATTTGCAAAGTTGGAAAATTGAAGATAGTAAAGCCCATTATTGTAAGTTTGAGCATTGGCGGAGGGAGGAGTATATTGGAAGGCTTCGTTGAAGTGATTGTGACACTGAAGGGTCGTGTGACCAATGTAATTGCAAACCTGACAAATGAGTCGCAGATAAGAAGGATTGGAAGAGCCTAAAAAAATCTCATTGTTGGGAGAACAACCACGACCACATCCACAACGATGACGACCACCGCAACCGCAAGAAGAGTGTGGTGGACGAGAATCAGTAGGTGGTGGTTTAGTGTGTTGTGCCAAGTTGACTGGTGGAGAGGCATCTGAAGCCATTGCATCTTGTGCTATGCAAAATTCTTCGGAGAGAAAATGCCAAGTAAGTCTGCAAGGGATAGGGATTCTGCACAAGTGGCAATCGTAGGGCTAAAAGGGCCACATTCAGAAGGCAATCCTCTGAGGAGGTATAGTATGAGATCGTCATCAGAGACGGAACGATTGACAACTACAAGTTGTTGAGCAAATTTTTTAGCGCGATAGAAATACTTATGAATAGAATCAGGCATTTTTTAATGGCCTGTAACTCCATACGGAGTTGGAGGATGCGAGCACGAGAGTTTGCCGCATATGAAGTTTTAAGAGCTGTTCATACTGCTTGGGATGTAGGCAGCCCAATGATTTGGGCATGAACATCTACAAATAAAGAAGAGATGAGTCCACCCAATAAAAGTTGGTCTTGCCGTTGCCACACAGCATATTCGAGATTGACTATGTTAATCATACCGGAGGTGATTTGTTGAAGACACATATTCGAGATTGACTATGTTAATCATACCGGAGGTGATTTGTTGAGGACACAGTATGGTGCCGTCAACGTATCTGATCAATTGGTGACCACGAAGATGAAGGATTTGAGAGGCAAATGAGATAATTTGTTTCATCAAGTTTGGTGGTTATTAAGGTGGTGTGGCGGTGTAGTAGTGGTCCTATGTTGTGTGTTTATTGTCAAAAAAAAAAGAAAAAAGGTGGTGTGGGCGGCAAAAAACAATAAAGTAAGGGGATGGGGCAACTATGATGGGTGAGTCAACAATGGTGGCTGAAGTGGTGCTCATACTGTTGACTGCTCTAACTGTAGATCAAAATTTACTCTGGTGAATAAAAAAATTTCTATTAAACTCAAGCATTAATAGAATACATATATGCACCGTATCTATATAATAAAATAGTTTACAATTCAAATCTCAAAAGATAAACAAGATTACTTTTTTTTTGTGCAGTTGAGATCGATTTAAATTTTACTTTAAAGTTAATCCGAAGGCTAATATTAACACCCCAAATTTAATAAAAAAAATAGGCCCCTAAGGATGTGTTTTGGGTAACCTTTTAAAAGTTCTTCTAGAATTTATAAATTCTCATAAGTACTTTTAAAAAAAAAATTAGTGTTTGAAACTATCCCATTACCACCACCACTCCCACCGCCCCACCACCACCACCACTATCACCATCACCACCATTATTGATGTCGCCACCATACCACCACCATTACTGATGTCGCCACCGCACCACCACCACTATCGCCACCCCACCACCATTACCACACACATCGCCCCACCACCACCATCACCACTACCACCACCCCTTCGCCTCACCGCCACCGCTGCCGCAACCCTACCACCACCACCGCCCCCACCATCACAATCGCTGTCACCTCAACACCACCTCTTCCATAACAATAATCACTACCACTATTGTTGTCGCCACCACCACTGTCGCTACCCCACCATCACCATCCCCACTACCACCACCCCCACCACTACTATCGCCATCTTGCCACTGTCACACCATCACCCCTACCACCACCACCCCCACTATCCCAGCACCACGACCATCACCGTCTTCCACCACAGCCAACCACCACTACCACCGTTCACCCCCACTACAACCGATGTTTAAATTATTTTTTCTCCTCTATCTTTATAATTTAATTTTGAATGTGAATACAAATATGTTTATTATTCGTCATTTTTTTTTATTACTCTGTACCTTTAGGCATGAGAAATAACTAGTATATCAATATTTTACACAATCAAAAAAAAAAAAAAAAAATCGGAATAGAGATTGATCAATTGATTAGGTATTGACGTTATCTCAAGATGTTATACCAGAGAGAGATTCGAATGAAGAGAGATCCATTATGATAACTAATCTTTATCTCGAGCATAAACAAATAATTTCCCATGTATAAGGAAATCCCATGTAATCAAATCTAACCAACAAACCCAACTTTCCTAAGACATTCCAAATAACTTAAATAGTAGAATCATACCATAGGTAAAACATTTAAATCATCATAATCGATCCATGCATACACATATAGATAATAGATAAAAGAGTTCAACAGGTCCTGCCATGTCCTCGTTCACTTGGCATACTAGTTTTTTTCCTTGAAACGAAATACATAACTTAGGATACGGTTACAGCTAGAAGTCTGAAGATACTATGCTTTCTCTTACACAAAAGACCAGTTCATGAACATGAACGCAAGGCAGTGATTGGAATCATCGTCGTTGAGAACTTTCCATGCAACGGCTTGTTCATACGACACTGGCCTGCCCATGCTGGATACACATATCCCTCCTGGCAGATAAGCAAAACCCTGTAAAGAGAAACAAAAAAATATATGAGATGCCAACCAAATCAAAAATTTCGGAATTTTCCAGAATTCAGCGTCGTGTGGTTTCTGTTCATATATATCAAATACAAGCTTTGATCATACTCCAAGGAATACATTTAATGTGCAGTACTATGTTTAAAACGAAGTGTAGGGGGGAGCGACTCGGTTTTTCACCCTTCCCAAGCAAAAATAAAACTTCTTGGGACACAGCACTTTCAAATTTAGTTCTCAAACTCATAGAAAATAAACTTTTTTAAGCTTAAACACATCATTTAAGTGACATTTTCTAACTCACATGAGAATCCCGTGCTCTACATGTACACGTCAACAGAAAACATTTTTTGCAATGGCATTTTTAAGCTTAATAAACGTCATTTCAAGTAATGTTTTTCAACAATACATGTTCTTGGAAAATAAGTTCGAAAGTGCTTTGTCAAGCAAATTTTTTTAATGGTTGTCCCAAATTTAGTTAGTTCCGTACCACCAGATGTCAGTAGTCTCACCTGTTGCATAATCTTAGAGAACTCCAATAGGAGAACCTTTCGACCGGCTTCATCCAGAATTTTGTCTAGCATTATATCCTGAAGGGCCAAAAGAGTCGTTTCAAGCATGTCAAGGCCTGCCTGGTTTGAAAAGGTGAAAACTGCAGATGCCTGCATTTAGAAGTTCATACCATTAGATTTTTTCTTTTCTCCAAGCAGAAGAAATATAAAATCTGTTTCCTAAGACAAAAAATTGTAGACAAAAACTCCAAGCTGTGATTTAGTTACATTTGTTCTCACGGAGCAGCACATTATTGCATCGGAATGGTGCCAAAGTTGCTTCAAGACAGCATCACCCCCTTGCGATTCAGCCTGAAAGAGCTCCCTCCCAGTGTGCAGCCTGGAAATTTGTAAAAGGAGATAAATATCTACTGTTTTAGTGATCAAATGCTAAATCTGGCATGAAGTAAGATTTTACATTGACCCCTCAAACATCATTTTGTAGTACAAAGACAAATTGACATGTATAGAACATTATGGCAAAGTTGTAACCCCTCCATCTGCTATTGTTCCAGACAACGACTAGAACATGATAAAGTACAGCATTTTAATTGTTGAGTTCAAACGTTTCTGGTGACTTCCCAAAATATTGAACCACCCCTTCACCTCTCTCTTCTCACATCAAATCAGTAACATTAACCAAACAACATACTGTGTTTATGAGACTTTCGAATTGATACCTGTAGCTCCTGCAAATCCATCGTGCCAAAGTGAGGGCCTCGGGAGAACCAGGCAGTGGTTTTGGCCCCAACTGAGAACCCAGCCCAGATGGGGCAATAGCCATGGCAACCCTCTGAACAGAGCTCACAACACTACGAACATACTGGCGTGCCATAGCAGCTACATTATCGCGGTAATGGTTCTCAAAAGTGAACTGGAATGCAATAGTCAAAACCGATCTACGGTTATAACTGCTCATATCAGCTTCACCAGTTGGACGTGCTCCACCCGCTCCCACTTCAAGTGCAGAAGCCAAATCCAATGTGCGAGTTGTGGGAGGCCCATCCTGCAATGTGTAGAAAAAGAAGTTACAAAAGGAAGACAAAACCAGTAAGATATTGCTTTTTACTGGAGTTTTATAACGAATACAAAGTGCTGTTAACTGAAGTAAGGGAAGGTTCTCTGTAACAGCTAAAGATTTTCAAGTATCATGCTTTTGCTAATATTTTATAAGTTTCAAAGTAAATTTCAATCAAGATATGTGTCACGGAACTGATTTAGGATCCAATGGTATGACACGGAAACCAGATGGCAACAAAGGAGCATCATCTGGAAAGGATTCATCCATGGGCGCAAAGACAAGCTGAGCACAGGCATCTGCAGCATTCTCATCAACCCCACTGCATAGCTGCCAAGTCAGATTTAAGAAGCATTAATACTTACAAATACAAATAAAAGGAATAAGGGTAACCTACCACAAATCGAGTAACAAATACTTTTATTTCACATTAAAAAAAAAAGGTGATCCAACCTGTAGCAAATACATATCTCGTGACAAAGCTATGTCTTCTGCAGAGAATGCTTGACCCTCTAGCCGAACCACCTCCAGCAACTAAATTTTGGGAAAGGGGGGGGGGGGGGGGGGTAATTAAAATTTTGGCTTAAATTATCTATGCGCTGAATAAAAAAATAATCTGATGAATTGAAGAGCAGATTAGTTTGTCACCTCCTCGTGCTCCACAGTTTGGGCTAAAGGCAAAATGACCTGGCTACTAGGGAAGCAACCAGGTCTTGCACATGGAACTGCATAAGGACTAGCTTTAAGAGATGCAGCAGAATAAGCATCAACTCCATAGTCAGCCCACTCAGAACGGTGCTCCCGCAGGAAACGTACAAGCAAAGCAGGGGGGACATTCTACATGCACACATAACCAGTAAGCAACAAATCAACCAATTAAGAAAACATCCATGAGGAACTTAACCATCATATAAAGAAATCAATAGGGGAAGGGAAGAATTTGAAGTGATACTATATCTACAGCATCCAAAGATATGTACGATCAATAAGGTAAGATTTCATCCTTAATAGACCTCACTCATGAAATTTTACTTTTTGAGATGTACCTTAAGAAGCATTGATGCCTTTGCACACAGAACTCCCCCAAAAGTTGGGAGCATTGCCAATGTGTTGTATTGCGAACCAAGGAATTTGCTTGGAGAAGAGTTAATGGCAATGGTCACATCCTCCATACCATCACTAGCCATAACCGACCAACCATCATCCACGAACCCATTGATCGCATCGTTGAATCCCCTGAGAAACAGTTGCCAAATTACCACGCAAAGGAGAGAGCAGATCAATAAAAAGAAAAATACACGAGACAATACCCTGCTGCCACTCAAAAGACAACCAATGGTGGATTGATTTAAAACACTTTAACTCATGGGCCAGCCCAGGCATGCTCAACATGAAGGAAGCTGATATCACATATAAAACAATGCATGGCTAATGTATCGTAAAATGCCTCACCTGCATAATCGCTGAGAGAGTGCCCTTAAAACCGCAGGTTGGCGGCCTCCACCATACTGAATTTCTCCACTTGCTTCTTGTGCAATTTGTCGTATTAGTCGCAAGGACTGCATATAACATTCATGATAATCAAACGAAAAGGCAATGAAATAAAATCATACATGAAAAGAGGAAAAAAAAAGAGGCATCTAGATATCCTTACAGCCATGGTCATTTTTTGTGCAAGAATTTTGGATGATTCATACAGTGGCCTCAGAACTTCAGGAACACTCCATGCCTATATCACACATAGGTTTCAGATAAAAGGATAAATGATAATACTAGAACAAAAAATATTAAATTCAAGTTGCTACTTACATCCAGGTCCATGTGGTCAACAATGTGAATGATAGAGCCACCACCCTCACAAGGTCGAATCAGATAACCACTTGGTAGCATTTCTGCTCTTACAAAACAGGTGACAGGAGGCCCAGTTGGGCCACCAGTAGAAGGAGTCAAAGACCTCTCACATATCTGCAGATTTCATACCAAAACATATATCTATAAATACATGATAGACACAGAGGGAACATCTAAACATTTGATCATCTAGTAAACTAAAGTAAATCTAAATAATGTTTAACATGTAACCCAGTCTAAGAACAGTTCATGGCAGGTTAACAAAACTGAGGAAGAACTATAAGCATGAGGTCTGTGTAGCTAAATAATCTCTTCATAGAAATTCAAACTTGTTTTTTTTGGAGGCAAAAATGAATTAATTTCCAAAAATGTAAAAAAATGCTAGTATTGACTCAAAATAATTAAAAAGCTAGAGATATATAAGGTAAAAGGGCAAATGATTTTTATGCACAAGTTCAAAATTCATTCAATGAATTCCTTCTAAAAGTGAAATATAGCAAAGAAAAACACAACAATTTTATGAGTCCTGCTTAATGAGTTACCACAAGACTGCCATCTTCCAAGCTTGTAGTATATCTCAGTGTCCAAAAGTCACGGGCTGGTGCCAAAGTTGTTGGTGCATAAGTCTGAGGGAAAAAAGAGTAATCAATCATCTTAGTTGTATGACAAGTAGGTAGATTAAAAGGAACCTCAAAACTGAAATGGCTCAAACTAGACCAACTCTAAGTTTACAAACTCAACAAACCTGCATGTATATGAGCTCTATGGTCCCTCCATTTCCGGAAGGGATTACACTTAACACATCAAGGCAACGGCAGTCACGAAACCAAGATGGACGATCTTTAAGGATTTCAGCAATCTGCTACCATGCCGCTTTTGCCAAGTTAAACCATGCCATTCAAATAAAATCAAGAAACTGAAAAGCAAAAATTGAGTTCAGAAGAATAACCTTCATGGGCTCTAGGCTCACGAGACCGCAGGCTCGTGCTGCTACCCCACTACAGTTGCGGGAAACAGCAACGATACCAATAGAATCCGGACCAGGCTACAAGGAAACAAAATGAAATTTAATTATGAAACTAATAGGAAAAAAATTGAAGTCACAGAAAGACTTTGTTGCATAAGAAAATCTCAAAGTGTCATCCAGACCTTCATCCCAATCATCTGGACCCAGTCGACAGCAGTTCCGGTAGCCTTGGAAAGGAACTCTGCCAGGGTCTCCTCAGCTATTGCGAGAAGACTGCGGTACAAAGAAGATTACTTTGCCATTAAACAAACAAGAAACCAGACGAACAGGAAATGTAAATTCCATGAAAAATTGGTTTTAAACAAATAAAAATGTATTACCCAGCTGGGTTGTTAGCATCCCTTTGCGGATGCTGAGGTGTTGGGTTTTGCTGTTGTTGCTGACCACTCATGACCACAGACTCACAGCTGGTGTCTGTGGTCGTTGTGGATACCTATTACAATTGACATTATGAGATTTGTTAGAAGTGAAAACAAGAAATACAATGCAGAGGAAGCTTATACGGGGTTCCTAGCTTCACAAATTACATAAAAGATGTTAGGAACATGAACCATCCAATTTAAAATTTGCAAAAGGCAGGAGAAAAAAATAACAAGGAAGCCTCCAAAACCTGAAGGACTAGTGTGAATTTCACTTGGTCAATACTAAATGTTCAGATTTCAGACAAAACAACATGCTGTACTTGAGGAAAAGGGGGACATTTCTAAACAAAAAAAAAAAGCCAGAGGTGAAGAAAGAGAGATTACAGTGACCAATTGCTGGCGCATGTATCCGTTTTCATAAACCATATGTGAAACCTGCTTCTGCAGGCGGTCATTCTCTTCCATCAACAGCTTGTTCATTGCAGAAAGCTTCCTGTTGACAGTCTGGAGACGAGATGCTTCTTTCCTCTGCTTTTCACGGCATCTATAGACAAAACAGCAGTGAAATGTTAATAGAACAAACTCTTCTCTATTTTTTTCATATGCCAATTCTACTTTTTACCACTAAGAGGATTAACTAAGTGCAGAAGTTCAAACATCTAAAATTTGGAAGATTGTCATCAGGAGGAGATAACCTACACACTACACAAGATAGGCGACCACACTTTAGGGACTAGTTTACAAACTTTAAATGCATACGCCATAGACATTTCAGTATAAAAGCTAAAAAGCAGAAAGGATAGTCCTAATTTGCTTTAGGTTCTAAAGGCTTAAAATTATGCTTTGGAACAAAAGTCATCTTGGAAAGTCGGCACATCACTGGTGAAATCAGTAAGAAATAATACTTTCAAGCCATTCTGACCTTGAAATGCTGCATAAGACAATATGGACTCATTTAAATAGCAGAAGGAAACCCCAGATAACATTAAAAGGAATTAATATGTCTACAAATTTGACATATCCAAATAGATTTTGTGTTGTTTAAGCTATACATCACATTTCGATTGACTTTCTGTTGACAAAAACATTGCCAAATACGAAAGATGAGATAGAATGCAGTATGGACCCAAAGAAAGATTTCTATAAAAAATTTAACAAATAAAGTTAAAAAGATAACCTTAACTTTAACATCTACATCATCTTTTCCAGATGATTAAAATAGCAAAAAACCTTAGCCTCCAAAAACATGATGAATTAAATTAAACAAAGCTGTAGAATCACAACTAAGATAATTACAAGACAATAGGTCATGTGTCCTTATCATTCATAAAAGAGCAAACCAATAGAAACCATTTAACAAGAGCATTTAACATTCAGGAAGAGGAAAAAGAAACCCAAATGATGGAACACTGAGGAAACCAGTAGAATAACATAATAATGCACATTCAAAGAGAACAAATTGGCTGTCATCTGTCATTCATCAGAAAAAGTGCAAGTTGCTGATATAAAAAAAAAATCCCAATTTTTACCTAAAATTCCAGATCTCCTACTACAACAAAGGAATGCAGCAAAGGAACATATCATAAAACATAAACATTCCAAAGTAGAAGTAAGAAAGAAGCAAGGGTAGAATCTTATCCAGACATGCATGGCCTTTTGTCCTCATTTTAGAGTAACACCAACCCATAAACATGATAAATGTGAACCAAGACACAACGGAACAACTTCTTCAAGAACACCATTAAAGCAAGTTGGTTTTGATAGAAAGATTCCAAGCTTCCATTAAAAGAGTTGATGAAACCAAATAAAGACAGACTTAAAAAACTCACATTAACCATTAGAGGAAGACCACACAATTAGACCAAAATTAAGTAGAAATCAGCCACAACCACTTCTCAACCCTCATTCCAATTCAACCCAAGTCTAATACCAAACATTTAAAAAAAAAAAAGGTTAAAACAGAAAAATGCAAAAAATAAAATAAAATAAATAATAAAAAGCGTATGAGAAAAAACAGCACAAAGAGAACAATGAGAAAATCAACATTTCTAATTTTTTTAGCCCAGAGTACATACAAATGTGAAAGAGAAAAAATAACAAATCAGCCAGGCCATTTTTTTTGTTGTTCACAAAACTAAAAGGAGAAAAAATTGGTCAAAACCCAGAATAAGAAAAAAAAAATACAAAATCATCCCGAAAACAACAGACCAGTACTGATAAGAACCCATAAAACAAACTCCACGCCCAAAATCTCTAAATGCATTAAGGCTACCAAAGCCACACATAGACGACCAACAAAACACAAAGACACACACACACACAAGAGAGAGAGAGAGAGAGAGTGACCATGGAGTGTTGTGGGAGTCATACCTGCGATTCTGAAACCAGACTTTGATCTGTTTGGGCTCAATGTTAGAGAGAATAGGACACTCCCTAATAAGCTGTTGCCTTCTCAATGAACTGGGCTTTGGGCATTCCATATACACCCTCTCTAAGGCCTCAACTTGCTCTGGTGTATACCTAACATACTTGCTGGAATCCATCTGTTTGTTGATAGCACTGTTGGACTCTCTGTGCAAAGATAGATTCAACCACAAAGAAAAGCACAGAAAACAATCAAACCAGAACAGAAACACCCCGAAAGTTTAAATAAGAGTTTGGAGTTCCTTTTTGTTCAAATGTTTCAGCACATGCAGCTGGTGAAAATGGTGATTTGCTTGCATGTACAGGTAGGCTCTCCTCCAAGAGAGCCTCCTCTCTCACTCATCAAGATTGTGTCTTTCTCTTTAGGGAATGAGAACTGTGAGATAAAACCCAGTTGAGAAGGAGCTTGAATAGACCCCTGGTCTTTTATCTTAGACGCCAATCTCGAGAATTTTAGAGAAAGTGAAGGGCAGAGAGAGAAATTTCACGGAGAAAACGAAGTTAGAAAACCAACCCGGAGAGAGAGATAGCAAACAGTAAAAAGACAAACAATTGAAGGGCAGGTGTCTAGACTGTCTAGTGTAATGATTTTTGGAATTTTTCTGAAAATAAAAAACACATATATCCATACAGTACCTAAATATCTATATGAAAGCAAATATATTTAGCAGAAAAATGCAAATGACAAAACAGTGAAAATGCTGAACAAAGAATAAATGGGATGCAGAGGGGCTGTTTTTATTGCACCAGACTGCGAGAAACCTTTTTTAGGCAAAATGGGTAGCTGTTGGCTGTAACTTTCTCTCTCTTCACACTCTCTCTCTCTCTCTCTCTCTCTCTGGGGAAAAGGAAAAGTACAGCTGCTCTCAGCATCAATTTTCTCTCTCCTCTGTAATGCTATGATGATGTATGTGTTGTGGATGGTGAGGTACATGGATGGATACATTTAACAATGTGGGCATATATGGTTATGAAGCCAAAGGAACCATGCATGGGAGGCATGAGGAGAGAGAAAATGACAAGCCATTGCTTTGCTGGATACACCCAATACATGCAGCACTGTATTTATCAAATGAGAAATAATAGATGTAGACCAATACTGTGTACAGTATTCGGGTGGGTTAACCCGGCATCCTAATTAGGATAATTGAGTTTGAATTAAATGGAGATTTGAATATTTTTAATTTTAAATTTTATCAAATTCCGATCAAGTTGAATCATTAACAATTACATACAAGGATCATAAGTGGGTTGTTCAAAAAAAAAATATATCATAAGTGGGCTTCTAGGGATAAAGTATTTCCAACGGAGACTTAAATTTAGGGAGGTTCAAATTTTCGATTATTTGTAAATTCTGATCTTACTCTATCTTACTTGACTCTATTAATCGGCTACCCAAAAGAGTCAGATAGGACAATGGAAGATTTTTTTGGTATTTCGCAAAAAATCGAGTAAGAATACAGAATACTTACAAATTTATGTATTCCTATATATCCTACCGTATCCATGTATATATATATGTTAATCCCTAAAAATTAAAATCTAAAAATCTAGAAACCCTAATATTTTATTGTGTTAATTAATTGGTGCATATTACTTAACTAAATTGTTAAAATAATCTAAAAATTAATAACTAAAACATATGTGTTCACCCGACTTCCTACCTGATTGTTTTGGACGGAATTTAGGTAGAAATAGTACACTTGATCGGGTAAGGTAGGCCAAAAAAAAAAATTTCCTCAAAGTATCGGATAGGAAGATGGAATACCATAATTCCTACCCGTAGTGTAGGGTGAACACCACTACTTAAATCCTTACTCAAATTTGAGTAAAAAAATGGTAAAAAATTTGATTTTGTATACATCTCTAATAGACAAACTCTTTTTAAAAAAAAAGAGAAATTCAAATTTAAATAAGGACAGATCTAAATTTAAAAAGGGTTAAATATGACCATTGGATCTTTAAATGGAAGAGTAATCTCACCATTAAAAATTTGGGTTTAAAAAAGGGTCTCCTTTAATTTGAAAGTTTCTTTTTATTTGGTATGAATATGAGTCTAAAATTAAAGGAAGTTTTTAAATTTTTTTTACCTTTTTTTAAAAAAGATTTAAAAAAGGATAAGAATTTGAGATGGTCTAACAATTAGTGGGGCCCAACAAATTTGTATTGGTATCCAAAAAACAAGTCTAGTTAACCAAAATTTTTATCAGACTTGTTTTATTAAATCAATGTGGGCTAGATTAATAGGTCCGATTAATTTTTACCAATCATTCAATGATTGTCAACACGCTACATCATTTGATATTTAAAATTAATAAAAGTTTTGGTATTCATAATATTATTCGTATCCAAAACAACAAAAATATTCCTATAAACTAGGGAGTTATGCATTTGATTTAGGGTTTTTTTCTTTTTAATCTTTTTTAGTAATACCATCCATTAATCTCTTATCCAAACTTTAGGGTTTCACTATGGTACCTACCAATTTTTTTGGTATCTATACTATCTTTTGGGTTGAGCTTACTAACATTAAGAGTACACTCACTTTTTCAGTTCATTTTTTTTTAATTTTTTGGGCTTACGACTTTATGGATAGAGTTTATCTCTTCATGGTATAGAATTTGTTATATTTTTTTATTACTTTTCTACTTTTCGATATGTTGTATCAAGAAGAAAATTTTGGTATCATAGTATTTGTCCGAACATTATATTAGTATTAGCACATTGGCCACCATTATGCAAAACTTTAACTAAATATTATATAATATGTATATAATTAAATAATTGATCAATTATCACTACCATCATAAATTGGATAAAAATTAATTTTTCAATCCTATCCTATATTGTACCCGACCCAAACAAACATACCGAGGGTTCTAGGTATAATTAAGCGTTAATAATTAGGGTACATATACTTCCAAGTTCCAATACAATGATCTCATTACTACGTTTCATCCACTAATGAGGTAGCTAGACCCAACATATATAGGTGTTAATAACTAGTGATAAAATATATCTAAGAGGATGATAAATAGGCTACAACAAGAGGGAATCTTACATTGCACCCCGACTTAAGTTTTTTTTTTTTTTTTTACACTCTCAAAGATACAATTTTTTATATTGTACCCTAAGGGTTCGTTTGATTGTCGTATTAGAAATGGATGGATTAGATAGAGCAATCAAGTCTAATATAATACGGAATGACAAAAGACAAGATTAAATACGGTATTAAAATAATACGTAATTTTATTTACTGTTTGACAATACACAATATAAACGTTGGATAGTAGTTATTTAATCCAATCGGTTGTTTGGTTAGAAAATTATTTCATCGTATTAATGTTGAATTAACAAAAATATCCTCAATCAATGTTTGTTACATCAATGACAACTTGATTTTATCAGTTATGGGGTTATAATAGTAAATGTGTAGAATAATACGTTTGAGTTGGATTATAATACCACATCTCTTGGTGATATTAGAATACCTCCATAATATAGGTCTATCGTATAAAAAATATACGATAAATATATGATTTGTATACATTTTTGAAATTAATACGGTATCAAATTTGCTTACCAAACAAAGAATTAGGCCCGATTAAATAAAAAATAGTACAATCCAATATTTAATCCCCTCATAATACGTCTACTAAACGAGCCCTCAATGTATTGAAAGTCTTGCGATGTGATTCTTTCGTTATCTGATTATAATCTGATTATTGAAAACTCTATTTTAAATATAATCTGATTATCCACTAAATTTCGTCTTTACAATTCATAACAATATTCATATCCATTAAATATTTAAAAAATTGATCGAAAACTAAATATTATATGTACACGTGTGTGCATGTGTGTTTTGTGAATTGTTTATGATTCACAATTAGGTCAAATTTTGGTAAATTTAAATCTAAATTCTTGAAAAATAACAACATATTCGAAATTGGATAAACAACTAAACATATCAATTCATATCTAAATAATTGAATTTAGAGGAGGTTGAGTTTGATAACTTAGTGTGTCATAGCTAGAGTTAAAAAAGAATTGTGAAATTAGTCACATGAACTTTAAAAACAATTCAGTGGGGGCAAATATTAAATTTTTTTATTTTTTTTATAATTTTAAACTAATTCTAAAAGTTTTCAAAATCTATATTGGGGCAATTGCCCCCACCGCCCCCTCCCTCCCTCCCTCTGCCCCTAGTTGCTTATTCTGTCAAAGTCCATTATATTGAAGTTAACGAAATAAATAATGGAAACTAACAGAATGATCACATTGTAATATTTTTAGTACATTGATGGTGTAATATAAAAAAAAATTAATTTTTGAGGGTACAAATTTAAAAATATTTCAATGTGCAAATTAAGTTTGTCAACGGATCAGATTTGGATAGGATTTAAAATGATCTGAATCCAACATTGAAGTCAGATATGATAATCTAGCAGATTTTTATTTTCGTGGTCCATATTTGAATGCATTAACAATCTGAAATTCAATCCAAAAATTTGAACTCTAACCCGAATAACTTAATTTAACTAAATTTTAATAAATTACATCTAAAATTTAACTAAATTTTTTCAAATAATCACTTAATTTCTTTAATATTTATACAAAAAATATATAAAATATTTTGGATCGAATCATAATTAGATCGGATATAGGTATATCAAAACCTGAATCCGAATTCGTAAAATATAAGATATCAAATTCGAATTCAAGTTTGAATAATCGATATATATATATATATATATACACATATTGCCGTGAATATAAATTTACATATTATTGAATGATTTTTTCTTTTGGAAATTGTTTTATTTTTTTGATTTTTTTTTCATATTTTTGGCTTGTAAAAGTGTAGATCTTTGTATTTTTATATTTTTTTATGTTGAATTATGTTATGTTACATTATATTGTGTTGCATGATGTTGTGTTGGATTTACATGGGAGACAAACTTTTAATTATATTATGTTGGATTATGTTATAGACAAGGTTTGAATTATATTATATTGGATTATGTTGTAAATGACAATTTTTTAATTATATTATGATATTTTATAATTATGTTGGATTATTTAGAATGTTATATTTATTTAGAATTTTGAATTATGTTGGCTTGAGCTTGGGTTTGGATAGGGCTTGGTTTGGGGCTGGTAAGATGGACGAGGGGCAAGGGCGGGGGTGAAGGCGGGGGACAGGGCAAGAGCGGGGATTACAAATTTACCCGCAGACGGGGATGAAGATGAAAACTATATCCGTTAACAGTGGTAAATCGGGGATGGATAGAGTTTTTTTAAGCGTGTACAAGGACGGAGACTACACCCCCGCCCCCGTTTCAGTCCACTGTGATCCCTACTCACAAAGACCAATGAATTAAAAGGTAGATTGATTATATATCACCAACAAGATTTTATAGTTAATCACATTTTTTTCGGAATGTAGTTAATCACATTACCAATGACTATACTATCACAGTGAAAACCAAACAAGAATTTTTTTTTTTTAAAAAAAAAAAAAAGAAACAAGGAAAAACTCAAAAAAAAAAAGATTAAAAAAAAAGCATATGGAATGTTGTCCAATTCCAACAGCTAGTTCAGCATTATTTCCTTCTAGAAAATGTTGGTTCAAATAATTTTCTTACGTACAGAATGATCAGCGTCATAAGTATGATCAGAAAATTAGTGTTCTTCCATGTAAGAAAAGATTATTATATATTGGGTTAATTGCACTAGAGGTCCCTAAAGTATAGGGTTTGTGTCATTTTGGTCCCCAATGTTTTAATTGCATCATTTTGGTCCCTAAAATATTGAATATGTTTCTATATGGTCCTTCAAACAGACAACGTCTAGATTGCTAACGATTTTTTATCATAAACTTGTCACGTAATAGCTAAATATGGATAAAAAATAATTTTGATAGTTCTTAAACAAAAATTGGGTAGTTCTTAACAAAAAAATGTATAATATGGGTAGCTTTTGACCAAAATTTGGATAGCTCATGATCAAAATTGTGTAATTTAGGTAGGTATTTAACCAAAATTTGAGTAGAAATTTGATCAATAATTATCCAAATTATTTTTTTATCCATATTTAAGTATCATGTGACAAGTTTATGATAAAAAATCGTTAGCAATCTGGACACTGTCTGCATGAGGGATCATATAGAAACATATTCAATACTTCAGGGACCAAAATGATGCAATTGAAACATTGAGGACCAAAATGAAACAAACTTCATACTTTGAGGACCTCCAGTACAATTAACCCTTATATATATTTGACCCTCCTCTTAAACTACAAAATAATATTAGTCTCGTGTGCTAGACGATCTTTCTTTGCATTTTATGACTTCTGATGGAAAGCAAAATGGAGAATGCGTAGTTGCATTCATGGGCGGAGCTAGGTGAGGACCAACCTCAAATATTTTTTTATTAATATTACCTATATAAATTTGAAACATTTATAGAGTATAATTCCTACTATATCTTTCATAGCAATGAGGATAGAATCACAACCAAATGATAATAATTTTTGACTATGTTTTTGACATGTTACATGCATTACTATATATAAGTTCTCAATATATTAGAGTCATTTTCTGATTTATTAAAAATTTATATGATTAATTTGTTATTGTATAAATATAATTGCAAGTACATAAAAATTAGGGGTAACAACTTATAATTTCAAAACAAATTGGAGTTGGAAAATCTAAATATAAATATGTTTATCTAATGAGATTACTTTAGTCTGACTAAAACGGGCCACCACCTAACAAAGAGAGCTTGAGAGAGATGAGCGTTCCTTTGTTAATTTACACATTATATTTCAGATTTTGTATCTATTGAATTTTTGAGTATCAAATATAATGTAATACAATATAAATATATTATCTTACATTTTATCAAGTGATAAAAAAATTAAAATTTATTAAAGTGTCCCGTCCTAGGAGGATTTTCTGGCTCCGCCCCTGGTTGCATTTCAGGCTGTGAAAAAGAGCATTGTTGTTTACACCCTATATGGCACTCCATGCATTTGGAACACCACCCCATTTATAACATTTTGCAGCTTTCCAAGTTAGGATAATTTGGAAAAAGATAATAAAAAACTTCATTTGAACACCCTTATTTCACTCATAAATAAATAAGAAGGCAACTTTTATCTTAGAGCTATTAGAGATTGAGGTTTTTTTTTTGATATGTAACAATAGATAATTATTAGAAATCACTATTACAATAAAGTGTAAAAAAGTCATGAGTTTGGAAAAGAAACATAATACAACCCCAAAATTCCAAATAAAATGTAACGAAGAATATTGTACAACCCCCAAAGAGAGGGACCTGAGAGGTCCTTTTGACTATGATCGACCAACTAGATTATTTGACACATGCAACTACGATTTTTCTATTCACATTTCTATTATCTGTGTCGCTAACGAAGCATCTTAAGACAATCATTAAGTATTTTTCCACGACAATCCTTAAAAAACAAGTTTTACAGCTAAAATAAAATGTTTATTTCCCTACAAACCTTAATGCCTATAATAGTAGGGTCAACATTAGGGCAAACTAGGTTTTGATCCATCAACTATACTCTTCTCTCAAATTTTGACTCAGTTTTCATGGTTTAAACATTGTACTCCAATGCCCCAATTTCAAACATCTACAACAAATTTGCTCGGAGGTTATGCTAATTATACCCCAAATTAATGAATTTTGTTCCGTCTTATTTCAAAATCTAAATATACTGGGCATTTCTCATCCAACACAAATAGAATTAAGATAAAACAATACCAATCTAAATAGTTGAAGGAACACTGTGAGAAAGTCTGTAAGAAGTGAGATGGTGGTTAGAATTTACAGACGCTAAAATGCAATTAATCAATCAAAATTAATCCCATCTAGTTAAGATTAATTTTGACCCAAACATTAAGTTTGTAAAACTATTTTCCATTACAAGTCCATCCAATTAGATTGCATGTGGTTAGAGCAGCCACCAACTTGCTAATACATGTTAAATGTGTAAATTACACTAGATAAAAGCATTGGCTAGCATAATAGTCCAATGAGTCGCATGATATGAGGACTCGGCTGTTCTCCATAAAGAGGGCAATAAGGCTTAAAAGGAAAAAGAAAAAAAAAATACTTATCCAAAGAGGAGAAAAGAAATGGAAAAATATTGAAGAAAGATAGTGGAGAATTAACATGAATTATAATGTTTTAAAAAGGCCTCATAAAGGTAGGCTTTTGCGGGTTCGGCTCCCCTCTAATTTCTTAAAAATTGGATGATCCTCCAGTTCTCTTTCAATGGTCAAGATCTATACACATAAGTAGATTTAGTTTATTCAAAAGTTCTCTAAACTTTGAAACTTCAAAATCTGTTAGTGAGTATAAATCTTAATCATTCAAAAGTGAATCGGAGGATCTTCTAATTCTTGTGAAATTGACGGAGAGCCATACCCAACTTTTGCTAATCATGAATTAATTAATTTCAATCGAAAGGGCGTGACAAGTAATATAATTAATTATAAATGACCTATTTCAATTATAGTAACCGAATCTAGTTCCTTTAATTTTTTTTTTATCTATTTAGGAAAAAGGCAATTCATTTTGATCAAAGCAACCTAATCTTGAACCTTTGCTCAGAATCGGCCCCGGAGGAAAAAAAAAAAAGAAGTTGAGCATTAGGTTGCTTTAATACAAAATAGATTAGAAAATGAATTATTTATAAGCATGCATGTGATGGTCACAGCATTTTTGAACCATTAAAAGGTTGGTATATACACTTTCAGATTTCATTAGTTTGATGAATGTTACTGGAAATGAATTTAAGAATGTTTTAGTAACTCAAACAAATGTGTTCGAGGTTCAAGAAAATTTAATAATATACTGATCTAATTTGTTGATATAATGATGTGACATGTGATAGAGTCCCCTAACAAGTCTAACGGTTATAGTCCATAAACGCTATTGAACCATGTCACTGCCACATCATTATGTCAGCAAATTAGGTCTATTTTTTAGATCCCAATAACACTACTCGTGAATTTTTGCATCCTAACATTATTTGAGCGCAGACCTCGCATGTGAAGATATGGTTGTATATATTTGATGTAATGCTATTAAGCATAAAAAATTAACCTAATTGGTTGATATGATGATGTGTCAGTGATATGGTATTAGGCCGAGCATTATTCGATGTCTCGTATACTGGGCCGACCATTATTTTGTCACACTTGCTAGTTCAAGTTATTCAAGACTTCAAACTTCGACAAATGAAAAAATCAATTAAATTTTTTGCACTATATCAAAAATAGTTACGATTTATCAATATTTAATTTAAGATTTATTGTAGTCAAAGTTATTATCAATAATTTTAGACCGATATTAATTTGACTCGATTAAATCGTAACTTGATTTGTTTGAATCACTATCTGATCTCATGGGATTATATTTGTCTGTATGATTCGATATAGAAATCCACAATTATATTATTGGAACAGATATGAAATATAGGGTGGATATAGATCTTAAGAGCAGTGAGTTAGAAAACTAAAAATTGCCATGTTTACATCCGACAAGAACGGAGAATGACCACTAATAGGATGTATAAGTGTACCTAGTACAAGAAGCTCATACCCATATTGGAGCAACTTATAGTAAATGTTTTGATTTCATGTGCAGTGCCATCATGAGCTTACTTATTCATGCTTTTCATTGAATCATTTTTATAGATGAAAAGTGTCACAATACAACTAGCTAGGGTTTCAATTAATGGCATCAGTTTGATGTCATATTAAAGAGTGGGTTTTAATATAATGGTATCAGTTATTCGATTGTGATATGAGTGTCACGAGTTCAAGTTAAAAAAAATAATCTCTTTATCTCAAAGTTAGACTGTATATATCTAACTCTTCTTATATTCCGTAACGAAGTAAGTTTGGCGCACTCCACTTTGCTTAGGATATTGTTATGTTAGGAAGAATTATGTTAGTTTAAGGCTTGAAGGTCACATTTAGTGACTGAATAGACTTCATAACACTTCAAAATGAAGTTCTTAGAGAAGTTTTAGCTTTGCAAACTAGAATCAGAACCATACTATATATTCACTTTGTAAGTAGTGTCTATCAGCACCAACCAACCCCTTTTCTAACACTTGAGAGTGTTTCCCACCACCATCCCTTCACCCAAAAGAATCCCACAGAGAAAGAGAGAGAGAGTTGATGGTGAGAAAAGCAATTGACATTTAGATTTCACACGGTTGACTTTTGTCACAAAGGGTTTAAATTTTGAAAGCATCCAAAGCAAACAAACAGACCTCAAAGCTGTCCTCCTCCTCCTCTCTCTCTCTCTCTCTCTCTCTCTCTCTCTCTTCTCTGAGATATATAATTAATGGCATATGATGGGGCTCAAGGAGGAGTCAATGGATACACAGACTCTCTTGGTGTCTGCTTGTCTCCCTAGTAACACATGATGAAGCTCCTTGTGTATTTCTCTTTATTCTTTTTTCATTACTTTTGTTTTGGAAGAGTAGCGTAGGGTAGGGTCACATAAAAATATAAGGGGTTTGGGACACTATGGCCCCACCATGGGACAGTCCACTGACTGAGGCATGCTCTCATATCCCATTGCGTGATTTAGCAAAATAAAAACAAAAGGTGGAAGTCCCTTTCTTTCCAGCCCCAAGCCAGGAGGAGGGTCCCAAAAGCTTTGGGTGGAGGGTGACCCCATTTTTGTCATGCACCAAAAGAGTGTGTTGTTGAGCCTCCAACAAGTCCCACCATGCACCTTTCTCTCTCTAGAATTGTGTGCCTTTGCTTCCATTTTACATCTCTCTCTCTCTCTCTCTCTCTCCTTGTGTTGGGCTTGTCAATAAAGCTAACTTTGTTCTAAATCTGGTTAGTGGATATGAATTATTTTTTTAATTACTAATCAGTATATGTGATATTAGGTTTGATGAATTCAGATTTAGATACACCGTGCAATATGAGGGAGAATCGAGTTGCATATTATGGGAATATATAATAAAAAATTGTGGTTATTTGATGAAATTGAGTTCAAATTCCAATGAATTTATTAGAATTCACTCGTAGATGAGTTATTCAGTTCAAATTGGACCTCTAGATTTTAATGGATTCAGATACAAATTACAAAAAACGCTTTACATTGATTATTTGGATCGATCAAATCTGAATCAAATTTAATCCACTAAGAAGGCTAATTTTTGTGAGGTGGTATTGGAGGGTCCATGAATGATAAGGAGTATAAAGGTAGACATAGAAATGGAAATTGATAGGATGCTCATGTGAGGGAAGATCTAAATGGCTTTTTTTCTACTAATAATAGCACAATATCATACAATACTTAGCTATGATTAGGAGTGATACTAAAGTATATGAATGTTATTTGTCAAAACCTCATAAATGCAACTAAAAGGAAGCAAAGATAACCTTTATGGTTGAGAACGACTGTACAATTAATAACATTACTTAAAATCCACATGAAGCATCTGTCTCCATGTATCCCTTTTCTCACATGTAAAGCAATATAATCTTTCAAAATGTTTAACAAAGTTTAACGTAACGTATTAGGCTCTCGCTATAGTAGTGTGTGAAAGACTTAAGTGATAAGTATTCTTACTCTTTTTAGATAGCTTGATTCTTTTACCGAAACTTACAACATATATACTTGAATGAATGAACACTTGTCATCACTTTATATTTGATCTTTACAACATTCCAAATCTTATTTTCAATTTGATTTTTTCTTTTTTTGTTTTACTTTTCTTTATTCTACTATATGCTATGTCTACGACTCATCTAGTTAACCCTTAGGCCTCATTAGTGTACTACTTTACGGTTGCAAGTAATTTGAGACCTAATTAATCTAACGTGTTTGATTTGCTGGTGATTTCTTATAAACACAAGTTACGTCTGTAACTATGTCGAAAAAATCCATAATTAGAACTAGGATCCGTTATTAAAAGAAAAAAGGGTATCCTTATGCCTTAATTATGGGTGAATGGCATATGCATAGTGGTTATGAATCTTTTGATTGAGATTAATGCCAATAACAAATAGAGCCGAACCACCACATTTCCTAATGTTGGTCTATGTCTAAAGCTGTGGTATACTGCCACCAAAAAACCTAGGTGCCTACCTTGCCAACCATAACTTCAAATTGTATAAAATCCGCGAGTTCAATTGATACGTATATTTAATAGGTAATTAATTACAAACATTCGAGATGTCATTGCAGTCGAGGTGAAATGATGTGTGGTTAGAATGAATGTCCTATAGAAAAAGAAAAAGAAAGAACCCCATATTTATTGATGCAAGACATGTATTGTGCATATACATGAGCATGAAGAGTTTGGAGGTGGGAGAGGGAGCATTTTTGCATGATAAACCAATGCTTAACTTTACATGGTGGTAACACATTAGGCTTCAATGGTTGAGTCATCTTGAGAACAGTCCCAAACCCGTTTAGACAACTTGGGTGGAAATATCTCATACTCTATTAACTCGAGACCCGTGTTCAAGACTCTCAAGTATATCGTGATTAATTGGATATGCTTTTACAAAGGATTACATGCATTAGGAATTTATATTATAATTACGAGTCTAGAAAACACGTGATTAAGATGATGCTGAATTACTTTTAAAAAAAATCTAAATTTCTAGCCTCTCAACTAGGGAGATTATCTAAAGATATCATGAGCTATGGTATCATAACATCACATTTTTATCCATGTGTATAACATCAGCTTAGGGGAGGATGGGCACAATGTATCTGTTTGGTTTGGGGTTTAGTCAAAGTCTTATTTCACCATGAGAGTTGAGAAAATAGTCCTTGGTGATGGGACTCTGAGCAAATGACGTCCAAGTCCTCCTGTAGCAGTCCATTGACCAGCAACCCAATATCAAATAATGAAAAAAAATCATGAAACACATAGTATAGTAAGGAAATAATGCACAAGATTCTTGTTTATGACCGATGTAATTAAGAAAGATAAGTAAATCTAGTAATAGAAAATTTTACTAATATTTTCAAAAAATTGATCCCGATTTCGAATCTGTGACGTATTACATCAACGATTGAAAGCTTTTCAGTGCTTCTAGTTGGTCTTTGGGTAAAAAAATCATAAGTGAAAAATCATGCAGGCCATAAAATGACAAATCCAAAGAACTCTTAGAACATCAGGCCAAATTGAAATGATTTGAGAGTAGAAAACTTTGGGAATCAGATAACATATAATACCAAAAGTGAGGTAATTGTGCTATGTTGAATTTTGAGTAACCAACCTGTCCTTTGATGGACAGATAATTGGGATATCATATCAAGATTTAGGATTGTCAACAGTAAAAGCCACCCTTTGACTATGTCTATTTTTTTCCGGAACACCGATGTGTGTGTTTATTCATAAATCATGTACATCGAGATATTTAGAACGTTTTGTGCGAAAGTCAAATGTATAACCTTGAAATATTAACCACGAAAATCCATACAAATAACTATAACCGAATGACTGTATTTCGCATTCTTATTTGTTATTTTTACTAGTAACCAATTTATAGGAAATACTTGAATTTCTGTAAAATAAAAAATTATGGGTTTGTGTTGTAATTACTAAAAATATCAATAAAAGTTGTTGACAAAAAATATTATAGTTGTTACGCCTTGTGGTGCATGCCCGTTTTGGTTGCAATTTATCGATCTACTAGGAGTAACTCGTGCTTGAAGATATAGTGCAACATAAGCAAAAAGTGATGAATTTGGGAGGGAGAAAAAATTCAATGTGAATGATTTTGAGAGAAATGTTGGTAGTCGTTAAACGAGTTTATTTGAGACCGTCAGATGGACTCATTGAAGTCTGTCATATTTTATATTATAAATTTGACCTATTTGGGATTGTTAACGATATGCACCATCCGATTGGATAATTTATCGTTTTTTGAATTTATTTTATTAGTTGAAGGAAAAATTACTACTCTCAACATTAAGATGACAATTAAGAGAGCTAGTCTTAATCTTATAAAAAAAAAAAAGGGGGGAGAGAGAGAGCATAAAGGACGAGCTTTTGGGCTCGTCTCAATGGGTTCAATTATTATTTTGGTTTGACCTTAAATCCTGATGATGTCAGACTAGCACAAGTGGCCCAAAGCTTGATCCAGTCCAAAATACAACGGTACTTATGACTGCACATTTGGTGTGTTTATAATAGCGGAAAATTTCAATTAAATAGGGCTTGATTATAATTTTTAGGGGCGAGTTACAATTGAATGAGATTAAATTACGGTACAAAAGAAGTTAGGATTGATCATGATATTCTAGGATCAACCCTAATGTTGACCTTATACTTTGTTAAGCAAAATTTTAATGCTAACAAACACTCTTATGTTACTAATTATCTTTTGCGAGTTTGGTTGTAAGGTATTATATATGATTAATAATGTGAGAGATTAAATATATAATATGCTACATCGAATACAAAGAGTTGAAGGAAAAGACATGCATAAGAGTGTTGTATGGCAGTTGAAACCCAAGAAGGCCCCTGGCCGGATGGGTTTCATGCTATATTCTACATGAAACAGTGGAGTATAGTAGGACAAGAAGTCAAAAGGTTCATTGAGCAAGTTTTTGAAACAAAGTCAATCAATGCTAAAATTACCAAAACCCTTGTGTGTCTCATCCCAAAGATCTAGAATCCATAGAGCCTGAACCAGTATAGACCCATCAGTCTATGTAACACAACATAAAAAGTATTGGCCAAAATTCTTGTCAATAGATTGAGGCTCTTACTGAGTGAGCTAATTCACCCATTGCAAGCTAGTTTTGTTCCGGGGGGGGGGGAAGGAATTGATAATATAATCATTGCACAAGAAATTGTCCACACCATGACCAAAAAGAAAGGTAAAAATGGAAGTATGGCCATTAAAATTGACCTTCAAAAAGCCTACGATAAACTGCAATGGAGTTTCCTTGAAAAAGTCTTAGAAGAAATCAACTGCCCCCAAAAAAATTAGGAATATCATCATGGCATGTGTTAGATCAACACAGTTTGCTGTGCTATTGAATGGAAGCCCTACCGAGTGGACTAAAGCTCAAAGAAGGGGTAAGACAAGGTGACCCATTTTGTTCATTTTGTGCATGAACATTTTATCTTACTTGATTGAAAGGGCTGTGGAGGAGGGTCTCTGGAAACCCTTTCAAGTAGGTAGAGGATGAGTTAAAATTTCACATGTGATGTTTGTAGATGACCTCCTCTTGTTTGGAGAGACATCTGATGAGAATTGCCAATGTATTAAAGAGACACTTGAGGCATTTTGCCAAAGATCAGGACAAAGCAAAAGTGGCCAAAAGTCTAGAGTGTATTTCTCACCTAATTGTGGTCTCGAGGATGTCCAAAGATGGACTGAGATCTTAGGAATTCTTGATACAAATGACCTAGGAAAGTATCTAGGTGTCCCTCTGCTGCATAAAAAATCCACATCCAGAAACTTCCAATTCCTTACTGAAAAAGTCAGGAACAAACTGAGTGGGTAGAAAGCCAAACTTCTTTCACTTCTAGGAAGGGAAACCTTGATTAACTTTGTGACTTCTGCCATTCCACAATACTATATGTAGACCATGAAAATTCCAAAAAAAGCGTGTGAGGAGCTTGATAAAATTAACAGGAACTTTCTGTGGGGGTCAATTGATGAAAGAAGGAAAATGCATCTTGTTAATTGGGGACAGGTGACTAAACCCAAAAAATCAGGGGGATTGGGACTCAAACAGGTGGGGTTGAGGAACAAGGTAGCCATGGCCAAACTCAATTGGAGACTTCTAAAAGACAGAGATTAAATGTGGACTAGGACCCTTGAAGCTAAATACTTAGATAGGGAGGGAAATGAAAAGAGGAAGACTCATTCTTATGTCTGGTCAAGCATGAAAGAGGGGAGAAATCTCCTCTATGATGTAATTAAATGGAATGTTTGTAATGGTCAAACGACAAGTTTCTAGTTTGATAATTGGCGGGGACAAGGTAGTCTTAGGAGAATGCTTCAGGGGCCGCTTCTAAGGGGAGAGAAATGTCAAAATGTAGGACATAACTTAATCAGGGAGGGGGATGTGATTTTGAGAATATACCATACCCTATACCACATGAAATAACTGAAATAATTAAAGCCACACCCATCCAGGTTCACTTTGAGGGGCACGATACATGGGCATGGAGACCTATGGCCTCAGAGATTTTTGAATCTAAGTCAGCATATGAGCTAGCACAGGATAATCCAAGCGAGTTTAAAACTGAGGCACAATGGAGTTGGATTTGGAAAAGAATAACAGACACAAGGATACAACACTTTTTGTGGCTAGCTACCAAAAGTGTGATGTATACCCGTAAAGTTGTGAATGACCAGACATTCCCAATTTTCCAACAATAAATAGAGGACACCAGACATGTTCTAATGAAATGTGACCTTGCCAAAGGGATTTAGACTGAACTGGGGTTCCCAACCACTCTCCTCCATACCTTCAATGAGCCACTGGAAACATGGATGAAAGTTAATGAGATGTCTAACAACCTTACCCACTCACAAAATATTCCATGGACAACTCTTTTCCTTTACACCTGTGCTAGTATATGGTACCATCGAAACCAGTGGGTGTTTTGCAATAAAACAACACCTACATGGAAAATCACTCAACAAGCCTTAGGTAGAGCCACTGAATATTATCACCTCCACAGTCATAATACCAGGCCCTTAAGATCTGAAGCATTACTTGGCTGGAAGCCTCCGCTAGCTGGTTGGGTAAAATTGAACACGGATGGAGCAGCCCAAGGAAACCCGGGACTTGCTGGGGCAGGAGGAGTTATCTGTAATAACACAAGAAGGCTTCTGGTGGGTATTTATGAGAAAATTGGGATAACTACGACCTTGGCTACTGAATTGTGGGCTTTGAGAAGGGGGCTAAGTACTGCAAGACAACATGGAATACAAAGGCTGGAAGTGAGTGAGGATGCTAGACTGGTCCTTGAGCTGGTGCAAAATCAAGATACACATCACATTTATAGCCCTATAATTAATGACTGCAGGTGGCTACTGGGACAATTCCAGGAGACCAATTTGAATCAGGAAATGAGGGAAACCAACATGAGTGTTGATATGTTGGCAAAGAAGGGTGTCCAGACTGGAGAAGGATGCCATGTTTTTGTTAATGCTATTGATTGTATTAAAGAACAACTTAATGCTGATGCTATGGGTGTCTGTTACCTAAGACTGATGTGTATTACTTAATGCTTGTTTAAGTCCCTTTTACCAAAAAAAAAAAGGAAAAGACATGCATGAATTAAATGCTATACTGGATAATCGAAGATGCAAAACAATAAAGACATGAGCATTGCTAAATCGCTTGATTGAAGATTAGAAGAATTGAAGGGAATGAGCATGAGAAACTTATGCAACAATCTCATCGGTTGATCGTTGGGGAGAGATGTGTAGTCAATCTTCTCTTACGATTATACACGTGGAATTGTGTTATACACAACTTAAAAGGGAGGGGGTGAATAGGTTTATCAAAAAAATTTGATTGAACAAATACTAATTTAAATATGATCTACTATAATTATCAATTTTCATGTTAATTATGCAGTTAAGTGTGTGAACCCTTTTTTCAACAACCCGAACACCCCGTCATGTGAATTAATGCAAAGATTTGTTAATTTATTAAATTTCAATTCAATTTACCAAGACTATGATCCTACACCAAAGCCTATGTTCACAAAACCCAAATTGATGAATGACTCAAATAAAACAACTAAAGTGTCAATTCATAAAAAATTGTGTGCGCAATTGCAAGTGTATGTGTGTGTGTGAAATTAAAGCAATCAGTAAGAACATTTACAACACAAGCAATTTGTTGATATAAAAATCATTTTAAAAAAAAAATCGTAAAATCGATCTCAATTCAACTATAGTGAATTACAAGTAGTTGAGTCTTATACCCCAACCACTTCTCATGGCTAGATAGTCATTTCCATTGTAAATATCTCCTTTGGATATCACTCACCGAAGTCTTGAGCAGCTTCATTTGGACATATTCACCGCAATGAACCGTCTAGGCCCCTTAAGCAATCTTCAAGGCTTCACACTAGACTAAGACTCTCATAATGCACACACCAATGTGGGTTTGTTGATCACCATGCTAGAGCTTATTCTCCAATGTGTGAATTTTGAATAGAAATGATCAAGATGGTTTGAATTTTAAGACTTAGGGATCTAGGGTTCTTCTTTAAGCCTTCTAGAAAGTATTAGGTCTCCAAGAAAACTCAGATTTGTAACCGACCGCTTGAGCCATGGGAGGGCGGTCAGAGGCTGGTGGGTTTTGGAGTGAAAAATAAGTCAATCTAGACCTCCAGATGGAAAACTGCTCGAGCCATCTCCCAAACCGCTCGAGCAGTCAGAGAGCAGCCAAAGAGCAGTCTCCACTTGTTCTCCAGTTCAGTCTCACTAAATGTTCAGAGACCGCTCTAGTCGACGGAGAACGAGCCGAGGGCAATCCCTAGCAACCAAGAAAAACCTAAATGTATTGAGCACTAAGGAGTATTGCTCAAATAAAATTTGATCCATAACTCATCCTATGTTTTTCAAAACACTTTTTGAAGGTTTATAAATTTTTTTTACGAAAAGCCTAAGAATCATTCACGGATTACCCCAAATCTATTTTAACCTATCATCCTAAGTCTAAAATAACCAAGGGTTCTAGGTCATTAACTTTGTCCTAAGCTTTTGAAGGTGCATTGAAGATCTTTTGATTTGGATTTGATGCTTGAACTCCTCCTTCCTTGAAACTTTTAGAAATTGATATTTGAATTATCATAGCCATTGGTTTAGGTTGAGATTTACAACCATCCTTCATAAAATTAGCCAATTAAAAACAATTTCCTAACAATCGTTATAAGTGAAAACCTTGAGAGGTTAATGATCTCACTTATATGGTCATTGTTCAAGTTAAAGAATGATAATTATATTGCTTGATTTGAAGATTGGAAGGATTGAGGCAAAAAAGTGGAAGAAACAAGTTGAGGAGGAATAATGCTTATATCAGTCAATTTAACAGAGTCTTGGTTTGATAGACATAATTTTTTACTTCATTATTCAATTTACTTGATTATTCTGGGATTTCAAAGTAGAACTAAAAATTTGTATGAACTAAGAATTTTCAAATTCAAACATTTTCAAGGTGAAAAAGGGCATGGAAGTTGAAAGTAGTGCACAAATTTTAGCAATCAAGAAAATTAGACATATGTACAGTAATTTGAGCATAAATTTTTACTCTGATGGCCAATTGAAATAGACTTCAAGAGTTATAATGTAGTCTAAAATAGGCTTTGTCAAATTCGAACATTTTTGGGGTGAAACACAGCCTGGAAATTATGGTATAAAAATAGAAGGATGTACTAGACAACAATTGGAAGGGATATAAAGAGAGAATAATATTGTTGTATTGAGTGAGCTTGAATTTGTAAGATAAACTTGAAATTTTAAGGGTATATCTTCACCTACCAAAGAAGATGAAAGTTGTATGGGGTTTGATTTTCACCTATTGAAGAAGGTCAAGATAGTGAAAGAGAAGTTCCAACGAGGAGACGGAACAGAGGACATAGGCCATAATGGTTAGGTCGAACCTATAACACCTCAAATTAATATTCAGGCATTAACTATCTAACAACCATTAAACCATGAGAGCAAACTAAATGAATCATTAAAATAATAAAACTATCCATTATTTAATAGGTAACTAAACAAATCTCAAATCCAACATAATGACTCCTTAAGGTTTCATCCAAAACCAAAGTAATGATACTCCAACCAACTAACAAAAACTAAAAATATTGTTTCATTATCAGAGTGAAGAATTCATAAACCGAAGAGAACATCTCCAAGCATTCACTTCTGGATCCATGTCATAATCCGCCTCAACATCCTAATCTACCTACTCACCTAGAGTTATATCTTCCTCAATGTCAAAATCTTAATAATATTTATATCATAGGATGAGCAAACAAGTCCAGTAAGAAAACTTTCTCAAATTCAAACAAGGTTTAGAAATCATGAAAAACAGGTAGGCCTCAGTTTGTAAAAAATATCATATACAAATTTGAGTAAAATAGTGACATTTAATAACGATCTCGAGTTTATGGTACAAAACAGTAAAGTTCATAGTAGAATACAATCATTCGCAAAACAACATCTCAAAACATTATATCTCATACGATAAAGTAATATACCCAAAGCTTGTTTTTTGTAGTGAAATTTAGTTTATTATTTAATAAAATTTCTTCATTTTCTATTTCAATGAGATTTTGTATGGATAAAATATTTGCATTATATTAAATATATGGTATACATGTGTGTCTTTTATTATACATTATAGATAATCTGGTATGTATAGTTCGGCTTGTACACAGAAGTTCAGATTATCGAATTCTTGTATGATATGATTAAATGTTCACAGTCTTAGATAGAATTGGACACACCATCAGTAGGATTGTAGTACAATCTTCTCGTACAGTCTGCCATGGTTATAGGAGATTGTCTAATGTCTCGAATTGTTGAACTAATACACTTAGTGTATTGAATAAGTTATTAACCTTTTACTATCTAAATAAGAAAATAAATATCTGATAGTTATTATGATTGTTTAAGCTCTTAACATTGATTTATTTAATTGACATGTTCATATAATGATTGTTACTTTAATTTATCAAAGAATGAGATTCATATTTGAGTCAATAAACTTAGTGAGTTGATGAAATCCTCTTGAGGAAACTCATAAGTTTTGTCCATGTCAAACCCTGCAGATAGATTTAATTATCTTATATGACAAATAAGTTAAGTGGTGAGATCTCAAGGATAAAAGAATTCAATTAAATATAATTGTCAGTAATTTAATTAATTGATGGACATCTGTAATTTTAAATGTAGAGAGATTATTAAGCATATAATAACAAGGAGCTCGAAATATAATTTTGAGATAAGACACGGGAGATCAATAATAAGTTTTTAGTGGACTAATTTATTATTAATGGAATGTAGGATGTTTGTTTTAGGTTGAACATAGGATTCCTAGGCTCATTGAAAGCCCGACCCTTATTTCTCCTTAGGGTCTCTAATGTAGCCTATAAATAAACGTAACCTTTACCTTCATGTTTAGGAGAGAGAGAGAGAGAGAGAGAGAGAGAGAGAGAGAGAGAGAGAGAGAATTTAGAGGATTGCAACTCACATTGCATTCGAGTTTTAGCGTCGAGAAGGACATACGATAGAAGATCGTGAGGTTTATCGAGCCGGCTGTTCGATCTGCATCAGTCTTTGTTCGTGTTGTTCACGCTTCAAGGGCTAAACCCTAATGTCACCTTGTATGGTTAACAGATGAATACATTTTTTTTTTTGTATTCGATTATACGTGCTGTCAACGATTCTTGGGATTGCATTCCTACATCATGTTCATAGGTAGACTAGCATGAATCTATACATTGAACCTATCTTGTACACCCACCACAAACACAAATACAAACACAAACCATCTAATCAATCCCTGCAGGGTCGCAAACTCTTTAGGAAGGACATCTATCTACTCATTTAGCATTGACCCTTGCAAGAAACCAAATTCCCTACGAGTGTTAAGCAACCACCAAATCCTCAAGCTAGGAAAACTTATAACACTCTACGATACAAATTTGAATATAATACACGTTCATCACACCCACCCATAAAATAGATAATAATAACACTTTTCCACAAAATTCACGTATACCATAATCCATTGCTCCACAATTCTCAAGTAAAAGAATGATTAAAGCAACACATATAAGAGATCATAAAAAGAAGCATCCTTGTTTGCAATATTGAAGATCTAGGGTTTTTAATCAAGAAACTTCAATTTTTGATGTAAATTATGTGTTTATTCAAGAATTGAAGCACATATTCAAAAGAAATCTAAAATGTTGAAGATCTATCATATAGATAGGATGGTAAATCAAGTAGGGTTTTCCAATCAATAACGAATGGATCTTGTGTATAAATCATGTATTTTTCAAGAAACGAATCATAGGTTCAAACAAAAGAGAAAACATTATAGATCTATAATTTATATTGTAATAGAGATGAAAAAGATATAAATATATAACACTAATCTCAATGAATGAGTTTCAGGAAGAACCACTACATTGATTCCTTGGATAATTGATTATAACATGTTTTGACGAGATTTTCATTCATTAATCCTTCAAGATCTAGCCCATTTTCTTCTCTCCCAACCCCTTTTAGCTTCCTAGGTTTGAAATCTATGTATAGGAATATTAAAATGTGGCCCTAGAGTGTTTATAGTGTCAAAACGAAGAAAATCCTAAAAACTAATCTATAACGTTTTTAGCGAGCCGTTCAGATGGTAATGGGGGACTATCTGTTTTGCACAATTTCACTTTCTAGATAGGCGTCCGAACACTGACAAATTTCTCTCTAGATTTCTGGCTCGATTTTGACTTAGTTGGAAGCCAATTTACGGAAATTTCATGAAATATACTTTTATAGCCATTGAAGTCTACTTTCTAATTCTGGGAGAATAGGGTCAAACGAAGTTTGGAGTAAACAGTTATGACCAAAATAATAAGGTAGTGTCAAATTCCTTCCTACCCAAATTCTACCCAAAATGCGTTTCAACTTTGAATACTTCTAAACTTTTAATACACCCAATATCACATCTCTCAAGGTTTATCGACCTTCCAGATTCAGTGGGGGTCTTATTTTAACCTAAAAACATTTAAAAAATTACTTAGCCACCCTTCTCAAACTTAAACACCTCCGAAAATAGATTTGACTTGAAAGTCAATACACGCGAAACTCAAACTTCATGATCAATCTTTCAACAATACTTCAAATTTTCTACCATTATTTTATTTATCTTAGGAGAACTCTTAAGATGATATTATCCTTATTTAATTATAGTACGGGGTCTTATAGAACCTCTATAAATCTTGTTTGTTATTCTTTTACCCTACTTATTTGCATTATCCATATTACACTGCTTATCATGCACATTATCTTCTTCATCATATTATTGTTCATATTGCATCATTGGTAAAAATAAAAAGAAAGTTAAAATTAGTCATTTAATCGAATTACCTAATTCACCCCCTCTTAGGTTGCTTTGGGCTAACACCTTAAAGGTTCAAATCGATCCTAAAATATTTTTAAATAGGTCTCAAACAGTCTAATTTTATTACAACTTCACCAATTTAAATCGCAACATTACCCGTGTTTTATTGTAACTTTGTTACAGTATCAAAGATTTTTCTCAATACCGTAGTTGAATCCTAATATTTAGTAACAGTGAAGAATCTACATACAAGACATGCTAGTTAAAACACATTTTTTTGTGAGATAATAAAATTTTGAAGTATACTGTACATGCATTTAGATAGAAATCAACTTAATCTGTGGCATTCACACACAATGCAAACTATTATGATAAATTATTAAAGGAATATACATAATGCTAATGCTTAAAATGCCAAAGTAGACCATATATGATTCTTTTCAAGGCTATCCTTCTTGCAAAGCTTGTCTTTGTCTAAATTCTGAAAAGACAATAAAATAAATATGTCAAATGATTATTATGCAACATATGACAGAACAATGAAGACAATAAAACAAGGAGAAGAAGAAATGAAGGAAAAAATAAATAAAAAGGGGAAAGATTCACTAGTTTGATGAAAATACTATCCTCTTTCTTTTTCCCACCAATTTATATCAATTCAAAATTCCTATCAAGTGTTACCTACCTTTCTTGTCTTTTAAGTTTCCAAAACCTTCTTTTTTTCAAGAAGTTGCTTCTGATATCCTTTAAGTGTTATTCTTTGTCCAAGTGTCATCAAAGAAAACTATCGATGAAAGTTTTCAAACTAACATGATTTTGAATATATATGTTACGAAAAACTTATGCTCTTACAATTTTAATGGACCAAACCATTACGTTTCTTTCTTCTACTTTCTGTTTAGCCTTATATTGTGACTGATTTTGAGCCGCATCTTGTCCTTTTTACCCATTTTGTGCTTTGCATTTTTGTATACCATAGTAATCATAGAAATAATCCAACGCTAAAAGTACATAATAAGATATTAAAATCAATAAAGAAACAGGGGGAGGAAGGGACAAAAACAAATGTAAATATATGAATCAATCATATAACATAAATTTAGCTCTAATTATGTGTGTGCATGCCTTATAGATCAACCAACACATGAAAAATAGTATAGGTATTTTGACGTTGTGATCTATACATCTATTCATATAGCTAACCATGTTAATGATAAATTCGATTGCACACAAATTTTTTTCTTTTTTAAACAAGCATATACAATTCTTTTCTTATTTTTTCATAATTTTTAAACGAAATAACCATAAATCTACATAGTTCGAGATTTGAATGTGATTATATTCATCAGATAATTATATTTATGTAATTTTATAATGATTCAGTTGATTTTCAACGTCAATGTAGTCAATTAGAAAATTAAAATTTTAAATTCACAATTGGTTTGATTGATCTAAAAATAAGATTTGAAGAACTAGTTTATAAAACTTTCAGGGAATTATAAGCATCGACTATATCAAGAGCTAAATCTTGTCAATAATCAATCAAATAATTATACAAAGATTAAAACTTTACTACAGTAATTCAATCAATCTTGGAAAATAAAGATTTAACATTAAGAACAAAAACCATAATTGCATAAAAATAATTAGTTGAATGAACAATCACAAATCCATACCCTAGGCTAAAAGGTACAAAGAGAACTACTCACGATCCATTGGTAGATCTCAAAAAACCACCACCACCACCACCACCACCACCACCACCACCACTGCCATTGTCCATTATATATTGTATACAACACCAACAAGTTGTTATGAAAATATTAAAATGTTTGGAGCCTAGTTCCGAGATTAACCAATAATAAGATCTCAAGAAAATCATTGAAAATAAACTAATTATCTAATATGAAAGGTTTATTCCATCCAACAATTTGATGCAAGTGCCAAACACAGAGACATCCAACAAACTATTGTAATCTCAAATGGATCAAATGACGGTGACTAATCTTTTCTCATCACTAAAGAAATTGAAGACTTCTGAACTTTACAAACTATAGAGCAATTAAAGGTTTTATAGAATTCCTAGTATCTATATTCATCGATGGTTATTTTTGTAAGATTTGACTATTGAGGGACTTTTTTAGTCAACTATAAAATTTTATATATGTGTTTCTACATATATATATAGATAAAAAAAAGGATAGGAGGAGGAGAAGAAAATTTTAGTTTTTCCTATTTTCGTTAATGGCATTAGATTTTCTTGTTTCATCAAAAATCATAAGGAGGTTATGAGTATAATTTTAAAGGTTATGGAGGAAAACTGATTTTGGGCTAAAATATAGGCGTGTAAAAGGTAATAATCCTAATATTCAATAAAATATGTAAAGATTTAATAGTTGTGAAGAAAAAAATATCAAATAATAAATTTAATTGAGCCTATAATTTTGTGGTTGAAAGCCTATGATAAACTATGATTCTGAAGACCTGTGGAGCAATGAGAAAAAATATGTAGTCATAACTTGAATTATGAAGAATACAATAATTATGATAGAAAATTGTAATATAATAAGATATTGTTATAAAGCTCGTATGCGAATTAAAAGAAGTATGAACAACATGTATGGGGGTTATTTGTTCCTCTTCTTGGAATTGTACTATTTTTTTTTTCTGCCAGCACTTTAGGGTGAGTCATGAGACTAGGGATAGCAATGGACCGAAGAAAAATGGGCAATTGTCCAAATTCGTCTCGCTTGGATCGAGGATAAACCATACGTATTGGGCGGTGGATGTATACGGGGATACCAATATAAACTCGCACGGGGATGGACCGACACTTATCCTCTCCCCGCCCCGCTACACCCATTCGATCACTTGTATGTTTGAATGTTTTGAACCATGGCAGAGGTGAAGGTGGAGGTGGGGGCGGGGGTGATAGGGATTAGAATTTTCCCGTGGGGTAATGTAATGCCCCAAAAATCGGGGGTCCTTATTTTAACAAAATTCGGGTAGAGTCTCCTTTGTACGGGGAGCTCTACCCAAAACACAACCTGTGCAATTATACTACATTGACCACACTGGGTCCATTTATAAGTAAACATTGACCACACCGGATCCATTTATCCATACTCATATAACCACATGCAATTCTTCTTTTACATTAAAACAGTCCATATCCACTTTGGACGACATTACTACCTAAAACCATTCATGATCATGAGAGCGACTAAATAACTTCGCAATCAAAAGAATTTAATACACCATTTACCATAAATACAATGTCATCCAAAAGAATGTGCCCAACTACGACACTTCCATCCCCAAAAGAATCAGACTAATTCTGTGCAGCGGAATAACAAAAATATTGGGTTTTACAAAGTCTCAATCTAGAACAAAAGAAGGTAATGCTCTAAGCATCCACCTCGGGATCCACACTTCCGTCGATCGGAGTCTCCCAATGTACTGGCTCCTCGACTCCCAACTCCTCCTCAAGTGTATAATCTGAAATGTGAGTAGGTAGGGGGGGTGAGCACGAAACTTTGTAGGAAAATCCTTCCAAACCCGAACAAGATTTATAAAAGCATATGAAATGGTCGGTCTCATTTTACAATTAACATATCTAATTTTTGAAGTAAAACAGGGACATTTTAAAACAGATATCAAGTTTAAGTAGCAACATTAAATTAAATGAGCAGTAACAAAAAAACCCAACTACAATAAATAACCATTTCCAAAATATAAACCATTTTCCCACAAGACCTTGTAGAATCCCATACTTCCACAAGTCCTTGTAGGAAACCATTTCCACAACAATAACAGTAATCCATAACTCAAATATTCCACAACAATATGTATATGTATCTCAAACATGATGCGAGACAAATCCCATGAATCAACACATTGAGTAATATCTAGCCCACACACATACACACAAATCTTCTCAAATATATCCATCCTTTAGGAAGGGCGTATGCCATACCAATGACAGTGACGTATCCAACCCAGACATTAGTATACTAACTCTCTAACACGGCACCCGTGAGCGAATAGTGGTTTAGTCTTACCAAAGCACTAACCCCACTACGAGTGGTAGGAAAAATACAAACCCACACGGAGCAAGCAACACGTCTACCCACTCTACGATATCTCGTCAAAGGCCACCCATGGTCATCCCACACTCATAAGAGATACAATACCAAACTCATTTCTCAATTTACAAGCATATCTCAAAAATCCCCAAATTTATCATGTGACAATTCCAATAACCAATTAAGAAAAGTACAAGAGATCACAACAACATCATTTTATTACTCAACACAAAGCACTATAGTTTCGAAATCAATAATAAAGGAAGAATTTAAGAAGAAAATTCATCACTCTCCAAAAACTAGGATTTTCAAGCAAGAAAAGAGATTTCATAGGTGGCAACCCTAAATTTGTTCAAAAACATGTAATCCTTGCAAAAAAAAGAATAAGAGAGGATGATTTCATATCATATATATAACATTTAGAGGCAAAACATATATATATATATATACCCTAACATTAATGAACAAGAATGGAAGAAAACCCCTACCTTGAATCAAAATTCCAAGTAAGAACTCAAACTCTAGTGACCTCCTTCTTCCATTTTCTTTCTCCCTTAATCTTCCTCTAAGGTGCCAAGAGGTGTGGGGTGAGAGTGGAGTGAAAGAAATGAGGGAAAATGGGATGAAATGGTGTTATAAGGTCAGCCAAATTCCGATTTTACTGTTCACAGGCTGTTTGGGTGTTCTCCAAAATTACGGTTTTGCCACTAAGAATTTCCAATTTGATCCATATGACTATCCTAAGATTTTTCGACGTTCCGGATTCATTTTTAATGTTATTTTAACCTAAAAACATTTATTTTTATGATTTATCTCAAAACTAAAATAAATTTACACTCAAAACACTAAAATTACTAATTTATTCCTCCGAACCGCTAGATGTACTAAACGACTATTCCAATTATTTTTTTTTTCGGATCTCCCATGTTCAATGATAATATTATTTTGACCTAAAAAAAATTAATATTTTTGCTTAGTTACCTTTATCAACCTTAAACACCTCCAAAAATTAAATTTCACAATCCATTTGTCTCCTTAGTATTTATTCCTACTATTACAATTTATAAGGTTCATGCATACCTCATCACCTATGTTAGTATTTTCAAAAATAATTACTTGCTATATAAAGATAAGAGTGTGGAGGTTTACAGGTAGGAACGGAGATTAAAACTTTCCCTGCTTACAGGGGTGGACTGGGGATGGACAAAGGTTTTTTAAGCGGGGTACGGGGGTGGAGACTACTCCCCCCACCCCTGTTCCCATCCACTGCCATCCCTAGTGAGAATGCTATGAACCTATAGGTAGAACTTGCCTCTGCAAGTCGCTTGTAAGGAAAAGATGTCCAAGAGTTCATATACACATCTAATCGTATATTTAACCAATGTGGGATCGTAATATTTTATCACATTTTTGTAATTGATGTCCACAATGACCCACTCTATCGATACTGACCCAACAATAGCCTTTTCATTTTGGCGGTTTCACGCACCTAATATTTAATGAGATAAGTCATCTTAATCCAACCAGTAGGCCGGTCATTCCGTAACTCGACTATAGAGAGCCGCAACCTATACTGCGTTCAATCCCATACTAGACGTGATGGTTAGTTTTGATACTAATTGTTATGAATCTATGGGTAGAACTTGCCCCTAAAAATTGGATTGCAAGTTCATATACACACATTTAACCTTATAATTAACTAATAAGGAATTGTAATAGACAATGAATCAATGATCTCCTGCTTTGATCCACCTGCTCGAGGCAGATCCTTTTGAGGTAATGTTTTTTATTTAACATTTGGGTTATATTACGTGAAGGGGCGGAGCCAGATATCTTCCCTAGTGGGGGCAACTAGAATAGATTAATATTAAAATTCTAAATGTTCACAAAAGTATAGTTTAATTATTAGAATGATAATTAAAGGTGCAACCCATATACATGAGCGATATACAAAAGGAGCCAACAAAAAAAGCTCACTATAAATCTATCTATAGCACCTAACAAAAAAGTTTTGAACCAAAAAATTGGGTTTAATCATATATTGAGTCTATACATGGGAAGATCTAAAATGTCGAGCATCCTATAAATCTTCACAGTTGTTCCGGACGAGTTTCATATTTTAGAAGCATTGTATGATAATTTCATTATCAATGGTATTGAAAATCTCTTTCTCAATATATGCAACTAATCAATTATTCATCCATTGACCTCCCATTCGATTACACAATCAATTTTTCACTATATTCATTGTTGAAAAGGCTCTTTCAAATGTTGCAGTTGCAATTGACAAGATCAATGCTAGTTTCACAAGTAGATACACCAATGGATATATAACATTTTTTCTTGTCTCAACTGACTTTTTTGCAAGACCACAAATTCCTTTAACTTTTGAAATCTCATTTGCAAGACCACCAAGTAGATACATCAAGTATGTAAGTCTCAGGTTGATTGTCAAGTATCATAAGGTCCATTGTGAAAAATTCTGAAGGGTAAAATTAAGCCAGATGAATCAATTGCTCTTTACTAAAAGTAGAGAATGAATCACTTGGATTTAGGCATTCCACACAAAGACGTAGCTTATCGTTCACCTCTGTGAAACGATTGTTAAACTCATAAAGTTGCATATCTAACACCGTATAGAATAATTCAACCCAAAAATGGTGTATATTAGTGGATGTTGAAATACGTCGTAACCTCACTCAAGCTACATATGTATCATCCATATTTCTTGTAGCAATATCATGTTTGACACAAAAAGATGAAACTTCAGTGACTAAAGCTTTCGAACCATTATCCCTCATCATTTGTAGTCATTGCTTCGATACCTTGACTAAGCTCATAGCATTTACTATGTCTTGATCTTTTCTTTGTAATGCTTGTGATAACTCGTTTGTAATTCTCAATATTTTTTTCATCAAAATGCAAATTGAATATGAAATCAAAAGATTGAATTGAATCCAATAAGGCACATGTTTCACCTCTTTTTTTAGAATTTATGCCATCCTCTGCTACAACCTCAAGCACATCAACTAGAGAAGAGAACATAACAGTAATGTTTATGAGGGTACTATAATGGGACCCCTGTCACGCCCTGAATTTTTTCTTTAAAAAAAAATACCCGGGCGCGATTAAGGAATAGAACCACACATAACTTTCAATAACATTCCTCGTATTATTATATTCAGCGTATGATTACATAATCTTCCCTCGATCAGTTAAAATATTTTTGATACAACATAAAGAGCAATATAATAGCAGTCTCTATGTCCATCATCCTTTTAGCTTGTTCTTCTGTCTGACTTCATATTTCTGAAAAATGTTAGATAGAGACACCAGCCCAGTAGGATAACGTTTATCAATGACTATCAAGGTTTTGAAACAATACATACTATAATTAAACAATAGGTAAATGCAGGAATAAGGCAAAGTAATGAATCAAATAAATAAATAAATTTTAGCACATATCCATCATATAAATCCGTCAATTTTCTGGCCCACGTATGAACCGCCTCCGGAGAAAAACTTTGGGGTCTCGCACCCTAGGGAACCCAATGCCCTTCTTGCTTTTCTGGGAACACCAATACCGAGAATTATGTGGTGTCACACAGGCTACCACGTCAACCGATATTACTAACCAGTAAACCCAAAGACTAGTAGGAATCCTGTGAATCCTCGCAAGGACCACGCATCTACTAACCCTCTGCCTTCGATTATATGCATCCATATTAATTTCATCAAAATCATAAAATAGAGTCATATCGTATTCAGACCCAACAGCAAGTAGAAAATCAAACATTAAAATAAAAAAAACATTTTAGAGTCTCGATAAAAATATAACATGTGCGTGATCACGATTCCAAGTTCGACTCCATGATTAAAGCGATATAATACTACATTATATAATTAAAAATCAATTTTATATGAAGCCCCCAAACATGCATAAAATGCATCAATGATAGTAAAGGATAAAAGAAACCCTACCTCTGCCTTGACTTCTACTCGATACCGGGTACTGTGACAAAACAATCAAAATAATATTTTAGAATAACAATAGGTAATAAGAGCTTAGTTAAGCTAAAATAATTTTTTTGGAATAACTAACGAAAAATAATGATATTTAAATTTGCTCCAAAAATATTTATTGAGGATTAACTTTAAGTGACTCGAACCTATAAAATTACTAAATAATAAAAAAAAAACTTACCCTAAAATTTTGATCTCAATAACGAACTCTTAGGTCAACAAAATTTTGACCTCTTTTCTCTCTCTCCCTTCCTTTCTTCTTCTCTCTTTCTCCCTTCCTTTCTTCTTTTTGGTGCGTTGTTTGAAGGGCCAAAGGCTGGCTATTTATAGCCAAAGCCTTGGCTTCCCTTACTCATGGCTGACGCCATTTGCTAGCCTCACATGGTGCATCACATGGACAAATGTCCATTTCTTTGTTCATAAGTTTTTTTTTTTTCTAATAGACCATATGCCTATTTTTACACACTTGGCACCGCATGTCCTTTCTTTCTTTGACACCTATACATTTAAAATATATACATATACATATATACACACACACTTACATATTATATATTCAACAAACGTATTACTCATATATTATATCATTTTAACACGAAATATGACTTATATTACAGTTAATTTTCTCGTTTCAATGTAAGGAATTCATATTGGAGGTCCATTTATTTATTTAAAATTTTTAAAAATAACCCTTAGTTATATAGAATTATAATTGACGACCTAAATTAGTGTGTTAGTGATTATTTTTATAGGGGTTCTCACAACCCCCAACGTGTGTCACCGGCCCGTTGAAGACTATTTTCTTGGTGCAACCGCGCCCACTTGAAATTTCTCCATTTCTTAGCGTCTGAGTAACCTTACTTGTTTGCTTCTCTCTTAATATATCTCGACGTTTGCATGAAGCTCCAATGACATTCAACAAATTATCAATAATATTGAGAAGCAAAGCAATTTGGTTGTGTTTCAACAACTACAAGTGCTAACTAAAGTTGACGAGGAAAGCAATGAATATTAAAAGCAGACTCATTCTCCTTCATAATGAAACTTTTGAGGACATTGAATTCTCCCTTCATATTACTAGCTCCCTCATAACCTTGTTCACAAAATCTTGAATACTTAATCCATGCTTGAAAAATAATGAACTTAGTCGCTGCTTTGTGTGACAGAGCACTTGTATCAACAACATAGACAACACCAATAAAACACTCAATCACACTTCCTTTCTTATCCACATAGCGTAATAAAAGAACCATTTGCTCTTTGACTGATATATCATGAGACTCACCAATCAAAGTAGAGAACAAATCATCTCCAAGATCCTTGATTATTGCTGATGATACCAAAAATTAGATAAGGCTAAGCTCGGACCTTTTAAACTTAGACACCTTAGCTCGGACCTTTCAAATCATGATCTTTAGCTCGGGACTCTCAAGTCGGGAATCATCACCAACGTGACCCTTGTGCACACTGTGACAACAACGACTCACACCTTAACGATCAAATATTATGGCATATGGGACGTAACAGCCTCAAGGGAATCACGCTGATGGTTTAAGGATCGCATTGGTTATGGGCGGTTCGCAAAGATCAAATACCTCGCATTGTAATCGAGCAAGCATCTGTGTTGTTATCCTGTGTAATTCTATAATCTCCTTTCCTAAAGTACTAGAAAACTCCCCAGTAGCAAGAGATTCCGTTAAAGTGGACTAGCCTAACTTCTGAGCTGGTGAACCACTAGAAATTCACTGTCTACTGGTCTTTGTTCGTAGTTAATTAACTCTAAGATCCACTGTTCAAATCCCAATAGCCTAGAAGCTCTGACTGGATATCCTAGTAAACCTTATCAATATCCTTAACAAGATCCCCAAATCATTTACCTCTGCTCAACCATGTAGAACACACCATCAATTGCATTTGTGGTTTCACTTGCAATAGCATGCACAATATCTTTTTGAATTTCAGGCGATATCACTTTGACATTCTTAGGAGCATTTTTTAACACAACATTATTGATGATTTCATTATGTTGGGCAAGAAAATGTAGAAGTTCAAGATAGTTTCCTTGATTTCTTGAATCCTCAGACTCATCATGCCCACAGAATGCTAATCCTTGACGTAAAAGATATCGAATACAATTGACTACTACAGTTAAACGAATTCGATATTCCTTGCGAGCTTGAATTGATTGCTTAGTCTAAGAAACTTCAATTGTGACGCCTCTAAATCCGGAGGTCCTTTCTCAATCCGTTAATCACCCATCAACTTACGAAAATACTTGTGAATGCTGCATAACCCGACACCACGTTATCACATCCCCTTCACAAGGATCGTAACCAATACAGAGTTTGGGCAGAGTCTCCCTTATACCAGAGCACTCCTAACGCATAACCTATGCATATATCAACCACTTGACCATTCCAAGGTCTATCCCCATCAATTAGAACTTAATATTTGACAAATTACATCATCCTAACAAGAGGGCTCAAGATCTGAAGGCTAGGCAGAGTTATATTTAAAATTTTGAAAGTTTTGGAATACCTCTTACACGTAGTACTGGTACCTAAGCCTTATTTCTATCAGGTCCCTTCCATTTGCTAGGTACTGGTACTTAATCACTTAGTTACTGGTACCTAAGCCCACTGTTTGCGAGGTACCGATACCTATATGTTATGGTACGGGTATCTGAGTCCACTGTTCATCGAGGTATCTGTACCTGAAGTCTTGGTGCCTGTACCTGAGCCCACTAGAATCTAGGTATTGGTGCTTGTAAGTCTAGATACCAGTACTTGGGCCAGCCAAAAGCCTGGTACCGATACTTAATCACTTAGGTATCGGTACCTGGGCCCAGATTTTCCCCAAATTTTTTCAATCTTCAACCTTTAACCATCCAATCTCTTCACATACATATTTATACATTCATATATACAAATTCTAGTCCATAAGAGTTCATTACATGACCCTTTGTACAGTTTCACAAGTTCAATTCAAATTACACATTTGATTACAAAAATGTAATTTAAAAGCAACATGTTGGCTTCTTCATCAACACGGGCCCACGTGAGGGCCGTCCACCGATATTTGTCTTGCACCTAAAATGTTGTTCCCATAAAGGGTGAGCCACGCTCAATAGGGTATCTCCTAAAGAGGCTACTTCCTAACCCAGATGCATATGAAATGTTCACATACAATTTAACAATCAATCATTCATTCAAGAATATGCAATTCATAAATGAATGTCACAATGTCATGCTATGTCATGAGGTGATACTCACACATGCTATGCAACCCGAGCCCTCCACTAGCTCCCATAACACATGCTATGCCATGTGTATGCATCCGGGAATTTCAAGCCCCCGCCATTGATGTTGAACATCCAATGATTAATTTACAAAAATCCCGGGTCTTTCTTGGGGTGGATATTTTTTGAACTTCCACCAACGAGTACCCAACCGACACGGTATCTATGGACTTCCACCAACGGCTCCGCGTATGCCGACACATTTTATGGACTCAATACCAATGGAAGTACGTATCTAAAATTAACGGGTCTTGCACCCAAGGGAGAATCTAGCCCTCATTTCTCCCCTATTTATACCCCCATTTGCTTGGCTCTCATTAAGCCACATGTCCCGTATTTTCTGATCCGATTTTATCCCGAATCAATTAAATCTCGTTCTGTGTTAGGTTCAATATATTTTATTTGAACTAATTTTTCATGTTTTGCAATTAAATCCTGATTGCGTTTATTCTAGTCGCGACGCCCGATTGCATTGTAAAACGTGACAAATTTGATCGTCTCGAAATTCGACGAAAATTGACGAAGTAACTAGATTTCGTGAGACAAATCCAACGGTGAGGTCCGTTTTGTCATCCGAGTTCTAGAAAATTTAAGGTTTTTAACCCGTACTGTAACAAGTAATTACCATTTTGCCCTTTTATAATAAAATATTTTAGAAAAAAAATTCTATGGGTATAGAATAAATAAACCCTAATTATTGTGGTAATAATTCAAAATTTACAAAACAATCAAAATCGAAGAAATTAGGTTACCTCTCGACAGGCTAAACCATCTTCTAAATTAACTCTAGAAAACAAAAATTGACCTCCGCCATGGTGAAGGGTTCAAACAGGAAAACAATGGAGTTGACAGGGGTGGAGGAGATTTGGCTGAGGTGTAGTCGACGGGCTTGTTGATTGTTGTCCTTGTCCAGAGCTTGAGGTTTGCCTTTTGATTTCTCTCAGGCACAACAACGATGTGAGGCTTACTTGGAAGGAGGTTTTGCCTTTTAAAACACCTTTATTGTGATTTACGAATGAAACTCATATGTTTGTCTAAATACATAATTATCCCAAAAATTTGTAAAACTTTTCAGTGGGGGCAAATGTCTAATAAATTTTATATTTTTTGAAATTATACTTATTCCCCAAAAAATTTTAAAATTTCAGTGGAGGTAGCTACCCCCACTGTGGATCCGCCACTGATTATTTGATGGTTCCAAATTTCCTATTGGATGCCAGAGACATTGTTTTCCATAACATTTTTTTTTTGTAGTGTCTTCAATAAAATTTTTTCTTTGAGAGTTCATCAAACATATGTCAAGCAAAGTGTTTGTTTTGCAATATTTGAACAAGCAAATTATTATTTTCCCTCTTCCTGCCACCCTATTTACACATTCATACCTTTATTTTTTTTTTCTCTTTATTTGGAGTTCAAATCTATTAATAGTTCAATGGACGGTCATAAATATTTGCACCTCTGTTTTGTTTGCTAATTCAAAACTACCTTTTGGCACCCAAGATCCAAACTATTAGATTAGTATAACATTTTCGGTTTGTTCTGTCCCAAAATATCCAAACCATCTCCTTCTTTTGAGGTAAAATCTCTTCTCCATTAGTTCTGAACTTATCGGATTCCAAAATTACATTGTATAGCTTTCAATATTTAATAGTTACGTACATTGTGAGATTTGTCAGTATATATAAGGGTATAACTCATAAGCCTAAAACACATTCAAAAACCTCTTGAGAATTAGCAAAACAACTCAAAATCTTATTATTGAACCATGAAGATGTCAAAGATCTCCATCTTGTTCCATTTCATCATTGTTGCCTTTGCGGTGGTTGCCAATGGCACTAAGGTAGACGAAGAAGTTGGGGTTTATGAGCTGCAAAAAGATGAATTCTTGGTCAAGTTTACAAATTGGGGTGCAAGCATTGTGTCTGTTATTCTTCCTGGCAGAAATGGTATGTACCAATGTGGTCGTTTTTATTTGTACATATATTCAGTATGTTACTGTTTCTTCAAAAAAAAAAACTTTTTTGTTTTCTCAGGCGAGTTGGCTGATGTTGTTCTTGGGTTTGATTCTGTTAAGGACTATAGGGTGAGATTCTTCTGTATAGGATATTTTCTTATGTTAAAGTTTTGATTGCTAAATGAAAAACGCTTACATTTTGGGAGAGAGAGTGTGTGGTGACACACAATTCAGAATATTTGAGAGTTGATATCAATAGAACTTTGTTCATTATTACCTTCAAAAAAGAAAAAATTGGTCCACTATGGCTTCTAGCATATCATTGTTGACAGAATATATTGATCGAAGCTAGAAATTGCCGACATTTTTCAAAAGAATAAACGTTTATTACTTGGTCTTTGGGCATGTAATGTATCATGAGTTTTGGTCAGGAAACAGTCTTGCCGTGTGGCACGTTTCTTGAACTCATAGTGACACAACTTGTGCCAGAGTGTTTTAACTTTCTTGAAGCAGAGAGAATAGTTCTTTCAATTCGTGATTGCATTTTTCTATATGGAAACTATAATATTCTTGGAAGTACCATTGGACTTGTTATTAAAAATCTCACTTTTACAAAAGCCTAGTGAAGCAAATGATGAGGGTTCCTCCTAAATGTGCAACTTGAGCTTGTTATCTCATATAATGCTAGCAAATAGTACAACCATTTACTATGTAATGACCTTGTTTATTTTAGGTTGTTGTCCTTATTTTCTAAATTGAATATGAAAATTTATGATCGAAACTCTTCATATACATGTCATTTACTGCAGAATGATTCAACATACTTTGGTGCTACTGTTGGACGGGTTGCTAACCTGATTGCTGGTGCTCAATGTACATTATTCAGGGTCACTTATAAGCTAGATGCTAATGCAGGGCCAAACATGTTTCATGGTGCATAAACATTGTTTTATTTTTTGTTCACCTCCACTTGCACTGGGTCCATGATTAAAAGAAAAATCACATACCTTTAATATTGATCCTCCGTCTAGTTTAAATAATTTACTTCATTCATTTTATGGATGTTGTTATATTGGATATTAGGTGGATTGAAAGGGTTCAGCGATGTTGTTTGGAAGGTAATAGATCATTAGAAGTGAATCTCCTCGTATTACCTTCTCTTATGACAGTGTTGATGGTGAAGAAGGTAAATATTTCCATTTTCTTATATCATCCATCTTTCACAACAATATGGGTAAAATGAGAAGCATAATATGAGAATAGGAATTACACATCATAATAATTGAGTATTATACTCATCAACAAATTAGGAAAAGTGAATGACATTGTGGGATCAGATATACCAAAACATGATGTCCTTCTACATAATCACCATTGTGTTTTACCATAAATGTTCCTAAAATTTATACTTCTTTATATATTACATAGGATTTCCGGGTGATCTTCACGTCACTATGACCTATGTTCTCAGTGGATTTTACAATTTGCAAGTAATAATGAAAGCCACGACCTTACATAAGGCCACTCCAGTGAGTCTAGTCCAACCCACCTACTGGAACCTCGGTGGCCACATTAGCAGCGATATCCTATCCGAGGAGGTTCAGATATTTGCATCCAACACTACCCCTGTTATTAAGGGCATCCCCAGTGGAGAAATTGTATCTGTCAAGGGTACACCCTATGATTTCCTTGAACCACAGACTATTGACAACAAGATAAAGGATCTTCCTAAAGGTTACGATATAAACTGTCATTGATGGTGACAAAGGCGACAAGATCAAGCCAGTGGCTATGGTGCATGATAAGAAGTCTGGAAGAGTAATGAAGCTTTCGTCAAATGCACCTGGGGTGCAGTTTTATACTGGCAACTGGATTAAAAATGTGAAGGCAAAATGTGGATACGTTTATCAAGCTCATGCTGGCTTGTGTTTGGAAACACAAGGGTTCACTGACTCTGTCAATTACCCTAATTTCCCTTCACAGATTGTTGCTCCAGGAAAGGCTTACAAGCATGTAATGTTGTATGAGTTTTCAATCAATGTTCAATATGTAATTAGGATCAATAATGTGTTGTAATTTCCAGCTGATCTGCCTATGACCATGAAATAAGATCATAAATGAATTTATCAGGAGCTATACAAATTAAAGAATACATTGTCAGGAAAATTTGTACTCAAATATTCAGGGCATTTTGGGCTTATATTGTACTTTACTATTTCAATTGTAAGGAATTTGAGTGAAATAAGAAATTGTAAAGTGTGGAAATAGTTAGAAAATGGTTATTTTGATTTTTTAAAATATTATTTTGGGGTTAGTGGTTATTTTAAATTTTTATTTGATTGAAATTGTAAAAAATAATGCTTCATGGACCAAAAAATGGGAATTGAAAAAGAGACTAAGGGCATGTTTTGCTTAGGTACAAAAAAAGGATTGGATTTGGTAATTAGTTCTCATTCAATTCATAAAATGGTGATAACAAAAGTACTATTTAATCTTATCATTGTATAACAAGTTTGTATCAAGGTTGTGGTAATATATAAATCTATAATTATAATACTATATTTACGTTTGAATTAAGTAATAGTGTATTGTATTAAATTAAAAATGACAAAACAAATATTGAGTAGAAGAATTTGCATAATATGCAACTTTTATATGAAGGTAGGGATGGTAGTGGACAAGGGAAAAATGGGTATTCGTCCAAATCCGTCCTGTTTGGACCGGTGATGGACTATACGTATTGAACGGTAGACGTATACATGAATAACCGTATAAACCCGTACGGAAATGGAGGTGGGGATGGACTAAAACTCATCCCCTCCTCGCCTTTGCTCAGCCCCGCTAAACCCGTGATATATATCACGGATGTTGGAATATTCGTTTATTGGGCCACTGACGCTTTTTCCTTAAACTCCCTTAATCCCCCTTAGACCCCCTCCTTTTGCCCGGAGGAAGGACTAGGGTTAAGCATGCAATGGCTCTCAAAGTATGATTGATGATGGGCGTGGAATGATGGTAGAGTGAAACTAGGTTGGGCACTCAGTAGTAGAAGTCTCCTAATGAAATCCCTCATCTTCGTGCATGACAGGTTTCTAAACTGGGGATAAGGGAGGAGGTGAACAATCTTTTCCGGTTTTCTTTGATAACAAATGCTTTTTTTGGGGGTTAGACAAATAAAACAATTAAGTAAAAAAGCTAGTAGCTATAGCTCCTAAATCGGTGGTTATCTTTTCAATAGTGATGCTAATAATTTCTACAATTTAGAGTCATTTCTTCACTTAGTTTTCCATATTCTCTTTCATTTTTTCAGTTTCATCTTTACCCTTTTTTATTCAGTAATACAATCAACAAAATTTCAGGCAATAAGTAAATCTCCTATAACCTACACAAAGCATATTTAATTATAGAATCACAACATATAGAAGCCTTTAGACTAGCACTCTCGAACTTGAAGCTGAGATTTAGTCTACATTACCCAAATACACATTCAATGAGAGCAAGATTTAATCAATAGTACCTCACAAGATTTGGTCCATTTTTTTTATACTAAGTTTTCATCCTTCTTGTAGATCTATTTGTGATGTTTTATGTTTTCCTTTTTAATTTTTTTCTTAAATCAGAGAAATTAAATTTAATTGTTATGGCGGGGATGGTGACTGAGACAAAGGTCAAAATTTACCAACGGGGTGGAGACAGAGATTAAAATTTTTCCCGCTAACGGGGGTGTACCGGAGTTTGACGAATATTTTTGAAGTGGGTGCAGGAGAGGAAACTACTCCCCCCACCCGCACCCCGGTCCACTACCATCCTTACATGAGACCAAAAAACATGACATCTATTAATGTCAACCAAATTGTTCTCTCTATCCAGGTTGAGCAACTTTGATTAATATTAGATAGACATTTGCTATAGATCCCACGCTTCACACACCCTTCTTTCTTCTTAGGTGTCATTAGTCTAATTGTGTCTTATACTATGTTTATTAGTCAAAATTATGTCTTATACTGTGTTTATTACTCAAAATTTGCCATGAATTATGTATAGTACGATTTTAAATTTCATACGCCAATGGTATATTTTTAATACACTACGGGCTCGTTTGGTAGACGTATTATGAGGGAATTAAATATTAGATTGTACTATTTTTTATTTATTCGGGCCTAATACTTTGTTTGGTAAGCAAATTTGATACCGTATTAATTTCAAAAATGTATATTAATCGTATACTTATCGTATATTTTTTATACGATAGACCTGTATTATAGAGGTTTTTAATACGACCAAGAGAGGTGGTATTATAATCCAACTCAAACATATTATTCTACACGAGCCCTACATTCATTCTAATAGGTCTATTTCAATACCACTAGGAGATGTGGTATTATAATCCAAGTGGGATACTATATTCCAAATTACTTTTATATCCCCATAACATGATAACCTCCTGCTTATCTCCTCCTCTGGCGCACGTCTGTCACTCCCACTACGACTATTCTATGTAGAGGACTTGGGTTTCTCTTTTTCAACAAAAAATGAGGTTAGATTTTCACTACTTTATATTTTAAATCCACAATAAGCTTCTATTTTATTGAATTTTTCTCATTTTTATTTTGAGTTTCATAGGTTTTTGGGTTGTTATTAGGGTTGTTCATGTTATGGATTTTCTGGGGAGACCTTCGGTTAGTGGTGAGACCTTCGGCTTTGTCATTTGTTGGCTTTGGGTAGTGGTTAGTGCTGACCAGCCCTTCGGTTTCGTTGCTCGGTGTCATGGGTTTGTTTTATTATGGGGCAGTTTTTTATTTTTTATTTTTGGTCTAGATTATGGGGCTGTTCATGGGTTTTTTTTTTTAATGTATGTATTCTACATAGAATCTATGTATGCATTACGAAATTAACACAGTTAAGGATTTGAGTTCACATTTGGTGGTTTAGGTGATAAATGAATGAATCTATTAGATTTGACAAATAAATGAATCAATACAAAATTCGGCTAAATACCACTTATATACAACGCGAGCCTGACTATATACGATTATAGATTGTTCGAGTATGAATTAAGTAAATTTTGACATGACACGATACAACCCATTAATAACCCTAATTATAATAGAATACTAATTAAAAGACATTTAAACCTTAAAAAGAAATCCTATATTAGTTCTCCCATTTAAACCTCGTATTTGACCAACTTTTTGGATTGACCAAGAAGTGTTATGTCCTCAAAGTCGCAAGATGTATTTTTGTAGACCCTCAAATTGTTTTCCCTAATAGTTTTCTTTGGTATTGATGATAAGAAATTGCACTAGAAACATATGTAATAAGTTCGTCAACTACTAATTTCTAGTAAAGTGTTTAATAGTTTCGTTTTCTTAATGGGTCAGTTTAAGCTCTCAAGAATGAAAAAAAAAAAATTCTAAAAGGAGATGTATTGAAAAAACATATAGGCAATTGTTATCGAAAAATAGTACACTTGTTATTGTCCAATCAAGAGTCTAATTTTAGAATAAACCACTAACACAAAATATAAAAAAAGAAAGAAAGATGAGTAGCAAAATAAGAGTTGCCTCATTTAACTCCTTTATTAAATTACAAATATATCCAAGGAATTTGTATCACAAGATGAGCATAAAAAGTCTGTAGTTAATGATTAACTTCAACAAGATTAGATGTAAATAAAATTAAGGGTAAGTTATATTTTGACCTCCTAAACTATTATCATTTATTCACATTACACCCTCAACTATTTAATTAGGTTCACATTGCCCCCAATTATTAATGGTCATTTTACATTTAAAGGAAATTTATTTCATTTTGCCCCCCAAACTTTGTAAATTTTTTCACTTTATCTTGACATGTCAATAATTTCTATCCAAAAGACAGTGGACATTTATAATTAGAGCAATGTGAAATAATTCAAGTAATTGAGGGGGTGTGAAAAATTCAATATTTGAAGGGGGAAATGAAATCAAGTCCATAGTTTGGAGATCAATGTATAATAGATCCTGAAATTAGCTACATTGAGATCATAACACATTGCAATGTAAAAAACTTGAAATCTGATAAAATTAAATGTTAATTAAAAAAGATGAGTCGTAAAGCATAGGAGATCAACTATTGAAAGCAAAATACAATAGTAGACATATTACATTTTTTGAAGGCTCATTAACCTAATTGCTAAACATCAAACATAATTTTTTATAAATTCTTCATCAATTTTGGTGAGTTTGTGTCATTTCTCTTTCAAAATTTTATTTTCTTGAATAAGTTCTTGAATCATTTGGTCAGCTCTATTGAGATTATATATATATAGTTGCATTTTTTCAAAATTGAAATCATCAATTTCGAATCTAAAATAATTTTACAGAAGCTTATCAACTTTTTTGGCTGTGTTTGGTTATGCGTCTTCCATTTGCCTTCAAAAATTCCCAAAACGTACATATTATTCGTCTTCAAGTATAATTGTCAAAGTTTTTTGATAGCTTCCACCATATGACTTTGTTGGTTTCCATTTAGGTGGCGTTTCATTATACCTTTTTTAAGGTGTTTTTTAACGGACTTTTAAACTGAACCTTCATCATTACAATGTCACTTGCCATAATTTGATACACAAATTGTCCAATAAATAAATAAAAGTATAAAAACATGTATAATAATTTCTCATCGCAATAATAGTTTTTTGAACCATAGAAATCATATTAAATAAATATGGTAATTGGTAGAAAAAAATTAGAATAACATCATTGATATAAAATACTTATATTTTAGAAGGTTATCATTGATAGGTAAAAAATCTAAGTTTAAAGTTGATTTAATTTTAGAGATAGTAAAGAAAGACATACGTTGAGAAATAAATATTAACGAGTTTGAGGATTTTCCTGACTTTGGAAGATGAAATTCAAATAAATTTTAAAAAGGAAAGTGAGTGTATATTATGTTTGTAAGCATATTACACGATCATTAAATATTATGAGTTGGAAAACGTGGGCATTGAAATAATAGGCAATGACCAAATAGAAGTTAAATGAGAAGCATTCAAAAAGTAATGAACCAAAAATATTATAACTTGAAGTTCTAGTTGAGTTTTTGACATTTAATCATCAGAAAGACTCAAAAACTAAAAGTTTCTTAAATAATGGCAAATTTGCATTTTAGCTGAAGCAGCATCGAAATAAACTTCGACGTAGTTGTTGTGGAATCACTTAGATGAGTCCCTAAAAAACTAGGTTGATGGCTACCATAATTGAGATATAAGTTGGGGATTGCCTAAGCTGCCAAGACAATGTACCTACAATCTCCTAAAATTTGGGTGTCTGTAATTACCCCGTTGATCACCCATCAACCCACGGAATACCTGTAGATACCGTGTAACTCGATACCACGCCGTTATGCCCCATTTATCGGGATCCACAACTTAACAAAATTCGGGCAAAGACTCCTTTATATGAAGAGCTCTACCTAAAACGTAACCTGTGCAATCATATAACATTGACCACACCGGGTCCATTTATCTATACTCATATAACAACATGCAATTTTACATTAAACATAGTCCATCTGAGTTCGATTATGGTCCTTTAAATACATTACATTCCCAAAAATTAATTTACATCTTAGTTTTTGCAAAAGCATAGTTTAAAAGCTAGATTTTGGCTTTTTTTCATCAATGAGGGCCAGAATGAGAGCCGTCCACCGGCGCATGTCCCGCACCTGAAATATTGTCCCCATAAAAGGGTGAGCCACGCTCAATAAGATATTTCCTAAAGAGGCTATTTCCCAACCTAGATGTATATGAAATGTTCACACGTAATTCACAAGCAACAATCACTACATTCAAGAATATGCAATTCTACAATGGAATCTTCAATGTCATGTCATGATATGAGATGAGACTCACACATGCAACTCAACTCGAGCTTTTACCGGCTCCCTCAACACATGCAATGTCATGCGTATGAATCCGGACATTCCAAGCTCCCGACATTGATGTTACACATCCAATGACTTTTTTTTTTTAAAGATAAACCATGTATCTTTTTTGGCTATTCGGATTTTGGAATCTCACCACCGGTTCTGTACATCGTTACACTTTTTTAGATTTCCACCGTCGGAAGTGTATAAACCAGTAATCGGGTCTTGCACCCGAGAGAGTATCTAGCCCTTCTTGCTATATCAGACACAAGTTTTTCATGCAACCGTACAACTCAGCCAGACCTAGGTCCAACCTTCTCGAGCCCACGCCTTGAACACCAAGAATGGTGTTTGATTCAAAAACATGCACACACATCCACACTCATGTTAAATGCCCACGAATGTGATGCTACTTGTGCATATGCAATGTAAATGTACAATTGTAATTCTCAACTATGTTCAATATGTCATGTGCATATTATAAACAATTCAATATCCGACAACCTTTCTTTTCATGGTAAATTACATCACAAACATATAACTACCATCATTAACCTCAATGTCAGTATATCATGTGCCTACCCCAACACCAACTCCCAAGCATGTTATAACAAAATCAATGCTAATAACACATTCAATCCACATAGGCATTTAACCAAACACCTTCAAGGCAATAAAATCATGTAACACATAATATGCTCAATTTCATCATATATCTAAAGAAATTACGAACAAGTAATTTCTACAAACCCAGTTCATGCTAGAATTGATTTTAACTATTCTCAATACCCAAGCATGTTATAACATTTCAATGAAACCAACATGCTACATCAAGATAAACATTTTATCAAACACCTTCAATGCACCAAATCATGTAACACACAATCATGCCTAATTATCACATTTTTCATGAATTTACCAAACAAGTAAATTCGACAAACTCAATTCATACAAGATTGGTTTAACATATTTCTATACCCATTTTCCATAATCTAGTTACACTAGGAGTATATCAAACAAGAGAATTCACCTCAAGTCATGCTACCCATATCATATGGAACTCTAGGTTGAAAATAAACCTAACTAGGAAAAGAACCCTACATCTTGAAGCGTAAAACAACGGTAGAAAACTCCCAAGACCCGAAACAAGCTCTAATCCTTGCTTCCTCCAAAATCCCATTTTTTTCCCCGTCAAAACCTTTGATTTTTGGTACGTAGGTGTAGCCTTCGTCGTGTAGATGAACTTTAGTTCTTAGCCTGAAGAATTCCGACCAACATAGAGCCGTAGATCATAGAGAGAAGTTGGAGAATCCTCTCTTTTCCCTCTCTTCCTCTCTAATTTTAAAAATCTGATTTTCTCCCCTATTTATACCCCTTAGATGTTTGGCCCTCGTTGCGCCACAGGTCCTCCATTCCCGGGTCCAGTTTCATCCTGAAAGAATTAAATTTTGTCTCGGTTCAAGTTCAAAATATTTTTATTTGAACTAACTTTAAATTATTTTCCAATTTTTGAAATTCCACGTCTCGTTTTTAGGTCACGCAATACCCGATCGCCTCATAAAACGCAAAAAATCTGACTGTCTCGGAATTCAACAAAAATTGACTGGATAACTAGATTTCGCGAGAGGAATCCAATGGTGAGGTCCGTTTTGTCATCTGAGTTTCAAAAAAATTGGAGTTTTCAACCCGTACCGTAGTAATTAATTTTCGTTTTGTCCTTTCTCATAAAAAATCAAATTTAACCGGGTTTTACATAAAAGCCCAAATAGCTATGAATAATAGCACAAAAGGATATTGGTACATTTTATTTGTTTTCAAGATCTAAGAATAAAATTCAGCAAGTGATAGACATTTCTAAAAGAGTAGTTTGCACCATTGGACCCTGAAGTTATAATTTTATCAATTAAGTTCTCAACGTTTATGCATTTGACCAATTTAGTCCCTAACCCTAACTACTATTAAAAAAGGTGACCAAAATAAGCACGTGCATGACATGTGTTTTTCTCATAAGGGCATGGTAGGGATTTCACGTATTTTCATGCCTTACCATCTTCTCCTAGCCTGTGATTTGCACGTGGATAGTAGATCTGAAAAATGAAAGGAAATTGATTAAGGACATCTTTTCATTTCATCTTCTAGGGTTGAGAATCAATTTGGGGCATCTATCCATTTCATCGTCTCTAGGGTTTTGCAAATGTTTGTATAGTTCAAGGAAAAGTTAGAACACCACAACTAAACACTAATGAAAGGTTAGTTTAATGGCCGTCAATCGGAAGAAGTGTGACACCCCAAAATCCGGGGGTCCGTTGATTACCCATCAACCCGCAGAATACCTGTAGATACCTAGTATCTCGATATCACACTGTTATGCCCCATTTACCGGGGTCCATAACTTAACGAAATTTGGGCAGAATCTCCTTTGTATGGGGAGTTCTATCCAATACCCAACCTGTGCAATACACAATTACCAGACCCATCTGAGGTCAAATATAAAGCAATGGCCGCACCGGGTCCATGTATAAGTAAACATTGGCCACACTGGGTCCAATTAACCATACTTAAATCAAAACATGAAAGGCTAATCTAACAATAGTCTTTATAAGTTCTATTACAATTATTTTACGCATTACATGCCCCAAAATATAGTTTCTAACATGTAATTATACAAAACATTAAGTAAAGCCACATGCGGCTTTCTTCAAGCATGAGGGTCCAAAATGGAGCCATCCACCGGTGTATCTCTCCCACCTGAAATGTGTTCCCGTATAGGGTGAGCCAACGCCCAGTAGAGTATTTCCTACAGAGGCTACTCCTCAACCTATATGCATATGAAATGTTCACATGCAACATCCATAAATCCGTAACCATTCCATCAAATAATATACAATTAAATGATGTAATGCTATAATGTCATGCCATGAATGAGGTGAGACCCACCCATGTGCACTCAACCCGAGTCCACTCTGACTCCCTTTACATGTCAATGCCATGTATGTTAAACCGGGCTACCTAAGCCCCATGAAATGAGATGAGACTCATGTACTCAACCCGAGCCCTCCCTGGTTCCTCAACACAATGCTAATGCCAATGTGTTTGATGTATCATGAAATGAGATGTGACTCATTTATGCACTCACCCCGAGCCCTTCCCGGCTCGACAACACAATGTAATGTCAATGTGTATAACATGCCATGAGTGAGATGAGACTCAATCATATAACACAACCCGAGCCCTCCCGGCTCCCACACACACAATGAGATGTCAGTGTGTTGTAAAATCCGCCGTTGATGTTATACATTCAACGACCATTTATAAATCAAAACTCTTGTGTCTTTGTTGGGCAACGAATTTTGGTATCTCAACCGCCGGTTCCGTACACACCAGCACTTTTCTGGAATTTCACCGCCGGGAAGTGCCTGAACCATGTAACCGGGTCTTGCACCCGAGGGGGGATCTATCCCTTCTTGCTATACCCTGACACAAGTTTTCCCTTTATGCATGTAACCGTGCAACTCAAATGAATATTCAATCCATCTTTCCCAAGCCCACCATCAAACACCAAGTATGGTGTTGATTAATGCAACCATACCACCACACTCAGGAATGACTCCCATGAATGTGACACAACCTTATGCCCAATATGCTATGACCGCCAATGAGCAACTCTTTTCATGTCCACATGCATTTAATACCACATAGATTGTGGTACAATACCCATGCACAAACACACCCACACCCATGCTAACATCCCATGAATGTGATGCCCATGTCCACATACATTTAATACCACATAGATTGTGGTATAAACACCCATGCACAACATCCCTATGACACAATGTCCATGTATGCGATGTTCCCGTGCATATGCAATGCAATGAACCATTGTCACTTGTATATCATGTTTATATATAATGAATGTCATATGAACTAATCTCACACATTTCATCAAATCCCATGACAATTTACATCATGAGCATGTAATTCTCACAATCTTTCACCATGCCAATATATATTAAAATCATATATCAACAATCACAAATTTTCATGTAACTCATATCATAAACATATAACTTAACTTTATCACAATTTCAAGTATGTTATTTCAATTTTATTAAAATAACCATTTCCACCAACTTAGGCATTTTGTTGAACACATTCAAGGCAAACAATTATGGTAGCACATATCATGCCCAACTTTCATATAATTCAAGAAATTTCAATAGACAATTTCTACATAACAATTTAAGATAAAATTATTTTACCTAAATTCCACAAAAAAGGCAAGTGTAATTTTTCTAACAACCTATTCATTTTCTTCATTATTCCATAACTATATACATATAAATATGTATACATATCTATATATATACCAAGCCATAATCATATGCATTCTAGGTAAGAAATCAACCCAAGTAGGAGAACCCCTACCTCTTGTAGCGTGAGAAATCCCGTAGGAAGCTCCGAAGACCCGAAACTCAACTCGAATCTTGATTTTCGTACACCCGCGTCCGTTCACCTTCGGTGAAAGTTGTTGTTTTTGGTACCCACACGTAGCCCTCGTCGCGTAGAGCAACTCTCTCTTCTAGCTCGACGGAATTCGAGCGACGGTTGCCGGAGAAATCGCCGGAGAAAGCTTGAAGAAACCCTTTTTCTCTCTCTTTTCTCTCCAATGTGTGAGACCAGCTGACCTTGGGGATATTTCTGCTGAAATATCTCCAAATTTGACCCTATTTATAATTATAGAATACTTGGCCCACAATTGGCCACACGTCCCTTTTAGTTCCGGGTCCGTTTTAATCCCGAAACAATTAAATTTCGTTCCGGTTTAAGTTCAAAATATTTTCTATGAACTCTAATTAAATTATTTTCAATTTTCTCACATTTTGTCCAAAATTTCGTTTTTGGGGTCACCCGAGACCCGACTGTCTCGTAAAACGTGAAAAATCCGACTATTTCAGAATTTGATGAAATTTTACATGGTCATTAGATTTCGCGAGACGAATTCAACGGAGAAGTCCGTTTTGTCATCCGAGCTCTAGAAAAATTCAGGTTCGCAACCCGTTCATAGTGGCAAGTTATTGTTTTGCCCCTTTGTGAATAGTTCAAATTTTCCGGGGTTTCACAAGAAGAATGAGTGATTCTAGATTATGGTAAATAGTGATGTGTTTTGATCTTTGCTTGTCGATTATTTTATAAGCTTGAAAATTTGTCAACAATTGCATTATTGTTTTATGTGCAAAATTCACAAATGAACAATATCTTGCATGCATTGCAATGTCGTTCTTTATCTAACATTCCACCATTTTAATATGCATGTGATCCCTTGATGATTCACGAGTGTATTAGGATATTTTACAAAGACAATTATGGAATGGTCCCTAACACATTATTTAAGAAATTTGTGGTCCTCGTTTTTCTTTTGGAACACCCCACATATGGTATACATTGGGGGTAGGGTTGAATTCTTCCATAAAAAACATTCAGAATTTTTCTCCCTAATCGAATTTGATGAAATGGCCAGAGAGTTGGGATATAATGAACTGATTCTAAGGTATAATTTTCTAATACCAAGCAAGGGTTTGGATAGTGGGTTATGTTTTTGCATAGCGATGCTCAGGTTTTTGTAACGCCCCAAAATCCCCCTTGGATGACATTACTATTTAAAACCATTCACAACATGAGAGCAACTAATAAGATCCATAATTAAAGAAAATTTCATTCATCATCCATAATATCTACAACATCATCCCAAAAGAATAAGTCAAACCATGGCCATTACATCCAAAAGAATATGTCAAACTATTATCTCACAGCGGAATAATGAAAATATTAACATGAACAATATTCTCAAAAGAAATCCCCTAGTCTAGAACATAAAAAGAACAATTCTAGACATTCCCCTCCGGATCTACATGACCCTCAACTTGAGCTTCCCAAAGCACTTGTCCGTCAACTCCAAGCTCTTCCTCTAAACCAAAATCTGAAAAGAATAGTGTTTGTAGGGGGTGAGCACTAAGCTCTGTAGGAAAATCCTCCCAAAATCGAACAAGGTTTAAAAAATATATAAAACAAGTCGGTCTCATTTTAAAAATATCATATATAACTTTTGAAAGAAAACAGTGACAATTCATCCGATCTCAAGTGTAAGCAATAACAATAATTTTAAACGAAGAGATAAAATCAATTCCCAACAATAAACCATTTGCAACAATTGTATCTTTCCAACAATAAACAATAATCCACCATTTGTGCCATATTCCACAATGTATCTCAAATCACAAATTGTATTTGTAACCACATTATGTATCTCAAATCACAAATTGTATCTGTAACCACATTATGTATCTCAAATCACAAATTGTATCTGTAACCACATTATGTATCTCCGGTATAATGTATGACATCGCATGAATAAACACATTGAGAATATCCTGGCACACACACACACACACACACACACACACACACACACACACACACACACACACACACACACACACCCAATCCTCGCAAGGATATACAACTTTAGGAAGGGCGTATACCGACGCATCGGCAGGGATGATCCAACCCACCCAGGAATAGTATAATAACCCTCAGCCTCGATACCACGTGAGCGAATAACAGTTTGGTCCTCGCAAGGCACCAATCCCACTACGAGTGATAGGGAACCTTCAAACCCACACGGAGTAAGAAACGCATCTAACCCACTCTACGATACTCGGTTAACGGTAACCCATGGTCATATAAACATCCACAAGAGATACAACACCAACCAAATTTTCAAATCACAAGTAAATCAAAAACCCCCAATTCCATAGGTATTTTTCCAACTGAGCAATTTAAGAAAAATAAACAAGAGATCATCATAAATACCATTTTATTGTTCAATACCAAGCACTAGAGTTTTGAAATCAAGTACAAAAGAAAAATCAAGAGAAAAATCCATTTCTCTTGAAAACTAGGGTTTTGAGATAAGAAAAAAGAGATTTCATGGCTATCCAACCATAGCTTTGTTCAAAACATGGTAATATTTGCAAGAGAATCAAGAAATAATGATTTAATATCATATATATAGGATTAAGAGTCAAAACATACATATATATAATCCCTAGCATCAATGAACAAGAGTGAAAGAAAATCCCTACCTTCTTCTTCCTTAGTGTTCTTGAAAAACTTGAAGTTTTGATCCTCTTCAATGTGTAAATCCTCCCTTGATCTTGTGTTTTCCCCTTCTTTCTTCCTCTCTAAGTCTTCTAAGGGTTAAAAATGTTGGAATGGGGCTAATGGAGGTGTCCTTAAGTATTTATAGGGGTTGAAATGGTCCCCTGTGCGCGAATTTGAAAGTTAGAATTCGTAACTCACGTTCGAACGTCGGTTACTCCCAGTACTTTGTCATTTCCATCAGAGCTCTGCGGACACCAAAGTACTGGGACTCACTCACGTTCGAACGTCGATTCACGTTCGAACGTCATCCCAGTTTCTGCAGAAACTTCCAGTGAAGTTTTGACCCATTTAGAGGTAGATTTGGAAAATTTTCGTGAAATACACTTTTGTAGCCCTGGAAGACTAGTATCTATTATAAATATTTCAGCTCAAACGGACATCAGGTTAAAAAGTTATGATCCAAATACTAGGCAGTGCCCAAAATTCTTTCTACCCAAATTTTCTTTCAAGTGTGCTTTCACTCCGGAATATTTCCTAGCTTTCAATACATACCCTATTACCTCGCCTAATATTTTTATTTCTACTCTTACAATCTACATAGTTCATGCATACATCATCACATATATTAGCATTTCAAAACATAATTATATTACTATATAAAGATACGAATGTGGGGGTTTACAATCCACCCCCCTTAAAGAAAGTTTCGTCCTCGAAACTTACCTTAAGTAGAGAACAATTGAGGGTACTTCTCTCGCATCTCCAGCTCTGGTTCCCAGGTAGCTTCCTCCACCCCATGATGTTGTCACAAGACTTTCACAAGTTGGATGACTTTATTGCGAAACACCTTCTCCTTGGTATCATGAATCTTCACCAGTTGTTCTTCATATGTTGCTCCATCTTGAACTTCAATATCCTCCAAATCCAAGACATGCATTGTATTTGATTGACATTTTCTTAACATTGAAACATGAAACGTGTCGTGTACCTCTGACAACTAGGCTGGTAACCGAAGTTGGTACGCCACTTTGTCCACCGCTTTGATCACTTCAAATGGTCCGATGTACCTTGGAGCTAATTTTCCTTTCTTGCCAAATCTAAACACTGCCTTCTTTGGAGACACTTTGAGGAACACATAGTCTCCCTCTTGGAATTCCAATGGTCTTCTTCTTCTATCCGCATAGCTTTTCTATCTACTTTGTGCCGTGCGTAGTCTTTCCCCGGATGAGTTAAATTTTTTCCGTAGTCTCCCGAACAATCTCTGGCCCAAACAAGCTACTCTCTCCAACTTCTAACCAACAAGTCGGGGACCTACAGGGTCTCCCATACAGTGCCTCATAAGGTGACATGCCAATGCTAGAGTGAAAACTATTGTTATATGCAAATTCCACCAACGACAAATGATCACTCAAACTTCCTTTGAAATCCAACACACAAGCTCGTAACATGTCTTCCAAAATTTGTATCACCCTCTCTGATTGGCCGTCTATCTAAGGATGAAAGGCGGTGCTAAAGTGCAACTCTGTCCCCATAGCTCGTTGTAGACTTTGCCAAAATTGCTCCACAAAACGAGAATCACGATCCGACACAATAGAGAGTGGAACTCCGTGCAATCTAACAATCTCGCGAATATAAAGATTGCTCAAGGTCTCTAAAGTGTTAGTGGTCTTCATACTCAAGAAATGAGCGGACTTGGTGAGTCTGTCTACAATGACCCACACAACATTATGCCCTCGTGACGTCCGTGGAAAACCAGACATGAAATTCATGGTGATGTGATCCCACTTCCACTCTGGAATAGGTAAGGACTATAATAATCCTCTGGGTTTTTGATGCTCAATCTTCACCTGCTGACACACCGCGTACTTTGCAACGTACTTAGCCACGTCTTGTTTCATCCCTTTCCACCAATATTGACACTTCATGTCCCTATACATCTTAGTACTACCCGGATGTATGGAGAATTTTGAATGATGGAACTCACCCAACACTTCTTCCCTTACTTGGGCATTGTTTGGTACACATAGTCTTCCACAAAACTGTAACTCATCGTTATGTATCGACCAATTCTCAACAATTTCATTTCTCACCAATCTACCCCGGATAGCTCCCAACTTGGTATCTAATCATTGCAACTCCACAATCCTTTGTCGGAGAATTGGTGGAGCTACAAGATTAAATAAGCACGGTTGATCCTCCTGCCTATCCACCAATAAATCAAATTCCACCAAAGCATCAATCATCTTCCACTTATTAACTGCAAGGACATTGATTTCACCCCAAGACTTTCTGCTAAGTGCATCTGCTACTACATTCGCCTTCCCCGGATGATAGTTGAGTGTGAAATCATAGTCTTCTAGATATTCAATCCACCTTCTTTGCCGAAGATTCAAGTCTTTCTGTGTGAATATGTACTTGAGACTCTAGAACTCGAATGACGAAACTGACATCACTGTTGGATTAATCTTACGAAATCTAGCTATCCAGTCAATTTTCATCAAATTTCGAGACAGTCGGATTTTTCGTGTTTTACAAGGCGATTGGGTGACGTTCGACTAAAGTAAACTCAATCAAATTTTATTCGTGAAACCCGAAAAATAATTTAAAGTTAGTTCAATAAAAATATACTAACTTAACACAGGACGAGATTTAATTGATTCAGGATAAAATTAGACCAATCAAAAGAGGGACGTGTGGCGCGTTTTAGGCCAAGTATTTGAGGAATATAAAAGAGGAAGAAAATCAAACCTCCCCATTCTTCAGCCCATTTTCGGGAGAGAGAGAGAGAGAGAGAGAGAGAGAGAGAGAGAGAGAGAGAGAGAAGAGAAAAATCTCAAAACTCCTTCAACTTTCTTCCTCCGATCTACGAGCATCCAACCATCAGGTTGCTTCAGGCCAAGAACAAAAGTTGCTCTACACGACGAGTGCTACGCGTCCATATCAAAGATCTTGAGTTTCACCAAAATTTTGAAAACAAAAAATTCAGGATAAAGCTTTGGAAGCTTGATTTGGGATCTTTGAAACTTCTCCTACGCGGATATACACTACAAGGGGTAAGGTTCCTTTCCTAACTAGATTTATTTCCAACCTAGGGTTAAAATATGAAATGGGTTGGGTGTTAGAGATGAATTCTCATGTATAACGCATACCTAGGGTTGATAGAATATGAAAAATGGGTATAAGAATATGTTAAAATCAATTCTTGTATGATTTGGATTTGATGAAATTGTTTGATATGGGTTTCAAGAAAAATGTGTTGGTTGGGCATGCTATGTGGTTACATTTGTGCCTTATAGGTGTTTGATAAAATGTCTATGGATGTTTAAGTGAGCTAATTGAATCGAAATTGCTATAACATGCTTACTGATGTTATGAAATGTTATTATATGCTTTATGATATAATTGACATTTGAGGGAATTGGGTATAATTGTTAATAATGGATATGTTCACTACATACCTTCTGATATGATGAACATGTGGTGTAAATTGCAATTATACAATTTGATTGCATAATGACTTGAAATGTAATTGCACATTACATTTCTATATACACTTGTAGTATCGCATTTGTGGGCATTTAACATGAGTGTGGATGTGTGTGCATGTTTTTGATCAAACACCATCTTTGGTGGGTTGATACGTGGGCACGGGAAAGTTGGACCTAGGTTTGACTGAGTCGCACTGGTTGTATTGAAAATATGTGTCGGGGTTAGCAAGAAGGGCTAGAATCTCCCTCGGGTGAGAGACCCGGTAATCGAATACGCACTCCCGTTGGTATTGAGTCCATAAAGTGTGTCGGTGTGCGCAAAACCATTGGTGGAAGTCCATAGATGTCGTGTCGGTTGGGTGACCGTTGTTGGAAGTCCATAAATATCCACCCTCAGAAAGACACAAAATTTAATAAAATGGTTATTGAATGTCCAGCATCAATGGCGGGGGCTTGGAATGCCTGGATACATAAGCATGACGTGGCATGTGTTATGGGAGCTAGTGCTGGGTTCTGGTTGCATTGAATGCGTGAGTTTCATTTCATGACATGGCGTGAAATTGTAGCATTCATTTACAACATGTATGTACTTGAATGAATGTTTGATGTGATGATTTTTGCATGTGACATTTCATATGCATCTGGGTTGGGGAGTAGCCTCTTTAGGAGATACCCTATTGAGCGTGGCTCACCCTTTATGGGGATACATTTCAGGTATTACACAAGCCTTAGGGGACAACCCTCACTTTGGTCCGTGTTGATGACAGAGCCGGATTGTGGATCTTAAATTACATTTTGTAATCATTTATGTAATTTTTTGGCCTGGTATAAATTTAGTACAAATCTTGTATTTTGACAAAGGCATGTAATGGGACACTCTTGGACATTATTCTTTTGTAAAACAAATGAATGGAATGGTATTGTATGAGTTGTGTGGCTAAAAGTTGAGTTTTTGAGGAATTTGGAGAAATCTGGACTCTAGGTACAGGTAACTCACAAGTACCTGGCATCCGGAGAGCTCAGAAATCGGTACCTAAGCTCACAGGTACCGGTACCCTGATGGAAAGTGGGCTCAGGTACTGGAACCTATACTCACAGGTATCGGTACTTTGCAGACAGTGGGCCTAGGTACCGGTACCAATGCTTGCAGGTACCGGTACCTAGAAAACAGAAGGCTCAGGCACCAATACCACTTATCTGAGGTACCAGTACCTCTTCCCAAAAACTAAAATTTTAAATGAAACATTGACAAGCCTTCACATCTTGAACTCTTTTCTTGGGATGATGTAAATGTTTAAATTTTAAGCCTATATTTTGGGATGTGAACCTTGGAATGGTCGTATGATTATTGCATACACAGGTTACGTATTGGGTAGAGGCAATGACCCAAATTCCCTTTTTGGTTATGATCTCGATGAATTGAGTGTAACGACATGGTATCGGGTTATTACGATACTCACAGGTATTTCTGCGGGTTGATAGGTGATCAATGGGTTGAGAAAGGACCCCCAGATTTTGGGGCGTCATAGCTTGGTATCAGAGCTTAGGCATTAGGTCCTACATGGACCTTGTGGCTAGTGAGTTTATCATCTTCCGTTGTAAGCGTGAAAAGGTTTAAAGTAGATGGTTTAGTTTAGGCTCTGATAACTGTCACAGCTTAGTATCAAAGCTTAGGTTCCCGATTACCTTGGACTTGAAGGTAGATTGAGTTAAGCCATTGCATTCATTATGCATTACATGTTATGCGCATTAAATTCTACATGTTGTGTGAGAAGTGATTATATGAAAGATTCAATTTGTATGAAAATGAGACACTAGGGTTATAAAATATAACCTTGGGGTCAGAAAAGAAAGAATGAGAAAGTTTACAGCTTGTGCGTCTACTGGTGGGTGGCATACCTCCTACCAGTGAGACGAGAGGAAATTAAATTTTCAACTTTGTAACTTTGATCCCCAACTTTGGGATATTAAGTTAGTGGTCTATTCCTATCTTACGTGTGTGTAGATGACAAATAGAGGAAGAGGACATCGCAACAATCGAGGGGGTGGATGGAACAACCAACCACCACCATCACCGGCCTTTGATCAACAGGCCTTCATGGAGGCTATGGGCGCAATGGCTACTACCTTTGTACATGTCAGCGTCAACATAGGCCACGTAGGCTCGAGTAACCTCCAAAATTTGAAGGCACATAAGCCACCGACTTTAATGGGAGGGGCGGATCCAATAGTAGCTGACCATTGGTTCCAACAAATAGACAAGATCTTGGAGGCTATGGAGATCACGTCCGACGCCACCAAGATAACACTAGCAACATTACAACTTAAGGGAGAGGCCCATCTATGTTGAAATTGGGCAAATGCCTCAAAGAATATTGAGGCAATGGCTTGGGAAGAGTTTTGGGAGCTCTTTATGGGTAAGTATTTTCCATCGCAAGTGAAAGCCCGATAGTTTTTGGATCTAAAGTAAGGGACTATGACGGTGATAGAATACGTGAACTCAAAAATATTAAAAACCAAAAAACTCAAAAATAGTGAAAAATAATAAAAAATTACTAAACTTAAAAACAATAAAAAAAAAGTGAACTCAAAAATAGTTGATCAGAACATACTACAACAAATTTAATCAAAATAACAAAAAATAGTCCTAGATTGTTTATTAATACAGATAAATTAGAATTATGTCTATTTCAAAAAATACCTTGGCCATAAATCTTCCTAAGTTATTGATAAAAAAATGTTGATGTCTTCCTAGACTGTTTTCTAAAATGCCAATATCACATCCTCATTCTTAAATTCTTGTCTTCTAGCCAGCACAATAGTGACACCACTACAACTATTTACATACCTATGTTTACCCATCAACAATTCACAGAATCACTAGGCACCGCAAACAACACTCACATGATTTGACTCAGACATACGCCTACACCCTCGAAACATCACCATTGTCAACAACTTCAGCTGAGCAGCAAATCAATCACACAAATTTAGAGCCTATGGTTTCAAAATTAAGGCAAAGTGAGAGAATTGATGAGAGAGAAAAATATTGGAAGATATTTTGAAAAGCTTCTTCGTGAGATTCACAAAGAGCGAGAGAGAGGTGGTTTGGGATTGGATTTGGGCCGAAAAGAGCTCCCCGAAAAGAGCTCTAGATCCCGGAGTTGACGACATTTTCTGACGATTCCTTTACCTCCAACTGACATATTCCTTATCCGATACCTTACCAGAGTCGTGGAGCTTGTGATAATGGTGTAGCCATCAGAGAGAGGGAGCGGATGTGGAAATCCCAGAGAGAGGGCAAGGATTGGGAAAGGAAATGGTGGATATGTCTAATATTCTCTGATTTGAAAACGTGATCACGTGGAAAAGGTACGTTGGTCATTAAAAAAAAGGATTAAATTAGATTGGACTAGAGAACAAAAAAAAAGACGCTGATGTGGATTTAATGCCATAAAAGTACAATGCCTGAAAAAGAAGACAAAAAAAAAAAAAAAAACATTCAAATAGAGTTATGACCAACTTTCGCAATAATAAACCACATGTCTAATAAATTAGGAAAATAGACTTGGTTTAGGAAACTAATTGCTCTAGAATATTCCTAACCAAACTCCTATTACAACTAAATAACAATAATAATAAAAAAAATATATAGAAATCCGTAATTCTTGTTTTACATCAGATAATCCCACTTAAAAAAAACTCGTACTCGAGTTTCATGGCTTGAAACAACTCAATGTGTCGGCGTTTATCTGCATCAGCTTTGTACTTCAAATTAAGTTTTCCAAGCACACCCTTGCATGAATCTGCTATGCCTTCAAGAATTGATAAAATAATATCCCATTCAACATTCTTTGGTAACCTTGGCATGAACTTAAGAATTCCTTGAAGAACATCTGGCAATTCAAAATTATCATGGTCCAATAGAAATTGAAAATCAATAAAACCAAAAAGATGTGGACCAACATATTCTTAATGTGATAAATTTTCATTATGCTCAAGAATTTCAAATTTACTGTCCTTTGGAACGGTGTTTACCAGGGAAAATTTGTCATTCTCATTTTTATCACCAAGACCAACAATCTCAAGTTTCTTGTCTTTTGGTTCTGTAGTCTTTCCATCCATGTAATGCTTACACACATCCAGTTGTTTTTCCACAAAAGGAAAAGTCTCATTGCTTTGTAGAACTCCAAGAGCATAACAAGCTTGAATATCACTACAAACCACGAAAATATGTGGTTCATGGAAATCAACAAAAACTTTGTTGTTTTTCTTCTCCTCAAAATTCATAATATCATATGCGTAATTCTTTTCAAGTTTCTCATATTGACAACTTTCAAGAGGCTCCCCAAGGTCTCCTTGTTAGGTTCATTATTTTTCACTTATTTTTTGATCCAACAAAGTATTTGAGAACTCCACACTTATCATATTTTGATGATACTTGAGTCATAGAATAATCGTTATAACCTAAAAAATTTTGCCTCACAAATTGATATGCACCATACTTGTATCCGTCATCCTCATCATAATATGAAGGTGCAAATCTTTCTTTTAACAAGCGTTTCATCTTTTGTCAAGAGCGAACTTTGGATTTCTGTTGACTTGCATGTGATAATTTCTCATGTTCCCACCACTGATAAGCCTTGCCATTCAATTTGCATGCCACTAAACCTACTTTTCTCTCTTCAAGAATTTCATGATAATTGAAAAATCGCTCAACTTTGGCCAACTAATCTAAAAAATCTTCTTTATGAACCTAAAACCCTAAGGTTTTCAAAATGGACACAAATCCCTTACATTAAGAGAGTTAGATAAAATAATAAACCACATGTCTAATAAATTAGGAAAATAGACATGGTTTAGACAACTAATTGCTCTAGAATATTCCTAACCAAACCCTTATTCCAACTAAATAATAAAAATAAAAATATAGAAATCCATAATTCTTGTTGTATATCTTAAACTACTTGAATTTAGCAATCTACTTTTAACAATAAATGATTTGATTTTAGGGTTGACTAGATAATGGACAAGAAATAGCTGTCAAAAGACTATCAAAGAATTCAAAACAAGGGCTAGAAGAGTTGAAGAATGAGGTGACACTGATTGCCAGACTACAACACAGGAATCTTGTGAGGCTCTTGGGTTGTTGCATTCAAGAAGAAGAAAAGATATTAATCTATGAATACTTGCCAAACAAAGGTTTGGACTCTTTCATCTTCGGTATGTACACTACTCTTAAAGCTCCACTGCTGTTCATTTTTTTCCTTTCTATTCAAAAGTTACTTGGGAGTAAATATATGAAGTCGAGTGTATTACACACCCAATATGCATTATTGCAAATTTGATAACCTAGATGAAATTGGAAGATGAATTCTAGGTTTAGTTATGAATATGATGACATGCGTCTGGTTAATTCTTCTTATGATTGAATAGCTGGGTTTGTGTATAGGATATGAATATACCTATATGTCGTGTGTAACTTTTATGAGAGTTTGAACTTAATGAATCTTTTCCAACTTATTTTGCATAGGAATATAGTAATTTAATTGGGAGAGATATTTTTATCTAACTATCGGAAGAGGTTTGATAAATAGTTTTGAGTTCTCAGTTAACAACTTATTTTGATCAATCCTTGGAGAGATTTATACGAAGCATTAGGAGAAGTTGTAATCTTAACTTCTTTTATCCGGTAAATTCAACCCTTGATTGTTAAGTTTAGATTTAGTTTTAATTTAGTCATTCCATAGTTAATTCCAATTGTTTAAATAAAATTGAATTGATATAAAGTTAGTATTTGAAATTTATTAGTAATAATTCTCCATGAGAACGATACTCTACTTATCACTTTATTACTTGTTGATTGTGTATACTTGCACGTAAATTGTCAATACCAAATTCGGACAACAGTATGCAATGGAAGGACTATTTTCTATTAAGTCCGATGTTTATAGCTTTAGGGTTATGCTATTAGAGATCATCAGCGGCAGGAAGAACAACAGTTACTACCATGAGAATACTCTTAATTTAATTGGACACGTGAGTTTATGTACACATCGCCTTCCAACCAAAGACCTCAACTTTACATTTACTTTTGGGGAATTATGTTTTCTAAACTATTGAAAACTATCATTGTCACATGACCTTTGCAATTTCAATAAGTAAGAAAATGGATGTAATGATTGAACTTGAAGTGAAACAGAAGGACATGCTGGAATTGAATTGATAATCTTTGTAACACCCCGCATTTTATTTTATATAAGTATATAGATATATAGTAAATAATTGTTGTAAAAATGTGGATATGTGTAGTGATGTGTGTTTGAATTAGGTAGATTGGAAAAGTAGAGGTTTAAAATGTTAGTGGAAATAATAGTTGAAATTTGGTTTTTTAAAAAGTGAAAATAGGAAATTTTAGGTCCTAGAACTTGTATTAAATAGGTTTGGCATAGAAATATGTGTTGGAGAGGTTTGGGATGGATTTGGTTGGCTTAGGAATGGATTGGAAAAAAAAAAAAAAAAGAATGAAACAGTCTGTGAACAGTGGACGTGAATAGTGCACTGGCTGCAACTTCAAGCGCGATTTCGACCTTGATGCAGTCCATATCTCTCAAAACTCAAAACTTGAAAGTTGTATAGCTCTTTCTTAGCATTCCATAGCATCTTGAATCATCTCAATCGGAGCTCGGATGAGAGAGTTATGCCCATTCTACGAAGACTGGTCTGGTGTTTGCCGAAACAGTAAAAACAATTGGGATTTTTGTGTTTTAAAACACCATTTTAAGCCCCATTTGTTCCATTCTTCCATTCCACTCTCACCAAAAACCTCTTAGAGCCCTAGGAGAAGATAAAGGGAAGAAGAAAAGGGAGAAAGAGAGTCTCTAAAGCTTGGGCTTTGGTTTGAAATTCTTGATTTCAAGGTAAGGGTTTTCTTCCATTCACTTACATTGAGGCTAGGGTTATTATATATGTATGTTTTCACTCTCATTCTTATATATATGGTATGAAATACTTGATTCTTGACATTCTTGCAAAGATTATCATGTTTTAAACAAATCTATGGTAGAATAACCATTAAATCCTTTTTTCTCATCTTCAAACCCTAGGTTTCAAGAGAAAGGGGTTTTTCTTTTGATTTCTCCTATGTTCTTGATTTCAAAACTTTAGTGTTTCATATTGAACAACAAAATGGTTTTAGTATGTAATGCCGTCCAGGGTGGTTTTGGGGGCGTTACAAAGTTGGTATCAGAGCTTAGGCTTTAGGTCTTACATGAGAGCTGTAGGTTATGGATTACCACTAGAGATGTAGGTTTAGGGTGAAGGAAATTGTTAAGTTAAATTTTGTGTATGCCTTGTGCTTAAATCAAGATATCCTACATATCACTTTAGTTTATATCTTGCACATCACGGAAACTAAATTGTGGATTGATGTACATGATGGACGGTACATGGGGACGAGGACGAGGACGTGGACGTGGTCGTGGTCGTGGAGGCCAAGCAAATCCACCACCACCACCTCCCGATGCCATGCAAGGCATCTATCAATGCTTGAGGGAGCTCACCACTTTGGTACAAAACCAAAATGGAAATAACAACCATAATGGTGGAGCTCATCCTCTCGCTCAAGTACCGGGCAATGGAAACGGAGATCGAAGGATGGTAGTTCTTCGAGAATTTCTGAGGCAACGCCCACCCAATTTCCAAGGGAGCTCCAATCCTTTGGACGCGGATAGATGGATCCGCCGAGTGAAGAATATTTGTGATGGCATGGGAGTTGCCGAGGACTTAAGGGTTGGCTTGGCGACCTACTTGTTTGAAGGAGAGGCCGACCATTGGTGGGAATCCGTAAAGAGAAGGCGGAACACCGACGCACTCATTTGGGAGGAGTTCGACCAAATCTTCCAAGACAAGTACTTCCCCGAATCAGTCAGAGATAGAATGAAGGCTGATTTTCTTGCTCTATGACAGAGTAGCATGACGGTGGCAGAGTACGAGACGAGGTTTGACGAGCTATCCCGTTATGCTACGGAGTTTATATCTACTGAGGCCGACAGGGCCAAGCGCTTCGAGCAGGGACTGAGGCCGGTCATCCGGGAGAAGTTGGTGGCTCTCAAGATCAGGGAGTATGGGGATCTGGTTGATAGAGCCGCACTTGTGGAGAGAGACATGGAGGATACTCAGCGGCGACAAAGCCTTATGAGGGGAGGTCCGATCAGGACGGGTGCTAGCGGCAGTGGAGCACAGAGGCCGACACCATACCGTCGCCCAGACCAGGCAGGGGGACATAGATCGTCGGTAGCTCGAGGAGCAGGAGGTGTACCGGGGAGGACAGCCACAGACCCCCGTCACTGTTTTGCATGTGGAGAGGTTGGGCACTTCAAAAGTCAATGCCCATCATTTCCACCAAGGACCAATCAAGCAACCGGACAATTACCAGCAAACAAGCCACCTCTACAAAGACCAACACAGCAGAGACCGTTACAAGCTCAAGCCCCTGGCGGCGTAAATTAAGGAAGGGTTTTTGCTTTGACCCAAACGGAGGGAGATGCCTCCAATGCAGTAGTTGAAGGTATCGTCCTTCTTTACAATTCTTGGGCCTGAATCTTATTTGATCCCGGTGCTACACATTCGTTTATACGTACTTTATATGCTCATAATTTGGGATTGAAATTCGAGAATCTAGAACATGCATTGAATGTGGACTTGCCTACGGGAGAACAGTTGGGTACCAACCGGGTTTGCAAGGGTTGCGTGCTTCGTATTGGGGAGCACGAATTGATTGTGGATTTAGTTGCTCTAGATGTGAAGGGATATGACGTGATATTCGGGATGGACTTGTTATCCGCTTTCCGGGCGGTCATGGATTGTTTCCGCAAGCGGATTACATTTCAGTTACCAGGAGGGGTAGTTTTCAGTTTCATCAATGACCGATGTTTTTCCCATCCATTTCCTACTACGGGTAGTAGATTCTTGAAAGCGAAGGCGGGAAGCCATTTGAATTTCTTAGCTAGTTTGATGGGAGACGATCGGGATAAATCCCATGAGGATGTGGTGTTGATAGTGTCAGATTTTCGGGATGTCTTCCCAGACGAACTACCCGAGTTACCTCCACACAGGGAGATTGAGTTCAAGATTGATCTGTATCCGGGAACCGAACCCATATCCATTTCTCCTTATCGAAGGGCACCTTTGGAGTTGAAGGAGCTAAGGAAGCAATTGGATCATTTGTTGGCCATAGGGTTTATACGTTTGAGCACCTCACCTTGGGGAGCCCCGGTCCTCTTTGTGAAGAAGACGGATGAGACACTACGGTTGTGCACGGATTACCGGAGGTTGAATCGGGTTACCGTGAAAAATAAGTATTCGTTGCCGATAATTGATGACTTATTTGATCAGTTGAAGGGTTCGAAGTATTACTCCAAGATTGATCTTCGCACGAGGTATCATCAGCTGCGGATTAAGGAGGAGGATATTCCTAAGACTGCTTCCCGTATCCGATATGGTCATTTCGAGTATACGGTGATGCCGTTCGGATTGACTAATGCCCCAGCAGCCTTCATGGATTTGATGCACAGAGTCTTCCGGCCTTACCTCGATCAATTTGTCATTGTGTTTATTGATGACATATTGATTTACTCACAGACTCAGGAGGAACATGCTCGTCATCTCTCTATTGTGCTACAAACATTGAGAGAACATAAGTTATATGCGAAGATGAGCAAGTGTGAGTTTTGGATGAAGGAAGTGAAGTTCCTTGGCCATGTTGTGTCCGAGCAAGGAGTAGTTGTTGATCCCGCAAAAATTGAGGCCGTGATGAAATGGGAACCACCGAAGAATGTGACCGAGATACGTAGCTTCTTGGGTTTAGCAGGTTACTACCGGAGGTTCGTAGAAGGGTTCTCAAAGCTTGCGATGCCGATGACTCGCCTTACAAAGAAGGGAGAAAAATTCGTGTGGACTCAAGCGTGTGAGCTAGCCTTTCGCACCTTGAAGGAGAAGTTGACGACGGCTCCTGTCCTCATTATTCCGAGTAGTGGGGAAGGATATGATGTGTACACAGATGCTTCGCTACGAAGCTTGGGATGTGTACTAATGCAAGGAGGGAAGGTAGTTGCTTATGGCTCGAGGCAACTCAAAACTCATGAGCAGAACTATCCCACTCACGACTTGGAGTTAGCCGCTGTGGTTTTTGCTCTTAAGTTGTGGAGGTGTTATTTGTATGGAGAGAAATTCCAAGTGTTTTCTGACCATAAGAGCCTCAATTATATCTTCACGCAGAAGGATTTAAATCTCTGCCAAAGAAGGTGGATTGAGTATTTAGAAGACTACGATTTCACGCTCAATTACCATCCAGGGAAAGCCAATGTAGTCGCCGATGCACTTAGCCGAAAGTCTTGGGGTGCACTCAATGTTCTTGCAAGTAAATGGAAGTGGAGGGCTGCCCTTGGAGACTATGATCTATGGGTTGGAGAAGATAGGTCTCGACCATGCCTATTCAACGTTGTAGCCCAACCTACCCTCCAACGTAAGGTGATAGAGTTACAACGCTTGGATCCTGACCTAGAGTCCATTCGAGCTAAATTGGAAAATGGGGAAGCAATTGAAGGTTGGTCTTTGAGAAATGGAGAACTGAGATATGGGGAGAAGCTATGTGTTCCCGATGATTCATCCCTAAAGGAGGAGGTACTTGGAGAGTGTCATCGCTCTAAGTTTGTTATCCACCCCGGTAGCACAAAAATGTATAGGGACATGAAGCGGCAATATTGGTGGAAGGGAATGAAGTAGGATGTGGCAAGATTCATAGCACGATGTGCGGTGTGCCAGCAGGTGAAGATTGAACATCAAAAGCCAGGAGGATTACTACAGTCTTTGCCTATCCCAGAGTGGAAGTGGGATCACATTACCATGGATTTCGTGTCGGGTTTACCACGTACGTCGCGTGGGCATAATGCAGTGTGGGTCATTGTGGATAGACTCACCAAGTCTGCTCACTTTTTAGGTATGAAAACCACGGATACATTCGAGACTTTGAGCTAGCTGTATATCGATGAGATAGTGAGGTTACACGGCGTTCCGCTCTCGATTGTGTCGGATCGTGACTCTATGTTTGTGGCGAGATTCTGGTAGAGTCTACAACAAGCGATGGGGATGGAGTTACACTTCAGTACGGCTTTTCATCCCCAAATGGATGGCCAATCCAAGAGGGTGATATAGATTATGGAGAATATGTTACGTGCTTGCACGTTGGACTTCAAGGGGAGTTGGAGTGACCACTTACCGTTGGTGGAGTTTGCGTATAATAAAAGCTATCAGACAAGCATTGGGATGGCACCGTATGAAGCATTGTATGGAAGACCGTGTAGATCCCCGACGTGTTGGTTGGAAGCCGGCGAATGTAGTTTGTTTGGACCGGAGATTGTTCGAGAAACGACCGAGAAAATTCAACTCATTCGAGAGAGGCTACGCACGGCACAAAGTCGACAAAAAAGCTATGCGGATCAAAGACGAAGACCCTTGGAATTCAAAGTGGGAGACTACGTGTTCCTCAAAGTGTCACCCAAGAAAGGAGTATTTAGATTCGGTAAGAAGGGAAAGTTAGCGCCAAGATATACCGGGCCATTTGAAGTGATCAAAGTTGTGGGCAAAGCGGCGTATCAGTTGCAGTTACCAGGTCAGTTGTCTAGGGTACATGACGTGTTCCATGTGTCGATGTTGAGGAAGTGCCAATCGGATGCAACGCCGGTCGTGGACTTGGAAGATATTGAAATTCAAGACGGAGCAACCTATGAAGAACAACCGGTGAAGATTCTCGACGCCAAAGAGAAGGTGCTCCGCAACAAAGTCATTTGACTAGTGAAGGTTTTGTGGCAACACCATGGAGTGGAAGAAGCTACTTGGGAACCGGAGCTAGAAATGCGAGAGAAGTACCCGCACATATTTGCTACTTGAGATAAGTTTCGAGGACGAAACTTTCTTGAAGGGAGGTGGATTGTAACACCCCGCATTTTATTTTATATAAGTATATAGATATATAGTAAATAATTGTTGTAAAAATGTGGATATGTGTAGTGATGTGTGTTTGAATTAGGTAGATTGGAAAAGTAGAGATTTAAAATGTTAGTGGAAATAATAGTTGAAATTTGGTTTTTTAATAAGTGAAAATAGGAAATTTTAGGTCCTAGAACTTGTATTAAATAGGTTTGGCGTAGAAATATGTGTTGGAGAGGTTTGGGATGGATTTGGTTGGCTTAGGAATGGATTGGAAAAAAAAAAAAAAGAAGAATGAAACAGTCTGTGAACAGTGCAAGTGAATATTGCACTGGCTGCAACTTTAAGCGCGATTTCGACCTTGATTCATTCAATATCTCTCAAAACTCAAAACATGAAAGGTGTAGAGCTCTTTCTTAGAATTCCATATCATCTTGAATCATCTCAATCGGAGCTCGGATGAGAGATTTATGCCCATTCTACAAAGACTGGTCTGGTGTTTGCCGAAACAGTAAAAACAATCGGGATTTTTGTGTTTTAAAACACCATTTTAAGCCCCATTTGTCCCATTCTTCCATTCCACTCTCACCACAAACCTCTTAGAGCACTAGGAGAAGATAAAGGGAAGAAGAAAAGGGAGAAAGAGAGTCTCTAAAGCTTGGGCTTTGGTTTGAAATTCTTGATTTCAAGGTAAGAGTTTTCTTCCATTCACTTACATTGAGGCTAGGGTTATTATATATGTATGTTTTCACTCTCATTCTTATATATATGGTATGAAATACTTGATTCTTGACATTCTTGCAAAGATTATCACGTTTTAAACAAATCTATGGTGGAATAACCATTAAATCATTTTTTCTCATCTTCAAACCCTAGGTTTCAAGAGAAAGGGGTTTTTCTTTTGATTTCTCCTATGTTCTTGATTTCAAAACTTTAGTGTTTTATATTGAACAACAAAATGGTTTTAGTATGTAATGCCGTCCAGGGTGGTTTTGGGGGCGTTACAATCTTCATGAAGGTTACTTGTTTTTTCTAGAGAGAAGTATTGCTATTTGATCATTTACCGTGAGATAATATTTGATGTTGTATCAGGTTTGGGAACTATGGAAAGAAAGTAGGGCCCTGGAGGTAGTTGATTCATCATTGGGGGAGTCATATCAGGCTCATGAAGTTTTGAGATGTATTCACACTGGGCTTCTATGTGTTCAAGAATTTGCTGCTAATCGGCCTACTATGTCAGAAGTAGCTTTCATGATTTCTCATGAAACCACACTTCCTTCTCTAAACCAACCTGCGTTTATTTTCAAAGGAGCAAATAATGGTCCAAGCACATCATCGGCTTGTGTGGGAGCTAATTCTATAAATAATGTCACTCTAACTAAGATTGAAGCTCGTTAAAGGCTCACTCCATCGCAGACTGTATATTGTTTACTCAGTACAGGCAGTGTTAGTAGGTTGGCATTTCATTTTCTCTTTGCCCCTGGTAGTTTGTCTAAATGAGTTTTTGTCTCTAGAGCTAAGATGTGTTGTAAGGTACAATTGAGTGTATTTGATGCCAGAACATGTTTCTATCCACTCCATCTAATTCATTATAATTTTTTGATTGGAAGCGAGTCTCTAATTAATATTTTGATCTGATATTACTTGATTAGTCCAATAAATTAAATTAAAACATTAGTTCAAGTAGTATAGCTCTTTTGAAGTTCGAGCGGTGAGTGTCCCACCTAAATTCCATTTACCTCAAGCTAAGCCCCATCTAGAGGATATCATTATGATACAATTGCAACTCTAATAAATTTACGTCGCTTTTATAAGGTGATAATGAAGTATGAAAATGGAATGATTATTATTTAGTAATATTCATTTAAATGTTTGTTATGTAGTAATATTTATTCAAATGTTTGGTACGCAGTAGTAAAATTCATTTCAATGGGGATAGAATGCCTAATACCATCAGTATATAAAGAGTAATGCTATACTGACCAAATTTTGGAACCAAATTTGGAGCCCAAATGACATGGCAACATATTATTTGGAATCTTTATTGGAGCCCAAATGACATGGCACCAAACAAAAAAGCCCAAATGAGTTGTCATGTTATTTGGGCTCCAAATTTGGTCCCAAAATTTGGTCAGTGAAACATTACTGGTATATAAATTGTCATTCCTTAATATTTAATAGTATTTTTTATTTTCAACTATCATCACTCATCACAATCATCACCATCTCCACCCCACCTCCACTCGAGATCCAGGTCTAGGTCTAGGGTCAGGCTTGGGTCTTTGTCCAAGGTTCAGGGGCCGAGTTTGTGCCCTGCAGTCAGGTTTATGTCTAAGTTCAAGGTTTGAGTCCAGGAATCGGTGTCTGGGTTTGGATTTGAGGTTGGGTCCAAGTCTGAGAATAGATTTGGATCCGGGTTCAGGTTTGTTCAATATAATAAAAATAAAAATATAGAAATCCATAATTCTTGTTCTATATCTTAAACTACTAGAATTTAGCAATCTACTTTTAACTATAAATGTTTTGATTTCAGGGTTGACTATATAATGGACAAGAAATAGCTATCAAAAGACTATCAAAGAATTCAAGACAAGGGATAGAAGAGTTGAAGAACGAAGTGAAACTGATTGCCAGACTACAACACAGGAATCTTGTAAGGCTTTTGGGCGGTTGCATTCAAGAAGACAAAAAGATGTTAATCTACGAATAGTTGCCAAATAAAGGATTGGATTCTTATATCTTCGGTATGTTCCCAATTTGTAAACTTCCACTTGGCTATGTTTTTTTTTTATTTTTTATAGTGACTGATGCGTGATTTGGTGAAAAATTCAACTTGTGGTCCAGATAAAGCAAGAGGGTCAATGGTAGATTGGGGAAAGCGCTTTGAAATCATTTTGGGAATTATTAGAGGAATGATGTATCTTCATCAGGACTCAAGACTAAGGATCATCCATAGGGATCTGAAAGCCAGCAATATACTGTTAGATGCCACCATGAATCCAAAAATATCAGACTTCGGTATGGCCAAAATATTTGATGGAGACGCAAATAGGCCACCACTACAGAGGCCACTACAGCAGAGACCGTTAGCAGCTGTAGCCCCAGGCGGTACCAATCAAGGAAGAGTCTTTGCTTTGACCCAACCGGAGGAAGATGCTTCCAATGCAGTTGTAGAAGGTATTGTTCTTCTCCATAATTCTTGGGCCCGAATTTTATTTGACCCCGATGCTACTCATTCATTCATACGCACTACATATGCTATCAACTTGGGATTGGAATTTGAAAAGCTAGAACATACTCTGCTTATTGACATGCCTACGGGAGAACGGTTGGATACTACAAGAGTGTGTAGAGGTTGTGTGCTTCGAATTGGGGAGCAAGAATTGATTGTAGACTTGGCTGCATTAGACATGAAGGGTTATGACATAATATTTGGGATGAACTTGTTGTCCACTTTCCATACTGTAATGGATTGTTTTCGTAAACGGGTTTCATTTCAATTACCGGGAGGGGTAGTTTTCAGTTTCATTAATGATCGGAGTTCTTTCTACCCATTTCCTACTACAGGTAGTAGATTCTTGAAAGCTAAGACAGGGAGCAATTTGAGTTTCTTGGGCAGCTTAATGGGTGATGATCGTGATAAATTCCAATCGGACGTGGTATTGATAGTGTCGGAGTTTCTGGATGTCTTCCCAGATGAACTACCTGGGTTACCTCCAAAGAGAGAGATTGAGTTTACGATTGATCTCTATTCAGGAACCGAACCCATATCCATTGCTCCCTATAGGATGGCACCTTTGGAGTTGAAGGAGCTAAGGAAGCAGTTGGACCATCTATTGGTTATTGGGTTTATCCGTTTAACCACTTCACCGTGGGGAGCCCCAGTCCTCTTTGTGAAGAAGCATGACGAAATACTTCGGTTATGCACGGATTACCGAAGGTTGAATCGGGTGACAGTGAAGAATAAATATCCGTTGCCACGAATTGATGACTTATTCGATAAGCTGAGGGGTTCTAAGTATTACTCCAAGATTGATCTTCGCACGGGGTACCATCAACTGCGGATCAAGGAGGAAGATATTCCTAAGACGGCTTTTCGTACCCGGTATGGTCATTTCGAATATACGGTAATGCCGTTCGGACTGACTAATGCTCCTGCAGCCTTCATGGATTTGATGCACAGGGTATTCCGACCGTATCTAGATCAGTTTGTTATCGTGTTTATTGATGACATATTGATTTATTCACGGACACAAGGGGAACATGAACGCCATCTCTCGATTGTGCTACAGACATTGAGAGAGAATAAGTTGTATGCTAAGATGAGTAAATGCGAGTTCTAGATGAAGGAAGTGAAATTCCTTGGCCATGTTGTGTCCAAACAGGGTGTAGCTGTTGACCCTGCAAAAATTGAAGCCGTGATGAAATGGGAACCACCGAGGAATGTGACCGAAGTATGTAGTTTCCTGGGATTAGCAGGCTACTACCGCAGGTTTGTGGAAGGATTCTCAAAGCTCGCGATGCCGATGACTCGCCTTACGAAGAAGGGAGAAATATTCTTGTGGACTCAAGAGTGCGAACTAGCCTTTCGCACCTTGAAGGAAAGGTTGACAACAACTCCTGTCCTCATTATTCCGAGCAGTGGGGAATGATACAATGTTTACATTGATGCTTCGTTACGAGGCTTGGGATGCGTGTTAATGCAGGAAGGTAAGGTAGTTGCTTATGGCTCGAGACAACTAAAGATTCATGACCAGAACTATCCTACTCACGACTTGGAGCTTGCTGTAGTGGTTTTTGCTCTTAAGTTCTGGAGGTGTTACCTGTATGGAGAAAAGTTTCAAGTGTTTTTTTATCACAAGAGCCTCAAGTATATATTCACACAGAAAGACTTGAATCTTCGGCAAAGAAGGTGGATTGAATATTTAGAAGAATACGATTTCACACTCAATTATCATCCGGGGAAGGCTAATGTAGTAGCAGATGCACTTAGCAGAAAGTCTCGGGGTGAAATCAATGTCCTTGCAGTTAATAGGTGGAAGATGATCGATGCTTTGGAGGAATTTGATTTATTGGTGGATAGAAAGGAGGATCGACCATGTATATTTAATCTTGTAGCTCAACCAATTCTCCGACAAAGGATTGTGGAGTTGCAACGATTAGATACAGAGTTGGAAACTATCCGGGGTAGATTGGAGAGGAATGAGATTATTGAGAATTGGTCTATACATAATGATGAGTTACAGTTTCGTGGAAGACTATGTGTACCAAACAATAACCAAGTAAGGGAAGAAGTGTTGGGTGAGTGCCATCGTTCAAAATTCTCCATACATCCGGGTAGTACCAAGATGTATAGAGATAAGAAGCGTTAATATTGGTGGAAAGGGATGAAACAAGACGTGGCCAAGTACGTTGCAAAGTGCGCGGTGTGTCAACAGGTGAAGGTGGAGCATCAGAAACCCGGAGGATTACTACAGTCCTTGCCTATTCCAGAGTGGAAGTGGGATCACATCACCATGGATTTTGTGTCTGGCTTTCCACGGACGTCACAAGGGCATAATGATGTATGGGTCGTTGTAGATAGACTCACCAAGTCCGCTCATTTCTTGAGTATGAAGACCACTGACACTTTAGAGACTTTGAGTAAGCTTTATATTCGAGAGATTGTTAGATTACATGGAGTTCCACTCTCTATTGTGTCGGATCGTGATTCTCGTTTTGTGGCACGATTTTGGCAAAGTCTACAACGAGCTATGGGGACAAAGTTGCACTTTAGCACCGCCTTTCATCCTCAAACGGATGGCCAATCCGAGAGGGTGATACAAATTTTGGAGGACATGTTACGAGCTTGCGTGTTGGACTTCAAGGGAAGTTGGAGTGATCATTTGCCGTTGGTGGAATTTGCGTATAACAATAGCTTTCAATCTAGCATTGGCATGGCACCTTATGAGGTATTGTGTGGGAGACCATGTAGGTCCCCGACTTGTTGGCTAGAAGCTGGAGAGAGTAGTTTGTTTGGGCCAGAGATTGTTCGGGAGACTACGGAGAAAATTCAATTAGGGAAAGACTACGCACGGCTCAAAGTAGACAAAAAAGCTATGCAGATAGAAGAAGAAGACCATTGGAATTCCAAGAGGGGGACTATGTGTTCCTCAAGGTGTCACCCAAGAAGGGAGTGTTTAGATTTGGCAAGAAGGGAAAATTAGCTCCAAGGTATACCGGACCATTCGAAGTGATCAAAGCAGTGGGCAAAGTGGCGTATCAACTTCGGTTACCAGCCCAGTTGTCAGGGGTACACGACGTGTTCCATGTGTCAATGTTAAGAAAGTATCAATCGGATACAACGCATGTCGTGGATTTGGAGGACATTGAAGTTCAAGATGGAGCAACATATGAAGAACAACCGGTGAAGATTCTCGATACCAAGGAGAAAGTGTTTCGCAATAAAGTCATCCAACTGGTGAAAGTCTTATGACAACATCACGGGGTGGAGGAAACTACCTGGGAACCAGAGCTGGAGATGCGAGAGAAGTACCCTCAATTGTTCTCTACTTAAGGTAAGTTTCGAGGATGAAACTTTCTTTAAGGGGGGTGGATTGTAAACCCCCACATTCTTATCGTTATATAGTAACATAAGTATGTTTTAAAATGCTAATATGTGTAATGATGTATGCATAAACTATGTAGATTGTAAGAGTATAAATAAAAATGTTAGTTAAGGTAATATGGTATATTGTAGAAGTTTGGAAGTATTCCGGAGTGAAAGCACACTTTAGAGAGAATTTGGGAAAAAAGGATTTTGGACACTGTCTAGTATTTGGATCATAAATGTTTATCCTAATGTCCATTTGATCTAAAATTTGGATAGAAGATAATAGACTTCTAGTTCTACAAAATAATATTTCACGAAAATTTTCTAAATCAATCTCTAAATAGGCCAAAACTTCACTGGAAGTTCAAGCAAAAATTGGGATGACGTTCGAACGTGAATCGACGTTCGAACGACAGTGGGTCCCAGTACTTTGGTCTGATGGGAATGCAGAAGTACTGAGAGCAACCAACGTTCGAACGCTAAATGACGTTCGAACGTGAAGCGACAATTTGCACTACTGACGTTCGAACTCCAAATGACGTTCGAACGTGATCAACGAATCAGAGTATCAGACTTACGTCGGTTGAGATATTTTCTTCCCCTATAAATACATAAGGCAGCCTCCTTTAGCCTCCATACACCATTTACAACCCTAGAAAGCCTTGAGAAACAAGAAAGAAGGGGGGAACACAAGATCAAGAGGATTTGCACCTTGAAGTGGATCAAAAATCTTAAGTTTTTCAAGAACACTAAGGAAGAAGAAGGTAGGGGTTTTCTTCCACTCTTGTTCATTGATGCTAGGCTTATATATATACATGTTTTTGACTCTTAATCATATATATTTGTTATGGAATCCTTGTTTCTTGATTTTTCTTGAAAATCTTACCATGTTATGATGGAAGATATAGCTTGATAGCCATAAAACCTTTGTTCTTGACATCCAAACTCTAGTTTTTCAAGAAGTATGGATTTTTCTTCTTGATATTTATTTGTTCTTGATTTCAAGACTTGATATCCATTTGTTCTTGATTTCAAAACCTTATATTCATGTGTTCTTGATATCAAAACTTGATATTCATTGGTTCTTGATATTCAATTGTTCTTGATATCCAAACTTGATATTCAATTGTTCTTGATATCAAAACTCTATATTCGTTTGTTCTTGATTCAAAAACTCTAGTGTTTTGTTTGGAACAATAAAATTATATCTTTTGATGATCTCTTACTTATTTTTCCTGAGATGTTATATTGACAAATACCCATGGAATTAGGGGTTTTTGAAATACTTGTGATTTGAAAAATTGGTTAATATTGCATCTCTTGTATGGTTTGTTGTGATGGACTTGAATTACCTTCGAGGGCTGCCGTAGAGTGTTAGAGGTTAGTCTATGTGAAACCCCGGAAAAATTTGAACTTTTTCTGAAAAAGGGCAAAATGGTAATTTTCCACCCTTATGCGTATTTGAAATAATCATGTTCTAGACTTCGGATGAAGAAACGGAGTGCGCCATTGGATTCGCAACGCGAAATCTAGTAATCACCTGAAATTTCGTCGAATTCCGAGATAGTCGGATTTTTGCACGTCGTTCGAGGCGACTACGTGGCGAATGACATTTTAAAGGTCCCCAATAATGGATTTTATAAAATTTCCTTATAATTGGATTAAAGTTCCAATAAAATTCATTTGGACTTAATCCGAGACTTAATGAATCATTTCGGGACGAAAAACGGACCCGGACGAGAAGGGCATGTGGCGCGACGTGCACTGCGCATCGGGGTTATAAATATCCACAAATATCTGTGTTTTAGACACAAAAATCAGTGTGTTTACTGGTATGGACGTTGGGGAGAAAAGAGAAGGAAAAAAATTCATCTCCAAGCTTCCCGCTCCGATTCCGGGAGTTCCGTCAGTCGGAATTCGTCGATTCAAAAGGCAAAGTTCATCTACGCGACGAGGGCTACGTGTGGGTACCAAAAACCACAAGTTTCACCGAAGGTGAACGGATGAGGGTATACGAAAATCAAGATTCGAGTTGTATTTTGTTGCTCGGATTCCGTTGAGCTAGAAGGGAGAAGTGATCACGTTGACGAAGGCTACACGTGGGTACCAAAAACAACGAATTTCACCGAAGGTGAAATTTCGGGAGTTGGGAAAATCAAGCTTCGAGTTGGGTTTTCGGGTCTTGGGAGCTTCCTACGGGATTCTCACGCTACAAGAGGTAGGGGTTCTCCTACTTGGGTTGATTTCTTACCTAGAAATGCCTATGATAAATGGGCTGGATATATATATATATATATATATATATATATATATATATGTATATGTATATATATATATGTATATGTATATATATTGACCTATGTATACATATATTTATATGTATATGGTTATGGAATAATGAAGATGGTGTGTAGGTTGTTAGAAAATTACACTTGCCTATTGGTGGAATTTAGGTAAAATAATTTTATCCTAAATTGGTATGTAGAAATTGTCTATTGGAATTTCTTGAATTATGTGAAAATTGGGCATGATATGTGTTACCATGTTGTTTGCCTTGAAGGTGTTTGACAAAATACCTAAATGGATTGAAATTGTTATATGATAAATAACATGTTATGCCTTATGTGGTAAATGAAAATCATATGTGTACGATGTGATTTATGTTAAAATTGTGAATGTCAGATATATATTTTGATATATCAATTGTTGTGATGAAGCATGAAATTTATACGTTTATAATGTAAATTGCCATGGAATGGAATTGATTATGTTAATTTAGTCCATATGACATGCATTACATATGTGACATAATTTTATTGCAATGATACATCGCATTGCATATGCACGGGGAATTCACATCATGAGTGGTGTGTGTGTGTGCATGGTTGTTGTTAATACCATATGTTGGAATGTGGTAGAGACAGTTCATATGGCATTCATTACATATGAACCTTGCATGAGAGAAGCAATGGGTCATTACATTGCATATGTACGAGAACATCACATACATGGACATTGTGTCATAATGATGTTGTGCATGGGTGTTTGTACCACAATCTATGTGGTATTAAATGCATATGGTCATGGGAATTGCTCATTGGCATTATTGCATATAGAGCATGACATTGGTAACTCCATTCATGGACATTAGTCATTAGTGGAGGCATGTGTAGGTGGTGCATGGTTAATCAACACCATACTTGGTGTTTGATGGTGGGCTCGGGAAAGTTGGATCGAAGATCCGACTGAGTCGCACGGTTGCATGCATGCATGGAAAACTTGTGTCGGGTATAGCAAGAAGGGCTAGAAGATCCCTCGGGTGCAAGACCCGGTTACTGGTTTATTCACTTCCGTCGGTGCAAGTCCAAAAAAGTGAATTAGGCATACGGAGCCGGTGGTGTAATTCCAAAATCCGTTGCCCAACAAGACACAAGATTTTGATATAAAATATACTCATCCAATGAGTATCATATTTTCCGTCGAAGACGGGTTCATTACACATTGCATTGTGTTGTGGGAGTCGGGAAGGACTCGGGTTGTGTTACATGATTGAGTCCCATCTCACTCATAGCATGTGGTAGACATTGGCATTCGCATTGTGTGTGTGGGAGCTGGGAAGGGCTCGGGTCGAGTACATGAGTCTCATCTCATTCATGGGGCTTAGGTAGCCCGGTTTAACATACATGACATTGGCATGTAAAGAGAGTCGGGGTGGACTCGGGCTGGATGTACATGAGTGGATTTCATCTCACTCACGGCATGGCTTAATGGCATTCCATCATTGAATTGCATTCTTGATTGGAATGGTTATGGAAATTATGGATGTTGCATGTGAACATTTCATGTGCATATAGGTTGAGGAGTAGCCTCTGTAGGAATTTCTCTATTGGGCGTTGGCTCACCCTATACGGGAACAATTTCAGGTGCGGGAGGTTCACCGACGCACGACTCAAGTTTGGGCCTCATGGTTGAAGACAGGCCGACATGTGGTCTTAGCCTTATTTCATGTAAAAACATTTGAAATATTATGTCTTTGGCATGTAAATTAAGAAAATTAATTGTAATAGAACATATGTGAACAATTGTTAATCTAACCTTGTATGTTATATGAGTATGGATAAATGGACCCGGTGTGGTCATTTTTTTTTACTCATAAATGGACCCGGTGCGGTCATTGTATTATATTGGGCCACAGATGAGTCATGTTAATGTATGTTGTATAGGCTGTGTTTTGGGTGGAGCTCCCCGTACGAAGGAGACTCTGCCCGAATTTTGTTAAAAGATGGATTCCGATAAATGGGACATAATGGGGTGATATCGAGTTACATGATATCCATAGGCATTCCGCGGGTTGATGGTGATCAACGGACCCCCGGATTTTGGGGCGTCACAGTCTATCCTAGTGGGGGCGAGATGGTTGCCTAACACTTGTAGTGGATTGTTGTTTGTGAGAGCAATCACTATTGTTCACGCAAGTTCGAGGCTGAGGGATGTTATACTTTTCCTGGGAAGGATTCGTCAATGCTGTGGGAGACGGTATACGCCATTCCTAAAGTGATTTGTGTGGTTATGATGGGTGAACGAGGTAGAAACGTCGTGTAGATTCATGGGAAGCAACCAACATACATGAGTGATACAACATACATGAGTGATACGACATACATGAGAATATGGGATGATGCTATTGAATGCTTAATTGATTTCTTCAACTCTGACATGTTTATTCCTTTCATTTACTTATTGCTATTGCGTTAAATTGAGATCGAATAAATTGTCACTGTTTTATTTCAAGTTATATATCATATTTTGAAAAGTGAGACCGAACTGTTTTATATGATTTCCAAACCTTGTTCAAGTTTGGGAGGATGTTGCTACAGAGCTTAATGCTCACCTCCTACAAACAATATACTTTTCAGATTATGGTTTAGATGAGGAGCCCGGAGTTGATGAACAGATGGCTTGGGAAGCGAAATTGGATGTAAGCGTGGATCCCGAGGGGGATATCTAGAATTGTTATCTTTATGTCCTAGACTAGGAAAGGTATTGTAATACAATGGATGAATGTTATTTTGTTTATTCCGCTGCAAGATTAAGTCTGATTTTGAGATGTAAATGCCATAGTTTGACATATTCTTTTGGAGGATGTTGTAGATATTATGTATAATGAATGGAATTTTCTTTATCTATGGATTTTATTAGTTGCTCTCATGATGTAAATGGTTTTAAATAGTAATGCCGTCCAAGGTGGGATTGGGGCGTTACAACCACTATGTAGTAACTATGATTTATAACGTCATTTATAACATGGTAATATACTTTCCCACCTTTACCTATCCACCACTAAATGATTGTTTGTCGTTAGGGAAACTAAGTGGACAACGATATCATTTATGTCTCTTAATCTTCTTTTGTTTAATCTTGCTTTTGAACAAGTTCTCTCTCAGAAAACGGGACTAAAATCCTCCGATCGCCATACAAACCAGTTGAAAAACCTTTTAGCTTCTCTCTCATCATCCAGTCTGAAAATCTTTTATCTTTTCTCTTTCTCTCTCCCTCCATCTCTCTCTCTCTCTCTCTCTCTCTCTCTCTCTCTCTCTCTCTCAAACACCCCTCTGAAATTGGATAAACCACATATATATAATATTAATATTTTGAATACGAAAATTATTCACGTGCAATGCACGTGGTGCATTGCTAGTATTTTATAAGTGGTGTCTGGTGAGCACACAATATAGTTTCTCTTTTATCACATTAAATCAAAGCAGAAACAACATAAGAAAACCAAAGATGGAAACATTTCGATATCACTATCACCACCCCTCCACAGCCACCACAAACTATCACCTCCAACACTCCACGACCACCACCACAACAACCTCAACCATTGTTGCCACCATCATTCCCCATTGTCATCTCAACACTGCCACCACCACCCTATCGTCACCACTACTACATCCACGCACCATTACCAGTCGACAACAACTCATCAGAAATTGCATCACCATCAGCACAAACTCTACCACTATCGCCTACACTCTCACTCACCACCATATCTTTCACTACCACCTCATAACAATTTCACCATTACGTCACCACTATCGCCAATTTTGTCATAATATAGCCTGTAGATCACTTGTTAAAACCTAACATGGAAAGTGGAGGGAAGAGATAAAGTGGGGCATACTTTGTCAAGTGAGACCATCCAATCCCATCATGACTTCCTCCACCACCTACACCATGCCAAAAATGCCCAAAACCATCATTAGTTCAACACTCTAATGACCATTTTCCATCACAAAACCTCAAACACCATCCCCGCCACAATAACCATATTAAGTCTGATGGTTTGAGCTTTGGGTTGATGCTATTAGAGATCATCTGTGGCAAGAAGAATAGAGGTTACTCCCAAGAAAACTCTCTTAATTTAATTGAACATGTACTTACATGTAAACAGATGCATCAAAGCCAATACTTTTACTTCACCGTTAATTATAGAAAATTTTATTCCGTAAATTGTTGAAAACCATGACTTTCACATGACATGCAAATTTAAGAAATAAGAAAATTAAGATGATCGGAGTTGAAGTGAAACAAAATGACAAAAAAAAGAAAGAGGCATTTTTATGTGATTATTTACCTGCAAATGATATTTGATGATGTATCAGGTTTAGGGCCTACGGAAAGAAAGTAGGGCCTTGGACGTAGTAGATTCATCATTGTGTGAGTCATATCAAGCTCATAAAGTGTTGAGATGTATACACATTGGGCTACTATGCGTGCAAGTATTTGTTGTTGATCGGCTTACCATGTAAAAAATAACTTTCATGTGTAATTAGCTCGGGTGGGAGTTATTTCTACAAATGATGTCACTCCAACTGCGGTTGAAGCTCGTTAAAGGCTCACTCCAGTGTAGACTGCATATTTTTTGAGCTAGTAGACTCAACCTTTTAGACATCTAGGTCTGCGTTGTTCAATATGCTTGCTAAGGCTAGATGGACCTTTTTAAACTAACCCAAATCAATTTTGTTGGTTTTTTTTTGAAACAAATTGACGGGCCTAAGGATTGGACTGTGGGCCTTGTTGGACCAAATACGTGACTAATGGCCCTTATTGATGCACATGGTCGAACTATCTAGTCTTCGGATCCCCTCGTAGGTCTTGAAATTGAAAAACTAACTCACCTTTTGTGCATTTACTCTTCTTGTGTTGGCAACTACTTGGAAATTTCCACTTCCATAAATTGTGAACATTGATGAATTGAAAGATATGTAAAGTGGTCACACACATAAACAAGAAAACTCCTCTATAACCACTTGCTACCCCATTCAACTTCAAATTCTGCACCACATAACCCAGGGTCGGCCTAACAGTATGGCAAAAAAAGTATGGGTTTTAGGCTCCAAATTTTTAAAAGGCTTCATAAAGGTACATCACTAGCCCACAAAAATAAATTAAATCCATTAAATTTTAAGCCCTACAAAAAAGCCCAAAAAATTAAATTCAATTAAAATAACTATTTCAATAATTTGGGCCTATAATCCAATCCATAACATTAAAAATTTAGAAATTAAAAAAAGTGAAAATTGGAAGTGAGTCCCCCTAGATGTACTTGTTTGGAGATAAGTCCTACAAGGAAACTTATAAGGGGCTAAGTCCATGTTTAAAATTATATGTAATGACTTAAGTCCACTTTTTTTTTTTTATCGCAAAAATACCTTTCCTTGAAAGGAAGTTAAATTAATTTCCTTTTTTGGAAATTGTTATCCCTTAATTCAATGTCAATTAAAATATGCCAATAGAATCTCCATCATAAATTTAAAATTCAAATTCAAAGCTCTCTCTCTCTCTCTCTCTCTTTCTATATATATATATATATCAAATTCAAAACTCTCTCTCTATATATATATCAAATTCAAAGTTCTCTCTCTCTCTCTATATATATATATATATATCAAATTCAAAACTCTCTCTCTCTATATATATATATATATATCAAATTCAAAGCTCTCTCTCTCTCTCTATATATATATATACCTAATCTATATAGTCAAATTCATGTTACTATTTTTTTTATTATGTTACTGTTCATGTTACTGCTTTTGTTGAGTATGTTACTGTTCATGTTACTATTTTTTTTTTTGAATATTACTATTTTTTTTGAATGGTACTATTTTTTGCGTTTGAATTTGAGGGAAATAATTATTGTTAAATATGTTGTTAAACATGTGACTATTTTTGTTGAACATGTTACTGTTGTTATTTTTTTAAAATATTAATATTGAATGTTTCAATTTTTTTAATATTTAAATGTTACTATTTTTTTGTGTTTAAATGTATTACTTTTTGTGTTCAAATGATAACCTTTTTTTTTATTTGAATGTTACTATATATATATATATATATATATATATATATATATATATATATATATATATATATATATATATATCCATATATAGGTTAGGTATATATATATATATATACCTAACCTATATATGGATATAGATAGATAAGAGAGAGGAAAAATTTAAATGTTATCAAACTCTTAACCTATATATGGATATAGATAGATATGAGAGAGAAAAGATTTTAATATTAGTCAAACTCCTAAGATTTAGGAATTTTTTATTTTTAGTTTTATTTCACTTCTAAAATGAAGGGATAGTATGGTAAAATTGACAAAAAACGGACTTCATGACAAATAAGTTTCCTTGACGGACTTAAGTCCAAACAAGTCCATATAGGGGGACCGGCCTCCAAATTTTCCTTAAAATAATACTCAAAAGTCAACTCATATTTACTCACTCTCTCTCTCTCTCTCTCTCCGGTAAGAAAAATAAAAAACAAAAAAAATAAAAAAAACAAAAGTTGAAATTAAAAACTCTATCTCCCTCTCTGTGGTAAAAAACCAAAAACAAAAGTTGAAATTTCTTTTTCGACAACATTAACACATTTTTCTCTTGTCTCACTATTTCATAAAAAATTAAAAATAAATTAATTTTTTTTTAAAATAATACTAAAAAAAAGACCTTCATTTAATGCTTCCGCTTTAGACCTTAAATTGACCTGAGCCGCCCCTGACATAACCTAATGTCATTCTTGCTATACAAAATGTGTAAAATCCTTTGACAAGTTTTGAGGCAATTAAAAGTTAGGACCATTGATTAAGAATTCCAACTACCAAAACTTAAAGTTGAGAACAACCACCATTGAAAAAATCAATAGGAAAATTGATTTCATTCCTAATTCAAATGTATCCATTAAATTGCCTTGTATCCATCAAATCCCCATAACAAGTCAAGCATGCAACCACTTTCTCCAGCATTAACATTAGCACACTTGTGTACCTTGTACAAGAGTAGTTCCTCAAGCTCATTTCCTGGCATGCTTTCAGTACCATACCTTTGTTCACACGTGTCATTGTTGAATTCTATGTCCAAAAAAATTCCCAAACTATGCCATTGTCTAAGAGATCTTAAAAAGAGAGATGAAAAATAAAATGTTAGTGCAGAAGTTCTATGATGGAAGAACAAGGAAATAGAATGCTTCAAGGCACGTTACAGAATAATTTTTTTAAGACAATATTTACTTTCACCAATTCTGATAAATTGACGTGCAGTAGATTACAGCGAGATCACATTCAGAATATAATGAAACTCAAATTAAATATTTTGTTTGACTCAAATTAAATATTTTGTTTGACACAAATAAAGTCAAATTCAAATATCTTTGAGATTGAAAAAATAATAGGGAAAGTCTAATTTTTGACTTATTTATAGACATAATAATTACTATTTAGATAACCATTGAATAGGCATGGTGACGATACGTCTATTGAAATAATAGGCATGGTCCAGCTGGTCATGATCCTACGTATATATGAAATTAACCATTCGGTCGACAATAATTAAAAATGTCAATGGTCATGATCCATTTGTTGCTAACTACGATTCTACGTGTTAAATGTGTTTCTAAAGCGTCGCAACGTATGAATGTACATTTTTATGCATAATAGTATAAGTAATTTTATAAAGACCTAAAAAATTGACATAATTTATTATAACTTAATGATGTGGTAGTGAAGTGGTCCAATAGTGTTGTGCCGGTAACTCTTTGATTGCTTCATTGGTACTTTATTACTTGAAACAACATTATGTCAATAAATTAGGTTAATTTTTTAGATTTAGATAGAATTGCTCTACTAAGTATTCATAGTATTATAGCATGTAATAGGTGTCTATTAATAAAATATTTTCTCTTTTTTTCACTTTTGAATGTGGAATTTGCTTTGAGATTCTAAGACTTTCACAAATAGGGGTGCAATTTGGGGCGGGCCAATCCGAATTCAACTTGAGAAAATAGGACTTGAGTTGAGGTTTTTAAAACTTGGGTTGGACTTGGGTAGAAAAACACGAACCCGAATTGGATTCAGGCAGTACCTGGGTTGAGGCTTACCGAGCTCTATCCGAATATATAAATCGGGCTCAAATTGAACATATTTAAAAATAAATATATTAATCAATATAGCAATATAACTTACAAGTTAAAACACTAAGGATCAGTCTTCTAGTTCAGTCTTATGTTAAACTTTTGGCTATTATGACTTTATGTTAAAACATTGATTTTTATGAACCCAACTCGAATTTTAACGGAAATCAGTCCGAATTACGTAACCCAAACCCAACCCAAATTCTAATTGGAATTTGCCATTACGTAATGCGAATTCAACCTGAGAGGTTCAATACCTCATGTTGAGATAGGGTTAGAATTGAGAATTATATAATTAGGATTAGACTAGTGTTAACCCTTCAATCCGCCCAACCCGCCGGACTTGCTCCCCTATTCATAACTTCTCGTAAAAGAACTATAAACTAATTCGGAAAACCCATTAAAACTACATATCCTATATATAAATTATTTTGAAAATCAATCTAACAGAAAGAAAGGAGAATCATAAAACACTCATTGTCATTATATTCATAACTTTGTGCATTTTCTTTGACTTCGCATGATCTAGAGTCAAAATATATACTCATTTATTTCGTCTATCTACATTAAGTTTCACAGTCTGCATGAATTGACACCACAGGAAGACTATTTTTTTTCTTGTCATTGTCACTATGCCGGTCTACTCGAAGAATAGTTTTTCCTTAATTATCATTGTCACTATGCTGGTATATAGAAAGGTCATTTTGGAAGAAAACAATTGAACAGATCATGCATCTTGTAGAAAAGGTCTGGGTTTTTTTTCATTTGAATTCTTCTGAAATCTAGATCTTGCACTTCCATAGACATTGTAACACCCCGCATTTTCTTTTATTTATGTATATAGATATATAGTAAATAATTGTTGTAAAAAATGTGGATGTGTAGTGACGGTAGAAATAAAAGCAAAAACTAGAGATACAAATTGATTGGGAAGTTAAGTTTCGAAGGTCTGTAAACTTGAGACGAGGGATTGTTAGGTCAAAATAAGTTCTCCATTGAATCCAGAAGGTTGAAAAACATTGGGAGAGGTAATGTGGAGTGTATTGGAAGCTAGGAAGTATTCCGGAGTGAAACACACTTAGAGAAAATTTGGGTAAAAAGAAGTTGGGACACCTTCTAGTATTTAAGTCATAACTATTGATCCTGATGTCCAATTAATCTGAAATATTGACAGTAGATAGTAGACATCTAGGGCTACAAAAGTGTATCTCATGAAAATTTTCCAATTCAACCTCGAAATGGGTCAAAACTGCCCTGGAAGTCGAAATAGCTGAAGTGTACCGGAACACAGTACCGGTACGGTACCGTACCGGTACGCCCGAACCAGTAGCTAAACCGTACCGGTACAGCGTACCGGTACGCCCGAAATTTGGCATAGTAAAAGTCGGGATTTTGGTGTTTTAAAATACATTTTTAAGCCTCATTTGACCCATTCTTCCATCCCACTCTCACCCCAAACATCTTAGAGCCCTAAGAGAAGAGAAAATGAGAGAAAAACACAAAGATCTTGAGAGAGTTACCCCTTATAGAGATCAAAACCGAAATTCCTCAAGAACACCATTCTTCTACTCTCTTCTTCTACACTTTCACTACACCCTTACCCACACCTCTTGGAATCCTAGAGAGAGTCTTAGAAAAGAATAAAGAAGGAGAAAACACAAGATCAAATGGGAAAAACAAAGGATTTAAGAATGATTCAAGATCAAACCCTAGATTTCAAGAACACCAAGGTAGGGGTTTTCTTCCATTCTTGTTCATTGATGTTAGGGTTATTCTATATATATGTTTTGACTCCTAATCATATGTCTTTGCTATGGGTTCATTGTTTCTTGGTTCTCTTGCAATTGTTAACATGTTTTACACAAAGTTAGGGTTGTATACCCATGAAATCCCCCTTTTGTTTGAAAAACCCTAGCTTTCAAGAGTGATGGGTTTTCCTCTTGAACTCTTCCTTTATTCTTGATTTCGAAATCATAGTGTTTTGTGTTGAGTAATAAAATGATATTGTTGTGATCTCTTGCATTTTTCTTGGTTGGTTATTGAAAATGTCACATGCTTAATTTGTGGATTTTTGAGATATGCTTGTAAAATGAGAAATTGTGGATTTTTAGTTATTTGGAATTGTTGGTGAATTGAGAATATTTTGGTTTCCTCATTTGTATGGTTGTTGTGATGGACTTGGATTGCCTTCGAGAGATGCCGTAGAGTGTTAGAGGTTAGTCTATCCCAGTGGGGGTGAGATGGTTTCCTAACACTTGTAGTGGGTTGTCATTTGGTAATGCGACCACTATCGTTCACTGGAGTTCGAACAAGGGATGGTATACTTTTCCTGGGAAGGGACTCGTCACTGCCATTGGGATGGTAGACGCCCTTTCCTAAAGTGTTGGTGATTGTGATTGTGATTGGTGGGCTAGGTATAATCATTGGGTAGATTCATGAGAAGCAATCAACATACATGGTACGGGGATGAATCAATATAAATGGGATGATGGGTTGGACCGCCTTGGCCAGTGCATTGGTATGGGACAATGCATCGGAAGGCGCCCTTCCTAAATGGCTAAAAGTTGGAAATGGTATATTGTTATGAAATTTACCTTAACCTTTCACTTGATTATTGTTACGGCTTAAACTTGAGATCTATTTAAAATGTCCTGTTTTTCCTTCAAAATTGATATATGCTATTTACGAAATGATACCGATCGGTTTTTATCTGTTTTCTAAACCTTGTTCGGGTTTGGAAGAATTTTCCTACAGAGCTTCATGCTCACCCCCTACTTAACAACCTTTTCAGATTACTCTCTCGAGGAAGAGCTGGGAGTCGAGGAGCCCGCACACTGGGAGACTCCGATAGACGGGAGCGTGGATCCCGAGATGGACTCCTAGAGAGACACTTTCTTTTGTTCTAGACTAGGATATTCATTTTGAACCTTGTGAAGTCTAGTTTTCTTTTGTTATTTCCGCTGCACTACATTAGTTGATTTTTGGAATGTAAAGGCCAAGATGGGTCTATTCTTTTGGGATAATGCTGTAAATTCTATGGATGACTTTATGAAGTCTTATTTACTGATGGATTATTTTAGTGCTCTCATGATGTAAATGGTTTTAGAATGTAATGTCGTCCAGGGTGGTATTTGGGGCGTTATAGACATCATTACCCCAACTCAACCTATCAAAGATGGTGATAAGTTATTCTCTAATGGAGGATCCTTCGTGCTCGGGTTCTTTAGCCCCGGTAGTTCTAGCAACCGATATGTGGGTATCTGGTATAATAATATTTCAGAACAAACAGTAGTTTGGGTCGCAAACAGAGACAATCCAGTCACTGGTTTCACTAGTGTTCTCTCTATTGACAGTACTGGAAATCTCCTGTTACACGACGAAAACCGAGACGTTCCGGTCTGGTCTACCAACGTTTCAGCCATGACTAGCACCACAAACGATTCGTTTTCTCAGCTTTTGGATATTGGTAACCTAGTGTTGCTTCAAGTTCAAGGTAACAAGCAAAGGGTTGTAGCATGGCAAAGCTTTGATTATCCTACAAATACCATGATTCCTTCTGTAAAACCCGGGAAAATTTGAACTTTTTCTGAAAAAGGGCAAAATGGTAATTCTCCACCCTTATGCGTATTTGAAATAACCATGTTCTAGACCTCGGATGAGGAAACGGAGTGCGTCATTGGATTCGCAACGCGAAATATAGTAATCACTAGAAATTTCGTCGAATTCCGAGATAGTCGGATTTTTGCACGTCGTTCGAGGCGACTGCGTGGCGAATGTAATTTTAAAGGTCCCCAATAATGGATTTTATAAAATTTCCTTATAATTGGATTAAAGTTCCAATAAAATTCATTTGGACTTAATCCGGGACTTAATGAATCATTTCGGGATGAAAAACGGACCCCGACGAGGAGGGCATGTGGCGCGACGTGCACCGCGCATCGGGGTTATAAATATCCACAAATATCTGTGTTTTAGACACAAAAACCAGTGTGTTTACTGGTCTGGACGTTGGGGAGAAAAGAGAAGGAAAAAAATTCATCTCCAAGCTTCCCGCTCCGATTCCGGGAGTTCCGTCGGTCGGAATTCGTCGATTCAAAAGGCAAAGTTCATCTACGCGACGAGGGCTACGCGTGGGTACCAAAAACCACAAGTTTTACCGAAGGTGAAAAGATGGAAGTGTACGAAAATCAAGCTTCGAGTTGGTTTTCGGGTCTTGGGAGCTTCCTACGTCGTTCCTTACGCTACAAGAGGTAGGGGTTTCCTACTTTGGTTTATCCCGAACCTAGAATGTGTATTGGAAATGGGTAGGGTGTTAGAGGCCAATGACCTTTGCCTATTTTGATTTAATTGGTGAAAGCATGGATAGGTTGTTAAGGAAGTACACTTACCTATTGATGCAATAGGGGTAAACTAATTTTATCCTAAATTGTTTAATAGAAATTGCCTATAGGAATTTCTTGAGAGAAATTGAACAACTTATGTGATAACATGTTGTTTGCCTTGAAGGTGTTTGTTTAAATGCCTTGGTTGTGGAATTGGTTGTTATTCCAACGAAATTGTGATAACATGTTTAGATGAGTAGAGCTATGTGAAATTATGCACCAAGATGCCAATATATGCTCCTTGATGTATTGACATGGTTAAGGAATTTGGTAGTTATATGTTATTGATATAATTGCCATGAATGTGAACATGTGAAACTATGAATTAATTTTCCATATGGCATTCATATCATATGGCACATGGCATGGATATGCAATGGTGCATTACATTGCATTGGCATGGAATCATTTATTTCATGGGTGAGTGCATGGTTGACGTCGATATCCGGCATGGTAATTGACGCAAGGAGTAGTCCAAGTTGCATACATTGCATATGGGAAATGGTGTGGCATCACATTCATGGGATGTTAGCATGGGTGTGGGTGTGTTAGTGCATGGGTATTGTACCACAATCTATGTGGTATTAAATGCATGTGGACATGAAAAGAGTTGCTCATTGGCGGCATAGCATATTGGACATAAGGTTGTGTCACATTCATGGGAGTCATTCATGAGTGTGGGTGCATGGTGCATTCAAACATCATTCTTGGTGGTTGAAGGGTGGGCTCGGGAAAGTTGGATTGAATATCCGACTGAGTCGCACGGTTGCATGATAAATTGGGTCGGGATGAGCAAGAAGAGGCATGACGACCTCTCGGGTGAAAGACCCGGTGATTTGGAGGGTGCACTCCGTTGGTATAAGAGTCCATAAAGTGTACTGGTGTGGAAGACCATTGGTAGGAGTCCATGAAGTTTCCGATCCCAAGAAAGACCCTAATTTTCAAAATGTCATTTGATGTGAAACGTAGATGACGACATTATTACACATTGGCATTGCATTGTGTTGAGGCAGCCGGGGAGGCTCGGATTGAGTTACATGGTTGAGTCTCATCTCACTTCATGTCATGTTAAACACATTGACATTAGCATTGTGTTGTCGAGCTGGGAAGGGCTTGGGGTGAGTGCATAAATAAGTCACATTGCATTTCATGTTGAGCCGGGGCGGACTCGGGTTGAGTACATGAGTCTCATCTCATTTTATGGGGCTTGGGTAGCCCGGGTTTAACATACATGACATTGACATGTAAATGGAGTCGGAGTGGACTCGGGTTGGGTGCACATGGGTGGGTCTCACCTCATTCATGGCATGACATTCTAGCATTACATCATTTAATCATATTACTTGATGGAATGGTTATGGGAATTGTGGTTGTGCATGTGAACATTTCATATACATATAGGTTGAGGAGTAGCCCTTGTAGGATTTACTCTACTGGGCGTTGGCTCACCCTATACGGGAAACAATTTCAGGCGTCGGGTTTACAACGGCGATTGGCTCCCATGGAGAGCATCAAGGGTGAAGGGGGCCTATGTGTGGCCTTACCTCAAGATTTTGTAAACCTTTTGTTTTAAAATGGTTTATGACATGTAAATATTGTGATCATATTTGAATATTTATAATAGAACCTTGTAGAGATCATGTATAATGTAAGAAACTTTGTTATACATGTTTTGGGTGACCTTGGGAAGGTTTGAAATGAGTTGGAAATGAAAAACAGGTAAAAAGGGCATTTCTGGGCCAGGCGTACCGGTACGCGTACCGGTACGGTTAGGTCCAGAGGGCGTAGCGTACCGTTACGCGTACCGGTACGCTCTCCAAAATTCAGATTTTTTTTTTTTTATTTTCTATTTCTTTTGCCATGTCTTTGGGCTATGTTTTCCTCCCTTCTAATGTTACAAATGGATAATAAGGGGATACCAATGGTGGTATATTGGATCTCGGATAGGTCAACCAACAGAAAGAAATTGGACTTGTATTTTTTTTTTTATCCCGGTAAAGGGAATGTGGTGCCGCGGTATCGGGTTAAGTGACATCCACGGGTATTTCCGCTGGTTGACGGGTTGTCAACGGTTAATACAGGACCCCCGAAAAATGGGGCGTCACAGCTTGGTATCAGAGTATAGGTATACGATTACCTAGGGCTTGAGGGAAATGGGTTTACACCATTGCATTCCATGTGCATTCATGTGATGTGTTTTATTTGTTACATGATTATGTGCTACATGATTATGTGTTATGTGTAAATTGTATACATGGTAAAATGTATATGGAAAAAGAGGAACACTAGGGTTAGAAAACATAATCTTGGAGGTTCGAAAAGGGATGAACGGGATAGTTCATGGGTTAAATGTCTACTAGTGTGAGACACTTGCTCTACTAGGTAGACGGTGAGAAAATTCACAATGTTTTGAACTGAGTCCCTACATTGGGATACTAGTTATTGTTTTATGACAATTTAAATTGCATAAAGGAATTGGGCTTAGAGGTTGAAACCTTAGAAGAGCCATTGTGGGTGAGTTCTCCCCTAGGAGCTAGGGTGAGTACTAAATGGGTATGTCGGGAAGGTGAGCTAGGATTCTTGGGGATTCTACTCCACGGACATGTTAGAATTTGATGTCATCCTTGGGATGGACGGATTGACGACACACTGAATCGTCAGTGATTGTGATCGTCAGCGGGTCACTGTTTACACCTCGGAGTGTGTATGTTTTAAGTTTTAGGAGAAACGCATGATGTTTTACCTCAAGTAAAGTATGAATTCCGTTGGTACGGACAGTTCATGGGTTAGCTAACAAGCTTTACCCTAGGGAACGAGGTGAGACAGGAATTTGGCCCACCTCAGATGTTTATGAGCTTACGAATGTTTGCCTCCACGTAGGGATGTAGACTTCAGTGTTGAGTTACACCCCGGTATGTTGTCTACTCTATGGCTCCTCATAGAATGACACTGGTAGAGTTGTGAGAACTCTAGGTTGAATAAGGACTTCACTACCGAATGCCTCGCCTTGGGATGTTTCGGTACTATTGTCAAATTACAAAGAAGGTTACTTTACCTCGTATTCTAGTAGTCCCGGAAATGGGATAGAGGTACATGAGATATGTGGTGCCTTTACGAACGAACTTGGTTGAGTTTAGAACCTAGTCCGGGAGAGAGACGGATACATGTGGGACAGTTTAGACTGTATTGTTGTGACATATGCATATAGTTGAATGTGCACGTGGGTGTGAATTTCGGGGACGAAATTCTTTTTAAGGGGGGAAGAATGTAAAACCCGGAAAAATTTGAACTTTTTCTGAAAAAGGGCAAAATGGTAATTCTCCACCCTTATGCGTATTTGAAATAACCATGTTCTAGACCTCGGATGAGGAAACGGAGTGCGCCATTGGATTCGCAACGCGAAATCTAGTAATCACTAGAAATTTCGTCGAATTCCGAGATAGTCGGATTTTTGCACGTTGTTCGAGACGACTGTGTGGCGAATGTAATTTTAAAGGTCCCCAATAATGGATTTTATAAAATTTCTTTATAATTGGATTAAAGTTCCAATAAAATTCATTTGGACTTAATCCTGGACTTAATGAATCATTTCGGGATGAAAAACGGACCCGGACGAGGGGGGCATGTGGCGCGACGTGCACCGCGCATCGGGGTTATAAATATCCACAAATATCTGTGTTTTAGACACAAAAACCAGTGTGTTTACTGGTCTGGACGTTGGGGAGAAAAGAGAAGGAAAAAAATTCATCTCCAAGCTTCCCGCTCCGATTCCGGGAGTTCCGTCTGTCGGAATTCGTCGATTCAAAAAAAAAAGTTCATCTACACGACGAGGGCTACGCGTGGGTACCAAAAACCACAAGTTTTACCGAAGGTGAAAAGATGGAAGTGTACGAAAATCAAGCTTCGAGTTGGTTTTCGGGTCTTGGGAGCTTCCTACGTCGTTCCTTACGCTACAAGAGGTAGGGGTTTCCTACTTTGGTTTATCCCGAACCTAGAATGTGTATTGGAAATGGGTAGGGTGTTAGAGGCCAATGACCTTTGCCTATTTTGATTTAATTGGTGAAAGCATGGATAGGTTGTTAAGGAAGTACACTTACCTATTGATGCAATAGGGGTAAACTAATTTTATCCTAAATTGTTTAATAGAAATTGCCTATAGGAATTTCTTGAGAGAAATTGAACAACTTATGTGATAACATGTTGTTTGCCTTGAAGGTGTTTGTTTAAATGCCTTGGTTGTGGAATTGGTTGTTATTCCAACGAAATTGTGATAACATGTTTAGATGAGTAGAGCTATGTGAAATTATGCACCAAGATGCCAATATATGCTCCTTGATGTATTGACATGGTTAAGGAATTTGGTAGTTATATGTTATTGATATAATTGCCATGAATGTGAACATGTGAAACTATGAATTAATTTTCCATATGGCATTCATATCATATGGCACATGGCATGGATATGCAATGGTGCATTACATTGCATTGGCATGGAATCATTTATTTCATGGGTGAGTGCATGGTTGACGTCGATATCCGGCATGGTAATTGACGCAAGGAGTAGTCCAAGTTGCATACATTGCATATGGGAAATGGTGTGGCATCACATTCATGGGATGTTAGCATGGGTGTGGGTGTGTTAGTGCATGGGTATTGTACCACAATCTATGTGGTATTAAATGCATGTGGACATGAAAAGAGTTGCTCATTGGCGGCATAGCATATTGGACATAAGGTTGTGTCACATTCATGGGAGTCATTCATGAGTGTGGGTGCATGGTGCATTCAAACATCATTCTTGGTGGTTGAAGGGTGGGCTCGGGAAAGTTGGATTGAATATCCGACTGAGTCGCACGGTTGCATGATAAATTGGGTCGGGATGAGCAAGAAGAGGCATGACGACCTCTCGGGTGAAAGACCCGGTGATTTGGAGGGTGCACTCCGTTGGTATAAGAGTCCATAAAGTGTACTAGTGTGGAAGACCATTGGTAGGAGTCCATGAAGTTTCCGATCCCAAGAAAGACCCTAGTTTTCAAAATGTCATTTGATGTGAAACGTAGATGACGACATTATTACACATTGGCATTGCATTGTGTTGAGGCAGCCGGGGAGGCTCGGATTGAGTTACATGGTTGAGTCTCATCTCACTTCATGTCATGTTAAACACATTGGCATTAGCATTGTGTTGTCGAGCTGGGAAGGGCTTGGGGTGAGTGCATAAATAAGTCACATCGCATTTCATGTTGAGCCGGGGCGGACTCGGGTTGAGTACATGAGTCTCATCTCATTTTATGGGGCTTGGGTAGCCCGGGTTTAACATACATGACATTGACATGTAAATGGAGTCGGAGTGGACTCGGGTTGGGTGCACATGGGTGGGTCTCACCTCATTCATGGCATGACATTCTAGCATTACATCATTTAATCATATTACTTGATGGAATGGTTATGGGAATTGTGGTTGTGCATGTGAACATTTCATATACATATAGGTTGAGGAGTAGCCCTTGTAGGATTTACTCTACTGGGCGTTGGCTCACCCTATACGGGAAACAATTTCAGGCGTCGGGTTTACAACGGCGATTGGCTCCCATGGAGAGCATCAAGGGTGAAGGGGGCCTATGTGTGGCCTTACCTCAAGATTTTGTAAATCTTTTGTTTTAAAATGGTTTATGACATGTAAATATTGTGATCATATTTGAATATTTATAATAGAACCTTGTAGAGATCATGTATAATGTAAGAAACTTTGTTATACATGTTTTGGGTGACCTTGGGAAGGTTTGAAATGAGTTGGAAATGAAAAACAGGTAAAAAGGGCATTTCTGGGCCAGGCGTACCGGTACGCGTACCGGTACGGTTAGGTCCAGAGGGCGTAGCGTACCGGTACGCGTACCGGTACGCTCTCCAAAATTCAGATTTTTTTTTTTTTTTTCTATTTCTTTTGCCATGTCTTTGGGCTATGTTTTCCTCCCTTCTAATGTTACAAATGGATAATAAGGGGATACCAATGGTGGTATATTGGATCTCGGATAGGTCAACCAACCGAAAGAAATTGGACTTGTATTTTTTTTTTATCCCGGTAAAGGGAATGTGGTGCCGCGGTATCGGGTTAAGTGACATCCACGGGTATTTCCGCTGGTTGACGGGTTGTCAACGGTTAATACAGGACCCCCGGAAAATGGGGCGTCACACCTTCCATGAAACTTAGGGTGGACCGTAGGACCGGTCTGAACCGATTCTTGCAATCTTGGAAGTCACGTGAGGATCCAGGAATCGGGGAGTATTCCTTCAAAATGGACCCTAATGGGATGCCGCAGATGTTCTTCTTCAATGGTTCGGTTAGGGTATGGCGAACCGGACCATGGATTGGGCTTGGATGGAATGGTGTCCCAGAGATGAAATATGACTTGCTCTTAAATGCTAGTTATGTTGACAATCAAGACGAGGCCTACTTGATGGACCGCACGGTTAACATCTCAATTTTATTAAGGTTTGTAATGAACGAGTCTGGGGTGGTTGAATGGCTTGCATGGTCTGAAAAGGACCAAAAATGGAATGGATACTGGTCCGCCCTCAAGTATAAGTGTGACAATTATAACAAATGCGGTGTATATAGTAATTGTGTCCCATATAGTTTCGATTCTTCTGAATGCACCTTCCTTCCAGGGTTTGAGCCCAAGTCTGCACGTGACTTGTACTCGAGCGATGAGTCTAAAGGGTGAACGAGAAAGCGAGGGGAATAGGTGTGTAGAAATGATGATAGATTCACAAAGGTTGAACTTGCAAAAGTCCCCGACACATCAGTGGCACAAGTGAACAAAAGTATGGGAATGAAAGCATGCGAGGAGTTGTGCTTGAGGAACTGCTCTTGCACAGGGTACGCAAATGCTGATGTTAATGGTACAGGAAGGGGTTGCATCACTTGGTATGTCGACTTGATAGATACTAGAAAACTTTTGTATGGGGGCCAAGATTTGTATATACGTGTGGATGCAGCTGGTTCAGGTATGACATTAATTTTAATGTTGAATTTCCAATGATAATTGTTTAATTGCTTGAACTTTAGCATTCGGAATTATTAGTGATAGAGCCTTATTGTAGAAATCCCGTAGAAAGTATATCAGGTTTCGTATATCAACAATGATCCTAAAATTTTTTTGACTACTAAGGATAACTTTTAAACCATTGAATCCACATTTATAGCCTACCCAAAAAAAATCCACGTTTTAGGTGAAAATATCATGTTAGTATTTAAAACTCTTTGCACATTGAGAGTTTCAAAAAGCATACCAAAGCCTTTTTTTTTCCAACTCAATTCTCAAAGAAGTCAAAGAGCTTTGATCACAAAAGGTTGGTGACGATTGTGGTAGTATCCATCGCTACAATGCTTCTCATATTGTCGTTGGCATATTGGTTGGCCATGAAGAAAAGGAAAGGTAAATAAATTATTCTTATCATCAACACCATAATTTAATAGTGCAAATCTTATGTGCCAATGAGTAGAAATCTTTCACCGGTTCATCAAGTTCTACAAGTTAGATCAGTGTTGCATATTAGTAGCCATCCTAAAGTAGTTATGCTTGTGTCGAGTAAGCAAAAACATAAAGCGAGACTCTAGGATGCATAGTTTGATGATTAGTGTTGAAACATCAACCACAATACAAAATCAAGATTCACATTGCAATGTTTAGGATAAGATCATGACATTCGTGCTGGTATTTGTTTCTTAGTTGTAGACATTAACCGCCTGCATCATGCAAGTCATCTTGTTTACTAATGTGAGACTATTAACTCGAAACAAAATATGATCCTTATAGCAAGATACGTCATATAGGTCATCAACCAGACTTTCTTCAAGATATTTTGTGTTCAATGACAAGTATGAGAGGAAGAAACAATTTGCCAAATAATTTCATTAGTTCACCATTCTATGAAGGATCTTCTAGCAAAAAAGGGATCAACAAAAGTGGGACAAATTCGGATGTTCAATTCTTTGATCTAAGCACTATAGTTGCTGCCACAGACAACTTCTCTCTAGCTAACAGACTTGGAGAAGGTGGCTTTGGAACGGTTTATAAGGTAGTGCATGTACACCTCTCTTCTTTCAACCTAAAAAAAAAAAAGACATACCATACCACTATGAAGGTTATCTTTCAGAGTAGCATGAGCTTGAGTAAGCCCGGATTGCTCTTGAGCAACAATTAAACTAGCCTGAATTTTGCAATTTGGTTTTAAAAATAAATGATTTGATTTCAAGGTCGGCTAAATAATGGACAGGAAGTAGCTATCAAAAGATTATCAAAGAATTCAAGACAAGGGATAGAAGAGTTGAAGAACGAAGTAAAACTGATTGCAAGACTACAACATAGGAATCTTGTAAAGCTTTTAGGGTGTTGCATTCAAGAAGAAGAAAATATGTTAATCTATGAATACTTACCAAACAGAGGTTTGGACTCTTTCATCTTTGGTACGTTCCCTATTCTTAAACTTCCCCTTGGATACATTTTTTTTCTTCTTTTTCATCAAAATGCACCTAAAATCTACTAAACATGATTTTTTTTGGCATGTGAAGTATTTTGTGACTGATGCTTGATTCGGTGGAACATTCAACTTGTGGTGCAGAGAAGGCAAAAAAGTCTATGGTCGATTGGAGAAAACGCTTTGAAATCATGTTGGGAATTACTTGAGGGATGTTATATCTTCACCAGGACTCAAGACTAAGGATCATTCATAGGGATCTGAAAGCCAGCAATGTATTGCTAGATGACACCATGAATCCAAAAATATCAGACTTCGGTATGGACAAAATCTTTGATGGGGACCAAATTGAAGCAAACACGAATCGAGTAGTTGGAACATAGTAAGTATCATAGTAAGATACAAGAGATAGAATGCCACGACAAATAATAAAACACAGTTTTGACATTTTTCTTGGGTGAATAAGTTTTAAGAATGTACTTAACGTTGTTTGATTGCAGTGGTTACATGTCGCTGGAGTATGCAATGAAAGGACAATTTTCTATTAAGTTTGATGTTTTTAGCTTTGGAGTTATGTTGTTGGAGATCATCAGTGGCAGGAAGAACAATAGTTACTCCCCTGAGGACTCTCTCAATCTAATTGAGCATGTAAGTACATGAAACCAATTGCATCAAAATCCAAGGCCTCAATTTGTCGTTAATTATAGAAAATTCTATCTCGTAAATTGTTGAAAACCATGACTCACACATGATATGTGCCATTTCAAGAAATATGAAAATTAAGAAGATCGGACTTGAAGCGAACAGAAGTCCATTTTGGGGTTGAATTAAGGATCTTTGGTGAAGTCTTCTTGCTTTCCTAAAGAGAAGCACTGCAATTTGATTGTTTACACGAAGATAATGTTTCAAGATGCATTAGGTTTGGGACCTGTGGAAAGAAAGCAGAGCCCTGGAAATAATTGATTCATCATTGGGCGAGTCATATCGAGCTCATGAAGTGTTGAGATGTATTCACATTGGGATTTTATGCGTGCAAGAATTTGCTGTTGATCGGCCTAGCATGTCACTTTCTCATGATACAACACTTCCTTCTCCAAACCAACCTGCATTTATTTTCATAAGAGAAAATAATGATCTAGGCGCATCACCGACTCGTGTGGGACCTAGTTCTTTAAATGATGTCACTCTATCTACGATTGAAGCTCGTTAAAGGCTCGCTCCATTACAGACAATATATTATTTACTCACAATTACAAGCAGTGTCAGTAGGCTGGCATTATAAGTTCACTGAATGACTTTATCGCTATAGCTAAAATTGTTTAGGTTTGTTGTAAGTTATAATTTTGTGCATGTGCTGCCAGAATATGTTTTGATCTACTCCATCTTTTCCAGAATCAAGGATTTGTATGCTTTCATAAGCGACATTCTTTTCCTACAATTCTAACCAGAAGAAAACATATGGTGTGAAGCAGAGAGCCACTGATGTACACCCTGGTGTTGCTCTCTCCAGAACATAGGTGCCTTGTTATTTTTGGATTTAGCTTCAATGAAAGTTATTCATATACAGTAATGTATTCTCAGGTTGAAGATATAATAGATTATTTAGAGAGATATTGAATAGAGTAGTTCTTGCCTTGGAGTAGGACTAGTACTAACTCATTGATCTTCTGTTTTTTTTTTTTTTTGGTTTATTGGTCAAGAGTGTCCAATTCAGTTTACGCGCGCACACCATAATTAATCCATTCCTCGGTCCAGTCAAGGACATATCATTCATGTCGGGACTAGGGTATTCATGAGGGATAAATTCCTCATGGTCTGATCCAAAAAAATTGCCAAGATTCAAAATCAGGACATCTGCTTTTACGACTCATCTTCTATTACTAGTTGATTACCTTTGTGACTGAATGTTGTATATGTTTGGTGGATAATGTTTTTTAAAATTTCTATTCTAGACTTTAATTTTTTTTTTATTTCAATTCATTTACGCCTCAAATCTCTGACACTCACCACCATTACAATTGTGGTTGTCACCATCACCACCCCTCCACAACCACTACCAACCACAACCTCCAATACTCCACGACCACCACCACACCACAACCCAACCACCACAACGAGCTGATCCACCATTGCCACCAGCATCATCTTGTCATCTCAACACTGCTACCACCATCCCATCGTCACCACCACCACATTCCCACACCATTACCCCTCGGCATCAACTCAACATCGCCTCCACCACTGTCAATACAAATTCTCTCACCAACACCCTTACTCGCCACCATATCCTTTCACTACCACCTCATAACCATTTCACCACTATACCCACCACTACGGACAAATTTGTTGTAAAATCACTTGTTAAAACCTAATTTGGAAGGCAGAAGGATTCACCAAGTACTACTGTTTGGCTATTTATCTGAAGATGATGTTTAAAGTTGTATCAAGTTTGGGACCTGTGGAAAGAAAGCAGAACCTTGGATGTAGTTGATTCATCATTAGCTGAGTCATATCAAGCTCATGAAGTGTTGAGATGTACTCACATTGGGCTACTATGTATGCAAGAATTTGCTGTTGATTGGTTTACAATGTCAGTAGTAACTTTCATACTTCGTTATGAAGCAACACTTCCTTCACCAAACCAACTTGCGTTTATTTTCCAAAACAATAAATACTTGTCCATGTGCATCACCAACTCGTGTGGGAGCTACTTTTATAAATGTCACTCTATCTATGATTGAAGCTCTTTAAAGGCTCACGCATTGCAGACTGTGTACTATTTACTCATTACAAGTAGTATCACTAGAAAGACATTACATTTTGTCCCTAGAGCTAAGCTTTTATAAGTTACAACCTTGTGTAGCAGATCCAGACTAAGCTTTTATCTGCTCCACCCTTTCTAGAATCAAGCGATGGTAGACTTTAATTCATAAATATATTACATTCTTTTTTTGGAGCTGGTATGGTCCTTTATTTGTAATTACATGAGTGAGTCTCCTCGTCGGGCATGAATTAATGTGTAAATTCACAAATTGTTTGTGTATCATGTGAGTTGCACATGATAGGGTTAGGTTCTATCTGATTAATGAAATTTTATTTTTGATACACTAAACGGTGTCAAATTGATCTGTAGCAATAGAACTACCTTATTCTCATGCCCGAAGAATTTACACCTCATGTGCTTCAATTTATGATAAAAAACTAAACAACAGTTTTGATCTGGTCCACATTACTACTAATTCATAACATTGATGGTGTAAATTGAGATTTTTAAAATTTTTGAGGGTTCTAATTGAGAATTGATAGATCTTTCGAGGTTTAAAGTGAGATTAGTCCTTGATTTTTTTTAATTAAAAAAAAAAAGTCTGGCAACTTCAAAAGTGATGGAGCTTAATTGAAAACAATAATCTATACTACTAATAAAAGTACCTTAAAGTGAAAAACTTTTGATTCACTATTTTACCCCCATAAAAATTTTAAAAATCATACTATCTTTCCATAATCAAATATCTAAATTACAATTACATCCTTATGTATTTAAATTTTCAAATTACCCTCTAACATCTCTTTTAATTCTCTATTATCTTTGTATAAATATCAATATCTATAAAAAAAATTAATTAACTTTGTTATCATCGAAAAAATATGTGCATCATTATAGTTTTCAATAAAGTGTTAAAAAACTTCATCAATATTTTATTACTCTTTTCAAATATGATAACATTATGCATATATATATATATATATATTCTATCTATACTACTATTAAAGAATGAAACTTTTACCTTGGCATGAAAATTTTTTAATTCACTATTAAAGAATTTTAAAAACCACACTCTCCTTCTATAGTTGAATATCTAAATTACCATTATATATTTATGTGTTTAAATCTCCAAATTATCCCTAACATCTCTTTTAATTCTCTATTTATTATATATAAATATCAGTATCTATGAAACTTTTTAATTGGCTACGTTATATTTAAAAATTATATGCATTACTATAATTTTCAATAAAACGTTCAAAAAATCTTCAAATATATCAATATAATATTACTCATTTCAAATATAAAGATAACATTATACTCACATATGTGTATTTTTCTTATCCAAAATTTCAACCATTTTTTTTTTAAGATAAAAAATAATCTTTTACGTATTTTTTAAAATAATTTATGTTAAATCAATATAATTATTCAATCAATGTAAGATTTTCATGTTTTATTAAGAGTTTGTATACAAAAAATTATAGTGTATTTTTAAGTAAAACTTAAATTTTAGAATTTTAATATTCTTTAAAAATATATATTATAGAGTAATATATTATAATTTAGGGTTACTATCACTTTTAATCCCTGAAATATGTATGATTTGACAGTTTGGTCTTTATTGTATCAATTTTATCAATTTGGTCCTTAAAGTATTTAGTTAATGTTTAAATGATTCATACACAGACCGCCTGTTAAGTTTTTGACATAAGTGATCACGTATTGGTCACATGATGCTATCTGACGGAATGACACGTAGTCACTTCCATTAAAAAACTTAATGGACTGCCAGGTTAGGGACCATTTAAACAAGAATTGAATATTTTATGGACCAAAAACCATAGATTTCAATGAAGAACTATAGAATAAGGTAACTATAAATTACAATTATAAGTACATATCAGATAAAAATATCAGAATAATATGTGCATTGATATTAATTATTATTCACAATTAAGAAAATTAGGTAGACAGAGGGTCATGACTCTTCCACTATGTAGTAACTATGATTTATAACGTCATTTATAACATAGTAATATACTTTCCCACCTTTTCCTATCCACAACTAAATGATTGTCTTTCATTAGGGAAACTAAGTGGACAACGATATCATTTATGTCTCTTAATCTTCTTTTGTTTAATCTTGCTTTTGAACAAGTTCTCTCTCTCAGAAAATAGGACTAAAATCCTCCGATCGCCATACAAACCAGTTGAAAAAACTTTGTAAAACCCGGGTAAATTTGAACTTTTTCTGAAAAAGGGAAAAATAGTAATTTGTCACAACAGTGCGGATTCGAGATACACCTTTCTCTAGACCTTGGATGAGGAAACGTACTTCTCCATTGGACTCGTATCGCGGAAACTAGTTACCCTGTCGAATTTCGTCGAATTCTGAGATAGTCGAATTTTTGCATGCGGTTTGAGGTGGCTGGGTAGCGAATGACCTCGTGGAGGTGCCCAAAAAAAGAGTTTTATAAAATTTCCTTAGAATTGGATTAAAGTTTGGATAAAATTAATTTGAACTTAAACCGGGATGTAATGAATCGTTTCGAGACGAAAACGGACCCGGAAGTAGGAAATATGCGGTGCAATGTGGAGCGCACATTGCGACTATAAATATCGACTAAAATCTGATATTTTGAAGAAAATATCTCACTTTTTCAGCACCTTGGCCGGCCAAAGAGAGAGAAGAGAGAAAAGAGAAGAAAAATAGTTCTTCAAGCTTCTTCCCTCCGATCTTCGAAGTTCCGTCGCTCGGATCGATTCGGACCAAGAGTTAAAGTCGATCACCGCGACAAGGGCTACACAACCACACCAAGAACGAGTGATTTCACCGAAGATCCAAGAGGAGACTTTGGGGAAATCAAGAGTTTTGGGAGCTTGGGAGGTGTTCTTGGAAGCTCTACCCTTCGATTTACGCACCAAGAGGTAGGGGTCTTCCTACTTTGGTTTTATTCCTACCTTTTGGGCTGATTTTTTGGGGCTGCTATGTGGCCTATTTTGGGGCTGTATTGTGGCTATTTAGGGGCTGTCAAGGGGTAGAAATTGTGGTGGTTTAGGGGCTGTTTTGTGCACTGCCATGGGGCTGTTTTGTGCACTGTTATGGGACTGTTTTGTGCACTGTCTTGTGGGCTATTACATGGGCTGTTATGTGTTATGTTGTGCCTTTGTGATTAAGTGTGTTATTGGCATCAAAAATTGTGATAACATGCTTGGCATTGTGTTATGAAAATTGTCAATGTATATGCATGTTTGTGTTATATTGACATTATGGAGAATTATGGGAATTATATGCTTATCATATAATTTTGCCATGGGATATGTGAAATGTATTAATATTGTTCATATGTCTTTCATAGCATATAATATGTTATCATTGTGCAATGGGACATCATATTGCATATGCACGGTAACATCGCATCATGTGGGTGTGTGCATGGTTGTCGTCAACACCACACTTGGGGGATGACGAGTGGGCTCGATTAAGCTTGGTCGAAGACCTAGCCGAGTCGCACGGGTTGCATGGTGATTAGGGTTGGGGTTGGCAAGAAGGGACTAGAAGATCCCTCGGGTGCAAGGCCCGGTGGTTGGGATACGCACTCCCTTGGTTTGGTCCATGAAGTGTGTGGGTGTACGCGGAGCCCTTGGTGGAAGTCCATAAATTACAAGTAGGTTGGAGACCCTTGGTGTAAGCCCATAAACATCCACCCCATACAAAGACCCTAGATTGGTAAAATTCATTTGATGTGCAACATAAATGACGGTTCCATACATATTGGCACTTGCATGTGTTGAGGAGCTGGGAAGAGCTCGGGTTGGTTTGCATGAGTGAGTCTCATCTCATTTCAGGGCATGACATGATAAATTCCAACATTGAATGCATATTCTTGCTTGGAATGTTATGGATTGTTATTTGTTGCATGTGAGCATTGCATATGCATCTAGGGTGGGGAGTAGCTTCAGTAGGAGATACTCTATTGAACGTTGCTCACCCTATACGGGAAAAACATTTCAGGTGCGGGCTTTACGCCGACGGACGACACTCACTCGGGCACTTGAGGAGGAAGAAAAGCCGACTTGTGGCTTCCAATCCATTTTTTTTTGTAAAATTAGACTTGTAATTAAATTTTTGCATGTAATGTATGTAAATGGATTGGAACTTGAACTTATATTAACTATGTTTGATGCATAGGTGTGATGTGTTTATAGGTCACAGTGGTATATGGCAATGTTACACTTTTACAGGCCATGTTACACTTTTACAATTCAATGTCACACTTCATCCATCAACATAGGAACCCCAGTTTTAGGGGCGTCAAAAGTATGGATAAATGGACCCGGTGTGGTCATTATTTTATATTGGACCTCGGATGGGTCATGTGAATGTATATTGCACAGGTTGTGTTTTGGGTAGAGCTCTCCGTACAAAGGAGACTCTGCCCGAATTTTTATTAAATTAAGGACCGCGGTAAATGGGGCATAACGGCGTGATATCGAGTTCCTCGGTATCCACGGGTATTCCGCGGGTTGATGGATAATCAATGGACCCCCGGATTTTGGGTTGTCACAACCTTGTAGCTTCTCTCTCATCATCCAGTCTGAAAATCTTTTATCTTCTCTCTCTCTCTCTCAAACACCCCTCTGAAATTGGATAAACCACATATATATAATATTAATATTTTGTATACGAAAATTATTCATGTGCAACGCACGTGGTGCATTGCTAGTATTTTATAAGTGGTGTCTGGTGAGCACACAATATAGTTTCTCTTTTATCACATTAAATCAAAGCAGAAACAACATAAGAAAACAAAAGAGGGAAAAATTTCGGTATCACTATCACCACTCCTCCACAGCCACCACAAACTATCACCTTCAACTGTAACACCCCGCATTCTTTCTTTTATATATGTATATAAATATATAGTAAATAATTGTTGTAAAAATTTGGATATGTGAAATGATGTAGGAATAAACTATATAGATTGTAATAGTGGGAGAAATGCTAGAGATGCATATGGAATGGGAAGTTGGAGTTTTCCAAGACGTTTAAACTTGAAACGGGTGATTAGATGAATTTCTAAATATTTTTAGGTCAAAATAAGGTGTCCATTGAATCCGGAAGGTCGAATAACCTTGGGAGAGGTAATATGAGGTGTATGGGAAGGTAGGAAGTATTTTGGAGTTAAAACACATTTTAGAGAAAATTTGGGTATAAAGGATTTTGGACACTGTCTACTATTTAGATCATAACTTTTTATTCTTAATTCCAAATGACCTGAAATTTTTACAGTAGATAGTAGACATCTAGGGCTACAAAAGTGTATTTCATGAACATTTTCCAATTCGACATCTAAATGAGTCAAAAATGCATTGGAAGTAGAAGTAGAAAATCTGGGTAGTGACTACCGGTAGCCAAATTCAGCTACCGGTAGCCAATGGTCCAGTAAAAATCAGCTACCGGTAGCCAACCGGTAGTCGAGGGTCCCGTGTGTCCGAGCTACCGGTAGCCAAAATCAGCTACCGGTAGCCACTGTAAAAATCCGAATTTTTCTGTTCGCGAACCCTCGATTTTTCCTCCACTATAAATACATTTTGTCACCTCCTTAGCCTTCCTTACACCACTCCAAACCCTAGAAAACATAAGAGAGGAAGAGAGAAAGAGAGAAACACAAGATCAAGAGAAAACAAGGGATTGAAGGGTTGATTCAAGATCAAAGCCCTAATTTTTTCAAGAACGCCAAGGTAGGGGTTTCCTCTCACTCTCTTACATTGAGGCTAGGGTATTTATGTATGTATGTTTTGGCTATCAATGGTAGATATATGCTAGGAAATCATCTTCTCTTGGGCTTTTTGACAAAGATTTTATGTTTACACAAAGTTAGGGTTGTATACCCATGAAATTCCTCTCTTGTTTGAAAAACCCTAGTTTTCAAGAGTGATGGGTTTTCCTTTTTGAACTCTTCCTTTATTCTTGATTTAAAAACTTTAGTGTTTCATATTGAACAACAAAATGGTATTTATGATGATCTCTTGTATTTTCCTTCATTGTTCTATGGAAATTGCCTCATGTTGGATGTGTGGAATTTTATGAAAACTTGCTTGAGAAATTGGGGATTTATGGTATTGTTGGTAATGTGAGATGTGTGTTGATATGTTATCTCTTGCGTAGTTGTACGATACTACCATGGTTTACTATTGACCGGGTGTCATGTAGTGGGTAGACGGCTTTGTATGCCACGCGGGTATGAACTTTTCCTACCACATGGTGTGGGTAGACGTCTTTGTACGCTGTGTGGGTACGAACATTTCCTAGCACTAATGATAACGGTGTAGTAACGTGGGTTGTGTCGGACATACAGTGTGGGTTATCGTGCATTGTACCAAAAATGGTTTCGACAAGAGTTTCGGGAAGTATGGGATTCCGCGAGAACTTGTTGGAAACGGTTTATGGTAGAATGGATTATCAATGGTATATTTTGCTTATTTATTCATTTCAATTATTGTTGCTATCTAAACTTGAGATCTGTTAAATGTCCTCATTTTACTTCAAATGTTATATATGTTATTTGTGAAATGAGACCGACCGTTTTATATACTTTTCTAAACCTTGTTTGGGTTTGGGAGGATTTTTCTACAGAGCTTCGTGCTCACCCCCTACCGTTGAATATTTTTTTTCAGATTCTTTGCCAGAGGATGAGCTCGGTGCTCATGAGCCGGGCCATGGAGAGGCTTCACTAGAGGGATACTTGGATCCCGAGTGGGACATCTAGAGATGTCGCTTACTTTTGCTCTAGACTAGGATATTCATTGTAAACCTTGTAAAGTCTAGTTTTCTTTTGTTATTTCCGCTGTGCTACATTAGTTGATTTTTGAAATGTAAAGGCCAAAATGGGTCTATTCTTTTGGGATAATGATGTAAATTTTATGGATGATGAATGGAGAATTTTCTTATTGATGAAATTATATTAGTGCTCTCATGTTGTGAATGGTCTTAGAATGTAATGCCGTCCAGGGTGTATTTTGGGGCGTTACATCAACACTCCACGACCACCACCACAACAACCTCAACCATTGCTGCCACCATCATTCCCCATTGTCATCTCAACACTGCCACCACCACCCGATCGTCACCACTACTACATCCACGCACCATTACCAGTCGACACCAACTCATCACAAACTGCATCACCATCAGCACAAACTCTGCCACTATCACCAACACTCTCACTCACCACCATATCTTTCACTACCACCTCATAACAATTTCACCCTTACGTCACCACTACCGCCAATTTTGTCATACTATAGCCTGTAGATCACTTGTTAAAACCTAACAAGGAAAGTGGAGGGAAGAGATAAAGTGGGGCATACTTTGTCAAGTGAGACCATCCAATCCCATCATGACTTCCTTCACCACCTACACCATGCCAAAAATGCCCAAAACCATTATTAGTTCAACACTCTAATGGCCATTTTCCATCACAAAACCTCAAACACCATCCCCACCACAATAACCATATTAAGTCTGATGTTTTGAGCTTTGGGTTGATGCTATTAGAGATCATCTATGGCAAGAAGAACAGTGGTTACTCCCAAGAAAACTCTCTTAATTTAATTGAACATGTACTTACATGTAAACAGATGCATCAAAGCCAATACTTTTACTTCACCGTTAATTATAGAAAATTTTATTCCGTAAATTTTTGAAAACCATGACTTTCACATGACATGCAAATTTAAGAAATAAGAAAATTAAGATGATCGGAGTTGAAGTGAAACAAAATGACAAAAAAAAAAAAGCAAGAGGCATTTTTATGTGATTATTTACCTCCAAATGATATTTGATGTTGTATCAGGTTTAGGGTCTATGGAAAGAAAGTAGGGCCTCAGACGTAGTAGATTCATCATTGTGTGAGCCATATCAAGCTCATAAAGTGTTGAGATGTATACACATTGGGCTACTATGTGTGCAAGTATTTGTTGTTGATTGGCTTACCATGCAAAAAAAAACTTTCATGTGTCATTAGCACGGGTAGGAGTTATTTCTATAAATGATGTCACTCCAACTGCGGTTGAAGCTCGTTAAAGGTTCACTCTAGTGCAGACTGCATATTTTTTGAACTAGTAGACTCAACCTTTTAGACATCTAGGTCTGCGTTGTTCAATATGCTTGCTAAGGTCAGATGGACTTGTTTAAACTAACGCAAATCAATTTTTTTGAAATAAATTGACGGGCCTATGGATTGGACTGTGGGCCTTGTTGGACCAAATACGTGACTGATTGCCCTAATTGATGCACATGGTCGAACTATCTAGTCTTCAGATCCCCTCGTAGGTCTTGAAATTGAAAAACTAACTCACCTTTTGTGCATTTACTCTTCTTAAGTTGGCAACTACTTGGAAATTTCCACTTCCATAAATTGTGAACATTGATGAATTGAAAGATATGTAAAGTGGTCACACACATAAACAAGAAAACTCCTCTATAACCACTTGCTACCCCATTCAACTTCAAATTCTCCACCACATAACCCAGGGCCGGCCTAACAATATGGCAAAAAAAGCATGGGCTTTAGGCTCCAAATTTTTGGAAGGCTTCATAATTTAAGGTACATCACTAGCCCACAAAAAAAAAAAAATTAAATCCATTAACTTTTAAGCCCTACAAAAAAAGCCCAAAAAATTAAATTCAATTAAAATAACTATTTCAATAATTTGAGCCTATAATCCAATCCATAACATTAAAAATTTAGAAATTAAAAAAATACTCAAAAGTCAACTCATATTTACTCACACCCTCCCTGTCTCTCTCTCTCCGGTAAAAAAAAAAAAAAAAAAAAAAAAAAACAGAAGTTGAAATTAAACACTCTATCTCCCTCTGTGTAGTAAAAAACCAAAAACAAAAGTTGAAATTTCTTTCTCGACAACATTAACACATTTTTCTTTTGTCTCACTCTTTCATAAAAAATGAAAAATAAATTAATTTTTTTGAAAACTAATACCAAAAAAAAAGACCTTCATTTAATGTTTTCGCTTTAGACCTTAAATTGACCTAAGCCGCCCCGGACATAACCTAATGTCATTCTTGCTATACAAAATGTGTAAAATCCTTTGACAAGTTTTGAGGCAATTAAAAGTTAGGACCATTGATTAAGAATTCCAACTACCAAAACTTAAAGTTGAGAACAACCATCATTGAAAAAATCAACAGGAAAATTGATTTCATTCCTAATTCAAATGTATCCATCAAATCCCCATAACAAGTCAAGCATGCAACCACTTTCTCCAGCATTAACATTAGCACACTTGTGTACATTGTACAAGAGTAGTTCCTCAAGCTCATTTCCGGGCATGCTTTCAGTACCATACCTTTGTTCACACATGTCATTGTTGAATTCTATGTCCAAAAAAATTCCCAAACTATGCCATTGTCTAAGAGATCTTAAAAAGAGAGATGAAAAATAAAATGTTAGTGCAGAAGTTATATGATGGAAGAACAAGGAAATAGAATGCTTCAAGGCACGTTACAGAATATTTTTTTTAAGATAATATTTACTTTCACCAATTTTGATAAATTGATGTGCAGTAGATTGCATCGAAATCACATTTAGGATATAATGAAACTCAAATTAAATATTTTGTTTGACTCAAATTAAATATTTTGTTTGACTCAAATTAAATATTTTGTTTGACACAAATAAAGTCAAACTAAAATATCTTTGAGATTGAAAAAATGATAGGAAAAGTCTAATTTTTGACTTATTTATAGACATAATAAAGACTGTTTAGATAACCATTGAATAGGCATGGTGACGATACGTCTGTTGAAATAATAGGCATGGTCTAGCTGGTCATGATCATACGTATATATGAAATTAACCATTCGGTCGACAATAATTAAAAATGTCAATGGCCAGGATCCGTTTGTTGCTAACTACGATTCTACGTGTTAAATGTGTTTCTAACGCGTCGCAACGTGTGAATATACATTTTCATACATAATAGTATGTGAATATACATTTTTATGCATAATAGTATGAGTAATTCTATTAAGACCTAAAAAATTGACATAATTTATTAAAACCTAATGATGTGGTAGTGAAGTGGTCCAATAGTGTTGTGCCGGTACCTCTTTGACTGCTTCATTGGTACTTTATTACTTGAAACATCATTATGTCAATAAATTAGGTTAATTTTTTAGATTTAGATAGAATTGCTTTACTAAGTATTCATAGTATTATAGCATGTAACAGGTGTCTATTAATAAAATATATTCTCTTTCTTTTCACTTTTGAATGTAGAATTTGCTTTGAGATTCTAAGACTTTCACAAATAGGGGTGCAATTTGGGGCTGGCCAATCCGAATTCAACCCGAGAAAAACAGGACTTGAGTTGAGATTTTTAAAACTTGGGTTGGACCTGGATAGAAAAACACTAACCCGAATTGAATTCAAGCAGTACCTGGGTTGAGGCCTCGAGTTACCGAGCTCTATCCGAATATATAAATCGGGCTCAAACTGAACATATTTAAAAATAAATATATTAATCAATATAGCAATATAACTTACAAGTTAAAACACTAAGGATCAGTCTTCTAGTTCAGTCTTATGTTAAACATTTGGCTATTGTGTCTTTATGTTAAAACATTAATTTTTATGTTTTAAATACTATGGTCTTTATGTTAAATATTTGATTGAAGTTGTTGATTGTTACTTTAAGTAAATACTATGTAGTATGTACCAGGTTTAGAACAACAAGCCGATTTCGTGTTTGAATGGACCCAACTCGAATTTTAACGGAAATCAGTCCGAATTACGTAACCCAAACCCAACCCAAATTCTAACTCGAAATTTGCCATTACGTAATGCGAATTCAACCTGAGAGGTTCAATACCTCATGTTGAGATAGAGTTAGAATTGAGAATTATATAATTAGGATTGGACTAGTGTTAACCCTTCAATCCGCCCAACCCGCCGAACTTGCTCCCCTATTCATAACTTCTCGTAAAAGAACTATAAACTAATTCGGAAAACCCATTAAAACTACATATCCTATATATAAATTATTTTGAAAATCAATCTAAAAGAAAGAAAGGAGAATCAAAAAACACTCATTGTCATTATATTCATAACTTTGTGCATTTTCTTTGACTTCGCATGATCTGGAGTCAAAATATATACTCATTTATTTCGCCTATCTACATTAAGTTTCACAGTCTGCATGAATTGACACCACAGGAAGACTATTTTTTTTCTTGTCATTGTCACTATGCCGGTCTAATCGAAGAATAGTTTTTCCTTAATTATCATTGTCACTATGCTTGTATTTAGAAAGGTCATTTTGGAAGAAAACAATCGAACATATCATGTATCTTGTAGAAAAGATCTTGGTTTTTTTCGTTTTAATTCTTCTGAAATCCAGATCTTGCACTTCCATAGACACCATTACCCCAACTCAACCTATCAAAGATGGTGACAAGTTATTCTCTAATGGAGGATCCTTCGTGCTCGGGTTCTTTAGCCCCGGTAGTTCTAGCAACCGATATGTGGGTATCTGGTATAATAATATTTCAGAACAAACAGTAGTTTGGGTCGCAAACAGAGACAATCCAGTCACTGGTTTCACTGGTGTTCTTTCTATTGACAGTACTGGAAATCTCGTGTTATACGACAAAAATCGAGACGTTCCGGTCTGGTCGACCAATGTTTCAGCCACCACTGGCACAAACTCGGCGTTTGCTCAGCTCTTGGATACTGGTAACCTATTGTTGCTTCAAGTTCAAGGTAACAAGCAAAGGGTTTTTGCATGGCAAAGCTTTGATTATCCTACAAATACCATGATTCCTTACATGAAACTTGGGGTGGACCGTAGGACCGGCATGAACCAATTCTTGACATCCTGGAAGTCACGTGAGGATCCAGGAACCGGTGAGTATTCCTTCAAAATGGACCCTAACGGGATGCCACAGTTGTTCTTATTCAATGGTTCGATTAGGGTATGGAGATCCGGACCATGGATTGGGTTTACATGGAATGGTGTCCCAGGGATGAAAGATGATTTGCTCTTGAATGCTAGTTATGTTGACAATCATGATGATGCCTACGTGATGACCAGTCCGGTTAACAACTCAATGTTATCAATGTTTGTAATGAATGAGTCTGGGGTAATTGAAAGGCTCGCATGGCTCGAAATGGACCAAAAATGGATTGTATACTGGTCCGCCCCCAAGTATAAGTGTGACAATTATGACAAGTGTGGTGTTTACAGTAACTGTGACCCATATAGTTCTGATTCGTCTGAATGCACCTGCCTTCCAGGGTTTGAACCCAACTCCACACGTGACGGGTACTTGAGTGATGGGTCTAAAGGGTGCAAGAGGAAGCGAGGGGGGCGCGTGTGTGGAAATGGTGAGGGATTCGCAAAGATGACAAGTGCAAGGGTCCCCGACACGTCTATGGCACATGTGGACAAAAGTATGGGATTGAAAGCATGCATGGAGTTGTGCTTGAGGAACTGCTCTTGCACAGGGTACGCAAGTGCTGATGTTAATGGTACAGGAAGGGGTTGTATCACTTGGTATGGGGACTTGATAGATACTAATAAACTTTTGTATGGGGGCCAGGATTTGTATATACGTGTGCATGCAGCTGAGTTAGGTATGACATCAATTTTCATGTTGAATTTCCAATGGTAATTGTTTAATTCCTTGAGGTTTAGCGGTCAGAATTCTTAGTGATATAACCTTATTATAGAAGTCCCGTAAAAAATATTTCAGGTTTCGTATATAAACAATGACCTTAGAAATGTTTTGATTGATAAGGATGACTTTTAAACCATTGAATCCACCTTTATGCCCGACACAAAAAAAGTCCAAATTTTAGGTGAAAATATCATTTTAGCATTTAATCACTGTACTACAACAGGAGAGGTAAGTGGCTATTCACTTGTCATGGAGGAGTTTTCTTGTTTATGTGTGAGCCACTTCAACAATTTTCAAACTCTTTGCACATTGAGAGTTTCAAAAATCATACCAAATCAGAAAAAGAAATTTTAAGAACCAAAGTTGGGCTAGTTTGCGCCATGGTCAACTATGAAGATAAGTTGTCTTTGAGCTTTATCAGATCAATTGAAGGCCTTTTTTTATTTTTCAGCTCAATTCTCAAAGAAGTCAAAGAGCTTTGATCACAAAAGGTTGGTGACGATTGTGATAGTATCCATCGCTACAATGCTTCTCATATTGTCGTTGGTATATTGGTTGGCCATGAAGAAGAGGAAAGGTAAATAAATTATTCTTATCATAAACACCATAATTTAATAGTGCAAATCTTATGTGCCAATGAGTAGAAATCTTTCACCGGTTCATCAAGTTCTACAAGTTAGATTAATGCTTCATATTAGTAGCCATCCTAAAGTAGTTATGCTTGTGTCGATTAACAAAAAACATAAAGCGAGACTCTAAGATGCATAGTTTGATGATTAGTGTTGAAACATCAACCACAATACAAAATCAGGATTCACATTGCAATGTTTAGGATAAGATCATGACATTCGTGCTGGTATTTGTTTCTTAGTTGTGGACATTAACCGCCTGCATCATGCAAGTCATCTTGTTTACTAATGTGAGACTATTAACTCGAAACAAAATCTGATCCTTATAGCAAGATATGTCATATAGGTCATCAACCAGACTTTCTTCAAGATTTTTTGTGTTCAATGACAGGTATGAGAGGAAGAAACAATTTGCCAAATAATTTCATTAGTTCACCGTTCTATGAAGGATCTTCTAGCAAAAAAGAGATCAACAAAAGTGAGACAAATTCGGATATTCAATCCTTTGATTTAAGCACTATAGTTGCTGCCACAGACAACTTCTCTCTAGCTAACAGACTTGGAGAAGGTGGCTTTGGAACGGTTTATAAGGTAGTGCATGTATACCTCTCTTCCTTCAACTGAAAAAAAGGATACCATACCACTATGAAGGTTATCTTTCAGGGTAGCATGGGCATGAGTAAGCCCGGATTGCTCTTGAGCAACAATTATACTAGCCCGAGTTTCACAATCTTGTTTTAAAAATAAATGATTTGATTTCAGGGTCGGCTACATAATGGACAGGAAGTAGCTGTCAAAAGACTGTCAAAGAATTCAAGACAAGGGATAGAAGAGTTAAAGAACGAAGTAAAACTGATTGCAAGACTGCAACATAGGAATCTTGTAAGGCTTTTGGGGTGTTGCATTCAAGAAGAAGAAAAGATGTTAATCTATGAATACTTACCAAACAGAGGTTTGGACTCTTTCATCTTTGGTACGTTCCCTATTCCTAAACATCCCCTTGGATACATTTTTTTTCTTCCTTTTCATCAAAATGTACCTAAAATCTACTGAACATAATTTTTTTTGGCATGTGAAGTATATTAGTGACTGATGCTTGATTCGGTGGAACATTCAACTTGTGACGCAGATAAAGCAAAAGGGTCAATGGTAGATTGGAGAAAACGCTTTGAAATCATTTTGGGAATTACTAGAGGGATGTTATATCTTCATCAAGACTCAAGGCTAAGGATCATCCATAGGGATCTGAAAGCCAACAACGTATTGCTAGATGACACCATGAATCCAAAAATATCAGACTTCGGTATGGCGAAAATCTTTGATGGGGACCAAATCGAAGCTAACACAAATCGAGTAGTTGGAACATAGTAAGTATCAAAGCAAGAGAGAGAGAGAGAGAGAGAGAGAGAGAGAGAGAGGTCCAAGGCAGAATTAACCTTAGTTTTTACAATTTTCTTAATGTCGTGTGATTGCAGTGGTTATATGTCACCTGAGTATGCAATGGAAGGACTATTCTCTATTAAGTCTGATGTTTATAGCTTTGGAGTTATGTTATTGGAGATCATCAGTGGCAGGAAGAACAACAGTTTCTACCAGGAAAATTGTGTTAATCTAATTGGACACGTAAGTTTTTTTTTTTCAAAGGGGTGCTACATGAATTTGGACACGAAAGTACATGTACACGATTGCATTAGAAGCAAAGACCTCGACTTTTCTTTTTGTTATTGAAATTTCTATTTCATAAATTGTTTAACACCATGAATAACACTGCATTTGCAGTTTCTAAAAACAAGAAAATTATGATCATCAGACTTGAAGTAAAACAGGACATGTTGGAGTTAAATAAACTATCGTTTGTGAAGCTTTCTTGCTTTTCTTAGAGAGAAGCACTACTGTTTGACTATTTACCTGAAGATGATGTTTAATTTTTTTTATCAGGTGTGGGACCTGTGGAAAGAAAGCAAACCCCTGGATGTAGTTGATTCATCATTGGCCGAGTCATATCGAGCCCATGAAGTGCTGAGATGTATTCACATTGGGCTACTATGTGTACAAGAATTTGTTGTTGATCGGCCTACAATGTCAGAAGTAGCTTTCATGTTGTGTTATGAAACAACACTTCCTTCTCCAAACCAACCTGCATTTATTTTTAAAAAAGTAAATACTTGTCCAGGCGCATCACCAACTTGTGTGGGAGCTACTTCTATAAATAATGTCACTCTATCTACGGTTGAAGCTCGTTAAAGGCTCACGCCATTCCAGACTCTGTACTATTTACTCATGGCAAGTAGTATCACTAGAAAGACATTACATTTTGTCCCTAGAGCTAAATTGTTATAAGTTACAACCTTGGGCAGCAGATCCAGAGTAAGTTTCTAGAATCAAGCATATTGGTAGGCTTTAATAAATGACTTTTTTTTTTGCCTATTCCTCTAAACAGATGGAGCATAAATATATTACATTCTTTTTTTGGAGCTGGTATGATCCTTTAGTTATAATCACATGAGGGAGACTCCTAGTCGATAGAAGTATATTCCTTGTTCAAAACCGCCTCATCAAGTGCCTATAAATAGGCATGGGTCCGTCCGGTTTAAAGCATCACGAAAATTGCATTAGTTCAATTTTCATTCTCTTGTTGAGAATACGAGAGGTTTCTTTACTAGAGATTTGAGATGGTAAGGTTGAGTGAGCTGTACAAGAGGTTAAGGGCTTGGGTTTGAGATTTAAACCTAAGTAGTAAGGCTTGTATCATTATACCTATTTTTTCTCAATAGTAAATAAAGGAGACTAGATCACACCTCGTGGACATAAGCAAATCAATTTTGTCGAACCACGTAAATCTTGACGATGTGAGTTGTGTTTTGATTTTCTTTATTCCGCTTAGATATTTTCTTGAGGTAATACTAATCAAATTGTTGCGAAGTTTATTCTGAACAATTAACTTTGCAGGTTTCTTCAGTCACCAACCCTCAACTATAAGTCTATGTATTACCTTATAAACTGGCCCAATACATCCATATGTCTTCTACATATGGCTAAATATGTGAAAAAAAAAATTCTATTATTGTACTGGTTACAACAAGGGGACCTGGACTAGATTCTAAAATTTTGACTATTCTTTTTATTTCACTAGTTCATTTTAGATATTTATTACGGTTTTATTAGGACCTTTTATTATTTTTTCAGTTTTACTAAACACGGGTTATAACTGATTTCTAGTGGGATGTTTATCTTGATTTTTGAGAATGAAAACCATTTTATTTTATTTTATGAAGTTCTTTTCAGGATTTTATTCTCTGTGAATTAACTGTTTAGGAAAGCTAGTTTCCAAGTTAGTCTTTTATTTTCTATTCAATATTTTTGTCCAAATTGATTCTAATTTTTCTTCCATAATTCTAAATTTGTAAGTTATTATTTCTGTTTTTTTTTTTCACAGGGTGTCCAGACTTGCACTGACTACTCCCTCAAGCTTTTAGGCTCTAATACCATATATGTCGACTCTCTTTCGAATAATTTTGACCAATTTCTTAGTGCTGAAACTGCAAGGGTCCGAATAGTTCTATCGTCAGGTTAAAGGTATCTAGATGTGATTTCCACATCAATTGGTCCACAACTTTTAATGGCAGCCTAGATTAAGCCATGTTTTCCTCACTTATGTTCATTGTTTTGTTTCTTTGAATGATTTGGACATTGGACTCAAAAGCTATGGTAATTGCGGAGAGTAAAAACTATGGTAATGATTTTCATCTCGTTATAAATATTCCGAGCTTATAAGGCATCGGGTGACAGTGTCATGTGGTGTCTACACCCAATAAAAAATTGTCATAGTTGGACCCACAAGTTAATTTAAAAAAAAAAATCTAACTACTTCAAAAGTGCCAGAACTTAATTGAAAATGTATAATATTTTATAAGGGGAATTTGAACCCTTAACTTCAACAAGGGAAAGCCTTTACAAGGCAAGGAGTACCAATGAACCAAATGCCCATTGGTGGTGAGCACACGATATAGTTTCTCCTTTACCACATTAAGTCAAAAGCAGAAAAGTTGCTTGATTGGTTACGCGATATAGTTACTGTGAAACCCGGGTAAATTTGAATTTTTGTGAATAAGGGCAAAATAGTAATTTGTCATCCTAATGCTTATTTAAAATACTCATACTCTAGACCTCGGATGAGGAAACAGAGTTCGCCGTTAGATTCGTATCGCGGAATCTAGTCACCCTGTCAAATTTCGTCGAATTCCGAGATAGTCGAATTTTTGTACGTCGTTCGAGTCGACTGCCTGGCAAATGATATTTTAAAGGTCCCCAATAATGGATTTTATAAAATTTCCTTAAAATTAAGTTAAATTTCAAATAAAATTAATTTGAACTTAATCTGAGGTATAATGAATCGTTTCGGGGCGAAAAACGGACCCGAAAGTAGTAAACGAGCAGTGCGATGTGGACCGCACAATCTAAGGCTATAAATATCGACCTAAATCAGATATTTTACACAAAATATCTGTGCAAATCAGTGCTGAACCGTGTGAGGAGAGAGAGGGAGAAAAGTGAGATTTCAAGATTTCTTTCGCCGATTCCGGAAGTTCCGTCGGTCGGAATTCGTCGGACCAAGACTTAAAGTTCTTCTACTCGTCAAGGGCTACGCGTACGTACGAAAAACAAGAGATTTCACCGAAGAGTCAAAAATGAATATTTGAGAAATCAAGAGTTCTTGAGTTGTTTTGGTGTTATAGGAGTTTTCTACACTCCTATTGAGGTAAGGGTTTCCTACTTGGGTTGATTTCTAGTCTAGAATGCTTCTAGGAAATGCTTGGGTTATGTATGCATATATATATGATCTATACATATGTCTATGGTTATGGAAGTGGAAGAGTGAGCATAGAAATGGCTTAGGCTAGCTTCTAGCTTGATTTCGATATATTGAAGTTACATGTGATTGTTCTTGTAACTTAGTGAAATTTGAGGCATGCTATGTGATTTATAAGTTGTGCCTTGAAGGTGTTTGATAAAATGTCTTGCTTGATTTAAATGGTTGTTTGATGCCATTGGAATAACATGTTTGAATATGTTGTTGATATGTTGAGCATGATGAATTATGGAATTTATATGCATGTGATATAAAGTTTCATGGAATATGAAGATATATGGTTTGTGTTGTTCATATGGCATCAATTGCATATTGGGCATGGTCATGACATCACATTCATGGGTGTAAGTCATGGGTGTGAGTGTGTGTGTGTGTGCATGGTTAATCAAATGCCACTCTTGGTATTTGACAAGGGACTCGGAAGGAAGGGATCGAAGATCCCGTTGAGTCGCATAATTGCATGAGAGATAAATTGGGTCGGGGTTAGCAAGAAGGCCTAGAATATCCCTCGGGTGAAAGACTCGTTGATAGGATTCGCACTCCGTTGGTGTAAAAGGCCATAAAGTGTGTCGGTATACGCGGAACCGTGGGTTGAGTCCTGAAATTCCGTGTCGGTTGGGTGCCGTTGGTGTAAGTCCATGAATGCCCATCCCAAGAAAGACCCTAGTTTTGTAAAATGTCATTGATATGTAACATAAATGACGGATTCACACATTGGCACTTGCGTGTGTTGGGGAGCCGGGAAGGGCTCGGATTGAGTGCATGAATGAGTCTCACCTCGTTGCATGACATGTCATAAGAAATTCCATATCTGAGTTGCATAAACATGATTAGAATTGTTGTGGATAATTGAGTATTGCATATGAGCATTCCATGTGCATCTAGGTGGGGAGTAGCCTCTGTAGGGAATTTTCTACTGAGCAAGGCTCACCCTATACGGGAAACAATTTCAGGTGTGGGGTTTGCACCGACGGATGGCTCCCATGTAGAGCATCAAGGGTGAAGGAGGCCGACATGTGGTCTTAGTGCATGATTTTGTAAACCTTTTGATTAACATGGTTTTGACTTGTAAAGTTTTCATGAATAAATGTAATAGAACTTATATGGGCTATTGTTAAACTAACCTTGCATGTTTTGATATAAGTATTGATAAATGGACCCGGTGCAGTCAAGTTTTACTTATAAATGGACCCTGTGTGGTCATTGTGTTATATTGGGCCTCGGATGGGTCATGTTAATGTATACTGCACAGTTTGTGTTTTGGGTAGAGCTCCCCGTACAAAGGAGACTCTGCCCGAATTTCGTTAAAATTAAGGACCCCGGTAAATGGGGCATGACGGTGTGATATCGAGTTACTCGGTATCCACGAGTATTCCGCGGGTTGATGGGTAATTAATGGACCCCCGGATTTTGGGGTGTCACAGTTACTCCCCTGAGGACTCTCTCAATCTAATTGAGCATGTAAGTACATGAAACCAATTGCATCAAAATCCAAGGCCTCAACTTGTCATTAATTATAGAAAATTCTATCTCGTAAATTGTTGAAAACCATGACTCTCACATGATATGTGCCATTTTAAGAAATATGAAAATTAAGATGATCGGACTTGAAGCGAACAGAAGTCCATTTTGGGGTTGAATTAAGGATCTTTGGTGCGTCTTCTTGCTTTTCGTAAAGAGAATCATTGCTATTTGATTGGTTACGCGAAGATAATGTTTCAAGATGTATCAGGTTTGGGACCTGTGGAAAGAAAGCAGAGCCCTGGAAATAGTTGATTCATTATTAGGAGAGTCATATCGAGCTCATGAAGTGTTGAGATGTATTCACATTGGGCTTTTATGAGTGCAAGAATTCGCTGCTGATCGGCCTAGCATGTCAGAAGTAGCATTAATGCTTTCTCATGATACAATACTTCCTTCTCCAAATCAACCTGCATTTATTTTCAAAAGAGAAAATAATGATCCAGGCGCATCACTGACTCGTGTGGGACCTAGTTCTATAAATGATGTCACTCTATCTACGATCGAAGCTCGTTAAAGGCCCTCTCCATTGCAGACAATATATTATTTACTCACAATTACATGCAGTACCAGTAGGCCACTGGTGTACCCCCTGGCGTTGCTATCTCCTGAACATAGTTTGCCTTGTTATTTTTGGATTTAGCTTTAATGAAAGTTGTTCATAGACAGTAATGTATTCTCAGGTTGAAGATAGAATAGAGCATTTACAGAGAAATTGAATAGAGTGGTTCTTGTCTTGGACTAGGACTAGTACTAACTGATTGATCTTTTGTTTTTTTTTGGTTCAAAGGTCAGGAGTGTCCGGGTCAGCTTACGCGTATCTTAATTAATCCCTTCCTCGATCCGATCAAAGGCAGATCATCCACATCGGGACTAGGATATTTGTGAGGGATAAATCCCTCATGACCTGATCCTAAAGAATTGCTAAGATTTGAACTCATGACATTTGGGTTTACGATCGTCTTCTGTTACCGGTCAATCACCTTTATGACTGAATGTTGTATATGCTAGGTGGATAATTTTTTTTAAGATTTCTATGATAGACTTTAATTTTTTTTTTATTTCAATTCATTTACGCCTCAAATCTCTAACACTCACCACCACCAAAATTGTCGTTGTCACCATCACCACCCCTCCATAGCCACCGCTAACCATAACCTCCAATACTCCACGACCACCACCATAACAAGCTGATCCACCACTGCTGCCACCATCATCTTGTCATCTCAACACTGTTACCACCATCCCATCGTCACCACCACCACATTCCCACACCATGCACCTCGACATCAACTCATCATCGCCTCCACTACTATCAAAACAAACTCTCTCACCAACTACCTTACTCGCCACCATATCCTTTCACTACCACCTCATAACCATTTCACCACTATACCCACCACTACAGACAAATTTGTTGTAAAATCACTTGTTAAAACCTAATTTGGAAGGTAGAAGGATTCACCAAGCACTACTGTTTGACTATTTATCTGAAGATGATGTTTAATGTTGTATCAAGTTTGGGACTTGTGGAAAGAAAGCAGAACCCTTGATGTAGTTGATTCATCATTGGTTGAGTCATATCGAGCTCATGAAGTGTTGAGATATATTCACATTGGACTACTATGTGTGTAAGAATTTGCTGCTGATTGATTTACAATCTCAGAAGTAGCTTTCATACTTTCTACTGAAGCAACACTTCCTTCACCAAACCAACTTGCGTTTATTTTCAAAAAAGTAAATACTTGTCCAGGTGCATCACCAACTCGTGTGGGAGCTACTTCTATAAATGTCACTCTATCTATGATTGAAGCTCGTTAAAGGCTCACACCATTGCAGACTGTGTACTATTTACTCATTACAAGTAGTATCACTAGAAAGACATTACATTATGTCACTAGAGCTAAGTTGTTATAAGTTACAACCTTGTGCAGCAGATCTAGAGTAAGCTTCTGTCTGCTCCACCCTTTCCAGAATCAAGCGATGGTTGGCTTTAATTCATAAATATATTACATTTTTTTTTTGGAGCTGGTATTGTCCTTTATTTATAATTACATGAGTCAGTCTCCTGGTCGGGCATGAGTTTATGTGTAAATTCACAAATTATTTGCGTCTCATGTGAGTTGCACAAGATAGGGTTAGACTCTATCTGATTAATGAAATTTTATTTTCGATACACCATACGGTGTCAAATTGATCTGCAACAATATATAGACTTACCTCATTCTCATGCCCGAAGCACTTACACCTCATGTGCTTCAATTTATGACGAAAAAGTAAATGATAGTTTTGATCAGGTCCACATTACTACTAATTCATAACATTAAGGGTATAAATTGAGATTTTTAAAATTTTTGAGGGTGCTAATTGAGAATCGATATAACTTTCGAGGTTTAAAGTGAGATCAGTCCTTGATTTTTTTATTAAAAAGAAGTCTAACAACTTCAAAAGTGATGGAGCTTAAATGAAAATGTGTAATATTTTATAAAATAATGTTATTTGGACATAAAAATTTGCCCTAATTTGCTGACATAATGAGGTGGTTTCATAGGAATCATTAGATCAACATCAAGTTTCAATGTCTGATGGGGCCTATAGTCAATCCAAATGTCACGGTGAATTAGATTAGCAGATTATGTCAGTAAATTAAGTTCAAATAGCATTACTCTATTTTATAAGTGGTGTCTGGTGAGCACACAATATAGTTTCTCTTTTATCACATTAAGTCAAAGCAGAAATAGCATAAGAAAACAAAAGAGGGAAAAATTTCGCTATCACCATCACCACCCGTCCACAGCCACCACAAACCATCACCTCCTACACTCCACGAAGACCACCACAAGCCAACCACCACAACAACCTCAACCATTGCTGCCACCATCAATTCCCCATTGTCATCTCAACACTGCCACCACCACCCCATCTTCACCACTACTACATCCACACACCATTACCATTCAGCACCAACTCATCACCACCTCCATCACCATCAGCAAGACTCTGCCACCATCACCAACACTCTCACTCACCAACATATCTTTCAGTAGCACCTCATAGCCATTTCACCATTACGTCACCACTACCGCCAATTTTGTCATACTATAGCCTGTATATCACTTGTTAAAACATAACATGGAAGGTGGAGGGAAGAGATAAATTGGGGCATACTTTGTCAAGTGAGACCATCCAATCCCATCATGACTTCCTCCACCACCTACACCATGCCAAAAACGCCCAAAACCATCATTAGTTCAACACTCTAATGGCCATTTTCCATCACAAAACCTCAAACACCATCCCCACCACAATCACCATATTATGTCTGATGTTTTGAGCTTTGGGTTTATGCTATTAGAGATCATCTGTGGCAAGAAGAACAAAAGTTACTCCCAAGAAAACTCTCTTAGTTTAATTGAACATGTACTTACATGTAAACAGATGCATCAAAGCCAATACTTTTACTTCACTGTTAATTATAGAAAATTGTACTCCGTAAATTGTTGAAAATGATCATGACTTTCACATGACGTGCAATTTTAAGAAATAAAAAAATTAAGATGATCGGAGTTGAAGTGAAACAAAAAGACAAAAAAAGCAAGAGGCATTTCTATGTGATTATTTACCTGCAAATGATATTTGATGTTGTATCAGGTTTAGGGCCTATATGGAAAGAGAGTAGGTCCTTGGACGTAGTTGATTCATCATTGTGTGAGTCATATGAAGCTCATAAAGTGTTGAGATGTATACACATTGGGCTACTATGCCTTCAAATATTTGTTATTGATCGGCTTACCATGTCAAAAATAACTTTCATGTGTCATTAGCTCGGGTGGGAGCTGTTTCTGTAAAAGATGTCACTCCAACTATGGTTGAAGCTCCTTAAAGGCTCATTCCCGTGCAGACTGCATATTTTTGGAGTTAGTAGACTCAACATTTTAGACATCGAAGTCTGCGTTGTTCAATATGCTTGCTAAAGTCAGATGGACCTTTTTAAACTAAGCCAAATCAATTTTTTTGGTTTTTTCAAAAAACAATAAATAAATTGACGGGCCTATGGATTGGACTATGGCCTAATTGGGCCAAATACATCACTGATGACCCTAATTGTTGCACATGGTCGAACCATCTAGCCTTCGGATCCCCTCGTAGGTCTCGAAATTTAAAAACTAACTCACCTTTTGTGCATTTACTCTTCTTGTGCTGACAACTAGTTGGAAATTTCCACTTCCAAGAAATATGAGCATTGATGAATTGAAAGATATGTAAAGTGGTCACACACATAAACAAGAAAAGTCCTATATAACCACTTGCTACCCCATTCAACTTCAAATTCTCCACCACATATCCTAATGTCATTCTTGCTATACAAAATGTGTAAAACCCTTTGATAAGTGTTGATCAATTAAAAGTTAGGACCATTGATTAAGAATTCCAACTACCAAAACTTAAAGTTGAAAACAACCATCATTGAAAAAATCAACAGGAAAATTGATTTCATTCCTAATTCAAATGTATCCATTAAATTGCCTTGTATCCATCAAATCCCCATAACAAGTCAAGCATGCAACCACTTTCTCCAGCATTAACATTAGCACACTTGTGTACCTTGTACAAGAGTAGTTCCTCAAGCTCATTTCCTGGCATGCTTTCAGTACCATACCTTTGTTCACATGTGTCATTGTTAAATTCTATGTCCAAAAAAATTCCCAAACTATGCCATTGTCTAAGAGATCTTAAAAAGAGAGATGAAAAATAAAATGTTAGTGCAGAAGTTCTATGATGGAAGAACAAGGAAATAGAATGCTTCAAGGCACGTTACAGAATAATTTTTTTAAGACAATATTTACTTTCACCAATTCTGATAAATTAATGTGCAGTAGATTGCATCGAAATCACATTTAGGATATAATGAAACTCAAATTAAATATTTTGTTTGACTCAAATTAAATATTTTGTTTGACACAAATAAAGTCAAACTCAAATATCTTTGAGATTGAAAAAATGATAGGAAAAAGTCAAATTTTTGACTTATTTATAGACATAATAATGACTATTTAGATAACCATTGAATAGGCATGGTGACGATACGTCTGTTGAAATAATAGGCATGGTCCAGCTAGTCATGATCGTACGTATATATGAAATTAACCATTCGGTCGACAATAATTAAAAATGTCAATGGTCACGATCCGTTTGTTGCTAACTACGATTCTACGTGTTAAATGTGTTTCTAAAGCGTCGCAACGTGTGAATATACATTTTTATACATAATAGTATGTGAATATACATTTTTATGCATAATAGTATGAGTAATTCTATTAAGACCTAAAAAATTGACATAATTTATTATAACTTAATGATGTGGTAGTGAAGTGGTCCAATAGTGTTGTGCCGGTAACTCTTTGACTCCTTCATTGGTACTTTATTACTTGAAACATCATTATGTCAATAAATTAGGTTAATTTTTTAGATTTATATAGAATTGCTCTACTAAGTATTCATAGTATTATAGCATGTAATAGGTGTCTATTAATAAAATATATTCTCTTTCTTTTCACTTTTGAATGTAGAATTTGCTTTGAGATTCTAAGACTTTCACAAATAGAGGTGCAATTTGAGGCGGGCCAATCCGAATTCAACCCGAGAAAAACAGGACTTGAGTTGAGGTTTTAAAAACTTGGATTGGACTTGGGTAGAAAAACACTAACCCCATTTGAATTCAGGCAGTACCTGGGTTGAGGCCTCGGGTTACCGAGCTCTATCCGAATATATAAATCGGGCTCAAACTGAACATATTAAAAAATAAATATATTAATCAATATAGGAATATTACTTACAAGTTAAAACACTAAGGATCAGTCTTCTAGTTCAGTCTTATGTTAAACATTTGGCTATTATGTCTTCATGTTAAAACATTGATTTTTATGTTTTAAATACTATGGTCTTTATGTTAAATATTTGATTGAATTTGTTGATTGTTACTTTAAGTAAATACTATGTAGTATGTACCAGGTTTAGAACAACAAGCCGATTTCGTATTTGAATGAACCCAACTCGAATTTTAACGGAAATCAGTCTGAATTATGTAACCCAAACCCAACCCAAATTCTAACTCGAAATTTGCCATTACGTAATGCGAATTCAACCTGAGAGGTTCAATACCTCATGTTGAGATAGGGTTAGAATTGAGAATTATATAATTAGGATTGGACTAGTGTTAACCCTTCAATCCGCCCAACCCGCCGGACTTGCTCCCCTATTCATAATTTCTCGTAAAAGAACTATAAACTAATTCAGAAAACCCATTAAAACTACATATCCTATATATAAATTATTTTGAAAATCAATCTTACAAAAAGAAAGGAGAATCAAAAAACACTCATTGTCATTATATTCTTAACTTTGTGCATTTTCTTTGACTTCGCATGATCTGGAGTCAAAATATATACTCATTTATTTCGTCTATCTACATTAAGTTTCACTGTCTGCATGAATTGACACCACAAGAAGACTATTTTTTTCTTGTCATTGTCACTATGCCGGTCTACTCAAAGAATAGTTCTTCCTTAATTATCATTGTCACTATGCTGGTATATAGAAAGGTCATTTTGGATTCGAACAAATCATGTATCTTGTAGAAAAGATCTTGGTTTTTTTCGTTTTAATTCTTCTGAAATCCAGATCTTGCACTTCCATAGACACCATTACACCAACTCAACCTATCAAAGATGGTGACAAGTTATTCTCTAATGGAGGATCCTTCGTGCTCGGGTTCTTTAGCCCCGGCAGTTCTAGCAACCGATATGTGGGTATCTGGTACAATACTATTTCAGAACAAATAGTAGTTTGGGTCGCAAATAGAGACAATCCAGTCACTAGTTTTACAGGTGTTCTCTCTGTTGACAGTACTGGAAATCTCGTGTTAAAAAACAAAAATCGAGACGTTCCGGTCTGGTCGACCAATGTTTCAGCCACGACGGGCACTAACTCGGCGTTCGCTGAGTTCTTGGATACTGGTAACCTATTGTTGCTTCAAGTTCAAGGTAACAAGCAAAGGGTTTTTGCATGGCAAAGCTTTGATTATCCTACAAATACAATGATTCCTTACATGAAACTTGGGGTGGACCGTAGGACCGGTTCTTGACATCCTGGAAGTCACGTGACGATCCGGGAACCGGGGAGTATTCCATGAAAATGGATCCTAATGGGATGCCGCAGTTGTTCTTATTCAATGGTTCGGTTAGGGTATGGCGATCCGGACCATGGATTGGGCTTGGATTGAATGGCGTCCCAGAGACGAAATATGATTTTCTCTTGAATGCTAGTTATGTTGACAATCATGATGACGCCTACGTGATGACCAGTGCGGTTAACAACTCAATGTTATCAAGATTTGTAATGAACGAGTCTGGGGTAATTAAAAGGCTCGCATGGCCCGAAAAGGACCAAAAATGGATTGTATACTGGCCTGCCCCCAAGTATAATTGTGACAATTATGACAAGTGTGGTGTTTACAGTAACTGTGACCCATATAGTTCTGATTCGTCTGAATGCACCTGCCTTCCAGGGTTTGAGCCCAAGTCCACACGTGACGGGTACTTGAGTGATGGGTCTAAAGGGTGCAAGAGGAAGCGAGGGGGGCGCGTGTGTGGAAATGGTGAGGGATTCGAAAAGATGACAAGTACAAGGGTCCCCGACACGTCTATGGCACATGTGGACAAAAGTATGGGATTGAAAGCATGCATGGAGTTGTTCTTGAGGAACTGCTCTTGCACAGGGTACACAAGGGCTAATGTTAATGGTACAGGAAGGGGTTGCATCACTTGGTATGGGGACTTGATAGATACTAATAAACTTTTGTATGGGGGCCAGGATTTGTATATACGTGTGCATGCAGCTGAGTTAGGTATGACATCAATTTTCATGTTGAATTTCCAATGGTAGTTGTTTAATTCCTTGAGGTTTAGCAGTCGGAATTCTTAGTGATATAGCCTTATTATAGAAGTCCTGTAACAAGTATTTCAGGTTTCGTATATAAACAATGACCTTAGAAATGTTTTGACTGATAAGGATGACTTTTAAACCATTGAATCCACCTTTATGCCCGACACAAAAAAAGTCCAAATTTTAGGTGAAAATATCATGTGAGCATTTAATCACTGTACCACAACAGGAGAGGTAAGTGGCTATTCACTTGTCATGGAGGAGTTTTCTTGTTTATGTGTGAATCACTTCAACAATTTTCAAACTCTTTGCACATTGAGAGTTTCAAAAATCATACCAAATCAGAAAAAGAAATTTTAAGAACCAAAGTTGGGCAAGTTTGCACCATGGTCAACTATGAAGATAAGTTGTCTTTGAGCCTTATCAGATCAATTGAAGGTATTTTTTATTTTTCAGCTCAATTCTCAAAGAAGTCAAAGAGCTTTGATCACAAAAGGTTGGTGACGATTGTGGTAGTATCCATCACTACAATGCTTCTCATATCGTCGTTGGCATATTGGTTGGCCATGAAGAAGAGGAAAGGTAAACAAATTATTCTTATCATGATCATCACCATAATTTAATAGTGCAAATCTTCTGTGCAAATGAGTATAAATCAAGTTCCATAAGGTAGATCACTGCTGCATATTAGTAACCGTCCTAAAGTAGTTCTGCTCGTGTCGAGTAACAAAAAACATAAATCGAGACCCTAAGATGCACACTTTGATGATTAGTTTCGAAACATCAACCACAATACAAAATCAAGATTGACATTGCAAGATGGATTGTTTCGGATAACATTGCGACATTCCTACTGGTGTTTGTTTCTTAGTTGTAAACATTAACCGTCTCCATCACGTATGTCATCTTGTTTACTAATGTGAGACTATTAACTCGAAACAAAATCTGATCCTTATAGCAAGATGTCATATAGGTCATCTACCAGACTTTCTTCAAGATTTTTAGTGTTCAATGACAGGTATGAGAGAAAGAAACAATTTGCCAAATAATTTCATTAGTTCACCGTTCTATGAAGGATCTTCTAGCAAAAAAGAGATCAACAATATTGAGACAAATTCGGATATTCAATTCTTTGATCTAAGCACTATAGTTGCTGCCACAGACAACTTCTCTCTAGCTAACAGACTTGGAGAAGGTGGCTTTGAAACGGTTTATAAGGTAGTGCATGTACACCTCTCTTCTTTCAACCTAAAAAAAAAAAAACATACCATACCACTATGAACGTTATCTTTCAAAGTAGCATGGGCTTGAGTAAGCCCGGATTGCTCTTGAGCAACAATTAAACTTGCCTGAATTTCGCAATTTGGTTTTAAAAATAAATGATTTGATTTCAGGGTCGGCTAAATAATGGACAGGAAGTAGCTGTCAAAAGATTATCAAAGAATTCAAGACAAGGGATATAAGAGTTAAAGAACGAAGTAAAACTGATTGCAAGACTACAGCATAGGAATCTTGTAAAGCTTTTGGGGTGTTGCATTCAAGAAGAAGAAAAGAAGTTAATCTATGAATACTTACCAAATAGAGCTTTCATCTTTGGTACGTTCCCTATTCTTAAACTTCCCCTTAGATACATTTTTTTTCTTCTTTTTCATCAAAATGCACCTAAAATCTACTGAACATAATTTTTTTTGGCATGTGAAGTATATTGTGACTGATGCTTGATTCGGTGGAACATTCACCTTGTGGTGCAGATAATGCAAAAAAGTCTATGGTCGATTGGAGAAAACGCTTTGAAATCATTTTGGGAATTACTAGAGGGATGTTATATCTTCACCAGGACTCAAGACTAAGGATCATTCATAGGGATGTGAAAGCCAGCAATGTATTGCTAGATGACACCATGAATCCAAAAATATCAGACTTCGGTATGGCAAAAATCTTTGATGGGTACCAAATCGAGTAGTTGGAACATAGTAAGTATCATAGAGAGAGAGAGAGAGAGAGGTCCAAGGCCGAATTTACCTTACTTTTTACAATTTTCTTAATGTCGTGTGATTGCAGTGGTTATATGTCACCTGAGTATGCAATGAAAGGACTATTCTCTATTACGTCTGACGTTTATAGCTTTGGAGTTATGCTATTGGAGATCATCAGTGGCAGAAAGAACAATAGTTTTTACCAGGAAAATTATGTTAATCTAATTGGATACGTAAGTTTTTTTTTCAAAGGGGTGCTACACGAATTTGGACACGAAAGTACATGTACACAATTGCATCAGAAGAAAAGACCTCGACTTATCTTTTTGTTATTGAAAATTCTATTTCATAAATTGTTTAACACAATGAATAACACTGCATTTGCAATTTCTAAAAACAAGAAAATTAAGATCATCAGACTTGATGTGAAAACAGGACATGTTGGAGTTTTTGTAAAGCTTTCTTGCTTTTCTTAGAGAGAAGCACTACTGTTTGACTATTTACCTCAAGATGATGTTTAATTTTTTTATCAGGTTTGGGACCTGTGGAAAGAAAGCAAAGCCCTGGATATAGTTGATTCATCATTGGCCGAGTCATATCGAGTCCATGAAGTGCTGAGATGTATTCATATTGGGCTATTATGTGTGCAAGAATTTGCTGTTGATCGGCCTACAATGTCAGAAATAGCTTTCATGTTGTGTTATGATACAACACTTCCTTCTCCAAACCAACCTGCCTATATTTTCAAAAAAGTAAAGACTTGTCTAGGGGCATCACCAACTTATGTGGGAGCTGCTTCTATAAATGATGTCACTCAATCTATGATTGAAGCTCGTTAAAGGCTCACGCCATTGCAGACTGTGTACTATTTACTCATGACAAGAAGTATCACTAGAAAGACATTTTTTTTTTTTTTTTGTAGAAAGACATTACATTTTGTCCCTAGAGCTAAGTTGTTATAAGTTACAACCTTGTGCAGCAGATCTAGAGTAAGTTTCTATCTGCTCCACCCTTTCCAGAATCAAGCATATTGTTAGGCTTTAATAAATGAATTTTTTTTTTTTTTTGCCTATTCCTCTAAACAGATGGAGAATAAATATATTGCCTTCTTTATTTATAATCACACATGAGCGAGACTCCTCATCGATAGAAGTATATTCCTTGTTCGAAATCACCTCGTCAATTTTCATTCTCTTATTGAGAATACGAGAAATTTCTTTACTGGAGATTTGAGATGGTAAAGTTGAGTAGGTTGTACAAGGGGTTAAGGGCTTGAGTTTGAGATTTAAACCTAAGTAGTAAGGCTTGTATCATTATATCCATATTTTTTTTCAATAGTAAATAAAGGAGATTGGATCACGTCTCGTGGACATAAGCAAAGCAATTTCTTTATTCCGCTTATTTATTTTCTTGAGATTATATTAATCAAATTGCTGCGAGGTTTATTCTGAATAATTAACTTTGCAGGTTTCCCTCAGTCGCCAACCGTCGACTATAAATCTATTTATTACCTTATAAACTGGCCCATAACGTCCATATATCTTCTATAGGGATGGCGGTGGACCGAAGCGGAGGCGAAGGGTGTAGTCTCCATCCTCGTACACGCTTAAAAAAATTTCGTTCATCCCTGGTCCACCCCCATTAACGGGTATAATTTTCATTCTCATCCCCGTCCGCAGATAAATTTGTAATCCCCACCCCTGCCCCGTCCCTCGCCTTCACCTCCGCCCCCACCCCCGTCCACCTTACCCGCCCAAGCCCAAGCCCAAGTCCAAACCAACACAATCCAAAATTCTAAATAAATCTAACATTCTAAATAATGCAACATAATTATAGAATATCATAACATAATTAAAAGTTTGTCATTTACAACATAATATAATTAAAACATTGACTATAACATAATCCAACATAATATAATTAAATGTTTATACGGGTATCCCCGTATACGTCCACCGTCCAATACGTATGGTTCATCCCAGGTCCAAACAGAGTGGGTTTAGACGAATATCCATTTTTACCCGGTCCACTGTCATCCCTAGTCTTCTACATAACGCTAAATATGTGAAAAAAATGCCTATTATTGTACTGGTTACAACAAGGGGACCTGGGCTAGATTCTAAAATTTTGACTATTCTTTTTATTTCAATAGTTCATTTTAGATCTTTATTATGGTTTTATTAGGACTTTTTATTATTTTTCAGTTTTACTAGACGCGGGCTATAACTGCTTTCTAGTGGGATTTTTATTTTGATTTTTGGGAATCAAAACCATTTTATTTTATTTTTTGAAGTTCTTTTCAGGATTTGATGCTTTCTGGATTTTTTGAAGTTTTCGAGTTAGCCTTTTATTTTCTATTCAATATTTTTGTCCAAATTGATTCTAATTTTTCTTCCATAATTCTAAATTTTTAAGTTATTATTATTTTTTTTTTACAAGGTGTCCAAATTTGTGCCGACTACTCCCTCGAACTTTTTAGGCTCTAATACCATATATGTTGAGTCTCTTTCGAGTAATTTTGACCAATTTCTTAGTGTTGAAACTGCAAGGGTCCGAATAGTTCTATCGACAAGTTAAAGGTATCCAGATGTGATTTCCACATCAATTAGTCCACAACTTTTAATGGCAGCCTATATTAAGCCATGTTTTCCTCACTTATGTTCATTGTTTTGGTACTTTGAATGATTTGGACATTGGAGTCAAAAGCTATGGTAATTCCGGAAAGTAAACGTTATGGTAATGATTTCCTTCTCTTTATAAATATTCAATGATTATAAGGCATTGGGTGACAATATCATGTGATGTCTACACCCAATAAGAAATTGTCACAGTTGGACCCACAAGCAAAAAAAAAAAATTTGACAACTGCAAAAGTGACAGAACTTAATTGAAAATGTATAATGTGTATAATGTTTTATGAGTGGTGTCTGATGAGCACACAATAGTTTCTCGTTTACCACATCAAGTCAAAAGCAGAAAAGCAGAAGAAAACAAGAGGAAAAAATTTTGCATTCAACGATATATTTCACCCCAGTAGAAGAAATTTCATCTTCCCCACTTAACGGTTTCCTTATTGTTTCACCTACAATTATTAGACACGATCCACAAATTCAATGTGACAATAATATAGAAGTAGTTTAGTTCGAGTGGTGAGCAGGTGGACTCGTTAGCCTCCTTAAATAAGTTAGTCAAACATAAACTCATTATTTATGACATAAACTCGCTAAAACACGACTTTTACATTATATAGGATAAGAACCAGATATATAATGAGCTTATTTTAACAAGACAAAACTGAGACATGACACCACCCATTGATAACTTACTGTTCTGTTAGTTATATTCGCAATGAATTATGTTTGAATGGAAAACCATCCACTAGATATCATGTATCTTGTAGAAAATAAGGAAAAGTAACATAATTGACACTACAGGCGGTACCGTACCACCATTTACTACTTTTACGATAAAGTTACAACTCAAAAGGGAAAAATTATAACTATTCAAGGGAAATCCATAATCGATCAAGAGGACCATGATCGATCAATGATACATATGATCGATAATGCACTTCCCCTGAGTAGTTGTAACTTCTCCCTTATGAGTTGTAACTTAACCTTTAAAAGTTGTAACTTCGTTATCAATCTCAATCTTTCATGATCGATCATGATCTTTAAAGGTTGTAATTTACATCTCAAGAAAATTATACTTAACCTTATATAGTTGTAAATTTTGGTATGGTACCGAAGACTGTACCATAGCCTTTCCCACAGTAACTAGAAGTGACAAAAAAAGAACATGAAATTGACACCATATTCTCTAGTTTCTTTCATTAAAGTTATCACCAACCAAAACATAGCAAAGAAAACCATTGAACAGACCATGTACTTTGTAGGAAAAATCCTGAGTTTTTTGGTTTCATTTCTTCTCTTCAGATCTTGTTCTTCCATCGACACAATTACCCCGAACCAACCTATGAAAGATGGTGACATATTAGTCTCTAATGGTGGATCCTTCGCGCTCGGGTTCTTTAGCCTTGGCAGTTCCAGGAATCGATATGTCGGGATCTGGTACAACAGAGTATCAGAACAAACAGTAGTTTGGGTAGCAAACAGAGACGATCCAATCACTGACTTATCCGGAGTTCTCTCTATCACTGAAACAGGAAATCTCCTTTTACACAACAAAAAATGAGAGAATATTTCGGTCTGGTTCGCTAATGTTTCATCCATGACCGCCACGAAAGCTTCTTCGGCTCAACTCTTGGATACTGGTAACCTGGTGTTGCTTCAGGGAAGGGTTGTTGTATGGCAAAGCTTTGATTACCCTATAGACACCCTGCTTCCTTCTATGAAACTTGGGGTGGACCGGAGGACCGGTCTGAACTGGTTCTTGACATCCTGGAAGTCAAGTGAGAATCTAGGAACAGGGGAGTATTCCTACAAAATGGATCCTAATGGGTCACCCCAGATTTTCTTGTCCAAGGGTTCAGTAAGGATATGGCGAACCGGACCATGGGTTGGGCTTAAATGGAGTGGGATCCCTGAGATGCCTTCAAATTTCATCTACAACACTAGTTATGTTGACAATGAAGAAAGGCTCACTTGGACAGAAGGGGGCCATAGATGGGTTAGGTACGGATACGCCCCTGGAGACAAGTGTGACAGTTATGGTCATTGCGGTGCCTATGGTAATTGTGATCCATATAGTAATCCAGACCCGTTCGAATGCACTTGCCTTCCGGGTTTTGAGCCCAAGTCAGAATATGACTGGTACTTGAGGGATGGGTCCAAAGGGTGCGTGAGGAAGAAAGGGGAACACTTGTGTGGACATAGGGATGGATTTGTGACGGTTGCACATGCAAGGGTCCCCGATACCTTGACCGCACGTGTGAACAAAACTATGGGAATGAAAGCATGCAAGGAGTTGTGCTTGAGCAACTGTTCTTGCACAGGGTACGCAAATGCTAATGTTAATGGTACAGGAAATTGTTGCATTACTTGGTATGAAGACTTGAGAGATACAAGGCAACTTTTAGGTTGGGGCCAGGATTTATACATACGTGTGAGTGCAGTTGAGTTAGGTATGGCACCAAATTCTATGCTGATTTTCTAGTGGTAACTGTTTAATTCTTCAAGCTTTAATTAGTAGTCTAAATCCTCTTTTTGTTAATAATTTTTTTTTCCCGAGGGGAGGGGGGAGGGGGGTGGGGGCAAGAGGAAGGGGAAGGGGATGATCTTGGAAACATCAATCTTGGGTTAGTTTGCACCAATTTTTTATGAAGATAAGTAGTTTTTGAGCCTTATCAAAAAAAATTATTTGAACTCTAAGCCTTTATCAAATCAATCAGATATTTTCTTTCACTGTTTCTTTATTTTTCCAGCTCTGTATTCAAAAAATTCGAAGAGCTTGCATCGCAAAAAGTTGGTGGCAATTGTCGTAGTATCCTTCACTGCAATGTTTCTCATACTGTCCTTGGTGTATGCATTGGCCATGAAGAAGCGAAAAGGTAAACATGTTATTCTTATCAATTTGACTATAGTTTAATAGAGCACATCTTCCTGTCAAAATTAATTGAAATCTTTCACTGGTTGACTAAGTACTACAAAGCTGGATCAATGCAGCAAACTAGTAACCTTCATGAATATAGCCTCTATCGCTCACTATTTGATGATTAGTGTGAGAACATCAAACACTATACAAAATTAAGACTCGCATTGCAATATGGATTGTTTAGGCAACCATCGAGACTTTTATAAATTTTAATACCTTACATCATGTCGATCTGTGATCTCTCAGTATGATGCATCATTTACTATGTAAAACTATTAACTCAAAAATAAATTCTGATTCTTTATAGCAATACATGTAGTGTAGGTGATCAACTAGCCTTTATTGCAGATTTGTGTTTAACCGCGTTTGATGACAGGTAAGAGAAGAAGTCCAAAATTTCCAACTAGACGCAATAGTTCACCGTTCTCTGAAGGACCTTCAGGGGAAAAAGAGATCAATGAAAGTGGGACAAACACATATTTACAATTCTTTCATCTTTGGTATGTGCACTACTCTTAAAACTCCACTTTTGTTCATTTTGTTTCCGTAATATTTTGAAATTACTTAGAAGTAAATCATTGAACATAAAATATTTTAAACATGTCAAGTGTATTAGTCACCACGCATTATTGCAACTTCCAAATTTTTATGTAGAAAAAGAAAAAAGGGCAATGGTAGATTGGAGAAAACGCTTTGAAATCATTTTGGGAATTACTAGAGGGATGATATAGCTTCACCAAGACTCAAGACTAAGGATCATCCATAGGGGTCTAAAAACCAACAATGTACTGCTAGATGCCACCATGAATCCCAAAATCTCAGACTTTGGTATGGCAAAAATTTTGATGGGGACCAAACTGAAGCAAACACCAATAGAGTAGTTGGAACATAGTAAGTATCACAGTAAGAGGGGAGAGAGAAAAGGAGAGAGAAAGGGTGAGAGAGAGGCCTCAGAAAGAATAAAACTTAGTTTTAACACTGTACTTAACGTTGTGTGATTGCAATGGTTATATGTCACCAAAGTATGCAATGGAAGGACTATTCTCTATTAAGTCTAATGTTTATAGCTTTGAAGTTATGTTACTAGAGATCATCAGTGGGAGGAAGAACAATAGTTACTATCAAGAGAATTCTCTTAATTTGGTTGGACATGTAAGTAAATGCAAACAAATTGCATTCCAAGAGAAGCTTTGCTTTTTGATTATTTACCTGAAGATGATGTTTGATGTTGTGTCAGGTTTGGGATATGTGGAAAAAAAGCAGAGCCTTGGATGTGGTCGATTCATCTCGCACTGCTTAGTGAAGTGAGCGTCGAGTGATACACAAGTATGAACTTTAAACCTTCAATGTACAACACATTTTAATATTATTTGAACCTAGTCCAAACCGTTAGCAATTTAGATGTTATCTGCTTTAGGGAAACCACATAAGAACATATTCAATACTTCAGAAACTAAAATTATACAATTGAAATATTGAGAATCAAAATGAAATAAACCCCATACTTTGTGGGACCTCCAGTGCAATTAATTCTAATTAATATTGTTGGCAACTACTTGGAAATTTCCACTTCCATAAATTGTGAACATTGATGAATTGAAAGATATGTAAAGTGGTCACACACATAAACAAGAAAACTCCTCTATAACCACTTGCTACCCCCATTCAACGTCAAATTCTCCACCACATAACCTAATTTCATTCTTGCTATACAAAATGTGTAAAACTCTTTGACAAGTTTTGGGGCAATTAAAATTTAGGACCCATGATTAAGAATTCCAACCACCAAATCTTAAAGTTGAAAATTGATTTCATACCTAATTCAAATGTATCCATTTAAAAAAAAAAATAGAACAATGGAGTTTTAAACTTAATTGTTGTTCTTTTATTTTGAAGGCATAAATTCTTTGTCCAAAGAAATCCCAAACAAGTTCTATAATGGAAGAACAAGGCAATAGAATGCTTCAAGGTACGTTATAGAATATTTTTTTTTAAGAAAATATTCGCTCTCACCAATTCTGATTACAGTGAAATCACATTTAGGATATAATCAAACTCAAATTACATTAATTACTTTACTAATATACATAGTATTATAGCATGAAATAGGTGTCTATTAATAAAATATATTCTCCTTCTTTTCACTTTTGAATGTAGAATTTGCTTTAAGGCTTTCACAACTTTTTGTGAATGCTATTGGGATCTAATTTATTGACCTAATTTAATGACTTAATTCATTATGACTTTTGTATTAACTGTGTGACCCCATTAAATATTAGAACTTGGTGTTAATCCAATAGTTCCAATGAAACTATCATTAAGTCAACAAATTATGTCAAATTTTTAAGTTCAAATAACATTACTCATTCGAAAAATCCATTAAAACTACATATCCTATATATAAATTATTTTGAAAATCAATCTAACAGAAAGAAAGGAGAATCAAAAGAGACACTCCTTGTCGTTATATTCTTAACTTTGTGCATTTTCTTTGACTTTGCTTGATCTGGAGTCGAAATATATCCTAATTTATTTCGTTTATTTTTTATTTTTATTTTTTTTGTTTGGACGGTCAAGGGAGTTTGAATTAACTTATGGGCACCTCAATTAATTCCCTCCCCAGTCCGGTCAAAGGCAAGTCATTCACATTAGAATTAGGATATTCATGAAAGATAAATCCCTCGTGACCTGACCCAAAAAAATTGCTAAGATTCCAACTCAATTTAGTTTATCTACCTGCATTAAATTTCACCTGCATGAATTGACACCACAGGAAGACTCTTTTTCTTTTTCTTGTCATTGTCACTATGCCGGTCTCCTCGAAGAATTGTTTTTCCTTAATTATCATTGTCACTAAGCTGGTATATAGAAAGGTCATTTTGAAAGAAAACAATCAAATAGATCATGTATCTTGTAGAAAAGGTCTTGGATTTTTTCGTTTTAATTCTTCTGAAATCTAGATCTTGCACTTCCATATTCATCATTACCCCAACTCAACCTATCAAAGATGGTGACATGTTAGTCTCTAATGGAGGATCCTTCATACTCGGGTTCTTTAGTCCCAGCAGGTCTAGCAACCGATATGTGGGTATCTGGTACTACAATATTTCAGAACAAACAGTAATTTGGGTCGCAAATAGTGACAATCCAGTCACTGGTTTTACAGGTGTTCTCTCTGTTGACAGTACTGGAAATCTCATGTTACACGACAAAAACCGAGACGTTCCGGTCTAGTCGACCAATGTTTTAGCCACGACGGGCACAAACTCGGCGTTTGCTCAGCTCTTGGATACTGGTAACCCATTGTTGCTTCAAGTTCAAGGTAACAAGCAAAGGGTTTTTGCATGGCAAAGCCTTGATTATCCTACAAATACCATGATTCCTTACATGAAACTTGAGTAGGACCGTAGGACCGGTCTGAACCGGTTCTTGACATCCTGGAAGTCACGTGAGGATCCGGGAACAAAAAAAATCCAAATTTTAGGTGAAAATATCATGTTAGCATTTAATCACTGTACTACAACAGGAGAGGTAAGTGGCTGTTCACTTATCAAGGAGGAGTTTTCTTGTTTATGTGTGAGCCACTTCAAAAATATGTCACTTCAACAATTTTCAAACTCTTTGCACATTGAGAGTTTCAAAAATCATACTAAATCAGAAAAAGAAATTTTAAGAACCAAAGTTGGGCTAGTTTGCACCATGGTCAACTATGAAGACAAGTAGTCTTTGAGCCTTGTCAGATCAATTGAAGGCTTTTTTTAATTTTTCAGCTCAATTCTCAAAGAAGTCAAAGAGCTTTGATCACAAAAGGTTGGTGACAATTGTGATAGTATCCATCGCTACAATGCTTTTCATATCGTCGTTGGTATATTGGTTGGCCATGAAGAAGAGGAAAGCTAAACAAATTATTCTTATCATGATCATCACCATAATTTAATAGTGCAAATGAGTATAAATCAAGTTCCACAAGGTAGATCAATGCTGCATATTAGTAACCATCCTAAAGTAGTTCTGCTCGTGTCGAGTAACAAAAAATATAAAGAGAGACCCTAAGATGCACACTTTGATGATTAGTTTCGAAACATCAACCACAATACAAAATCAAGATTGACATTGCAAGATGGATTGTTTCGGATAACATTGCGACATTCCTGTTGGTGTTTGTTTCTGAGTTGTAAACATTAACCGTCTGCATCACGTAAGTCATCTTGTTTACTAATGTGAGACTATTAACTCGAAACAAAATTTGATCCTTATAGCAAGATATGTCATATAGGTCATCAACCAGACTTCCTTCAAGATTTTTTGTGTTCAATGACAGGTACGAGAGGAAGAAACAATTTGCCAAATAATTTCATTAGTTCACAGTTCTATGAAGGATCTTCTAGAAAAAAAGAGATCAACAAAAGTGAGACAAATTCGGATATTCAATTCTTTGATCTAAGCACTATAGTTGCTGCCACAGACAACTTCTCTCTAGCTAACAGACTTGGAGAAGGTGGCTTTGTAATGGTTTACAAGGTAGTGCATGTACACCTCTCTTCTTTCAACCTAAAAAAAAAAAATACCATACCACTATGAAGGTTATCTTTCAGAGTAGCATGGGCTTGAGTAAGCCCAGTTTGCTCTTGAGCAACAATTAAACTAGCCTGAATTTCGCAATTTGGTTTTAAAAATAAATGATTTGATTTCAGGGTCGGCTAAATAATGGACAGGAAGTAGCTGTCAAAAGATTATCAAAGAATTCAAGACAAGGGATAGAAGAGTTAAAGAACGAAGTAAAACTGATTGCAAGACTACAGCATAGGAATCTTGTAAAGCTTTTGGGGTGTTGCATTCAAGAAGAAGAAAAGATGTTAATCTATGAATACTTACCAAATAGAGGTTTGGACTCTTTCATCTTTGGTACGTTCCCTATTCTTAAACTTCCCCTTAGATACATTTTTTTTTTCTTCTTTTTCATCAAAATGCACCTAAAATCTATTGAACCTAATTTTTTTTGGCATGTGAAGTATATTGTGACTGATGCTTGATTCGGTGGAACATTCAACTTGTGGTGCAGATAATGCAAAAAAGTCTATGGTCGATTGGAGAAAATGCTTTGAAATCATTTTGGGAATTACTAGAGGGATGTTATATCTTCACCAGGACTCAAGACTAAGGATCATTCATAGGGATCTGAAAGCCAGCAATGTATTGCTAGATGACACCATGAATCCAAAAGTATCAAACTTTGGTATGGCAAAAATCTTTGATGGGGAGCAAATCGAAGCAAACACAAATCGAGTAGTTGGAACATAGTAAGTATCAGAGAGAGAAAGAGATAGAGAGAGAGCTCCAAGGCAGAATTAACCTTAGTTTTTACAATTTTCTTAATGTCGTGTGATTGCAGTGGTTATGTGTCACCTGAGTATGCAATGGAAGGACTATTCTCTATTAAGTCTGACGTTTATAGCTTTGGAGTTATGCTATTGGAGATCTTCAGTGGGAGGAAGAACAACAGTTTTTACCAAGATTATGTTAATCTAATTGGATACGTAAGTTTTTTTTTCAAAGGGGTGCTACACGAATTTGGACACGAAAGTACATGTACACAATTGCATCAGAAGCAAAGACCTCGACTTATCTTTTTGTTATTGAAAATTCTATTTCATAAATTGTTTAGCACCATGAATAACACTGCATTTGCAATTTCTAAAAACAAGAAAATTAAGATCATCAAACTTGATGTGAAAACAGGACATGTCGGAGTTAAATTAACTATCTTTTGTAAAGCTTTCTTGCTTTTCTTAGAGAGTAGTTGTAACACCCCGCATTTTATTTTATATAGGTATATAAATATATAGTAAATAATTGTTGTAAAAATGTGGATATGTGTAGTGACGGTAGGAATAAAAGCAAAAACTAGAGATACAAATTAATTGGGAAGTTAAGTTTCGAAGGTGTGTAAACTTGAGAAGAGGGATTATGGAAGTTTCTAAATATTTTTAGGTCAAAATAAGTTCTACATTGAATCCGGAAGGTCAAAAAACATTGGGAGAGGTAATATGGGGTGTATTGGAAGTTAGGATGTATTCCGGAGTGAAAACAAACTTAGAGAAAATTTGGGTAAAAAGGAGTTGGGACACCTTCTAGTATTTAAGTCATAACTTTTGATCCTTATGTCCAATTGATCTGAAATTTTGACAGTAGATATTAGACATCTAGGGCTACAAAAGTGTATCTCATGAAAATTTTCCAATTCGACCACTAAATGGGTCAAGACTGCCCTGGAAGTCGAAACAGCTGAAGTGTACCGGTACACAGTACCGGTACGCCCGAACCAGTAGCTAAACCGTACCGGTACAGCGTACCGGTACACCCGATAAAAGTCGGGATTTTGGTGTTTTAAAACACCCTTTTTAAGCCTCATTTGACCAATTCTTCCATCCCACTCTCACCCCAAACATATTAGAGCCCTAAGAGAAGAGAAAAGGAGAGAAAAACACAAAGATCTTGAGAGAGTTAACCCTTATAGAGATCAAAACCGAAATTTCTCAAGAACACCATTCTTCTACTCTCTTCTTCTACACTTTCACTACACCCTTCCCCACACCTCTTGGAATCTTAGAGAGAGTCTTAGAAAAGAATAAAGAAGGAGAAAGCACAAGATAAAAAGAGGAAAACAAAGGATTTAAGAGTGATTCAATATCAAACCCTAGATTTTCAAGAACACCAAGGTAGGGGTTTTCTTCCATTCTTTTACATTGAGGTTAGGTTTATTTATATGTATCTCTTCACTCTAAATGTTATATGTATGCTATCCAATCCTTAATTCTTGCTATTCTTGCAATTAATGCCATTTGGAAAATATTGTGATTGTTGGGTAACCCTTAAATCTCCTTGCTTGCTACCAAACCCTAGTCTTCAAGGGAAATGTGTTTTTCTCTTGACTTCTCCTTTGTTATTGATTTCAATACATGATTGTTCATTTGATTTGAATTCTAAGCTCGATATTCTTTATTCTTGGTTCCAAGACTTGAGTTTTCTTTTGGTCTTGATTTCTAAGCTTCAAAATCATTTGTTCTTGATTTCACACATTGATAGTCATTTGTTATTTATTTCCATACACGATTGTTCCGTTAAACCCTAATTTCTCCGTTGTCCATGATTTTCAAGCTTGGTGCGCCTTTATTCTTTATACTCCAAGCTTAATATTCAATTGTAATGATTCCAAAGTTTGATTACTCATTGGTTCTTGATTTCAAAACTTTAGTGTTTCATATTGAACAACAAAATAGTATTTATGATGATCTCTTGTACATTTTCTTATATTACTCTTTGTACAACTACTTGAAAAAATTGGGGGTTTATGGAATTGTTTGTTAATGGAGGAAATTGTGGATATCGTATTTTCTTGTTGGGTTGTTTGGAGGAACATGAGTGAGAGGTTCCTTGTAAGGATGCTTGAGAATTGGGGACTTGTGTAATTGTTGGTTAGGTGAGATATTTGTTGGTATTTTATCTCTTGGGTGGTTGTACGATACGAACATGGATTACTATTGACCGGGTATCATGTAGTGGGTAGACGTCTTTGTATGCCACACGGGTATGAACTTTTCCTACCACATGGAGTGGGTAGACGTCTTTGTACGCCGTGTGGGTACGAAATTTTCCTATCACTAATGATCACGGATTAGTAACGTGGGTTGTGTCGGACAGACAGTGTGGGTTATCGTGCATTGTACCAGAAATGGTTTCGACAAGAGTTTCCGGAAGTATGGGATTCCGCGAGAACTTGTTGGAAATGGTTTATGGTAGAATGGATTATCTATTGTATTTTGGTTATTGTTCACTCTATCATAGAAGGTTTCTACAAGAGTCTTGGTGGATTGAATTATATTTGGATATGGTTTGTTAACTGTATAGTGGTTTCACTTATTCATTCAATTACTGTTGTTCCCTAAACTTGAGATCTATTTAAATGTCCTGGTTTTCACTTCAAAAGTTATATATGATATTTGTGAAATAAGACCGACTTATTTTACATGTTTTCTACACCTTGTTTGAGTTTGGGAGGATTTTCCTACAGAGCTTAGTGCTCACCCCCTACAAACCAACACATTTTTCAGGTGATGCTGTAAAAGAGGATCGGTTAGAAGATAAGTATGGGGAATCCAGAGGGGGATATCTCGACGGTCCTTCTTTGTATTAGATTGAAGGGTTATTTTGGAATCATGTAAAATATAATCTTTTGTTATTCCGCTGCTAAGTTACGTTTAATGTTTTTGGGATGTAATTGCCATGATTTGGCTTATTCTTTTGGGATAATGTTATGGATATGAAATATGATGAATGAAATTTCCTTATTGATGGAATTTATTTAGTCGCTCTCATGTTGTGAATGTTTTAGAATGTAATGCCGTCCAGGGTGTGTTTTGGGGTGTTACAAAGTTGGTATCAGAGTTTAGGAATTAGGTCTTACATGGGAGCTGTAGGTTGTGGACTATCACTGGAGTATTAGTTTAGGATGAAGAAACTTTAAGTTTTGATTGTTTGAAGTTATATGTTTAGAAGATAAGTGTGATTTGTTGCTTAGATAGGTTCGAGATTAATTATTTGTTCGAACTCATGGATTATCGAGCTTTGAGGAGTTGACGAAAATTTTGAGATGGATATCGTAGTTTCATATCATGTCGTTTTGGGACTAGTCTAGGAAACGGATGATAATTTGGCTTTTGGTTTGTAAATGAGATTAGGCATGGATCTTGATTGCGAGTCATATTATTTATATTGGAGATGGGTATGAGATAGGATGTGTGACGAAGACACCCAAACTCGAGTTAGACAAGTATAAAGGAACCAAACAGTCCGGCAGACTACCTCGCACCAATTTGTTCATAACTCTTGATTGGAAAGTCCAAATTGTGCACCGTTATTTTTGTTAGAACCCTAACTCGTATATCTTTCCAACCATATAGGTCACGCATGCTCAAAATACCCGAGTCAAATCAGTTTATTCTTCAAAGTTGGTCAAAAATCTGCACTGTGGTGTTCTTTGGATAGTAAAGTGTTGTACTTTCTTCTTAGATTCTGAAGGACCTATCCTTAAGTGAACTCCCACTCTATTTAGGCTTTGATTGAGAGACACCCCATGTTGATTGAAGTATTTTGATGGATAACAGTATAAAAAGGTGACTATGAATTGATGGCTTATAGACTCAAGTGTTCTATTATATTATTAGTGTTGCATATCTTTTTGGAAGTCAAGGAGGGGTGATAACCCCATTTGAAGGTGTGGAGAGAAGGTTTATTTAGATGTTTTAAAGATGGACTAAGTTTGAATAATAAGGTTACGGAATGTTATGTGTGTTGCTTAAAAGTCATAGAAATTAAGGAATGAATGTAGTTTTGGTTTACGATATGAACCATGGGAGTGTTATGTTTTCCTCTAGGGTGATTACGATAATATGAGATAGTATAATTCTCAAATACGAACCATTGAAGGAATATGGTGAAGTAACCTCGAATGGGAGCTTATTTTTGGAATAATGATTGGAATTGTGGTTATAGATCTTAAATCTATTGGAGGTTGTTTCATAACCACTTACTTGAGGTTCCCAATATTAGTTTGAAAATATTACGAAGAGTTGATTAAATTTACTTTGGAAGTATTGATGGTTTAGAAGGGTCATACATAGGATACTCCTTGAGGACGTTATACTTAGGTAATCGTATTTTGTTGTGGACTTCGTTCACTATAGTTAGACTCTCTAAAATGTTAACAATCAAGAATCTATTGGGTGAGTGTGTAGTTAATAGTTGACTTGTATTTACAAATATGGATTTGAAATTGAGGTCAAGTTATGGAAACGAATTTATAGACATGAAAAAAGGGAAATCTAAGAAGCATGACTAAGTTGTAGTAATTACCTTTGACCATTGATATTGTAGGATTAAAGATTATAGATGTTAAAAGCTTGATGTTGTATATAGTAGACAATTATGAAAAGAGGATGATATCTCAAAATTGAGGTGAACCTCTATTGTTCTAGGAAACCTTTTAATGTCATTGAATTTGTGTTGGGGGAATAGGACGTTCCTCTTCTTGCCTCTTTTAGTACCTTGTTAAGATCGGAATGATTAGTTATACTTGAGGAATGTTAGTATTAGTATAGAGGATTCGAACTTATGGTTGATGGTGATAATGGTAAAGAAGTAAATTGAAGAATCAAGGATGATACCTATGAAGATTGCTTTGACATGGGATGAATCATCGAGAGTCTTATTTTAGTTTCGATTATTTTAGTTTTGGGATCCTTGACAGTCTATCCTCACATTTTGATATGTTACAAGAGGTATATTGTAATGAATGGTATCAGAAGGATTAGAAAGTATAGGTATCATTAAAAGAGTTGTGATGTGAATGAAAGCCACTAAAAATTGATTAAATGGTTATTAGTTCTAGCTTAAGATTGTAGATCGAGAACAAATATCTTGGAGATATAATTTTATCCTTAGCTTAAGTATTATAGCTGGTTAATTACCCAAAATTCCCTTTTGAATGGATTTGGTGGATCGTTAGTGTACACATTTTGGAAGCTATAATTGGAAAACAAGTGCGGTTAGGTTTCACTTGTATACTTTGGTGGAATCTAAGATACTCTCTCAGAACTTTCAAATCTATGCGAAGTTCTTATCTTGTAGCATATTTTGACTTGTGAATCGGTGGATTATAATTTATATCAGAGTGCGCAGCGAGCTGTTGGATTAATGACTATAATGGTGACGGTAAGGAGTATTATAAGAAAATACAAATTGATGTGAAATCTAAGAGTTGATCTTAGAACATTGACTTGTGTGGACGACATTACATTCTAAAACCATTTATACCATGAGAGCAACTAATAAAAACCCATAAATAACAGGGGGTCCTTAATTTAACAAAATTTGGGCAGAGTCTCCTTTGTTCGGGGAGCTCTACCCAAAACACAACATGTGCAATTATACTACATTGACCACACCGGGTCCATTGATTCATAAAAATACTTACAACATTATCCAAAAGAATATGTCAAACAATGACATCTAAATCCCAAAAGAATTAAACTACACTTGGCAGCGGAAACATAAAAATAATGTTAGACTTTACATTGCCTCAAAAGGAACTTCCTAGTTTATCACAAAAGAAAATAGAACACTAAGCATCTCCCTCGGGATCTACGTTCCCTTCTATGGGAGCTTTCCAATGTCCCGACTCGTCAGTTCCGAGCTCCTCCTCTAGACAAGACCTAAAATATGTTGTTTGTAGGGGGTGAGCACTAGGCTCTGTAGCAACATTCCTCCCAAACTTAAACAAGGTTTTAGAAAAACATAGAAAAGCGGTCGGTCTCATTTTACAAATAGCATATGTAATTTTTGAAGTAAAACCTGGACATTTTAAACAGATCTCAAGTTTACGAACAACAATAAAGTTAAACGGAGAGGTGAAACCAATTACCAACCATGACCCATACAATTTCCAAAAGTAAACCAATAACCCACATCGGATATAATATTGTCCTTTTTGGCATGAGCATCCTTACAAGGAACCTCTCACCCTCAAGGTCTTGTTTCTTTGGTATGAGCATCCTTACAAGGAACCTCTCACCCTCAATGTTTTGTTTCTTTGGTATGAGCATCCTTACAAGGAACCTCTCACCCTCAATGTTTTGTTTCTTTGGTATGAGCATCCTTACAAGGAACCTCTCACCCTCAATGTTTTGTTTCTCAAGCATCCTTACAAGGAACCTCTTGAGAAGGAATGAGCATCCTTACAAGGAACCTCTCACTCATGTTCATCCAAACACCATACAAGAAATACCATACCAACAATTTTCTCAAATAACAAACAATTCCACAAATCCCACAATTTATCACCATTTCCCCAAATCCACAATTCTCACAAGTGATATTTCGATAGAGCAATTTAAGAAAACACATACGAGAGATCATTCACAATATCATTTTAATTCCCAACACCAAGCACTAGAGTTTTCAAAACCAAGATTGAGTGAATATAGAGAGGAAAATCCATATTTCTCAAAAACTAGGATTGAGAGCAAAAACAAGAAATTTAGTAGTTACCCAACCATAACATTGTTTAAAACATGATAATATTTGCATAGACATCAAGAATCAAAGGTTTCCTAACATACATCTAGGATTTTAAGTCAAAAGATACATATACACATATACACACACACACACATATATATATATATATAGCCCTAGCCTCAATGAACAAGAGTGAGAGAAAACCCCTACCTTGAAATCAAGAATTTCAAACCAAAGCCCAAGCTTTAGAGACTCTCTTTCTCCCTTTTCTTCTTCCCTTTACCTTCTCCTAGGGCTCTAAGAGATGTGGGTTGAGAGTGAAATGTATGAAATGAGAGAAAATGTAGTGTAAATGGGGTTTTAAACCCAGCTGCCCCGAATTTTACTGTTTATGGGCTGTTTTGACATCGTTTCGTTATCTGGGCATAACTCTCTCATCCGAGCTCCGATTGAGATGCTTCAAGATGATATGGAACGCTAAGAAAAAGTTCTACAACTTTCATGATTTGCGTTTTGAGAGATATTGACTGCATCAAGGTCGAAATCGAGCTTGAAGTTGGAGCCAGTGCACAGTTCACGTGCACTGTTCACAGCTGTTTCATCCCCCTTTTTTTTTTTCATTTCCAATTCATTCCTAAGCCAACCAAATCCATCCCAAATCTCTCCAACACATATTTCTACACCAAACCTATTTAATACAAGTTATGAGACCTCAAATTTCATATTTTCACTTATTAAAACTAAATTTCAATTATTATTTCCACTAACATTTTAAATGTTTACTTTTCCAATCTACCAAATTCAAACACATATCACTACACCTATCCACATTTTTACAACAAATATTTATTATATATCTATATACATATATAAAAGAAAATGAGGGGTGTTACATAGAGAGAGTCTTAGAAAAGAATAAAGAAGGAGAAAACACAAGATAAAAAGGGGAAAACAAAGGATTTAAGAGTGATTCAATATCAAACCCTAGATTTTCAAGAACACCAAGGTAGGAGTTTTCTTCCATTCTTTTACATTGAGGTTAGGTTTATTTATATGTATCTCTTCACTCTAAATGTTATATGTATGCTATCCAATCCTTAATTCTTGCTATTCTTGCAATTAATGCCATGTGAAAAATATTGTGATTGTTGGGTAACCCTTAAATCTCCTTGCTTGCTACCAAACCCTAGTCTTCAAGGGAAATGTGTTTTTCTCTTGACTTCTCCTTTGTTATTGATTTCAATACATGATTGTTCCTTTGATTTGAATTCTAAGCTCGATATTCTTTATTCTTGGTTCCAAGACTTGAGTTTTCTTTTGCTCTTGATTTCTAAGCTTCAAAATCATTTGTTCTTGATTTCACACCTTGATAGTCGTTTGTTATTTATTTCCATACACGATTGTTCCGTTAAATCCTAATTTCTCCGTTGTCCATGATTTTCAAGCTTGGTGCGCCTTTATTCTTTATACTCCAAGCTTAATATTCAATTGTAATGATTCCAAAGTTTGATTACTCATTGGTTCTTGATTTCAAAACTTTAGTGTTTCATATTGAACAACAAAATGGTATTTATGATGATCTCTTGTACATTTTCTTATATTACTCTTTGTACAACTACTTGAGAAAATTGGGGGTTTATGGAATTGTTTGTTAATGGAGGAAATTGTGGATATCGTATTTTCTTGTTGGGTTGTTTGGAGGAACATGAGCGAGAGGTTCCTTGTAAGGATGCTCATTCCTTCTCAGGAGGTTCCTTGTAAGGATGCTTGAGAATTGGGGACTTGTGTAATTGTTGGTTAGGTGAGATATTTGTTGGTATTTTATCTCTTGGGTGGTTGTACGATACGAACATGGATTACTATTGACCGGGTATCATGTAGTGGGTAGACGTCTTTGTATGCCACACGGGTATGAACTTTTCCTACCACATGGAGTGGGTAGACGTCTTTGTACGCCGTGTGGGTACGAAATTTTCCTATCACTAATGATCACGGATTAGTAACGTGGGTTGTGTCGGACAGACAGTGTGGGTTATCGTGCATTGTACCAGAAATGGTTTCGACAAGAGTTTCCGGAAGTATGGGATTCCGCGAGAACTTGTTGGAAATGGTTTATGGTAGAATGGATTATCTATTGTATTTTGGTTATTGTTCACTCTATCATAGAAGGTTTCTACAAGAGTCTTGGTGGATTGGATTATATTTGGATATGGTTTGTTAACTGTATAGTGGTTTCACTTATTCATTCAATTACTGTTGTTCCCTAAACTTGAGATCTATTTAAATGTCCTGGTTTTCACTTCAAAAGTTATATATGATATTTGTGAAATGAGACCGACTTATTTTACATGTTTTCTACACCTTGTTTGAGTTTGGGAGGATTTTCCTACAGAGCTTAGTGCTCACCCCCTACAAACCAACACATTTTTCAGGTGATGTTGTAAAAGAGGATCGGTTAGAAGATAAGTATGGGGAATCCAGAGGGGGATATCTCGACGGTCCTTCTTTGTATTAGATTGAAGGGTTATTTTGGAATCATGTAAAATATAATCTTTTGTTATTCCGCTGCTAAGTTACGTTTAATGTTTTTGGGATGTAATTGCCATGATTTGGCTTATTCTTTTGGGATAATGTTATGGATATGAAATATGATGAATGAAATTTCCTTATTGATGGAATTTATTTAGTCGCTCTCATGTTGTGAATGTTTTAGAATGTAATGCCGTCCAGAGTGTGTTTTGGGGTGTTACAGTAGCACTACTATTTGACTATTTACCTAAAGATGATGTTTAATTTTTTTATCAGGTTTGGGACCTGTGGAAAGAAAGCAAAGCCCTGGATATAGTTGATTCATCATTGGCCGAGTCATATCGAGTCCAAGAAGTGCTGAGATGTATTCATATTGGGCTATTATGTGTGCAAGAATTTGCTGTTGATCGCCCCACAATGTCAGAAATAGCTTTCAAGTTGTGTTATGAAACAACACTTCCTTCTCCAAACCAACCTGCCTATATTTTAAAAAAAGCAAATACTTGTCCAGGGGCATCACCAACTTATGTGGGAGCTACTTCTATAAATGATGTCACTCAATCTACAGTTGAAGCTCGTTAAAGGCTCACGCCATTGCAGACTATGTACTATTTACTTATGACAAGAAGCATCACTAGAAAGACACTTTTTTTTTTTTGGTAGAAAGACATTACATTTTGTACCTAGAGCTAAGTTGTTATAAGTTACAACCTTGTGCAACAGATCCATAGTAAGTTTCTATCTGCTCCACCCTTTCCAGAATCAAGCATATTGGTAGGCTTTCATAAATGACTTTTTTTTTGCCTATTCCTCTAAACAGATGGAGCATAAATATATTGCATTCTTTATTTATAATCACATGAGCGAGACTCCTCGTCGATAGAAGTATATTCCTTGTTCAAAACCGCCTCATCAAATGCTTATAAATAGGCATGGGTCCGTCTGGTTTAAAGTATCCCGAAAAATGCATTAGTTCAATTTTCATTCTCTTGTTGAGAATACGAGAGATTTCTTTACTGGAGATTTGAGATGGTAAAGTTGAGTGGGTTGTACAAAGGGTTCAGGGCTTGAGTTTGGGATTTAAACCTAAGTAGTAAGTCTGGTATCATTATATCCATTTTTTCTGAATAGTAAATAAAGGAGATTGGATCACGCCTCGTGGACATAAGCAAAGCAATTTCTTTATTCCGCTTATTTATTTTCTTGCGATTATATTAATCAAATTGCTGCGAGGTTTATTCTAAATAATTAACTTTGCAGGTTTCCATCAGTCGCCAACCGTCAACTATAAATCTATGTATTACCTTATAAACTAGGCCAATACGTCCATATGTCATTTTAGATCTTTATTAAGGTTTTATTAGGACTTTTTATTATTTTTTCAGTTTTACTAAACACGGGTTATAACTGATTTCTAGTGGGATTTTTATTTTGATTTTTGAGAATCAAAACCATTTTATTTTATTTTTTGAAGTTCTGTTCAGGATTTGATTCTCTGTGGATTTTTTGAAGTTTCCAAGTTAGCCTTTTATTTTCTATTCAATATTTTTGTCCAAATTGATTCTAATTTTTCTTCCATAATTCTAAATTTGTAAGTTATTATTTCATTTTTTTTTTCATAGGGTGTTCAGATTTACGCCGACTACTCCCTCGAGTATTTTAGGCTCTAATACCATATATGTCGAGTCTCTTTCGAGTAATTTTGACCAATTTCTTAGTGTTAAAACTGCAAGGGTCCGAATAGTTCTATCGTCAGGTTGAAGGTATCCAGATGTGATTTCCACATCAATTAGTCCACAACTTTTAATGGCAGCCTAGATTAAGCCATGATTTCCTCACTTATGTTCATTGTTTTGTTACTTTGAATGATTTGGACATTGGACTCAAAAGCTATGGTAATTCCGGAGAGTAAAAACTATTGTAAGGATTTCCATCTCTTTATAAATATTTCGGGCTTATAAGGCATCGGGTGACAGTGTCATGTGGTGTCTACACCCAATAAAAATTTGTCACAATTGGACCCACAAGTTAATTTTTTGCAAAAAAAAAATTCTGACAACTTCAAAAGTGTTAGAACTTAATTGAAAATGTATAATGTTTTATAAGTGGTGTTTGGTGAGCACAAATAATCAAGCACTGAACTCGGACACGTACTAAACTGAAAGCCTAAACTCGTCCTATATCACGTGTCTGAAGGCACTGTACATATTTCTTAAATACGAAATAATCAAACAATGAATATAAACATGCATTAAGCTGAAAATTGTTTGGTCATTTTTAATGTCATGACTTTAGTGAAATAAAAAGGGTCAAAATGTTTTCGTTTAAAAATATTTGGACATAATTTCCTCTAAAAATATGATCCCAATAGAATATCAACCTGTACAGACAATCAATAAAATACTAATTATTCAATCCACCATCTAAAAAAACAAACAAACTGTGAAACCAATTGCAATCTTCAACTTATATTGCATCAATTCAATCAAATTGTGTTATCTATTTTAAAGGAAGACCCACAAAATAATTTGTGGTGTCTATACAATGAACCAAGTAAAATGTACATGTTTGTACAATATATATGCATGTAAAACAATAGAAAATAATTTTTCCTACACGAACAACTATATGAATACTTGTAAAAGTGATAGACAAACAACTTTAATCACACAACAAAATAATATAAACAAAAATCAAGTAATCCTAAACTCACCTTATATCACGTGTCTGAAGGCACTGTACATATTTCTTAAACACAAAATAATCAAACAATGAATATAAACATGCATTAAGCTGAAAATCGTTTGGTAATTTTTAATATCATGACTTTAGTGAAATAAAAAGGGTCAAAATGTTTTTGTTTAAAAATATTTGGACATAATTTCCTCTAAAACTATGATCCCGATAGAATATCAACCTGTACAGACAATCAATAAAATACTAATTACTCAATCCACCATCTAAAAAAACAAACAAACTGTGAAACCAATTGCAATCTTCAACTTATATTGCATCAATTCAATCAAATTGTGTTATCTATTTTAAACGAAGACCTACAAAATAATTTGTGGTGTCTATACAATGAACCAAGTAAAATATACGTTTTTGTACAATAATATATGCATGTAAAACAATAGAAAATCATTTTTCCCACACGAACAACTATATGAATACTTGAAAAAGTGACAAACAAACAACTTTAATCACACAACAAAATAATATAAACAAAAATCAAGTAAGAGGTATTGAATTACATTTTGGGTCATTCTAAAATTTGCCCAATTCAAAAATCAAGCTCTTTTTTGGTTTATATTACTGAGAGAAATTGAAATCAATGTAAGAAACTTTCAAATTTTTGACAGAATATCCTCTGAAAATATGATGCCACAAATATATCATCCTATCTACAAAACTTATATATTTCATAATCATAATCATTTCGTTAAATACACATATTCATTTAGTTGAAAATTGTTAAAATTGATAAAGAAGTTACTCAATCAAATTCTTTCTCAATCAACTTACTCATTGGATATGAAAATGAACACCAGTTTTAAACCACATGACATTGGTGCTAAGAAGCAGGAATAAAAATGGATGTTGGTGAAGTAATAACACAACAGACAAAAAAAAGTAGGTACAAAAAACCAACAAATGGAATTAAGTATTGAACCAAAAGGAGCTTACAATAATGGACTCAATTATAAATTAGTCTAAAAAAACAATCAAAATCCAAGGAAGGAATTATGCAAAAATCATACAACCCATTACCCACATAAAACCAAGAAACCAAACCCTGTCAGCCATTTTTTCAAACATCTTGCGAGCAAGCCCAAAAAATTAAAATTAACAAAACTGTGAGCATACTCCAATGAAAAAAAGAGCAAACTCAATTGGAAATTGGAATCGGGACACAATAGTAAACAAAAATCAATGTGTTTGTGTGTGTTGCTATTTGGTCTGTGTGAGTGTGGGTTGGGCAGAGACGGAAGAGTGTGTAAATGTGTTTGTTCTCTATGTGTGTGTGAATTTTTTTAGGGGGGGTCTTGGGCAAGCAAAGAAAGGGGGGGGGGGGGGGTATGATGTGTATTCTAATCTTATATGGACAAACAGAATTGGATGGGGTGAGCAATCCACAGTGGGTTACCTGAGGTATAGATGGGCAGCCGTCAACAGTTGTCATCAACCAATACTCTGACCACCTAAATTCAAAAAAAAAAAAATTACATTTAGTCATGAACACTCCAAATTACACAACTAACCAAAAAAAAAAAGGTAAAAAAAGAACTAAAAGTCACTTACGTGATCTTTCCAAAACCATCACCACCTAGCACCACTGCAACAAATGCCCAGAAGATCACAACAAAAAACAACACAATAGATTAAAACCAAAGCAAAACATTAGAATTTGAATGTTCAAAAGAAAAAACACAATAGCAACACATTAATAGCCAATTTCAACTAACACATTAATAGTCAAAAGATTCAGGGAACCAACTTTACAAATCCAAGAACACATACAAAAAATCAAAATGCAAAAGCTCAAATAGATCTCTTTTTTAAAGCAATCAATTTCATCGACCAGTTTTTCACTGATATAACTTTTTTCAAATATCTTTATCAAGTAAAATCCTTTTATCTTCCTGTGTTTGCATATTTCGATCCAGTGCATGAACTTGAAAGCAATTATCAACTATAGATATGAAAATGAATCACAAAACTATAACAAAACAAAATCATAAAGGTTAGACAAATTCAGATGTACTACCAGATCAGAAAAGCAGAAACGACATTAAAATTGACTGTCCATAAATTAACTACCTCAAAATTGACCCATCATGAAATTCATAGCACATTTAAAATTGTATAAAAAATTTAAAATGGTAGAAAAAATACACCCAAACTCACAGTATGTGTGCGTGGCTGAAGAGTGGGTTGCATGTCTGTGTGTTGTTTGTTTCTGTGTTGGCCGAGAGGCTTTGTGTGGGTTTGTGAGTGTGATGGCTGAAAGGTTTGGGTGTGTGTTGTTTGTGTATGAGAAAGGTAGAAGGAGGGCGGGAGAGGGTGGCAGAGAAAAGTGCTTGCAAACAACAGTAGGTGTGGGTGTGGGTTCTGTTAGGCATTTCAACAAACACATCATGGGCATTATGAATGGGGTCTGGGTTTTGCGCATTTTCAGTGAGAAACAAAAAGAGGGGAGGGGAGGGGATGGGGAGAAATTGTAACGCCCCCAAAACTACCCTGGACGGCATTACATACTAAAACCATTTACATCATGAGAGCACTAAGATAAATCATCCATAAATAAGACTTCATATCAATCATTCCTTAATTTAACAAAATTCGGGCAGAGTCTCCTTTGTTCGGGGAGCTCTACCCAAAACACAACCTGTGCAATTATACTACATCGACCACACCGGGTCCATTTATCCATAAACTATTTACCACATTATCCCAAAAGATTTCCATTCATCGTATGTAATACCCACAATAACATTCCAAAAGAATAAGCCAAGTCATGGCCACAATATCAAAAGAATAAGCCAAACAATGGCATTTACATTTCCCGAAGAAAACATTAATTATTATAGCGCAGCGGAAATTACAAAAGAAATCTAGACTACACAGTATTTCAAAAGAATATCCTAGTCTAGAACAAAAGTCAACGACATCTCTAGATGTCCCACTCGGGATCCAAGTATCCCTCTAGTGAAGCCTCTCCATGGCCCGGCTCGTTAGCACCTAGCTCATCCTCTGGCACAAACTCTGAAAAATGTTCAACTGTAGGGGGTGAGCACGAAGCTCTGTAGAAAAATCCTCCCAAACCCAAACAAGGTTTAGAAAAGCATTTAGAACGGTCGGTCTCATTTTAACATATCATAGATACATAATTTGAATGAAAGTAGTGACATTTAAAAAGGATCTCAAGTGTATGTAAAAAAACTTACTTGAATGAATAAACGAGCGCCACATACAAATAATCATTAATGGCCATAAACAATTCCCAACAAATCTTTCGGTAGGTGGCATACTTTAAGGTAACCTCCACCCCCCCCCCCCTTTAGGTCATGTTTGATTCTCAAGCATCCTTACTGGGAACCTCTTGAGAATGGGTGAGCATCCTTACAAGGAACCTCCCACCAATCACTACATTGTTTCCCAAGCATCCTTACAAGGAACCTCCCACCAATCACTTCATTGTTTCCCAAGCATCCTTACAAGGAACCTCTTGGGAAGGGGTGAGCATCCTTACAAAGAACCTCTCACTCAATCACTACATTGCTTCTCAAGCATCCTTACAAGGAACCTCTTGGGAAGGGGTGAGCATCCTTACAAGGAACCTCTCACTCAATCACTACATTGCTTCCCAAGCATCCTTACAAGGAACCTCTCACTCATGTGCATCACAAACAACCAACTAAACACACAATTCCAACATTTATCTCCATTTACAATTCAAGTATCACAATTGTTCCATTCTCAATAGATTATAATAATAAGGAATTAAGATATGCAAGAAATCATATCAATAAAACCTTCAAAATCTTGATATCAAAATTCCAGGGTTTTGCCAAACAAAACATGATTTCTTGGAACAAGAATAGGGATTAGATGAAAACATGATTTAATCAACAATAGGCATTTCGAAATCAAGAATTCATGTATTTTTCATAACCCAAATATGTATTTAACCAAAACTAAGATTTTGGAAATTCAAGAACAAGTTTTCTTGGACCCAAACATGTATTTTCTTCAAAGCTATGTTTCAATAACCAAGGAACCAAGAACTCATAGCTATTTATCATATAACTACCAAGAATATGGAAAACATACATATATAATACCCTAAGTCTCAATGAAAGAATTTGAGAAGAAAACCCTTACCTTGAATCATTAGTTTGTATGAAGAACTTGAGCTTTGATCTTGAATCTACCCTTAAATCTCTTGTTTTTCCCTTCCTTTCTTCCTCTTTAATGCTCTCTAGGGTTCCAAGAGGTGTGGAGGTGTGAGGGGAGTGAAAGAAATGAGGGCAAATGGGCTGAATCTGTGTTTTAAACACAGCAGTCCGCGAGTTACTGTTTATGGCTGAATTTGGGTTTTTTCCAAAATTACGGTTTTGCCACTAAAAATCTCCAATTTGATCCATATGACTACCCTAAGGTTTTTCGACGTTTCGGATTCATTTTTAATGTTATTTTAACCTAAAAACATTTATTTTTATGATTTATTTCAAAACTAAAATAAATTTATACTCGAAACATTAAAATTACTATCCAAGGAACACCACAGTGCAGATTTTTGGTCAATTTCGGAGAATAAACTGATTTGACTCAGATATTTCTAGTATGTGTGACCTATATGGTTGGAAAGGTATACGAGTTAGGGTTCTAACAAAAATAACGGTGCGCAATTTGGACTTTCCAACAAAGAGTTATGATCAAATTGGTGAAAGGTAGTCTGCCGGACTGCTTGGTTCTTCTATACTTGTCTAACTCGAGTTTGGGTGTCTTTTGTCACAAATTATATCTCATACCCATCTCCAATATAGGTAGTATGGCTTGCATAAAGATCCATGTCTAGCATCATTCATTAGCCAAAACCAAATTACCATCCCATACATGTTTAACATGGTTTCCCACCTAAAACTTGATACCTACAAGTTCTATTACACCCCATTTCATACATCTACAAATCAAAACCAAGTTCCAACTACTATTTACCCTATTTTCACAATACGAACATTTTTTTCTTCTACGTTTACAATCTACCTAGTCCATGCATACATCCTTACACATATTACATTTCAATGAAATTATGAATTGCTCGCTATATATATCTATAAAAGTGTGGGGGTTTACAGAAATACCTGGAAGATGGTTGTACAGTGTTGCTTTGCTGGTGACAAACATGTGTGTGTATATCCCCCAAGTGTTTCTTTGCTGGAGAGAACCCGTATGGGGTGGTTTGTGCAGAGGGGGTATAAGAGGAGAGGGTGAGGTTTGCGCAGAAGGGGGTGTGTTTTGCGTTGGTGAGAGAGGGGTGTGTTCTGCTCGGTCTGTGGGGAGTGGGTGTTTGCGCAGAAGAGGGATGGGGGGGAGGGTGTTTGCGCACAGGGGGAAGAAGGGTGAGGGTCTGATGGATTACTGGGTCTTTGCGTGGAAGAGGGATGGGGGGAATACCTGGCATTGGCGTTCGCTGTGGCTGCAGCGAACTCGATGGCTGTGGCTTTGATGGTGGTAACAGAGATAGACAAAGACGTTTGAATTGAAGAGGAAGGGAAAATAAAAAAGGGGTCCTTGGAAGCCGGTACACCTAATTAGACATATTTGGCAAAAAGTACACATTAAAAAATGTTTTGGAATTAAGTACACTACATGGATACAAAGACCTAAATACCCATCTTAGAGTCATTTAATTCAAAATCTCTTGTCTTTAATGCACCTTGATTCTTGTGTATTTGTTAATAAATATAAATACGTATATATATATATATATATATATATATATATATATAAATAATAAGAATTATATATATATAAATTCAAACAAATATATATATACGAATTTATATATTTATTTTCGTATATATATATACACGAATTTATATATTTACAAGTATATATATATACGAATTTATATATTTATTTTCGTATATATATATATATATTTACACATATATATTTTATATATATATATATATATTTATAAATTCGTATATAAATATATATATTTATAAATTCGTGTATATATATACATATATATATGTATATATATACTTGTTTGAATTTGTATATATATTCAAACAAGTATATACACGAATTTAATGCACCACTTTCCCATAAAACTAGGAGATATTTAATGCACCACTTTTCAAAGAAAAAACACATGGATCAATGGAGGAAAGTGGTTTTATTTTCAAATTAATTTAATATCCGAAATAGTGTAACAATAACAGTGTAACAGTGTAACAATAAAAGTGTAACAATAACAGTGTAACAAGTTATATACACAAAATATTGTACTATTACATTTTGTCAAACATATATTTTCACATAATTTCATTCAAAACAGTCAATCTCTGTTTTGAATTTGTTATCACATGCACAAAATGTAATAATAAAAGTGTAATTGTGTAACAATAATTGTTACATTGTTACACTTTTATTGTTACACTGTTATTGTTACACTATTATACTATTTCGGATATTAAATTAATTTGAAAATAAAATCATTTTCCAAAAAAAAAAAAAAACACATGAATGAAGGTGCATTAAATATAATTTCAAAACAAAATCACTTTCCAAAAAAAATTCGCATGAATCAAGTGAGGACATACAAATATAGAATATTAAAGTTCTCATATATATATATATCTCTATATACACGAATTTATATATGTGTGTGTGTATATATATATATATATGTGTGTGTGTGTGTGTGTGTATATATATATACGAATTTATATATATATATATATAAATTCAAAGCAGTACATATATACGTATTTATATAAACATATATATATATATATATATATATATAAATTCGTGTACATATATATATATATATATATATATATATACTTTTTTGAATTTGTATATATATTCAAACAAGTATATGCATGAATTTAATGCACCACTTTCCCATAAAAGTAGGAGATGTTTAATGCACCACTTTTCAAAGAAAATACACATGGATCAATGGAGGACAAAAATGTCACAAAAAAATCAATAAAATTCAAATAATGTAATTAGATACAAATAAGTATCAAAATTAAAGACTTAATTACCCAACATTTTTTTATGTGTACTTTTTTACTATTAAGTCTAATTTGGTGTACCCTCTTCCAATTTCCCCTAAAAAGGGGTCTTTACCGAAGGCATGGTAAGTGGCCATGCCGCCTCGCTTGCCGCCTGTCTGTCTGAAAATGTAATGATACTGGTGATAGAGTGTATGAGAAGTGGTAAGACCAGGAGAGTGTGTGAGAAGTGGTAAGACCAGAAGAGTGTGTGAGAAGTGATAAGTTGGGGGGAATATATGGGGTATAAAATTTTAAACTCCCTTTTGTTTTATTATATATATATACTAGTTGAGGTACACGTGCGTTGTACCTGAACTATGTTAGTCTATATTATATGTTTTTATTTTGAATTTTAATGATATATATTTGAAATTTTTTACAAGCTAAATCATTATAATATTCTTTGGTGTAAAATATCATTTATTAAAAGAGTAATGCAACATTGAGGTATTATTAAAATTGTGGTATTATGAGGTCTAACCAATAGCATGCTAAGACTAACCATAATTATTCGAATACCAACACGATAGATGGGATACATCATCAATTACGAAGACAAAATAGATCTCATTTTGTAGATAAAGTGTATCAAGTATTACCTTAAAATATATTCATATAAATGACCTGAAAGAACCAATTGAAACTGAACATAGAATTATGTCCAAAATCAAACCATCAACATGCTAATACAAAGAGATATAGAAAGAGAGTGTATAGAAGATGTGGCCCATTTATCCTAGTCTAGCAAAAAAAAATGACGGCAAAAAGAAAGGGGAATCAACTGTGGTTCTTCACTCTTCATTAGCAAAAATGCTACAGATCGAGAAACCTAAAATTGAAACATTGAGAATTAAATTTTTGAATAAAATTAGTCAATTAAAAAATTAATAATACATTTTAGTTAGGTTTGAGAATCGTGTCAAATCTTAGGTTTATGTCAAAAATCGCTCAACTCATATATGACTCGTTTCTAAACGGGTGAATGAACACACCTTATTTATTTAATACGTCACACAACACGACCTTTGTCACTTGGTAAAATTACAGCACAAAAAAAACCCCAATTATGCAACATAGTAGGTAATTGAGTAATAAATGAGCAATCATGTGATAAATAGGCAACTGAGTGATATATCAATTTATTAAATGAGCACTCGAGTGAGAAACGGGTCAAGGTATTTCACCCAAAAAAATAACTCGCTTATTACACGAGTTTGTCGAGTATATCTGTTTATCATCCAAACCTATTAATTTTGTGTTAATTCATATCGAGTAATAGGCTCGTGTTAAATTTTGTCATGTCTAACTTAAGTCATTGTTTGTCTTTATGAATAGCAAATATTAATTCTTAGAATATTAATGATGCACCAAAAGACATCTTTTTAGGCCCTTTTAAAGAATAGATTGATAAAATAATGTTATTTACTAATTAATCAAGCCTTCCTTCTCTCTACCATTTATCAAATATTTTTAGCAATTCCATGACCCGGTCCCTTGATGCACAATCACAAGCGAACAACATCATCACTATACCAAGGCATTCTCTCAGCTGAAACTTCTAGTTGTCTACAATGCAATTTTTGAAGCAACTGCTTGTGATTTTCATGTTTAAAGTAAGATGCAACAACATTTCTTGACCAAACATGAGAAAGCCCATGACTGCAACACCCACTATACTACACAAGACACCCAAAAACATGCTTAAACTACTTTGTGGAATTTCAGCAAAATTACAAAAGTTGCTGCGATATTTGAATTGAAACTACTACATCATCTCCAGCTCTCAAGGCATGGTATTTGATGATGCACAAAATTGACTTTGCACACCACTAGTCAAGTAATTTAGAAATTAAGCAATAATTAAAGTAGAGGGAGACGGGATTTATAGTGGTTCGGTCAATTTGACCTACGTCCACTTTGGAATGGCAGAGAGTTGCCGGTATTTTATTGATTCCGGTGAACCGAGTGTTACAGATTGGAGAGGAAGAGGAGTTTTATGCTCTGTAGAAGGTGATGCCTTCCAAGTGTTGGTGGGGCTTACATTTTATAGTCATTCTCCAACAGAGTGGAGCTATTAAGTGGTAAATATCTGGCTATCCTGGTGGAACTTGCAGATTCTCCTCAACGGGTGTGGCCGTTGAGGAGCTCCCCACAAGACTCGGTCCAAGTTGACTGCTTCCAAGGTGGTAGAGAAGGTAAGGGTGCTCTCTGGATCTTTGTAGCTAAGTCGAGGCAGCTCCATGGTGCACTTAATTGAGCTTGAATCTTATTGGGCCTGAGTCTTCATAAGTTTGAGCCTTTAATTGCAACTGGGCTTCAGTATGGTTTTGGGCCTTTTCACATAAATTAGGTCATTTGGGCTTGGCCCATCATTTGCCCCCAATGCCCCTGTGTTCAAGGAAACTTGGAAAAGAGGGCATTAGTTTACATCTTGAGTTTTAGGTGGTGGAGACTTCCTTTGCTAGATGACTCTTCCCTTACACGATGCATTTTTGCTTTTGGGCAATTTTAGCAAGATCTCCAACCCAAGTGGGCGTGCAGGGAATGCGGAGCAGCACCGTGGGCGTGCAGTGGAGGCGGAGCAGCCCCTTGGTCGTGCAGCGGAGGCGGAGCAGCCCCTTGGTCGTGCAGCGGAGGCGGAGCAGCCCCTTGGGCGTGCAGCGGAGGCGGAGCAGCCCCTTGGGCGTGCAGCGGAGGCGGAGCAGCCCCTTGGGCGTGCAGCCGAGGCGCAGCACCCCTTGGGCGTGCAGCCGAGGTGGAGCAGCCCTTTGGGCGTGCAGCGGAGGCGGAGCAGCCCCTTGGGCCTGCAGCGAAGGCGGAGCAGCCCCTTGGGCGTGCAGCCGAGGCGGAGCAGCCCCTTGGGCGTGCAGCCGAGGCAGAGCAGCCCCTTGGGCGTACAGCAGAGGCGGAGCAGCCCCTTGGGCGTGCAGCGGAGGCGGCGCCTTGGGCGTGCAGCAGTGGCGGAGCAGCCCCTTGGGCGTGCAGCGGAGGCGGAGTAGCCCCTTGGGCGTGCAGCAGTGGCGGAGCAGCCCCTTGGGCGTGCAGCAGAGGCGGAGCAGCCCTTTGGGCGTGCAGCGGAGGCGGTGCCTTGGGCGTGTAGCAGAGGCGGAGCAGCCCCTTCGGCGTGCAGCGGAGGCGGAGCAGCCCCTTCGGCGTGCAGCGGAGGCGGAGCAGCCCCTTGGGCGTGCAGCGAAGGCGGAGCAGCCCCTTAGGCGTGCAGCGGAGGCGGAGCAGCCCGTTGGGCGTGCAGCCGAGGCGGAGCAGCCCCTTGGGCGTACAGCAGAGGCGGAGCAGCCCCTTGGGCGTGCAGCGGAGGCGGCGCCTTGGGCGTGCAGCAGAGGCGGAGCAGCCCCTTCGGCGTGCAGCGGAGGCGGAGTAGCCCCTTGGGCGTGCAGCCGAGGCGGAGCAACCCCTTGGGCGTGCAGCAGAGGCGGAGCAGCCCTTTGGGCGTGCAGCGGAGGCGGTGCCTTGGGCGTGCAGCAGAGGCGGAGCAGCCCCTTCGGCGTGCAGCGGAGGCGGAGCAGCCCCTTGGGCGTGCAGCGGAGGCGGAGCAGCCCCTTGGGCGTGCAGCGAAGGCGGAGCAGCCCCTTAGGCGTGCAGCGGAGGCGAAGCAGCCCCTTGGGCGTGCAGCCGAGGCGGAGCTGATTTGGGCTGTTTTGGCGAGCAGGCTAGTGCCTTGGGCGAGCCTGGGCTACCTTGGGCGAGCTTGAGGCTGCTGGGCGCCTGAGGAGTGCTATAAGGTTTAGGCTACTCAGGTTGGGTGCCAATGGAGAGGCCCCGATTGTTGACATTCAATCTAATGTAGTCCCTCGGGTTGCAGACTACCTGAGTTTCAATATCCTGCCTTTTAAGACCGAGCTTTTGACGACCCATGAGAGAGTCCTTAAGCTTGAGGTATAGGCTGCCTGTTTGAGAACAGTGCAGAGGTACGTGGGCTGCCTGCTTGAGAGCAGTGCAAAGGTAGGCTGCCTGCTTGAGAGCAGTGCAGAGGTAGGCTGCCTGCTTGAGAGCAGTGCAGAGGTAGGCTGCCTGTTTAAGAACAGTGCAGAGGCCAAACTTTTTTGGCGACCCGCGAGAGAGCCGCTAAGCTGGAGATAGGCTGCCTGTTTGAGAACAGTGTAGAGGTAGACTGCCTGTTTAAGAACAGTGTAGAGGTAGATTGCCTGCTTAAGAGTAGTGCAGAGGCCAAGCTTTTGGCGACCCGCGAAAGAGCCGCTAAGCTGGATATAGGCTGCCTGCTTAAGAGCAGTGCAGTGCAGAGATAGGTCAAGTTGTTGGTGATTGCGAGATGATTCACCTTGTCTAGACATGTTGATTTCCTCAGCAGTTATATATTTTCGAGCTTTGCCAATAGTTCTGGCATGCTTTTTGGTGGTCGCTTTATTACCGAAAAGCGGAAACTCGATGAGCAGAGACCTCCCAGGAAGGCGGTCATGATGACTTTGTTATTGGGCTCCTCGATTTTGAGCTGAGAGTCACTATGAGAAAGAAGGTGTTGAGTTTCCATCTCTATTGCCAACCTTAGGCTAGAGATGAGGGCTTCATATTCTGCCTCATTGTTGGAGGCGATGAAGTGAAGCTTCACTACATACTTGATGTGAGTGTCGTCGGTGCTGATCAAGATAAGGCCCGCTCCTCCTCCTTCGTTGGTTGAGGAGCCGTCGACGTAGAGTTTCCAGAGTGATGGAGAAGGCTGCTCAGAGGTTTCTGGAAGAGGTAAGTCCATAGGGCGAGTCGCCTGGGTACCAGGTTGGGATCCAGAAGGGGTCTGGACGCCAGAGGGACTTGCATGGGCGCCATCAAGGGTGGTTGAAGAGGCCTGGGCGCCTGAGGGCCTTGCTTGGGCGCCAGCAGGGGTGGCTGAAGAGGACTGGGCGCCATCAGGGGTGGCTGAAGAGGCCTGGGCACCTGAGGGCCTTGTTTAGGCGCTAGCAAGGGTGGCTGAAGAGGCCTGGGCGCCTGAGGGCCTTGCCTGGGCGCCATCAGGGGTGGCTGAAGAGGCTTGGGCGCCTGAGGGCCTTGCCTGGGCGCTTGAAGGGGTGGCTGAAGAGGCCTGGGCTCCTGAGGGCCTTGCCTGGGCGCCATCAGGGGTGGCTAAAGAGGCCTGGGCGCCTGAGGGCCTTGCCTGGGCGCCATCACGGGTGGCTGAAGAGGCCTGGGCGCCTAAGGGCCTTGCCTGGGCGCCATCAGGGGTGGCTGAAGAGGCCTGGGCGCCTGAGGGCCTTGCCTGGGCGCCATCAGGGGTGGCTGAAGAGGCCTGGGCGCCTAGGGATCCTTGATGGGTGTCAGGCTATCCTCACCGAGCTCCTATACGTCCTTGTCGAGAGTTGAGGTGTCCTCGCGGGGCGAGGTGGAAAGCTTGTTGTTCTCCTCTTGTGCTGGAGTTAGCTCAGCAATGAAATCCGCCAGTGCTTGTGCTTTGATGGCGTTGAAGGCGTCACCTAGTTGGTTTTACACCTCTTTTATCTTTTTGTCCCACTGGTTGGGAGCTCTTTTTGAATTGTCATGGAAATGGCTCTGTGCTCAATGCTTTGGTTTTCACCCTCATCCTCTTGGAGATAAGGGTCTCCACCATGGAGAGCAGGAGCTAGAGGAGGAGGTTTAGGTCCCTCATGGGGAGGTCCTTCATGCTGGGCGCCCAAGGGGGCTCCTAAGGGGGCGGCTAGATGAGGAGCACCCATGTGGGGAGCTCCTTGACATCCCAGGCATGGAACTCCTCTCACTTGAGGTCCAGGTTATGCTCCTCCTTGCCCAACGAGCATTAGTTGAAGGATCCGCTGGTTTTGGGCCACAAGCTGCTGCGTGGTCTCCAGCATCTGCTGCATACTTGGGATGGTTGGGGGAGGAGTAACCTCCTCTTCTTGGTTGGTTATTCTCAGGCTGGTTCACCGATCGGGTAGTGATCACCATTGATTCAACAGAGAAAGTGTTTGGAAATGAGAATTTTGTCTTTCCCACAGACGGCGCCAAACTGATGATGCACAAAATTGACTTTGCACACCACTAGTCAAGTAATTTAGAAATTAAGCAATAATTAAAGTAGAGGGAGACGGGATTTATAGTGGTTGAGTCAATTTGACCTACGTCCACTTTGGAATGGCAGAGAGTTGCCGGTATTTTATTGATTCCGGTGAACCGAGTGTTACAGATTGGAGAGGAAGAGGAGTTTTATGCTCTGTAGAAGGTGATGCCTTCCAAGTGTTGGTGGGGCTTACATTTTATAGTCATTCTCCAACAGAGTGGAGCTATTAAGTGGTAAATATCTGGCTATCCTGGTGGAACTTGCAGATTCTCCTCAACGGGTGTGGCCGTTGAGGAGCTCCCCACAAGACTCGGTCCAAGTTGACTGCTTCCAAGGTGGTAGAGAAGGTAAGGGTGCTCTCTGGATCTTTGTAGCTAAGTCGAGGCAGCTCCATGGTGCACTTAATTGAGCTTGAGTCTTATTGGGCCTGAGTCTTCATAAGTTTGAGCCTTTAATTGCAACTGGGCTTCAGTATGGTTTTGGGCCTTTTGGGCCTTTTCACATAAATTAGGTCATTTGGGCTTGGCCCATCAGTATTTTCTGTGAAGGCCTGCTTTCAATAGAAAGGATGCATAAAAAATTATTGTAGATTGTAGTTTTACTCAATTGAGCTTTACCTTAGACTTGCAAAAACAACATAAAGGGTTTCATATACTCCAACTACGTACATTGATGTTATCTTTCAATCATAATGATAACATATAAATGTTTAATATTCAAGCATAAACATTTCATGTTTACCTATATATGTCATATAGTGACTATCGTGTCTGTTTTATACTTGCAATTTTTTTTTGATATTGTATGCAACAGGGCGTTGAACACATGAGAAAGATTTCTCTTTGTCGAAAAAATCAATTATGTCTTATAACTAATTGACGACTTCCTAGAATGGTAGCCTTTGGTCGAACAAAAATTGAAGAAGAATGAAAAAGTAGAAGAAAGAGGAGACTGAAAAAGCTCACTTGATAAGATGATTAGTGGAGAGAGAAGATATCTTATTAGTTGGTTGATCAACACCAGGTCACCAGCTCTTCATGACAACGAGGGAGGAGGAGGAGGAGAGACGAAGAAGAAGAGGTTGATCAGGAGGGGTTTATTATGATAATTCAACAATGTATTTAGTGCATATGTTTAATGCAAGAATACTAAAAAGATTATAAGTTTCGTATATATTTAGTGCTAGAGCACTGTTCAACTTATGCACGGTTACACAATTACTATAGTATGATACGAAATTGACTTTAGAGCTTCAAGTAGGTAAAACTAAATTATAGCATTACTCAATTAGAAAAATGAGATGTATTGTCATTTGTAAAAAGGTTAAGGATATTTGTGAAACCCCGGAAAATTTAAACTTTGACGAACAAGGGCAATAGGTGAATTGCCACTTCGGTACTAGTTGAAAAACTGAATTTTTCTAGATCTCGGATGACAAAACGGATTTCACCGTTGGATTCGTCTCGCGAAATCTAGTTACCCTATAAAATTTCATCGAATTCCGAGACAGTCGGATTTTTCGCGTTTTACGAGGCGGTCGAGTCTCGGGTGACCCCAAAAACGAAAATTTTGTTAAAATATGGAGAATTTGAAAATAATTTAAATAAAGTTCATATAAAATATTTTGAACTTGAACCGGGACGAAAATTAATCGTTTCGGGATTGAAACGGACCCGGAATTAAGAGAGACGTGTGGCGCAATGAGGGCCAAGTATTCTAAAAATATAAATAGGGGCCTAAGTCTGAAAAATCAGACTTCTCCACACCATTTCAGCCGGTTTCAGCCGAGAGAAAAGAAGAGAGGGAAAATGAGAGAAAATCCGACTTCTCTCTACGATCTACGGCCGTGGAGTGCTCAAATCGTCTCAGGCCAAGAACAAAAGATGTTCTACGCGTCGAGGGCTACGCGTGGACACCAAGAACGACGGTTTTCACCGAAGGTATGGAAACCGAAATTTTGGAGAAGCTTGGAATGGGCTTGGGTTGGCTTCTTGGAGTTTCCTACGGGGATTCCTCACGCTACAAGAGGTAGGGTTCCCTCCTCTCTTGGTGTATTCCTAACCTAGCATGTTTTTATGAAATGGATAGATTGATAGAGGTTTATATCAATTACCTATTGTTGTTAATTGGGAGAAAATGGGTAGGTTGTTAGAAACCTTAACACTTGCCTATTGTTGTGATTCGGTGAAATGGGTATTGAAATGGTAGAATAAATTCTATCTCAAGTTTGGAATGGTAGAAATTACTTAAAGTAATCTCTTGTGAAATGTTGGGCATGTTATGTGTTTGCATAATTTGTTCCCTAGAATGGGTGAAATATGTTATTTTAATTAAATTGAAATAACATGCTTGAATTATGTGATTACCACTAATGTATATCATGTGTGGGAATTGGGTACCAAATGTGCTAAGCAAAGCTTGTACAAAATGGGTATAGAAATTATTTGTTGGGTAAATTTCAAAAAAGGAACTTGAAGTGTGGAAAAAGGAATATGGGAAAATTGGTAAAATCAATTTCTAAATGGAATTGGCATTTAGAGGTGGTTACTTTATAATCTCTTGGAAGATTATAATATGTGGATATAGATGGATGGAATAACTTCCATCTTGGTATAATTGTGTGGAAATCACTAGATATGATTTCTTGAGCTTTATGATGAAATTGAGTATTTAATTGTATGTCTTTAAGGTGTTTGTTTAAATGCCATTATGGAATGAAGTATGTTTTGCATGAGTTATGTACAACATGCTTGGATATTGTGTTTGAGGAAATGTTGATATATACATGCTTGTGATATATGTTGACATTGTGAAAGATTATGGTATTTATATGCTCATGATATAATTTACCATGGATGAGTTGGTTTATGTTAAATTGTTCGTATGACACTCATACATATCGAACATGTGATTGAATGGCTCATGGGGCATTATTGCATATTAAGCATGACATTTGTGTCACATTCATGGGCTTAGGCATGAGTGTGGGTGAGTAGGGAATATCCCTATGTCATTCATTACATATGAACATGGCATAAAATTGGCAATGGTACATTATATTGCATAAGCATGGAAACATCGCATTATGGGTGTGGGTGCATGGTTGATATCAAACACCATGTAGGTGGATGATGGGTGGGCTCGGGAAAGTTGGATTTAATATCCGACTGAGTCGCACGGTTGCATGAAATGAATATTGGGTCGGAGTAGCAAGAAGGGGCATGACGACCTCTCGGGTGAAAAGCCCGATATTTTGGATACGCGCTTCCGTTGGTGCAAGAGGCCATAAAGCGTGTCGGTGTCGCGGAGCCGTTGGTGGAAGTCCAGGAAATCCGTGTCGGTTGGGTACCGTTGTAAAAACCCACCCCAAGAAAGACCCGGGAATTTTTAATGTCATTTGATGTGAAACATAGATGACGAAATTATTACACATTGGCATTGCATTGTGTTGAGGCAGCCGGGGAGGCTCGGATTGAGTTACATGGTTGAGTCTCATCTCACTTCATGTCATGTTAAACACATTGGCATTAGCATTGTGTTGAGGAGCCGGGAAGGGCTCGGGTGAGTTATAAGAGTGAGTATCATCTCATTCATGGGGCTCAGGTAGCTTGGTTCATCATACATGGCATTTGCATGTAAAGTGAGTCGGTGTGGGCTCGGATGGATGCACATGAGTGGAATTCATCCCATCTCATGGCACAGCATGATTGCATTCCATCATTGAATTGCATGTCCTTGATTGGAATGGTTATGAATTGTTAAATGTTGCATGTGAACATTTCATATGCATATAGGTTGAGGAGTAGCCTCTGTAGGAGGATATCCTATTGAGCGTGGCTCACCCTTCGTGGGACACATTTCAGGTGCGGACTATACGCCGGTGGGAGACCCTCATACGGGACCCCAAGAATGAAGAAAAGCCGACTTGTGGCTTTTATGGTTTAACTTGTAAAGTTTTCGTATAAATTCCATTTTAATGTGTAAATATATGGAATTGTATTAAATGGACTTCCATGGACTTTTTATAATGTAGAAAACATGAATATATATGTTTGGGTGACCTTGGAATGGTTTGAAATGAGTTGGAAATGAAAAATTATTGAAATGGACAAAATCTGCCTTTGACTACCGGTAGTCAACAGGTAGTCGTGGACCAGAAGGGTACAGCTACCGGTAGTCAACGGGTAGTCGTTGGTCCAGAGGGTTCCAGCTACCGGTAGTTAACAGGTAGTCGTGGTCCAGAAGGTTCCAGCTACCGGTAGTCGATAAACAGCTACCGGTAGTCAGTCCAAAAATTCTAAAATTTTAAAATTGTTTTGCCAAGCTTTGGGCTTTGAATTTCCTTCCTTTAAATGATCAAATTGGACCCTAATGGGGTATGAATCATGGTGTGTTGGACTGGGGTTGGATCAAATGAATGTTGAACCGAATTTTCATTGTGGGTTATAACCTCGGTTTAGGGATGTTATTGATGTGGTATCGGGTTAAGCGATATCCACGGATGTTTCAGCGGGTTGACGGGTTGTCAACGGTTAATAAAGGACCCTCGGATTTGGGGTGTCACAATATTATTGGGAGGGGGAGGGGGAGGGGGAAGGGGAAGGGGACTTGAACTCTTGACCTCAAGAAGATAAAGTTTTTACAAGACAAGGAGTACCATTGAACCAAAGACCCATCGTGGTGAGCACACGATATAGTTTCTCCTTTACCACATTAAGTCAAAAGCAGAAAAGCAGAAGAAAACGAGGGAAAAAATTTGCATGCAACGATATAATTCACCCCAGTAGAAGAAATTTCACCTTTCCCACTTAACGGTTTCCTTATTGTTACACCTAACAGTATTAGACATGATTCGCAATTTCGATATGACAATAATATGGAACTAGTTTAGTTTGAGTATTAGCAGGTTCGAATGGTGAGTAGGTAGACTCTTTAATACTCTGTTTAGTAGGAAGAAAGGAAAGTATGAGAGATGAAAAAGTAGGAGGGATACACTTTCTATCCTTCAAAGAAGGAAAATAGGAATGATACACTTTTCTTCTTTTGTATTTGGTAGGATGGATGGAAAATAAAAATGATTATTTTTATTTTATTTTTTTTGTGTTTGCTAAGATTAGGGGTGACAATCAAGTCGTGTCGTGTCAGATTCGTATTGAGTCATTGCGGGCTCGTGTCGAACATTAGTCAAATCTAACTCAACTCATTTAACTAATCGTGTCGTGTCGAGTTGACCTGTTTATTTTCATGCCGTGTTTGTATTTGTATTCATGTTGACCTACATAAACTTTGAATAAAAAATTTAACTATAATATTCTATTTTTACTTAATTGAATTTATACTCATACTTTTTCTACAAACTAAAAATTAACTTAAATAAATATAATAATAATAACTACTAATTGAAAACTCAATCCTTGCAATGAGCCACCTTCCACCTGAGTCGGCAACCGAAACCCTAACCCTAACCTCCTCCCTCGTCCTCACCGACAGCCGACCAACATCAACAATCACCGACCAGCATCCACATTAACCAGTCTGCCTTCGCTGACTGCCTCCATCAAACCAACAAAGCACCGACTGCCCAGACTGCCTCCATAAAGAAACCTACACCGACTACCCCCATCAACCAACAAAGCACCGACCAACCCGCTGCACCAACTGACTGCCTACACAGCAAACCCAGCCCACCGATTGCTCACCCGTGAAGGCTGCGCCTCCCTAATTGCCTTTCATTAGTGAGATTTTTTTTCATGTAATTAACCCTAAACCTAACCCTAGCCCCTCCTCCACGTTGCAACCATCAGCCCCCAATCCAGTCAAATATATTGCTCAACCCATCAGCCACCCATCGCCTGAACTACCAGCAGCAATACCTGCCATCTACCCCACCGATTGCTCACTCCACTGCCCACCCCACCGACTGCCCACTCCACTATCAACAAACATCAAACCGACATCCAACTGAACCCACAAACACTGAACCCAGCGAACAACCGCACCCATGACCAATCTGGTTGCCGGTGATGACCCAACCGTCGGCCTAAATCCACCACCCGACCCTCCCCCTCCCGACGCACACACTTATACTAGCGGAGTTATCCACCATCCCACTGTCGGCGACTTACATCACGTTGACCCCGCGGGTTACACTTATAAGCAAACTCGGCACATCACTCAATTTGCCCATCTCATCATCAAACCCGGCCCACTTCCCACAACTAATACCGTTCACCAACCTCCTTAAGCTAAACACCAACCCGGTCGAAACTCAACACAACCTGGTGCTCCCAAACCAGCCATACCCACTACCCATAATTCTTAGACCCAACCCCCTGATTCCTCCCCGGACCCGACTCAACCACCCAAGTCATTCATAGATGTTTTGAGGGGATCCGCCACCCCTGACTCCGACGCCCTCACTCGTCGAGTTCCCTGCCCCGTCACACAATACAAGGGTGCCCCGGCAGTTGAATTTTCTGACGAGGAGATTGAGAGTCTCGCAGCTCCTTTTAGGTTGGCCCTGGTGGGCAAGTTTACCCGAGGCCACCCTCCGATGGAAATAATCAGGAGATTCCTTCAGCTAATCGGATTGAGGCAGGTTAGTGCCTCTTTGTTAGATAGCCGACACGTGCTCCTAATGTGCGACCTTGAGGAGGATTACACCCGTCTCTAGGTGAAACAGGCTTGGTCGATTTATGGCAGAGAGATGCGCATGTTCAAGTGGACTCCGCAGTTTCGTTGTACTGAGGAGTCACACATAGTTCCTATTTGGGTTTCATTCCCATATTTACCAGTCCACTTTGTGCGCTCCTAGGATGTATTATTCTCCATAGCCTCGGCGATTGGGACGCCTTTACGGGTTGATCAGGCCACAGTGAGTTTGAGTCGACCTTCAGTTGCCAGGGTGCTAGTTGAGTATGATGTCACATGGCGGCGGGTGCCGAGGATTAGGATAGGTAGACAGGAGACCGAATTTTAGCAGGATGTGCTTTATGAGGATGTACCGCAGTATTGTACTGGGTGTCGGCATTTAGGCCATTCAGTGGAGACCTGCATCACCCACTCACAGCCTCAGGAGGAGGTCAGTGGAAACCGGCCACAGCAGGTTCAAGGTGATGGCCAGTAGAGGACTAGACCATAGGAGGGTGCACCCATTCAGAGAGCCCCAGCCCTTACTGTTCCTCCTAAGAGTACTGATCAGGTTAGAGTATCTTCTAGGGGAGTGACAGATGTTACTGTTGTTCCTACCCCTAGGGCCAAAGTTGCTACCGTTGTGGAGTCCGCTTCAGTTGCTCCTGTCCAGCTTGTTGTTGAGCCACGTAATGTGGATGAGCCTGTGGTTGTGGTCAGTTCGGATACTATCCTTACTAGCGCTGTGCAAGAGCAGAGTTTGTGCACCGATCCTTCAGTTGACACAGTTTTTGAGCTAGTTTGTGATGGACCTGTAACTACCCCGGTCGTTCGTCCGACTATTCGTGAGCTTCGAGGGGTTCAGATTCCCCTGGTTGTGTCATTATCTTAGGATACTAGTTTGAGGCGTAGAGATAAGGGTGTTGGGACTTCGAATGATATTCCTCTCAACCCTAGATTGTCTACTCGGGTTGAGAGTCATGCTACTGGAGATATATCATCTGATGAGTCCTTGGGTGGTGATGTTGGATCCTTTTCTGACCAGTAGGAAGGCCTTGCTCAGCCTGGAGGAGCTTTAATGTCTTATGATGCTTCACAGTCAGATTGGCAGGTCCCGTTGCGTAGATCTCAGCGTAGGGGAGGTCGAGCAAGCAGAGGAGGCAGAGGTGGTAGGCCTGGCCAAGGGACGTTTAGTGTGGTTCTTTCACTCCTTTCTGATGATTAGTACGCTCATTTGGAACATCAAAGGGATCAATCAGGCCTCTTCGATTAGAAGGCTCAGAAAGCTGATCCGCTCACACCACTTATTGATGTTCTGTATTTTGGAGCCTTTTGTTGACCGGGATTGGTTGGAGTCTTTTCGGATTTATTTGTACATGAAGCACAACTTTCGCTATATTTTGGGGAAGATTTGGATCTTTTGGTCTTCCCCTTTTCTGTTTGAGGTTCTCCAGGATGATGGTCAGGTGGTTCACTACCAGGTGCGGCATTCTTCCTTACCGAATCCAGTTTTTATTTCTTTTGTGTATGCCAGTTGCGTAGCTTTTGTTAGACAGGGTTTGTGGGATGCTTTGACATAATTTGGGAGCATTCATGATGATCCGTGGATGGTTGGTGAGGATTTCAACGTTGTTGAGTCCCATTCTGAGATCCCGGGGGGGTCATACATAGTCTCAATCTGTTGTTGATGCATTTTCCCTAGCTTTGTTGTCCAGTGGTTTGGAGGATGCTGGGTTTAAGGGTACTCCGTTCACATGGACGAATGGACGTACTTGAAGGAGATTGGATAGAGTAGTGGTGAATGCTCAGTGGAGTTCTTATTTTTTCGTGTTTCGGGTTGCTCACCTGAACCGGACTTGTTCAGATCATTCACCACTGTTGATTTCTAGAGATCAGCGTCAGAGCAGAGGACCTAGCCAGTTCAAGTTTCTTCACACTTGGACCAGGCACAGAGATTTTCTGGAGGTTGTGCGGCAGAGCTGAACTCTTCCTGTGTTCGCTTTTGGGGATGTCTGCGTTTCAATCAAAGCTTATTCGGTTGAAACAAACCCAGGTCTGGAACAAGGAAGTGTTCGGCAATGTGTTTCAGCGAGTTCAGGAGGCCGAGGTCGAGGTTAGTAGGAGAGAGGTGACACATGATCATTCAGGGTCTCCTTCAGATCGGGCTGCCCTTCATCAGGCCAAGGCTGAGTTGCAGCAGGCTTTACAGTGTGAGGAGTCCTTTGTGAGACAACAGTCCCTTGTCCGCTGGCTTTGAGAGGGGGATTCGAACACCCGCTTCTTTCATGCTTCAGTGAGGAAGAAGCAGCATGTTCTTTCAGTCCATTAGATTCGGGATGATGACGCATAGTGGATTACTGAGCTTGGGGCTATTGGTACTTCGGCAGTTTCCTTTTTTCAGGGATTGTACTCTGTGGGGGCTGGTCAAGTTGAGATTGCAGATTTTTCGGCTATTCCAGCTATTGTGACTGATGCAGATCATGTTGGGTTATGTGCTATGCCGACTTTGGAGGAGGTGAGACAGGCTGTGTTCTCTATTGATTCGGATAGCGCGCCAGGGCCCGGATGGGTTTTGCAGTCGTTTTTATCAGTTTTGCTGGGACATTGTGAGAGTAGATTTGCTAGCTGCAGTTCAGGATTACTTCAGGGGTTCTCCTATGCCTCGAGGATTCATGAGTACGTTAGTGGTGCTTTTGCCCAAGAAGGAGTCACCTTCTACTTGGGCAGATTTTCGACCAATCAGTTTATGTAACATGAGCAACAAGTTGCTGACAAAGATCCTCGTTTCTCGTCTGTCATCCTTGTTGCCGCGTATTATTTCACCGACGCAGAGTGGGTTTGTGCCGGGCTGAGTGTTGCAGGACAATGTATTGCTAGATGACACCATGAATCCAAAAATATCAGACTTCGGTATGGCAAAAATCTTTGATGGGGACCAAATCGAAGCAAACACAAATCGAGTAATTGGAATATAGTAAGTATCAGAGAGAGAGAGAGAGAGAGAGAGAGAGGTCCAAGGCAGAATTAACCTTAGTTTTTACAATTTTCTTAATGTCGTGTGATTGCAGTGGTTATATGTCACCTGAGTATGCAATGGAAGGACTATTCTCTATTAAGTCTGACGTTTATAGCTTTGGAGTTATGCTATTGGAGATCATCAGTAGCAGGAAGAACAACAGTTTCTACCAGGAAAATTATGTTAATCTAATTGGACACGTAAGTTTTTTTTTTCAAAGGGGTGCTACATGAATTTGGACACGAAAGTACATGTACACGATTGCATCAAAAGCAAAGACCTCGACTTTTCTTTTTGTTATTGAAATTTCTATTTCATAAATTGTTTAACACCATGAATAACACTGCATTTGCAGTTTCTAAAAACAAGAAAATTATGATCTTCAGACTTGAAGTAAAACAGGACATGTTGGAGTTAAATTAACTATCGTTTGTGAAGCTTTCTTGCTTTTCTTAGAGAGAAGCACTACTGTTTGACTATTTACCTGAAGATGATGTTTAATTTTTTTATCAGGTTTGGGACCTGTGGAAAGAAAGCAAAGCCCTGGATGTAGTTGATTCATCATTGGCCGAGTCATATCGAGCCCATGAAGTGCTGAGATGTATTCACATTGGGCTACTATGCGTACAAGAATTTGATGTTGATCGACCTACAATGTCAGAAGTAGCTTTCATGTTGTGTTATGAAACAACACTTCCTTCTCCAAACCAACCTGCATTTATTTTCAAAAAAGTAAATAATTGTCTAGGCGCATCACCAACTTGTGTGGGAGCTACTTCTATAAATGATGTCACTCTATCTACGGTTGAAGCTCGTTAAAGGCTCAGGTCATTGCAGACTGTGTACTATTTACTCATTACAAGTAGTATCACTAGAAAGACATCACATTTTGTCCCTAGAGCTAAGTTGTTATAAGTTACAACCTTGTGCAGCAGATCCAGAGTAAGTTTATATCTGCTGAATCAAGCATTGATAGGTATTAATAAATGACATTTTTAATTTTTTTTTGCCTATTCCCCTAACTAGATGGAGCATAAGTGTATTACATTCTTTTTTTTGGGAGTTGGTATGGTCCTTTATTTGTAATTACATGAGTGAGACTCCTCGTCGTTAGAAGTATACTTATAAAGCTGTTATAAGTATACTTCTATCATATATTCCTTGTTCAAAATCTTTGCTAAGATCAAGGAGCCTTCCCTTGTATCTTCATTTGTAAAGTTCTAAATTTTTCCTAATATACCATGTCTAAACCCTCTGGCTGGTTGCTAAGAAAATTGAGGAAAAGACACAATCAAATATGAGAAATACTGTGTTTCAAGTCATAATTTTGTGCAGGGGTCTCCAAAGATATGTCTTTATCGAATCTACCCTTTCCAGATTCAGGCATTGGTAAGACCAACATGAAGCAATATGGCCTATTGCTCTAGCTTTTATATATGAGTGAAACTTGAGACCAATGCAGCCAATTACTCATGCTAGTCCCAAACCGCCATTATAAATTCCAATGCCTTTTTTTTCTTATGTTTCTAACTGATGTACGATATTTGGTTAGATCAGCTCAGCTCAGTATGATGAAAATAGATCAGCTCAGGCAAAATGCTTAGTAATACCGAATGTGAAAACTACCTTAACATTAACTTTGCAGGTTTCCCTCAGTGACCGTCAACTATAAAATTCTGCATTACCTTATAAACTAGCCCAATACATGTGCAAAAATACCTATTGATCTCCCTTTTCTAACTAAGTTCTTTTGTTCCGAATGATTTGGGCCACATTCTAAAATTTTCAGCAACCTTACTATTTCAATGCTTGTTTTTAGATCTATTATTATGTTTTTACTAGGATTCTTATTATTTTTTTTGGGTTTTACAAACAAGGGTAATAATTGATGTCTAGTGGGATTGTTATCTTGATTTTTGAGAATCAAAACCATTTTTTTTTTTAAAGTTTTTTTCAGAATTTGTTTCTCTGTGAATTAACTATTTAGGAAAGCTAGTTTCCAAGTTAGCCATTTATTTTCTATTCAAGATTTTTGTCCATACTTTGATTCTAATTTTTCTTCCATGATTCTAAAATTTTAAGTTATTATGTCTTACTATCAGAAGTCAGTATCACTAGTTGACTCGTCCTTGTCCCAGCAGTCGCCAGACTAGCCTTTTGAAGCTTTCTCGCTTCCTCCTAAAATGGAACACCTTGGCTTTACGACTCTTATTAATCCTTCTCTTCTTTTTTCTTTAGGAGTATTTTCTAAGCGATTGAATAATTATTTGAGCCGATGTATTAGCTTTTCTATTTTTTCTAATTTCTTCACTAACTTAGTTGTTACGATGATTCACTATTGTTCCTATTTGTTCTTTGAAGACAGTTTTTTAAGCCCAAATTAGGGCTGTTCACCCAAGTCGACGGGTAAGAATTTTTAGATTTTATGTTTCAAGCTGATGAGTTGTGAAAAGCTATTTCTTTGGCCGACCCTACTCGATTGAGAGTAATGTTCCGAGCCGAATTTTGTCCAAAAAATCGACTCGGAAGGTTGCGTAGGATTGCGAAATGCCTCACCAATTTACAAACTTTAAGTTATTAATTTTTTAGTCATTTTAACAAATCAATGACTAAATTTTTGGGCCACTTTTACAACTAGACTGTTAAAATATAATATAAAGATATGTAAACCAAAACAATAAACTAATAAAACTAAAGAAAATATAATAAATCTGATAATAGACATGGGTACGTCCGGTTTAAAGCATCCTATAAATTGCATTAGTTCAATTTCCATTCTCTTGTTGAGAGTACAAGAGGTTTCTTTATGGGGATTTGAGAGGGTAAGGTTGAGTGGGTTGTACAAGGAGGTTAAGGGCTTGGGTTTGGGATTTAAATCTAAGTTGTGAGGCTTGTACCGTTATACCCATTTTTTCTCAATAGTAAATAAAGGAGACCGGATCACGCCTCGTTGACATAGGCAAAGTAATTTTGTCAAACCACGTAAATCTTGATGTTGTGAGTTATGTTTCGATTTTCTTTATTCGCTTATTTATTTTCTTGTCATTATATCGATCAAATTGTTTTTTTTTCGGAAGGTAAACAATATTCATTAAAAGAAATTACGAGTCAAAACAGAGGGTGATGCTTACATGACAGTATGCATCCACCCAATACAAAAGAAAGAAACCCAAAAGAGAAACAACTTTACCAAGAGTTTGGAATTCTAAAGAAAGTGCCGGCAACAGAGAATTCAGTAGAATCCTGACTCAATAGGAAACAGAGAAGACAAAAGCCCATGAACAGGGGTTTGCACATTCAAAGAAGTTTCATGGGTTAAGACAATGGGTTGGTAATTGCCACTGTTGAGCCACTTGTTGATTCTGATAGGAGTTCCTAAATTTAAAGGACACCATCCTATCCCTGATGATTTGCAAAATGTTGTGCACAGTTGATTCAAGATCTTTAAATTCATTCCTAAATAACCTGTTATTTCTTTCCCTTCAAAGGCAATACACTGTGGCTTGGAGGCTTAATTTCTGCAACACTGTCAATACAGATTTGTCTTTCCAATTTTGAGCGGCCCAAGCAATAAACACCAACCATGTCCTGGGTTGCCAAGTTTGAGTGAGCATATTCTGTAGCTGAAGCCAAACACTCTGAGAATAACTGCACTCAAAGAAAAGGTGGGAATGTGTTTCATCTGCCCCTCTACACAGAATGCAATTCGCACCCACGCTAGGATTAAAAATCATATCCTTAGTACTGAGTCTCTCATTAATAGTCAACCATAAAATGAAACTCATTTTGGGAACTGCTTGTGTGAACCAAATCAGTTTAAACCACATGACACTTTTGGGTTTGGGTTCCTAATGACTTCCCAAGCAGATGCAACAGAGAACTTGCCATTGACAGTAGGAGCCCACTTGACTTGCGAGGTTTATTCTCAACAATTAACTTTGTAGGTTTCCTTCAGTCTCCAACCGTCAACTATAAAACTATGTATTACCTTAAAAACTGGCCCAATACGTCCATATGTCTTCTACATAAGGCTAAATATGTGCAAAAATGCCTATTATTGTCCTGGTTACAACCAAGGGACTTGGGCTAAATTCTAAAATTTTGATTATTCTTTCTATTTCAATGGTTGATTTTAGATCTTTATTACGACTTTTTATCATTTTTTCGGTTTTACTAAACACGGGTTATAACTGATTTCTAGTGGGATTTTTATCTTGACTCTTGAGAATCAAAACCATTTTATTTTATTTTTTGAAGTTCTTTTCAGGATTTGATTCTCTGTGAATTAACTGTTTAGGAAAGCTAGTTTCCAAGTTAGTTTTTTATTTTCTATTCAATATTTTTGTCCAAATTGTGATTCTAATTTTTCTTCCATAATTCTAAATTTGTAAGTTATTATTTTGATTTTTTTTTTCACAGGGTGTCTAGACTTGCGCTGACTACTCGCTCGAGCTTTTTAGGCTCTAATACCATAAACGTCGAGTCTCTTTCGAATAATTTTGACCAATTTCTTAGTATTGAAAGTGCAAGGGTCTCTTTTTCATAAATATTCCGGGCTTATAAGGCATCTGGTGATAGTGTAATGTGATGTCTACACCCAATAAAAAATTGTCACAGTTGCCACATTAAGTCAAAAGCAGAAAAGCTGAAGAAAACAAGAGGGAAAAATTTTTGCATTCAACGATATAATTCACCTCAGTAGAAGAAATTTCACCTTCCCCACTTAACGGCTTCTTTATTGTTACACCTACCGGTATTAGACATGATTAGCAAATTCGATATGACAATAATATGGAACTATTTTAGTTTGAGTATTAGCGGGTTCGGGTGGTGAGCAGGTAGACTCGTAGTCGTTAGACTAGTTAATGCTCCATTTAGTAGGAATGATGAAAAATATGAGGGATGAAAAATATGAGGGATACACTTTCTATCATTCAAGGAAGGAAAGTAGGAATGATACATTTTCCTTCTTTTGTATTTGATAGGATGGATGGAAAATAAAAATTATTAAATTTTTTTTGTTGTTCTTACTAAGATTAGGGGTGACAATCAAGTCGTGTCGTGTCAGGTTCGTGTTGAGTCATTGCATGTTCGTGTCGAACATTAATCAAATCTAACTCAACTCATTTAACTAATCGTGTCGTATCGAGTTAACATGTTTATTTCCATGTCGTGTTTGTGTTTGTAATCGTGTTGACCCACATAAACTTTGAATAAAAAATTTAACTATAATATTCTATTTTTAGAATATTATAGTTAAAAATACTTTTGTTTGTATTCGAGTTCGTGTCGAGTTATAATCAAATTCATGTCACAAAATTCGTGTCGAGTTCGAGTCGTGTCATTGTGTTGATTCGAAAATTTCCACCCCTAGCTAAGATAGAAAAAATATATTTTTTATTTTTTATTTTAAAAATTTTTGTTTTTAAATTTTTTTTAAAAAATATAAATATATATTTTATCATTGTATATATATATGAAACTAATTTATACATAATATATGTATATATCAAAGGATATATAGACAAATAAGATATATTTCAACACAAATAATTAACTTTTGATCCACTTTCCTTCTTATTTTAGAGGGATTGATTTTGGTGAGTTGGAAGAAAAACTCATTCTTCCACTTTTTCAATTGATTCAATATTAAACAGGTCTTTTATTTTCTATTCAATATTTTTGTCCAAATTGATTCTAATTTTTCTTCCATAATTCTAAATTTGTAAGTTATTTCGTTTTTTTTTTTTCACAGGGTCTCCAGACTTGCGCTGACTACTCCCTCAAGCTTTTTAGGCTCTAACACCATATATGTCCGCGTCTCTTTCGAGTAATTTTGACCAATTTCTTAGTGTTGAAACTGCTAGGGTCCGAATAATTCTATTGTAAGGTTAAAGGTATCAAGATGTGATTTCCACATCAATTAGTCCACAACTTTTAATGGCAGCCTAGATTAAGCCATGTTTTCCTCACTTATGTTCATTGTTTTGTTACTCTGAATGATTTGGACATTGGACTCAAAAGCTATGGTAATTCCGGAGAGTAAAAACTATGGTAATGATTTTCATCTCTTTATAAATATTCTGGGCTTATAAGACATCGAATGACAGTGTCATGTGGGTGTTTACACCCAATAAGAAATTGTCACAATTGGACCCACAAGTTAATTTTTGCAAAAAAAAATAAAAAAATTCTAACAGCTTCAAAAGTGACAGAACTTAATTGAAAAATGTATTATGTTTTATAAATGGTGTCTGGTGAGTACACGATATAGTTTCTCATTTACCACATTAAGTCAAAAGCAGAAAAGCAGAAGAAAACAAGAGGGAAAATTTGTGCATTCAATGATATAATTCACCCCAGTAGAAGAAATTTCACCTTCCCCACTTAACGGTTTCCTTTCTATTACACCTACCAGTATTAGACACGATCTGCAAATTCGGTATGACAATAATATGGAACTAGTTTAGTTTGAGTATTAGCGGGTTCGAGTGGTAATCAGATACACTCGTTAGGCTCCTTAAATAAATTAGTCAAATATTAACTCAATTATTTATGACATAAACTCTCTAAACATGACTTTTACATGATTTATACAAGATAAGAACCAAATATATAATGAGCTTATTTTTTAACAAGACAAAACTCAGACATGACACCACCCATTGATAACTTTACTGTTCTGTTAGTTGTATTCGCAATGAATTATGTTTGAATGGCATTTCGAAAGAAAACCATCCACTAGATATCATGTATCTTGTAGAAAATAAGGATAGGTAACATAATTGACACCACATTAATTAGAAGTGACAAAAAAGGACATGGAATTGACACAATATTCTCTAGTTTCTTTCATTAAAGTTATCACCAGCCAAAACATAGCAAAGAAAACCATTGAACAGACCATGTTCGTTGTAGGAAAAATCCTCAGTTTTTTGGTTTCATTTCTTCTCTTCAGATCTTGTTCTTCCATCGACACAATTACCCCGAACCAAACTATGAAAGATGGTGACATATTAGTCTCTAATGGTGGATCCTTCGCGCTCGGGTTCTTTAGCCCTGGCAGTTCCAAGAACCGATATGTCGGGATCTGGTACAACAAAGTACCAGAACAAACAATAGTTTGGATAGCAAACAGAGACAATCCAATCACTGACTTCTCCGGAGTTCTCTCTATCAGTGAAACAGGAAATCTCCTTTTACACGACAAAAAAAGAGAGAATATTTTGGTTTGGTCCGCTAATGTTTCAGCCTTGACCGCCACGAAAGCTTCTTCAGCTCAGCTCTTGGATACTGGTAACCTAGTGTTGCTTCAAGGAAGGGTTGTTGTATGGCAAAGCTTTGATTACCCTACAGACACTCTGCTTCCTTCTATGAAACTTGGGGTGGACCGGAGGACCGGTCTGAACCGGTTCTTGACATCCTGGAAGTCAAGTGAGGATCCAGGAACAGGGGAGTATTCCTACAAAATGGATCCTAATGGGTCACCCCAGATTTTCTTGTCCAAGGGTTTAGTAAGGATATGGCAAACCAGACCATGGGTTGGGCTTAAATGGAGTGGGATCCCTGAGATGCCTTCAAATTTCATCTACAACACTAGTTATGTTGACAATGAAGATGAGGTATATGTGGTGAATTATATTCATAATGCCTCTGTTTTGTCAAGGTCGGTGATCAAACAGCCTGGGGTTATCGAAAGACTCACTTGGACAGAAGGGGGCCATAGATGGGTTAGGTACGCCTCCGCCCCTAGAGACAAGTGTGACCGTTATGGTCATTGCGGTGCCTATGGTATTTGTGATCCATATAGAAATCCAGACCCGTTCGAATGCACTTGCCTTCCGGGTTTTGAGCCCAAGTCAGAACATGACTGGTACTTGAGAGATGGGTCCAATGGGTGCGTGAGGAAGAAAGGGGAACAATTGTGTGGACATAGGGAGGGATTTGTGACGTTTGCACATGCAAGGGTCCCCGATACCTTGACCGCACGTGTGAACAAAACTATGGGAATGAAAGCATGCAAGGAGTTGTGCTTGAGCAACTGCTCTTGCACAGGGTACGCAAGTGTTGATGTTAATGGTACAGGAAATGGTTGCATTACTTGGTATGAAGACATGATAGATACAAGGCAATTTTTAGTCTGGGGCCAGGATTTATACATACATGCGAGTGCAGTTGAGTTAGGTATGGCACCAAATTCTATGTTGATTTTCTAGTGGTAACTGTTTAATTTTTCGAGCATTAGCGGTCAAAATCCTCTGCTTGTTTATAATTTGTTTTCCCGAGGGGTGGGAGGGTGGGGGGCAAGGGGAAGGGGATGAGCCTGGAAACCGCAATCTTGGGTTAGTTTGCACCAATTTTTTGTGAAGATAAGTAGTTTTTGAGCCATATCAAAAAAAATATTTGAACTCTAAGCCTTTATCAAATCAATCAGATATTTTCTTTCACTGTTTCTTTATTTTTCCAGCTCTGTATTCAAAAAAGTCGAAGAGCTTGCATCGCAAAAAGTTGGTGGCAATTGTCGTAGTATCCTTCACTGCAATGTTTCTCACACTGTCCTTGGTGTATGCATTGGCCATGAAGAAGCGAAAAGGTAAACATGTTATTCTTATTAGTATGACTATAGTTTAATAGAGCCCATCTTCCTGTCAAAATTAGTTGAAATCTTTCACTTGTTGACTAAGTACTACAAAGGTGGATCAATGCAGCAAACTAGTAACCTTCATGAATATAGCCTCTATGGCTCACTATTTGATGATTAGTGTGGGACCATCAAACGCTATGCAAATTAGGACTCGCATTGCAATATGGATTGTTTAGGCAACAATCGAGACTTTGATAAATTTTAATACCTTACATCATGTCGATCTGTGATCTCTCAGTATGATGCATCATTTACTATGTAAAACTATTAACTCAAAAATAAATTCTGATTCTTTATAGCAATACATGTAGTGTAGGTGATCAACTAGCCTTTATTGCAGATTTGTGTTTAACCGCGTTTGATGACAGGTAAAAGAAGAAGTCCAAAATTTCCAATTAGACGCAATAGTTCACTGTTCTCTGAAGGACCTTCAGGGGAAAAAGAGATCAACGAAAGTGGGACAAACACAGATTTACAATTCTTTGATCTTAGTTCTGTAGTTGTTGCTACAGAAAACTTCTCTATCTCTAATAGACTTGGAGAAGGAGGTTTTGGCACAGTTTATAAGGTAGACTCCCTCAAATTTTGTCTAACTTCCTTCCAATAGTGTGCAACATATATGCATGCATAACTGTCTTCATTCAGAAGGAAAGTAAAAATATAGTAAACCGCCCTTCATGAATGGCGATGCAGGGTGGGATGGGCTTGAGTAAGCCAGGATTTCACTTGGACAACATTTTAACAAGCCTGAATTTTGCGATCTATAATTTCAGGGTCGCCTAGACAATGGGCAAGAAATAGCCGTCAAAAGGCTATCAAAGAATTCAAGACAAGGGGTAGAAGAGTTGAAGATTGAAGTGAAACTGATTGCCAGACTACAACACAGAAATCTTGTGAGACTCTTGGGCTGCTGCATTCAAGAAGAAGAAAAGATGTTAATCTATGAATATTTGCCAAACAAATGTTTGGACTCTTTCGTCTTTGGTATGTCCACTGCTCTTAAAACACCACTTTTGTTCATTTTGTTTCCGTAATATTTTGAAATTACTTAGAAGTAAATCATTGAACAGAAAATATTTTACACATGTCAAGTGTATTACTCACCCGATATGCATTATTGCAACTGTCAAATTGTTGTGCAGATAAAGAAAAAAGGGCAATGGTAGATTGGAGAAAACGCTTTGAAATCATTTTGGGAATTACTGGAGGGATGATATATCTTCACCAAGACTCAAGACTAAGGATCATCCATAGGGATCTAAAAACCAGCAATGTACTGCTAGATGCCACCATGAATCCCAAAATCTCAAACTTTGGTATGGCAAAAATTTTTGATGGGGACCAAATTGAAGCAAACACCAATAGAGTAGTTGGAACATAGTATGTATCACAGCAAGAGGGGAGAGAGAAAGGGGCAGAGAGAGGCCCCAGAAAGAATAAAACTTAGTTTTAACAATGTACTTAACTTTGTGTGATTGCAGTGGTTATATGTCACCAGAGTATGCAATGGAAGGACTATTCTCTATTAAGTCTGATGTTTATAGCTTTGGAGTTATGCTACTACAGATCATCAGCGGCAGGAAGAACAACAGTTACTATCAAGAGAGTTCTCTTAATTTGGTTGGGCATGTAAGTAAATGCAAACAAATTGCATTCCAAGCGAAGCTTTGCTTTTTCATCAGAGAGAGTTTTTAACTCTCAAATGCTAGCTCTCCATTCATCAAAGTTATCAAATCCTATTCTGTAAATATCTACATTGGTATCAGAGTACCAAGTTATCAAAATTGTTCACTGTCGTCAAATTACCTCTGTCGTCAAAAGAAATCATCTGCTTCTTTATCATTTTTTCTGCAAATTGCCTAAGCCAGTCTAAACCAACCCAAAAGTCAATGCCTTTATTGTTGCCAACCAAAAATATTGCCTTTTGGTCTTGATCCATACTCTAGCTACTGGTGGTGTTTTTTTGTCAAGACTTTTGCATAGTCTTCGAAGCCAATAAAGCAAGGCAAATTTTTTTTTCCTGATGGTCTTCAAGGTTTGGTGCTACAAATTAATAATCAAAGCAATCCTCTTTGTCTTACAGTTTTGTTCAACGCCCACACTGCAATTATTTTTTTGATCAACTTCTGTCCCTACAATTTTTTTGGTACAAATCAAGAAAGCAGATCGTGGTTATTTCGAAGGAGTTTCAGTGACGCCAAGTAGCACTCTCGAAATCACACATCGGTAACAAAATTAAATCGGGTCAGTTCTAATTAATTTTACCTAGTAATTTATTTTCTATAATTTGTCCATATGGGGTCAAAGGTTGCTAGTGTAGAACTTAGCAAAATCGAGAGACTTAATGGTACAAATTATTCAACTTGAAAATGTAGGATTCGTCACATATTATTTCAAGATAAAGTTGAATATTTCATTGACACACCATACCAGAAAGAACCTATGACACCCCAAAATCCGGGGGTCCGTTGATTACCCATCAACCCGCGGAATACCCGTAGATACCGAGTAATTCGATATCACTCTGTTATGCCCCATTTTCCGGGGTCCTTAATTTTAACGAAATTCGGGCAGAGTCTCCTTTGTACGGGGAGCTCTACCCAAAACACAACCTGTGCAACATATATTCAAATGACCCATCTGAGGCCCAATTTAAAACAATGACCGCACCGGGTCCATTTATAAGTAAACAGTGGCCACACCGGGTCCAATAATTCATACTTATACAAAACATATAAATATCACAAGTGTTTTACATTTCAAACCCATCCAAATCACTTCCAAATTCATCCCAAATATGCATAATGAAATTCCTACATTATACAAAGTCCATGGAAATCCATTTCATACAATTCCATATATGTACACATCCAACTTATTTGGAATTTATATGAAAGTTATACCATTTAACCATAAAAGCCACATTCTGGCTTCTTCAACTTTGAGGCCCCAAATGAGAACCTCCCTCCCGCGAATGATGCGCACCTGAAATGTTTCCCTTATAGGGTGAGCCAACGCCCGGTAGAGTGTTTCCTACAGAGGCTACTCCTCAACCTATATGCATATGAAATGTTCACATGCACAACCACAATTCCCATAACCATTCCATCAAGTAATATGATTAAATGATGTAATGCTAGAATGTCATGCCATGAATGAGGTGAGACCCACCCATGTGCATCCAACCCGAGTCCACTCCGCCTCCCTTTACATGTCAATGCCATGTATGTTAAACCCGGGCTACCCAAGCCCCATAAAATGAGATGAGACTCATGTACTCAACCCGAGCCTGCCCCGGCTCAACATGAAATGAGATGTGACTCATTTACGCACTCACCCCGAGCCCTTCCCAGCTCGACAACACAATGCAATGCCAATATGTAATGAATCCGTCAATTGACGAAAAATTCACCCAATGATCGTTTGAAATAAAAGTTGTTTTATTATAAAACCAAATCATTGATGGGTGTTACTCATTGAATGAGTACTTTATAAATCAAAATCTTGTGTCTTGATGGGCAACGGATTTTGGTATCTCAACCGCCGGTTCCGTAAACACCAGCACTTTTCTGGAATTTCACCGCCGGACAAATGCCTGAACCATGTAACCGGGTCTTGCACCCGAGGGGGGATCTATCCCTTCTTGCTATACCCAGACACAAGTTTTTCCTTTATGCATGTAACCGGGCAACTCAAATGAATATTCAATCCATCTTTCCCGAGCCCACCATCAAACACCAAGTATGGTGTTGATTAATGCAACCATACCACCATACTCATGAATGACTCCCATGAATGTGACACAACCTTATGCCCAATATGCTATGACCGCCAATGAGCAACTCTTTTCATGTCCACATGCATTTAATACCACATAGATTGTGGTACAATACCCATGCACAAACACACCCACACCCATGCTAACATCCCATGAATGTGATGCCCATGTCCACATACATTTAATACCACATAGATTGTGGTATAAACACCCATGCACAACATCCTTATGACACAATGTCCATGTATGCGATGTTCCCGTGCATATGCAATGCAATGAACCATTGTCACTTGTATATCATGTTCATATATAATGAATGTCATATGAACTAATCTCACACAATCAATTCCATTCCATGTCAATTTACATCATAACCATATAAATTCCATACTTCATCTCAACATTGATACATCAAAACCATATATCAATAATTCATAATTTCAACATAAATCATATCGTACACATATGATTTTCATTCCCCACCTAAGGCATAACATGTTATTTATCCAAATAACAACTTCAATTTATTTAAGCATTTTATCAAACACCTTCAAGGCAAACAACATGTGATCACACAATTTTGCCAACTTTCTCATAACTCTAGAAATTCCAATAGGCCATTTCTACTTAACAACTTAGGATAAAATCATTTTACCCATTTCCTTCATTTTCAATACCCATATACATATATAGAGGTCAATATATGTATATACGTGTATATATATATATATACAAAATATGCCAATAACACACTTAAACTAAAAGGTGCATGATAACACATAACAACCCACAAAAATTAGCACAAAGCAGCCCACAAAAATCAGCCCAAAGCAGCCCACGAAATCAGCCACTAAGCAGCCCCTTAAACAGCCTGTATACAGCTCAATTACAACCCTCAAAATGGCCCAAATACAACCCACATACTGCCCAAATACAGCCCACATAAAATGAGATTTTTAGGTTTGGAATAAACCCAAGTAGGAGAACCCCTACCTCTCGTAGTGTGAGAATCCCGTAGGAAGCTCCCAAGACCCGAAAACCCAACTCGAAGCTTGATTTTCCCAACTCCTGAAATCTCACATTCGGTGAAATTCGTTGTTTTTGGTTCCCACGCGTAGCCCTCGTTGCGTAGATCAACTCTCCCTTCTTGCTCGACGGAATCCGAGCGACGGTTGCCAGAGAAATCGCCGGAGAAAGCCTAAGAAAACCCTTTTTTTCTCTTCCCTCTCCCTCTCTCTGTTTTTACGTCTGAAACCAGACTGATTTCAGCAGAAATATCTGCTGAAAATCAGAATTTTAAGCCTATTTATATTTTTCAATGTGTGGTTCAGATCGCGCCACACGCCCACTCTTCGTTCGGGTTTATTTTCGTCCCGAAACGATTAAAATTCGTCCCGATTTAAGTTCAAATTATTTCTATGAACTCTAATTAAATTATTTTCAATTTTCTCACATTTTGTCCAAAATTTCGTTTTTGGGGTCACCCGAGACCCGACTGTCTCGTAAAACGTGAAAAATCCGACTATTTCGGAATTTGATGAAATTTTACATGGTCACTAGATTTCGCGAGACGAATTCAACGGCAAAGTCCGTTTCGTTATCCGAGCTCTAGAAAAATTTAGGTTCGCAACCCATTCATAGTGGCAAATTATTGTTTTGCCCCTTTGTGAATAGTTCAAATTTTCCGGGGTTTCACAGAACCACCCCTCTTAATCCTGAGATATTTAATTGACTTGTACATATAATGATTGTTACTTTAATTCATCAAAGAGCGGGATTCATATTTGAGTCAAAAAATTCAGTGAATTCGGAGATGACATTATTTTGATGGTAAAAATTAATCATTAAAGAAAATCATGCCCTGATATTTAAATGAGTTGATGATGTCCTCTTGAGGAAGCATATAAATTTTGTCCATGTCAAACTCTGCAGATAGATTTAATTATCCGATATGACAAATAAGTTAAGTGGTAAGATCTTAAGGATAAATGAAGTTAATTAAATATAATTGTTAGTAAGTTAATTAATTGGCAGACATTTGTAATTTTCAATGTGGAAAAATTATTAACCATATAATAATGAGCTTGAAATATAATTTTGAGATAAGATACGAGAGATCAATAATAAGTTTTTAGTGGACTAACTTATTATTAATGGACTATAAGATGTTTTTGTTCTAAGTCGAACCTAGGATTCCTAGGCCCATTGAAAGTCTGACCCTTATTTCTCCTCAGGGTCTCTACTGTAGCCTATAAACAAACATACTCACTAGTTCTCTTAGACATAACCTTTACCTTCCTGTTTAGAAGAGCGAGCGAGCGAGAGAGAGAAAGAGAGAGAGAGAGAGAGAGGGAGAAAATTTAGAGGATTGCAGCTCACATTGCATTCAGATTTTAGCATCGAGAAGGACATACAGTAGAAGATCGTGAGATTTATCTAGCCAACTGTTTGATCTGCATCAATCTTTGTTCGTGTTGTTCACGCTTCAAGAGCTAAACCCTAATTCCGCCTTGCATGGTTAATAGATGAATACATTTTTTTTTTGTATTCTATTATACGTGTCGTCAATGATTCTTGGGACTGCGTTCCAAAATCATGTACGTACGTATATTAGCATGAATTTACACATTGAATCTATCTAGTAAACCCACCACAAACACAAATATAAACATAAACCATCTAATCAATCCCTACAGGGCCAAAAACTCTTTAACAAGGGCATCTACTGTAAACCCCCACATATTTATATTAATATAGTAATGTACTTGTTTAGTGATTCTTATATATGTAATGACGTAAAAATAAAATAAAGTCCGCTGGAATTTTCGTGCACCAGATTTTAGAATATAAACAGTGCACGTGAACAGTGCACATGAACAGTGTACTAGCTGCAACTTCAAGCCCAATTTCGATCTTGATGCAGTCAATATCTCTCCAAACTCAAAACACGGAAGTTGTAGAACTCTTTCTTAGCGTTCTATAGCATCTTGAATCATCTCAATCGGATCTCAGATGAGAGAGTTATGCCCAGATAACGAAACGATATCGAAACAGTCCAATTGTGCACGTGAACAGTGCACGTAAACAGTGTACTAGCTGCGACTTCAAGTCCAATTTCGATCTTAATGCAGTCAATATCTCTCAAAACTCAAAACATGGAAGTTGTAGAACTCTTTCTTAGAGTTCCATAGCATCTTGAATCATCTCAATCGGAGCTCGGATGAGAGAGTTATGTCCAGATAACGAAACGATGTCGAAACAGTCCAATTAGTTTCGTTTTGCATTTAACGTCTCCATTTGCATCCTAAATCAAAATATAAGAATAATGAGTACATTTAGGTTTCAAATAAGTATAAAAGGTTAAATATTAAAATAGAAAAATATGACATTTTGCATTCTCATCAATATATTGAAACCATAAGAAAAAAATAGTAATTTTAGTATTTCGAGTGTAAATTTATTTTAGTTTGAAATAAATCATAAAAATAAATGTTTTTAGGTTAAAATAACATTAAAAATGAATCCAAAACATCGAAAAACCTTAGGATAGTCATATGGATCAAATTGGAGATTTTAGTGGCAGAACCGTAATTTTGGAGAAAGCCAAAACAGCCTATGAACAGTAACTTCGGGGTTGGCTGTGTTTAAAACACTAATTTCAGCCCTTTACTCTCATTTCTTTCACTCCACTCTCACCCCACACCTCTTGGAACCTTAGAGGAAGATTAAGGGAGGAAGAAAAGGGAAGAATGAGGTCTATAGGGCTTGGACTTTCACTTGGAATCTTTGATTCAAGGTAGAGGTTTTCTCTCATTCACTTACATTGAGGCTATGATATTTATATATGTATGTTTTGGCTATAAATGTTATATTTATGATATGAAATCATCATATCTTAGTCTTTTTTTGCAAAGATTACATGCTTGAACAAAGTTATGGTTGAATACCCATGAAATCCCTTTTCTTGTCTTAAAAACCCTAGTATTTGAAAATGATGGATTTTCTTCTTAAATGTGTTCTTTGTTATTGATTTCTAAACCATAGTGATTTGTGTTGAGTAGTAAAATGACGTGGTTACGATCTTTTGTATTTTCCTAATTTTTTATTGAAATTGCCTCATAATGGATTTGTGGATCTTTGGAAAAATTGCTTGTAAATTGGGGATTTATGGAATCATTGGTTATGTGTGATGATTGTTGGTATGATATGTTCTTGTATGGTTGTTGGAATGAACATGGGTGAGAGGTTCCTTGTAAAGATACTCATTCCTTCTCAAGAGGTTCCCGGTAAGGATGCTTGGAAAACAATACCGTGATGAGTGAGAGGTTCCTTGTAAGGATGTTCATTCCTTCTCAGGAGGTTCCTTGTAAGGATGCTTGAGAAACAAATATAACATGGAGGGGGTGGAGGTTACTGTTAAGTATGCTACCTGCCAAAGAGAACCTTGAGGGGGTGGAGGTTACCGTTAAGTATGCCGCCTGCCCAAAAGACTTGTTGGAAATTGTTTATGGTGAAACCGATTATTATTTTTACGCTGTGCTCGTTTATTCATTTAATTACTGTTTTTACATAAACCTGAGATCTGTTTGAAATGTCACTGTTTTATTTCAAATTGTATATCTATGTTATGTTGAAAAATAAGACCGACCGTTTTCTTTACTTTTCTAAACTTTGTTCGAGTTTGGGAGGATTTTCCTACAAAACTTCGTGCTCACCCCCTACATATAAACCTTTTCAGATTTTACCCTTGAGGAGGCGGCGGGAGTTGAGGAACCCGTGGATTGGGAGGCCCCACCCGAGGGGAATCTAGATCCCGAGGTGGACATGTAGAGCTATAAGTTTCTTTTGTACTAGACTAGAGAAATTATTTTGAGATCATGTAAAGTCTAGTATTTTGTTATTCCGCTGCGTTATCATAGTTTAATTCTTTGGAAATGTAAATGCCATTGTTGGGCATATTCTTTTGATATTGTGGTCATGGCTTGGCTTATTATTTTGGAATGTTATTGTGGGTATTACATACGGTGAATGGAAATCTTTTGGGATAATGTTGTAAATATTTTATGGATAAATGAACCCGGTGTGGTCGATGTAGTATAATTGCACAGGTTGTGTTTTGGGTAGAGCTCCCCGAACAAAGGAGACTCTGCCCGAATTTTGTTAAATTAAGGACCCCCGGTTATTTATGGATTTTATTAGTGCTCTCACGGTGTAAATGGTTGTTAGTATGTAATGCTGTCCAAGGGGGTATTTGGGGCGTTACGTCTACTGACTCGTTCAACATTTACGAATCCTTTCCAAGAATAGTATACTAGCCCTTAGCCTCGAACGTACGTAAATAAATAGTAGTTGACCCTTGCAAGAAACCAAATCCCCTACGAGTGTTAAGGCAACCACCAAATCCTCAAGGTGGAAGTCCATGATGCTGTTAAAATGTTGGGAGCTCTCAAGGCCCCTGGACCTGATGGTTTTTTCTGGTATCTTCTATCAGAAGTTCTGGCATATTGTGGGCAAAGATATTGTCCAAATGGTGAAGCGATTCTTTGAGGAAGGTCAGATGATGGAAGATCTAAATCTCTCAATTTTGGTTCTCATCCCGAAGGAAAACGCCCCAGAAACAGTAGCACAATTCAGACCCATTGCACTTTGCAACTTCTTGTACAAAGTGATCTCAAAAGTTATGGCTAATAGAATGAAGGGAATTATGAGTTCCATTATTTCTCCGAACCAGGCGGCATTTGTGCCTAACAGACAGATTCAGGACAGTATTATAATTGCCAATGAACTATTCCATCATCTGAAAGGGAAAAAGAAAGGAAAAATCCCTGAGATTGCAGTGAAGATGGATACCAGCAAAGCATATGATCGTGTGGAGTGGGACTTCCTGGAGGCAACCATGCTCAAAATGGGTTTCAATGCTCGATGGGTGAATCTTATTATGCAGTGCGTGACGACTGTCTCCTTTAAGGTGCTGCTAAATGGCGAAAGAAGATGCGATATCAAGCCCCAAAGGGGAATTAGACAAGGCGACCCAATCTCCCCATACCTATTTATCATTGTGGCAGACGTTCTCTCATCCATGCTGAACAAAGGGATTCAGGACCGAAGATTTGAAGGGATCAAGGTTAGAAGAAGAAGCCCGGTAATCTCCCACCTGTTTTTTGCTGATGACTCCCTTCTTTTTCTGAAAGCAAAGGAGGAAGGTGTGATGGCCCTGTTAAGCATTCTTCAGCGCTACTGTACAGCCTCGGGGCAGAGTGCAAACAACCAGAAGTCGGGTATCATTTTCTCCTCCAATACCACCACAGAACAAAAGAACTCCTTATGCAGCTTGTTAGGTATGCAATGCCTCCCTCATAATGCCAAATATCTGGGAATTCCAATAGCATGGGGTGCCTCGAGGAGAGAAGTCCTTGGGTTCATTCTCGAAAGAATCATAAGGAAATTGCAAGGATGGAAAAGTAACTGTCTATCACAGGCGGGCAAGGAGGTCCTCATCAAGGCTGTTATTCAAGCCATCCCCAATTACATCATGTCTGTAGTGGACCTTCCTAAATACTTCTGTCAGAAAATTAATAGCTATGTAAGGAAGTTTTGGTGGAGTAATGGGGAGGAAAGGAATGGGATATGTTGGAAGAAATGGGATATGATGACTGATCCAAAGGAAGAGGGAGGCATGGGGTTCAGAGACTTCAAAATATTTAACCAAGCTCTTTTGGCCAAACAATGCTGGAGACTTATCAATTGTCCTGATGCATTTTGGGCAAAATTTCTGAAAGCAATCTATTTCCCTAATGAGGATTTTATGAAAGCTTCAAGGGGGACCAGACCATCTTGGATCTGGACCAGTCTTCTCCAAGGGAGGTATCTACTTGAAAAAGGAATTTTGTGGCAGGTTAGGGATGGGAATTTGGTTGACTTCTGGGAGGATAAATGGATTCCCCAACTCCCCACATTTGGGATCCAAACGCCCAAGATGCAGGGTTGTCCTATTAACAAGGTGGCAGACGCTATGAAGATGAACTCAACAGAATGGAACATTGATCTTCTACAAGAAACTATCCCAAGTGAAGAACTTAAAGCTATCAAGAATATCCCCATTTCAATCACAGGAGGAACGGATAAAAGAATATGGAGGCCAAACAAGAAAGGGGAATTCTCGGTTAAATCCGGCTATAGATTGGGTAAGTCTCAGGATCATGGACAGAGGGAACCAAGTACTTCTTTCTCCCCTCATCCGAAGATGTGGCAGGTGGTTTGGAACATGGTGTCTACCCCTAAAGTGAAACACTTCTGGTGGAAGGCTTGTCACAATGCACTTGCAACGCAGGAGAATATGTACATGAGAAGATGCTCATCTTCACCAATGTGTCCAATTTGTTGTGATGCCCCAGAATCTATTGAGCACATCCTGTTTGAATGTAACTGGTTGAAGAAAGTGTGGTTTGGTCTGGATATGATGTTTACGCAGGAGAAGGAAGGTTTCTGTTCCATCATCCAAAGAACTTTGCAGGTTTTGGAATTAGCAAAGAATACCCAAGACAGTTATGAAATCATGGGGAAAATGGCTACAGCAAGCTGGGTTATATGGAAGACTGTGTTAAATGGGGAAAATGCTCATCTTCACCAATGTGGTTTTGATGATGAATCCCTAAACGCATTGGCAACTGTGTTAAAGGCAAAAAGAATGTGGAGCGATTTGTTAAGTGCGAGAGAAAAAGGAAGTCAAATAATACATCAGGCATCATTGGAGGTGGAGGAGACAAGACAACAGTCAGTTCCTGAGTCGTTTATCTTCTGCGATGGGGCCTATAAAACTGAAATGAACAAAGCAGCATGTGGAATTCTTCTTTTCCATTCGGAGGAAGGCCTGGTAGATGGAATCGCAAAGAACTTTCGAGCGACTTCAAGCATAGCAGCAGAGGTTGAGGCGGTAAGACAAGCTTGCCTTCTTGTCTACACTAGGAATTTGGAGAATGTCACTGTGTTTAGCGACTGCCTCAGTGTCATTAAGCTGAGTGTATCGGAAGATGCCCCCCCCTGGGACATTAGAATTTTGATAGAGGATATTAGATTCTATGCTAATTTACACAACATTGGTTTTTTACACAAGCCGAGGGCCCGTAATCGGGCGGCTCACTGGGTGGCAGCTGCCGCTATGAACAGTTCACTGCCTTTGGACTGGGTTGGCTCACCCCCGCAAGAGCTTATGGCTTTTATTCTGAATGATTGTAACCAAAATTTCCCCACTTAATGAAATGAATACACATGTGTTGTTTTGATCAAAAAAAAAAAAACAGTGCACATGAACAGTGTACTAGCTGCAACTTCAAGCCCAATTTCGATCTTGATGCAGTCAATATCTCTCCAAACTCAAAACACGGAAGTTGTAGAACTCTTTCTTAGCGTTCCATATCATCTTGAATCATCTCAATCGGAGCTCAGATGAGAGAGTTATGCCCAGATAACGAAACGATATCGAAACAGTCCAATTGTGCACGTGAACAGTGCACGTAAACAGTGTACTAGCTGCGACTTCAAGTCCAATTTCGATCTTAATGCAGTCAATATCTCTCAAAACTCAAAACATGGAAGTTGTAGAACTCTTTCTTAGAGTTCCATAGCATCTTGAATCATCTCAATCGGAGCTCGGATGAGAGAGTTATGTCCAGATAACGAAACGATGTCGAAACAGTCCAATTAGTTTCGTTTTGCATTTAACGTCTCCATTTGCATCCTAAATCAAAATATAAGAATAATGAGTACATTTAGGTTTCAAATAAGTATAAAAGGTTAAATATTAAAATAGAAAAATATGACATTTTGCATTCTCATCAATATATTGAAACCATAAGAAAAAAATAGTAATTTTAGTATTTCGAGTGTAAATTTATTTTAGTTTGAAATAAATCATAAAAATAAATGTTTTTAGGTTAAAATAACATTAAAAATGAATCCAGAACATCGAAAAACCTTAGGATAGTCATATGGATCAAATTGGAGATTTTAATGGCAGAACCGTAATTTTGGAGAAAGCCAAAACAGCCTATGAACAGTAACTTCGGGGTTGGCTGTGTTTAAAACACTAATTTCAGCCCTTTACTCTCATTTCTTTCACTCCACTCTCACCCCACACCTCTTGGAACCTTAGAGGAAGATTAAGGGAGGAAGAAAAGGGAAGAATGAGGTCTATAGGGCTTGGACTTTCACTTGGAATCTTTGATTCAAGGTAGAGGTTTTCTCTCATTCACTTACATTGAGGCTATGATATTTATATATGTATGTTTTGGCTATAAATGTTATATTTATGATATGAAATCATCATATCTTAGTCTTTTTTTGCAAAGATTACATGCTTGAACAAAGTTATGGTTGAATACCCATGAAATCCCTTTTCTTGTCTTAAAAACCCTAGTATTTGAAAATGATGGATTTTCTTCTTAAATGTGTTCTTTGTTATTGATTTCTAAACCATAGTGATTTGTGTTAAGTAGTAAAATGACGTGGTTACGATCTTTTGTATTTTCCTAATTTTTTATTGAAATTGCCTCATAATGGATTTGTGGATCTTTGGAAAAATTGCTTGTAAATTGGGGATTTATGGAATCATTGGTTATGTGTGATGATTGTTGGTATGATATGTTCTTGTATGGTTGTTGGAATGAACATGAGTGAGAGGTTCCTTGTAAAGATACTCATTCCTTCTCAAGAGGTTCCCGGTAAGGATGCTTGGAAAACAATACCGTGACGAGTGAGAGGTTCCTTGTAAGGATGTTCATTCCTTCTCAGGAGGTTCCTTGTAAGGATGCTTGAGAAACAAATATAACATGGAGGGGGTGGAGGTTACTGTTAAGTATGCTACCTGCCAAAGAGAACCTTGAGGGGGTGGAGGTTACCGTTAAGTATGCCGCCTGCCCAAAAGACTTGTTGGAAATTGTTTATGGTGAAACCGATTATTATTTTTACGCTGTGCTCGTTTATTCATTTAATTACTGTTTTTACATAAACCTGAGATCTGTTTGAAATGTCACTGTTTTATTTCAAATTGTATATCTATGTTATGTTGAAAAATAAGACCGACCGTTTTCTTTACTTTTCTAAACCTTGTTCGAGTTTGGGAGGATTTTCCTACAAAACTTCGTGCTCACCCCCTACATATAAACCTTTTCAGATTTTACCCTTGAGGAGGCGGCGGGAGTTGAGGAACCCGTGGATTGGGAGGCCCCACCCGAGGGGAATCTAGATCCCGAGGTGGACATGTAGAGCTATAAGTTTCTTTTGTACTAGACTAGAGAAATTATTTTGAGATCATGTAAAGTCTAGTATTTTGTTATTCCGCTGCGTTATCATAGTTTAATTCTTTGGAAATGTAAATGCCATTGTTGGGCATATTCTTTTGATATTGTGGTCATGGCTTGGCTTATTATTTTGGAATGTTATTGTGGGTATTACATACGGTGAATGGAAATCTTTTGGGATAATGTTGTAACTATTTTATGGATAAATGAACCCGGTGTGGTCGATGTAGTATAATTGCACAGGTTGTGTTTTGGGTAGAGCTCCCCGAACAAAGGAGACTCTGCCCGAATTTTGTTAAATTAAGGACCCCCGGTTATTTATGGATTTTATTAGTGCTCTCACGGTGTAAATGGTTGTTAGTATGTAATGCTGTCCAAGGGGGTATTTGGGGCGTTACGTCTACTGACTCGTTCAACATTTACGAATCCTTTCCAAGAATAGTATACTAGCCCTTAGCCTCGAACGTACGTAAATAAATAGTAGTTGACCCTTGCAAGAAACCAAATCCCCTACGAGTGTTAAGGCAACCACCAAATCCTCAAGGTAGGAAAACTTATACTCTACGATACAAATTCGAGTGTAATCCTGGTTCATCACATCCACCCACATAAGAGATAATAACAACACTTTTCCACAAAATTCATGTATACCGTAATCCATTGCTCCACAATTCTCAAGTAAAAGAATGATTAAAGCAAAACATATAAGAGATCGTAAAAAGAAGTGTCCATGTTTGCAATATTGAAGATCTAGGGTTTTTAATCAAGAAACTTCAATTTTGGATGTAAATTATGTGTTTATTCAAGAATTGAAGCACATATTAAAAAGAAATTTAAAACGTTGAAGGTCTATCACATAGATAGGAATGTAAATCAAGTAGGGTTTTCCAATCAATAACGAATGAATCTTGTGTATAACTCATGTATTTTTCAAGAAACGACTCATAGGTTCAAACAAATGAGAAAACATTATTGATCTATAATTTATATTGTAATAGAGATGAAAAATATATAAATATACATCGCTAATCTCAATGAATGAGTTTGAGGAAGAACCACTACATTGATTCCTTGGATAATTGATCATAACATGTTTTGACGAGATTTTCATTCATTAATCCTTCAAGATCTAGCCCATTTTCTTTCTCTGAACTCCTTTTAGCTTCCTAGGGTTGAAATCTATGTATAGGAATACTAAAATACGGCCCTAGGGAATTTATAGTGTCAAAACAGAAAAAATCCTAAAAACTAATCTGGAAAAATTTTAGTGAGGCATTCAGACGGTTCCAGGGGCGTCCGAGCGCCACCAACTATCTGGTTTGCACAATTTCACTTTCTAGACGGGCGTCCGAACGCTTATGGAGGCGTCAAAATGCCAACAAATTTCTATCCAGACTTCTGGCTCAATTTTGACTTAGATTTACAAAAATTTCATGATATACTCTTTTGTAACCCTTGAAGTCTACTTTCTAATTCCATGAGAATAAGGACAAACAGAGTTTGGAGTAAACATTTACAACCAAAATACTAAGGTAGTTCCAAATTCCTTCCTACCCAAATTCTCTCCAAAATTCGTTTTAACTTTGAATACTTTCAAACATTTAATACACCCCATATCATATTTTCCAAGGTTTCTCGATCTTCCAGATTCAATGGTGGTCTTAGTTTAACGTAAAAATATTTAAAAAATTACTTAGCCACCCTTCTCAAACTTAAACACTTCTGAAACTAGATTTGACCTGAAAGTCAATACGTGCGAAACTCAAACTTCATGATCAGTCTTTCAATAATACTTTGAATTTTCTACCATCGTTTTATTTATCTTAGGAGAACTTTTAAGATGATATTATCCTTATTTAATAATAGTATGGGGTCTTACAGAACCTCTATAAATCTTGTTTGTCATTCTTCTACCCTACTTATTTGCATTATCCATATTACATTGCTTATCATGCACATTATCTTCTTGCAAAGCTTATCTTTGTCTAAATTCTGAAAAGACAATAAAATAAATATGTCAAATGATTATTATGCAACATATGACAAAACAATGAAGACAATAAAACCAGGAGAAGAAGAAAGGAAGGAAAGAATAAATAAAGAGGGGAAAGATTCTCTAGTTTGATGAAAATACTATCCTCTTTCTTTTTCCCACCAAATTATATCAATTCAAAATCCCTATCAAGTGTTACGTACCTTTCTTGTCTTTAAAGTTTCCAAAGCCTTCTTTTTTTCAAGAGGTTTCTTATGATATCCTTTAAGAGTTATTCTTTGTCCAAGTGTCATCAAAGAAAACTATCGATGAAAATTCTCAAACTGACATGATTTTGAATATATATGTTACAAAAACTTATGCTCTTACAATTTTAATGGACCAAACCTGTGAAACCCCGGAAAATTTAAACTTTGACGAACAAGGGCAATAGGTGAATTGCCACTTCGGTACTAGTTGAAAAACTGAATTTTTCTAAATCTCGGATGACGAAACGGATTCCACCGTTGGATTCGTCTCGCGAAATCTAGTTACCACGTCAAATTTCGTTGAATTCCGAGATAGTTGGATTTTTCGCATTTTATGAGACGAACGGGCCTCGGGTGACCCCGTGCACGAAATTTTTATAAAATTTTAAAGTTTGGGGAAATATTAGAAGCAAGTTGAAATAAAAATAATTCGAACTTGAACCGGAGCGAAATTTAGTCGTTTCGGGATTAAAACGGACCCGAAATTAAATAGGACACGTGGCCAATTGTGGGCCAAGTATCCTAAAAATATAAATAGGGGCCTAAAGTCTGAAAAATCAGACTTCTCCTTCACCATTCAGCCGGTTTCAGCCGAGAGAAAAGAAGAGAGGGAAAATGAGAGAAAACTCCACCTTCTCTCTACGATCTACTCCGTTCTAGCGCTCAAATCGATTCGGGCCAAGAACAAGAGTTGCTCTACGCGTCGAGGGCTACGCGTGGGTACCAAAAACGACGGTTTTCACCGAACGTTGGAGGGCCGAAAATTTGGAAGTGAAGGATTCAAGCTTGCTTTGAGTTCTAGGAGCTTCCCACGGCGATTCTACACGCTACAAGAGGTAGGGTTTTCTTCCTACTTAGGTTTATTTCCAACCTAGGAAGGTTATATGGAATGGGTAGGTGTATATATATATGTATCACTTGCCTATTGTGGTTATTTGGGTGAAATGGGTATTGAGAATGGGTAGCATGATTTAAATCACATTCTCTAGTTTAATGTACCACTAATGCATTTCATGTGTGGGAAATGGGTACCAAATGTGCTAAGCAAGGTTGGTATGAAATGGGTGTATATATTTACTTGTTGGGTAAATTTCAAAAAGGAACTTGAAGTGTAGAAAATGGATATGGGAAAATTGGTAAAGTGAAATTCTAAATGGAATTGGCATTTGGAGGTGGTTGCTTTATAATTCTCTTGGGAGATTATGATATGTGGATATTAAGAAATGGATAGAATAAATTATATCTTGGTATAATTGTGTAGAAATCACTAGATATGATTTCTTGAGTTTGATGATGAAATTGAGTATATTATATGATTACATGCTTTGGGTGGTTCGAAGGTGTTGATTAAATGCCTTGGTGAAAATGATGTATTGATGAGTTTGCTATGTTAATTGCATGCTTATGTGATAACACATTTGAAAATGGTTATTGGATGAAATGTTGATATATGCATGCTTGCTATATATTGACAATGTGTTAAATTATGGTATTCATATGCTTATGATATGAAGTACCATGGATATGTGGATTTATTGTTGAGTTGTTCATATGGCATTCATACATATTGAACATGTGGAGAAGATGCAAGGGTACATTACATTGCATTCTCATGGGTACATCTCATTCATGGTTATAAGACATGAATGTGTGTGGGTGAGTTGACATCGCATTCATGGGTTATAGGTATGAGTGTGAGTGTGTGCATGTGTTGTAGATTCAAACACCAAATCTTGGTGGTTGGTATGTGAACTCGGGAAAGTCGGGATCGAAGATCCGACTGAGTTGCACGGTTGCATTGCATAAGGAAAACTTGTGTCGGGTAAAGCAAGTAGGGCTAGACACTCCCTCGGGTGAAAAACCCGGAACCACTTGGTTCAGTCATTTGACCGGCGGTGAAATTCCAGAAAAGTGGCATGGCCCACGGAGCCAGTGGTGCGACTCCAAAATTCGTTGCCCAGGAAGACACAAGATTTTGTTATATAAAAACACCCATTCAATGGGTAGCCTCTAACAATGATTTGATTTTTTATAAAGACATAACTTTTATCTCAAACGATCATTGGGAGGGTTTCTCCGTCAATAGACGGGTTCATACACGTTGGCTTTGGCATTGTGTTGTGTGAGTCGGGGAAGACTCGGGATAAGGTGCGTGAGTGAGTTCCATCTCATATCATGGCATGACATAGCATAGCATGGTAGCTTTCTAACATTGAAGTATATACTCTTGTTGGATTGGTTGATGCTTGTTGATTGTTGCATGTGCGCATTTCATATGCACTTAGGTTGGGGAGTAGCCTCTGTAGGAGGATATCCTATTGAGCGTGGCTCACCCTTCGTGGGACAACATTTCAGGTGCGGGGTTCACGCCGGCGTACGTCTCCCAATTCGAGCCCCAAAGTTGAAGAAAGCCGACTTGTGGCTTTTATGGTTATTTAGTAAAGTTTTTGTAAGAATTCCATTTTGAGATGTAATTATATGGAATGAATTGTGATAGAGCTTGTATGAGTTGTGTATTATATGGAAAAGCTCATTAAACATGTGTTGGATGAGTTTGGAGTGTATGGGGTAGCTTTAAGGATGGTTTGGAGGGGAAAGAAATCCATTTTTTTTGCTCACAGTCTGAAAACCTACCGGAAGGTGTATGTCGGCCTTCCGGAAGGTTTTGCTAAAAACCCTGGATGCCTTGTTCACGGCTAATACCTTCCGGAAGGTTTTGCCCACTGGAATGAACCTTCCGGAAGATTTTAGCTACTGGAGTAAAACCTACCGGAAGAACTTGTCTACTGGAATGGACCTTCCGGAAGGTTTTGCCTTGGATTTCTTTTTGACTGCCAAATTCTTCCGGAAGGTTTTGTTTTCTGGAGTAAAACCTTCCGGAAGGTTTTGGCTACTGGAATGAACCTTCTGGAAGGTTTTTGCTACTGATGTCGACCTTCCGGAAGTTCTTGCATTTGATTCTTTTCATTTAACTGTTCTTTCAGCGACCTTCCGGTAGGTGTATGTCGACCTTCCGGAAGGTTTTCCAAAAAAATTTGAAAATTTCAAAATACTTAGCCATGCTTTTGGGCTTTGTTTTCTTTGGTTCCTATGACATAAATGGACATAAATTGAGGTATAATTGACCTTGTGGATGGTAAATCCGGTTAAAAGCATGTGAATGACGTGGTGTCGGGTTATACGACTATCACGAGTATTTCCGCGGGTTGACGGATGGTCAACGGTTAATAAAGGACCCCCGGGTTTTGGGGCGTCACAAAACCATTACGTTTATTTCTTCTACTTCCTGTTTAGCTTATCTTGTGAGTCATTTTGAGCCACATCTTGTCCTTTCTACCCTTTTTGTGCTTTGCATTTTGTTATATCTTAGTAATCATAGAAATAATCCTATGCTAAAAGGTAGAATAAGATATTAAAATCATCAAAGAAACCGGGGAGGAAGGGACAAAAACAAATGTAAATATATGAGTCAATCATATAACATAAATTTAGCTCTAATTATGTGTGTGCATGCTTATAGATCAACCAACAACGATAAATAGGATAGGTATTTTGACTTTTGTGATCTATACATCTATATAATAAAGTAGAGCGAAGTTTGAATCCAAAAGACAAAGAGAGGTCTAGATCGTTTTGAGACAAAATTTAAAAGACAAAGAGATGTCCAGATTGTTTTGAAATAAGAGACGGTTCAGATCATCTAAAAAATTTTGATCAAATGGTCTACGATTAGTCCTAAATTTTTTTTTCCCGCCCATGAAGAAGTCTATCTCTCGTCAGTCTCTCTCTCTCACGCCACTATCTCTCACTTCTGTCTGTCTCTCTCACGCCTCTCTCTCTCACGCTTCTATCTCTCCCAATAGGGATGGGAGACTGTTATCTCTTCCACAATATTATAGTTCGTTTGCTTGACTGTGGTTTTCATGTGGTTCCACTTCTCTCTTCTCTCAGCAACTCCGGCTGCCTCTCACCCTCCAAGGTTAGTCTCATTCTCTCCCCTCTCTCTTTTCTGCCTCTCACTTTCCACAATCTTATAGTTTTACATTGTTTTGATTTGAGTGATCATACAGTCCACATTGCAGAACTCCTTAATGCCGTATCAATTTTTAATGAACAAACTTCATTAAGTGTAATAGAAATCATACTTCATCTATTAACCAATTCTAATTGGCCTTTTTATCTTTAGTTGGACGAAATGGACTATTTAATGTGTTGGGTTTTGGATTGGCTTTTAGAATTTCAGCACAACCAACCTCCTGATGATCATACACATAGAGACCTAGGCAAGAAAATTTGATGGAATGACTGATTTAGAAATTAGGTTACTTAAATTGAATGAATAATTTGAGCTTTTTTGGTACTGGATTGCTTTAACTTTGTGTAATCAATATAATTGCATTTGTTCATTACTTTGTACCATTAGTACTTTTGTTGTATGCAAACTGTTTGATAGAATGCTTCACTGATGCAAGTGCCAATATTGTGTACAAATTTTGTCCCCAGTTCCAACAGCTACAAGCCATTGTTTTGGTCATTTACTCATTCATTGAATGCGCCCTATTCAAACCTTAAACCCGAAGATGGTGAAGACACAATGAAAATGTAATTGCCAACTTGGTTGTACAATGAAAAAGATAGAGAAAAAAAAGCATAAACTGGATGGATACCGCCCTTGCCTGAAATTTCGAATAGTTTTCCATGCAAAATGTTCAACCATGATTTATTTGGCTCTGTTTCTATCAATGAGCATTTAGGGATCCTGGTAACATATTATGGATATCCAGACCTTTGACAGTCCTTCATTTTATCATCCTAAAATCGATTGCTCAAATGGTCCTCCTCCTCCCCCCCCCCCCCCCCCCCCCCCCCAAAAAAAAATGGGGATTGCTTTGTGTATATTAAGCTTCCTGAATCGTAATGACATTCAGCAACGTAACTTAATTCCATTGTCATCCTCAAAATGATATTTATGATGTGTATTGTGACACAAGAACTACCACCACCAACAGCTATTTGGAGGGAAGAGCAAAGCATGTCATAGATAATAGCATAAGCAGTGTAAGTAGTAGAAGTGGGTTCACTTAGTATGATCTTCGAGGTCTTCTCCTCCACTATATTTCCCTGATTTGCTCACGGGTTCAATATACACATCTTTGGAGCAAAACAAGGAAGATGAAGCAGTATCTTCATTTCATTAAATAATGTCGGTAACTTGAAAAAACATTCACTTTTCAACTTTGTACTGCATTTTCCCTCATGACCAGTGGCAATGGTGAATGATGTAATGTTTCCCCCATACATTTTCTTCCTCACTTGACTGTAATATTTTTTTTCATTATTTTGTTGTTTATATTTTTTTTTTGCAGTACCCTCTTTTTTTATTACTCAGTCTATGAACAATAAAGAAGGTTAATTTGTCACTGTGTAAGTTCATTTTTTTGCTCCACCACAGGTTCATTTTTTTTTTTTTTTGGCTTAGTTTTGCATGTTTTATTTACTTTATGGTTTAATCTTAAACTTCACATTTTTGTTTGCCTTAGGCATGGACCACTATAACTCGAAGTGGTGAGGTTTATGAGATTTTGTGCATTATCAATACTGATGCTCATGTTTATTGATGGAGAAATTTTTAGTCTGAAAGCAATATTCTATTATTTTATTTTATTGCCCAAACAATAATTAATTTTTTTGGATAGGACATGCTACTACATTTGTCTTTGAAACTGGGTTTGGTTAGCGATGAAGATTTCACCTTTTGTCAGGTAAGTTCTTAAAGTCACATCAATTTTTTTAAGTCTTCATTCTTCAGCATTCCACCTGTTGTTGTCATAAGCTTTATGCTTCGCTGCCCATTTTAGTGGTAACTGACATGAATAGGTGAGAACTGAGTTTGAATTCTATGTTTTTAGGGAAGGAGTGATTATTATACAAATATTCTTCTGCACAGTAGATGATTTTATGGAGTTGAACTGCATACTAATTGGAGGATCTCAAGCCATATATATTGGATATTGCAAATTAGTTATGTGTGTGTGGTCTGATATTCATGTTGGTCAAATTGTGTGAGAAAACGTCATTGGTGCTGCATTTACTATAAGTGGTTGGTCACTTTATGATTAGCAGAAATAAAAGGTGTGGCTTGCCCTATTTCCTATTGTTTCAGGACGTACCATATATTATGAGACTATTCTATAGCAATTGCATGTTTTCATGTTGTTGACTTATTTACTATTGCTTGCGGTACTTAATATTGTAGTAAGTTGAATTGATGAATTTTTTATATTTTTATATGGTGCATTCAAACACAAGTCTTAATGCTTTGTGGGGTACTGTGCAATTTATGATATATGGGTTGAAAGCAAATTAGATTTATTTATATAATTGATTTGTTTATATATGTAAAATTTCAATTCATAGTTCAGATTTGAACACACACGCATCAAATCCCATTACATGTTTTATTTTGTTTGAATTATTTTATTGAATTGGTTATGGAATGGTATTACGAGTATGACTGTAGCGTGAATTGATATAAGTTGTGTTTCTTTAATTAAATGTTTGGTTAAATAAGTTATGTGCACACGGTGATATTGTTCGGGGGTCATATTTTTAAGGAAAATTTTGTCAATTTTATTTTTAAAAAATGGCTCATATTGGTTTACGATTTTTCTCAATTTTTCTTGATCAGTTATTGTGTAATACAGAATATTGGGGCGTGGACAATTCCTTTCGATTTTTTTTATAAGTTATATAGTGTTGTAGATGACATTTTGTCAATTTTTTTTAGGGCAAAATCCAGTTTACCCCCTTGTGGTTTGGTCGTTTTGCACATCACCTCCTTGTGGTTCAAAAATCAGCACATAACCCCCTTGTGTTTTTGGACTAAAGTGCATAGCTAACACCGTTAACGACAGTGGCAAAAAGACCACCTTGCCCTCCTTAAAATTTGAATAAACTTTGCGACCATATCTTCTCCAACCTCACTGCATCTTCACCTACCGTTCAACTCTCCACTAAATCACTAGTTATTGATCATCACCACTAAATCACAACTGCTCACAAAAATTAATTTTTATTTTTTTGATAAAAATTAAAAAAAATAAAACATGTTTAATAATTATTTATAGTTAAAAAATTATGAAAACAAAAATAAAAAACATGTTTAATATTTTACCAAAAATCAACCACCCAACACCACTAAATCCCACCACCAGCAACCACCTAACCCCATCACAAACCCACCCCCAAACCCCTTGCAATCCACCTGAAACCCCACGGAAAAACCACCCAAACCCCACGGAAACACCACCCAAGCCCCACGGAAAAACCACCTGAAACACCACCCAAACCCCACGGAAAAACCAACCCCAACACCCCCTGAAACCCCCACTCCCAACACCACCTAACCACACCACAAACCCACCCCCCAAATCCCTTGCAATCCACCACCCACCACCAACCACCCATACCGAAAACCCACCCCCACCAACAACAACCCAACACCCCCGAAAACCCCACCCCCAAACCCCACCGAAAACCCACTCCCAACACCCCCCCTGAAACCCACCCAACACCCCCCCTGAAAACCACCCCAAACCCCCGAAAATCCACCCCCAACAGCTCCGAAAACCCACCCCCAACAGCCCCTGAAACCCACCCCCAACGGTCGGCATAGAGACGGGAAAAGGGAAAAGGGAAAAAGGAAATGAGAAATGAGGATTGTTTTTTTCTAAAAATAAAATGTAGAAGAAGATAAAAAAAAATGTCTTTTTGAAAGATCACAAGGGTATATTTGGACTTTTGGATTGAGTTTTGACTTTGACTTAAATTTTTTACATTCATACTTGCAAATTCGGCACGTGTGTTATAATTTCTGTTACTTTTGACAGAAATAGTAACGGTCGCACGTTAGTCCAAAAACACAAGGGGGCTATGTGCTGATTTTTGAACCACAAGGAGGTGATGTGCACAACAACCAAACCACAAGGGGGTAAACTGAATTTTGCCCTTTTTTTTATATTGATTAACACTTTTTCTCAGTTTTTTTATTGACGATTTTGTGACGCCCCAAAATTCGGGGGTCCGTTGATCACCCATCAACCCGCGGAATGCCTGTGGATATCGTGTAACTCGATATCACACCGTTATGTCCCATTTACCGGGATCCCTAATTTAAAAAAAATCCGGGCAGAGTCTCCTTTGTACGGGAAACTCTACCCAAAACTCAACCTGTGCAATATATAATCATATGACCCATCCGAGGCCCAATATAAAATAATGACCACACCAGATCCGTTTATGCATACTTGTGATGCTCCTAAAACCGGGGTTCCTATGTTAATGTACGAAGTGTGACATTGGTGTGTAAAAGTGTAACATATAAACACATTACACCTATGCATCAAGCATAGTTAATATAAGTTCAATTTACAACTATTTACATAAAAGTTACATGTCAAAACTAGTTTGCTCCAAAAGGTTTACAAAAAGAGTTATAAAAGCCACAAGTCGGCTTTCTTCACCCTTACGGCCCGGAATGAGAGCCATCCGCCAGCGCATGTTCCATACCTGAAATGTTTCCCGTATAGGGTGAGCCAACACCCAGTAAAGAATTTCCTACAGAGGCTACTTCCCCCCTAGATGCACATGAAGAGTGTATATGCAACAATTTACGCACACATCCACTATTCCTTAGAAGAACATGCATTAAGGGCTGGACTTATATATGTTATGCCATGAAATGAGATGCGACCCACTCATGCAGATTTCCCCGAGTCCTCCCCGACTCACACGACACAATGCAGTACCAATGTGTAATGAACCCGTCATTGACGGAAAACATCCAATGATCGCTTTGAATAAAAGTCATGCGTTTTATAAATCAGATCATTATGGGATGATACTCATTGACAGAGTATGTTTTTATTAACAAAATCTTGTGTCTTGTTGGGCAACGGATTTTGGTATCTCAACCTCCGGTTCTGTAAACACCAGCACTTTTCTGGAATTTCACCGCCGGCAAAGTGCCTGAACCATGTGACCGGGCTTTGCACCCGAGGGAGAGTCTAGCACTGCTTGCTATACCCGACACAAGTTTTCTCATGCAATCATGCGACTACATGTGACCATCGATCCACATTTCCAAGTCCACATATCAACCACCAAACAAGGTGTTTGATTAAACATGCACCTCACACCCCCACACCCATGACTTATGCTCATGAATGTGATGCTCCCATACACATGCAATGCAATGACTCATTGCACACTTTCCACATGTTCAAGATGCAATGAATGCCATATGGACAATTTAAACCACATATCAACATATGTCATGGCAATATATATCTTAAGCATACAATTACCATAAAACATCATGAAACTAATATCTTAGCAACATATTAACATATTTCACCACAACATTCAACATGCTAAACATAGTCATGTAACACATGATTTCAATCACTCAAGGTATTTTATCAATCACCTTCAAGGCAACCATCATGTTGAACACAAATCATGCCCAAATTCCACTAAGCTACAAGAAAGTTCACAAGTAACTATCATACATCATTCTCAAGCTAAGAGATAGCCTAGGCCAATTCTCTACCCTTTTTCCTTCATTCCATAACTATACACAATAGGAGAAACCCAAATGGAAGGAAAACTCTACAAGTCATCCTATAATTCATGTCACCAATCCATTTTATTCACAAGACACAATATTAACATTTAGAGTGCCTACACACTACCATGTCCTAAGTGGTTTCACAAAGAACTTCCACACCAAATCTCATGATAGAATTTGTTCCAAGTCATTTCTACCGGAATAATCCCAAATAGGAGAATCCCTACATCCAATTAAACAAGGAAGTGATCTAGGTCATTTCCATAACCATTTAGTAAGTGTTAAGTCCCTAACACCCTACTCATCCCATATAAACATTTCATATAACAACCTAGGTTAGGAATCAACCCAAGTAGGAGGAATCCTACAAGTATCATATAACACAAGAATTGATTCTAAGTAATTTCCACTCCACTATTTCAAGATGAAATATATTCTCTCCACTTCCAACACCCATTTAATCAAGTCACCAACAATAGGTAAGAGTCATATACAAGGTCTCATACATCAACCCCTTTCACATGAACATCATAGAATGGAATAAGCCCAAAACAGTCCATAAATTCAACCCAAAACAGCCCGCAATTTCAGCTCCAAATCAGTCCAAAAACAGTCCGCAATTTCAGTCCAAAACAACTTAAAAACAGTCCGCAATTTCAGCCCCAAATCAGTCCAAAAACAGTCCGCAATTTCAGTCCAAAACAACTTAAAAACAGTCCGCAATTTCAGTCCAAAATCAGTCCAAAAACAGTCCGCAATTTCAGTCCAAAATCAACTTAAAAACAGTCCGCAATTTCAGTCCAAAAACAGTCCGCAATAACCACAAAACAGCCCCCCCAAACTAGGCTACATAGCAGTCCCGAAATAGGCTATAAACCAGTCCACTATTTCATTCACTTACAAGAAGATATACAAGTAACTTCCATGTATCAATTGCAAGCTAGAATTTAGCTTAAGTTATTCCTACACTCAATTCTTCATTTCCTTAACAATACACAAGTGATATATATCCACATACACTTAACCACCCCTTATGAACATACTAGGTACGAAATGAACAAAAGTAGGAAGAACCCTACCTCTTGTAGTGTGAAATGAAGACTAGTGCTTCAAGAACACCTCAAGAACACCAACCAAAGCTCCAAGATGTTTGATTCCTCCAAAGACTTCTCTTGGATCTTCGGTGAAATATCTTGTTTTTGGTATGTAGACGTAGCCCTCGTCGCGGTGATCGACTTTAACTCTTGGTCCGAGTCGATCCGAGCGACGGAACTTCGAAAATCGAAGAAGGAAGTTTGATTTTCTCTCTTGTCTCACTCTTTCTCTCCAACGTGTGAAGCCAGCTGAATATCAGAGATATTTCTGCTGAAATATCTGATATTTAGCCCTATTTATAATTTCCAAGGCTTGGCTCGAGTCGCGCCACACGCTCCCCACTTGTTCGGGTCCGTTTTCGCCCCGAAACGATTTATTTCGTCCCGGTTTAAGTTCAAATTAATTTTATTTGAAATTTCATCAAATTTTAAGGAAAATTTATAATTTTAATAAAAAAATCCGTTTTTGGGGGTCACTGGACACCCGTCGCCTCGAAAAACGTGAAAAACCCAACTATCTCGGAATTCGGCGAAATTTGACAGGATAACTAGATTCCGCATTGCGAATACAATGGCGAACTCCGTTTCCCCCTCCGAGCTCTAGAACATGAGTATTTTAAATACGCATTATAGTGGCAAATTACTATTTTGCCCTTTCTGGAAAAAGTTCAAATTTCCCGGGTTTTACAGATTTTTTGTATAATGTTGGCTCATATTGATTGGAGATTTTTCTCAGTTTTTTTGATTGACAAATTTTCGTATTATATAATGTCTCCGAGTATGGGTAATTACTTGCGATTTTTTAATTTGTTACAAAGTACCTTCAGGCACGGACAATTACTAGTATATTAATATAGATGACCATGTTAATGAGAAATTCGGTTGCACGCAATATTTTTTTCTTTTTTAAACAAGCATACACAATTCTTTTCTTACTTTTTCATATTTTTTAAATGAAATAACCATAAATATGCATAGTTCAAATATGGATCCTACAGTTAAAAAGCTACAATATTGAACATGCTTTGTAACCAAAAGCAATCAATTTATCAAGACACAAATAGGGAAGACCGTCAGCTATAAAAGTAAAGGAGGAAGCAAGATTACTCTACCAACAACTAGTTCTAATTTTAAGTAAACAGGGAAAAAATATAAAAGGGTGGTGATTGCTTGATTCCGAATGGTACACCCAAATGCAGATGGTCAACAACTAGTAATAACTCAATAAGCCCGAGGTTGAACCACAGGGATAAGGGAGTTCGAAAGGTTAGGTAAAGGAAGAACAGGAAAATGTTTTAGAAAAAATTGAGTTGTTATAGAGCAACTCAAAAATAAATTTAAGATAAATAACTATTGGGAAGAACGTCCTTTCAACTTCGAGATCTGAATATGATTATATTCATCAAATAATTATATTTATGCAATTTTATAATGACTTAGTTGATTTTCAACGTCAATGTAGTCAATCAGAAAATTAATTGTTTAAACACACAATTTGTTTGATTGATCTAAAAATAAGATTTGAAGAACTAGTTTATAAAAATTGCAAGGAATTACAAGCATTGACTATATCAAGAACTCAATCTTGTTAATAATCAATCAAATAATTATACGAAGATTAAAAATTTACTACAACAACTCAATCAATCTTGAAAAATGAAGATTTAACATTAAGAGTAGAAATCATAATTGCATAAAAATAATTAGCTAAATGAACAATCACAAATCCATACTCCAGACTAAAAGGTACAAAGTGAACTACTCACGATCCACAGGTAGATCTCAAAAACTAGAAGAAAATAATGTAAGAGCTGTTAACTAGGGTCCCATTCTCAACAACTAAGAAGTCTTATTTATATTAGGGACCTAAAGCACACCCTAGATACATTCAGATACCAAAAAGGATTGTATTTAGGTCAAAACTCGTGCATGAGAGTCAAACGGCGTGTCTCGATAGTCAAAATCGCGTCCAAACGGTGTAAAATCACTGGACCAAGTTTCTGGTTGTGTCCGAACAATGTTGGAGCATCTTGATGCAAATCCTTATCTTCTGACATCTTCATACATGTGTCCGAATGGACTGGCTGCATCTGAACAAAATTCTTTCCCTGGTTTTATTCACTTTAACTCATTTTCTTCTTTTTCTAGTGTTTGAGGCGCGTTCGGATGGTCTGGGTCCGTCGGGACCCTCTTTAATCTCTGTCCAATTTCACTTTTATTTTTCAAATTGTCCCTTCTTCTAACCGGCTGCTTCCTCCATTGTTTACTCAACTTGAATAATTCCATTAATTCTTTAGGTCGCCATATTTACCTACAAAATGAGATGACTAAAATAAGTATCAAGTTAAACATAATAAAATAACACTTTTGATGGTTAATTATGTAAGAATTTTAATGATTCGTATATGAAATTTAAAACACCTAAATTACAAGATTTAAATCATATATGTTTAGATCATACTTGTGTGAGTGATGATATTCGATCTTCAGGTTTCTTTCGCGGACGGACAAGGTTTTCCTCTCATTCTTCAAAGTAATAGGCGGTTCTCAATGGGACAAACCAAATTGGGTTATGAAGTGGAAAGGAGACCTAACCTGCTATATATAATGAAATATAATGGGCTCTCCTATTATGGGCCACAATTATATTAAGGCCTCCACTTAACCACATCAATTAAAAAGATGTACATAAGCCCATCAAAATACATCACTTAATAATATTGGGCTCATCTCATTAGACCATAAATTTAGCCCGTTTTTCACAAACTAAAAATTAACTATCACTTAGTGGAAGTCCAATATGGAAAACTTCCAACATTCTCCCATTTGGACAACATTAATTGTAGTCATTTAAAAAATAAAAAAAAATTATTTGTTTGAAAAATGAATCTCGGGCTAATCAAACAAAACTCAATGTGGCCACAAAATAAATACGGTTCTGAGACAACATCTCAAACACAACCCAGTCCAATAAAATTACTATTTTCGAACCATGGCGATCTTTACATCCTTTATTGACATAGGACCAATCCATAATTACAAAAAATAATAATATTATTGACATGGATCAAGATGTGGTAATGTAGCAAGAAAATAACACCTCAATATGTGATCTGATAAACATATTATTTTCATTATTTGTCCTCCTAATGATTTCTCTTTAACAACATGCTTCAACAATAAGCTAGAGAAATTCATTAGCTCCAACAATAAGCTAGTATATCTCCAAACTTAAAATCTCAAGATTTTCTCAAATGGTATAATTAGAGACATAATCCATTGACAAAACATTCATACTTAAGACATACACCAAGCCTTAAGATTTTGTATAAATTGACATGTCATAAATGTACACACATATAACATAGCAAGAATATCTTGCTAACAACAAGGATGATCATCCAAATATTTATTATTCATCAAATAGATGCATCTCAACCATATTGAGTATCAAATATCACATATAGAATTAGATCAATACTAAAGTTTTTAACACATAAATAAACTCCGACTAACTAAATACATCAAAAGACCCCCCAAAAAAATATTCATGTTGTCAAAATGTTTTTTAAAAGTTATAGGTCTTAGTCCATTGGTTAAAGGATCGGCAAACATTAATTCTGTATCAATATGTTCAATCACAATGTCACATTATTTTACAAAATCCCTGATTGAAAGATACTTAATTTCCATATGTTTAAACTCACTATAATTTTTGTTGTTCTTTAAGAAAAACACAACTGCACTATTATCATAATAAATTGTTAGTGGTCTAAAGATGGAATCAACAATCATAAGCTCTGAAATAAAATTTCTTAGCCATATAACTTATATTGTTGCACCATAATAAGTCACAAATTCAGCTTACATAGTGGAAGAAGCATTGAGAGGTTGTTTAACACTCTTCCCTGCTTTTGCTCCTCTAGCTAACATGGAAATATATCCTGAAGTGGATTTTAAATCATCTGGACACCCAACAAAATTTGAATATAAGTAATCAATCACCTCAAGGCTATCAACCTTCCGATAAACAAACATGCAATCTTTTATCCTTTGCAAGTATCTCATAAATTTCTTAACTATCACCTAATGATCTAATTTTAGTTTAGAAAAATAGCTACCAAGAGCACTAACTGCAAAGGCTATATTTTTTTCATAAAGGGTTATAGATTTGACATCAATAGGACAACGCCAGACACAAAAATAGTTAAGACTTGGTTTTCTATTGGGCTATAATTCAAAAAAAAAATATTTTTGAAATAGATTTGCTAGGAACCCTATCAAGAATGTTCAAAACTATTTTAATGGCTTAACCCCAAAGATAATTAGATAAATTTCACTTACTTATTATGTTCCTCATCATGTTTTAAAGGTACGGTTACATCTTTCAGCCACATCATTCTGCTTGGGACTACTACACATAGTATATTGGGCAACTATCTCACATTCTTGCAAGTACTTGAGAAATGGTCTTAAATGCTGCTAAGACACATCATGTTTTCCATAATACTCACCACCACGATTAGACCTAGCAATTTTGATGACTTTCTCTAATTGTTTCTCTACCTCAAACTTGAAAATTTTAAACTTTTCAAGAGCATCATATTTTTCATTAATTAAATAAATATATCTATAATGAGGAAATCATCAATAAATGTAATAAAGTGTTTATTACCATACAAAGTACGTGAATAAGGTCCACTAATGTTAGTGTGAATAATTTTTAAAAGATCTAAACTGCGAGTTGCACTTTCCTTCTTAGATTTGGTCAATTTACCTCTAATACAATTAACACAAGTTTCAAGGTCTTCGAAATCAAGGGGGGGGGGGGGGGGGGGGAAGAATATTATTCTTTATTAATCTTTTCACTCTTTCTCTAAAAATGTAACCCAAACGTTTATTTCACAACATCTAAAGGACTGTATTCGTTATTGGCAGCCAAGCATATACTATGCAAATCATATAATAAAACACAATGACAAAAATTTTTAGAATTTAAAGACATTGAGTTTTATCATTACCACTATCCAATTTTATCAAATAATGAAACAAAAATCAATTTTCGCCTAAATAAAGGCATACAAAAAATGTTTTTCTAAATAAAGTTGAAAACTAGTGTCTAAATTCAACCTCATAGTTCCTATGAACTCAACATGGACTTCATTAGTATTTCCTATTTTAAGCTTGGCTTTCCTTTCACTTGGCCTCCGTTTCTTGTGAATCCCTACGAAGTTATGGCAACATGAACAAAAGTGCCACTATTAATCCATCAAGAATTTAATAGGACATTAACCAAATTGGATTCAGAGCAAATAGAGGCTAATGAGTTACCTTCTTCTTTATTCTTCTTTTCTATCCAAGACATGAATCGAGTGCAGTCACTTTTCTTATGACCTCATTTCTTGCAAAAGTAACACTTGACATCTTTTAGAATGGTAGCCTTAAAACCTCTCACTTTCTGACCAGTACCATGCCTTTTGAAATTCTGACTATTCTTTGGAGCATTATGTTTAGGGTTTCTATTATTTTCTTGATACTCATCTTCGGAACTAGATTTAGGTTGGGAAACAAACAAGATAGTTTCACTCTTTTCTTTTGTAAGTTTTTCCTCCTCAAAATCACACTTGGAGATAAGGTCATTTATTGTCCAAGACTCGTTTTGGGTATTGTTGGCAGTTTTGTCACGCCCCCAAATTTCACAAAAGCGTGATTAAAAAAAATTACTTTGTTTATTCCAAAAACACATGCCGGTTTGTTGTAAAAACATCTTGAAAAGTATCTCTTTAGTTTAAATAAATCATTTTTTTAGAAAATTTCGGCAGAGTTTCCTTTAAAAATCGAGCATCTAGATAATTGGTGAGAGCTACCAGTGAGTGTCACGCCCTGAATTTCCACAAACCTGGGGAGTGAGTGAAAAAGAAGAAGAAAAGTAAATGAAAGGTCATTAGGTTGGATAAATTGATTTCTCATTAATTTCCCACGTTTTCCAAAGTTTTTCAAGCCATTTTTATTCCATTGTTAGCCTATTCCTTCAAGGTTTCTAAACCCTCCTTTTGACACCACTCCCACCTATTTAAAAGGTGTTTTACACACTTAACAAGTCTTTTAATTTTTCATAAAATTTCGACATAACCTCCTTTGTTTTCCAAGCCTTTTTCCCACCTAATATTCACAATTTTCATATGCATAAATATATCACAACCCACCCTCACTCGGTGGCCACAATCCATGTAAATTAAACATACATCCCTTGTTCTCAACATACACATCTAATTGCCCCAATATACACATATGATACTCATTAAATAAAGACATCCAACATATCAATTGGGTTTACACACTTCCACTTTAAAATGACCCAAGGTCTATATCTATTACTTTTCAAAATTGAAATACATGTCATTTGGGCTTATGCCCATACATACAAAATATGCCTCAAGGGCCAAATATCCATTCAAGCTCCTTTTCTCTCCTTCCTTTAAGACTTAATCAAGTCTCAAGTACCGGGAGCCTCATCTGTAATATGATATCCCACGAATGGGTCAGCTCAACCGCTGGTATGACAAAATACTAATGCTATGAACAAATTTAAGGCGTGGCATGTGCAAGTGTACATTTTAAATGCTACAACCCCATAATCCCTCAATGCTATGCAATGTCAATATGCATGACACATCTATGCAACTCTATGCCACCCATGTCTCGCTTCACGGTCCACCCCCGTCAGCCCGCAAGTACTGTCATTGGCCAGATTTTGGGTTTTTCACCACAGGATCTACACCCTCATAATGCATGGCACCAAGTGCTCAACCCACACTATGTTCCAAGAATTCATGTATGCCAAGATGCCATGATTTTTCTCAATGTGAATTCTATGAAACATTTCATCAAACACTTTGCGTATAACTTAAAATATGCCCCCTTTATAAAGTAAATCATAACTTTAAATTCATAACACTTTATCTACATGAATGTGAGGCACAATTCAATGAATTAAACATGTGATCATATTTCATGTTCATTACTTTCACAATTTCTCAAAGAAATACAAATACACAAATTACCAATTCATGGAATAAATCATAACTCTCAAACCACAAGAGTTTCTCTACATAAACAAAAGGTAGAATATGATAATTCAACACATAAGCAATATACATCTTAATCATAGCAACAAATTGTCAAGAAATTCAAAGAACACAAAAGTACTTAAGCCATTAACTCTAAGTTTTCAAAGCAACTACCAACTAAATGATTTTCTAGCATCAAGTAAACACCTAAATCATTCAATCTACACATAGAAAGGCAAGAAAACTTAAATCGATTCCCAACTTAGTAAAACATCATACCTAGAATGGTTTTTCTCAAACCAAGAGAGTTGTGTTCGCTTTATAGCCGAACCAATTGGTGAGAATCTAGCTCTTGTTGAGAGGAACAACTTCTTAGAAGGAAGTCTTGCAAAAATCTTGACCTAAGATTGAGTTTTGGTGGCTTGAAGCTTGAAGAACCTAGGGTTTTTCTTCTCTTTTCCTCATTGAACATGTACTGCCCCTTCCCAGACCAAAAACACTGATATTTTTACACTAAAGGGCTGTATTTATAGTGGAGGGCAAAGGGGCAAAATGACCCTTTTGCCCTTGATGAATCCGGGACCCCGTTACACTACAACTCGTCCCGAAACACCTCAATTCAACATTTTATTTTAGCCAAAGTTCTTAAAATTATTTTAAATGAAAATTTTCAAAAAAATATATTTTTGATAGTGGCCGAGTTTGGCCGGTCCCACCTAGGCCACCCGAGATACCATTTTTGTCCAAATTTTGAAACTGTTTCCGTTTAGGTTCAAATTCAAACAGTAGGTGTATTTTAACATTCTAAGCATGTTTCTCTTCTATGACATACTCAAATTATGCTCCTAAACATGACATACGCATAAATGATGCATATGTAGTGCTCTACGGCAAATGATGCATGAATAGTGCCCTACCGGCAAAACTGAAAATTTTATCTTCAGTTTTCAGATCTTTACATCCTTCCCCCCTTAAAAAAAATTTTGTCCCGAAATTTAGAAATGTACCTCTATGAATGAAAAACTCTGGGTACCTAACGCGGACTTCAGCCTCACGCTCCCAAGTAGCCTCCTCGACCCCATGATGGTTCCAAAGAACCTTGACCAAAGGGATGGTCTTGCCCCGCAAAACCTGGTCCCTCGAGTCCAATACCTCCACTGGCCTCTCATCATAAGAAACATCGTCCTCCACTTGAAGATCTGCCCAATCTAACACATGTGAAGGGTCAGGCTCGTACTTCCTCAATATCGACACATGGAAGACATCATGAACCCCAGATAGCTGTGGCGGTAATGCTATCTTATAAGCCACCTCACCAACCTTCGCAAGGATCTCAAATGGTCCTATAAACCGTGGCGACAGTTTTCCGCTACGCCCGAATCTCCTCAATCCCCGTCGTGGGGCTACCTTGAGGAACACATGTCCCTCAACATCAAATGATAGAGGTCGTCGCCTCCTGTCTGCATAACTCTTCTGGCGGCTCTGTGCCGTCAACAGACGCTGTCTAATCACCTGTATCTTGTCCGTGGTCTCACGGACTATGTCAGGCCTTAAAGCAGCTGTCTCCCCTACCTTAGTCCAACATACTGGTGAACGACACGACCTACCATACAACGCCTCAAAAGGTGCCATCTCAATACTAGACTGATAGCTGTTGTTGTAGGCAAACTCTACTAAAGCAAGGTGATCTTCCCAGCTACCCCTGAAGTCCATAACACATGCTCTCAGCATGTCCTCAAGTATCTGAATAGTACGCTCTGACTGACCGTCAGTCTGAGGGTGGAAAGCAGTACTAAACAATAGCTGAGTCCCCAAGGTTGTCTGAAGACTCTGCCAAAACCGTGCAGTGAAACGTGGGTCTCTGTCTGAAACAATGGAAACAGGAATCTCATGTAGTCGTACTATCTCTCAGATATACAACCTACTAAGAACATCCACTGTATCAGTCGCTCTAATCGGTAAGAAATGTGCGGACTTCGTCAACCTGTCAACAACAACCCAAACTGCATCGTGACCTCTAGGTGACTTTGGAAGACCCATCACAAAATCCTTGGTAACAAACTCCCACTTCCACTCAACCACTGGCAATGGCTGTAACAAACCCCCAAGTCTTTGGTGCTCAGCCTTAACCTGCTGGCACGTGAGACATCTCGATACAAAATGTACCACATCCCCCTTCATCCCCGTCCACCAATACTGGCGACGTAAATCATGGTACATCTTAGTGCCCCCTGGGTGTACTGCAAGGCGTGAATGATGGAAATTTCTAAGGACATCAGCCCTAAGAGACTTTGGAACAAAGACTCTACCCATATACCTCAGGCTAAGGTCAGAATGAACTGTCCATCCCTCAAACCCCTCGGCACTTGTAACTCGTGCTCAAATCTGTAGTACCTCTGTGTCCTGTAACTGTGTCTCAATAACCCTGCTCAACAGTGTAGGTTATGCACAAACACTGAATAGTGTGGCGTGTCCCTCAGACTCGGCAAGGTCTAAGTCAAACTCACCAATGTCTCCCATCATCTCCCACTCCCTAATAGCAATGCTAGCTACAGTCCTCCTCGGTCTCCTACTAAGTGCATCTGCTACGACATTGGCCTTCCTAGGATGGTACTGAAGGTCAAAGTTATAATCCTCCATATACTCCATCCATCTCCTCTGCCGAAGGTTCAAGTCCTTCTGCGTGAAGATGTATCTGAGGCTCTTGTGATCCGAGAACACCTCGAACCTCTCCCCATATAAGTAGTGTCGCCAACTCTTAAGTGCAAAAATGACGGCAGCTAACTCCAAATCATGTGTGGGGTAGTTCTGCTCATGATTCTTTAACTGACGAGAACCATAGGCTACCACCCTACCCTCCTGCATCAACACACATCATAATCCCTCTCGTGAAACATCACAATAGACGGTATAGCCAATACCTCCCTGAGGTATAATCAGGACAGGTGCTGAAGTCATCCTCTTCTTCAGCTCCTGAAATGAATGCTCACAGTCATCTATCCACTCAAATCTAATGCCCTTGCACATCAGACGAGTCATCGGCGCGGCAAGACGAGAAAACCCCTCTACAAACCGACGGTAGTACCCTGCCAATCCCAAGAAACTCCGAATCTCAAATACACTCTTCGGCCTCTCCCAACTCATAACAGCGTCAATCTTAGAATGATCCAAAAATACTCCACTACCCGACACAACATGGCCTAGAAACTGCACCTCCTGAAGCAAAAACTCACACTTCGAGAGCTTAGCAAATAAACAGTGTTCCCTCAAAATCTGTAACACAGTCCGTAGGTGAAAGGCATGCTCATCCTCAGAAGGTGAATAAATCAAAATATCATCAACAAACACCACAACAAACTGATCTAAATAAGGACTAAAAATGTGATGCATCAAGTCCATGAATGCCGCCGGGGCATTCATCACACCGAATGGCATAACCACGAATTCATAATGGCCATAACGAGTACGAAAAGTTGTCTTCGCCACATCCTCCTCCCGTACTCTCAACTGATGATACCCCGATCTAAGATCAATCTTCGAGAAATACTTCGAACCCCTAAGCTGATCAAACAAGTCATCTATCCTCGGCAACGGGTACTTGTTCTTGATAGTGACTCGGTTCAGCCTCCTATAGTCCACACATAAACGCAATGTTTCATCCTTCTTCTTCTCAAATAGTGCCGAAACACCCCACGGAGAAGTACTAGGACGAATAAAACCCTTACCCAACAAATCAGTCAACTACTCCTTCAACTCTCTTAACTCAGCTGGAGCCATACGATAAGGTGGAATGGAAATAGGCATAGTGTCTGGGATAAGCTCTATCGTGAACTCTATCTCTCGTCTCGGTGGTAGACTAGTCAAGTCATCCGGGAAGACATCTGGAAACTCATCCACTACGGGTGGTAACACAATCTCTATAGTCCCACCCCCATCTACTACCAAACTAGCCAACATGTAACTATGACCTCCCCAACTCCTCGAGTCATCCAAGGGTGGAACTATGAAATTCCCACGATCTCCCGTGAAATAAAAGCTATCTCCCTCAGGAGTACACACTGTCATTCTCCCCCTATAGCAATCTATACTCGCCCGGAAAGTAAACAACCAATCCATCCCCAAAATAATATCAAAACCAGACATGTCAAGCAGAATGAAATCAAAAAAAAAAAGGATGCGATCAGTTATCTCTATCGGACAATCTCTACAGATCCTCGTCAATATCACACTACCCCCAACTGGGGTGTCAACATGCAATGGTGGATCTAACTGATCTATGTCCAACTCCAATGTCATGGCAAGTATGGTAGATATGAATGAATGAGATGCACCCGAGTCTATCAGCACGCTAACCCATGAACTAAACACAAGGAATGTACCTCGAACCACTGAAGGTCCAGAAGTAGATGTCTCTGGTGTGGCCACTGCATAAACACGACCCTGAGTAGTCTGGCCCTGCCTAACTTTTTACGTAATGAGTAATTTCCTTACTCCATATTTCTTTCCCTTCAAGGGCTTATCATGTCATTCTCAATCAATTTTCAAGCAAAGTCATCTAATATAATTCATCAATTATTGCACCATGATCTTCCAATCATATTCTTTCTAAATAATTCTTAAAACTCAATTGTACAAGAATTAAGTCATCACTTAACATTTAAATTTTTTTTTTTTTACTCAAAGTAACACTAGCCAACTATTCATACTAATTCTAGACCACTATTAATAACCTCAAATAAATGGTCATATAACAACCTCCAATCCACTCAGAAGCAACATCACAATTTGTACTCTTATTCCAAAATTGACACAAATACTTATTCATTTTACCATGCCCCTCCAATTGATTGTATTTGAACATTGTACTATTTTAAGTCTCTTAGTCACCCTAATGGAAGACATATCCAACTCAAAGTTTTCACCATCAAACGAAAATTTTCAATCTTTCTTCAATTCTTAAACTCTCTATCAATTCCAATAACCTCACCTAACAAAAATTATATAAAGGATGTCATAGTTGACCTTACCTCCAAGCAACAAAGCTGAATTACCACACATCTTTGACTTCACAAATTAAAGCAACAAAGGGCCAGGCAAAATAATTAAAATTGGCATAACCTAAAAAAAATATAACATCATAAATCATCATACCTTGAAGCCTTTTTACTTTCATACATTCTCAACCAAAATACACTAATACTTACTATGACATCCAAAACTCATGACACAAAAATAATTTCTTTGTCACCACACATGACTTCTATGTATCTCTAATAGTGGCACACTCATTTTCCTATAGCTCCCATATCAGATCCAATCCCTAGGCTCTGATACCAAGTTGTCACGCCCTGAATTTCCACAAACCTGGGGAGTGAGTGAAAAAGAAGAAGAAAAGTAAATGAAAGGTCATTAGGTTGGATAAATTGATTTCTCATTAATTTCCCACGTTTTCCCAAAGTTTTTCAAGCCATTTTTATTCCATTGTTAGCCTATTCCTTCAAGGTTTCTAAACCCTCCTTTTGACACCACTCCCACCTATTTAAAAGGTGTTTTACACACTTAACAAGTCTTTTAATTTTTCATAAAATTTCGACATAACCTCCTTTGTTTTCCAAGCCTTTTTCCCACCTAATATTCACAATTTTCATATGCATAAATATATCACAACCCACCCTCACTCGGTGGCCACAATCCATGTAAATTAAACATACATCCCTTGTTCTCAACATACACATCTAATTGCCCCAATATACACATATGATACTCATTAAATAAAGACATCCAACATATCAATTGGGTTTACACACTTACACTTTAAAATGACCCAAGGTCTATATCTATTACTTTTCAAAATTGAAATACATGTCATTTGGGCTTATGCCCATACATACAAAATATGCCTCAAGGGCCAAATATCCATTCAAGCTCCTTTTCTCTCCTTCCTTTAAGACTTAATCAAGTCTCAAGTACCGGGAGCCTCATCTGTAATATGATATCCCACGAATGGGTCAGCTCAACCGCTGGTATGACAAAATACTAATGCTAGGAACAAATTTAAGGCGTAGCATGTGCAAGTGTACATTTTAAATGCTACAACCCCATAATCCCTCAATGCTATGCAATGTCAATATGCATGACACATCTATGCAACTCTATGCCACCCATGTGTCGCTTCACGGTCCACCCCCGTCAGCCCGCAAGTACTGTCATTGGCCAGATTTTGGGTTTTTCACCACAGGATCTACACCCTCATAATGCATGGCACCAAGTGCTCAACCCACACTATGTTCCAAGGATTCATGTATGCCAAGATGCCATGATTTTTCTCAATGTGAATTCTATGAAACATTTCATCAAACACTTTGCGTATAACTTAAAATATGCCCCCTTTATAAAGTAAATCATAACTTTAAATTCATAACACTTTATCTACATGAATGTGAGGCACAATTCAATGAATTAAACATGTGATCATATTTCATGTTCATTACTTTCACAATTTCTCAAAGAAATACAAATACACAAATTATCAATTCATGGAATAAATCATAACTCTCAAACCACAAGAGTTTCTCTACATAAACAAAAGGTAGAATATGATAATTCAACACATAAGCAATATACACCTTAATCATAGCAACAAATTGTCAAGAAATTCAAAGAATACAAAAGTACTTAAGCCATTAACTCTAAGTTTTCAAAGCAACTACCAACTAAATGATTTTCTAGCATCAAGTAAACACCTAAATCATTCAATCTACACATAGAAAGGCAAGAAAACTTAAATCTATTCTCAACTTAGTAAAACATCATACCTAGAATGGTTTTTCTCAAACCAAGAGAGTTGTGTTTGCTTTATAGCCGAACCAATCGGTGAGAATCTAGCTCTTGTTGAGAGGAACAACTTCTTAGAAGGAAGTCTTGCAAGAATCTTGACCTAAGATTGAGTTTTGGTGGCTTGAAGCTTGAAGAACCTAGGGTTTTTCTTCTCTTTTCCTCATTGAACGTGTACTGCCCCTTCCCAGACCAAAAACACTGATATTTTTACACTAAAGGGTTGTATTTATAGTGGAGGGCAAAGGGGCAAAATGACCCTTTTGCCCTTGATGAATCCGGGACCCCGTTACACTACAACTCGTCCCGAAACACCTCAATTCAACATTTTATTTTAGCCAAAGTTCTTAAAATTATTTTAAATGAAAATTTTCAAAAAAATATATTTTTGATAGTGGCCGAGTTTGGCCGGTCCCACCTAGGCCACCCGAGATACTTTTTTTGCCAAAATTTTGAAACTGTTTCCGTTTAGGTTCAAATTCACACAGTAGGTGTATTTTAACATTCTAAGCATGTTTCTCTTCTATGACATACTCAAATTATGCTCCTAAATATGACCTACGCATAAATGATGCATATGTAGTGCTCTACGGCAAATGATGCATGAATAGTGTGCCCTACCGGCAAAACTGAAAATTTTATCTTCAGTTTTCAGATCTTTACAGTGAGAGCATTAAACATAATAATTATACCTAACTAGTCATTCGCATCATATCAATCATATACATCACTTCTCATTATATCCACAAATAAGTCATTATCGTTCAATACCGGGGTGACAAATAGAGGCCCACAAAGTCCTCCCAAGTTCGGGTTAAAATTTAATTATCCAAAATTCTTCGTAATGAACATAATATACAGAATATCTAAAATCTTTATAAATAAACCATTTAAAAGGTCCAAATCTATACATATTCCCTCAAATTAACAAAGATATAAATCACTTACAAATCCTCAATAATATACATCATCGTACATTATTCTTTACATATGCTAATTAAATATATAAAAATCATAACAACTATCTTCTGCTTCGATACTCCCACTATGCAGTCCACCAACATATGCTCATAACTGAAAATGTTAAATGATAAGGGTGAGCAACCACACGCTCAGTATGATAATCATTTTTTCAAGCATATATAAGGTTTTAAACACCAACAGTTTACAATAATAATGATAGATAATGAAATAATTTATCAATAAGTCTAGGTACACGATAAGTATTAAGCATTTTTGAAAGTACACTACGTACTATCATTTGAAATACATAAGTGAAACATCAAGGAATTTAACACATCGAAATCAAATCTCAAGGTAACCCTATAAAACCTTTCTACTTAAAACATAAAACAACACCATTAATTTTATAAAGTACAAAGTGAGAAATCTTTATACACATATATGTATAATAAATCTAGTAAAGTAATCATTTCTTATTTTGAGCAAAATTTCATAAACTTGTTCTTTCTAGGGTATTTTTCAAAAATATTAATTTCATGTACTTTCGCCTCAACCACACCTTACCTCACCCCACTCAAGAGATTTGTTGGAATATTGGCTATTGGTTTCTTGGCACCCAAATTTCATGTATGCTACCCATATGGACAGATATCATCAAACCAACACAGGTTCACGAATGAACCATCTCCGGGGAACCTTTTGGGTCTTGCACCCTAAGGTTTCATCGCCCTTCTTGCTTTTTAGGGGGGATGTGTAGGGCACAACTTGTCATGCCACACAGGCTGTCACCGAAAACCACTGTCATCACCAATCCACCTAAGACTAGTAGCCGCCTTGGTAACCCTCCTCAAGGGCCCCAACCATTTACTAACTATCTGTCTGTCGGTACCGAACATACAAGTTTCAAACCATAATTTCATGATCACCTTCCATTCCCAACACCAACCACAACTTTTACACTTTTAAAAAAATACATAGTTTTACAAAATCTCACATTTTTATTTCCAACATAACACATTTTCAAAATAACTCACACACACCAAAAATACAATTTGTACCATTTTATAGCAAATTTCGCAAATTAAATGATTGAGAAGTTATATACATCAATACCACCCTTTCTATACTTTAAAATAACTCAACAATACCCAAAATCATGATAAAATATACTCAATCATATCATAAAAGTCAATATCTCTTTCCACAATTTATCATTTCAATACCTATAGTCACTTTGACATTTTATCAAACACATGATAGGCATAAAATTTCCAAATACACATTTACAAAGTAAAATACTCATTCTTAAGAGACAAATCAAGTTAGGGTTTCAAACTCACAATACCCACATTCATTTAATGCATGTAGGTTTATAAATTCATAGTAAACTCATCATTTAATTGAGACTCATAACATGTATATAGTTCATACTAAACAAATAGATATAGAACATACATGAGATGCATCAATGTATATGCAAGAGAAAGAAAAACCCTACCTCAAAACTCAAGAACCCAAGCTCCACCTTCAAATGTTCAAGTGGATCCAAGAATCCCAAGTAATTTTCTTAGATTTTAAAGCAAAAACCCAAACTCTAAGACTTTGTTCTTCCCTCTTTTATTTCCCTTTATTTTGTCCTAGGGTTCTAAGAGATATTGGGTAAGAATGAAAATAAATAATGGGACAAATGGGGCTGAAAATGGTGTTTTAAAACCAGCAAATCCCGAATTTTACTGTTCATAGGGCCAAAAATTGCATTTTCTCCGAAATTACGGTTTTGCCACTAAATATCTCCAATTTGATTCATATGACTACCTTAAGGTTTTTAGACGTTCCGGATTCATTTTTAATGTTATTTTAACCTAAAAATATTTAGTTTTATGATTTATCTCAAAATTAAAGTCAATTTACACCCAAAATACTAAAATTATTATTTTATCCATTTGAACCACTATATGAACTAAACGTCGATTCCAAGGTTTCCGGACCTCCCGAATTCAATGGTAATGTTATTTGACATAAAAAAAACTTAATAAATTTACTTAATTACCCTTATCAACCTTAAACAACTTAAAAATTAAATTTGACCCAAAAGTCAATACGTCTGTAGCTCCAACTTATGCGACTATTCATTTAACAATGATTCAAAATTTCTTTCATCATTTTAATCATTTTAAAAATAATATCAAGTTAATATCATTTATATTTATGTGAAATACGGGATCTCACAATCCACCCCCCTTAAAATAAGTTTCATCCTCGAAACATAGGCTCCCTCGTCTAAGTCTCAATTGTTAACCTCCAACCCAACCAAGTGAACTCAATTCACCTACACAAGAATATATGTTCAAGTTTATGTTGTGAATTCACTACCTTCACCATCACATATTTATATAGGCTAATAATCAACAAATCCACCAATCTCAAACAACGAGTATTACGGTTAATTAAAATATTTCCAAGTCCATTCATGCCATCACATTTCTTCACTTCAATTTCATTCTTATAATGTTGCTTCATGTCCCATGATAACGCCTCAGATTTTCCCGTGTTTGCCCCATCGTCACAATTATCATAAGTCCTCAAATTCACATTTTTTTTAATGTATTGAACTTTTTCCATTACCCGTGCAACTACCAAAACTAATTTTTCACCATGATTCACCACTAGGTCGCCGACTTCATTGTTTACTTGTCACCTATGGTAATCATTTAATTCTCGATATTGTAGTCATTCAAGGTACCATGACACTCTTGCCCCATGCTCCCATCCACCCTGCTTCCATCCATACTACTCCAGAGTGCAAGGCTCAAGACATGGCACGGCTAATGACATGGCCTGACCCAAGACATGCATGACCCTATCCACCCAATTTTTTAACAACACTTACTTCACATTCTTCTCATACCTAATCAAATACTATTATCAACCTTTAGAGAATTTTCATGCACACTCGGTATTATCGTCACAATATTTTAACGTTTCAATATTATCACTAAAGAATCAAATAAGTTTTGGAAAACTCTCATTTTCATTCTTGTATAATATATCCTCTATTTAAATCTACCACATAGCATTAAATCCTATGACAAACCTCAAGTCGTGATTTGGTGAACACCACAAGATTGTCGATAGTGATAATTTTCAAACTACACACCTAGTTATCCAAGAAATTGATTTTTACTTCTCAACTATATTTTTCACCTTCATCCCTATAATCATAACCAAATGATTAACCCCAATAATATAAAATCTAACCAAATGTTTTCACCACACACTCTAATACTAATTATAATTTTCAAATTCACTTTTTCAATCCATTATAATCAGAACTTAACAACCGATAAAAATTCTCATAGGTTGTCTCTCATAAGTACACAATGCATCTGGAACCCTCGATTAATACTTTTAGAGCTATCATAATATCTCCACATTTTTAATCAATTCGATCTACCCTATATCTTTCTTCAACTTCCCAATAAGATTTATTGTCAAATATTGTCTTCAAGTGCTGGGTTGTTGCCTAATATCTATTTCAATTTAAAATTCATTATTGTCTCACAAGGGTTAGATGTATAATGTCGTTATCATAACAAGAAAGCGCCTCAAATAATAACCCGTAGCGAAATGTTATAGCTTCCTTATGGCTAAGATTACAACAAAACATTTTATGAAAACTTATAAGTCCCCATGATTCAATCCAGCACCTTAATATTTCTTGAACTATAAAATATAACCAATATAAAGTTATATTCCTAAGGGTCCAAATAATTCTTCAATTCCACACCACTAATCACCATAACCTTCAAAATTTATCATGATCCTCGAGATGATATTCATTCACTGGTTAATAGAGTAATCTCGTACTTTAATCGAAACTTAATTAACCATTCCTCTGTTAATATCAAGACCACCATGTGTAATATTCTACATTGATCTACCATATGAAATCCTTTTAACATCACAACCAACTGCAAAGATCTCTTTTCAAAAATTTATGACCTTCAATACCAACAATTTTCAACTTCGGCCTGTCAAGATCAAACCTAATGATGGATTGAAAAGAGTTGGAGATAAACTTCCATATTTCTACAAAATTTGACTTTCAATAACATTAAAAGATCGCACACCACGATAAGAGTTTATGTCGAATATTGAACATCATCCTTGTTCTATTAGTTGCTCAATATAAATGATCTCAAATATTTGAACATCTATACTCCACTGTCCAACAATATTAAGGGTCAAAAATTTATTAAACTTTGTAGGTTTCCATGGCACGAGACTTCAAAATTTTAGTCCATACTCTTGGTCTCCATTTTAATTTAAAGTCCATGAGTACAACTTAACTATCAACCCCACACTCAACCAAGGGATTCCCAATTATCACTAGCTTTAGATGGTCTAAATGTTGTGAACTACAAACACCAAAAAATACAATCACATAAGAACCGAACTAGTTCATACTCTGCCCCTGAAGATAACACCTTACATGTACTTTAGAGAGTTATTATCCTATAACGCTCACACGTAGTCTAATCCCTCCTACATTTTCATATCATTACTAATTTTTTTACTTCATATTTTTTTCCCTTCAAAGGCTTACCATGTCATTCTCAATCAATCTTCAAGCAAAGTCATCTAATATAACTCATCAATAATTGCACCACGATCCTCCAATCATACTCTTTATGAATAATTCTTATAACCCAATTGTACAAAAATTAAGTCGTCACTTAAAATTTAATTTTACCCAAAGTAATACTAGCCAACTATCCATATTACTTCCAAACTACTATCGATAGTCAAATACATGCTCATAACACAACTTCCAATCCAATCAAAATCAAAATCGCAAATTTTACTCGTATTTCAAAACATACACCAATCCTTAGTTATTTTTATCATACTCCTCCAATTGATTGTATTTGAGCATTGTACTATATTATAGTCTCGTAGTCACCTTCATGGAAGATATATTCATCTCAAAATTTTTACCATCAAACCAAAATTTCCAATCTTTCTTCAATTCTTAACCTCTCTATTAATTCCAATAACTTCACCTAACAAAAATTATATAAAGGATGTCATAGTTGACCTTATCTCCAAGCAACAAAACTGAATTACCACACATCCTTGACTTCACAAAGTAAAGCAACTAAGAGTCAGGCAAAATAATAAAAATTGACATAACCTAAAAAAGTTATAACATCATAAATCGCCATACCTTGAAGCCTTTAACTTTCACATCTTCTCATCCAAAATATACAAATACTCTCTATGACATCCAAAACTCATGATGCAAAAATAATTTCTTTGTCACCACACATTTCTTCTAACTATCTCCAATAGTGGCAAACTCATTTCCCTACAACTCCCATATAAGACCTAATTCCTATGCTCTGATATCAATCTGTCACGCCCCAAATTTCACAAAAGCGTGATTAAACAAAATTACTTTGTTTATTCCAAAAATACATGTCGGTTTGTTGTAAAAACATCTAGAAAAGTATCTCTTTAGTTTAAATAAATAATTTTTTTAGAAAATTTCGGCAAAATTTTCTTTGAAAATCGGGCATCCAGATAATTGGTGAGAGCTACCTGTGAGAGCATTAAACATAATAATTATACCTAACTAGTTATTCGCATCATATCAATCATATACATCCATTCTCATGATATTCACAAATAAGTCAATACCGTTCAATACCGGGGTGGCAAATGGAAGCCCAAGAAGTCCTCCCAAACTCGGGTTATGTAACACCCTGTATTTTATTTTATATATGTCTATAGATATATAGTAAATATTTGTTGTAAAATGTGGATATGTGCAGAAATATGTGTTGGAGATATTTGGGATGGATTTGGTTGGCTTAGGAATGGATTGGAAATGAAAAAAAAAAAGGGGATGAAACAGGCTGTGAACAGTGCACGTAAACAGTGCACTGGCTGCAACTTCAAGCGCGATTTCGACCTTGATGCAGTCAATATCTCTCAAAACTCAAAACATGAAAGTTGTAGAGATCTTTCTTAGAATTCCATAGAATCTTAAATCATCTCAATCGGAGCTCGGATGAGAGAGTTATGCCCATTCTACGAAGACTGGTCTGGTGTATGCCGAAACAGTAAAAAAATCGGGATTTTTGGGTTTAAAACACCACCTCAAGCCCTCATTTGCCCCATTCTTCACTCCAATCTCATCCTAAACACTTTAGAACCCTAGGAGAGAAAGAAAGGAAGAGAGAAACTCAAGATCAAAGGATAAAAACACAAGATTTAAGGGTGATTCAAGATTCAAGCTCTAGATTTCAAGAACACCAAGGTAGGGGTTTTCTTCCATTCTTGTTCATTGATGTTAGAGTTACTATATATATATATATATATATATATATATATATATATATGTTTTGACTCCTAATCATATGTATTTGCTATGGGTTCATTGTTTCTTGGTTCTCTTGCAATTGTTAACATGTTTTACACAAAGTTAGGGTTGTATACCCATGAAATCCCTCTTTTTGTTTGAAAACTCTAGTTTTCAAGAGTGATGGGTTTTCCTCTTGAACTCTTCCATTATTCTTGAGTTTGAAATCATAGTGTTTTGTGTTGAGTAATAAAATGATATTGTTGTGATCTCTTGCATTTTCTTAGTTGGTTATTGAAAATGTCACATGCTTAATTTGGAGGTTTTTAAGATATACTTGTTAATTGTGAAATTGGGTTTGGTATTTGTATCTCTTATGAGTGTGGGATGATCATGGGTGGCCTTTGACGAGATATCGTAGAGTGGGTAGACGTGTTGCTTGCTCCGTGTTGGGTGGCATTTTTCCTACCACTCGTAGTGGGGTTAGTGCTTTGGTAAGACTAAAACGCTATTGCTTACGGGTGCCGTGTCAGAGGGTTAGTATACTAATGCCTGGGTTGGATACGTCACTGCCATTGATATGGCATACGCCCTTCCTAAAGGATGGATATCTTTGAGAAGATTTGTGTGCGTGTGTGTGGGCTAGATATTACTCAATATGTCGATTCATGAGGTTTGCCTTACATCATGATGGAGATACATGTTTATAATGTTGACACGAATGAAATGGTTAGTATTTGTTCATTCTACTAGATACGGTTTCTACAAGAGTTTCCGGAAGTATGGGATTCCGCGAGAACTTGTTGGAAACGGTTTATAGTAGAATGGATTATCTATTGTATATTGGTTATTGTTCACTCTACCATAGACGGTTTCTACAAGAGTCTTGGGAAGTATGGGATTCTGTGAGAACTTGTGGAAACAGTGTATGGTGGATTGGATTATATTTGGATATGGTTTGTTAACTGTGTAGTGGTTCCACTTAGTCATTCAATTACTGTTGTTCCTTAAACTTGAGATCTATTTAAATGTCATGGTTTTACTTCAAAGATTATATATGCTATTTGTGAAATGAGACCGACTTGTTTTACATGTTTTCTAAACCTTGTTTGAGTTTGGGAGGATTTTTCTACAGAGCTTAGTGCTCACCCCCTACAGTTGAACATTTTTCAGAGTTTGTGCCAGAGGATGAGCTAGGTGCTAACGAGCCGGGCCATGGAGAGGCTTCACTAGAGGGATACTTGGATCCCGAGTGGGACATCTAGAGATGTCATTGACTTTTGTTCTAGACTAGGATATTCTTTTGAAACACTGTGTAGTCTAGATTTCTTTTGTAATTTTCGCTGCGCTATAATAGTTAATGTTTTCTTTGGGAAATGTAAATGTCATTGTTAGGCTTATTCTGTTGATATTGTGGCCATGGCTTGGCTTATTCTTTTGGAATGTTATTGTGGGTATTACATACGATGAATGGAAATCTTTTGGGATAATGTTGTAAATAGTTTATGGATAAATGGACCCGGTGTGGTCGATGTAGTATAATTGCACAGGTTGTGTTTTGGGTAGAGCTCCCCGAACAAATGAGACTCTGCCCGAATTTTGTTAAATTAAGGAATTATTGATATGAAGTCTTATTTATGGATGATTTATCTTAGTGCTCTCATGATGTAAATGGTTTTAGTATGTAATGCCGTCCAGGGTGGTTTTGGGGGCGTTACAGGTTATAATCTAATTATCCAAAATTCTTCATCATGAACATAATATACAGAATATTTAAAATCTTTATAAGTAAATCATTTAAAAGGTCTCAATCAATACATATTCCCTCAAATTAACAAAGATATAAATCACTTACAAATCCTCATCAATATACATTATCGTACATAGTTCTTTGCATACTCTAACTAAATATATAAAAGTCATAACAACTATCTTCTATCTCGATACTCCCACTATGCAATCCACCAACATATGCCCATAACTAAAAATGTTAAATGATAAGGGTGAGCAATGACACGCTCAGCAGGATAATCATTTTCTCAAGCATATACAAGTTTTAAATACCAACAGTTTGCAATGATAATGATAGGTAATGAAATAATTTATCAATAAGTCTAGGTACACGATAAGTAGTAAGCATTTTTGAAAGTACACTATTTACTATCATTTGAAATACATAAGTGAAATATCAAGGAATTTACCACATCGAAATCAAATCTCAAGGTAACCCTATAAAACTTTTCTTCTTAAAACAGAATGCAGCACCATTGATTTTATAAAGTACGAAGTGAGAAATCTTTATACAAATATATGTATAATAAATCTAGTAAAGTAATCATTTTTTATTTTGAACACAATTCCATAAACTTGTTTTTTCTAGGGTATTTTCCAAAAATATTAACTCCACATACTTTCGCCTCAACCTCACCTTACCTCACCCCACTCAAGAGATTTGTTGGAATATTGGTTATTGGTTTCTTGGCACCCAAAATTCATGTATGCTACCCATACGGACAGATATTATCAAACTAACACCAGTTCACGAATGAACCATTCTCGAGGAACCTTTTGGGTCTTGCACCTTTGGGTTTCATTGCCCATCTTGCTTTTTAGTGGGGACGTGTAGGGCAAAACTTGTGATGCCACATAGGCTGTCGCCGAAAATCACTACCATCACCAATCCCCCCTAGGACTAGTAGCGGCCTTAGCAACCGTCCGCAAGGGTCCCAACCATTTACTAACTATCTGTCTGTCGGTACCGAGCATACAAGTTTCAAACTATAATTTCATGATCACCTTCCATTCCCAACACCAGCCACAACTTTGACACTTTTAAAAAAATGCATAGTTTTATAAAATCTTACATTTCTATTTCTAACATAACACATTTTCAAATAACTCACACACACACCAAAAATACAATTTGTACCCTTTTAAAGCAAATTTCGCAAATTAAATGATTCACCACCCTTTCCATACTTTAAAATAACTCAACAATACCAAAAATCGTGGTAAAATATACTCAATCATATCATAAAAATCAATACCTATTTCCCCAATTTATCATTTCAATACTTATAGTCACTTTGACATTTTATCAAACACATGATAGGCATAAAATTTTCAAATACACATTTACAAAGTAACATACTCATTCTTAAGAGACAAATCAAATACATTATTTACAAAATCACATATACTCTAAAGAATCCAAAATCTTAAGTTCAATTAAACACTAATAACAAAAATCAAGTTAGGGTTTCAAACCCACAATACCCAAATTCATTTGATGGATGTAAGTTTACAAATCCATAGTAAACTCATCATTTAATTAAGACACATAGCATGTATTTAGTTCATACTAAACAAATAGATATATAACATACATGAGATGCATCAATATATATGCAAGAGAAAGGAAAACCCTACCTCAAAGCTCAAGAACTCAAGCTCCACCTTCAAATGTCCAAGTGGATCCAAGAATCCCAAGTAATGTTCTTAGATTTTCAAGCAAAAACTCAAGCTCTAGAGACCTTTTTCTTCCATCTTCTCTTTCCCTTTATCTTGTCCTAGGGTTGTAAGAGATATTGGGTGAGAATGAAAAGAAATAATGGGACAAATGGGGCTAAAAATTGTGTTTTAAAACATAAAATCCCGAATTTTACTGTTTATAGGGCCAAAAATTGCATTTTTCTCCGAAATTACAGTTTTGCCACTAAATATCTCCAATTTGATTCCTATGACTACCCTAAGGTTTTTAGACGTTTCAGATTCATTTTTAATGTTATTTTAACATAAAAATATTTATTTTTATGATTTATCTCCAAATTAAAGTCAATCTACACCAAAACATTAAAATTACTATTTTATCCATTTGAACCACAATATGTGCTAAACGTCTATTCCAAGGTTTTCGGAACTCCCAGATTCAATGGTAATGTTATTTTGACATAAAAAACTTAATAAATTTACTTAATTACCCTTATCAACCTTAAACAGCTGAAAAATTAAATTTGACCCAAAAGTTAATACTCCTGTAGCTCAAACTTATGCGACTATTCATTTAACAACGATTCGAAATTTCTTTCATCATTTTAATCATTTTAAAAATACTATCAAATTAATATCATTTATATTTATATGAAATACGGGATCTCATAAGTTTTTATTTGACTAAACTCAAGAGGCAAAGAGTTAAGAGTGTGATGAATAATGAAATCATCAGGAATAACAATTTTGAAGGCTTTGAGCTTGGTTTGAACATGGACCATTCTAAAGATATATTCCTTAACACCACCTACATTGTCATATTTTATACTCGTTAATTCATTCATTAGGCCCTCAGCTTCAGTCTTGTTGGATATTTTGTATCTCTCTCCTACAACGGTAAAAAACCCCTTGGCATTATTGGTTTCAGGTAAACCACTCATAATATGTTCAGAGATAGACCTTTTCATAGCAATCATACTCAACCAATTAAATTTCTCTCACTTTGAATAAAGTTCTTTTACTTCATGAGAGCTTTCACTAGTAGGTTTAGGAGGTTCATTCTCTTTCAAGGTAAAGTCTATATTAACAATTCACATGACAAACTCAATATATTGTTTCCATATCTTATAATTAAAATCAGTCAAGACTTCAATGTTGACATTATTATTATTCACAGCAAAAAAGACTATTCAAGGTAACGAGAATATAAACAACTAGCAAAATTAGGCAATAAATAAATAAAATATGTTTTAAACATAATAAGTCATATTTTATTAAGAGAGTCCAAATACATCACTACAAACTCCCATTTGGGCAGAGAATACAATATACTATATGTAGAGATCTGAAAACTGAAGATAAAATTTTCAATTTTGCCGGTAGGGCACTATTCATGCATCATTTGTCGTAGAGCACTACATATGCATCATTTATGCGTAGGTTATGTTTAGGAGCATAATTTGAGTATGTCATAGAAGAGAAACATGCTTATAATGTTAAAATACAACTACTGTGTGAATTTGAGCCTAAACGGAAATAGTTTCAAAATTTGGACAAAAAGGGTATCTCAGGTAGCCTAGGTGGGACCGGCCAAACTCGACCACTATCAAAAATATATTTTTTTGAAAATTTTCATTTAAAATAATTTTAAGAACTTTGGCTAAAATAAAATGTTGAATTGAGACGTTTCGGGACGAGTTGTACTGTAACGGGGTCCCGGATTCATCAAGGGCAAAAGGGTCATTTTTCCCCTTTGCCCTCCACTATAAATACAGACCTTTAGTGTAAAAAATAACACATTTTGGTCTGAAGAAGGGCAGTACACGTTTTTGGAAGGAAAAAGGAAGAAAACCCTAGGTTCTTCAAGCTTCAAGCCACCAAAACTCATTCCTAGGCCAAGATTCTTGCAAGAGTTCCTTCTAAGAAGTTGTTCCTCTCAACAAGAGCTAGATTCTCACCGATTGGTTCGGCTATAAAGCAAACACAACTCTCTTGGTTTGAGAAAAACCATTCTAGGTATGATGTTTTACTAAGTTGGGAATAGATTTAAGTTTTTCTTGCCTTTCCATATGTAGATTGAATGATTTAGGTGTTTACTTGATACTAGAAAATCATTTAGTTGGTAGTTGCTTTGAAAACTTAGAGTTAATGGCTCAAGTACTTTTGTGTTCTTTGAATTTCTTGACAATTTGTTGCTATGATTAAGGTGTATATTGCTTATGTGTTGAATTATCATATTCTACCTTTTGTTTATGTAGAGAAACTCTTGTGGTTTGAGAGTTATGATTTATTCCATGAATTGGTAATTTGTGTATTTGTATTTCTTTGAGAAATTGTGAAAGTAATGAACATGAAATATGATCACATGTTTAATTCATTGAATTGTGTCTCACATTCATGTAGATAAAGTGTTATGAATTTAAAGTTATGCTTTACTTTATAAAGGGGGCATATTTTAAGTTATACGCCAAGTGTTTGATGAAATGTTTCATAGAATTCACATTGAGAAAAATCATGGCATCTTGGCATACATGAATCATTGGAACATAGTGTGGGTTGAGCACTTGGTGCCATGCATTATGAGGGTGTAGATCCTGTGGTGAAAAACCAAAATCTGGCCAATGACAGTACTCGCGGGCTGACGGGGGCGGACCGTGAAGCGAGACATGGGTGGCATAGAATTGCATGGATGTGTCATGCATATTGACATTGCATAGCATTGAGGGATTATGGGGTTGTAGCATTTAAAATGTACACTTGCACATGCCACGCCTTAAATTTGTTCCTCGCATTAGTATTTTTTCATACCAGCGGTTGAGCTGACCCATTGGTGGGATATCGTATTACAGATGAGGCTCCCGGTACTTGAGACTTGATTAAGTCTTAAAGGAATGAGAGAAAATGGGCTTGAATGGATATTTGGCCCTTGAGGCATATTTTGTATGTATGGGCATAAGCCCAAATGACATGTATTTCAATTTGGAAAAGTAATAGATTATAGACCTTGGGTCATTTTAAAGTGTAAGGGTGTAAACCCAATTGATTTGTTGGATGTCTTTATTTAATGAATATCATATGTGTATATTGGGGCAATTAGATGTGTATGTTGAGAACAATGGATGTATGTTTAATTTACATGGATTGTGGCCACCGAGTGAGGGTGGGTTGTGATATATTTATGCATATGAAAATTGTGAATATTAGGTGGGAAAAAGGCTTGGAAAATAAAGGAGGTTATGTCGAAATTTTATGAAAAATTAAAAGACTTGTTAAGTGTGTAAAACACCTTTTAAATAGGTGGGAATGATGTCAAAAATGGGGTTTTAGAAACCTTGAAGGAATAGGCTAACAATGGAAAAAAAATGATTTGAAAAACTTTGGGAAAATATGGGAAATGAATGAGAAATCAATTTCTCCAACCTAATGACCTTTCATTTAACTTTCTTCTTCTTTTTCACTCACTCCCCGGGTTTGTGAAAATTCGGGGCGTGACAACTTGGTATCAGAGCATAGGTTCGAATACCTAAGGACTGTGGGGTGTTGTTGAACACGATAGGACTGTTACACATGGTTTTAAATTTTGGTGAGCATTATGTTAAGTGTAAGAACTTGTTTGGTGTATGTTAAGGCATGTTGTGGTTATTGCTTGTGAAGTGTGAGTTGTTGACATGTACGTGCTTCTTGTTCTTTTGAATGCATATGTCTAATGTGAAAAGAGGTATTGATTTTTAAATGCCTATTGGACTTGTAGACACATGCCACCAAAGAGGACTCCTGCTAGACCTGTAGTACCTAGGCGCGGTAGGCCTAAAGCGATAGCACCACCGCGGCGTGGTAGGCCCCGAGCTGCTGCTCCTGCTCATAGCACTGCTAAGGAGGACGTTACTCATGCTCCTGCACCTGCCCCAGCAGAGGAGGTGGAGCAGAGCATTGGCGCCAGAGATATGGCTGCCATTTTACATGAGTGTTTTCGAGCCATGCAGGAGACTAGGATTGCAGGTGGCGAGACCAGGGATACCCACGTGATGAAGGTATTCCAGAGGATGAGACCTCCTACGTTTGCTGGACAGCCCGACCCTCTAGTAGCCGAGGAGTGGTTAAAGCATATCACCAGGATCCTGGACTCACAGGCGATCATAGAGCCCCATTTGAGGATCAGGTGTGCCTCCTTCCAGTTTACTGAGTTGGCTAGCCAGTGGTGGAGAATAGCTACTCACCGGATAGACAGTTTCGGGGAGGGATGGGATGCCTTTGTGGCCATGTTCAATGACCACTATTTTCCCGAGACTGCACGAATTGGGTACATGGATGAGTTCATGACTCTTCTACAACGGGACATGACGGTGACTCAATATGAGTCTCGATTTACTGCATTGGGGAGATTTGCCCCACATGTTATTCGGGAGGAACGACTGAGGGTCCTTTACTTTGTTAGGGGGTTGAAGACCTCCATCAGGGATAGACTGGCAGGCCACATTATGGAGACATACGATGAGGCAGTGATGAGGGCCACCAAGGTTGAGAGGGAGTTGGCCGACCTGAGAGGGATTAGAGAGTCCCGAACGCAGAGTGGGGCAGTTACAGCTCAGGCTTCTACATCTGTCCCAGTTTACACTGGTAGGGGACCGGCGAAGAGGTACAGGACTAGTGTTTCTTTTGCACAGACATCGCAGCAACCTGCCCAGTTTTTACCTCCTCGACCTTCTATGCCTATTTCTTTCCAGGGGGGAGTACCTCAGAGGCCCCTTACTTGTTATCAGTGTGGACAGCCTGGCCATAGAATGGCTGATTGCCCCTAGAGAGATCCCAGCCAGGGGTGCGGAGCTGGATCGAGCCAGGGGTCATTTCCACCACCAGTACAGGGTCAGGGGTGGAGAGCTCCACAGCTTTGCTACCCTTGTCACCAGGCAGGCCATGTTAGGGCCAACTGTCCTCAGGGGCAGACTTCACAGAGCTCGCAGAGGCCACATTACTATCAGCATACTCAGGTGCCTCTGCCACAGCCACAGTTAGGCCATAGACCTCCGGCACCATATTTTCAGTCTGCACCCTCCGCACAGAGTGTTGGAGCTCCCGGACAGAGGGGAGGGGGTCAGCAGGGACAGAGAGAGGGAGGTAGGCAGGCTAGACTACTCAGGGTCGTGTTTATGCAGTGGCCACACCAGAGACATCTACTTCTGGACCTTCAGTGGTTCGAGGTACATTCCTTGTGTTTAGTTCATGGGCTAGCGTACTGATAGACTCGGGTGCATCTCATTCATTCATATCTACCATGCTTGCCATGACATTGGGACTGGATATAGATCGGTTAGATCCACCATTGCATGTTGACACCCCAGTTGGGGGTAGTGTGATATTGACGAGGATCTGTAGAGATTGCTCGATAGAGATAGCCGATCGCATCCTTTATTTTGATTTCATTCTGCTTGACATGTCTGATTTTGATATTATTTTGGGGATGGATTGATTGTTTACTTTTCGGGCGAGTATAGATTGCTACAGGGGGAGAATGACAGTGTGTACTCCTGAGGGAGATAGCTTTTATTTCATGGGAGATCGTCGGGATTTCTTAGTTCCACCCTTGTATAACTCAAAGAGTTGGGGAGGTCATAGTTACATGTTGGCTAGTTTGGTAACAGATGGGAGTGAGACTATAGAGAGTGTGTTACCACCCGTCGTGGATGAGTTTCCAGATGTCTTCCCGGATGACTTGACTAGTCTACCGCCGAGACAAGAGATAGAGTTCACGATAGAGCTTATCCCAGGCACTATGCCTATTTCCATTCCACCTTACCGTATGGCTCCAGCTGAGTTGAGAGAGCTGAAGCAGCAGTTGACTGATTTGATGGGTAAGGGTTTTATTCGTCCTAGTACTTCTCCGTGGGGTGCTTCGGCACTATTTGCGAGGAAGAAGGATGAAACATTGCGCTTGTGTGTGGACTATAGGAGGCTGAACCGAGTCACTATCAAGAACAAGTACCCGTTGCCGAGGATAGATGACTTGTTTGATCAGCTTAGGGGTTCAAAATATTTCTCGAAGATTGATCTTAGATCGGGGTATCATCAGTTGAGAGTACGGGAGGAGGATGTGGCGAAGACAGCTTTTCGCACTCGTTATGGCCATTATGAATTCGTGGTTATGCCATTCGGTGTGACGAATGCCCCGGCGGCATTCATGGACTTGATGCATCGCATTTTTAGTCCTTATTTAGATAAGTTTGTTGTGGTGTTTGTTGATGATATTTTGATTTATTCACCTTCGGAGGATGAGCATGCCTTTCACCTACGGACTGTGTTACAGATTTTGAGGGAACACTGTTTATTTGCTAAGCTCTCGAAATGTGAGTTTTGGCTTCAGGAGGTGCAGTTTCTAGGCCATGTTGTGTCAGGTAGTGGAGTATCTGTGGATCCTTCTAAGATTGACGCTGTTATGAGTTGGGAGAGGCCGAAGAGTGTATTTGAGATTCGGAGTTTCTTGGGATTGGCAGTGTACTACCGTCGGTTTGTAGAGGGGTTTTCTCGTCTTGCCGCGCCGATGACTCGTCTGACGCGCAAGGGCATTAGATTTGAGTGGACAGATGACTGTGAGCATTCATTTCAGGAGCTGAAGAAGAGGCTGACTTCAGCACCTGTCCTGATTATACCTAAGGGAGGTATTGGCTATACCGTTTATTGTGATGCTTCACGAGAGGGATTAGGTGTTGTGTTGATGCAGGAGGGTAGAGTGGTAGCCTATAGTTCTCGTCAGTTGAAGAATCATGAGCAGAACTACCCCACACATGATTTGGAGTTAGCTGCCGTCATTTTTGCACTTAAGAGTTAGCGACACTACTTATATGGGGAGAGGTTCGAGGTGTTCTCAGATCACAAGAGCCTCAGATACATCTTCACGCAGAAGGCCTTGAACCTTCGGCAAAGGAGATGGATGGAGTATATGGAGGACTATGACTTTGACCTTCAGTACCATCCTGGGAAGGCCAATGTCATAGCAGATGCACTTAGTAGGAGACCGAGGAGCACTGTAGCTAGCATTGCTATTAGGGAGTGGGAGATGATGGGATACATTGGTGAGTTTGACTTAGACCTTGCCGAGTCTGAGGGACACGCCACACTATTCAGTGTTTGTGCACAACCTACACTGTTGAGCAGGGTTATTGAGACACAGTTACAGGACACAGAGGCACTGCAGATTCGAGCACGAGTTGCAAGTGCCGAGCGCTTTGAGGGATAGACAGTTCATTCTGACCTTAGCCTGAGGTATATGGGTAGAGTCTTTGTTCCAGAGTCTATTAGGGCTGATGTCCTTAGAGATTTCCATCATTCACGCCTTGCAGTACATCCAGGGGGCACTAAGATGTACCATGATTTACGTCGCCAGTATTGGTGGACGGGGATGAAGGGGGATGTGGTGCAGTTTGTATCGAGATGTCTCACATGTCAGCAAGTTAAGGCTGAGCACCAGAGACCTGGGGGTTTGTTACAACCATTGCCAGTGGCCGAGTGGAAGTGGGAGTTTGTTACCATGGATTTTGTGATGGGTCTTCCGAAGTCACCTAGAGGTCACGATGCAGTTTGGGTTGTTGTTGATAGGTTAACGAAGTCCGCACATTTCCTACCGATTAGAGCGACTGATTCAGTGGATGTTCTCAGTAGGCTGTATATCCGAGAGATAGTACGACTACATGGGATTCCTGTTTCCATTGTTACAGACAGAGACCCACGTTTCACTGCACGATTTTGGCAGAGTCTTCAGACCGCCTTGGGGACTCAGCTACTGTTTAGTACTGCTTTCCACCCTCAGACTGACGGTCAGTCAGAGCGTACTATTCAGATACTTGAGGACTTGCCGAGAGCATGTGTTATGGACTTCAGGGGTAGCTGGGAAGATCACCTTGCTTTAGTAGAGTTTGCCTACAACAACAGCTATCCGTCTAGTATTGAGATGGCACCTTTTGAGGCGTTGTATGGTAGGCCGTGTCGTTCACCAGTATGTTGGACTGAGGTAGGCGAGACAGCTGCTTTAGGGCCTGACATAGTCCGTGAGACCACGGACAAGATACAGGTGATTAGACAGCGTCTGTTAACGGCACAGAGCCGCCAGAAGAGTTATGCAGAAAGGAGGCGACGACCTCTATCATTTGATGTTGGGGGACATGTGTTCCTCAAGGTAGCCCCACGACGGGGATTGAGGAGATTCGGGCGTAGCGGAAAACTGTCGCCACGGTTTATAGGACCATTTGAGATCCTTGCGAAGGTTGGTGAGGTGGCTTATAAGCTAGCATTACCTCCACAGCTATCTGGGGTTCATGATGTCTTCCATGTGTCGATGTTGAGGAAGTACGAGCCTGACCCTTCACATGTGTTAGATTGGGTAGATCTTCAAGTGGAGGGCGATGTTTCTTATGATGAGAGGCCAGTGGAGGTATTGGACTCGAGGGACCAAGTTTTGCGGGCCAAGACCATCCCCTTGGTCAAGGTTCTTTGGAACCATCATGGAGTCGAGGAGGCAACTTGGGAGCGTGAGGCTGAAGTCCGCACTAGGTACCCAGAGTTGTTCATTCGTAGAGGTACATTTCTAAATTTCGGGACAAAATTTTTTTTAAGGGGGGAAGGATGTAGAGATCTTAAAACTGAAGATAAAATTTTCAGTTTTGCCGGTAGGGCACTATTCATGCATCATTTGTCGTAGAGCACTACATATGCATCATTTATGCGTAGGTTATGTTTAGGAGCATAATTTGAGTATGTCATAGAAGAGAAACATGCTTAGAATGTTAAAATACAACTACTGTGTGAATTTGAGCCTAAACGAAAATAGTTTCAAAATTTGGACAAAAATGGTATCTCGGGTGGCCTAGGTGGGACCGGCCAAACTCGGCCACTATTAAAAATATATTTTTTTGAAAATTTTCATTTAAAATAATTTTAAGAACTGTGGCTAAAATAAAATGTTGAATTGAGGCGTTTCGGGACGAGTTGTACTGTAACGGGGTCCCGGATTCATCAAGGGCAAAAGGGTCATTTTGCCCCTTTGCCCTCCACTATAAATACAAACCTTTAGTGTAAAAAATAAAACATTTTGGTCTGAAGAAGGGCAGTACACGTTTTTGGAAGGAAAAAGGAAGAAAACCCTAGGTTCTTCAAGCTTCAAGCCACCAAAACTCATTCCTAGGCCAAGATTCTTGCAAGAGTTCCTTCTAAGAAGTTGTTCCTCTCAACAAGAGTTAGATTATCACCGATCGGTTCGGCTATAAAGCGAACACAACTCTCTTGGTTTGAGAAAAACCATTCTAGGTATGATGTTTTACTAAGTTGGGAATAGATTTAAGTTTTTCTTGCCTTTCCATGTGTAGATTGAATGATTTAGGTGTTTACTTGATGCTAGAAAATCATTTAGTTGGTAGTTGCTTTGAAAACTTAGAGTTAATGGCTTAAGTACTTTTGTGTTCTTTGAATTTCTTGATAATTTGTTGCTATGATTAAGGTGTATATTGCTTATGTGTTGAATTATCATATTCTACCTTTTGTTTATGTAGAGAAACTCTTGTGGTTTGAGAGTTATGATTAATTCCATGAATTGGTAATTTGTGTATTTGTATTTCTTTGAGAAATTGTGAAAGTAATGAACATGAAATATGATCACTTGTTTAATTCATTGAATTGTGCCTCACATTCATGTAGATAAAGTGTTATGAATTTAAAGTTATGCTTTACTTTATAAAGAGGGCATATTTTAAGTTATACGCCAAGTGTTTGATGAAATGTTTCATAGAATTCACATTGAGAAAAATCATGGCATCTTGGCATACATGAATCCTTGGAACATAGTGTGGGTTGAGCACTTGGTGCCATGCATTATGAGGGTGTAGATCCTGTGGTGAAAAACTCAAAATCTGGCCAATGACAGTACTCGCGGGCTGACGGGGGCGGACCGTGAAGCGAGACATGGGTGGCATAGAGTTGCATGGATGTGTCATGCATATTGACATTGCATAGCATTGAGGGATTATGGGGTTGTAGCATTTAAAATGTACACTTGCACATGCCACGCCTTAAATTTGTTCCTAGTATTAGTATTTTTTCATACCAGCGGTTGAGCTGACCCATTGGTGGGATATCGTATTACAGATGAGGCTCCCGGTACTTGAGACTTGAGTAAGTCTTAAAGGAAGGAGAGAAAATGGGCTTGAATGGATATTTGGCCCTTGAGGCATATTTTGTATGTATGGGCATAAGCCCAAATGACATCTATTTCAATTTGGAAAAGTAATAGATTATAGACCTTGGGTCATTTTAAAGTGTAAGGGTGTAAACCCAATTGATTTGTTGGATGTCTTTATTTAATGAATATCATATGTGTATATTGGGGCAATTAGATGTGTATGTTGAGAACAATGGATGTATGTTTAATTTACATGGATTGTGGCCACCGAGTGAGGGTGGGTTGTGATATATTTATGCATATGAAAATTGTGAATATTAGGTGGGAAAAAGGCTTGGAAAATAAAGGAGGTTATGTCGAAATTTTATGAAAAATTAAAAGACTTGTTAAGTGTGTAAAACACCTTTTAAATAGGTGGGAATGATGTCAAAAAGGGGGTTTTAGAAACCTTGAAGGAATAGGCTAACAATGGAAAAAAAATGGTTTGAAAAACTTTGGGAAAACATGGGAAATGAATAAGAAATCAATTTCTCCAACCTAATGACCTTTCATTTAATTTTCTTCTTCTTTTTCACTCACTCCCCGGGTTTGTGAAAATTTGGGGTGTGACACTATAGGTCCTCTCTTTCATGAAAACTAACTAATGAGAATGCTCAATTTTCGAAAAATCTATCTCCTTTGGGCAAATAAACATTTTAGACTATTGCACCTTTAACATAATGTTTCATGACATCCTCAAATTATAATACACAATTACCCCCTTTTGGCAGATAATTATATATTATAATTTAGAGACCATACTGTAACAAAAATGATGATAAAAAAATACAAATTTTAATGAATGGACCACTTTGGTGCAACCATCCATCTCAACCTATAGAATTTTTCAAACTGGAATATTTTCACGACATCTTTAAATTATAATACACAATAATTTCCTTTGGGCAGGTAATTATATATTATAATTTAGAGACTATCACATAACAAAAGGATGACAACAATCTACAAATTTTAATGACTGGACTACTTTGGTGGCAACCATCCATCTTAATCCATAGAATTTCTCAAACCAGGATATTACAACAAATACCCATAATTAAATATCATGTGATCAATTACTATGAGGTATTAACCGATATGTACCTCTATAGATTACTCATCATCAATCGTTGTATTCAAGTCTACTATTAAAATTAAGTAATTTAAACTCACATCTACCAACATTTAATAAATAATATGTAGTTTATAAAATAAAAAAAAAATTCATCATATAAATCACTAGGGACTAAAATTGGAATTGTAAAAATACCTTGTACAAATTATAGCAATTCAATCAAAGTTGCACTAGCATGAGAGAAAAATAAAAATAAAACTTAGTTGCTATCAATAATTTGTATGGGTAAAGTCTACATCTATTCATCAACATGACCCCATGTTATTAACACGAGTCATCCAAAAGAAAAGAGTATATATTAATCATAATAATTTTAACATAAACACCACAATTGTTAAATAAATCCTATTTTTATTATTTTAATAGTCATATCAATTTATGTCTAATACATACATATATATATATATATATATATATATATATACATACATACATATATATATATACATACATAAATTGACTTTGATGGCAAGCATCTCAAATTTGATTTAAAAAAAAAACCCAACCGCCATCCAAATCGATGCTTTCACCTTTTTTTTTTCTTATGACGTACATGACTGTATTTAACGGTGACCATTGACAGCCACTATTTTGAGAAAAAATAGTGCTGCCAACATCACAAAAATAGGTTTTAACATTTTCAAATTGTATGAGTAAAATTATAAAGTAAATTTTATTGGGTTCTAAATTTATATACGATGGCTCTGATACGACATGTTAGAATTTTAATAATTCGTATATGAAATTTAGAACACCTAAATTACAAGATTTAGATCATAAAGGTTTAGACCATACTTGTGTGAGTCATGATATTCGATTTTCAGGTTTCTTTTGCGGAAGGGCAAGATCTTCATCTCATTCTTCAACGCAATAGGCGGCTCTTAATGGGGGACGAACCAAATTAGGTTATGAAGTGGAAAGGGGGTCTAACCTGCTATTTATAATGAAATCTAATGGGATCTGTCATTACGGGCCACAATTAGATTAATATCCACACTTAACCGCATCAACCACATCAATTAAAAAGATTTAAATAAGTCATCAAAATAAATCACTTAATAATATTTGGCTCATCTCATTGGACCATAAATTCAGCCCGGTTTTCACAAACTTCAAATTAACTATCAATTAATGGAAGTCCAATATAGAAAAATTCCAACAAATCAATGATCTCTATTGTTGCTATAGAATAAATTATTGAGGTTGCTAAAAAGAAAAAGAAAAAGAAAACTTAAAATGGGCATCTAGAGAATCAATTTGTTTATTTTAAATGGATTAAAAACGTTAACAATTTGCTCTAATTGTAGCTACAGAAAATACCATTCTTACAATTATGTGTCCTATAAAACAGAAGACAAATGTGTAAAACCCGAGAAAATTTAAACTTTTGGGAAAAAGGGCAAAAAGGTAATTTGCCACTATGGTACAGGTTGTAAACCTGAATTTTTCTAGAGCTCGGATGACGAAACGGAAATCACCGTTGGATTCGTCTCGCGAAATCTAGTTACCACGTCAAATTTCATTAAATTCCGAGTTAGTCGGATTTTTCGCGTTTTACGAGGCGGTCGGACCTCGGGAGACCCAAAAAACGAAATTCTGAATAAAATTTTAAATTTTGGGAAATAAATGACGGCAAGTTAAAATAAAAATATTTTGAACTTGAACCGGGGCGAAAATTAATCGTTTCGGGGTTAAAACGGACCCGGGAAATAAGGGTCGTGTGGCGCGTTGAGGACCAAGTATTTAAAGAGTATTTAAAGGGGAGAAAATCATATTTTCTCCTCTCCCCATTTTGTTCAGCCGATCAACGTGAGAAAGAAGAGAGGGAAAGAGCAAGTTTTCTCCACCTTCTCTCTAAGATCCTCGTCTCCACGGAGCTCAAATCAACTCGAGCCAAGAGAGAAAGTTGTTCTCCTCGCTAAGGACTACAAAACCATACCAAGGAAGTCGAGTTTTGGGGTGATTCGAAGAACGGGATTTTGGGAAGCTAGGGCTTGGAGCTTGAATCGGGTCTTGGAGGCTTCCCAACGTTGTTCTCCACGCTTCAAGAGGTAGTGTTCCCTCCTACCAAGATTTATTCCACACCTAGAATGCTTAGGTGAAATGGGTAAATGAATAGATATAGATATATATGTATGTCATTTGCCTATGGTTGTGAAATTAGGTGAAATGGGTTGAAATCAATTCTAATTGGATTGGTAATTAGAAGTTTCTAAATGAAATTTCTAGGATTGAGTATATGAAATTAACCCAATGTGACTCTTGGGCTATATGAAGTGTGGGCATGCTATGTGTTTATCTTGTGCTTGAAATTGAAGTATATTATCTCTTGATAATGTGATGACATGCTTGGGTGTTGATTAAGATTAAATGTTGATATATATACATGCTTGTGATATATTGACATTGTAAGGAAATATGAGAATTATATGCTTATGATATGATTTTGCCATGAAGTGTGAGAAATGTATTGTAAATGTTCATATGTCACTCATACCATATTGAACATTGTAATATTATTGAAATGGAACATCACATTTCATATGCACAGGAGCATTGCACTTAGTGGGTGTGTGTGCATGGTGGTTGTCTTCACCACGCATGGTGGATGACGAGTGGGCTCGGGTAAGATGGGTCGATGACCTAATCGAGTCGCACGGTTTGCACGGTCGTTAGGGTTGGGGTAGCAAGAAGGGCTAGACTATCCCTCGGGTGAGAGACCCGGTGATTGGATACGCACTCCGTTGGTATAAGAGTCCATAAAGTGTGTCGGTGTACGCGAAACCGTTGGTGGAAGTCCATGAATTCCGTGTCGGTTGGGTGCCGTTGGTGTAAGTCCATAAACATCCACCCCAAGAAAGACCCTAGAATGAAATGTCATTTGATGTACAACATAAATGACGGATTAGTACACATTGGCACTTGCATGTGCAGAGGAGCCGGGAGGGGCTCGGATGATATGCATGAATGGGTCTCATTTCATTCCATAGCATGGCATTGCAAATTCCATCATTGAATATAATTCCTTGCTTGGAATGTTATAAATTGTTGTTTTGGGTATGTGAACATTTCATATGCATATAGGCTGGGGAGTAGCCTCATTAGGAGATACCCTATTGAGCGTGGCTCACCCTTTATGGGAAAAACATTTCAGGTGTTGGGTTTGCTCCGGTGGATGGCTCACTTGGGGAGCATCAAGCATGAAGGGGGCCGACTTGTGGCCTTAATTTTGAGTTGTAAAGTTTTTATCAAAATTTCCATTTTTGATGTATAAATTATGGGAATTGTTGTAATGGAATTTTTATAAAGCATGTTATATGAAAAAGCCTATTACTCTGGTATTGGATGAGTTGGGGAAGGTTTGGAATGGATTGGAAATGAAAAATGGAGGAAAAAGGCAAAACTGGGCAGAGAGTACCGGTACTGGGTACCGGTACTGTATGGTACCGGTACTGTGTACCGGTACCCCCCTTTCCAGTGGGTTGACAGTACCGGTACCGGGTACCGATACTGAATGGTACCGGTACTGTGTACCGGTACTCTCTTCAAAATTTGTCAGATTTTCACACTGCTTCGCCCTATTTTCAATCTACGTTTTCCTTCCCTCCAATGATGTAAATGGACCATAATGGAGTATAAATCATAGTGTTTTGAATGTTGGTTGAACCCAATGAATAATAGAATCCGGTTTACAATTGTGAGTTAAGATCCCGGTTAAGGGGATGCTACTGCCGTGGTGTTAGGTTGAGTGACATCCATGGGTATTTCCGCGGGTTGACGGATGGTCAACGGTTAATATAGGACCCCTGGAAATTGGGGCGTGACAGCTTGGTATCAGAGCATAGGTATGCGATTTACCTAGGGCTTGATGGGGCATGGGTCTAGACCATTGCATTCATTGTACATTACATGTTATTTGCTTAAATTGCTACATGTTATGTGATATGTGATATGTGTATTATATGCATGGTAAAATGTGTATGAAAATGGACACACTAGGGTTAGAGAACTTAACCTTGGGAGTGGGAAAGCAAATGAACGGGAAAGTTCAAAGCGTAAGGGTCCACTATTGGAGGCATACGCTCTACTAGTGAGACAATGAGAAAGATTTGAACGTTTTAACTTTGATCCCTATCTAGGGATACTAAGTCGTTGTACCGTTGCCATTTGACGTGTGTGTAGATGGCAAGTGGAAGAAGAGGACGTCGAGGCGGTGGGCGGAACAATAACCAACCACCACCGGTCTTCGATCAACAAGCGTTTACGGAAACCATGGGCATAATGGCGGCTACTGTTGCACAAGCTAGTGCAAATGCCGGACATGGAGGCGCGAGTAACCTCCAACAGTTTAAAGCACACAAACCTCCAGTCTTCATGGGAGGGGCGGACCCGATGGTGGCCGACCATTGGTTCCGGCAAGTCAACAAGATCTTAGGGGCGATGGAGGTCACCTCAGACGCTACTAAGATAAGACTAGCTGCATTCCAGCTAGAGGGAGAAGCCCAATTGTGGTGGGATTGGGTGACGGCCTCGAAGAACTTAGAGGCCATGACATGGGGAGAGTTCAAGGAGCTCTTCATGGGTAAATATTTCCCAACGGCCGTTCGACATGCAAAGGCCCGAGAGTTTCTAGATTTGAAGCAAGGGTCAATGACGGTGATGGAGTATGTGGCTAAGTTCACCGAATTAGCCCGATTTGCTGATGATTACGTGGCCACGGATATGGCCAAGGTAAGAAGGTTCGAGGATGGGTTGAAGCTATCCATCCGGGGAAAGATTGTGGGCCTCCTCCTGCAAGACTTGGACTCTATGGTCGAGACAGCTATGGCCATTGAGAGGGAGGTTGACGATGCACGAAGCATCCGTGAGGCGGGTGCTAAGGATAAGAAGAAGGAAGGCCAATCCTCTTCTTCTAGTTCGGGGAAGAAGCAGCGGACTTCTACTCCACAAGGACAACAAGGACAGGGCCGTGGCTATCAAGGCCAAGGCCAAGGTCAATTTTCCCAGGGCGGGAGAAACTTCAGGACTACCCACCAGGCAGGCCAGAAGACATGTTTCCATTGCCACCAACCGGGGCATATGAAGCGGGATTGTCCGCAGAGGCAAGGACCCCAGAGCTATGGGACACCTCAGTCCCAGTCATCAGTGGGACAGTCGCAGACACACCTTGTTCCTCCCTACCCCACCATGGGCCAGGGAAACCAGTATCAGTTCCAGGGCACTACTCAGGCCCCTACCACTTTTCGAGCGGGGACTCCGCAGTCGGGCCAGATGGGCCAAAGCATGGGTCGAGGCCGAGGACAGGGCATGCAGGCCGGGACTTCGGGGACCCAGGGGCGTGTCTACGCCATTACACCTCAGGCTGAGCCAGTGGACCAGTCGGTCATTCAGGGTACATTTCTACTTTCTCGCTTATGGGCTAAAATATTATTTGACTCTGGTGCATCACATTCATTCATTTCTGCATCATGTGTGAGGGATTTGGGCTTAGAGGTTGATGCCTTGGAAGAGCCGTTGTGTGTGAATTCACCCCTAGGAGCTAGGGTGTGTGTGAATCAGATATGTCGGGGTTGTGAGCTAGAGATCTCGGGGATTCTACTCACCGTGGACCTTAGGGTTATGGACATGTCGGAGTTTGATGTCATCCTTGGGATGGACTGGTTGGCGGCGCATCGGGTCGTTATTGATTGTGACAGGAAGATGGTCACTGTCTATACACCGGACGGTGTTTGTTTCAAGTTTCAGGGGGAAAAGCATGATGCTTTGCCTCAAGTCGTGTATGATTCACGATGGCATGGGCAATTGATGGGTTGGCTTGCGAGCCTTACCCTGGAGGACGAGGCAAGACAAGAATTGGGTCTACCTCGGGTGGTGTGCGAGTATGAAGACGTTTTTCCGAACGAGTTACCGGGATTACCTCCCCATAGGGATGTGGACTTTAGCATTGAGTTGCATCTGGGTACTTCGCCCATTTCTATGACTCCACATAGGATGGCGCCAGCTGAGTTGCAAGAACTCAAGGTCCAATTACAAGAATTATTGGACAAGGGCTTTATTAGACTGAGTACCTCACCTTGGGGCGCTCCGGTGCTGTTTGCCAAGAAGAAGGATAAGACCCTTCGATTGTGTATAGACTATCGGCAGTTGAACCGGGTCACCATCAAGAATAGGTACCCTTTGCCGAGGATCGATGATCTGTTTGATCAGCTGAGGGGAGCGCGGGTCTATTCAAAGATAGATCTCCGCACGGGCTACCATCAGTTGAGGATTAGGGAGTCAGATATCCCTAAGACGGCGTTCAGAACGCGGTACGGGCATTTCGAGTTCACGGTGATGCCATTTGGGTTGACGAATGCCCCGGCGGCATTCATGGATCTCATGCATAGGGTGTTTCAGCCCTATTTAGATCAGTTTGTCGTAGTGTTTGTTGATGAGATCCTGATCTACTCCAAGACAGAGGAAGAGCATGAGGGTCACTTGAGGATTGTTCTCCAGACCTTGAGGAACTATCAATTGTACACCAAGTTCAGCAAGTGTGAATTTTGGCTTACGGAGGTGAAATTTTTGGGACACGTGGTGTCAGCTTCGGGGGTGTCAGTTGACCCGGAGAAGGTTGAGGCAGTTATGAGTTGGGAGAGGCCAAAGTCAGTCTTCGAGATACGTAGTTTCTTGGGATTGGCAGGGTATTACGGAGGTTCATCGAGGACTTCTCCCGACTAGCCGCACCTATGACTAGATTGACCCGGAAGGAGGTCAAGTTCGAGTGGAATGATTCGTGTGAGAAGGCATTCCAAGAACTAAAGAGGAGGCTCACTTCAGCTCCTATCTTGATTGTTCCAGAGAGGGGGCAAAACTACACGGTATATTGCGATGCCTCCAAGGACGGACTGGGTTGTGTCTTGATGCAGTCCGGGAGAGTGGTGGCTTATGGTTCTCGACAGTTGAAGAATCACGAGCAGAATTACCCTACGCATGATATGGAGTTGGCGGCCGTTGTCTTTGCCTTAAAGGCTTGGCGCCACTATTTATATGGTGAACAATTTGAGGTGTTTTCGGACCATAAAAGTCTGAAGTACATCTTCACTCAGCGGGACCTCAACATGAGGCAGCGTAGGTGGATGGAGTACCTAGAAGACTATGACTTCACATTGCATTACCACCCTGGTAAGGCAAATGTGGTGGCTGATGCGCTTAGCCGGAAGTCACGGGGTGTTTTAGCTAGTGTAGCTTCCCGGGAGTGGCAGATGCTTGAGACCGTGGGCCAATTTGGGCTGCATTATCGGGGTCGGACTCAGGGTGTTTTAGGGAGCTTGGTGGCTACACCTTTCCTACTGAGTAGAGTGATTGAGTCCCAGAGACAGGACTCAGAGTTATCATCCATCAGGGACCGAGTGCAGGCGGGTACTGGTGACGAGGGCTAGGCCATTCACTCGGATGACAGTCTTCGGTTTAGGGGAAGGGTTGTGATTCCCCAGTCGGCGGAGCTGAGAGAGGAGATCCTCAGGGAGTTCCATTGCTCTCGTTTTGCGGTGCATCCAGGCGGCACGAAGATGTATCACGATCTTCGTCGCCAGTATTATTGGAGCGGGATGAAGAGGCAAATTGGCGACTTCGTCAGTAGATGCCTCACATGTCAGCAGATTAAAGCCGAGCACCAGAGACCAGCAGGGTTGCTCCAGCCCTTGGAAGTGGCTGAGTGGAAGTGGGAGCACGTCACAATGGACTTTGTGACCCACTTGCCACGGACATCGCGGAGACATGATGCGGTGTGGGTGATAGTGGACCGGCTTACGAAGTCGGCACACTTTTTGGCGGTGCGGATGACCTTCACTCTGGAGGAATTCTGCAGGTTGTACATAAGGGAAATAGTCCGGTTGCATGGGGTACCCGTGTCTATAGTATCAGATCGGGATCCCAGGTTTACGGCTCACTTTTGGGAGAGTTTCCAGCGAGCCATGGGGACTCAGTTGAGCACAGCCTTCCATCCCCAAACGGACAGTCAGTCGGAACGGACCATCCAGACATTAGAGGATATGCTACGGGCATGCGTCCTAGACCTCAAGGGTAGCTGGGAAGAACATTTACCCTTAGTGGAATTCGCCTATACCAACAGTTATCAGGCTAGCATACGGATGGCACCCTATGAGGCACTTTATGGGAGGCCTTGTCGTTCTCCGGTTTGTTGGACTGAGGTTGGAGAAAGACCCTCTACGGGTCCAGAATTGATAAGAGACGCCTCGGAGAAGGTGGATCTGATAAGGAAGCGTCTTCTAACGGCTCAAAGCCGGCAGAAGAGCTACGCCGATAGGCGGCGGCGGCCTCTGGAATTTGAGGTGGGGGATCATGTCTTCTTGAAGGTGATGCCTAAGAGAGGAGTGGTCAGGTTCGGCAAGCGGGGAAAGTTGTCGCCGAGGTATATTGGGCCCTTCGAGATATTTGAGAGAGTTGGCACTGTGGCCTACAGATTGGCGTTCCCGCCAACTTTATCGGGTGTTCACGCGGTATTCCATGTCTCCATGCTCCGAAGGTATACTCCAGATCCAACGCATGTTGTGGATTGGGGAGAGCTTGTTGTTGATGCGGATTGGACCTTCGAGGAGGGGCCAGTGCGTGTCATGGATAGTCGGGATCAGGTTTTGCGAGGCAAGACCGTGAGGCTTGTGAAGGTGTTGTGGCAGCACCGAGGAGTGGAAGAGGCAACATGGGAGCGTGAGGACACCATACGTGCCAATTATCCTTTCTTATTTGAGGATGGAGGTACATTCTTATAGTCATTTAGTGATATATGACTGTTGCATATGTATGTGGTTGTATGTGCATGATTGTGTGAATTTCGGGGACGAAATTCTTTTTAAGGGGGGAAGAATGTAAAACCCGAGAAAATTTAAACTTTTGGGAAAAAGGGCAAAAAGGTAATTTACCACTATGGTACAGGTTGTCAACCTGAATTTTTCTAGAGCTCGGATGACGAAACGGACATCACCGTTGGATTCGTCTCGCGAAATCTAGTTACCACGTCAAATTTCATTAAATTCCGAGTTAGTCAGATTTTTCACGTTTTACAAGGCGGTCGGACCTCGGGAGACCCAAAAAATGAAATTCTGAATAAAATTTTAAATTTTGGGAAATAAATGACGGCAAGTTAAAATAAAAATATTTTGAACTTGAACCGGGGCGAAAATTAATCGTTTCGGGGTTAAAACAGACCCGGGAAATAAGGGCCGTGTGGCGCGTTGAGGACCAAGTATTTAAAGAGTATTTAAAGGGGAGAAAATCAGATTTTCTCCCCATTTTGTTCAGCCGATCAACGTGAGAAATAAGAGAGGGAAAGAGCAATTTTTCTCCACCTTCTCTCTAAGATCCTCGTCTCCACGGAGCTCAAATCAACTCGAGCCAAGAGAGAAAGTTGTTCTCCTCGCCAAGGACTACAAAACCATACCAAGGAAGTCGAGTTTTGGGGTGATTCGAAGAACGGGATTTTGGGAAGCTAGGGCTTGGAGCTTGAATCGGGTCTTGGAGGCTTCCCAACGTTGTTCTCCACGCTTCAAGAGGTAGTGTTCCCTCCTACCAAGGTTTATTCCACACCTAGAATGCTTAGGTGAAATGGGTAAATGAATAGATATAGATATATATGTATGTCATTTGCCTATGGTTGTGAAATTGGGTGAAATGGGTTGAAATCAATTCTAATTGGATTGGTAATTAGAAGTTTCTAAATGAAATTTCTAGGATTGAGTATATGAAATTAACCCAATGTGACTCTTGGGCTATATGAAGTGTGGGCATGCTATGTGTTTATCTTGTGCTTGAAATTGAAGTATGTTATCTCTTGATAATGTGATGACATGCTTGGGTGTTGATTAAGATTAAATGTTGATATATATATACATGCTTGTGATATATTGACATTGTAAGGAAATATGAGAATTATATGCTTATGATATGATTTTGCCATGAAGTGTGAGAAATGTATTGTAAATGTTCATATGTCACTCATACCATATTGAACATTGTAATATTATTGAAATGGAACATCACATTTCATATGCACGGGAGCATTGCACTTAGTGGGTGTGTGTGCATGGTGGTTGTCTTCACCACGCATGGTGGATGACGAGTGGGCTCGGGTAAGATGGGTCGATGACCTAATCGAGTCGCACGGTTTGCACGGTTGTTAGGGTTGGGGTAGCAAGAAGGGCTAGACTATCCCTCGGGTGAGAGACCCGGTGATTGGATACGCACTCCGTTGGTATAAGAGTCCATAAAGTGTGTCGGTGTACGCGAAACCGTTGGTGGAAGTCCATGAATTCCGTGTCGGTTGGGTGCCGTTGGTGTAAGTCCATAAACATCCACCCCAAGAAAGACCCTAGAATGAAATGTCATTTGATGTACAACATAAATGACGGATTAGTACACATTGGCACTTGCATGTGTAGAGGAGCCGGGAGGGGCTCGGATGATATGCATGAATGGGTCTCATCTCATTCTATAGCATGGCATTGCAAATTCCATCATTGAATATAATTCCTTGCTTGGAATGTTATAAATTGTTGTTTTGGGTATGTGAACATTTCATATGCATATAGGTTGGGGAGTAACCTCATTAGGAGATACCCTATTGAGCGTGGCTCACCCTTTATGGGAAAAACATTTCAGGTGTTGGGTTTGCTCCGGTGGATGACTCACTTGGGGAGCATCAAGCATGAAGGGGGCCGACTTGTGGCCTTAATTTTGAGTTGTAATGTTTTTATCAAAATTTCCATTTTTGATGTATAAATTATAGGAATTGTTGTAATGGAATTTTTATAAAGCATGTTATATGGAAAATCCTATTACTCTGGTATTGGATGAGTTGGGGAAGGTTTGGAATGGATTGGAAATGAAAAATGGAGGAAAAAGGCAAAACTGGGCAGAGAGTACCGGTACTGGGTACCGGTACTGTATGGTACCGGTACTGTGTACCGGTACCCCCTTTCCAGTGGGTTGACAGTACCGGTACCGGTACTGTGCACCGGTACCCCCTTTCCAGTGGGTTGACAGTACCGGTACCGGTACTGAATGATACCGGTACTGGGTACCGGTACTCTCTTCAAAAATTTTCAGATTTTCACACTGCTTCGCCCTATTTTCAATCTACGTTTTCCTTCCCTCCAATGATGTAAATGGACCATAATGGAGTATAAATCATAGTGTTTTGAATGTTGGTTGAACTCAATGAATAATAGAATCCGGTTTACAATTGTGAGTTAAGATCCCGGTTAAGGGGATGCTACTGCCGTGGTATTAGGTTGAGTGACATCCACGGGTATTTCCGCGGGTTGACGGATGGTCAACGGTTAATATAGGACCCCTGGAAATTGGGGCGTGACAAAATGGAGAAAAAAAAAAACTAAGAAACAAGGCTTTGGTCATGCATGCTTTGGAAAATAGCCTTTTTGGGGTTCCTTATTCATTTTCCCAGTAATCTTTGTTAATAGTCAAATAAAGTAACAATATTCAATAACAATAGAAGTGGTATAATGTTTATTTGTTTTCTCAAAATTTTGGCATAATTTTCAACATAAATATTTTTTCATCCCTTCGTACCTTATTATTTAATTCCCTTGTTTCTTTTTTTTGTCATGTTAGTGTTTCTATGTGTCAATATAGGCCTATATATACAAAGCAAGAACTAAAGTAGGTTTTGCTTTGAAATTTTATCATAATTTGGAACAAAGTAAATTGAAAACACATGTTTGGATAAAAATATGGGGAAATTTTCACTTTGACCCCCTGAACTATGGACTCGATTTCACTTTACCCCTTGAATTACTGAATTTTTTATATTGGCCTCTTAACCACTTGAATTATTCCACACTGCTCCAAATGCAAACGACCACTATCTTTTTGAATGAAAATTGCCAACGTGGTGAGACAAAATAAACATAGTTTTGGAGCAAAGTGAAATAATTTTCCATTAAATTTGTAATAAGCATTAATAATTGGGGTGATGTGAAATTGATCACATAGTTGAATGTGTAGTATGAAAAAATGGTCACAAATGAGGGGCTAGAAGTATAATCTTTCCAAAATTTGTGAAGGTATAGTTAGAAGAAATATTATTGGAGATTTTTACGCAAAATAGCCAAGTGAGATCATTAAGAGAAAATTTCATTTTAATCTCATGTGGTGTGGCCCAAAATCACTTTACCCCTTTTTCGTTAAAATTATAATCATAATCCCTTGATTCTAGATCAAATTGAAACGGATAAATTTATCACCAAAAGTGATAGGAGGTGTGTTTAACTCGTTAAAAATATTTTATGCATTTTTTTTATTTGCCTTTAAAAAATTTCAATTCTATAGGAATATTTATTCTTGAATGGGTTTTATCCACACATGCACTTCAAACTAAAAGAACTTTTTTTCTTTCTTTTCGTCCATTATATATTGCATACAGCACCAATATGCGGTTAGGAAAATATTAAAATGTTTGGAGCCTAGTTCCGAGATTAACCAATAATAAGATCTCAAGAAAATCATTGAAAATAAACTAATTATCTAATATGAAAGGTTTATTCCATCCAGGAATTTGATGCAAGTGCAAAACAGAGACATCCAACAAAATAATGTAATCTCAGATGGATCAAATGATGGTGACTAATCTTTTCTCATCACTAAAGAAATTGAAGACTTCTGAACTTTACAAACTATAGAGAAATTAAAGGTTTTATAGAATCTAAGTATCTATATTCATCGATGGTTATTTTTTGTAAGATTTGACTATTGAGGGACTTTTTTAGTCAACTATAAAATTTTATATATATATATATTAGTTTTTCCTATTTTTGTCAATGGCATTAGATTTTCTTATTTCATCAAAAATCAAAAGGAGGTTATGAGTATAATTTTAAATGTTACGGAGGAAAATCGATTTTTGCCTAAAATATAGGTGTGTAAAAGGTAATAATCCTAATATTCAATAAAATATGTAAAGATTTAATAGTTGTGAAGAAAAAAATATCAAATAATAAATTTAATTGAGCCTATAATTTTGTGGTTGAATGCCTATGATAAACTACGATTCTGAAGACGTGTGGAACAATGAGAAAAAAATATGTAATCATAACTTGAATTATGACGAATACAACAATTATGATAGAAAACAGTAATATAATCAGATATTGTTATAAAGCCCGAATGCGAAGTAAAAAAAGTATGAATAGCATGTATGGGGGTTATTCGTTCCTCTTCTCAGAATTGTACTATTTTTTTTTTTTTTTTTTTGCCGTCACTTTAGTTTGAGCCATAAGACTAGGGATTGCAGTGGACCAGGGAAAAGTGAGGATTTGTCCAAACTTGTCTCGTTTGGATCGAGGATAGACCATACGTATTAGACGGTGGACGTGATGATACCAATTTAAACCCGTGCAGGGAAGGACCGACACTTACCCCCTCCCCGCCTTGCTACACCCGTTCGATCACTTGTATGTAAGAATATTTTGAACCATGGCAGAGGTGAAGGCGGGGGTGGGCATAGGGATTAGAATTTACTCGTGGGCAGGGACGAGATTAAAACTTCCATTGCTTACAAGGGTGGACCGGGGATGGTCGGAGGTTTTTTAAGCGGGGTACGGGGATGGAAACTACTCCCCCTGCCACCGCTCCCGTCCACTGCCATCCCTAGTGAGAATATTCTGAACCCGTGGGTAGAACTTGCCTTTGAAAATCACTTGTAAGGAAAGGATGTCCAAGAGTTTATATACACATATCGACACTGACGCAACGATAGCCCTTTCATTTTGGCGGTTTCACTCACCTATTAATATTCAATGAGATAAGCCATCTTAATCCAGCCTATAGGCCAGTCATTCCGTAACTTGACTATAGAGAGCCACATAATATATTGTGTTCAATCCCATACTAGACGTGATGGTTTGTTCTGATACTAATTGTTATGAATTTATGGGTAGAACTTGCCCTTGAAAATTGGATTGCAAGCTCATATACACACATTTAACCTTATTTAACTAATATGGAATCGTAACAAACAATGTTTCAATGATCTCCTGCTTTGACCCACCTACTCGAGGCAGATCCTTTTGAGGTAATGTTTTTTTGTTTAACCTTTGGGTTATATTATGTGCAAGGACAGAGCCAGATATCTTCCCCAGTGGGGGCAACTAGAACACATTAATATTAAAATTCTAAATGTTCACAAAAGTATAGTTTCATTAATAGAACGCTAATTAAAGGTGCAACCCATATACATGAGCGATATACAAAATAAGTCCACAAAAAGAGCTCACTATAAATCTATCTATAGCACCTAACAAAAAAAATTTGAACCAAAAAATTGGGCGTAATCATATATTGAGTCTATACATGGGAAGATCTAAATTGTCGAGTATCCTATAAATCTTCACAGTTGTTCCCGACGAGTTTTCATATTTTGGAAGCGTTGTATGATAAGTTCATTATCAATGGTATTTAAAATCTCTTTCTCAATATATGCAACTAATCAATCATTCATCCATTAATCTCTCATTCGATTACACAATCGATTTTTCACTATATTCATTGTTGAAAAGGCTCTTTCAAATGTTACAGTTACAACTAACAAGATCAGTGCTAGTTTCACAAGCAAATACACCAATGGATATACATCTTTTCTTGTCTCAACTAAATTTTTTGCAAGACCACCAATTCCTTTAACTTCTGAAATCTCATTGGCACACACATAAGGTATGTAAGTCTCAAGTTGATTGTCAAGTATCATAAGGTCCATTGTGAAAAATTCTGAAGGGTAAAATTAAGCAAGACGAATCAACTGTTGATTACTAAAAGTAGAGAATGAATCACTCACTTGGATTTAGGCATGCCACACAAAGAAGTAGCTCAATGTTCACCTCTGTGAAATGATTGTTAAGCTCATAAAGTTGCATATCTAACACCCATTAAAATAATTCAACCCAAAACGGGTGTAGATTAGTGGCGTTCATAGTACGTCATGACCTCCCTCGAACTAAATATGTATCATCCATATTTCTTGTAGCAATATCATGTTTGACACAAAAAGATGAAACTTCAGTGACTAAAGCTTTCCAACCGTCATCCCTCATCATTTGTAGTCATTTCATTGATACCTTGACTAAGCTCATAGCATTTACTATGTCTTGATCTTTTCTTTGTAATGCTTGTGATAACTCGCTTGTAATTCCCATGAAATCGAAAGATTGAATTGCATCCAATAAGGCACATGTTTCACTTCTTTGCTCAGAATTTGTGCCATCCTCTGCTACAACCTCAAGCACATAAACTACAGAAGAGAACATAACAATCATGTTTATGAGGGTACCGTAATGAGATCCCCAACGTGTGTCACCGGCCCGTTGAAGACTAATTCTTGGTGCAACCACACCCACTTGAAATTTCTCCATTTCTTTGCGTCTGAATAAACTTACTAGTTTGCTTCTCTCTCAATATATCTTGACGTTTTCATAAGGCTCCAACGACATTCAAAAAATTAGCAATAATATTGAAAAGCAAAACAATTTGGTTGTGTTTGCAACAGCTAAAAATGTTAACTGAAGTTGATGAGGAAAGCAATGAATATAAAAAGCAGAATCATTCTCCTTCATGATGAAACTTTTGAACCCATTGAATTCTCCCTTCATATTACTAGCTCCATGATAACCTTGTCCACACAATCTTAACGTACTTAGTCCATGCTTGAAAAATAATGAACTTAGTCGCTGCTTTGAGACACAGAGCACCTGTATCAGCAACATAGACAACATTAATAAAACGCTCAATCACACTTCCTTTCTTATCCACATAGCGTAATAAAAGAACTATTTTCTCTTTGACTGATATATCATGAGAGTCACCAATCAAAATAGAGAACAAATCATCTCCAACATCCTTGATTATTGCTGATGAAACCAAAAATTAACTAAGACTAAGCTCGGACATTTTAAACTTGGACACCTCAGCTCGAACCTTTCAGATCATGATCTTTAGCTCGGGACTCTCAAGTCGGGAATCATCACCAACATGACCCTCGTGCACATAGTGACAGCAATGCCTCACACCTTCCAGAAGGCCATGTCACGCCTATGGAATATAACCTCTAACAACCAAATATTTTGGCACATGGGACGTAACAGCCTCAAGGGAATCACGCTGATTATGCAAGGATCGCGTTGGTTACGGGAGGTTCGCAGAGATCACGCAAGGCAATCGTGCAAGACAACTATATACTATAAATAGGGATCAAATCTCTCGCATTGTAATCGAGCAAGCATCTGTGTTGTTATCCTGTGTAATTCTGTAATCTGCTTTCCCAAAGTAATAGAAAACTCCTCAGGAGCAAGAGATTCTGTTATAGTGGACTAGTCAAGCTTCCGAGCTGGTGAACCACTATAAATTCGTTATCTACTAGTCTTTGTTCGTAGTTAATTAACCCTAAGATCCATTGTTCAAATCCCATGGAGCCTAGAAGCTCTGACTGGATATCCCAATAAACCCTATCAACATTCTTAACAAGATCCCCAAATCGTTCACCTCTGCTCAACTGTGCAAAACACACCATCAATTGCATTTGTGGTTTCACTTGCAACAGCATGTACAATATCTTTTTGAATTTTAGGCGATATTACTTTGACGTTCTTAGGAGCATTTTTTAAAACAACATTATTGATGATTTCATTGTGTTGGGCAAGAAAACGTAGAAGTTCAAGAAAGTTTCCTTGATTTCTTGAATCCTCGGACTCATCATGGCCAGGGAATGCTAATCCTTAACGTAAAATATATCGAATACAATCGACTACTATAGTCAAATGGATTCAATATTCCTTGCGAGCTTGAATTGATTGCTTAGTCTAAGAAACTTCAATATGTTGCTTTTAGCTCGTTAAATCTTGACACCTCCTCCAATTTTGATTAGGAGCACTATTCGGACCTTCGACATGAATCTAAAATCTTTCATTCTTCTTCCAATTAGTGAATCCATCCGTAATGAAAGAATCACCACTTGATTAGTCCCCGATATCACCTTTTATTATATAGAAACACAAGCAATAAACAACATCTTTTATAATGTTGTTCTCTAACCAATTGTCGAACTCATTGAACCAAGCAAGATTTAACTGACGTAACAACTTGCCAAAATTTCTTTGTGAGAAATAATGTTCACGAGGTTAACATGGGTCTTTTTGTAAATAACATCTTCGAATTTCATCTCGATCATTAGGATAATAATCCAAAATTTTAACTCGTAGCGTAGGATATGTGAGAAGATTTTCAAAGTCAATTTCACTACGACTTTGCTTAGAATGTCGTATATCACCAGCACGATCATCACTTTCTTGTGTAGGTGGCGGTTGTTCCGATGTTTTTTTTTTTAAAGAATTTTTCCATAACTTATTCAAAAATTAATTTGTTCAATCACAAACTTAATATTCATCATTAAATTGTAACAAACAATTGAAATTAACTTAAACTATGACTATTCTATAAACTAAACCTAGGAATAGGAATTACTTAATTTATAACAGTAAAACTATTCAAACCACCAAATAAAAATAATTTAATCTAACACATAATGGAGGACTACAAGTCCCAATTCTAATTCAACATATAAAAATAAAACAAATGATAGGACTACAAATCCTAATTCCAATTCAACATATAAAATAAAACAAATGAGAAGACTACAAGTCCTAATTCTAATAAAACAAATGAGAGGGCTACAAATCCCAATTCCAATTCAAAATATAAAAATAAAACAAATGATAGGACTACAAGCCATAATAGAAATTAAATATATAAAAAATTAACCACAAAAGAGGACTACAAGCCCCAATTTTATTTCAACGTATGAAAATAAAATAGAGGACTAACCTATTGACGATGTATTAGCCTAATCCTTAAATCCCCAAATGACCCGAATGATCGATATGATCTTCCAATGATTCTGATGTGAGTCACGCCATAATACATTCACTACACAAATGATCAAATCGTCATAATTTAGTTCAAGTTTAGATTATTAAATGTCTAATTTCTATTATTAGGAAAAAAATTCAATGGATAGAGAATAAATAAACCCTAATTATTGTCTAACAATTTAAAATTCAAAAACAATCAAAATCGAAAAAATCAAGTTACCTCTCAACAGGCTCAACCATCCTCTCAATTAACCCTAAGAAACGAAAATTGACCTCTGCCATGGTGAAGGGGTCAAATAGGAAAACAATGGAGTCGACCGGGGTGGAGGAGAATTTGGCTAAGGTGGAGTCGACGAGCTTGTTGATTGTTGTCCTGGTCCAGATCTTGAAGTTCGCCTTTTGATTTCTCTCAAGCACAACAACGAGTGAGGATTACTTGGAAAGAGACTTTGTCTTTTAAAACACCATTATTGTGATTTACGAATGGAACTTATATGTTTGTAAAAATACATACCCAAAAATTTTGTAAAAACTTTTCAGTGGGGGCTAATGTCTAATAAATTTTAAAATGTCAAAACAGCTCGGAAAAAGACTTTGTCTTTTAAAACACCATTATTGTGATTTACGAATGGAACTTATATGTTTGTAAAAATACATACCCAAAAATTTTGTAAAAACTTTTCGGTGGAGGCAAATGTCTAGCAAAACAACTCAAAATCTTATTACTGAATCATGAAAATGTCAAAGATCTCTATCTTGTTTTGTTTCATCATTGTTGCCTTTGTGGTGGTCGTCAATGGTACAGAAGTAGACGAAGAAGTTGAGATTTATGAGCTGCAAAAAGATGAATTCTTGGTCAAGTTTACAAACTGAGGTGCAAGCATTGTGTATGTTATTCTTCCTGGTAGAGATGGTATGTACCAATATGGTTGTTTTCATTTGTACAAATATTCATTACGTTATTTTTTCTTCAAAAAAAACTTTTCTGTTTTCTCAAGCGAGTTGGCTGATGTTGTTCTTGGGTATGATTCTGTTAAGGACTACATGGTGAGATTCCTATGTATAGGATATTTTCTTACTTTAAAACATTTCCATTCTGGGAGAGAGAGAGTGTGTGTGGTGACACACAATTTAGAATATTTGAGAGTTGATATCAATAGAAACTTTGTCCATTATTACCTTCGGAAAAGAAAAACTTGGTCTACTATGAAATAAGAAATTGTAAAGTGTGGAAATAGTTAGAAAATGGTTATTTTGATTATTTTTTTTAAATATTCAGGGCATTTTTTAAATATTATGTTTTTTCTCACTCAAACATTATTTCCATTATACGACCCCGACCCAATGTCAAACAACCCCACCAACTCATACATATACCTCTTTTCTCTCTTCTCTACCTCTTTCTTATTTTATTTGTGACAACTCGGATAAAAACTAGTCACTAACATGCTAATTAGTTTGTTAATTATAATTTTATATAATTAAAATATTATTTTTAAAAATTTCAAATAAATAAATAGACCTCAAATATGAATTCCTTACGTTGAAACGAGAAGATTGACTATAATATAGGTCATATTTCACGTTAAAATAATAAATAAATAAAAAGACGAAATATTTAAATGACGTAGTAAATTTGTAAAATGATATATAAGCATGTGTCAAATGGGGTGAGAGCATTATAAGAGTGACAAGTGTAAGTTTTAAAAAAAATTTACTTGGACAAAGCATGGACATTTGCCTCACCAATGACGCGAGGAGAAGGGAGAAAGGAAGAAAGATAGGGAAATGAAGGAAGAAGATAGAGAGAGAAATGAAGAAAAATGTCAAAATTTTGTTGACCTAGGAATTCGATCTTGCTATCAGAAATTTGAGAAAGATTTTTGAGTTGTGATTCTGTAGAGATCTAAAAAGTGAGGATAAAATTTTCAGTTTTGCCGGTAGGGCACTATTCATTCACTATTTGTCGGTAGGGCACTACATATGCATCATTTAAGCGTAGGTTATGTTTAGGAGCATAATTTAAGTATGTCATAGAAGATAAACACGCTTAAAATTTTAAAATACACCTAATGTGTGAATTTGAGCCTAAACGAAAATAATTTCAAAAATTGGATAAAAAGAGCATCCAGGGTGGCCCAAGTGTGACCGGCCAAACCTGGCCACAAACGAAAATATATTTTTTTACAAATTTTTATTTAAAATAATTTTAAGGACTTTGGTTAAAACAAAATGTTGAATTGAGGCATTTCGGGACGGGTTGTAGTGTAACGGGGTTCTGGATTCATCAAGGGCAAAAGAGTCATTTTGCACTTTTGCCCTTCCACTATAAATATAGCCCCCTTAGTGTAAAAATATCAGTTTTTGGGCTGGGAAGGGGTAGTACACGTTATTGGAGGAAAAATGAAGAAAAACCCTAGGTTCTTCAAGTTTCAAGCCATCAAAACTCATTCATAGGCCAAGATTCTTGCAAGACTTCCTTCGAAGAAGTTGTTCCTCTCAACAAGAGTTATATTCTCACTGATCGGTTCGGCTATAAAGCGAACACGACTCCCTTTGTTTGAGAAAAACCATTTTAGGTATGAGATTTTGCTAAGTTGGGAATAGATTTAAGTTTTCTTGTCTTTCTATGTGTTGATATAATGATTTAGGTGTTTACTTGATGTTAGAAAATCATTTAGTTGGTAGTTGTTTTGAAAACTCAGAGTTAGTGGTTTAAGTACTTTTGTGTTCTTTGAGTTTCTTGACAATTTGTTACTATGATAAATGTGTGTCTTACTTATGTGTTGGATTATTATATTCTAGCTTATGTTCATGTAGAGAAACTATTGTGGTTTGAGAGTTATGATTTATTCCATGAGTTGGTAGTTTGTATATTTGTAGTTTCTTTGAGAAATTGTAAAAATAATGAACACGAAACTTGATTATATGTTTAATCCATTGAATGGTATTTCACATTCGTGTAGATAAAGTGTTGTGAATTTGAAGTTATGCTTTATTTTATGAATAAGGCATATTTTAAGTTATATGCCACGTGTTTGATGAAATGTTTCATAGAATTTACATTGAGAAAAATCATGGCATCTTGGCATACATGAATCCTTGGAACATAGTGTGGGTTGAGCACTTGGTGCTATGCATTATGAGGTGTAGATCATGTGGTGAAAAACACAAAATCTGGCCAATGACAGTACTCGCGGGCTGATGGGGGCGGACCGTGTAGCGAGACATGGGTGGCATAGAGTTGCATGTGTGTGTCATGCATATTGACATTTCATAGCATTGAGAGATTACGGAGTTGTAGCCTTTAAAATGTACACTTGCATATGCCACGCCTTAAATTTGTTCCCAGCATTAATATTTTGTCATACCAGCAGTTGAGCTGACCCATTCGTGAGATATCATATTACAGATGAGGCTCTCGGTACTTGAGACTTGAGGAAGTCTTAAAGGAATGAGAGGAAATGGACTTGAATGTATATTTGGCCCTTGGGGCATATTTTGTATGCATGGGCATAAGCCCAAATGACTTGTATTTCAGTTTAGAAAAGTAATGGATTATAAGTCTTGGACCATTTTAAAGTGTAAGAGTGTAAACCCAATTGATATTTGGGATGTCTTTATTTAATGAGTATCATAGGTGTATATTGGGATAATTAGATGTGTATGTTGAGAATAATGGATGTATGTTTAATTTACATGGGTTGTGGCCACCGAGCGAGGGTGGGTTGTGATATACTTATGCATATGAAATATTGTGAATATTAGGTGGAAAAAAGGTTTGAAAAACAAAGGAGGTTATGTCGGAATTTTTTGAAAAATTAAAAAGACTTGTTAAGTGTGTAAAACACCATTTAAATAGGTGGGAAGGATGTCAAAAGGGGGGGGGGTTAGAAATCTTGAAGAAATAGGCTAAAAATGGAAGGAAAGTGACTTGAAAAACTTTGGGGAAAAAAAATGGGAAAACGTGGGAAATGAATGAAAAATCAATTTATCCAATTTAATGACATTTCATTTACTTTTCTTCTTCCTTTTCACTCACTCCCCGGGCTTGTGAAAATTCAGGGCGTGACAGATTCAGTAATTTTATAGGTTCAAATCACTTGAATTTGATCCTCGTTAAATATTTTTTGATCAGATTTAGGTATCGTTATTTTTCATTAGTCACTCCAAAAATTATTTTTAGTTTAAATAAGTCATTATTTTCTATTTTTATTCTAAAATATTACTTTATTTGTTTTACCACAATACACAGAATCGAGTCAATGTTACGTCAGAGATAGGATTTTCTTTCTTTTATTGTCATTGATGTATCACATGCATATTTAGGGTTTTCATATCAAATCTATTTTAATTATACAATGTAATATTATATCACATTAATCATGGGGGTTGAATTTGGATTTTATCAATAAATCATGATCATACACATGTTATATTTTTTTATCGAAACCCTAATTATCTTGTAGAATCAAGTTGCATATAAATTTTTTTTGACTATTTATTTAATGTTTGATTTTCTAGTTATTGTTAGATCTAAATACGATATGACTCTATTTTATGATTTTTAATGAAATTATCAGGGATGCACGTTATTGATGACAGAGGGTTAGTAGACGAGTTATCCTTGCGAGGATTCCTACAAGTCTTTGAGTTCACTGGTTAGTAATATTGATTGTCGTTCATAGCCTGTGTGACATCACAGAATTCTTGGTATTAGTGTTCCTAGATAAGTAAGAAGGGTATCGGGTTCCCTAGGATGCAAAACTCCAAAGTTTTCTCTAGAGACGGTTCATGCGTGGACCAAAAGAATGACGAATTGATATGATCGATATGTGATGTATTCTTTTAATTCCTTTAATTTGACCTATTCCTACATTTACTTGTTGTTCAAATATATTATGTACTGTTTTAAAACCTTGATAGTCATTAATAAATGTTATTCTACTGGGCTAGTGAGCTCATCCCCATTTAACATTTTTTAAAAACATGAAGCATGTCAAAGGAATAAGCTAGAGAGATGGCATATAAAGATTGTTACTACTATTTCACTTTATGTCGTATTAGAATGTTTTATCTGATTGAGTGAGGATTATGTTATTTTATTTTATTTTTTTTTCGAGGATGTAATCGTACGCATAATGTATTAATAATGATATTATTTTTATTCCTTAATGACGCCTGGTTATTTCTTGGAAAAAATTGGGGCATGACATTATTTTTATTCATTTATTTCTAAAATGCATGATTAAAGAGAAAAATAAATAAATTTTAAAGATTTTGGGTATTACAAATAGATAAGTAAATGTCATATAAATTAACTAGTCATTACCCGTGCCTGAAGGCACTATATAACAAACAAAAAATTCTTACACAATTGTCCAAATTCAAAAAGAATGGGTCAAAAATATTCATACCAATTCTTCTTTTAAAATGACTCGAAATATATCGTCGATCATATCCTCCATATTAATAGAACTGTCGTAAAAATATATACAACTCTTCAAAACAATACCATATATACAAATGCCTCCAAAAAAAAAACAAATATTAACATAATCCATTGAAATTTACAATTTTTAAGTAATAAATAAAGTTTTTCTCATTTATAAGACTCGTGAATTTATCACATTTACCACCACTCAATCCAATAATAGAATATAATTATAAACTTAATCACCATATTTTCAATCCACCCTATCTCCATGTAATATATATCTCAAGCAAAAAAAAAAAAAAATTACTAACATAACACAATTAAATTCACAATCGTTAAGCGATAAATAAAATCAACCAAATCTTACTCATTTATAAAACTCATGAATTTATCACCACTATCACCATTCAACCCCAAATGGCACAACAAAATTATAAATTTAATTACCAAATTTTCAATCCTTCACATATAAATATACACAGAAACATACTCTCACACATTTTTTTTTGGCTACCAACAAACCTTCCTAATTAATAACTGCTTTTATTAAAAATATAATAATTCAAGTTTTTATGATAAAATAATAATAAATTAATATCTAATTAAAAAATAGGGAAAAAATACTGACTTCCCCTGAGTTTTGACAATATTATGAAAACACCCCCTGATATTTTATAAATAACACGAAAATCCCCAAAATTTAAAATTTATTACACAGCGACCCCTTTGTCTCCCTTCCTTCAATATTGCTAACGTAAAGTGATGATTTTATCCCAAAAAAATTATTATTTTTATAATTGCCTTTCTCCAACTTGAGTACCCAAAAAAATTAAAAATTTAATAAAATAAAATAAGATTTGATTTAGTACCCAAAAAATTGATATAATTTAGTACCCCCAAAAAATTGATTGAATGAATTTTAATATCAATTTGATAACAATAAAAATTAATTTGATATTAATTTGACAAAGTTGAATATAAATTGGACAAAATTAAATGTCAATTTCTGATAAAAATATATATTAATTTACAATTTAAGGTTCATTTCGTGTTTAATATTATTTGTTGTTGATTAAACCAACATGAAATTGACCTTAAACACTAAATTTTTTTGTTGTATATAAACTTAAAAATTTGTATTTTAACCCACATAATTTAAATACAGATTTTTTCATAGCATAGCGTATTCTCACTTACTATATAATTTAATTATTCTTTATTATTTTTACAATCAATTTCAATTTTGACTTCAACTTTGAATATTCGTAAAATTCAAGCAAAGTTAAGTTTAAACAAAAATATATACTTTATATTTGACAATCAAATTCAGCTAAATTCGAATTCTAATCATAATCACGTCAAACCGATAATTGAGTAAACTGGTAAAAAAATTTAAAAAATTTTAACACGAACACGAACCATTTAATAAACAGGTAACACGACACAACTCGTTTAACCCATTTACAAAAAAATAAAAATAAATATTATTTTAATAAATTTTTACACTCCATTTATTTGCTTCCAACTGTACTTTCCTCAATTGAAGGAATTCCAGCCAACAGCTCACGTGAAAATCACACCACAAAAGTTGGTTAAAATGATAAGTTCACTACCCTTTTTATAGGCAACTGAAGTCTCCCCTCTCCACTCCTTGTCGATGTGGGATTCAAAGAAAAGGGTCAAAAGGCAATTCAATGCCTCAAGGCTCAAAACTTCACTTTCCTACTATTGATATGCTTTTTTTTTTTTTTTTTTGAAATGTTTTCTTTATTTTTTTTTCTTTACTCATTCATTATTTTATATATATATATAATTTATTATTATATTAAATTTATTTAAACGGGTTGACAGGTCTCACCCGAATATGACTCGTTTATTAAACATATGTTAATAAACCTATACTTTGTTAGCGATAATCCTTGTTATTGTACTATTATTTTGTTAATTTTAAATTACGCGTTTGAACTGTTTATTATATAAATTGAATTATATATATAGATATAGATATCAATATAAATATATAAATATGACGGCATATGTTAATGAACTTATATTTTTTTTAGAGATAATCCTTATTATTAGAGTTTTAATAGATTTTAGATATATTTTATTTTTATTATATATAGATATATATGTGTGTGTGTGTGTGTGTGTGTGTGTGTGTGTGTGTGTGTGTATAACCGTCCAAGTCAATCTCTCTCATGGTTTGAATGGAAATGAGGAGAGATAAAAAAGAATGTAGTAAAGTCCGTAAGGATGTAAATATCTCTCCAATGGTTTGAATGAGGATGAGGAGAGATAAAAAGAATGTAGTAGAGTCCTGTAGGAATGTAGATTAATTAGAATCGTTGGATCAAAAACTTAAAAATGATCTGAGCCGCGAAAAGCTAAAGACAAATAAATCTAGCTACTTTATTATATAGATAAGCACCACTCTCATATAATACAATAATTACCAGTAACTATCCACATATAAAAAAATGAAGTTCGAATCGTCCACTAGATAATTTTATCATAAGATGATTATATTACGTAATAATATTGATGTCACATTTAAATCAATCTCTTCATCATTTGATTAGCAGTACATCATTCATGTCGAGATTAGGTTTTGATACTTACATTTTGATTTTTTGAGACATGTGGGACCCACTAGCGGTTTTGTATGTATTTGTCTTTGATACCAGAAAATCTAACAAAATTAACGGAAATTATTTTTTTTTTTTTTTTTGGCTCATGATAAAAAGGGTGGGGTTAAGGAAGAGCGCCCAGCGACCACCCCGTTAGGCCCACACCGGTGGTATCATAAGGCCCCTGACCGTGTCTGGAGCACCTCTCGGGACCAGACCTAGTTAGGCTAGCATAGCGGCCAACCACCAAGCCCTAATGGGGACTCCAGGACTCGAACTCCCAACCTCTGGGTGAGAGTAAGACCGATACCATCACTAGACCACCTGGGTGGTATTAATGGAAATGATTAAAGATCGTAAAAAATGATCAAATTTTGAACGTAGAGGAAAAAACCCCAACCAAAGCCTAGCACAGGAGACTACTGCAGAAGTTAGAAAAAGCCCCAAAAGCAGAGTGCAGAGTGCAGAGAGAGAGAGAGAAGAACGAAGAAGATGAACAAGAAGGAGGTATTGAAGCTAGCAAAGGGGTTTAGGGGAAGAGCAAAGAACTGCATAAGAATAGCGAGAGAGAGAGTCGAGAAAGCTCTTCAATACTCTTACAGAGACCGCCGCAACAAGAAGCGTGACATGCGTTCTCTCTGGATCGAACGCATCAACGCCGGCACTCGTCAACACGGCGTACGTTTTTTCTTCTCTCTCTATCTCTCTCTCTTTCCTTGATTCAGACATTATTTTCTGTGTTTTGTTAAGTAGTTTACATTTCTATATGATGACATCCTAAATCCACTTGGGTGTGTGTGTTTCTGTTAATGTTTTGATGTAATCTAGAACTTGAAATTGAGCTATACAGTTTCCTGGTTTATCCACGAAGAAATTTTTTTTCTTTCTTTTTTTGGGGTTGGGGCAGGAGATTGATAGGGAATTAAGAAAAGGGTAAAAATTGAAGTGGGTGTTATTGAATGTAGGGGTTAGTAGACCTTATGATATAACCTAAATTTTTGTGTGTTACTGTATTGTTTATTGCAGATGCAATTTATTTGAATATAGATGGATTGTTTTGACTACTGTTTCAATATGTGTGAATAAGATCAATTTTAATTACATGTGTTTCAGGGCTCTTTGTTTTCCTTCACTTCAAGCTGTAATGTTGTATATGGACAAAATTTGATGTTTCATATCACATGTATGACACATAGAGCAAAAATAATGTAGAGAGAAAGGCGAAGATATATAGGAAAGCAAGATTGATAGGGGATCTTCACTGAAGACTGAAGAGGCTGAATAGCACGAGGGTCTGGTGGTCACTGGCAAGAATCCTTACGAGGGGTAAAAACCTTTTTCTCTGGCTTAAAACCGAAGTAAATAGAGCTTTCTTTTGTTAAAAAATTGAGTTGAGTACTTGAGTTACATCTTGAGAAGAAGTTGGAGATGAAAAGATGCTCTGAAATGAATTAAAAATAATGCATTCCCACATTGCATTGTAAACAGGACCAAACCAAATTTTTTTTTTTTTTTGTCTGTGTCTTGTCTATCTTTACATATCTCTATATATTGATGTAATCAAAGTGGTAGAATTGATACATACCTTGTATTCTACCAGGACAAAATAAATAGAGAATCGAACTTGTCGATTTGTGGGAGAAAATAAAAGTTTCACAATACATTGATTTTTTTTGACCTTTGGTGGAGGGGATTCAAAAACGATCAAGCGCTTCATTTCTTACTCAAATAAGGAACTTATTGTCAATAATGTTGGAAGATTCGGTCTTTTGGTTTAGTGGATTCCTTCTTTTTCTTTTGACTTTTCTTGGCGTTTGACAAATGTTGGAATCCTTAAGCCAGTTTTCATCTCTTAAACTGCAAACACAAGATAAAAAGAAATATAATGTACTTCTGTCAAACACTTTTGATTCTAATGAATTCTTTACTTTCATGTAGAGCTTGAAAAGTGAATAGCATGCATGTGTAGCTATATTATTTTAGGTAAGTGCATTAGGAAAACTCATAGTGGGACATCAAGAAAAGGGAAAACCAATACCAGCTTTTGGAGATTGAAATATTATATTTCTATATAAAGCAAATACTATACAACTAGATAGGATAGATGAGATTTGTTCAGGAAACAGCCTGTATGAAACCGTGGAATAGGTATATAAGGTTGATCCACTGTTACTTGATTCCTGCCTGTGTGTCACGAGCCAAGGTTGTCCAATGCAAACCTCAATCATGGCTGCTTGCTTCAAGACACGTTTTGAATTTATCTATGTATGTATTAAGTGGTGTAAACTGTAGTTTTTCTTGAAAATATGTATGTAAACTCTCTCTGATAGCACTAATGTAGTGAAGTGAGTCATGTCACTGGGCTCCTATAAGAAAGATGTTGCAATTGTTGTCTAGATTGTATGTATGTCATATCCCTTGAAACAATTCTTTGTGTAGCTTGAAAGGGGCCACTATGATTGCTCAATGTGATGAGGTGATGTGTATTGTTGTAATTTGGGTTTTTGTTTCATAAATCTGTATTACAAGAGGAGTTGGTATACTCGAGTCACGTCTCTTGTGAATGGCCCTTGCCTTTAATTGTAGTTTGGTGGAGTTGCAATATTATTGAAAGTGTTATTATTTTGTGCCTGTTGATCCTTTCAGTTCTTGCTTGTGTGCTTGCTGTGGACTTGTGCCCTTGGCATGTGTGTACAATCTTGGTGAGGTACATTTAAATGTCTAGGAAGAGGCATTCAGGATGGCGCTCCAAGGTCCAATATTCGAGTGCAAATAGTTGGCCTGTTAGAGTATGCCTGAAACAATTTTAAGCTTTCTTTCCAATGCTTTTCTTGAACAAAATTTAAGTTGCCCTTGATTTTTTGTTTTCCTATACATCCCTTGGTTTTCTTGTTGGAAATAGAGGATAGGTTATGCTATTGAAGTAAGAGCCTCAAGAGAACCAGGCAATGGCATTTTCGTTCAAAACTATCTTAAATTGGCAAAGCAGGTTCTGTCATGACATCTGTGTAATGCTTAATCCTATTCACAGTATGTTTGGGGAGTAATTGGAAGATTAATTTGCCCCCAGTTCCTTCCATTTATAAGTTAAACTAGTTGAAGCTGAAAAATCATGTTTATAGTAAAATCTGATTGAATGAATTGATGTGGTTCTTATTCTCCTTTCTATGGTTTTCCATCTGATTGAAAGATAAACTACTGAATGAAAAATGGTCACGCTGCTAGATTCTTGTGGTATGAGTTGATAGAAGTTTTAGATGGAGTCTCACAATACCCAATATCTGATCGACACTCTGGTTTGTTTTGGTTTTTGTTCTCGACCATTTTATTTAGCCAGTCGAGAACTGAATGTAATTATTTGAATCAAACAGGTTGAGATTACAATTTTCTATCCATTATAGTTGAAGTCGAAATTTGAGTTTATTCTTGTTTCCTTTTGTCTCACCAGGTTAACTACGGTAACTTTATGCATGGTCTGGTGAAGGAAAACATCCAACTGAACCGGAAGGTTCTGTCAGAACTGTCTATGCATGAACCATATAGCTTCAAGGCCCTGGTTGACATCTCTCGCAATGCTTTTCCTGGAAACAAGCAGGCAGTAGTACCTCCCAAAAAGGAGGGTCTTTCAATTCTTGTGTAATAGGCCATGCCCACTACCTGTTTCATTTCTTCTAGTGTGTCGGGAAACGACTGTATTAGAGCTTGCAAGTTATTTCTTTCAGACCACTTTCAAAACCAGTAGCAAAAAAGAAGGGCATCACATTGTAGTAACCTTTTCCAGCAGTTCATCTTTAATTCATTTTGTGACGTTTCCCTTCTTTAGAAGATGTTCTCGAACCAACTGAGATTTCTACAAGCATTGGGTTGCTCTGAACAACTTGTCTTCATTGTGAAACTGGATTTTGGGGGTAGTACTATGATTTTATTGAGATAAAAGGCTCTGAACAAGGTTGACCTCCTTTCTTGTTTCTTCCAGTTTGATTTCATTGAAGTTCTGGATTAGAATAATGTGACGAATTTTGATTGAATTATGTTCCAAAGACGGAAAAAAAGGATCAAATAATCATTCTACTACGAAATTGGAGTAATCACCTTTTGTGTGTTGTGGATAGGAGGTATACACAGTACAATTAAATAGAATAAATTCTCTTTTATGGAATTTTTATTAGAATTAATTGGTCGTACGTATCTAATAATGAGTGACTCGCTATTCACTCGGGTTTTGGGTCGTATATAGGAGGGCTGGCCGAGTGATTCAAGTAGTAGTATTAGACTACTACTTTGTTTACCGAGGGTTGGAGCGGATGCCTCTTTGTCCTTTCATCTAATTTACCAATTTTACGGATCACAATGAATCAAATGGCAATGGATACTACTATGCCAACAGTTAAATCTCTCTCTCTCTCTCTCTCTCTCTCTCTCTCTCTCTCTCATGTCCCAAAATTTGAGGATTTTTTTTCAACTCGTTGATCATTCTTCAATTCGTAAAATATATGTAGATATCGTATAACTCGATAGTATGTCGTTACATCTTATTCATCGAGATCATAATAAAATAGAATTCGGGTAGAGTCTCATTTGCACGAGAGCACTACTCAATACATAACATGTGTATATATTAATTATACGACCATTTTAAGGTCCACATCTCAAATTCTAGCACTTAAAATTTAATCATTTATTTCATCCAAAAAAAAGAACTCAAGATATGAAATGTAAGAAACGTTGAAGTTCGAAAACCAATTTTCAGGAAAAGGTACCGATACCTTTGATAAAGAATACTGGTATTACAACGGAAGATAATAAACTCACTTCCCGTAAAGCTCATGCCTTAGATTTGATAACAATCACACTCTCTCCAACAAGTTTGAAAGGGACATGTCAATCCATGCGGATCGTATTAATAGACAGCAGCTTGTCATTTTGTAAGATAAACAAAGTGTCTTCAGGACAAGAATTTGACGACATGATATTTTAGTTACAGCAGGAGTGAAGGTGAGAGATTAAGTTACAGCATGGATAAGTAAAGAAGAGAAAATGGAGGCGACAAATTGAGGGCTTTGGGTAAAATTAGGCCAGTTAATTTTGGACCCACCTCGTGAATTCGACATGAAAATCAATATGGGATTAGCGGGTTTTAGTTGATTCATAGTAGGTTCGAGTGCAAAAGGGTTGAGCCTGTTAGACTCATTAACTAAATGGGTGGATACGAAACCGGCTAAACATAACACGAATTCACCGAACACTATAAGAATCTGACACAACACGAAGTTACTAAACACGAATATAAATAGATCATATATTATTCTTTTGTTAATTTTGTTACATTACCCCCATTAAAATTTCTAAAAGTTTGTCTAGTGGCACTCCATCTTTTTCCTTTTTTGATAAGTTAGTAGGTCACTTGTCCCCTAACCTACTAAAATATCATTACTCATACGTATTGACACACAAAAAATGGGTCGATATGCATTTCGTCTTATTTTTTTAAACTAATATGATTGTCCCCATTTTTTTTCAGTAAATTAGTAGTTCATAACACAGTAATACACAAATAGATACACATAGTAAAATATAATAACCCAAAAATATTACTGTTTTTCCAAAAAACTGTGAACAAGTTGGATGATAAACTCAATCAAACTTTGCAACAAGATAAAAATTGATTTTGCATTGATTCTTTGATTGTGTACATTTAAAAAAATTATTGAGACACTGCACATAGAATTAATCATGTTCGAAACGATGCTTAGGATTCTTAACAATTTAGGTCATGTTCCATTTTAATATATGATTGAGTTGAAATATATTTATAAAAAAATTATTGTCTTTGTCTGTTCATATTTTGTTGATGTTGAATTGATAATGTTTTTAATTTTCATAGTTCTGAATTTTAAAATATTTCTCATATTTGAACTAATGAATTTTTTTATATGAAAATAACAAACAATTTATTCCTTATGAATGGAAGTCTTTGAATTTTTTTTTAATATCAATTGATTAATTTGTTTCACTCATATGTTTGACCCATTTAAAATAAAATATTGGCTCCGTCCCTGTTTGTGCGCAAAGTGTTTGTAGTATTTTATTTCTCAAAATACTGTCATCCAAAGGGTGACATCTATATAAAATTAGGATTGCGTTTGAATTCTAAACTTATGTAGAACTTTTCGCGTCCTCAGGAGTGGGCCAAAATATTTTGGGGCCTAAAGTGAAAACAATAAATGATGCCTTTTTATTTTTAATATTAATAACAAATTTAATTTTTAATTTTTTTAAATACAAAAATATTAATTAAAATTTTATATTCAAATTTTTGTTACCATATTTGAACTTAATAGTAAGAGAGAGAAAGAATAATTGAAAAATGATGATGGTAAGTTTAAACTTGACTTTTTTAGGAGTTAAAACTAGATTTTTTAATAGTTTTAGTTTTGCTGTTAGTTTTTTTTTTCTTTATTTTAAAAAAATAAATTTTAGGGCCTTTTAATTTTACGGCTGAATTAATAGGTCAAATCTATTTAAGCTGAAGTATTTTATTTAGGCATGAATTTAAATTTTTTGTTTGGACTATTACTGTACACTTATAAATTATGGGTCTTCCTTGAAATGAGGCCTTAATTTTTTTTTTGATTGGACTTGTATTTTTATAAGATCTTTTTGTAAGGCTTAAAATATTTATAGATTTAATTTTTTTATATGAACTATTTATGATATTTAAAAAATTAGAATCTTCTTTAAAAATGGGCCTAAAGCTCAAATTTTTTTGATAACACTGTTGAGCCGCCGTGCGTCCTATCATCTTAATACTTGAATATAAAGCCAAGTGGAAAAAAAAATTATATAAATATTTTGATGTTTTTCCTTGTAAAAAGAAGGGTAGGGCTTTTTCTGCAATTCCACTTCTTTTAAAACAATGTAAACTCAAATGCATTCAGATGAGTCCCTTGTCAGAACACAGGTGGTGATTGGATTAGATAGAATTAGTGAAAATTTAGATGCCGTTTGAAACACTTTTTGGAAGTATTTTCATTAATATGTTTTTTACTTTTACATTTTTATTTTTTCCTTGTTGCTTACTCATTTCTTCTAACCATAATCACATATATAATACCAGGCAATGCACATATATATAAAAATAATTCATGTATTAAAGTGCATTTAAATCACTTTTTTAAAACAGTAATTAAGATGCTTTCACTTTTTTTTTTTTTTTTTTGAACAAAATCACTTTTTTACTCTAAAAATTTCTTAAAAAAGCGTTACCAAATGATAAATTTTTGTGAAAGAAATAGAAAATTTGAAATATTCCAAAAATTATGGTCATCACAGTCAAACCAATAACCTTTCAACTCCATGAACATTTGAAATATTCCAAAAATTATGATTCCAACTGTCACAGCACAACAATGAAAAGTTAAATAACAATACAGGCTTTTGGGATTTCATTAATGGCTTTGGTTGGCATGGATGCAATGAAGACCAGTTCTTCTAGAACTTCAACAACAGAACTATTGTAACTACAACATGTCTGTATGGGAAGTCTGGTTTGCTGCTCTTCGAGTTAGAAAAGGACCAGCACCATCCGGGAAACGGCTTCCTGAGCATGGTTTTGAAAATCGGCCGTTACTGTGCGTAACGGCCGTTACGTAACAGTAACGGAGGTCGACGATACCGTTACACCCCGATTTATCGGCCAGAAAAAAAATCACACCCGTAACGGGCGTTACGGTGGCGTAACGGACTGTAACGGGCGTTACATCCCGTTATGTTGCCGTAACGGCCGATACACATCAACAGCTCTTATTTTGCCACCCAAAAAAAAAAAAATCAAGAAGATTATATGAAAAAGAGAAGAGTAGATATTAAGAGAATGAGGTGTGTAGATCTGGTACCTCTTCAACGGCATCAGCAAACGCTACTGCTTGGCTACTTTGGGTGGAATTTCAATTTTCACAACCTACTACAGGGGAGAGAGCCCTTCTTCGGCTGTGGCCGGACCTCTACAGCCCCGGTGGTGAGTCCAACTGTCCGGCATGGTCTGTGGAGAATCCTAGGCACAGACCTTCGTTTCCGATGAACGATGACGGATGAAGAATTGAAAATATCGAACCTGATGATGGTGCTGGTCCCGTGAGCTGATTATACGATACATTGAAGCTTTCCAACGTACTACAATTATCAAAATTCGACGGAATTGAGCCGGTGAGAAGATTATGTGATAAACCAAGGTCGGTGATCGAAGGAAGAGTTGAAATCTCTATTTAGGGTAGATGAACGGCGCTGAAATGGCTCCAGGTAAAGAGATTATATTAGGGGTTTTTTACCATGGGTGAAAAGACTAAGCTGCCCCTTGTGAAAGCAGGAGACCTCAAAATGTGATAGCTAAAAGTTGGCCCAAATATCAAAAATGTGTCTAGCTCGGCCCAATAGAATTAACAGATTGTTTGTTTAATATTTTACTAATATTTTTCCAGGAATGTATACCATAATTAAAAAAAGAGTCTTGATAAAATCTCAATTGGTATGATTTCTAAATTCTCACAGAAATATTTAAGTGGGTTCCCTTCAATTAAAAGTCACTAGAAAATGTATAAACTATCACGTAATTATTAAAAAATAAATTCAAATAACATCGTTTACAATACAATAAAATGTATAACATGTCACAAAAGGCCTATATTTACATAAACTTAGAGTTAGAAATACATAAATTGTTTTTGGAGAGAGGTGTGAATAAAAACAAAAAATTCACGCTCCCGGTTTCCGTTACTGTTACGTAACACCCGTTTCATCCCGCATCCGTTACTCCGTTACCGTTACCGTTACGACAGCCGTTACCGTTATTCAGAACTATGTTCCTGAGACTATTTCGGTCCAGGAGAACTCGTCTCTCGGGCTAGGCTATATTGGGCAGAGGATCACCTTGCCAACCCCAACCACCAAAACCCCACAAAAAAGATGGAAAAATCCTTAACTGGAAAAAAGTTACAGTTTTACGATAACATGCCAAATCAATCAACTCAAGTTCAAAAAACATCCAGTTGAACCATTAAACTTATTCAGTATATTGACAACAACAAAATGTAATGACTACATGCATCAACCAACCTAGTCTTTCTGTTAAGCTCACAGACCATAATCAAGCAATATAACTATTGCACATCAACAAATACCTGCTACAATCTTTGCGACCTTACCATAAGCCTATTGCTTAATATGCACATACTACGCGGCTAAAAGTATGGAGCCTCATTGACCTGTAAACCAAAGATACCAAGACCATCAAGACTGTTTAAGGAGCATAGGTGTCCTGGCTATTGTTTCAAGGTTGACCGTCTTCAGGAGAATTGCGTCCAAAACATCAGGAGGCACTTTCTGAAGGAGCCAGATCAATTTTTTCAGAGTTAAGATTGAAATTGGCTGATGACTCATCACCAGATGTCACCTCTTTCTGCTGGTTCTCACTTTTCTTTGAATTAAGAAAACGACCACCACATCCTCTAGCTCTTTTCAGTGCATGCAAATGTCGAGATTCATGCAAGTATGGCTGCAAGATTAGTTTAAACTGTTAAGAATCAAAATACTTGGTGTTGAACAAACATCAACTTAAAAAGAGCCATTTATATCTTGACAGAGCCATCCTCTACTGCGGCGTGTAGTTTATACACTTCCCTGGTAGAAATATTTCCTCCCTCTCTCTTGTATTTAAACTGCTTTTCAGAAATTAAAATATGGCTCATCTAATTAATCACACCGTAAAACTGTTCCTATGGTATGCTTGGATTAAGAATTCAAGATTAGTGCAGTAAGGATAAGAGGTGAAGCAACCCTGAACTCAATCTTATTTAGTGATCACGAAAGGTCTCCAAGGAGCTACAAAAGCCAATAAATCAAACTATTTGTTTATTGCAATAAATTGGTGCACGTGCAATGCACGTGTGCACCAACTAGTATAAGAAGAGAGAGAACTAACCTAGTTGGTGGATGTCTACGGTGGTGAGTGATGGCCTACGAAGGGGAGTTAATGTGCATGCATGAAATGTGAAATGAAATGAGGGATGGGATTAGGGTTAGGGATCCAAGGGCTTTCATTTATGTAGTGTCGGGTCAATTTTGGGTCTAAAACAGGTTAATCGGGTTCATATCGACCCGATTAGTTATACAGGTCAATTTCGAGTTATACGGGGTTGAACCCAAACACAACCTATTAAAAATTTGTGTTGGCAGGTCATGTCATATACGGGTTTGTGTTAAAAAATAGTCAACCCAAACCTATTAATTTTGTATCGTGTTCGTGTTGTCGTGTCTTGTTAAAATTTGCAACCCCTAGGTTTGTGAGGGGGAATATTAACCTTAGGTAATGGATCAGTAGGAATGACTCGCTACAGTTCTCTTTTTCTCTGTTTCTGTTACTAATTGCCGGTAAAAAAAACCTAATTAATCATTGTTTCAGTCTTCCACATCCTCTACTATGATAATACTTCAACCCTAGCCTCTTTTGAAAGCATAAAACCAGACCTTACTGTTCACCAGGTATTATTCACTGCCACCGCACAGTATTCTATCCCAAAATCTTCCACAACCAAAACCCTAAAAACTTGGATCAATCGTTGAAAAGAAAAACCCCGATACAATGCTAAAGCGAAGAGGTCCTGCATTACATGGGATCATTATTGTCATGACGTCATCATCACGACTTTCTCCTCCATAAAATGATTATCATGCTCTTCGTCCTCTCCAAAGAAACTGTGTTGCTTTTTTTACAGCTGACAACAAGCTAACTTCAAGAAGATAAAACACATATAAGACCAGAACCTAGTTTTTCGTCTTCAGCAGCATACATATGTAGTCGCATTGAATAGATTAAAAAAGTTACTTGAATTTAATACCATAGGGTTTCCAACTCCAAGTTGCAGTGTTGCGCATTGCATAATTGATGTGGTAATGCTTGGATGAGACATCCCAATAGCCGGGGATGAAGATTGGACTTGAGTTTTTGAGAGCTTTTGTTGCTCATCTGCCTCACCAATATCTGGAAAACCATTTTATATAACAAAAACAAGAAATATGGTCTTAAATTTAAAGTAATTAAAAGATTTTCAGATAAAAAAATAAAAAATCAACCACATGTTTGATAAGCCAAAATGAATTAAAAGACAAACAAGTCAAAAGCAAGATACTAAACTTTCAGAATATGTCTGCAGCTAATTTTCAAACTATGGCTTCAACACAAAGAACCAAGCCAATGCCTCACTCCCCCATCCCCATTCCCCACCCCTCCACATACAGAGGAAAATGAAAATTTAAAAACAAAAATACATTAAGAAGATAGTTAGGGTGATATTCCATTGTGTATTAAACGATATCCATGAGGAGCAACCAACGAAGTCAAAGCTAAATCCAAGAATGGTCTATCCACGTCAAAGCCAATGCAGATCTGGGTCTCACAGGATTACAAAAATAAGAGGGTTAACCCAGACTAGATCCATAAAATGAAAATTTTAAATTGGCCCCTGGACAAGAACCAAATATCTTGCACAATTCACAGAAGGAAACAACCAAAAGCAATTGCTTTAGAAGTAAAATCTGATTAACCAAATGGCATTAGTCCCTTTTTGAGTCCACTTTATTGATCAAATATGGTCTATTCAGGTCTTGAAATAGTTTACAAATTTTCCACAACAATAAAATAGCACCCTAAGATGCAAAGAAAAGTGATCGATACTTACCATCATGATGCTACTAAATATTCAACTTAATTGGTTACCAGAAACATGATGGACTGAAGTGTAGACATGTTGATTTGAAATCAAGAGAGAAACTACAAACATTTTTCAATTGGTTACCAGAAACATGATGGACTGAAGTGTAGATATGTTGATTTGAAATCAAGAGAGAAACTACAAACATTTTTCAATTGAAAATTCTATACAAAATAAACCATTTAGTTAATGTCATCCAACACTAAATTCATCTAAATTGTCAATATTTGTACATTTTTTAGCATAACAAAATATAACCATATATTTAGTAAGAGTAGATTACCACCGGTTTTTCTCAAGAGAGGCAGCAATAGGTAGGCCAAAATCCATCTTAATCCAAATCTCAACAACTATGCAAAACAGCCTACCCACTGCACAGCAGTTAAGTGCGTTCAGTACATACAGGCATTCAGGAAAGGCATAGTCAAAATCCCCACTTTACGGTACCCCAACGCAAAGCAAAAAGTCTTGGAAATTTGGTTCCATCTAAGGAGATTAAAGTGATAAAGATCCTAGTAGGTTCCACTTATTGGAAGATATTCTAGGGAAATGGTAAGGTTCTTTTCTACCGCATACCTTGTAGAACTTGAGTATCCCGAAATGACAAGGTTGTTGTCTTGCATACCATGTAAAACTTAAGAACCAAATTGCTTCTTATTCTTCTGTTCGGAAAGTGACTTCTAACTTCTTTAAAAAGTAAAGTTTATCCCTTATCACAACTTATAATTTTGAATTTTTTTTTCTCGTCAAAGCTTTGAGGTTCGGGTTTGTATTTACAATTTACTAGTTCATCTTCTGCCAGCAAGTACACGATAATTTCTTAACTGAAAAATGTTAAACCCCCAGGGACATAGACATAATTAACTGGCAAGCATATTAAGCGACAAAAAGAAAAGTTTATGTTCGGACGAAGTATAGAAACAGACACGTGAGATTAGTATGACACGACACTAATACATCGACAGAAATTTTGCAGAACATTAGGACATGGAGACTGAGGACAAACTAACACACACACAACATATAGGTATATGAAAAAATCACAAATCATAATCAATTGCAACATCAATTCATTATTTAAAGTTTCAAATATTACTCAATCGATAAATACAAGTGTTTTCTGTAAGAGTCCAAATGCTAGAGGAGCTGTAAGAGTCCATGCTTCCTAGCTTGTGGAGGCAAATGAAACCAAAACACAGAGGGCGTGTTTGGTTTGTGTTTCGAAAACTGTTTTTTGTTCTCAAAATTTCAAAAACACCCAAAACCTGTTTGTTTAACTTTTTTGTTCTCCAAATTTTAGAAAATTTTGAGAATTGAGTCAAAGAAACAGAAAACAAGTCTAGCTTGTTTTCGGAGTTTTCTTTGAAAATTTTGAAAACAAGGAGAACAATTTTGGACTTTAATGAGGTCTGCCCTTCGAGTCTCCTTAGGAGCAAATTTCTTCATTCTTTTTTTTTTTTTACTTCTTCCTCTCTCTCATAATATATAATATATATATATATATATATATTAGATATTATAATATAATATATTATCTAATATTCTATTATATTATATAATATTATTAAAATTCGTATATAAATATATATATATATTTATATTATACATATATATATTTATAAATTCGTATATAAATATATATATATATAAATTGGTATATATATGTATATATATATCTACGAATTTATATATAAGAATTTATATATATATATATATTATATTATATAATAGAATATTATATAATATAAAACTATAATATAATAGAATATTATAATATATAACCATTATATAATATATAAATATTATATAATATATATTATAATATAATAGAATATTATAATATATAAATATTATATAATATATAATATAATATATTATATTATAATATATATTATATTTTAAAGTTTGGTTTATTGAATTTTTTTTTTATGAAATTATCAATCTAAAAATAACTTTCTTATATTTTTTTATTAATGTTTGAATTACTGTTCAAACATATATTTGGGCTGTCCAAACAGGTTTTACTATTTTCTGTTCTGTAAAATTGTTTTTGAAATCATCTAACCAAACAAGTTTTTTATCACAAAAAATATCAAAACCATTTTCTTAAAACTCTTCTCAAAAACTGTTTTCGGATACCTGTTTTTGAAACGCAAACCAAACAGGCCCAGAGTTTTTGAGTGTTTTCTTAGATTTTTCGAAATTTCCGATCTAATTCTTTGGAGCTCAAATACCTGATTCGCGAGGTAAAGTCACGAGCTCCTCTCTAGCATTTGGATCTCTCTATACAATGCAAATTCTGCAATAGTTTGCAGCTTTGGCTGATCAAAGCAGCATCTTTGACCAGGCCCACACAAACTGATCGTGGTTGACATTGCAATTCGTCTTTTTCAGATATTTTATCTTGCAGTCCCATTATATCTACTTTTTTTTTTTTTTTTTTGTTCAACGGTCAGAGGTGTCTAGACCAGCTTCCACGCACCTCAACTAGTCCACTCCCCGGTCCAGTCAAAGGCAGATCATCCACGTCGGGACTAGAGAATTCATGAGAGATAAATTCCACATGACCTGGGCCTAAGGAGTTACCAAGATTCGAACTCAGGACGTCTGAGTTTACAGCTAGTCTCTGTTACCACTTGAGCTACCCTTTTGGTTTACTTGGGTACCACTTGAAAACAGGTTAGCAGCACTTTTTTTTTTTGAAACATGTAAATATAATGGTGAGGATAGTTCACCACTGATTTTGTGAATGCAACCCCAATCTACCAGCCTACATTGACATCTGTTTTATGGATTGCACTTTGTATATATTTTTACTCATAGTAAAATAATATCTAGATAAATGTTTATGTAGGTCCATATGTTCACAGTCTAAAACCTCTCTGGACTATATCCCTTTGTAAATATTGTCACACAAGTGACCTTGCTCTTGCACCCACTCTACGCTAGGGTATCCTTACTTCTGGCTACTATTACCCAGACGCATGCTGCAACAATTTTCGCATGATACATGGGGTGAAAATTATTATAATAATACTAATAAGAAATAAATATAAAGTAAACTATGGATTATAATTCCAAACTTCCCTAAATTGTTTGTACGACAACCCAAAAGGCTAAAATTCCCAATTATCAATGGAATTGAGTTTCTTCTTCCAAAACATTGTATTTGTTTGTCCGGATCGTCTGCAGTTCCCAAAGAACAGCACGCGGTGCTGTTCGAATCAAAACGCCACCGTTCCAATTATTTTACACAGCAATCAGTAATAGTGTAATACAATGCAAAACGATGCCGCATCAGCCTCATGATAGTCAAAACACAAAAGTCACTTTCTCCAATAATTCTTATCTCGGAGAATTACACCCAGACCCTAAAATTTGTCACTTGATCATTAAAATATCTTAATATTTAAAATATTATATACAGATCTCTTAAGGTTTGTACGCATGTAATACTTAGACCCCTAGACGTAAAATACTTAGATCTTTCAAGTTTAAAATATTATAGTTAAACAAAAAATATTTCAATCAAAGATAGAATATCAAATATTTTAAATTTTAAAACCAAAATTCATGTTCTATTGTACATTTATTGAAATAAAATCAAAAATAAAAAGTCAATTTTTTCTTAAAAAATTGTAATTAACTATTTATTGTAATAAAACTAAAAAATCAAATAAGGAGCCTAAGTTAGTCAGAATAGAACATAAATTTTACAACCAAAATTAAAATTTAAAATCTAATTTTTTTTAAAAAAAATCATAATTAGTATATAATTATACTATCTATTGGAATTTAATTTGGCCGTTTAAACGATCAAATTAAACTTTTTTAATTTTTATTTAAATAGATAATATAATTATGTACTAATTCCGTCATGAAGGATGAATTCATTTGCAATTTGCTTTGTTATGATAAAGTACTTTTATTTTTTTGGGCGGTACTTCCTAACACAATATGAAAACACGATTTGAAAGTGACAAAATTAACTAGTTAGGTTGTTGTTTCTCGACAAGAACTCGCAAATGACACGACCTATTAATACGAATAACAAATGAGTTGGGTTAATATCAAATACCAACAACACAATTAACACGTAATATTATAGGAATAAAATACTAAATTTTTATTATATTTATTAAGTTAATTTTTAGTTTATTGAAAAAGTATGAGCATAAGTTCGATTAGGTGATAATGAAATTTAGACTTAAATCTGAACTTTAAATTTTTTATTTACACGTTATATAGTCAACACGAACACGACACGAAAATAAATAAATTGAATCAATACGACACGATTAGTTAAACAAATTAAGTTAAGGTTGACTAGTGTTCAACAAATGGAGTCAATATATTTATCATATGTTTTAATAAGTCGTATCATTTACGAATTTGTGTCAAAAAACAACCCTAATCTATTAGTTTTATCTTCTATCGTCTCAAAAATCACCTCCCAAAATAAATAAAAAGTACTTTATCATAACAACGCAATTGCTAACGAATTCATCCTTCGTGGCGGAATCATAAATAATTATTCCCAAGTCTATGGATTGCTATGCAGAACAAGAATTATTGGGAAAAGTGACTTTTGTGTTTTCGACTGACATAAGACTGATGCGGCATTGTTTTACATTATATTACTGATTTCTGTGTAAAATAATTGGAACGGTGGCGTTTTGATCCGAACAGCACCGCGTGCTGTTCTTTGGGAACTACAGACGATCCGGACCCCTGCCTTCTATCTTCCCAAGAATAAGGTGGGACCTCCTGCCCTTAGGCCACATATTCCACTTGGTCCACAAACATTTCATCAACATTAGAATCTAACTGCCCAGATCTACATAGATCCAATTAAATTTTTAGAAGTTTAGATAAGAAAAATACCATGCATACAAAAAAAAATTTATCAAAAAATACTTTTACCAAATGAGTCGGCAACTCCATTTTCCCATCAAAAATATTTTGTTCAGCATTTTTGTGGGATCAAAAGTGATATGATACTGGCAATCCATTTGGTAAAAATATTTTTTTAAAAAGTCATGGTATGTATAGATTACTCGGGGGATAACACTATGGTTCTAAAATAAATAAATAAAAAATAGTACTGTAAAGAAAATTGCCACTTATTAGGGTGAAGGTTATATTTTCTAAAGGTGAAGTAATAAACTATTTGAGCTGGTGGTCTAGTGGTAAGTCCTACTCATTTAGGGTCATCCCTGACTCCCATATGATTATCAATCAGGGTTTGATTCACGGAAGTAACGCGATTTGCTGCTTGACTTTGTTGGTGAAGTGGTGACAGGCTTCCCCTCCGGGTTATTATCTATTACTCAAACCGGACATTCCATAGTGGGGGGACCTTCATAGTCACATCCAAGGGGCTACTACCTACTGGCCACCCCTCCCCCTTGCACAAAGGAAAAAAATAAAAAAAAATAAAAGAAATTATACAAGACCATGAGAAAAGAAATTCCCACATCGACTTCGAATGAAATGTTAATCATCGAGGAGGCAGTATATGTCACTCCCGAGTGAACTTTGCAAATCATGCAGCCACTAACTGGACACAAAACGAACTATTCTTTCGCTTTTTCCTAAAGAATAACGTGTATTCGTTGTATATAATGGCATACGCCTATTTTTGAAGAACTTATTTCCAAGTGGAATAGGCCCCTATAAATTACTCAGTATCCTAATCTGAATAATGATATGAAATTACTCAATATGATATGAAATTGACACAATTCTCGATATGAAATAAGGATATTAGAGTCGACTAATTCTCGATATGAACCCAAGAATAACATGAATAATAAACAGTGTCAAGCTAGTGGTAAAGATGAAAGTTAACACGATAAATACGTTTAGCATGTACTATTACAATTAAAATGACTAATTTTGTTATATGTATTACATATTGACATGAATTATTATAAATAATATTTTTTTTGTTTGTTTTTTGCTATTATATAAACTTAATTAGATTTTTTGCCTTGTGAAAATTTTATGAATGGTAGGTTTGGTTGATTAAAAATAGGATCTTAGTGCTAAATTTTTAATTCATGGGTTATACGAGTCAACTCGAACACGACATAAAATATGTTTTTTTTCTACAGAGTGTTTAGTCTTGCGCCAACTACTCGCTTGAGCTCAACGGCTGGCCACCATAACTTGAGTTGGATTAGAGCATGTTCTTAAAGGGACAAGCGTGACTAGCACTTAGGAGATGTAGGAAGGAATTGAACCTGAAACCTCTGAGCTATCAAATGTCAAAATCAACCACTGTACCACCCCTAAGGGTTAGTAAATATGTCAGTTTATCACTTAAACAAATTAAGTAATTAACTAACAAAAAATGGGATCTTCCACCCCTTAGGAACACTATTTACACAAACTACTTTTCATTTTTACATCCAACACTATTCCATCACCGCTATATTTGAGGTCGTATTGAAGTCTGCCCTATTTTATATTGTAAATGAGAGACAATTTCAACTTCCTTACAGCCATCGGACTACACTACAAAGATATTAAACTTAATAACGTTACTTACCTTAGTGATGCAAGAAAACACTTCCCCCCAAAAAAAAATAATGCAAGAAGAGTCATAAAAGTGAACTATTAAGATGGCAGACAAAGCAAAACGCTTGGCTTGGAGAGCTTAAAATATTGTCCGGGACCACAACAAAGTTATCCCACATCGATTTGGTATGCAATGTTAATCATCTTGGAGCTAGTATATGGCAGCCACGACTTAACTTTGCAAACCATGCAGCCACGCAGGGAGCACAAAGTGAACTATTCTTTCGCCTTTTACTAAAGAATACCATGTGTTCGTTGCATATAGTGGCATACGCCTATTTTTGGAGGGTTTGTTCTCACGTGGAATAAGCCCCTACAAAGTAAACAAAAGATTGGATTTAAAAAGTGTACACAAAAGGGGTTCCGGATCCCACAAGTTCTTGATTCGGCATCGACACTTGCAGTGATTATTTTTCCGATATTTGATTGTTTCATTTGAAACTAATTAAACAATCTCTATATTTTTGGGCAATTGATTGTGATTTGTGAGTGTAAAGGATAGGACTATTCTCACCCATTAAATCTCTAAGTTCAATTTCTCTCATTTTGCTCAATAAACCCATAAATCAACTTGAACCTACTCTAAAATTTTAATTAATTTATCTTTTGAATGGAGATAAATAAAGACTATTAGAAATTATGATGGTGATATAATATATAGATATATGTATAAACATATCAATATAAATGTGATACGAGACGGTGATTCATCAACAAAAAAACATTGGTGAAGATGGCAAAGGGAAAGAAGATTTGTGATAGAGGTTGGGAGTAGAAAGAGGGGTCACATAGTGCTTTCATTTATGTTGTTATCTAACAGTAATCCTTGATTATAGTGCTTGGGTCGGTTTCGGAGATGGTGGAGATGGTGAAGTAGTTGCTGGCTTGTTTCTTGTGGTGTAATGGTGGAAATTGTGTCTATAATCTGACTTGATGCAACACTTTAAGGCCTATCATTTCATATCAGTGGTGAAGAAACAAAACAAAGACTCATATGAGAGAGAGAGACGTTGATTTGATATGGAGGAGAAATTAGGGGTGTATCAAGTAATGAGATATTTTTAAGAGCAATGCTATTGAGACATAATTTACTGACCTAATTCACTATGACCTTTGGATTGACTGTGGGCTTCATCAAACATTAGAACTTAGTGTTGATCCAATGATTCCACTGAAACTACATCATTATGTCAACAAATTAAGTCAGATTTTTAGATCCAAATAGCAATACTCTAAGGACCAATTAGGGCTTTGTATATTACATAGATTAGTCAATAAAATTCACAATTGATGGAGTTTAGAAGGGAACCAATCCATCTGATTCACCTGCCAAAAAAAAAGTCAGATTTGGGCTTGAAAGAGTTTGCAAAGGGAATGATATTAATGAGCTACACATGCATTGAATTATTGTTAAATGCATAAACCATCTAAAACACCACCTTAAATGTTATATCTATTGGCTCAAGAGTTTACCACCCTGCAAAAGGAACTTTATAAACAATTTCAACTGCAAAATGAGCTTACTAATATGTGTAGGTCCTCGTAATTCGAGTGAGACTGTCATGGCGCAAAAGTAGATATGGTCTGGTATTCCCTTGTTTCCTGTATTGGTTATGTTATTTATTTTTTGTCTAACAGAAACTAATCGAGTTCCGTTTTTTGAGACTTAAAATTAACCATCTGATTGATCACATAAGGGGCAAGAAGAGTCATAAAAGTGGACAATTAAAAGGGCACAAAGAACAAAACTCTTGGGCATCCCAAACAAAGTGGTCTCACTTTGGTTGATAAATTAGAAGTGAGCTTAAAGTATTGTCTGGGACCATATGAAAGGTATTCCCACATCGATTTGGTAGAAAAACATATCCTATGGTCGACCTAGTATAAGTTGCTCCCGAGTGAACCATGCAAATCATGCAGCCACGCAATGAGCACAAAGCGAACTATTCTTTCGCCTTTTACTAAAGAATACCGTGTGTTCGTTGCACATAGTGGCATACGCCAATTTTTGGAGGGGTTGTTCTGAAATAGAATATGCCCCTATAGAGTATTTGTAAGATTAAATTATTTAGGGGATAAATCTTAGAAGTTACTAAGTTTTGAATTTAAAACGTGTGAATTTATAATTCCTTTGACATTGTGAGCTCTCAAGCAATACACCACTAGAGCAATGAGCCCTCCTATGTCAATCACTAAGCATGGATGCCTTACCGGGTTGAACCAAATATCTGGGTATACCAGCATTTTGGGGAAGATAAAAAAACAGAGACATTCAATTATCTAATTGAAAGAGTTGTGAAGAAAATCCAAGGTTGAAAAGAGCTCTTCCTTTCCCAAGCAGGTAAAGAAATCATAATTAAAGTAATACAATGAATACTGACTTATGCAATGTCGTGTTGCCTTTCCTAAAAAATTGTGACAAGCTGGACTATTATGTGAGGCAACTATGGTGGGGGGCTAGGGACTGAGAAAGAAAGATCCACTGGAAGAGTTGGGAGGAAATGACTATGGCTAACGCAATAAGAGGCATGGATTTTTGTGATTTCTAGTGCTTTAACCAAGCTCTATTAGCCAAACAATGTTGCAGGATGGTAACAAATCCACATTCATATTGGGCTAGAGTTTTGAAATCTATTTACTTTCCTAACACAGGCTTCATGCAGGCCAAACATCAGTCAAAACCCACTTGGATTTGGACCAGTTTATTAATTGGGAGATATCTTCTTCGCAAAGGACTAAGATGGCAAGTGCATGATGGAGAGAGCATCAAATTCTGGGAAGACACATGGATTCCCACAATGAATTTTCAATTGCAACACCAAAACAAGAGGGCTGCAATATTGATCTGGTTAGCCATGTTATCAAAAACAGGACTAGGTAATGGAGACTAGATACTTTTCAAGAGGTTGTCTCACAAGTGAAACTAAAGGCAATCATATCCATCCCCATTGGCAAGCTGAAAGGAGAAGACAGGAAAATATGGGCTCCAAATCAGAGATAAAATTACCAGGTCAAATCAAACTATTATTTGGCAAAGAAGGGAAAGGGAAAAGAGCTACAAAGAAAGAGGGGATATCTTCCCATCCCCATCCTAAACTATGGCAGATGATATGGAAATTGGATATAATCCCAATGGTAAGGCATTTCTGGTGGAGATCCTGCTCCAATGCTTTAGCAACGCAAGAGAACCAATTCAAGAGGAATTGTATACTATCTCCCTCATGCAAAATTGCAAATCTACTGAGGAATCTGTTGAACATATGTTGTTTGGATGCAGCAGGACCCATAAGGTATGATTTTGGTGTAGACCTTGGGCTCAGAGGGCCAATGGAAATGCAAAGTTCAGTTAAGTCTTGGACTTCATCCTTTTTAGAGTCATTAGATAATATGAAACAGTCTACCCAGATCATTAGTAAAGTTGCACCGATAGGTTGGATCATTTGGAAGATGAGAAATGAGGCCATCTTTAATTCCAAAGAACCTAACCCCCTAGTAGCAGTATGTCAAGCTCAGAGCCAGTGGGGAGAATTTTACGCATCTAGAAGGATGGAGACCCAAGTGACTGAGCATCCACCAAACTAGATGCCCCCAATTCGAGATCAATTAAAGCTGAATTGTGAAAGAGCATACGACAAACTAAAAAGCAAAGCAGCGTTGGGGGTTATCATCAGAGAGGAGAGGGGAACTGTCATAGATGGGAAATGTCTAGTCCTTTCTCAGAGGCTGCTGCTGTGAGGGAGGCATGTCTGATAGCCTATACTATGCAATTGAACAATGTAGTAATCGATAGCAACAACAAAGAAGTTATCCTGCTAAGCATAAATAAGGATTATCCACCATAGGAGATAGCAACATTCGTGTAGGACATCAGGAACTGCGCAAAAATTTTAAACCTCCAATTCCTCCATACACCACGAGCAAACTAGGTAGCACACTTCCTAGCCAACTGCACGTCTAACTCACTACCTCCAAACTGGAAAATATGCAATCCAAAGGAGTTGAAGACTATTTTACTATTTGATTGTAATTATGATTTCAAAAATTAAATGAACTTTTTTTTTTTAGTTCAAAAAAAGAAAGTTTAGAACTGACCGCAAAATTCCTTGCAGAATGTAGAGCAACTTTAAAAAAGGGCAAGTCAAGATATTGGACCAAATCAGATTGCAACCTTAAATAGAAAGACCTGTGCTCATAAATCAGAAGGTAAAATTGCAGAACATACCTCATGTGAAAGATATAGAACCCGAATCTAGTGATCCCTGACCTTACTGCTTGCCCAGCAAAGTGATCGATAGTACGACACCGCATGCACGAGTAAGGTCATACACAAACTAAACATATTCTAGTGAAACCACCTCGTCACATCATCCAGAGAAATAAAAGTTATTAGAGGCAAGCTGCATTACTGAATACAACTATGAAAATTAAAAAGAAAAACGCTCATAAGCAAAAAGAAACACCATGTATAAGGGCCCTCCTTATGGAAATACATCAAGAAGTCCACTGAAGCCGTATATCAAAAGAAAGGTGCAACTCACTGACACAAGCAGTTTCTAACAATTGGTAATGTTCAAACACAAATTCCATAATTTGATGACATTGAAATGAAAATCCCTCTAAGTACTAAGTTGATTCAATTTATTTTCTCAGTTTACAGAAAGAAAAACAACATAAACGTGCTGAGGACCAAGTGATACCATCCAATCAACAGAGTCTACTTACATCAAAAACTAGACTTAGAAATAAGTACTCGAGCACAATTCGACGCATATGCATTACCATAGGGAAGAAGAGCTGGATCCAAAATGCATCTCCTGTCTTCAACAGTCCAACTGACATCCCAAGATTACATTATAAACGACAAAAAAGTTTTGCCGCACTTTTAAACTGGCGGCAGAAGTTTGTATATCAACAAATCCCTGAGTTGGTTTCCATAACTGGGGCAGCTGTAGTTGATTTCTAATTAAACCGTAGAATAGGGTAGAATTTGATAGACAGATGCTTAATTTTGGTGAGGGTAAGATTGGTGTTTCTCTTGGAGAATTTGTAATACTCTCCTGGTGTTGATGTCTCATCACTTCCAATTGAAAATCCGAAGCTTTTGGCATTGTGTTGTAAGCTGAAGTTGCTGTTAATATATCAAATGAGGATACGAAGGAAAATCATTGGGTTAGGAAGAGGAAGTGGGATTTTTTATGGCTGCAATAGATGCTCAAGCTAGTGTACTCCACAAAAGAGAAGAATTAATGCCTGTCATCACATTACTGCAACATGAACCACCTATGACGAAGTTTCCAGCCCAAAGCTCTAGATAATACACCCAAAGATCCCTTAGCCATCAACCTCATTAGGGTTTCCTCCCTGCAAAAACATCTCAAGATATGACCTCTCTGGGCTCGGGATACTAGCAAGCCATTGACTGCTCGCATCCATATACTTGTGCACATAAATAATATGGTAACTTTAACTAATGCAGTCACTGAAGAGTGATTTCTGCAAAACACGCGCGGGTAAGAGGTGTATAGCAGCACTACATTTCTTTCTACAGCAATAAAGTTGCCAAGGGAACAGCATAAGCCCCTGGATGTTAACCATTTCAGAACCAGTCTGCATAAATTCTGGATTTTCTTTAAATAGCTTTTCTACGCATAACTTGTAGGCATCAAATAAGCCTACCAATTTCCAATTTGAGGCATTATTTCTCATTTTAGACCAACCAAATCCTCTTTGTTATTGTAGACAGATAACTTTTGAAACAAGGTTTCAGCATTTGCTTGTGAATGCACCATATTGCAATATAGAGAAGCTATATTAGAGGCAGCATCACATTTGTTTATATATCCATTTCTGATATCCTTTACCTTGAGCACCTCTTGCCAGGATTCTGAGGGGAATATCCATCATGAACTTGAGTCTGCTTAGTTTTGTCTTTCACCAGCATAGTAATTCGATCCATTTCATTAAATCCACCAACCTCTAACACCACACTGTAACCTACTCCAAACTTAGAATTGTTCTCTGCGTGAAACCCAGAAACTTCAGTTCTCGTGACATTAGTAACCATACCTTCGTTGAAGACCTGTCCTTTTTTGCCAAATATGACAACCTAAAAACCCTTCCCAACATTTTCATGCAGAGCTACCTGATCCTTGGGTACCAACGTGAACCTCTACGCCTTCTGGCCCCCCTTAATACTTTCAGCATTTCCTTTCCCAATTCCCTCGCAATAACTCAATCAGCATATGCACATTCCAGATGTTCTGATGTGGCAAACCACTTTTGAGTTATTATGTTTCTGTGTGTAACTACTATTCCCAGCAAAAGAGTTGTAATCTTTTCAAGTTCAACAGAAAGAAAGGAAGCCCGGTCCCCTATCCTTGACAACATTCAAAATAAAAATGTCAGGCCAATCACAGAGAACATATGTCAATAAATCAGAAAACAAGATTAGAGAGAATATACATCATGCTGAGTGAAATTCGCAATAACTAGTCACTAGCAAGTACAAGAATATATTGCTTGCTTAGAAACCATGCAACATCCATATAATATACACCTAATTACTTTCTTCCCTTCTCATATGCCTCACATTCAGATTATTGATTTTGTAATAAGACGAACTCTAACATCAGTTCACTTTTGAGTCACTCTCACATGAAACCCCAGAAGACTACTTGAACAACATAATCTGATAGGCAGAAGATGTGACAAAATTATCAAATTCCACGAACAAAGGAAAATTTATATATTGCTAGGAAACAAATAATATGACATTTATTTCGGTAATCAAAGGAAAGAAAGGTAAAACTAAAAGACGAAAGGAATGATATACATGTACAAACACATATATGGCACGTGCTATCAGTGCTACATTTTCCATATTTGGTGCTGGATTAGTACCACACATTCCTTTCACATTTATGGTACCAAGAGCAATACCAGAAACTGAGAGCAGCTCCAAAACTTACAAATACCAAGCCCCAATAAATGAATACACATGCAGTAAATGAACGTAGTTATGCATTAAAGGACTATACTAATTTCATAACCCATGTAAATCAAAAAGAGTGGTAGGTCAAACCCGAATAATAAGTAACCAACATCTTGAAGTTGCATGCAATTTAGCATTCCCATTGTGGACTCCATTAAATGGATAACTCTGTTTTAAAGCCCCCAACTCTTACAAAATTACAATATAATACTCCAAAAGTCAAAATGGATAAATAGTTGTCATTAGCATTACATTCAAATAAGCAAAAATAGAATGTCAAAAATGTTTGTTCCAAAAACACATAAATGCTTTCTTATTTACATGGACAAGTCAATCATCAATAATTCATTCTAGGCAATGGATTGTGCAAATAGGCAATATATTGTACCCTACAAATATCAATAAGCCTCCTTCAACAAGAGGGATCATCAAACAAGAAATAGGAGACAAACAACCAAATAAGAAGGCAACAAGCACAACAAACAGGCAGTTCACTCTCAACAACAATAGTGCACCTACAGAAACATGCATCTCAAGTAGTAAGGGGATTCTTATCTTTAAGATTTTAAAGTGTACCTGAAACATCACCATCGCCAAATGTACAAGGCAATAGTGGTCCCACCATGGAATCCCTGATAAGCACCAAATAGCTGATACAGCTTTGAAGGAAGAAACTTCAGATGACATACCCATGGAAATCGTTGATGGCATGGCAAAGAAATGATTGCCTATCCAAGAGAAAGAAAATGAAAGAAATGATTGTCCATCCAAGAAAACCAATATCTCTCCAAAGTTGAATAGCTGAAAATTCAGAGCCACCAGATGCATATCTGCAACACGGTTTTGTACGTGGTGAACATGGTTCAATGTCACAGTATCGGCTCTTGACTCAAAGGCTATTAAGACACATCGGTCACAACGTTGCGGCAGTATCAGCCGATATGCACAAAACACTATATAGAGTGCTCAAAAAATTTTGAAAAAATAAGAAAATTTGTAATAAATGTAAACATCATCATCCATGCATCATATACCTAAAATGCATTATTTAACACATTAATCATTGTGAAAAAAAAATAATAAGGGCACTACCGAAAAATATTTTTCATAATCTATATTCAGTATAAATATTTAATGGGAAAAGGGGTCTGATTTTGCATGTGGATCATCTTCTATCACATCTCTTTGCTTTTTTTTTTTTTGGCATGCTTTTGTTGTCGTTGGGTTCTATAACTTCTGTGGGACGATTGTGGGTTGAATCGATTCGAATCGATTGATTCACCCGAATTGGGCCGAGACGGAACCGATTCAAACTCAACTCGGGATTTTGCTATAATGAACAGGTATCGGTATCGTATTTGTAGTGGCCAAGGCGACCAAGTCATATCGGTGAAATAACATTAATTCAAAAAATTCAGGGGCTAAAATCTAGTACAAAAGCTACCTTGTTCTAGAACTACCATTCTTAAGGCACTTTGTTATATTGGACATCTTAAATGGACGTATTAAATTTGACATAAATGAAAGGATCGACTTCAATTGGATTGGAAAGTCAAATAAATGGAAATCTTACAATTGACATAATGTGTAATTTCTACCAAATAAACAAAAAAAATTGGACGAGCATTTCTTCTTTTTAATATTTGCCAAATATTTTTTAATGGTTCTAGTCTTTTGGCATTATAAGTTGTTTTGTTAGAATTAATATTTATTCCTGGAGTTACTTTTTTTTTGCCGTTTGTAATTTTTTCTATTTGATTTCTAATTGTACGTGTTCTATCAGTAAATTACATTATTTTATAAAATTTTCATTGAAAGAATCTACATAGATGTCTTTCGGTGTATCATTAATATTCTCCAAATCAATATACAACTTTTTCTTGAATCAACAAAAAAAATGATTGAGCAATGATAACTATTTGATTAAGGGTGCGAAGAGCGAAAATAACTGCTCCGAAGGTGTAGAAGGTTCTGGCGTACAACTATCAACATTGAATATCCATTTGAAGATCTAAACCCAGACACACAGTACTATAAAGTTCCAATGCGAGAAACACTATCAAGCAGTTCATTAAAGAGGGCAATTATTCAACTCACTATAAAGTTCTCCATTTTCTTTTCTCCCTGGGGAAGTTCAAAACGTGGTGCATATCAACATCAACAACTAATGATAAAATAATTAAATGACGTTTAAGATAGCATTAGTTTTAGGTTTCCGGTAAAGAGGTACACGTGGTTTGGAATTTGAAGCCTTGCATGTATAGAAAACAGATTGCTTAAATGCATGCAGTCGTGAAAGAGAAAGATGTGACAGTTGGAAACCAGAAGTACTCAAAGCATACCCTTAATTTTCTTGGGGTAAATCATGTTAAAGAGCAAACCCTCTTCAATGACAAATGGGTTTTGTTTTGCCAAGACCCAAAAAAAAGAAGTAAATAAACAGTTTTTATAAAAATGCGAGTTTTCAAGTGTGCCATAGAGAATCTTCAACCGTAAAACCCAATAAAATTCGGAATTGAAGAATAATCACAAAGGCATAACTACATTGTATTTCTGAACCTACTAGACAAAACAAGAAATGTAGGCAAAAAAATAGGTCTAAATCATCTCAAGACTTCATTAGTTAACAATTAGCAAAATTATAACCCATACATTGCCGTTGAAGGTGAACTGACTAAAATTTTGTCGTTTTGAAGTGCAGAGTTAATCAGATGCTAAGTGCTGATAGTTCCTTGATTTTATTATCATAAAGAAGAAAGTTCTTAAATGGCTGTCTAAATGCTGATAGTTCACTTTAATGTCACAAAACTCAAACTTCCTATATTGCGTGTAACTTTAAGGATTCATACCCTATCGCCCAAAATTGGCATAAAATCAAAGAAGACAGCAAATGAAATTGGGATTGAATCAAAGCAACAGGAAAATAAAACCCATAAACCATAGCTAATTTCTCAGATACCTGAAGGAAAAGCAGAAGCATGTGATCTTTCGTTTCCCCGTTTTCACGCGGAAAAATCCTTGAACTTGCGATGCCGATCCGATTGGTTGACCATCAACACTCCATCGCAAAATGTGATGCCAACTGCACACACACGAGACACATATCATGACACCACCCAGTAAAACTCATGCAAACACTCAAGAGATTGTTGAACCTACAAGAAAAACGTACCAAACTATTTTGGTAAATCGTTGAACCGACTTCTGATCGTTGCCTATGGCACATTTTTTATCGTCATTACCATCGCCGTTGTCTTCGTCTGCTTCACAGGCAGCTACCATCTGCGAAGTCATCCCACTTTAGTTCACTCAGGAAGCACGAGTCCACTATATAGACGTCCTTTGTATAGGGTTTTGAGTACTATCCATTTTTCATGAGTTCACGTTGGCTCCCCTGAGTTTATAGAAATTATAAAGACGTCCCCAATGTTTATTGTAAGAAAAATGTTATTTGCACATAATTTAGTGACTTTATTTTGATACGATGGATTATAGGCATTGAATTGATCGTGAATCTTAACCAATAGTGGAGTCTACTATCAATCTAATATTAGAGAATGATAAGATCATTAAATAAGATATATGTAGCATTACAATTACTATAAATACATGTGATATTCTCTGCCGATATCATTAAAGGGGAGGCAGACCGGGAGAGGGATGACGAGGAGAGGAGTTGAACTTAGGACATTCACATCACAAGTGTACACGTGTGTTGCACGTTGACCAATTTTTTGTAATAATCAAACAACTATACTAACAAATATAATGATGAATCCAAGCATTAATAACGCGTTTGTGACGTGTTTCTGTTTTTTTTTAAGCCACATTATTTTGAAAACACATTCAAAATCTATAAACATAAGAAATGATGTTTTTGAAAACATCAAACACTAAAAACACGCGCGATTTTTTGCATAACTGTTAATGAGGTCCAGCCTTCGAATCTCATTAGCAACAAAATGTGATTTTTTTTGGGCCACCTATAAAAACCCCTTTTTTCTCCTTTTTTTTTTTCGTCCCTTCGTCTTTTTCCCTCATTTGTCTGTCTCTCTCTCGCTATCTCTCTCTTTCTCTCGCTTGTTCTCTCTGCTGAAACCAGTGACGAAGAGGGATATGAAGAGGCCGACGACGAAATCAAACACGAAGATGAAATCGAAGACGATCGGGGTGGTGGTTGGTGATTTGGGGGTTGGTTTGGGTGGTTTCAGGGTGGGTTTTTTGGGGTGGGGGGTTTCAGGTTGGCTTTTCGGGGTTTGGGGGTGGGGGTTTCAAGGTGGGTTTTCCAGGTGGTGGTGGTGGGTTTCAGGTGGTTTGGGGGTGGTGGGTGGTGGTTTGGGGGTGGGTTTGGGTGGTTTCAGGGTGGGTTTTTGGCACCAAATCGCAGCAGCAGCATATTGATCTTCGCGACACTCGATCCTCTTCAACTCTCGCTACCAACAAGAATAAATGCTCTGATGAGGAATATAAAACAGACAGTGAAGAGTCTGATGTTAGTGGTTCTGATGGGGATGACACATCTTGGATTTCATGGTTTTGCAATCTGCGAGGAAATGAATTTTTCTGTGAAGTTGATGATGAATACATTCAAGATGTTTTTAATCTTTGTGGATTAAGCAGTCAAGTTCCATATTATGATTATGCCCTAGGTCTAATTTTGGATGTTGAGTCCTCTAATGGTGATACGTTCACACAGGTGGGTGGTGGATTTCGAGGGTTAGATGTGGGTTAGTTTGGTTGTTAGTGGTGGGGTTTAGGTGGAGTTGGGCGGCGGATTTTTGGTATAATACCAAACATGTTTTTTATTTTTATTTTCATAATTTTTCAAATATAAATGACTACCAAACATGTTTTATATTTTTAATTTTTATCACAAAAAAAATAAAATTTTATTTATTTTTTTTTTATAAAAAAAACATAAAAACAAAAACGTTACCAAACGCACCCTAAATTATCTCCGCCAGTAATTATACATTATATATCATTCAAATTTGCTCAATACAAGCTGAAGTAGATCAAAATGTAAACAAAATAAATTAAACGGAACAACTCTTTTCTTGTAGAAATATGAATATCAAGGACAATCTATCACTAAGAAATCCCTTGTAAGATTTGTGTTGTTCTGTGGAGTGCTGCCACTTATATTCATTATAGTGCATGATTAACATTTCATACAATTACGTGTAGTTTGGTATTCTCAGAAACCAAATTGGATCTGAAAAACAAAACAAAAAAAGATTTCAAAAAATATGTTTTAAAACATGATCACACACAAGCACACAATCTGTAATCAAGCTCATTCATAGGAGTAGATACAAGATGCCTATTATACTTTTCATCAATTAAGTTGTATAAAATTTTATATTGACTGTAGAATGAACTATTTTCCCAAGCTATTTGTTGGTAGCTCAAAATTTGTTTTCATAAATCACATATGCATGCTGAAAAAAACTTTCTAATTCATGAGAAAAAGAAATAAATTATCTCAGCATTTCAAAAAAAACACACACACACATGTAGCAAAATCAGCCTTCAAAGCCAACAAATGTACATGCATCCCCTTCAGCTATACATATTGTAGTGCTTCTGTTTTCTTCCCAACAACACACTTTTTGTTCTTTGTTTTTTATTTTTATTTTTTTCTCTCATCAACACACTTTTTGATCTATTTTCTTCCCAGAAACACACTTTTTGTCCAATTATATATATATATTCTAGTTAGTGAACACGTTTGTTGCACGTGGACCATTGACTTACATAAGCTAGATTCTAATTGGAAAATACAAAACCTTAAGCTAAAGCCTAAGGGAAAAAAAAAGTTAGTATTTATTCTTTACAGGATTACAACAACAATAATGCATATTAACTTCGACATGCACCTCTTTCTCGATCAGTGACAATAGCCATCTCCATAATTTGAAAAATCTTAATTTAATCCATCTCAAAAACCGATAACTTTCTTTTGCTTCGTCCATGTTAATGATTAAACCCTGACACCCTCTTCTTTTATTGCAATGGCCAAAGTTTCTTTCATCGTATTAATGCAACCACCACTGACAGCTACTCATAGACCGAACAACCTCTCATATCTCAAACTAATATAGGAAAGCAGATTTTAGGAAAAGGTTATCACCATAAGGTGGTGTTCATCTAAAAAAATCATGGTTTGTGATATATCCGGATTCAAAGGTGTGTTATTTTACAGAGTAAACACGTCTAATTGGACCCTCTTTCTTACTTCGTATAGTTTAGTGTAGATATATCATCCATGAAACCAAGATGTTATAAATGTGTTATGATGGATTTTACCGGGTCCAAATGCTTCATTAGAACCTCATGGACAAGCAAATTGTAGCTTTACTTAAAATCTCCTGAAATGAATTATTAATGTGTTTTACATTCCTCAGTACCCATTAAAACAAAACTACTTTTGGGAAACACAAATAAATGTACATGTTTCCAAACATATCTCTTTTGTTAATAGCGGATCTGTTTTTGTACGAGAGAAACATGATTCAAAGATGAAAACATCATTAAATTCAAAATATATAGATCTCCAGGAAACCTATTTTGGCCTTTTTTTTCTTTACAACAAAGATTAGGGCATAACAACCACGTGGTGGTAATTGAAAATGTAAGAAAAACTCTTTTAGTTTAAAGGTATTTTTTTTGGTCAAAAGCTTAAACATCAAATTATTACAGTTTTCATACATTGTTGTTCCTTGCATCTGCAAACTTTCTCCTCATGACCACCATTTGAGGCACCCATCACAAACTCTCAAACAAAATACATTAAGATTGTTGGCATAAATAACTACCATGAGGAACACAAAAAATAAATAAATGAACTGTTATTTTCTCATCGCTAGTATAGGATACAAATACAAATTAAAACCCGCAAACATCATACCCCAAGCATGTCAAATAAGCCCATTAGTTTAGCATCAATTCACAATATCTTTCCACACTAACTTCAGCATTATCTTATTGTCCTATGTCAACCACATTTTAACATCAATATTTCACTTCACTTTTCAAAAATCTCACCAACATACCATTTTTTCAAGATAAAATTACCCGTATCAATATATATGCCATCTAATAATTCAACCCTAAAATTTATTGATCATAATCATACCCTACTTCCCACAATTTCACTAACTGTAATTTAATCCATATCTAATATCAACATACTACGCTTTCACCCCTAACATTATATAAAATATCATAATATGTGTTCGGGTCTCACAACTCTTCCCCTCTTAAAAGAATTTCGTCCTCGAAATTAACTTACCACCGCGAAACAAATGGGGATACTTCATTTGCATAAGCTCCTCGTTTTCTCAGGTTGTTTGCTCTACTGAATAACTCTTTCACAACCTCAACCAATGAAATGTTTTTTTTTTAGCTCTACACACTCCACATAACACAGAAGAAAGTTTAGATATGTATTTCTAAATCATCGATACATGAAACATATCATATAGCCATGAAGTTTTAATAGTAAAACCAAACGATAAGCCATCAACCCAATTCATTCAAGAACCTCAAATGGTTCGATATATCTCAGACTAAGCTTACCCTTGTTACCAAATCCCATAACCCCTTCCAAGGTGATACTCATATAAATACTCGATCACCCGAAATTGACTTTCCATGCCAAAAAAAAATAAGGGTACTTTGTTTGCACACTTTATTTCATTGAGCTCTAGCAAGACCATACCAATAAATTACCACAAGGAAATTAACCAAATGTGCTATTTAATATTAGATTTTTAGTGCCATATATACACTAAAATTTACAAACAACAATACCACGTTTACTCTCCAGTATAACTTCACCTGAACTAATTTATACCATAATTCCCGTGTCATTAATCATGTTTTTTTTTCATGTAAGCTTCAACGATATTATACTAGCAAATTAATATATACCCTCAACAAGCATGGGAGGAAATGTATCATGCAAATATCAACTTCATAAATCACAATTAGGGGTGCAATGAGTTGCCACAAAAAATACATCATCTGTCACAAAATTATGCATATATAACAAGTCACTTCACAAACATGTTCTCAATACCCTACTATTTGAAATCAACCGTCTATAAAGACAAACCAGTTATATCTCAAGTATAACAGATTATCAATTGAATAAACACCGCCATTATGATATGAGTAATAAAAATTTCCCATATCAACAACAAACAACCAAACACTAACTCATTAGACCATAAGATTTCACTTTTCTCAACATTTCCAACATAGCTAATTTAATACTATGACGCCCCTAAAATCGGGGGTCCTTTGTCAACCCGTCGATCGCCCATCAACCCGCGGAAATACTCGTGCGTGCCACATTACCTGACACTATAACACCACATCCCCATTATCGGGGTCACAACAAACACAGAGTTTGGACAGAGTCTCCCTTGTACCAAACACTCCCAAACGTATATCATGTGTACATTCAATCACTTGACCAATCACTGGTCCAATATACATCAATTTATGCTTATTATTACCTCATATACCTCCCTTGAGCCAAAAGAATCGGTGCCCGGAGGTTTAGCAAAATATTTTAAATTTTTGAAAATTTAACAAAACCTACCAGTAAAAGAACTCAAAGTCCTACCGGTAGAAGAGCTCACTAGAATTCTTCTACCGGTAGGAAATCAACGTTCTACCGATAGGAAAACTTACTGGAAATGTTCTACCAGCAAAACTCGTCGTTCTACCGGTAGAAGTGCCCACTGAAAATGTTCTCCCGGTAGGTATTAGACGTTCTACCGGTAGAAGTGCCCAGTTTTTTCCCGATTCCATCCTTTTTCAATTCTAATTCATTTCAACCAAATACATCATCAACTCAAACTCATATAACTTGAAATTTTACATTAAACACAGTTCATAAGAGTTTGATTACAATCTCTTACATACAATTACATGTCCAAAACTAATTTACATAATTATTTTACAAAACATGATTTTAAAACCACATCTCGGTTTTTCTTCATCAATGATGGCCCGAGTGAGAGCAGTTCACCGGCGCATGTTCCGCACCTGAAATATTGTCTCCACAAATGGTGAGTCACGCTCAATAGGGTATCTACTAAAGAGGCTACTCCCCAACCTAGATGCATATGAAATGTTCACATGTTATTCAACAAGCAACAAATAATTCATTCAAGAATATGCAATTCATAATGGATCTTCTATGTCATGTCATGTTATGAGATGAGACTCACACATGTAACTCAACCTGAGCCTCCACCGGCTCCCTCAACACATGCAATGACATGCGTATAAATCCGGGCATTCCGAGCCTCGCCATTGATGTTACACATCCAATGACCATTTTATAAAATAAACATGTGTCTTTCTTGGGTACACGAATTTTGGTGTCTCACCGCCGGTTCCGCACACCGATACACTTTTTTTGGACTTGAACCGTCATAAGTGTATAAACCAATAACCGGGTCTTGCACCCGAGGGAGAATCTAGCCCTTCTTGTTATACCGACACAAGTTTTTCATGCAACCGTGCAACTCAGCTGGACCTAGGTCCAACTTTCCCGAGCCCACGTCTCAACCACCAAGAATGGTGTTTGATCCAAAAACATGCACACACACACCCACACTCATGTCAAATGCCCACGAATGCGATGTTTCCCGTGCATATGCAAATGTAATGTACAATTACAATTACATCATCATGTTCACCATGTCATGAGCACAATATGAACAACTTAAATATCCATCAACCTTTTTCCATGGTTAATTACATCATAAGCATATAACCACCATCAACAACTTCAATGTCAATATATCATATGCATATACCAACATCAACTCTCAAACATGTTATAACACAATCAATGCAAATAACACACTTAATCCACATAGGCATTTCATCAAACACCTTCAAGTTATAAATGTAAACACATAGCATGTCCAATCAATACATTTCTCAAGAAATCACAAACAAGTAATTTCTACATACCCAATTCATGCTAGAATTGATTTTAACCATTCTTAATATCCATTTTCCACATTTCAAATACCATAGGAATGTACTATACATGAGATTACATCTCTAACACCCTACTCATTCCATATATCAAACTTAGGTTGGAAATAAACCTAATTAGGAAAGAAACTCTATCTCTTGAAGCGTAAAACAAGTGATAGAAACCTTCAAGAACCCAAATCAAGCCTTAGCCCTTGATTTTTCCAAATCCCGTCTTTTGAACTTCGTCAAAATCCGTGTTGTTTGGTACGTAGGCGTAGCCCTCGTCATGTAGATGAACTTTAGTTCTTGGCCCAAGTCGATTCGATGAACGGAAAGTCGTAGATCGTAGAGAGATGTTGAAGATCTTGATTTTTTCTTCTCCTTTCTTTCTCCCTCCTCTCTATTTTCGAAAATCTGATGGGTATGGGGAGAAAATTTGATTTTTTCTCCCCTATTTATACCCCTTAAATGTTTGGCCCTCGTTGTGCCACAAGTCCTCCATTCCCGGGTCCAATTTTGTCCCGAATCAATTAAATTTTATCTCAGTTCAAGTTCAAAATATTTTTATTTGAACTAACTTTAAATTATTTTCTAATTTTCTAAATTAAATTTCCGGTCTCGTTTATTTAGGTCACGCGACACCGATCGCCTCGTAAAATGTGAAAAAATTTGACTATCTCGGAATTCAACGAAAATTGACTGGGTACTTAGATTTGGTGAGACGAATCCAACAGTGAGGTCTGTTTCATTATCCGAATTCTAAAAAAATTTAGATTTTCAACTCGTAACATATTGAATAATTACCGTTTTATCCTTTTTCATAAAAATTAAAATTTACCCGGGTTTTACATTATTTTCCCCTCAAAAAGAATTTCATCCCCTAAATTCACACACACATGCATATTCAACCACATGCATATGCAACAGTCATATAACACTGAATGACCACAAGAATGTACCTCCATCCTGGAACAAGAACGGATAACTGGTACATATAGTGTCATCACGCTCCCATGTCGCCTCCTTCATACCTCGATGCTGCCACAACACCTTCACCAGCCTCACGGTCTTACCTCGCAAAACCTGATCTCGGCTATCCATGATACACACCGATCCCTCCTCGAAGGTCTCATCCGCATCAACAACCATCTCATCCTAATCCACCACATGCGTAGGATTTGGGGTGTACTTCCGGAGTATGGAGACATGAAATATTGCATGAAACACCTGATAAATTTGGCGGTAATGCCAACCGATAAGCGACTGTACCAACCCTCTCAAGCACATCAAAGGGCTCGATATACCTCAGCGACAGCTTCCCCCGCTTCCCGAACCTGACCACTCCTCTCTTGGGCATCACCTTCAAGAAGACGTGATCACCAACCTCAAACTCCAGAGGTCGCCGTCGTATGTCAACGTAGCTCTTATGCAGGCTTTGTGCCGTAAGAAGACGTTTTCGTATCAATTTTACCTTTTCCTAGGTGTCTCTAATCAAGTCCGAACCCGTAGAGGGTCTCTCTTCAACCTCCGTCCAACAAACTGAAGAACGGCATGGCCTCCCATAAAATGCCTCATAGAGTGTCATCTATATGCTCGCCTGATAACTATTGTTGTAGGCGAACTCCACTATGGGTAAGTGTTCTTCCTAGCTACCCTTGAAATCAAAGACGCATGCATGTAGCATATCCTTTAAAGTCTGGATGGTCATCTCTGACTGACCGTCCGTCTGGGGATGAAAAGTTGTGTCAGTCATCAACTGTGTCCCCATAGTCCGCTGGAAACTCTCCCAAAAATAGGTCGTGAACCTAGGATCCCGATCCGATACGATAGATGCAGGCACCCCATGTAACCAGACTATCTCCCGTATGTATAGCCTGCAGAATTTCTCCAGTGTGAAGGTCATCCGCACTGCCAAAAAGTGTGCCGACTTCGTCAGCCGGTCCACTATCACCCACATCGCGTCATTCCCCCGCGATGTCCGTGACAAGTGGGTCACAAAATCCATCGTAACATGCTCCCACTTCCACTCAGCCACCTCTAAAGGCTGGAGCAACCCTGCTGGTCTCTGGTGCTCCGTCTTGACCTGCTGACACATGAGACATTGGCTAACAAAGTCCTTGACGTGCCTCTTCATCCCACTCCAATAGTTCTGGCGGCGAAGATCATGGTACATCTTCGTGCCACCTCGATGTATAGCAAAACAGGAGCAATGAAACTCCCTAAGGATCTCCCCTCTTAGATCCGCAGATTGGGAAACCACAACCCTTCCCCTGAACCGAAGACTACTATCCGCGTGAATGGCCCAGCCCTCGTCACCTGTACCCGACTGTACCCGATCCCTGATGGACAATATCTCCTTGTCCTGCCCCTAGAACTCAATCATCCTACTCAATAGGAAAGGTGTAGTCACCAAACTCCCCAAAGTGCCCTAAGCCTGACCCATGTAGTGTAGCCTGAACTGCCCCAAAGTCTCAAGCATTTGTCACTCCCGAAAAGCCACACTAGCTAAGACTCTCTGTGACTTTCGGCTGAGTGCATCTGCCACCACGTTTGCCTTACCGGGATGGTAATGCAAAGTGAAGTCATAGTCCTCTAAATACTTCATCCACATGTGTTGCCTCATGTTGAGGTCCCGTTGCGTAAAGATGTACTTTAGACTATTGTGGTTCGAAAACACCTCAAATTGTTCACCATACAAATAGTGACGACAAGCCTTCAAGGCAAAAATAATGGCCACCAACTCCATGTCATGCGTGGGGTAGTTCTGCTCGTGGCTCTTTAACTGCCGAGAACCATAAGCCACCACTTTCCCGAACTGCATCAGCACACACCCGAGTTCGTCCTTAGAGGCATCACAATACACCGTGTACCTCTGTCCCCTCTCCGGAACTATCAGAATAGGAGCTGAAGTAAACCTCCTCTTCAACTCTTGAGATGCCTTCTCACACGAGTCATCCCACTGAAATTTGACCACCTTCCTGGTCAATCTAGTCATAGGTGCAGCTAGTTGGGAGAAGTCCTCAATGAACCTTTTGTAATATCCCGTCAATCCCAAGAAGCTACGTATCTCGAAGACTGACTTCGGCCTCTCCCAACTCATGACTGCCTCAACATTTTCTAGTCCATGGATGCACCCGAAGCTGACACCACGTGTCCCAAGAATTTCACCTCCGTCAGCCAAAATTCACACTTGCTGAACTTGGCGTACAACTGATGGTCTCTCAAGGTCTGGAGAACAACCCTCAAATGACCTTTATGCTCCTCCTCAGACTTGGAGTAGATCAAGATGTCGTCAACAAATACCACGACGAACTGATCTAGATAGGGTTGGAACACCCTGTGCATGAGATTCATGAATGCCACCGGGACATTCGTCAACCCAAAAGGCATCACAGTGAATTCGAAATGCCCATACTGCATCCTAAACGTCGTATTAGGGATATCTGCCTCCCTAATTCTCAATTGATGGTAACTCATGCGTAGATCTATCTTGGAGTAGACTCGTGCCCCTCTCAATTGATCAAACAAGTTGTCAATCTGCAGCAAATGGTACCTATTCTTAATAGTAACCCGATTTAACTCTCGGTAATCTATACATAGTCGAAGGGTCTTATCATTCTTCTTGGCAAACAACACCAGAGCGCCCCAGGATGAGGTGTTCAATCTAATGAAACCCTTGTCCAACAATTCTTGCAACTGAACCTTGAGTTCTTGCAATTCTGCAAGTGTTATTCTATGCGGAGTTATAGAAATGGGTAATGTACCAGGGTGCAACTCAATGATGAAGTCTACATCCCGATGTGGAGGTAAGCCCAGTAGTTCATCCAAAAAAATATCCTCGTACTCACAAACCACCCGAGGTAGACTCAACTCATGTCTTACCACGTCCTCTAGGGTAAGGCTTGCTAGTCAACCCATCAATTTCCAGTGCCAACGAGAATCATACACTACTTGAGGGTAAAACATCATGTTTCTCCCCCTAAAATTTAAAAAAATACCCTCTAGTGTATAAGTAGTGACCCTCTTTCGATCATAATCAATGACAACTCAGTGTACCGCCAATCAATCCATCCCGAGGATGACATCATACTCCAACATGTCCATGACCCTAAGGTCCACGGTGAGTAGAATCCTCGAGATCTCTAGCTCACAACCCCGACATATATGATCATTACATACCCTAGCTCCTAGGGAAGAACTCACATGCAATGGCTCTTCCAAGGTCTCAACCTCTAAGCCTAAATTCCTCACACGATGCAAAAATAAATGAATGCGATACACCAGAGTCAAATAATACACTTGCCCATAAGCGAGAGAGTAGAAATGTACCTTGAATAACTGACAGATCCACTGGCTCAGTCTGAGGTGTGATAGCATAAACTCGCCCCTGGGTCCCCGAAGTCCCAGCCTACAAGCCCTGTCCTCAGCCTCGACCCATGCCCTGGCTCATCTGGCCTAATTGCGAAGTCCCCGCTCGTGAAGTAGTAGGGGCCTGTGTAGCAGCCTAGAACTGAAACTGGCTTTCCTGGCCCGTGGTGGGGTAGGGAGGAATAAAATAAATCTGTGGGTGCCCCACCGATGATTGGGACTGAAATGCCCTATAACTCTAGGATCTCTGCCTCTGAGGACAATCCCGCTTCATGTGACTCGGTTGGTGGCAATTGAAACATGTATGTGGGCCTCCCTGTGGTGTGCACCTAGAATTATTCCCGCCTTGGCAAGATTGACCATGGTCTTGGCCTTGGCCCTGATAGCCTCGGCCATGTCTCTGATACCCCTGTGGAATAGAAGTCATTTGCTTCTTCCCCGAGCTAGAAGAAGAGGATTGACCCTCCTTCTTCTTGTCCTTAGCACCCACCTCCCGGATACTCCTTACGTCATTTACCTCTCTCTCAATGGTCATAGCCGTCTCGACCATCGAGTCCAAATCTTGTAGGCGGTGGCCCACAATCTTCCCCAGGATGGACAACTTCAATTCATCCTCGAACCTCCTCACTTTGGCCAAGTCTATGGCCACATAGTTATTGGCAAAACAGGCTAACTCAGTGAACTTAGTCACGTATTCAATCACTGTCATGGTCCCTTGTTTCAAATCTAAGAATTCCCGGGCTTCCACTTGTCAAACAATCGATAGGAAGTACTTGCCCATGAAAAGCTCCTGCAACTCTCCCCATGTCATTGCCTCTAAGTTCTTTGAGGCCTTTGCCCAATCCCACCACAGATGAGACTCTCCTTCAAGCTGGAATGTAGCTAGCCTGATCTTAGTGGCATCGGATGTGATCTCCATAGCCTCTAGGATCTTATCAACTTGCTAGAACCAATGGTCGGCCACCATCGGATCCGTCCCTCTCATGAAAGTCGGTGGCTTGTGTGCTTTAAATTTTTGGAGGTTACTTGAGCCTCCTTGGCCCACATTGGTGCTAGCTTGTGCAAAGGTAGCCGCCATCGTGCCTTTAGCCTCCATAAATGCTTGTTGGTCAAAGGCCGTTGGTGGTTGGTTATTGTTTTGCCCACCTCCTCGACCGTTCTGATGTCATCTCCCTCTATTTGCCATCTACACACATCTCAAATAGCAATAGAACACTAAGTTAGTATCCCAAGGTAGGTATCAAAGTTGAAATATTGAGATTTATCTCCTTGTCTCACTAGTATAGAATGTGCCACCCACTAGTAGACATCAACACCATGAACCGTCTCATTCCTTCTTTTTTCGACCCCAAAGTTATGTTCTCTAACCCTAGTATCTCTTTTCCACATACATTTAACCATGCATATTGTTCACATAACACATAACATGTAGCATTTAAAGCACATAACATGTAATGTACAGTGGATGTAATGGTCTAAACCCATACCCCGCAAGCTCTAGGTAAATCGAGAACCTAGGCTCTGATACCAAGCTGTGATGACTCTAAAACCGGGGGTCATTTGTCAACTCGTTGATCGTCCATCAACCCGCGAAAGTACTCGTGTGTGCCGCATTACCCGAAATTGCAACACCATATCCCCATTATCGGGGTCAACAGACACAGAGTTTGGACAAAGTCTCCCTTATACCGGACACTCCCAAACGTATATCCTGTGTATATTCAATCACTTGACCAATCCATGGGCCAATGTACATCAATTTATGCTTATTATTACCCCATATACATCCCTTGAGCCAACGGAGTCGGTACTTGGAGGTTTATCAAAATATTTTAAATTTTTGAAAATTTAACAAAACCTACCAGTAGAAGAACTCAAAGTCCTATCAGTAGAAAAGCTCACTGAAATTCTTCTAACGGTAGGAAATCAACGTTTTATCAGTAGGTATTTGACGTTCTACTGGTAGAAGTGCCCAGTTTTTTCCCGATTCCATCATTTTCTAATTTCAATTCATTCCAACCTCATAGATCATCAACCCAAACTCATATAACATGAAATTTTACATTAAACACAATTCGTACGAGTTCAATTACAATCTCTTACATACAATTACAAAAGATGGAGTAAGTTGTAAATAAGCTTGAAGCTGGTGTTGATGTAGATATGGTTGAAAAATAACAAATGATGATGAGAAAAAGGATGATGAGAAGGCCGAAGTGAAAATACATAAAGTTCAAGAAATAACAACGTTTCATATTCCCTCGACTATCAACGTTCACGAGGTTTCGTACTCCACATTAAAACATTTAAATGATTGTTTAAACAAGTCTTTGTATTGACTTTATTTAAACAATTGTGCCACATTTAATAATATTCTTCATTATTTAATAAGCAGATTTTAGATTCCACCAGTTTGTGGACTCCATCAGATAGGGATTATCCACCCATTGATGAAATTAGTGATTATGATAAAATGTGTATCTTGAATTACATATTTGACAACTCACTTGACATCAGGTATTTATACTATATAGTTTATGCCCAGTTCTTCTTGTATATTGTGGGATCATCACCAATTACTAATCTATTTTTTGCATGAAACAATGAGATACTGGTGAGATTTGAGACATGTTCTGCCAACAAATATTCTTTTATTGAATCTCTAAAACCAAAAAAATGGTTGTTAGACATTGTGAGTTAAAAATGAATTTATTTATTGTGTTTTTTATATTGACCAAGTATTGATTTTGTACATTTTAACCTGAAGATAATAGATTTGGAATCTTATATTATTCTGGACGATGTAAAGTTTAATCCGTTTACAAAAAGGTCAAGGTGGTACCTACCCACATGGTTTGCGGTAACGTGGTTTATTTGACATTTATAATCTTGAACATGTACAATGTGGGTTAAATGTGTGCTCATATTTACCTTCAATACCTAGCAAAAAGCACTTGGAAGGGTAGAGGAAGGAAAAGAATAAGAAAAAACAATTGGCTTGCTTGATTTTCAAAGGTAATTCGTTTCAGATTTCAAGGACTGTGAAAAGGTACGTAGATGTCCTATTTTTTTTGGTGTGTTTATAATTGATCATTTACACAATAATTAGTATCCTTGTATTTGTTTATGTATGTATGTAGATATATATACCCATGAACGACAATAACACTCATTGATATTTATGTGTGGTGGATGTAGTGAAAGAAAAAGTTTCATTACTTGATTCTCTACCATTATATCCCGACAATAGTAGTTTTTGTGCTGTTGCAAATGTGATTAAATAATTAGATCGAGTCCTTCAGCTTGTCATACCTAATCACACGCCAACATTGACCAAGTGGCACACATATGGAGCGAATTGGGCTCCTAGGCAAACAAATAGCTATGATTGTGAAATATTTGTCATAAAGGAGATGAAAACTCAATTTTTGGATCAATCATTCACAATTATGGTATGATAGCTATTCTCCTTATTTAATATTTAATAGTACTAAATTAAATTTGTATATGTAACATTTATCAACTTAACTGTGGTTATTGGTTATTATTTTTAGGATGAATCCAATACGATGCGGAAGGATCTATCATTCAAAGTTGTTACTCACATATATAACGAATCAAGAAACAAGATCATAAGCAAGACACAACAACACCAACAAAAGAACAAATCTATAAACAAGATCATAAGTAAGGCACAACAACACCAATAAAGGATTGTGGTAAAAATCGGAGATGATAATGACCAAGTGTTTTATATGTGTGACATATTCTTTTTTTTGTATACAAAAGTCATGTATAGTATTTATGGGCTTGATTTAGTGGCACATACTGATTTTTTTTGTATAAACAGAAAGAGCTAAATTGGAATCAATTCTTTTTTGCCTGTATTTTGCTGAATCAATTTTTTTTGCCTGTGTTTTGTTGGCCATGCAGTTTTGTTGTGTTTTGCAGAATCAATTTTTTTTTGCCTGTGTTTTGCCGGCCATGAGGTTTTATTGGGCTAATAATGGTGATTTGGGATGTTTGATGTGCGAAAATATGTAGATACAATTTCTTTTTTTGTGCAGATCATTTTTTTTATGGATCCCTTTGCCTTTTGCTTATTTTCTCTTCTACTCAGTTTAGAATTTCTTCTTCATGTGTCATCCTTTGCCTTATGTTGTTTTGTCATTTCTTGGAAAAGATCATAGCAAATGGAGAAAGGATGAATGTTAGTTGTTAGGAGTACCTTTGATTAGGAATGAAAAAGATCATAGCAATGCTAAGTTGTTAGGAGTATGTTGATGAGGAAGATGAACAATCTGGAGTCATTCCTTATATAAGGCTACAGTGGGCAACAAACTATTCTCACCAACCATTTTTACCCATCATTCTCACCAACCATTCCCATTCTAATGGGACCCAAGACTTTAACAAGTAGTTATACAAGCGGTATTTTTGTTTGCATTTTTTTTGTTTGGAAGGAATTAATGTTGTTAGGTGGGGACTCAATATTCTACCTCTATCTATAAAATAACTTCCCTATTATATATAACATAACGTATAACATAGTGTAACTATTGCTTTTGAGATAAATTCTCTTCAGCTTCATCGTCCAGGCGCCTTCAGTATGTCATCACAAGACCTGAGTTACCTCTATATAACCTACACCTCAATTGGCCTGCACACATATACAAATGACAGTGTGCAAACCATTTTGAGTTGTAGGTTACATATAAATAGTTTTATTCACAATACTAACAATGCTAAAGAGGTGAAAGTTTGTTGTTGGTGAGATATACTCGTTGAAGGTATGTGTTTTATGATAGATTGTTCTTTTTTTATATATATATAATATGACTTCATTCACATTAATATGTTCATATCGTAAGAACAGGTTCGCCGGATTTCATACCCCATATAGTGTACCAGTGCTATTTCAAAAAAGCACGATGGGAGAATTATTACACCACCCCTTGGCCTATTTTTGATCGATTAAAGGACATTTTCCCGCCACCTTCAGACTGATTTTTCTGAAAGTGTTGACAAAGAAGGGTATACAAGTATAACTAATATAGTTTGCATGAAACAACCATTAATCCATTAATTAAATAACATTAAGCCAATCAACAAAATTCTAGTAAAAAAAATGCAAATTGTAAAACTCGGGAAAATTTGAATTTTTATGAAAAATGACAAAACAGTAATTTTGTCGCTACAGTACGGGTTGAAAACTTGAATTTTTCTAGAACTCGGATGATGAAACAGACCTCACCATTGGATTCGTCTCACGTAATCTAGTTACCCTGTCAATTTTTGTCGAATTCCGAGATAGTCGGATTTTTTACGTTTTTCGAGGCGTCCGGGTGTCAGGTGACCTCAAAAATGATCCCATAAATAAAATTTCAAATTTTTTTAAATAATTTAAGGAAGTTCATATAAAAATATATTGAATTTAAACCGAGATGAAATTTAATCGTTCGGTGCGAAAACGGACCCGGGAATAAGGAACACGTGGCGCGACATGGACCAAACATTAAAGGGTATAAATAGGGGAGAAAAATCTGATTTTCTCCCCACAACTCTGCTGGGGTTCATGTTGGAATAGAAAGAGAGAGAAAGGAGGAGAAAAATCAAGATTCAAGACTTCTCTCTACGATCTACGGAGTTTCGTCGGTAGAAATCCTTTAGGCCAAGTATTAAAGTCGATCTACGCGATGAGGGCTACGCCTATGTTCCAAAAAGGACGGTTTCACCGAAGTTCAAAGGCGGGATTTTGGGGAAAGTTTTGATTTTGGGCGAGATTTGAGTTCTTGGAGCTTTCAAGCATTGTCTTACGCTTCAAGAGGTAGAGTTTTCATCCTAATTATGCTTATTTCCAACATATGATGATTGTATGAAATGGATAGGTTGTTATATGTATTTAGCACTTGCCTATGGTTGTGATTTGATGAAATGAAAAATGAAAATGGGTAAATTCAATACTTGTATAATTGGTAATTAGAAATTGCTAGTTTGTGATTTCTTGAAAGTTTGGATAATGGGGTATGTAGAAATCATTTAATGTGATTTCTTGAATTATGTGATGAATTTGAACATTTTATGTGATTACATGATTTAATGTTTTGAAGGTGTTTGATAAAATGTCTATGTGAAATAAAGTGTGTTAATTGCATGAGATTATATGATAATATGCTTGGAAAAAATTGTTGTTAAATGTAAATGTTGATACATGCTTATGATATATTGACATTGTAATGAATTATGGAAATTATATGATTATGATGTAACTATCCATGGTATATGTTGAAATGTGATTGAGGTTGTTCATATGACACTCATACATATCGGACATGATATTGGTGTTGCAATTGTACATTACATTGCATTTGCACGGAGGTATCACATTCATGGGCATGAGACATGAGTGTGAGTGTGTGTGCATAGTTGATCAAACACCATTCTTGGTGGTTGACAAGTGGACTCGGGAAGGTTGGACCTAAGTTCGGCTGAGTTGCATAGTTGCACGAAAAATTTGTGTCGGGTATAGCAAGCAGAGCTAGATTCTCCATCGGGTGCAAGACCCAGTTACTTGGTTTATGCACTTTCTGGCGGCACAATTCCAAAAAAGTGTATCGGTGTGCGAAACTCGCGATGCGACACCAAAACCCCGCTATCAAACAAAGACACATAATTTTATTTTATAAAATAGTCATTCGATGTGGAACATCCAACAAAGACACATGATTTTGTTTTATAACAAAGACACAAGGTTTATTTTAAAAAGATCATTGGGCGTACATCATCAATGGCAGATTTATACACATTGGCATTGCATTGTATTGTGGGAGCCGGAGAGGGCTCGGGTTGAGTTGTATGAGTGAGTCTCATCTCATTTTATGACATGATATAGTGAATTCCAACATTGAGTTGCATATTCTTGATTGGAATGTTTTGTGGCTTGTTGAAATTGCATGTGACATTTCATATGCACTTAGGTTGGGGAGTAGCCTATTTAAGAGATACCATATTAAGCGTGGCTCACCCTTTATGGGGAAAACATTTGAGGTGCGGGTTATACACCGATAGACGGCTCGTATTTGGGGCCTCAAGGATGAAGAAAATCCGACTTATGGCTTTTAAACCATATTTTGTAAAATATTCGCTAAGTTAGTTTTTAGGCATGTAATGTATGTAAAAGAATTGTAATCGAACTTGTATTAATTATGTTTGATGCATAAATTCGATGTGTTTATAAGTAGTTGTGGTACATGTCGCATTGGCACAGTGGTACATGTCGCATTGGCACAGTGGTACATGTCGCATTGGCACAGCGGTACACGTCACATTGGCATAGTGATACACGATAATGTCACAGTGCTACAAGACAATGTCACACTGATATAAGTTAATGTCATACTAATACCAGCCTATGTCACACTATTATAAACCAATGTCACACTACTACAAACCAAATTCACATTGTTATAAACCAATGTCACACTACTACAAGTCAATGTCACACTGCATACATTGACATAGGACCCTCGGTTTTAGAGGCGTCACAAGTATGGATAAATGGACCTGGTGTAGTAAATGTTGTATGATTGTACATATTGTGTTTTGGGTAGAGCTCCCCATATAAAAGAGACTCTGCCCGAATTTTGTTAAATTATGGATCCCGGTAAATGGGGCATAACGGCGTGGTATCGAGTTACACGGTATCCACGGGTATTCCAAGGGTTGATGGGTGATCAACGGGTTGACAAAGGACCCCCGATTTTTTGGGCGTCACACAAATTCAACAACCACCCAACCCAGGTCATTCCACAATCAACCAATAGAAACACATAATCAAACAATAACGGGTTGCGCAATTGCACCAATTTTTCCTTGATTCCATAGACATCTCGAAGTTGAATTTGGGTATTTTCATAAAACAATGTTTCTGCAAAAAAAAAAAAGAAATCAATTATTAATTATAAGCATCAGATAGGAAATTCAAGGCACTACCCACAAAAGTGGTAACATTACTCTAAAAGTGGTAATATTACCCAAAAAAAAAAAAGAAACCTTACCCCCAAAAAAATGGTATCATTACTCAAACTCTATTTCAGTTTTCCTAGTATTCTGATAAATGGAATTTTTATTGGATGATTTTGGATCTTAAAGGTCGTCTAGGACTATTTAAACACAAAATTGAATATTTTAGGGATAAAATTGATAAATTAATATTTTAGGAACCATAAATATATATAACTTTAGGGATAAAAGTGTACTTTTTTTTATATTAGGACCGACCCTAGGAAACGACGATGGTCGTAGCTTAGCAAATGAAGACTTACACTTTCACCCCTAAAATTATACATATTTATTAGTTTGGCCCTCAAAATATTTAATTTTTTAATTTAATCCCTAAAATATTTAATTTTGTGTTCAAATAGTCCCAGATAAACATTTGACATCCAAAATCATCCAATAAAGATTCAATTTATCAATTCAAAACCAAACTGATAATCCAATTAATATTCAACTCATTAAAGTTACACCAAATTAACATTCAACTCTTCAAATCAAATTCAACTTCATCTAATAAATTTTTAATTCATCTAATAAACTTTTAATTCATCAAATAAACATTCAAATTCAACTAATAAACATTTAATTCAACTTAACATTCAATCTCATCCAATTAATATTTAATTCATCAAATTAACAATAAATTAACATTCAATTCATCCAATTTATATTCAAATTCATTCAATTAACACACAATTAATTTAACATTCAAAATTATCCAATAAAGATTCTATTTATTAAATCAAAATCAAAGTAACATGCAATTTCATATAATTAATATTTAATTCATCAAATTTACGTTAAATTAACATTTAATTTAACCTAATTAACATTCAATTCAACTAATTAACCTTCAATTCATCAAATTAACACTAAATCAACATTCAATTCATCAAATTAATATCTAAAATTATTCAATAAAAATTTAATTTATCAAATCAACACCAAAGTAATATTCAATTTTATCCAATAAATATTTAATTCATTAAATCAACACAAAATTAACATTCAATTAATCTAATAAAATTCATCAAATTAACATTCAAAATCAAATATTTAACATTAAATTCATCCAATAAATATTTATTTATCAAATTAACACCAAATTAATATTTAATTCATCAAATTATTTGATATATTATATGGTTACAGGGTGGGTAATGTTGGTGTTACAATTTAGGTTGGATTACAACTTTTATGAATTGAGTTTCAAATTTTTGGGGTATGTTATTATTTTTGGGGTTGTGTTTCGTATGTTACAATTTTTGGGATTGGATTAAAATATTTTGGGATTGTGGTCCAACCTTTTGGAGCGGGGTTCCTGTTCTTGGGTTGATTACAACTTTAATGGTGTAGGTTACAACTTTTTTGGAGTGGGTTACAATTTTTATGGATTGAGTTTCAACCTTTTTGGTATGTTAAAATTTTTGGAGTTGGGTTTCAAACTTTTTGGGGGTAAGTTACAATTTTTGGGGTTGGGTTTCAAACTTTTTGGGGGTATGTTACAATTTTTAGGATTGAGTTATAATCTTTTTGGGATTACAAGTTTTTAGGTTAGAATACTACTTTTGGGCTAGTTATCACTTTTTTTATAACTTTTTTTGTTCAACTATATGCCGGTTTCACCGGTGATTTATTATTTTAAAGAGACACGTGTAAGATAAATGCACCAACTTACTTTTCGGTATGGTACCAAAAAGTAAGTTGACAGTATTGTAGTGTAATCCACTAGACACAGGTAAATATGAGTATGACATGATGAAGGACCCCATTCATTCTTCTCTAAAAGTTTGAGATTGACCCACCCTTGTGTTCTTACCTGCTATAACTATTCCTTACTTTTTTACTACCACATGCCACTAACTTTTCTTTGGATTTAATTAGCACTTTTTATTTTGATTTTCGCTCTGCTGCAGTTGTCTGAAATGGCCGCACAAAATCCCACAATGGAATGATGGAAGCCATTCATTCATGCTGTTTGATGCAGCAAAAAACCATTCTAAATAGAAAGGCTTGGGAAAATATTATCCATTACTAATTTGATTTATTTATAATTGTTGGATTAAAAATTGACTCTATTTAATATTAAAATCATAACTGAGTCCAATGACTCCAAATTCAATGGTACAAAAAAAAAGACTAATGAATCCCTTCTTCCTCTAGAGAAGATGAAAAAGGTTTTCCTAGTCCCAGCAATCAATTCATAGAAAAATAAAAACGTCCCAATTAGAAAACAATAATTTTACAATTTTCGTGTAGGTCATAAACAATCATACATTTACAGAGAAGATCTCTATCAGAGAATATCATGTCCCTGAAATCCCAAAAAACAAACCTAAGAGACTTAAGCCCACATCAGTAAGCACTTTTTTCCAGCCCATCTCTTCCTTGAAGACTTTATAATGAAACAAAGCAGGCAAAACAAAGCCCAACACATAGCAAGTGCTGCTCCCCACTAATGACAAGAAATCAGCAAAATTTGGGACCAACAGAACCACCAAACTCACTACTAAAACCAGCAACCACCTCATCCACAAGTAGTAACTTCCTTCCCAAAATCTCCTTTCAAACACCTCATAAACTGGATTCATCATTAATGGGAACGTGAAAAACAGATTGATGCAAAGGCCCAATTGAACTAAAGTGCTCAATAATCCTTGTCCCAAGTTGCTCGTGATTATATCCTTGTGTTCTCACCAAAAACAAAGTAACCAAAAGCTCCGAATGATCCGTACATCAAAGCAATGAACAACATGGTCAAACCCAATATTTTCCCAAACTTGCTCTTATCTTTCATCTCCGATTCCAAAGGCAAAACCATTCCAATTCCCTCAAATAAGTAGACAATCACACCCAATCCATAGAAGAACATGGATAGACTCCCAAAAGCCTCAGCAACCGGTCTATGCTTGGTGAAAATCAACACATCCTCAACCAATACCACGCCCATTGCACCAAGGTCGACGATATCAACAAAAATACTCAGAGGAGCCAAAAAGGTCAGTGAAGGGATCAAATTTAACCCCACTTGGAAGGGAAAACAACTCCAGATGTAAAAACTTTTGGCCAAAATTCCCCAAATCTTAGGGTGGACTAAATTGAAATTGCGATAAGCAGTAAGCATTGAAGATGAATTGAATAGATTGACCAATGTGTTACCAATGAATATGAGATAGCCCACGCAGAACCCGGCTTGAGAGAGGACGATCATGGCATCGACGGCGAATCGACCAACGGGCCCACAGACAGCGAAGTCAAGGTCACTGAAAGTGGTGATGTTGTCGGAATTGAAAGAGGATTCAAGTTTTCTTCGGGTGTGGATGAGAAGCATCATGCAGTGGTAGGTCAGGGCAGCGACAACGAAGATCATGATGAGGCTGGTGAGCCACCCGGTCCTCATGAAGGTATAAGGGAGGCCCAATACGCCCGCACCGAGAATGGAGATGAAGACATTAGCAAAAGTCCTGGGTTGAGAGGAGAGAGGCTTTGATTTGCCCATGAGAGGTGTGTCTTCTCTTGGGAGAGGGCGAAGGAGGCCATTGGAGTACAAATTCGCTTCTTTGTTGAACCCCATTATAATGATCTCTCAATGTAATTTGGGAAGAGGCTCAGGCTACGTATATAAATAAATAATTGGCGATAAGCTGTGTATAAGTGAGAGTATCTGAAATTAGTGTTAATGCTTGGAGATCATGAAATGGGAGTATGATATTCTGAGAGAGGAAGTAGCCGAGAGAAATGCGATAGTTTCTATTCGGATAATTTGAGAGTGAGAGATGGTGAGTTCTATCAATCATTAGCGAAGGATAAGAGATCAGTTTTGAATACGCCATGGTTGTTGAGTTCAGTTAGGACACATACGGAATTGGAGTTGGGGGCGATAAATAAAAAAATTCTAAATCTTAAATTCCATCTTCAACTCTATCTATAATGGAGAGCAGACTCCATGGATTGAGCGTTTTCTTTCTCCTACTATTTGGGGTGGTTTCTTTTTGTTGAGAAATGATGAGATACAGGGAGAGAGTGCAATAAAATTAAACATCTACATTTACATTTTCTACTCCTACTCTTAATCCTGCTTCTACTCGCTGCTGTGAGCCATGACCGTTGTCCATATCAATGGTTATTTGCCTCATAACCAAGGGGGGAGGTTTTCAAAATTGAGGTTCCCTGATAATTGTTCTTCAGCCTCCATTGCGCCAATTTGGGGTGGTTGGGCTCGCACACATGCTCACAAGTCGGTCTCAATATCCAATCTCTCATTAGCAAAGCAATATCAAATTTGTTTGAAAAAATTACAGCAAACCTCTTGAGATTTGTCACTTAATCATCTAAACTCCTTGATATTTAAAACATTACAAACATACATATACTTGTGTAACACATAGTATATTCATTAATTAATTACATCCAAACCCTTGAAATTTTAAATGTATAATACTTAGACCATTTAAGTTTAAAATATTGTACTCAAACAAAAAATACTTCAATTAAAGATAAAATATTAAATATTTTAAATTTTATAACTGAAATTCTTGTTCTATAATGTTATTTATTGAATGTTGATGCCAAAATTTGGATGACCTTCATGCCAGTTGAATAGATTTTGCTCAGCTGCAAAAGAAGTTGGAAACCGGAGGGGAGCTCCGGGGGTTGACTCTCCGATACTTAAGTCAGTAAGTGACTCAAATGTATGAACTGCGTTTAGAAGTTAGGAGTGACATACCTGGAACATCTTGAACTAAATGGACTTTTCGCTTTGGGTCAATTTTTTCATCATCAAGTACGAACATATGAAATAAGTCTAATCAATATATTTGCATGTTCCATTATATCATCTATTGACATAAAACTCAAACAAAATTCTAATTTTTTGAGAAAAAAATTGTAACCAGTACAAATATATCAAAGAACTCAAATCAACACTCATTTGCATACAATTATACTGTCTATTGGAATAAAACTAAAAAAAAATCAAACAATGTGTCAAATTGTAATGAACACAATATCTTTTATTTTTAATTGGGGTAATTTGATCGTTTAATAGATTTCATTAGTTCTGTAACTAATAAGAGGTTTAAGTGTAATATTTTAAATTTGAGAGGTCCAAATATTATACGTCTATAAATTTTAGGGGGTCTGAGTGTAATTTACTAATGAATATCGACACGTGACTAAATGTTACGTATGTATAAATCTTAAGGGGTCTATGCATAATATTTTAAATATTTAGGGATCTTAATATAAACTAAAATCTTCTTATTAGCTGCATTCCTATTTCATCTTTTGAAAATGTTTTGAAAACTACATTGATGGATAGTTTCGAAAATATTATGAAGCACATCCAAACATTATCAAATAAAATATTTCAAAATATTAAAAATTGGAAACAAAAACGTTTGGAAATATATTTTAGGTTAATTGTATTAGAGGTCTCTAAAGTATAGGGTTTGTCTAATTTTGGTTCATAATATTTCAATTGCATCATTTTAGTCCCTGAAGTATTGAATATGTTTCTTTTTAGTCCCTTAAGTAGACAGCGTCCATATTGTTAACAATTTTTTATCATAAACTTGTCACGTAATACCTAAATATAGACAAAAAAATAATTTGGATAACTTTTGACCAAATTTTTACTCAAAATTTGGTCAAAGAGCTACTCAAATTACATAGTTTTAATCATGAGCTATCCAAATTTTGGTCAATAACTACCCATATTACACATTGTGGTCAAGAGCTACTCAAATTTTGGTTAAGAACTACCCAAATTAATTTTTATATATATTTAGGTATCACGTGACAAGTTTATGATAAAAAACAGTCAGCAATCTGGACGTTGTTTGTTTGAGAGATCACATAAAAACATATTCTGACGAGCCCGAAATTGACTGGGTCAAGCCCAATTTAAATGAACCAAGAAAGCCCGAAGGAAATTTCAAATCAAGGCTGGGTCAACCCATCTAGAAGGATGCCAAAGCTTCTAGATGGGTCAACCTATCTAGAAGGATGCCAAAACTTCTAGAAGGATGCCAAAGCACCAAATGAAGCAAGAGACCAGCACTAGGACCAAGGGGGCGCCGCCCAAGGCCCCTAGGAGGGCGCCGCCCATAGGCAGCCCCTTGAACCCTCCTTCGTCCTCCTCCGTTGTCTTCCCCTCAGTTCACCTCAGTGCCATGGGAATGACTCCGATGCAAGTCCAAACGAACGTGGCCCACTCCAACTCAAGTCAAGACAGGTCAAGACCAATCCAAGATCTTCCTCCGACTGAATAGGAGCACGAGGGAGAGAATACCGGGATGAAGATTGAGAAGATCAAGTCCTACCAAAATAGAACTTTCTAACATGGTAGAGTCCTACCATAACTGTACCTACTAAATTATAGTGACCGCCTCACCGCCTCTCTCAACCTATATAAATGTAAGTCCTCTCCATATGAAGGACACACATCTAAGAACCTCGGCACGCCTTGAAACCCTTACACTTACCCTCATACACACTGCTCTCTTTCTAGAAGCACTGTAACTCTCCGGAGTACCCTTATTCATCAATAAAGAACACCGGCCATCGCTGCCATTCCAGAGAGTGGATGTAGGTCATCCGAGACCGAACCACTATAAATCTCTTGTGTCGATCCGTTATTTACTGTTTTACTCTTGATTGCCATTAATTACTTATTAATTGTTCATCAATTACACCCGTTGATATTCTTGACTGTTGATCTTGCACGAAGACAGTTTTGTGCATCATCAGTTTGGCGCCGTCTGTGGGAACCGACTAGTCTTCCTACTCTCATTCAATCCATGGCAATCACTACCCGATCAATGAGCCAGCAACCGGGAGAAAACAACCAGACTCACCGGGAGGAGGCTCCCCCTCCCATCGTGCCTGGGGAACCTTCTACTGTTACTCCCGCCACTGGACAACAACAACTCCTCCAGACTATGCAGCTATTGGTGAGTCAGAACCAACAGATCATCCAACTCATGCTCTCTCAAGGAGGAGTCCCACTCCCTCCACCACGAGAAGAACAGCCTGTCCCTTCTGGACGCCAGACTGCCCCCCACCATGGGGTCCCTCACCATAATGCTCCAGGGCCACGCCAAGGAGCCCCTCTTCCGGCAGTCCCTCCTCAACACGCAGGGAGTTCACGCGTTCCCCCTTTGCACGTGCCTGCCCAGGAGGACGCAGGAGAGAGTCCATATGGAGACCACGAAAGCTAGTACCCGACCAAGGATGTCCCTAATCAGTGGGACGAGAAAATTAGAGAGGTACAAGACCAGCTAGGTGATGCCCTCAATGCTATCAAGGCACAGGCACCGGAGACCTTGGACTACCTGGTAAGACGTACCGACACTCCTTTTATTACTGATATAGTAAATTACCCTCTGCCCTCGAAGTTCAAGATGCCTACCATCGAGATCTTCGATGGCACCAAAGACCCTCTAGACCACTTGGACACCTATAAGTCCCTCATGCAACTCCACAACGTGCCTGAGGAGATCATGTGCAGAGCTTTCCCTACCACCCTCAAGGGGTCCGCCCGCCAGTGGTTCTCCAAAATCAAGCCTTCCTTCATCCACTCTTTTGCAGAGCTGAGCAGGTCATTCGTCTCCCACTTCATTGGGGGACGCCGCCATCAGAAACCAGTGACCCACCTGCTCACCATCAAGCAGGACAGGGATGAAAGCCTCAAAGGCTACCTTGTCCGCTTCAACAAGGAGGTCCTCCAGATTGAGGAGCTAGATGACAAGGTAGCCCTGGCCGCCTTCATCGCCGGTCTTCGCACCTCCAGTTTCATGTTTCCTGTCCTCAAGAGGCCGCCCTCCAGCATGCCCGAGCTGCTATCAAGGGCCCAAAAGTATATAAATGCCGAGGACGTCACCAAGGCCCGTCGAAGTGAGTCCTCCCGAGGAGGGGAGAAAAGGAAGGACACTCGCGAGGACAGATGGGAGATAGAAAACAAAAGAAATAGGACGGAGGGAATCTCTGTCAAGGACCGCCTCGGTCCCCCACCTCTGAGAGAGCGACAGCCTTTCACACCACTCAACGACTCGGTGGAGCACATCCTATTTCAGATACAGGATGACCCTACGCTCCGCTAGCCCGAAAAAATGAAGTCATCCCCAAACCGTAGAAATCCTAGCAGGTACTGTCGCTTCCACCGTGACCATGGCCACGACACTGACGACTGCTTGGATCTCAAAAGGCAGATCGAGGAGCTCATACAGCGTGGCCACTTGAGGCAGTACGTTGCTGGCAGAGGACAAGTCCCGCCACCTGGTCGGGACCAGGATGACAGAGAACACCAGTAACCCCTCGGAGAAATCCAGACGATAGCCTAAGGGCTAGGAGGAGGTGACTCCAACTTCAACAGGGAAGTCTTGGCCCACCTACGGGACACCAAGCACCTAAAAATTTTATCTATCCTTTATTAGTTGATTTATTTATTTTTTTTATTATTATTTTTTTATTTTATGAAATAAAATTATGCCAAGATTATTGTGTCTAAAATTATTTTGCTTTCCTAAAATTTACAAACAGCTCCCAGCAGAGCAGTCGCCCAGACGAGGGGTCTCGCCCTCTCCACCTTGGGTGACCCCATGATGCCAACGAGGGGTCTCGCCCCCTCTCACTAGGCACTCAGCACCAGGCGCCCAATCTCAGGCGTCCAGCAGTAGGTGCCCTGCCTCAGGTGCCCAATCTCAGGCGCTCAGCCCCCAGCAGCAGGCACCCCACACTAAGCACCCAGCAGTAGGTGCCCAGCACCAGGCGCCTAATTTCAGGCGCCCCACATCAGGCGCCCAGCTCCTTAGCATCATCTCTCATCTCCTCCATCTCTATGGAGTGAGCCTCTGGCCTAGTAGCTCTCTCAAGTGCTACTCAAAGGTCAGCCTCAAGTTGAGCAGCCCTTTCATGCACTAGCCTCAAACTTCTCAGCGGCATCCTCTCGTGCCTGCCGCTCGAGCCTTAACAGTTTCACGGCATCCTCTCGTGCCTGCCGTGCAAGCTACGCGGCATCCTCTCGTGCCTGCCGCACAAACCATTAACTGCTCTTCAACAGCCTCATGTGTCCGCCTCTCCGCTGCCTGACCATCAATTACCTCCCTGATCTTCAGCGTATCTGTAAACAAGCAGGGCAAAACAACAGCCACCTATAGGCATTCAAAGCAAAAATATAAAGGAAGAAAGCCAAAGAGGAGTGCAGGACACACCTTGTAAGCCTCTGCTACGACAGTCTTCTCCCGAGACTACACGTAGCTCGACCTCTATGACTCTGCTCTCGTGCACGTAGTCACCAAGTAAGCCTCTGCTACGGCAGCCATCACCTGAGACTATACGTAGCTCGGCCTCTATGACTCTGCTTTCGTGCACGTAGTCACCAAGTAAGCCTCTGCTACGGCAGCCATCACCCGAGACTATACGTAGCTCGGCCTCTATGACTCTGCTCTCGTGCACGTAGTTACCAAGTAAGCCTCTGCTACGGTAGCCATCACCCGAGACTATACGTAGCTCGGCCTATGACTCTGCTCTCGCGCAAGTAGTCACCTTGAAAGCCTCTGCTACGGCAGCCATCACCCGAGACTATACGTAGCTCGGCCTATGACTCTGCTCTCGCGCAAGTAGTCACCTTGAAAGCCTCTGCTAAAACAGCCATCTCCCGAGACTATACGTAGCTCGGCCTATGATCATGCGGCTCTCTCATGGGACGTCCACAGCTCTGACTTTGCTCTCATGCAAACAGTCTGCCTCTCTCTCCAGGTAATCATGTTAAGATATTTTAATGTTTGGAATGACATTATTTTTGCCAGGCACACTTTTGAAACTCAGGCCGTCCGCATTGGAGTCTCAACTCCTACATCAGTACAACAGCTAGCTCTAGTATACACAGAAGTCCCAGTTTGGGAAAGAGTGGGGGCACCACCGGGTCCCATCTCCCGGGAAGCAACCCAGCAATCGAACCCCAACCGAGAAGCACTGGGGGCATAAAATATCGGTCTCTTGAGAAGAGGGAAAAACTCCACTCTAAAAAGCAAAGAGAACCTCCACCGTGGCCCGTGCATGCCAGACAGCACCAACCAGTGCCCAATCTCCTCCTGGTGCCGCCCAGCTCTCCTTCTCGCTCAAAGGAGGCGCCCAAAGCTGCTTGCAATGCTCCTGCCTCGCCTGTCAAGCTGGCGCCGCCCAACAAGTCTCCCCCTACATTTTATGCCATACAGGGGTCCACGGCAAAGAAGGCGCCGCCCAGCAAGGCACTGGGGGTCGCCCATGGGGATGAGTCCTCCCATCTTGCCCAGTCTCTCATCTCACCTTCAAAATTACCTAGTGCAAGACTCAAGCCACCAGCACATGAGAAGGCGTCACCCACACTGCCCACGGACTCCTCGCCAAAGTCCTTCCTCACTTTGCAAAAAAAAAAAAAGTGGTGTGTAGGGGCGGCGCCCAGGGAGTTCAAGCAAAAAAAAAAAAGAGAGAGAGAGGGCGGCGCCCAAGGCAGGAAGCCAAAGAAAAAACAAAAGAAAAAAGGGAAGCAAAGGGCGGCGCCCAAGACCAGCGCCCAAAAAAAAAAAGGAGAGAGGAGGCGGCGCCCAGGCAGACCAAGAAGGAAGAGAAGAAGAAAAAAAGAAAAAAGAAAGAAGAATGGGCGACGCCCAGCACAAAGCCAAGGAAGGGAAGAAAAAGAAAAGAAAAGAAAAAAAAAAAAAAAGGAAGGATCAGCGCCCAAGCAGGCCAAGAAGAAAAAAGAAAGAAAAAAAAAAAAAAGAGAGGAGAAAGGCGGCGCCCAAGGAAACCAAGGAAGAAAGAAAAAAAAAAAAAAAATCAATGATTGTGGGCTGAAAAGGTTGCCCATTTGAATGCTTTGAAAATATATATATATATATATATATATATATATATATATATATATATATATATATATATATATATATATATATATATATATATATTCGATACCGATAAATTCAGCAGGTCTTCGAAGATGAAAAAGCACCGTGAAAAATAAGAAAATTTTTACTCACTCGAGTGAAGACGAAGCACATGCCCTCAACCCCTTCCTCTCGCAAAAAGTCAGAGGCTCGGGGCATGGGGGGCAAATGACGAGCCCGAAATTGACTGGGTCAAACCCAATTTAAATGAACCAAGAAAGCCCGAAGGAAATTTCAAATCAAGGCTGGGTCAACCCATCTAGAAGGATGCCAAAGCTTCTAGATGGGTCAACCTATCTAGAAGGATGCCAAAACTTCTAGAAGGATGCCAAAGCACCAAATGAAGCAAGAGGCTAGCACCAGGACCAAGGGGGCGCCGCCCAAGGCCCCTAGGAGGGCGCCGCCCAAGGTCCCCAAATGGGCGCCGCCCATAGGGTCCCTTAGGGCGCCGCCCATAGGCAGCCCCTTGAGCCCTCCTTCGTCCTCCTCCGTTGTCTTCCCCTCAGTTCACCTCAGTGCCATGGGAATGACTCCGATGCAAGTCCAAACGAACGTGGCCCACTCCAACTCAAGTCAAGACAGGTCAAGACCAATCCAAGATCTTCCTCCGACTGAATAGGAGCACGAGGGAGAGAATACCGGGATGAAGATTGAGAAGATCAAGTCCTACCAAAATAGAACTTTCCAACATGGTAGAGTCCTACCATAACTGTACCTACTAAATTATAGTGACCGCCTCACCGCCTCTCTCAACCTATATAAATGTAAGTCCTCTCCATATGAAGGACACACATCTAAGAACCTCGGCACGCCTTGAAACCCTTACACTTACCCTCATACACACTGCTCTCTTTCTAGAAGCACTGTAACTCTCCGGAGTACCCTTATTCATCAATAAAGAACACCGGCCATCGCTGCCATTCCAGAGAGTGGACGTAGGTCATCCGAGACCGAACCACTATAAATCTCTTGTGTCGATCCGTTATTTACTGTTTTACTCTTGATTGCCATTAATTACTTATTAATTGCTCATCAATTACACCCGTTGATATTCTTGACTGTTGATCTTGCACGAAGACAGTTTTGTGCATCATCATATTCAGTACTTCAAAGAATAAAATGATGCAATTAAAATATTATGGATCAAAATAAGACAAACTTCATACTTTACGGATCTCTTGTATAATTAACCCCATATTTTAATCCTTGTGATGCATTTGGGCGTGAAAATAATGCATTTACCCTAATTAATGTGGTTTTTACTTTTTACAATAAAAAAGGCCACGAGTGAAAAAAGTTGTGACGGAGAGATGGTCGTCATCGTTGAGACTGAGACTGAGACTGAGACTGAGACGGACGGAGCGGTGCTTGGTGTAGTCTTCATAGGGATAGGGAGTAGAGCAGACGTTGGAAAAGTTGGGCTACAACACACCTACACCTAGGAAGAAGTCAAGAAGAAGCGAGTTCTAGGGCTGGGATTGGGTATTCCATCGGCTTGGACATTAGCGTTCAGATTTGTTGACTTCGGAGCCGCCGCTACGCAGTAAAATTCGATCAACAACTAAATTCGCGATTGCTCGAGATCGCTTTCTCTCCGAATCCTGTCGAGATCTTAATTATTAAATGGCCAAATGTTCATGGGATTTTCGGTACCTTCTCCTCGCAGCCGCTATCGCATTCATCTACATCCAGGTCAGTTCATTGCTTCCGTTCTTCGGAAATTAATTAAATTTATACATTATATTCTGTATATGCGATGTAAATCCAGCTTGTTGATCACTTTACTGAACTATATGGTTCCTTTCGATTTGTTGTTTAGAGAGTGATGAATGTTGTATACGTCGCATATGGCTCTGTTCCATTTGAAGTTTGATGGTGAGGATTGTGTGGTACTGGATAGGTTTGATTTAACATCAGGTCCATCTTATCTGACTGAAATTTCCATTTAGCCTCCTGCAATAAGTTAGTTGCTTGCACATGAAATTTTAACAGAATCCTCCTAGCTTCCAAATTTCTTTTCGACCAGTTTACTCCCACTCTTATACAGCATCTGCATTCATTGTTATACCCTTTTGTTGATGTAGTATAATATTTTGCAAATATAATATTTTGCAAATGATGTAAGAGTATGGCGTTTTATTTTTAAGCCTTATAGAATAGTTGTTCAGTGTATTGTCTTTTATATATTATCATCTGTTTCTTTTTCTCCCAGATGCGCCTTTTTGCCACACAATCGGAGTATGCTGATCGCGTTGCTGCTGCTGTATGTCTAGCCTAATTCATGTCATTTGCTTATTTTTTCTACATTTGATTTTTTTATAGTATAGTATATGATTGTCAATGCCAATACTTCCAGTACTTTATTATTGTAATAGTGCTTGCAGATCTTTGAGGACGTATCCTTAAAAGAAAAAAGCTCTTCCCGTCAAAATTGTGTACTGTATTCTAATAATAGCCTAAAGAAGCTTTCCTACGTCATCCCATATCTTACAGCAAATGGCATTCTGTGTAACACTCTAATCCACGTTCCTTTAGCAATGACAAATGATTATCGCTAATAAAGGAGGATTACAGAGCTGGCCATAGTTATTAGTATCGTACGATACGCGATACGTATCGTACGATACGTCACGATATACCTAAAAAATGATACGTATCGTGTCTCTATATCGTTTTTGCACCGTATCGTACGATACACGATACGATACGTGACGATTCTGTTTTTTTATTTTTTTTTTGGTTTTTTGGGGTTGAAATGACATCATTTTACCCAGGAACTTATTTTTAAATCACTAACTAGTGAAACAACGTCGTTTCAGTAGTTATGGTTTAAAAAAAATAAATAAAGTCTATTGCTAATGTTGTTCAATTGAATTCAAAATTTCTGATTAATATTAAGGTTGTTCAAGCAGTTGATGTTAGACGTTTGAATTAGAGATTTTTGCATTTTAATATTACTGAACTATGTTGGGAACTAGAATAATTAATGGAATATTAATGAAATGTTATGTTATTATGAATTTATGAGTCTATGACTTTTTTACAAAGGTATATACATATATTTTATTAATAATTATTTAAAAATTAAAATTGCGCGTATCTTACGATACACGATACGATATGATACACTATTTTTAAAAAACGATACGCCTTCCGATACACGATTTGACAACTATGGAGCTAGCTAATAAGGTCGCAGGAATATGACAAACTAATTATAACAGAGATATGTGATATAAAACTTAGCATTCAGAAACTTTTCTAAAGGATACCAAGTGCAAGTATTCTTCGTTTGGATTTGGGTTTCCAATTAGCATATAGATGCTCCCATGTATTGACAAGGACCCTCCAAAAGAATATAAGTTGAAACTTTTCTGTTCACTTAATCTAGTATTTGGGAATGGAAATGTGCCATGTTTGGCTTGTGCAAAATGGACTGTGTATTTCTATCGTATCAACAATTTCCAATTAGATTGTTCTTAGTTGTATGGTGTTTTTCTTTGATGCCTCTTATTTAGTACCCAAATATCACTCATAAGGGGTCAAATTTGGAGCACTTGCAAGTGTCAATCCGCCAAATCAGTATGCCGCGAGTTCATAATCAGGAAAGACCGTCTCGAATTCAATTTCGGGAAATACTGCCTACCACCTCCTCTTCCAGACCTTTGTATTGGTGAGAGTCTTGCCCACTGGGTATGACCTTGATGACAACATATAACTTTGATTAGGTTGTTTTTTCTAAATGCATATGATATGCTATGAAAAAGTGTTTACATGAACATCTATTACTTATAATAGGTTTTCAAGATTTGGTGGGTAACACATAGATTTTTTTCTTGATAAGTGGAATAGACTGGCACTCAATTGGGTAGAAGGGAAAAATGCTAATTGAAGCAGATACCACGTCACATTTCAGAAACGGGGCCAACCATGTCAATTTCAAAAATATGTTTCATTCCCATTTTAATTAGTCTTTATTATTGCTTTCTATCCTCTTTGGTCTAGGGATGTGAATGCCGTGGCAGTGTTTGTGGGGCAAATTTTATTACTTCCAAATATAGTACCTAACATACACTTGTCCATTGGATGAAAACAGGTGGAATCTGAAAATCATTGTACAAGTCAGATGCGATTACTAATTGATCAGATAAGCATGCAACGAGGACAAATTGTGGGCCTAGAAGGTGTGATCTATTTCTTAGTGCAATCTCGGGTGGTCTTTTCGATTTTGTTTCTATTAGATTTTATCTATTGCCTTTATTATTGCAACGGAGGTTTTTGAAAGAGTCAAATTTGGATTTCCTACTCAGCATATATTATAGCACCTTTTAATTAAATACAGTAGATGTTACATATGCACTTACTGATGGTATACTTTATAACTCAAAAAAGAGAAGAACAGTCAAATACTTGAGGTGTGCCTTCTTTGCTTTTGGGAGTTTAATTCTCGAAAAAGAGAAGCTGCTACCATTTAAAAAGGTGGATGGCATTTTTTTTCTGGCCTCTATTTTGGGTTGCATGCAGCAGCCCATTTCTTTCTTTTGTGTTGGGGGTGTGGTTGGATTTTTTTCCTTCAAAAGCTAAAGCAGTTTGAAACTTAGTTGTGGAGAGATTTAATGGGAGACTTTTATTGTGTAAAAGTCTGTAGGGCCCCTATGGGGAGAGGCAAACTTTTTTTTTTTGAGAAGCAAGCTCGATGCTATGCTATTGCGTTTCCCATGATGTGCATCAGTATTTATTTTCAATAATGTCTCTTTGTTGAAAAAATGAGAAAAAAAAAGATCACTTTTAGGCTATTCACTTTGAAAGAAGGAAGTAAGCAACTATGCCTCTTTTCTACAGGTGCTCGCATCAGTCTCTTGTTTTTGCCTTGTGATTTTCCTTTTGGTTTTTCAATTATTAGATAGCAATAGCTGATTCACTGCACATTGACTTCCAGTTTAGATTTATTATGTTACCTTTCTTATTAGTGAAGAGATATCAAGTAGTTATCTGGTCATCTATAACTAAGAAATTGATACAATTTCAGAAGAAAGGAAGCGAAAAGACGAGGAGTGCAGACAACTGAGGGCTCTTATCCAAGATCTTGAAAGTATGTTCTTCCATCAATGGCTCCTATTATTAGTTTCTTTAATACAGTTTTCTTCTCATGCAAATCAGATTGTTATTACTGTGTAACCTACACAGGTTCGTAAATGGGTTATTACTTATTACAGCTAAGGAAAGAATAGACCGCTTATTTAGACCCAACTTGGTCAAATATTTGATATCTCTTTCAGGTCCCTGTGTTATTTATTGATATGAAAGTAAAAATTGCTGGGTAGCAAAAAAGTCTATTTTGTCTATTTCACCAAAAATAACTGTCGACATCGCATCCTCATTTCCACTCTCATTTTCATCTTCACTATCTGAATAATCTTTAACCTCGTCCCAAACAAAGGGAATCCAAATAACCTTGCATTTTTTAGTCAAAGGCCCAACCCAAATCCAAATTTATGCGAAATGGCAGTGAAGTTTGAATCTTTGATGGAAAATGGGGTAGGCTACTGGGAGGAGCTAGAGCTCCTCTTAGCAGGGTTTCACAGAGTCATGCCATTGTCAAGGCCATACCAAGCACTCCGTAGGAAAAGAGTCGTCAATGGGACTACAACTTGTCTATAGATGTTGGGATCCATAGATGGTCAGTATCTTCACGCACAAGGGGGATCTCTGCAAGTGTTTCATTGGGAAACAAGGCAACAACATCTCTTTAAGTCTCCTAATAATAATGATGACCAAGGAGATGGGTATGATTGTTTTCCTGTTTCAAGTGCTTGCTAATAAACCTACGGTTTTTAATAAGAGTGTACCAGCAATTGCAGACACAGTTGAATCCCCACAGGGATTTTGTTGGCAGCCTTGAGAGTGGGGATGAAAAAGTCATTCCTCTTTATGGTGCAATGGACAAAAGGGAAAATCATGGACTAATGAAACCTTTCACTATGACACAACTTTTATTGTTGGAAAAAAGCTCTCTTATGCTTCATGCCATTTTCTTCCACATTTTTGAAACTTCACTTTCAACTCTACCTATTTTAAGACCCTGGTACAAAATCCTATCCTTTTACTTCCTCTCAGACCGTTAATTTACCATTTGTAGAAAGCAATCATTATATCATTACTTCACTATCAAATTCTTGTATTATTTGGTAATTTTCTTGTGTTCTTTCTGATATACCATTTGCGTCTCTCTCTCTCAGTATATTCTTATGTATCATGCTTGCATGGTTTAATGCTGATATGCTGCTTGATGGTTTTGTTTTTCTGCTATATTGCAGGGAAAAGCATACAAAAATCGGTTGGAAAAATACAGGTTTCAATAGAATGGAGGATTGAATTGTTATCTCTCTCTCTCTCTCTCTCTCTCTCTAGAGTCATAACTCTTAGTCATTCCATCATCCATTTCTGTGTTTATCAGGTGCCGGTGGCAGCTGTTGTGGTCATGGCTTGTAATCGCGCTGATTATCTGGAAAGGACTATCAAATCTATCCTAAAGTATGTTTTTTGTTGATGAGTTTTTTTTAGTTGTATTGCTTTTGCCTTGCATATTTATAGTTGACTATCTTTGGCAAAATTCTTCATATTTTTCAGATATCAAACTCCTGTTGCATCAAAGTATCCACTTTTTGTATCCCAGGTACACATTGTTAGGAATTCTTGTTGTTAGTCTCATCTGGATTAATTTCTCATTTGATGAGAATGAGGAGGAATGTGTATTTGGCAACTTAATTTAGTTCTTTCGCCCTTTATTCCTCCAAGGATGGATCAAATCCTGATGTCAGAAATAAGGCTTTGAGTTATGATCAGCTGACCTACATGCAGGTAGTTGTTTCCTTTTAATCTTCTGTTGTAGCATGTAGATAACTGGGAATATTGCACAGCCTATATGTTTCAAACTCATCCAATATGTTGATCGGAAAAATGTATTTGAGCTGCACATTTCTTTTTTGCATACTGTGCAATTCTGCTAGTAAATGTTGATGACCATAGTATAGAGCAAGTCCTACAGGGTTCATTCATTCTTTATGTTTATATTCAAAATGACCTTTTTACTGCAATATTTCCACAATAAGTGTTTGAATCTGGTATGTCTAATCTGGGCATTCATGTGAGAAAATTGAATAGTCATAACTATATTACCTGGAACTTGAATTATTTATGTATACTGGAAGTGTGAAAAAACAATTGAACATAAATTTTACGGTTTCAGCTTACTGCCTTACGTGGCTAGAAACTTATTAATTCATTTCTCTTTTTTCCCTGGCTCAATTCTCTGATTTAATTTTTTTCCAGACATTTGGAGTTCACATATACAGTAGCAATCTAGAAGATTGAAATCTTGTACTTCATCACCAAGCTTTCTAGATACTGGCCTCTAAGGACTTCTTTTGATACTAGCAATGCCTCACCTGCATTGCTGGTGAAAATTCAAGTAATAAAATCTTTCATGAAATTTATAAAAAGAATACAAAGCATACGCGTAATTAAGTTATAATGGCATCTCATATTTTTCAAGTTCATATTTGTATCATCAATATCATGTCATACAATCAAAAAAATAATACAAATAAAATCTGAAAATAAAAAATAAAAAGTTCACATTTTTATTTCAAACAGAAAGTAAATCGTATGTACTTCAAGTTAGAAGGTCAGTATTGTCTTAATGTATTTTTGAGCTTAATAAAATAAAGTGATTCAAAAGTATTTTACACTTGCTGCGATTTAAAATTATTTATTTATTATTTGTTTTAAATATGCACATAGAGTTATAAATATAAATATTGATAAATAAAGAGATATTTAATTTTTAAAATGGTAGTAGTGTTATTGATTGATAATCGTAAATACATATGTAAATTTATGTATTTCAGTTATTAGATAAAAATAAATATAATAATGTGAGTCATAAATTAAAAGAAGACATTGGGGATTAATAAATATTAATAAGGACAAAATGATCAATTAAAAGTTTTTCATGTTAAGGTATTTTTATTATTAGTATACATTCCTGCAGTATGTAAAGTGATTCTTTGTATTTAGTAAAATCACAAAGTTAAATAGATTAATGAGTTAATGTATTATGACGAATCATTCTTGTAATGAAATATAATTCTATTAAAATAGGCAAGTAAAAGAATCGTGAGAAAGCATTTGTTCAATAATGCTCCACTTACTCCATTGATTCAGAGCGGGAAAGAAGAAAAAATGTAAAGTAAATCATTTTTGAGGAAAAAGATAATATGAAAGTAAGAGAGAAATGCTTTGATTCAACGCATCATTTCCCTTTCCTCTTTTCATGCATCAGATTTGAAAGGTTTTTGGCAGAAAATATGACGCGATTTGTATTTGGTTTCATTTTTCTTTCCATTTGCTTTCGTTCTCCAAATCTGCGAACCTAAGGGAGTGTGATTGTCATTTAATTTATAACTTGATTTGATGTGTTGAAGCTCTTCTAGGTGCAGCATGCTGCTCGTGGCTTCTATTTCTATCAACCCGTCTAATATTTGTAGTGTTAGCATATGAGGTGCACATATGGAGCATTATGCTCAGAGAGCATAAGGGGAATGTTAAATTGATAGTACATACCTTGGCCTGTGAGCCTTTTTAAGTCTCAAGGTTGTTCGAAGAGGCATTTTCGTTGAGCTCACTTCACTATGTCTGTCGAGCTGAAGTGTAAACCTCAAAATCCTGGCATCTGCTTGAAATTTAATGCATGTTTACAGAAAACTGGATTGGACTACTTGTTTTCTTTTTCCTTTTCTCATGTTCTAAATGTCTCCTTCAAGAATGCCGTCAAAAAAGTTCCTATTTGCACTAAATTGATGGCTAAATAAATTTATTGCAGCATTTGGATTCTGAACCTGTACATCCTGAAAGGCCTGGGGAAATAATTGCATACTACAAAATAGCGCGTAAAGATTTTCCCCTTTCCTCTCTCTTTCTCTCTCCCCCTCTCTCAAGATAAATTATCTTCCCTAACTTCCATTATTTGAGCTCTGGTTTTTGTAGGTCATTACAAGTGGGCATTGGATCAGTTGTTTTACACACATAACTTTAGTCGAGTTATTATCCTCGAAGGTGCAAATGGTCTTCCTCTTGAACTATTGTATACTCTGTTTTGTTTTCACTGGGTACTGTGAAGCTCCAAGCTTAAAATATGTCTTAGAAAAATGCAGATGATATGGAAATCGCTCCTGATTTTTTTGACTATTTTGAGGCTGGATCCATCCTCCTCGACAATGATAAGTGAGTCTTGCATGTCGAATTGATTTCTTACTAGCTAAGTTTAGTATTAGAGCCTCAGAACCTCTTGTGGCACTTTCTTGGTGTGAAATCATTGTAGGTCCATTATGGCTATTTCCTCGTGGAATGACAATGGGCAAAAGCAGTATGTTCAAGATCCTTGTAAGTTTCTTTGTTTCTTTAGATTGTTGTGCAACTTCTTTTGATTTTTTCATTCAACTGACAACTTCTGTAGTGGCGTCAATTTGTTACTATTTGTGTTCCTCTAAAGAGATTGTTGCTTCCAATGGTCTTCATAAGACATCATATTTTTCATTTTCTTGGGAAGACTTGTCGTAAATTGTAGTTAAAGCTATAAGTTGCTCTGGCCCTTTAAATTTAAAGATTGATTCGTTTTGGTTGCTGGGATGTTGTTGGCATTCTGTTTGATGTGGTCACAACATATTAATTGTGTGCCTCGTAGTGTCTTTGATACGTGCCACCCCAAATTTGTTACAAATATAATTTTGTCACTGTTCTTTTCTAGCTGCCTAATTCTAAAATACCTATCATAAAATGTGATTGTGTGCAGACAAGTCAACGGGGAAGACATTCTTTTCGGCCACCACCTTCCTTTTGTCCTCTTTTATGGCATTTATTTGACTGAAATTCTATTGCTTCTCATTATCAGATACATTAACATTTTGTCACACATGAATAATCATTGAAACTCATCTCATTTTTCACCTATTGGTGCTTTCTTTGAGTGCTCACTTAGTGACGTATTTCCAATTCTGTGGTAGTCTATTTTTTGGTAAATCTGATCTATGTTAGTCTTGCTACTCATGAATAATTCATCTTTTATGAATTTTCGTATAGCTACGAACCCGTTCTATTGACATATTTTTGGATTGTCTAAAAGCATTACCAATATTTGCACTTTTAAAATAATAAACTCCACATGCTGATATGCATAAATTCCTGTGGGAAAAAGGTTGGCAATCTCTTGATTATTCTCTCGACCAATGTTACCTGAATCGTGGGTCGCTTTGGTATGTGATACGGGTGCGGATATGCGGTACGGCACTTTCTTACGTACACTGTACGATGAGGGTAGGCTTAGTTGGTACGATATTTTGGGTTGCAATTCGTTTTAGAACTCTTATCTAGATCATTTTTACTACTATAAAAAATTATATATCATAGAACATCCATAAATATTAAGCCAATTACTATTTATCTTATATTTGTACTTGATTTCTATTATCTAAAATAATATGTAATTATAAATATATATACACGCAGTTAATTAATATGTATTTTATATTTGTGTTACGTGTACAATTTGGGGTCGTACATTTTGGTGATCTGAATCATGAACCTACGTTGTTTGGGATCGATGTACCCAGATCGTGGGTCTTCAGGAATTTAATGAATTCTAGTAACTCTGCTCTCGACCACAAACACTGAAAATTATTCTCTGATATGCTTTGTGATACTCTTTGCAGATATACTTTATCGCTCAGACTTCTTTCCTGGTCTCGGGTGGATGCTCTCTAAATCTACATGGGATGAACTATCTCCTAAGTGGCCAAAGGCATATCCTTTTAGCTAGTGTATTGGTTTCTGGTTCAAACTTCAAACCTACCAGTTTTCTTTTCTTTTCTTTTTTAATTCACATGCATCTCTTTGAAGCAATTTCTTTGACAAAAGACTCACTTACTGGGATGATTGGTTGAGATTAAAACAGAATCACAAAGGGCGCCAGTTTATTCGGCCCGAAGTGTGCAGAACATATAATTTTGGTGAGCATGTAAGTATGTCCTAATTAGTGTGAGAGTATCAGTTTTTCAGCAGCACACCCCAATCATGGGCTTACCTATCTGTGTTTGAACTAATGCCAGTTCATTTCAGTTGAAATAGTAAAAGTGATATTAGGGTTAGAGAGAAAGAGAGAAGGAGAGAAGAAATTGAGACAGAAGAAAGAGAATAATCAGTTGTGTAGACAATGCTGCCCTACGCTCTCTTATTTATAATAAGCTGACATTATGAGCAATTGCATTATTGCCCTGCAATACTAATAATCTAAAATAAGAACTCTAACAATTTCTATGTTTGAAAATGCTGCTCATCTCCTTCACAAGTGTTGATATAGCAAAATTAACCAGTGGACAGTACACTAATTTCTATAATTTGAAGGGTTTAGTACATCCTGACTCCTTGAGGGTTGTCTCTAATTACATGGACCCCCTTAGGTATTGTAAAGAACACTTTCAGTCCCTGTCACCACCATTTCAAAGAGAAAAGTAATAGAAGTGCAAAAAGGCAGATGTTGTTGGTTAATAAGAAACAACTTATCATTGTTCCAAAATGTTTTAAAATATTAACCTTGTAAAGAACTTCTGAAAGCCTCAGGGAAACTCGTGGAAATTTATGAAAACATTTGCTTCTAGAATTTTTGTAGTTTTACTCGTCGTGTTGAAACCTTTCTTTTTCAATTGATCATGCAATGTTTTACTTACAATTATATGTCTTTAATTATCCCCTGAAGGTTACATTCTCATTTGTTAAACATCATTTAGTGCTTCATTTTAGTTGGATTACAGGTTCTTAATTTTCAATAAGTTTCCTGTTCAACACATGTTTTAATTGCAGTAATGGAGGGTTGAATATTTTTGGTGTAAGAATATCTATCTTTCTCTCGCACATAACCACACATACACACCTTAGTATTGTTTATTGATCTCCAAGCTGACCAGAATGGAATCTACATTCATGTCAAATATTGTTTCCAACTCATCAATGTTTTAGACTATATTTTTTATGTTTCTCTACTTGGAGTTGGAGGGCAATACCCAGAAATAGTTTCTATCTTTCACTTTCTGCCTCGTGTCCTCACGAGTATAGTTTCCTTAAAACGTTGCTTCCTGCACGCTAATTGATTTCCTTGCAGGGTTCTAGTTTGGGGCAGTTTTTCAAACAATATCTTGAGCCTATTAGGCTGAATGATGTCCAGGCATGTAATTGTCATGTACCTTTCTTTCTGTCTGATTTTCTTTCTGCATTTCTCTTTCAATATCAATGGTTTTTGCTGCTTTTTCTGGAAGGTTGATTGGAAATCAATGGATTTGAGCTACCTGATGGAGGTATAGAACACATTTTGAAGACTCACGAGTGCGTGCATGTGTGTGTGTGTGTGTGTGTGTATTGAGCTCTTGGGAATTCATAATTCTGCACATTGGCCTGCTAATGTTGCTTCACTTTCCTAGGACAAATTCGTAAAGCACTTTGCTGTAATGGTTAAGAAAGCAAAACCTATCTATGGGACTGATGCTGTTCTCAAGGCATATAATATAGATGGTGATGTGCGTATTCAGTACAAAGATCAGGCAGAATTTGAAACCATCGCTCGTCAATTTGGGATATTTGAAGAATGGAAGGTGATTCAGTTCCCTTATTTTGGCATGTTTTGTTTACACTAGAACCAAACACAGATGACTTAGGTTGAATTTTTCTTTTGGTTGAATTCAGAAAGAGCTATTGATGTGTTAATTTAGTGGACTCTGAGCTTCGAGAGAGAGCTTGGTCATCACTTCAATGCCGTACTGTTGCAATTTCTATCAATTCATTAGGCATACCTCAGACTATTCCTTGTTGGAGTTTTATAGGCTCATTGTTTCCTGTTTTTTGTGCAAGTATGATTTGTGGCAAGTAGTTTGCTTTAATTTTATGCTAGTGGAACTATGCTGGACTGCAGTTAGGTGTCCTTGCCCAAAGTTATTGTTATGTATTTCTCTCCCATAAATTAACGCCTCCATTTTTCCTTTTTCAGGATGGTGTACCTAGGACGGCATATAAAGGAGTCGTTGTTTTCCGATACCACACCCCAAGGCGTGTGTTCTTTGTTGGCCCAGATTCTCTCCAACAGCTAGGGATTGAACAATTGTGATACCAAATGAGGTTAGTGAGCAAATGCCACTGGTATGTGCATTGTAATTTCAAGTAATCTTTTATTGACACCTTTTGAGTTTTGAGTCTTTTGACCAAAACCTGACATCCAATATGTTTCTTTCTTCAATTAGACACCAATGGTGAAAGGTAGTCTCAACTGATAGCTATGAACGTTTGTCTTCCCCCTTCCCCTTTTATTGGCTCAGTTAACAGAGTTCCAAAGAGACAGCAGTTCTCAATCAATGTCAGGAGTGACATGTGTAAAAGAATTACTTAAGCAATATATGAATTCACTGTATTATCACATGGGGCAACGATGAACTAATAACAATTGCCACATATTTGCGCTCCTCAAGTTTTGATTGGTCTATTATAGGAAGAAACGATGGTTTATGTTGTAGGTTTTGTAGTTCCTATTTTTTAAAAATTGTAGTTTGTCGTCTTCAACCAGTATCTTCTGGGTCAATACGAACACCGATGCTCAATGTATGGTAACTTTAAGACATCATACATATTGGACAAGCCCTTTTGGCCAGGTGGTATCAGGTTGGTCTCTCAACCTTCATGTTAGGATTTCAAATTTCTTAGTTGTATATTTTTTAAAGAAAACAGACACTGGATGATATTGCAGAACTTAGCAATTATAGATGAGTTGTCATGCATTTCTTTACGCATGGGTCTTGTAATTATAGAAATGTTATTGATGTTTTATTATATTTCTACACCTCAACTGTCGTGTTATTTCCAGCCATGGAACAATGTTGTCTGATGGTAAGATTTTGTAGTTTGCGATTTTGTTTTGCAAGTCGCTAACGGGTTGCAACTCTATTTGGTGGGTTTGGGGTCATTACTAGGCAGGTCCTATATCATCGACTGGGCAGTTCTGTGCCAGAATGCTGAAGGTCCTTGTCTTGTGCATGAAAAAAAAAAAATCCCCTATTCTCAACTCGTAAGTAAATTTTTTGCCTGTAGAGTGTGCTTTGTACATGACATGTCTAAGTTCTTGAGGTATTAATGGCACTTCTGGATCAAATTGCATTCGACTTACTGTTGTCATCTGAGGAAAAGATCCTTCTGTTTCCACGAATGTTTCACGCACTAAAGGATGGAGAATATGTGTTAGGAAATGGTTTTCGTCTAAGCCTTAGTACATTACTAGACAATCTTCGAAAGAACAGCGTGAAATCCCTTTTCATTTGAGATGGTCGCGAGTAAATCATTGTCAAAGATTGATATACTTTGATTCAAGGAATATGATTGATACTGCATGTGTCCGATCACTTTGTGGGGGCAGGTGTGTCCAACTAACTTCAAGGTGCATTCTTAATGTTGTAGGGTATATTAGTTGCAACTTTTTATTACAATGAACTTTTAAGGTAATTGTCAATGTCATATTGCAGTACACAAGGATTAAAAGAAAGGCCTAAGGTGCAAAAGTGAACATAGACATCAATGGCTAGGCTGAAGAAAGGTAGCCTTCTTCCTCGAAAGAAGCAATGCAATCGTAAAACATTTCTTCAACAGACTTGAACTTAAATCCCAAACTCTTCAGCTTAGAGGTGTCCAACTCATAATATGGTCGACCAAGTCTCTTAAACCTGGAATAGTGTTTTTTTTTTTTTTTGGGGGGGGGGGGAAAGAAAAAACATGTAATATCTTCTTGGCGTGGTCTAGTAATATTCAGGTATGTTTGTCAAAAAAAAACCTCTTTGGAATAGGTAGTGCCGGATAGCGAGCTGATAGAATTGATGCTAGCTGCATATTGTCAACGACAGTGGAGCTGCAGAGGTAACGGCCGTGAGCATTTTGGTGCTCAAAAACAAGGATGTGGCAGAGGGCGACATCATCAATGTGCACAAACCCCATCCGTCCGTGCCATTCAAATTTCTGTCTCCCCTGTTTTACAGGAGCGTAGCACATTTAATGTTCATGTTCCCTCTATTGCAGGTTTCAAGATTTCAATCTAATCGCAAGATTAATTTAATGTAATTTAATTAATACACTCACCAGTCCATCAATCACCAAAAGTAAGAATGAATTAATTAAGATTTAAGATGCCTTGGGATCAGAGGTGGGTCGCCCAACCCAAGTACAGGCGAAGCGGTGTGAAAGACGCCATCGCATCCCATGATTGCATAGTCAAAGCTGCCCTCCTCCACTAGATCAGACCTCACCAAACGGAGTCTCTCCTTCGCTCCCTCCAGCCTCCACAGGTGCGCTACTTTCTCACCGTTTCCTACTGATCATTCATACATCAATCACACAAACTCATGATCAAAACCATTAGGAGGATGCATGCAGCTGCACGTTAATTTTTGTTTTGTCAGAGAGAGAGAGAGAGAGAGAGAGAGAGAGACCTGGGTCTCTAACTGTTCCAATGACACCATAACCAGACAAGAGAAGTCGCTTGATCAGCCAAGAAGCCAGAAAACCAGAAGCCCCTGTCACACAAACTCTACCCTTGAATTCAAGCTTTTGATCCTCCATATCTTCCTTGGATCAGAGATGGGGAAGTCCCCACCCCACCCCCAGTAGTTTGTCTCGAGATAACCAGCCGCACCACCCACACCGGCCCCCACTCCCAGTTGAGTATGTGCTTTATATGCCAAGTAAGGCCTCTGGCACGTCTTTTTGGTCTTTAGGAGAAAAAGGTAAGTCATCTATCACATGCTTGTGGTTCCAAAAAAAATGATGAAGAGGAAAGAGAGATATCAAACCCAAATTATGGTTAGAAGTAGGCGATGCAGCCAAAAGAGTGAGTGTTCCATGAAATTCATGATTATTAGATATCAAACTAAATGTTTTTTGGAAGGAAACCTCTCTAGAACAACCTACAATACTCAAAAACTTTGGAGCTTTTACAGAAATTCTTTGAATGGTTAACTATGAACCATGTTTCAATTTTCTATCTCAAGTAAACCCCCCCACCCCCACACACACACACACACAAAACCATGCAACATTGATTTGTGGCCAGACAAAGGGACGGTTCCCTTGCTTGGCAATGCTTTTTTTTAGTACTAAAAATTGAACTTGTTCATGCTCCCCTCTGGAATAATTGACAAGAATTCTCAACTCGAAATATTATAAGGTGCAAAATTAATGGATGTCGAAGTTGCTACAATTGTTCCTGATCAAATATGTCCTGTCTGACTTTAATGTGACAGGTAAATACAAAAATAAATAAATATAAATATAAATAAATAAACTTCATGCAAATTGTACGCAACATGTACCACTTTATCAAGACAACCTTATTTTCACCGACTCAAGGATGAGCCAGGTCTGGTAAAAGGCAGGTCTTGCGGTAATGGACATAGGCTTGGGCTGGTAAAGGACAGATTGATTGGCAGTTGTGAACACTAACAGGCCAGACTAAGAAATGGAACCCGCACTGTTCAGGACGGAGGCCCATCAACATGTGTTGGTACATCAGTAGTTCAAGGTTCCGGTCATGGCTGCAGGTGACAATCATGGGGAAGCACAATATCCTGTAATTTTTAGGGAACAAGGGCAAGCCCAAGGGAAAATTACAATCTTCTTCCAATTTATAATCATCATCTTCTCCCAATCTGCTATTTTACAAAAAAGGTCTATTCAATCCCTATTACTGTTTAGAAAGTTGCCAAATAAGAGAATAGAAACTTCATACCATAGACCCGAACATTGCTATTGAAGCTTTAAATAGAGCAAACAACTGACATTCTAATATTGCTACCCTAACAACATCACAGAGAAAGACATAATTCCACTACTTTTGATTGAAGTTACAATAACAAATGCCAGAACTTGTAAAAGAACAAATCAGTACCTCCTGCAGCATAAACGTTGCAATATTCAAACAAAATTGTGGGGCCAAAATTCTTCCATGTGTGTGTGTGTGTGAGGATGAGAGAGGGAGATCACTTGGTCACGAGCATTTTATCCGCTGTCGTTTAACAAAATTATGATCATGTTCTTCATACGTGCTTTTCTTCCTATTTTCATCTTCATTTGTAGTAACAGGCTCCTCCTCATCACAGTTGGACTTGAAAGTCCAACCAGGAAAATCAGACTCCGAAAACAAAGAGGTGGGAGTTGCCTTGTAGAATGCCAATGGTACCTGTTTAATTCTTCGTCCAATCTGAAATTTAAAATTGGAAGTGTAAGAGGCTATCATGTAGCCCACAAGGAAGACACATTACTTTCAGCGTAAAAATAGTTATCGGGCAAAGCGACCAGCTCAGTGACATAGGATAAAAGGACAATAGGCTACATTAAAAAAAACATCAAACTAAGCAGGCCGTTTTATCTTACACGTCAAAAGAGATACTGATGAGGTACAGCTATAACAGCATTTAACGTCCAGGGAAGTAATGCTAAGACCATATTGGATGCTAAATAAGGTTTAGAAAAATGAAAATGCCCCCTCAACATACCAAATAATTCATCAATCACCATAGACATGTCGACAAAGATTTACCGGAGGGATCTAAAGAATATAAATTGAACGTGAAAAGCAATGGCGAAAAAATTATCATTTTAATAAGGCAAAATTTCATCCACACCTCCAATAATTAAGTCTAAATTCAATGACACCCCCTCTCAATTTTGAAACTTCACTGCACCCCTTTCTAATTTATACTTTCAAATCAATGACACCCCCTTAACGGTAGCTTTTGTAATGATAGGCTTGAATGGGATTTTCTTTTGCAAGTTTTGAGTGGTTTCGGTTTTTCTAATCTATTCAATCAAATCATTTTGAATTGTTTGAATAGTCAGTCCTTTTCTATTTGCTTGAATGGACAAAGGTTTGGTTATTTTTCTAATTCCAGGGCCTAAGGCAGGGGGATCCTCTTTCTCCCACCTTGTTTATATTGGCTGAGGAGGTACTCAGCAGGGGTCTGAGGAGTTTGTACCAGCAAAAATTGGTGAATCACTTTCACATTGGTAGAGGAACTACATTGGTGAGTCATCTGTTATTTGCTGATGATACCTTGGTATTTCTTAGAGGAAACAAGAGGTCAGTGATGAATGTGTTGAATTTTATTGGTCTATATGAGTCTTGTTCTGGCCAGAAGGTAAATAGATCCAAAAGTGCAATGTATGCTTCTAAAAGAATTCCTTTAAACAGAAGGAATGTATTGGCTAACTTGGTTGATATTCCTTTTAAAAGCTGTCCATTTACTTACTTGGGATGCCCTATGATCAGAGGTAGGACCAGGATATGTTATTTTGAGGAGGTGGTGATGAGCTTTAGGAAGAGAATTGAAGGCTGGTATGCAAGAATGTTGTCTGGTATGGGTAGGTTGGTATTGATTCAATCTGTTTTAAACTCTATTCCAATTCATATGCTAGCATGCATGAACATTCCTAAAGGGGTTTTGAAAAAGTTAAATTCCTTAATTGCTGGTTTTATTTGGTCAAATAAGCTGGATTGTAAGAGAAGACATTGGGTCTCATTAGAAAATATTTCTAAACCCAAGGTTGAAGGTGGTCTGGGAATTAGAAGCTTTGCTGAAATCCAATCTGCATTTAGAATCAAACAAGTTTGGGGTTTTCTTAATGGTCATTCTCTTTGGGCCAAAGTGTTTAAAGAAAAGTGGTTTAGAGGAAAGCATATGGTGAGATGTATGAATTCTGGGTTTGGAATGGGTTTTAAAGTATTAAGACCTTGGTTTGACATTGTGAGTAATAATACTATGATGATTATAGGAAATGGTGAGAATACAGATTTCTGGTGTGATTTTTGGATGGAACCTGGTCCATTAATTTCTAGAGTTGAAGGTATTCCTTTAAATTTTCCCAAAATCAGTGACATGTGGAATTCTAATGGGTGGAATTTTGAAGAAGTTGCTACTTTACTTAATCCTCAGTTACAATCTGAAATCATAAATGCTGGTTTGGTGTGGTCTGTTACTTCTGATAAAAGGATTTGGAGGCATTCTAATTCAGGCCTTTTCTCTGTTAAAACTGCTTGGGATTTGATTAGAAGGAGAGGTCTTCAGAGTCCAATTGCTCAAGGCATTTGGAAACAAAATTGTTTTCCTAGTGCACAGTTTTGTTCTTGGAAAATCTCCAACAATGCATTGCCTACTGATTCTAGAGTGCAGAGTATGGGTGTGCAACTTGTCAGTATATGCAGTTTTTGTGAAATGGAGGAGGAAAATGCAATTCATTTGTTTATTAATTGCTCCTTTACTAAAGATGTGTGGAAGAGGTTTTCTGCTCTTATGGGGTTTGAGTTGATAGAAGGAGAGTATCCTATGTGCAGATTACTGAGGTTAATGAGGTGCTTTAAAGCTCAATCTCTGAGTCAGTGTTTGATCAGAGGTTTGCCTATGTTGATTTATTGGGCATTGTGGAAAGAAAGGTGTAGGAGAAGGTTTGAGGATCTAAAGATAAATGCTTTTGGAGTTTATTTGCAAGTTGTAAATGCTCTAAGATGGCAGGCAGTTGTAATAAAACCTAAGAAAGTTGATGATTGTAAAGGCAAGGAGTGGTTACAGTTTCTAAAAATTTGTTCTCCTTGGACAGTAACTACAAAAGTGATGTGGGTTAAATGGGATCCTCCTCCTGAGGAAATGTTGAAATTAAATGTTGATGGGGCGTCAAAGGGGAGCACAGGTATGTCTGGTGGAGGTATGGTGTTGAGAGATCATAGAGGACATCTGGTGGCTGCTGCTGCTAATTTTTATGGGCAAGGTACTAACATGAATGCAGAGTGTATGGCATTGTTGGATGGGCTTAATTTGTTAATTCAGCAAGGGTTTAAAGATGGCCAGATTCTTGTTGAATCTGACTCTCAGATTCTGGTACAAATGGTTCTGGGTAAGGCTGAGGTGCCATGGAGGTTGTTTACCATCATGAGGAAGATTACAAGATTATTTGAATCTTTACATGTACATATAAAACACATATACAGGGAGGCAAATGCCATTGCTGACTTTTTGGCATCTTATGCAGTTAAAACTGAAAGATGCACTGTTTTTTCTAAAGATGATATTTTGCCCTTGGCTAGTCGAATTTTGTTGCAGCAGGATCAAGGCATAATGCCTTTTGCTAGATTGAAAAGGGTGGTGGTTTCTGCTCAAAAACTGGGGATTGGATAGTTAATGCATCAATATTCAAAGGACTGGCAATCGGTTTCTTTGTGTTGTTGCATACAGTTTTGATGAATGGTGCTGTTTTAAGGAGATGCTGAAATGGATGTTTTTTGGGGTTATTACTCTAATAAATTTTAATTTGATTGATTGATTAATTCAAAGCAAGGAAAATGGAGTTCTTATTCATACTCTGGTAATTGATTACATAAATTCAGACTGGGTTTGTGGTCTGTGCTGTTAGGAATTTTCTGCTGATCTTGGTTCTGATCTTCAAAACTGAGTTGCTGCAACAAGAGCATAATCAACAAGTCAAGGACTTCATTGGCGAGTGCTAGGATCTCATGGCTGTCGGTTTATTTCTAACAAGGAGAGCAAGGGTTGCAGTCAGTTGGCAAATCTTTGTTGATTATCCAACTGGGTTTTCAGCTGCAAAGTTCAGGTGGTATGATTGGGTTGTAGCTGGGTTTCTTGAAGGCAGACAAGCAGAATTTTGTCTTTGAAGCTGGAAACAGGATTATTTTTCATTTTAAGAAACTCAAAAATGTAATTAAGTTGGTTGTAGCCTATGAAGGGTTAAAGCTAACTCTCATACCTTTAGAAGGTGTTTCTTTGCTTCTTGTAACTGCTTCATTGTTTGGAATAAAATTCCTACTTTTCTTAAAAAAAAAAAAAAAAAAAAAAAAAAAAAAAAAACCGGTAACTTTTGTACCTATCAGTAGATAAAATAATGTTTTGACTAAATATTTTGTGAAAATACTAAAATTACCCTTTGTTATGTAAATATACACAAATGCCCTCAATCCTTTCCCCATTATATATGCCCGAACTAGCCAGCAAACGTGATTTCTATTATTATATTATCCAAATGAATTTTTATCATTTTAAAGCGTTGCATGATAGTTTTGCTATAATATTAATCATCATATTATCACTTATTTCATTACATAACCAAGTTTTTATAATTTTTATAGTTAAAAATATTTTTTCTATAATAAAAATTACAATCCATAAAGTCAATGTCAAAATCCCATCAATTTCTAACTCATCTCCTATCATCTATCCTCCACGTCACTCGATCACTCTTCACACATCACCCTTCATATATAAAATTTAAATATTACTTGATAAAATTTAATATTAATTGAATAAATTTAATCTTAATTTGATAAATTTAAATATTAATTTGATAAAATTTAATGTTAATTGAATAAATTTAAATGTTACTTTAGTGAAATTGAATGTTCATTTGGTGTTAAATTAAAAAAATAACATTAATTTGATAAGGTTAAATGTTAAATAAATGGAATTTAATATTCTATTTAATATATTAAATTTTAATTTAATAAAATTGAGTGTCAATTTAGTGTTGATTTGATGAAATTAAATAGTAATTTAATGTTAAATTAAAGAAATAATATTAATTTGATGAAATGAAATATTAAATTAATCTATACTACTCTAAAATATCAACATATGTGAAAAACATTTTTTCCACTTTTATCCCCCAAAACCACAACTATGACATTCTTATCCCTCAACATTAAAGTCAGAATAAACTTATTATCAAATAAACCAAATCTTCACTCCATTTTTTGCCGTTATAATTCTCTCTCTCTCTCTCCCTTCCCTATGTATTCAACCAGCCACACGATTTCTCTTCATCTTCCCCCCCCCCCCACCCCCACCCCCACCGCCACCGTTTAACATTTCTATGAAGTCACCTTTGTTATTTAATTAATAATAATAATAATCATCCTATATATAGTCGCCACACATCCAAGAGTCATTTTGTAACAGATAACAACATAAAATGGTCCCTCAACAGTTTCATGCCCTTTTGTTTTCTCTGATTCACTCTCTCAATTTCCTTTTTTTTTTTAACTTTTTCCAGAAATCAAATTCAAATGCTCATATTCCAAACGACATAAAATTCTCAACTCATTTTCTAATGCCTTTTTTCTTTTTTCTTTTTTAGCTCGGTCCTCTTCTCTTTATTCATCTTCTTTATCTTCTTTTGTTTCATCCTCTGTTTGGAAGTCGTGGGTTTTTGGCTCACCATCGCTGTGTAAGCTCAGTGTTTACAAGGTTGCTTCCACTTACTTCCAGGGACTTTTATGGTGATCATATTGTCATAGGAGGGCTTTATTGATAGCTCACATATTCAATTGAACACTTGAAGTTGCTTTATTTTGCAAAATATTATTCCCCTTTATTGTTTTTGAATTGACAAATGTATTCTTCTTTGTTATGTATTTTACTTTTTCTTGCATTAATTGATTTTCTTACTGGCTCCTATTTTTGTTTCACGCTGATATATGACATGCATATACCAAACTGATCATATTTTCGTATATCAAACTAATCAAGGCGGTCTTGGTGTACTTGGTTAGTAGCTGCTCTCTTGTAAGAATTCAATTTTTGTGCACCGTAATTAAAGTTGATCATTGCCTTTGGTGATTCATGCATTTGGCAAACTATTGTTAAAGATTTAGCATCGACCCTGTTTCGGAGGTCGGTACATATATTTTAAATTACAAGTTTGGTTGCTTAATTATGTTATGCTCATTTTGTAAATTTTTAGATAAGCGCACTTTTTCTAATATATATATGTGTGTGTGTGTGTGTGTATATATATATATAGGTAGTTATGTATTGCGAAATAGTAGAGTAGAATTCCAGAACCAAGACTGTTGATTATTTTTTACTATATGTTATCGATCTGACGGTTCAATTCCTATGTTGAAAAAGTGACGATTCAATCGTTTAAAGGACTGTTGTCATATCTATGTTAAGTACTACATTTTTTACTTGTCTCATAGTTTTATTTTTGTTCAGCTTCCTTATGTATATTCCTTGTTTCTCATGTTCAACTTGTACCAAATGCAAATGGAGGCCAATCTCCCTTTCCATTTCATACTCACCTTTGTTTCTTTGTTTTAGGTTCGTGTTTCACATTATTTTTGGTGTTTAATATGAGGTAGAACCACGTGTGCCTTTATTAGACCAGTTCAATTGAACAAGTAGTATTTACGCACCAGTTCAATTTTATCTGTTGTTTGGATAGTCCAAATTTTGAATTGATAGTTCAAAATATTTGAAAACTACATCTCTATAATAACAGTTTTGTTCATAAAATCCCTTTGCAACTTAGACGTTTGCCAAGATTGCAAACATTGATGTGGTTTAGAATTTTACTATGTCACTTTTGATTGAGGTCCCTTTATTGATCATTTTGTGTATTCAAGATATTAGACCATGGATTATATTTTGGAGCACTGCTATTCCATTTGAGTTCATTAGAATTGAAAGCCACATGTATGGCTTAACATTGATTGGATCTTACTGCTTTCCTCTCAAATGTAATAATGGGGGGCATGGACTTCAAAGTACATTTATATACACATGGGATACAATTTGTAATTCTTACATTAGTATCTTTATGATACATTATGCCAGGTACAGTGTCATGTAACTATTGGCTGTAGTTTGGGCTAAAAGATGGAGTTTAGTCTACTTTGTACTCTGCTATTCCATTTGAGTTCATTAGAATTGAAAACCACATGTATGGCTTAACATTGAATGGATCCTGCTGCTTTCCTCTCAAAATGTAATAATTGGGGCATGGACTTCAAAGTACATTTATATACATATGGGATACAATTTGTAATTCTTACGTTAGTATCTTGATGATACATTATGCCAAGTACAGTGTCATGTAACTATTGGTTGTAGTTTGGGCTAAAAGATGAAGTTTAGTCTACTTTGTACTCTATTGCTTAAATCAAATATGCATGTAGGATAGAATTGAAGCTCACTATTAGTTCCATATTATGGAATGATTATGCAACTCAAATGCCAAGAAAATTAAGTAGGAAGCTATCTGTTTGAGATGCTCTTTTTCATTTCTTTTTTTGCAATTTTTCCTGATCTTTTCTTTTCTTTTCTTGTCTTTCTTTTCTTGTTTTTGTAGGAAAAAAGCTCTAATCGGGATGTCAGTAATTAGGTTTATATTCATATTTTCTTTTTCTTTTTTTTTTTGTTTCATTGTTTCCCACATTGTTTCTTAATTTTATAGAACATGCAAGCAAATTAGCCACTTGTTACAATTTATTTATTTGAATAGTACAACTAGATCCTTAACTAAAACAATACGTTTCCAAGCATATTTTCAACAGTTTGCTATGGAAACATTTTTTTTTTTTTGTGAAAATTGGTCTTACACAATTATATACAATATTTTATTCTTAACACAGTCCACGTGCAATGCACGTGGGCATCAACTAGTATAACTAAATGCCAATTTGATAAAATTAAATATCAATTTTGTTTTGATTTAATGAGATGAAATGTTACTTTAGTTTAAATTAAATAAAAGACATTAATTTGATAAAATTAAATATTAATTTTGTGTTGATTTAATGAGATGGGATGTTAATTTAGTTTAAATTAAATAAAGGACATTAATTTGATAATATTAAATTGATCAACCTAAAGGCTAATATAATAAAACTAAAAAGGAGTGCATTGAAATTTCAGAATTGGGAAGAGGTGGTGTTAAAGTTAAGTCTATTTACTGGGGGTGTTATTAAAGTTAAGTCTATTTACAAGGGGTGTGGATAGAATTTACCCTATAAAATACTCAGGGGTATTTCTGTAAATCAATCATCGTCGTTAACGCCGTAACCCGACAATCACTGACTGGGGGTGACAGTTAAATTTTAGAATCGAAAGGCGGTGTTATTAAATTTAGACCTAACTACAGAGGGTGTGGATGAAATTTCCCTTTCAATAATTATCACTAATTTTATATCAATTTAAGCTGTCAAAAGTATATTTGAATGTTCGGCGAACATTTGCAATAATTACCTCCTCTCTAAATATTGTCGCATATGAACCAGAACTGAAATCTTTAACTGCAACTTCAGTGGTTTTGGCTCTGACTGTCAAATCATTCTCAAGCGACAAAACAAATCTAATAGCACAAAAATGAGACTGTTATTTAGAAGACACAAAAAATGATGTAACAAAAATAGACACAGTCACACAACAAGCAGAGAGAGAGAGAGGGGCGATTACCGTGAAACTGGAGGGCAGTAGTGGTGACGGAGGGTGTCGATCTCCCAAAGAGAACTTCCTGTCGAAGTGTTCCATAACACCTTAAATTGGGATGATAAAACCAGTGTCTGTGTATGCATTTTTATGTGCGTGTGCGTGTGCGTGTGCGTGTGCGTGTGCGTGTGCGTGTGCGTGTGCGTGTGCGTGTGCGTGTGCGTGTGCGTGTGCGTGTGCGTGTGAGCACATAATAATATCTACTGACAAACTCAAATCAAATTTATTTTCTTTTTGTGGCTTAGAATACATTCAGGGCCTGGAACCTGATAATCAAAATGTTCATTGTACTAGAGAGGCCTCCCTAGGTCACCAAATCAAGCATAAGTGGAATTACAGACAGGAAATCTCGTGTGTATAACATCAGACCATCATGCCATCAAAATCATTGAAGTTCAACATATGAATATATGTTTTTTTTAAGAAGAGTAAATTTCGTAGCATTCAGAAGAATAGTTCACTCCCAAAGATAAAACATCAACCATACTGGCAACTGAACCAAGTAGACCAACTACCCCATGCAAAAATATTTTATATGCTAGAGAGCCAAATCGTCGTATGTCAACACTGCCAGTTTAGGATGACAAATCCATCTGACCATCCTCACATTTAAAATTAGTTCTTCCAAATAAGTTATTGACTAAGGTGTTCTTTGATAAAACTTAAAGCTAAAAACTGAATGCTGAATTTTAATTTGCAGACTGTTTGGTACGTACTGAAATTTAGATACTTAATTAAACGAATCTGTTTGATAACTTCAGAGCTAACGTCTAAAAATAAATTATAGTTTTATCCTTCCACTCTTCACTTTGAAAATATTTATAAAATATGCATTTATCTAATAAAAAAACCACGAAATATCACTACAAGTAATTCATAACATAAATCATAATCATTATTATCATATTGTAGTCTCATTCACACTCAACAAAAAAAGTAAATTGAATAAATCAATAAATAATTAGTCCAATACAAAGAAAGAATTGAACAATAGCAAATTTAACTAACACAGCATAAAAGAATTGAAGAAATCTGATAAAAAAAAATTGAACAAATAAACTACAAACCAAACAAAGCAAGAATATAATAATAACAAATTGAATAATAGAATAATCGAACAACAAATATTAAAAAAAATATTGAATAAATTAAAAATAGCATAACAGAGAATTGAACAAATATTTGTAGGTGCCCTAATTTAATCATTGTGTGTAAATCTGTGTGATTGTGTGTAATTTATGTGGGTGTATGCGTGTGATTCGGTGTGTGTGCATGTGTGTGTGTGAGCAAGAGAAGATATGAGAAAGAAAGGATTGTGAAACATTTCAGAGTAAAATTGTCATATTGAAAAAATTATAAAAGATGCTCCTCTTGAACGCTTTCAGCTTTCAAAATTAAGGGATCTCCTATTTATATTTTAGCCTATTTTCAAGTAGTACCTAACATTTGAAGAGATTTTAATTTTAGTTATCAAACGGGCTTAATTAGTAAGTGTCGAATACATTCATTTTAAGTGCTGAATTTGAGTTAACAAACACACCGGTGTTTGATAAGTTTATTCAGTACTTAAAATTGAACACATTCGGCACTTTTTCAATTGTGTTTGATTAATTCATACCACTTAATTTAAATTAGAAAACCACATACTTATCTCTTAATGGTGAAAATGTTAATAAAAATTTTATAAACTTCTCATAATTGACAAAGTTTACCCAAAGATAATTTGATCTTAATCCATTTTACACTTCAACTTTCCAATATCAATCATCCAACCACTACCACAACTGTCGCAACCACCAACGCTCACCAATTGGTAATAAGTGAAGTGGCCCCCAAGTATATAATTTCACTTTTCAGTACTTAATTTTCAGTTTTATCAAACACCACTTAACTTGAAAGCTCAGATTGGACGAAGGACTGATTAGGTTCAGGAAAGTGCTTACCCATTTTGGAAGGTTCAAAGTTTTGGCACACACAAGACCAAGGCACGTCTATATGCTTGCGAACACACAAGTTTTATTGCTGCTAACGGATGAAAGATAATGAGCTCTTCACGAGCTCAAAATCATCAATGAATTTCATTTTTTTATCATCTAACATCAACTAGGAAAAAGAAAATCTTATCTAACCCAATCTCCACAAGTTTCATAAACTTCTAAGCAAAGAAGGTAAATAGCATTTTATCCAAAGGTAGAAGCATCACCTAATGCAAAAACTCTTCCACCTACAGTAAAATAGAAAGACAAGTACGTAGTTGAGTTTTCAAAATTTTTTGATGTGTAGGATAATTACCCCGAAATGGAACACATTGACAAGAACTCTAAACTTCACAGATTTCAACTTTTTTTTTTCAATTCTTCATATTTTGTTTATCCAATTTCTAGTAGAAGGCAAAAGAACAAGTAAATTGTGATAATCAAAAAACTGAAGCACAAATTGAACAAAAAACTTACTCATGGCATTAGTTTTTAGAGGATCACTTTCCTCATTTTTAAAATGATCAATGCCTGGCTTGTCACTAGACATATACATGTTGGCACGAGAGAATCCTTCACCATCACCAATCTCCTTTTCTGCTCTTAAAGCATCTTTACCTGTCCCATCACCATCCTGTTCCATATATACAACAATTTACTTCTCATAGAGAAAGAAGCTTTTAATCGATCAAGTACTGTACAATAATGTTTCATTAAATGAATGGAAGTCTTGTTTCTAATCCCACAAAAAAAAAAGTAATGTATAGTAATGTATGCTCTCCATCAGTGATGAGGCGCATAAAAGGTGCCTGATAATCAAGATGCTAAACATAGAAGCAAGCGTCTAGTCAAATTCAAGAAACCACATATGATGGTGAGAGAGTGAAACTAGAGGTGCAACATACTAAATTCCATTTTATCTGACATCTAGGAATTTTCGTTAAAAGTAGCACATTGTACTTCTGACAATGCCTTGATTTCCTAAGCATTTCTTACAGCAAAGCATGCACTTAATTTGAATCTAAATGAATTTCATACAAAGTAAAACAGTAATAAGTTTTTCTTATTCATGGACATGTTTCTGGATCAGTATCACCCTCTGCTTCAAGTTGAGACTTCTTCCTCCAACGAAATCTGTCAGTTTAGGTCATCTTAATTTTTAGCTTAAATAAAAGAAAATGTATTGCTGAAATGCGTTTGACAGGCGAAAAGGAAAGAGACGAAGGAATTAGAGTTTATTTAATGACAAAGTACAAATCATAACCCACATGAAATAATATCAATAATCAAGTAAATCAACCCACATGAGTAGCCCGGTGGTGTTGAATTAGCTTGGGATAAACAGCAGTAAATTCGGACATCTTGAGTTCAACTCTCGACGGTGACTCCCGAACTTAACCAATACATGTGGCTAGCGGGTGATTGTAGATATCTGGTGTTTACTCTGTAGGAATGGGTCCAATATTACCCTATTTTGGAGAGGTCGTCATAAGGAAAGAAAAGTAAATAACCAAGTCAAACCATCAATAGATACTATTTGCTGCAAGACTCTAAGGTGGTTTGAGAGATGTGTGCATTGGTGGCTTTTTTGTGAGTAATAGGGGTTATGCCAAGGACTATGGAGGAGATGTTGTGTAGTTGGAAAGGCAACCCTTTGTTTGATGTGGTCCATTTGGAGGGAGCAGAATAGAAGGCCATTAGAGGGGGCAACGCTCCGACAAACAAGCTTGAACTTTTTATATGTTCCCTTTTGTTTTTTCTTTTCCATTTTTTTTTTACTACTTTGACTTAATGAAGTATACCTACTACCCAGGGCGCCTACAGTTACATTTCTGATTTTTCATTGGGAGCCTAGTTGTTCATATTTTTTGGGTGCTCCTTTTGTATGCATCATGCCTACATGGGTTGCACGCCCTTTGGTGCATTTGATGAAATATTTACTGGAAGAAAGAACAAAAATAAGATCATGGTTAGACCTGGTGCACCAAGCAGTTGATTGAAGGATGTCTCCGCAAAAGGTTGTGAATTAACGCAATAATGACCAATGCTCCGGAAGGTGGAACAGAAAGCGTGAGTCTACTCAATTTCTTAGTAAAATCAGCAGCCAAATATGCAGGAAGAAGAGGTGATTTCAGGCAAGAATCAAGAAGCTGCCCACAAAAAAAAAAAATTTGTAATCAGTAAGAAAATAAGGATTCCCAGAAAGACAAACACGATATACTAAACTTTCACCCCATAATTGTTACACATTGGTGCATCATGATTTACAATTTGTTTAGGCCTCATTTTGGTCAATGCATATGATTTACACCCTTGCCAAAGTAGCAATTTCATAGCCGAAGTGCATTTCAAACAGCCAAATAGAAACAAAAAACACAAGCAGATACTACCGTACATACACACCTCATCTACATGCATACTGTGATATATTTTGAGCTTCCTGAGACTTCCAAGGATTCATTTCAATTTTTCCAGTGATAGATGCAACTCAAATAATTATAGCACTTGACCATGTAGTATTAGGAGGATAGAGAACAACCTTGTCATTATCTAAATGATGATGCCTTCTAAAAGATTGCTTTAGGCATGTTGTTAATTAAAACATCTTCCCTTTAAATCAAAGGTTATAAAGCAAAAAGTATCCCAAGAAAATGTTGTTTCTTCTGAAGAAAGTGCGAGTTATTGTGAAAAATATTTGCTTGATGGTATGCCACATGGGATCAACACGCCAGCTTGAAGAGGGTGTCTCTGGTGATTTTTCTAATCTCCAAACCATGGGACATGGGGACATAGATAGCCAAATTATCACCATGGTTCTTGGACTGCATACCCTATCATCAACTTGAGGAAAAACAAAGTTCATAAGCAGGATGACCACTTAGATATAGATCCTTAGACTCATTTTAGAAAATCCATGTGAATAGAGGAACAAATTCAGAAGTCAGCCGGTAAACTAAATATATGTTCCTTTAATCATTTGCTCTTCCGAGGGTAAAAAGCATCAAACAGTAAATGTGCAAGACACCTACCTTATGTATCCAGAAAGTGTAGAACACCACATTAACCATGTCAGCACATATTGTAGCCTAAAAGTAAAGTGCAGAACACCATATTGCCCATGCCGTGTCCGATTCTCCACACATATTTTTGGCAAAAAGTAAACTGACTAAAAACCACAACTTAATAGGATCCCCATGATTCCATACAAGGATTATATTCATAATAAACTTTTTAAGTAAAACAGCACAGTTTTTCTCAAAACAACTAAAAATGTAAATATTTGAGATTACCTGGAAAAAATTTGCCCGATGTTTTGCCATAAAAATAGAGGGTTCCAACAGTGCATAAAGCTTTTCATAAAAATTGGGATACTCTAGACCATGTTGCGTCATAAGAACATAGAGGCTGTTAAGTGCCATAACACTGATAACACCACCAAGGTCATACGATCGTGTCAAAAAGTCACTGCACATTTATTTAAGCTCTAAGATGATTAAAATTTGACAAAATTAAGAAGTATGAAATCTTTAAGCAGGCAGCAGGTATTTCAATATGTGATTTACCATAACATGATGGGATTAGACAGATGAGGGATAACAGCCTGATGGAGAGTAACAAGAACCTAAGCATCAGAAGGCAATCAAGTCAGAAAACATAACAAACATAACACAGTTTATGCAATGACATGCAGCTAATGACAGACAATGAGTATCTAATTATCTAACTTTGCCTGTCCTTGTTTTTAAATTAAAAAAAAAAAGTAGCTATCCACAAAAAGAGATGATGATATAACTGCCCAAAAATATCAAGATTGCACAACCACTAAAACAATAGTCCAACACAATAAACAACAATTATACAAGCTATGACTGAACTGGTGGAGTCAGAATATTAGAATATGGCACTACCCTAATTTTGAAACATTACTAGATGGTCCAATAAAGGGGTCTAGCCCTCTGTCATCCCCTCCTCCCAAAAAAAGGGGAAGAATCATGACACCCTTGACTTTTGCACATGACAAAAAACAAGTATGGCACGGCAACCCCTACCGGAATTTTTAACTAACAGGTCTTGTTTACCTTATTTCACTGCCAAGTTTGGTAAAATCGGTCAAAGAAAATTAAAACAATAAAAAGACAAAGACAGAGATGGGGGCATCCGGCCAGCGACCAGCCATCCCTGCCTCCTTCCCCCTCAGGCAGCCTTCCCTGACCCCCTTTCCCCCTCTGCTCCTTTCCCCACCCCAAACCCTTTCCTTGAAACCCCTCCCACCATTTCGCAGACCCCACCACCCGACAACCCCATCGAAACCCACCAACACGGTTACAACCCCACTTCTGCCACTAACATCAATACAAACTCCCCGTCTACTACCGAACACGCGCACTCATGCTTCAAGTCACAAGGAACCCCAACAATTTAACCTAAAAAAAATACCAAAACAACAAAACCTAGGGATCCAAGAGATTTGTCACAGCCATTTTACATTTAACTGCTGCGCCAGATGAACATACAAACCACACTATGTTAAACCTCATTAGAAAGTCATGCAACAACAAGTAAAACATGTAATTCATCAGGACAGTAAAGCCAAAGCACAAAAGGAAAAGAACAACTAAGTGTTGGAACATGCAAGGGTAAAGGGAGTTAGTACGACCTCCACTTTGGTTGTAAATCGTAAAATGCGCTCAATTTTAAAGGATATAAAATTGAATATATTTATAAGTTTAATAACCAATGATCAAAATTTCGTTTCAAAACGTCAGAAATTTCCGTTTTCAAGGAGACCAAAACAAATCAGTGATGGAATCGAAATTTTAATATTTCAAGGTATTCTATAATGTTTCGAGATGTTTTATAATAGTTCAATGCATTTGCACAATTGTTTCGGAATGTTTCAAAGTATTTCAAGATACTTTGATATATTTCGACTAATATTTTGGAAAAATGATACTTAAATTTTGTATTTTTTTCATTATGTTTTCGAAACTGGTTGAAACGTTTCCGTTTCCTAGATAACCGAAAGGAAATTTTGATCCTTGTTAATAACATATACTATCCAAAATTATATAAATAACATTTTAACTGACTAATCACTTCGTGAGATGCATACTTGCGAAAGAGATTGAAAGAGAGACATCATTTCATCTTCACAACAGAGATCGAAAAATAGTTAGGATTTTGTCCATTTGAAGAAGAACAAGAAGATTTGAGCAAAAAAAAGTGCGTCATTGGGGCTTTGTCTGTTTAAGATCGAACCAAAGGAACAAATAGGCTATACAAAACATATCGTACGATTTCTACCAATATTACCCACAATTATTTTAAATCACATATGCATAGACACAATTTCTAAAGTCAACCACATTTCAATACAAATTCAATGATCATGGTATCAAATAGGAAATATTGGTTAAATGTAGACAACGTTTTCGATAAGCTGCAAGCATAAAATTTTGCTACCTAGTTCAATTGTTCACAAGTAGGGTGATATTCGAGATGATGTTACTTACAAAATTAAAGAAAAATAGGTCAATTTGTGGAATGTATCTGGTACATCACGTAATCGACGTACACCTCTTAAGCTGAAAGGTAAGTAAAAAAACTAGCTATGTATCATAGTCTAGGAAGCACGGATACTTGAGAGAGGGGTCGTGGCAGTGTTGGATACATGTGTTTGATGGTCAAACCTCGATTGACTTCGATCGAAACCTCTCCAGATCTACTCGAACCTCGATCAACTTCGATCGGACCTCACCCGAGTTTTTTTCTTTTTTTTGGTTTTGTTACTTTTGTGCAATGATTTTGTATTTAGGTTTTAGATTTATCTGATTTGTTAATTTGATTTTGTATTTAGATTTCAAATTTTGTGAGATATTTTGGGATTAGATATTTAGGGGTAATATGATTGTGTTGCTTGTTGTATATGCAATGTTTGCTATGCCTTGTTTGTTATAACCGTGTCCTATATTTTGGAATTTTGTCATATCCCTGTGTCCATAACAATACAGACACGACATCGGTGTCCGTATTCGTGCTTCTTAGATCCTAATGCAATATACTAGGTAACTAAGACAGAACATATTCAGTACATGTAGCAAAACTTTAGATGCAAAGATTGATGTGTAGTAATAAAGAAAGTAAAGTAAATGATTAAAAATGATCATATTCGTGAGTTGGTAAAAGTAGAACCGATATGATATAAATCTAGAAAACACCAACCAAACTAGTTTAGCTATGTCGAGAAATGGGACAAGTAACTCCAAATAAAGGGAAAGCCAAGTGTGAAGGAAGATCAAAGTTAACACGAACAAAGATGGAAAAGAAGAATATAATAAATAGAAATTAAACAAAACAATATGGCTTTAGAAAAAGCATAATAGTAGAACACGGTTCAATTAGTCGCCCTGAATAGTTCGAGAACGAAGCTTAGTTGAGTTGAATGTGAAGTCATAATTATAATTTATAAAGCATTAGTGACTGAACTATAAATCAAGAGCCTAAGCCTAATTCGATTCGGGAAATAAAAAAGCCAAAAATAATACAATCTTTTCTTTTTTTGCTGGGTTACCATATTTCAATCATTTAATAACAATAAATACAATCCTGAGAGAGGAACAACGAGTGTTACCTCCTTATACACATCAAGAGGAAGCGGCAAGCTAAGAAATGATATCCACGCTTTGGTAAACTTTAATTTCATCTTCTTGCCAACATTGGCTCGAGGCAGAACCTGAAGATAATAGGATATCAAATAACCCAATACGTTTATTCTAGGTGCAAAACAAAGCTATTTCAATAACTAATTTAATTTCAATTAAACATCTACATGAAAATCCTTCTTCATAGTCATTTCATGAAAATCCTTCCGGTAAAGCATGAAAAAAACTTGAGATACGTCAACAACTTAAAATTTACATTATTGGCAGCTTTTTTTGTCGTCTTCTGTTTATCTTCTGCTTTAAGAAGCTCAGAATGCTCTTTGTCATTGCGTTCTTTAATAAAAATGCCTAATCCATAAAAGAAATAAGCATACATAAGATTGTGGCCACCAACAATAAAAGCATTGATAAAGATGCAGAGAAAAATAGGACCAAAGGAACAGGAATTAAAAAAATATAAAGTTCATGCTGAAAGTAATCCAAACAAGTGTAGAAGTTCCCTTAGGTGAAGAAATCATGGATATATAAAACATGAGGTACGATTTCCTAACGAGCCAAATTAGAGTCATTAGACGGCATGAGGCCAGATGTTACTTGGATCGTGGGTCGTTTTGGTACGTGGTATAGGTACAAGTACGCGGTACTACACTTTCTTAGGTAAGTGGTACGATGGAAGTAGGCTTAGTTGGTATGCTATTTTGGGTCGAAATTCGTTTTGGAATTTTTATCTAGACCATTTTCACTATTATACAACATTATTTATGATAGAATAGAACATCCCTCGGCTATTTTTGGGAATATTTTCAACAGAAAAAAAAAAAAGATTGTTGGTCAGGTCGGAAAGAATCCAAAAAGCACAAGAACTACGCTATTCACATAACTTAGAATACCTTGAGGAGTCCCTGTTAAAGGAATACCATGAAGTTCTTGAACAGGAGGAACTTCCCATGGTACCAAAAATCTAGGTCTAAATGGATTACAATTGGGGATAGGAACACGAGATTCTTCCACATCTCAACAATTATTAGGAGGAGGAAGAACAGACCTCAATCCCTTAAGAATAGCCGAGGGGATTGGCTGACTGATCAAACACAAATTGCTAATGAAATTGTTAGATATTTTAAAAACTTGCTTGCTAATGAGGACCCATATAACTGGGTGGGGATTAATCCAAGTTTCCAGGCTAAACAGTCCCAAACTGAGAAGAACTTAATGGAGTTAACTGTCACTCAAGATAAAATTTGGAATATTGTGAAAAGGATGAAGGGTTTTAAAGCACATGGGCCAGATGGTCTCCAGTCACATTTTTACAGAAATACTGGGGGATAATGGGGAAGTCAGTGTGTCATTTGATTAGGGATGTTTTACATAATTGTGAATTCCCCAAGGAGTTGAATACTACTTGGATCACTCTTATTCCCAAGATTGATAACCCTACCTTGGTATCACAATTGAGACCCAGTAGCCTATGTAATGTGTCGTATAAAATCCTAACAAAGGTTTTGGTCAATAGAATAAGGCCCTTCTTAGATACTCATTAGCACTAACCAGAGTAGCTTTATCCCAGGGAGGCAAACCCTTGATAATGTTGTCATTACTCAAGAAGTTGTTACTTCTACGAGGAGGAAAAAAGGTAAAGTTCGGGAAATGATCATTAAAATTGACTTAGAAAAAGCCTATGATAGAGTTAATTGGTCCTTTTTGTGTCAGACACTAAGGATTTTGATTTCCCCCAAGTCCTGGATTGACATCATCATGCGTTGTGTCACATCATACGTTGTGTCACAGGTTCCTCACTGGATATCCTCTGGAATGGCTCTCCCCTTGAACCCATAGTTCCTAAAAGAGGGCTAAGACAGGGTGATCCACTGTCACCCTATCTGTTTGTGCTTTGCATGGAGAAACTGGGGCAACTCATTAACCATAGAGTTCATCAAGGTCTCTGGAAAGGGTTGAAAGTTTCTAGAAATAGCCCATAGATATCACATCTCCTCTTTGTTGATGATATCTTGCTATTCTCTAAGGCTACAACCCAAGACTGTGAAATGATTAGGGAAGTCCTAGATACCTTTTGTAGCATTTCAGGGCTCAAAGTTAGTCTCTCCAAATCAAAAGTGTTTTTCTCCCCAAATGTTGGCAGGTCAGAAGCTTCAAGGATTAGCAGGATCATTGGAATGGCCAGATCTAAGGATCTTGGCAAGTACCTTGAAATCCCTATCCTTCATGGTAGGACCTCAAGGGACCATTATAATTACATTATTGAAAATGTTCAAAAAATGACTAAGTGGTTGGAAAGTTAAAACTCTGTCTATGACTGGGAGAGCTACCCTCATCCAGTCAGTGACTTCTGCGGTCCCTAACTGTGTAATGCAATCTTCTTGGCTACCTCAAAGTACATGTGATACCCTGGATAGACTAAATATGAATTTTCTTTGGGGGGCTATGAGGAGAAGAAAAGAGTGCACCTTGTGAAGTGGAACTCTATGTGTAAACCAAAAAGCTTAGGAGGGTTTGGGCTAAGGAAAAGCAGGCAGAATAATATGGCCCTAATTTCAAAGCTGGGGTGGAAAATTAAAATTAACCATAAGTCCCTCTGGGTTGAGGTCAGTAAGAGTAAGTATTTAAGAGAAAACCAAAAGGGCTGGGTGGGTAATTCTAATGCCTCTCCTATTTGGAGAGCAGTTCTTAAAACTCTGGACATGTTAAGTAAAGGAATGAAGTGGATATTAGGGAATGGAACAAGTATTGCTTTTTGGACTGATTGGTGGATAGGTGATGGTCCACTCCAGCAAACGCTCCTCGATCCCCATTCCATCAATCTAGAAACAACAGTTGTGCAACTCATTGATCAGCAAGGTAATTGGAGATTGCAAGAGGCAGGTATGCTCCTCCCCCAGAATATTCATGATATACTACTCTTTGCTCCCATTCCTTTGACTCCATTAAACCCTGATTCCTTATGTTTCCTTATGTTGGGGCTTGTCTAGTAATGGGACTTTCTCAACCAAATCTGCTTACCAGTCTTTGGTTAGAGAAGAGTCTGAAGGCAGGTTGAATTTTAATTGGGATTGGTTATGGAAAGTCAAAATTCCCCAAAAGCTAAAATATTTCTTGTGGCTGGTACAGAGAGACAGGATTCTATCCAATCAGCTAAGAGCCATAAGGAATATGATTGAAGATGGATCTTGCACCAGATGCATGCTCCATCAGAGACCACACTTCACATACTTAGGGACTGTCCTAAGATTCAGAGTATTTGGAGGGCTGTTCTTGAGGCACAAAAGTGGCACTCTGATAAATCTCTGAATCTTAAGGATTGGATCCTTAAGAATGTTAAGGTCAGAAGGAGGAGTTTTTGGAACAACACTGAGTGGCCTCTTCTTTTTATTTGCATCCTCTGGTCAATCTGGAAAGCAAGGAACAAGGAATGCATTGACAACTTAATTACGGAGCCAAATGTGGTGATTCAAAATGCAGTGAACTACTCTAAGGAAATCATGAGAGCCTTCTCAGTGGATTCAATTCCACGCAGACTTATTAGGTGGTCCTTTCGCTTTGCAGGATACCTAAAGCTTAATATTGATGGCTGCTCTAAAGGGAATCCTGGATCAGCGGGAATAGATGGAATTATTCGTGATGATCAGGGCCACTAGATCGTGGGCTTTTATGGGAAACTGAATGAGATGACAAGTTTACTAACGGAGCTTTGGGCACTATTTAGAGGCTTGGAACTAATTACGGAGCTTGGAATGTCTAAAGTTAAGGTGGAGACAGATTCCTACAAGGCCTTCTCTCTCCTCACTAACCCTCAGGTGACTACGCACCCCAATAGAGTGCGAGAGGGAAACCAATGTGTTGACACCCTTGCAAATTTGGGGGAAAGACAGAGCGATCATTTTGTTGAGCTGTAGACTCTCCCCTTGGAGCTTTGTTTTTTGTTTGAAGCTGACCTTGTTGGTACAGCCTTTGTTAGAGACCCCTGGGCGTCCTCTGTTATTTTCTTTGTACAAAAAAAAAAAAAGAATAGAACATCCATAAACATAACGTCAATTACCATTTATCTTAAATTTATGCTCGATTTTTTATTATCTAAAACAACATATAATTATAAATTTATATACACGTGGTCAATTATTATGTATTTTATATTTGTGTTACATGTTCCAAAGCGAATCAATTTAGGTTAGTATTACAAATTGGGATCATACATTTTTGTGATTTAGATCGCGAACCTACCTCATTTAGGATCGATATATCCAGATCGTAAGTCATCAAGGGTTTAGTGAATTTTGGTAATTAAGCGACTCATAATCCTCATTTGTCAAATTGTCAAGAAAAGAAAGATGAATTAAATCAAAACTAGGAATTATAATCATACACACACAATTGCCACATTAGCTGTGGATTTAGACAGACCCAACACAATGTCTGCATCTGATGTACCGTTCATACATAATCGTTATTCAGCACTCCATGTGCCATTATGCCACCCAAAAAATTCCACGTTCTCTGAATTTGTTCAGGCAGGCCAAACAAAGGAGAACAGTTGCATTTTCGTGTCCTAAGAACAAGCTAGAGGCCACAATGGACTACTACCAACAAATCACGTAAAAAAAAAAAAGAATGGTAATGCACAATTGGGCCATATAGTTATAAAATGATGATGACAAATCAAGACAAGCTTCAAGACTCTAGGCAAAAGGAGTCACCTGACCCATTCAACATTTGGTATTCAGACTTTTCGTCGAATGCTTCTAGGATTGGGATACGTGATAATATATTATGTATCTTGTGAATAGAAAGCTCCACGCTGCAACAAACAGCAGATTATGGTGCATCATAATTTCACTATATGAACCATATAAAATCACATAAGTCCAATAAGACAGACACAAGTAAGCACATACAAAAATTAAAAAGGAAAAAAGTTGGTGAACGGTAGATCTTTAATGTCATTCACGTTTAAACAATGGAAAATCGAAGCATGTTTGAGAGATAAACCAGAAGATCAATAGACAACATCAAAGCACGGAATGGAACTGGCATTTTACCTGTAGAATGCAGTATTTTATCTACGAGTAAAAAGCAATTATTTCTGTCCTGTCCTCCAACTCAGATGTCTTGCTATTGCTACTTAGAAACTACTAATTTGCCCAAGGGAGATTAAGCTGTGAGAATCGTGTTGAAGCCCAAATGGTGCCCATCAACAAATCTAGGTCTGTCACAGTAAAAATCTGAGAAGTGGTATCATTTGAAATTATTAGCTGATAATGAATTCGTAACAGCCAAGCCGAAAGTTTAAAAAGCATTTTCTGCAGGCACCCTCACATTTAAACCTCCGGCCCCAAATTGGAACCCTCACATTTGAACTCAACAAAGTTTATGTTACCAATTTTTCAGAAGCCTAAGAGGAAAACTCAACAATTGCCCTAAGCAAAACCTAAAAAGTAATCAAAGACCCTAAAAGCGTAGTTTTAAAACCCAGCCCAACATCAACCCGGGGAAGGGATCAGATTAATGGATTACTGGTTCAACCGTTGAGTCACGGGTCGAACCGGTCATATAATAAAAAATAATTATAAATAGACTAAAAAATCACAATAATTATGAAAATAGAATGCTTAATTTATTAGATCAAACAAAAATCCCAAAATCATCAAACATGTATCCAATGCATTCAATTTCATATACAACTTGTAAAGTTAAGTATCAAAACCAACAACCCACAATTAATTGAAATAGGCCAAAATTTATACAAATAAAAATCAACTAATTCTGAAACATAATAGCAAAAGCACACTAAGAGGGAGAGAGAGAAACGAGTCAAAGAATCTCAGCTGAGTCGAAGAATCTGTTGTGAGCCGAATATCTGCAATAATCGAAGAATCGAGTCGAAGAATGTGAGCACCTCGAGTCTTCGATTGAGTGATGTGCTATTGTGCAGAGAGAGAGAAAGAAAGAGAGAGGGGGGAGGGAGAGATGGGGTGGGGTGACCAGTAGCCTCGTCAAAGTAGAGGAGAGAAGCAAAGGCAAGATAAATGAAATTTGGGCAAAAATGCCCTAGAACCTTCTTTTATAGCATTTGAATCAAACCGTCTGGTTTGTTCTAAACCGTCCGGTTCAGCGATTTTGTTACAAAATCGCCGGTTCAGCAGGTTTTGTCCGGTTCCTTTGCTCGAACGATCCAATAGCTAAATCTGACCGGTTCAGGCTACAGTTCACCACGTCAACTGGCCGGGCCAGGTCAGGTTTTAAAACACTGCCAGAAAGAAAAACTGCATACCAATACTTGCTTATGATCATCGTATTGCAAATAGGAAGATGGGGACGTATAAAATTTACACCATAAATATACATACATGTAAATATGTCACCATATGAGCCAAGAATTGAAGTATTCATATTCAGGACTTAACACTCACCCCGGGTGGACACAGGGGTGCAAGCACACAGTTACCCCCTGTGATAATGTTCGGGTAGTAAAGAATTGAATGACATTCTTCAGTCATAAGTTAAATTAATCTGATAAACTCAATTTACTACTAAATGGGCCTCATGGAATACAGCAGCTGTATCCTGGTCCCTTTCTAACACTACCATGGGATAAAAGTTTTGAAACCTACCAGATTGTTTTGTGTATATTTGTGATCTGCTCATTCTTCTCTGATAGAGATAGTCAGATAGGAGACTATTTTATAAATTAACTTCAAGGTTTAGATTATTAGACAGGTACATACTGGTAGAAGCAAATCCAACAAGATATTGGCATGGCTTTGACAAGCTGAATAATATATTCCCCACAAAATTGCAGGTCCACTCAATAAAAATCAATGATTTGACTGCAACACTATCATGAACTGCTATGGTGGAATCTATTGGTTGGCCGAGTATTTTTTGCAAATAAAACAAAGTACACTTATGGTCAACAAGAACATAATGATCATTACAATATTGTTCACAGCTTAAAATTAAATTCTGTAAAAAAAAAAGATTACTGTTTATATGTTTGCATAGCAAAACACAAGATAGCAAAGACAAGAGTTGGGGAAAAGAAAGCACACTTGTATAGACCATACTGACCTTGCGCTTGACCAACTCTCATTGTCAGCATCTGGACTCACACTTCTGTTATCTTATGAGGGTAACAAATAATCAAGATAAATTAAGAGAAAAAAGGTTGATGACTCAGTGAATGGTAATACGTAACAAGTATTCATCTAACAACACCTTAAAACTCACAAAATAAAACTAGTAAGGGGCAAGGCAGCAAACTACCAGGGATATTTTTTGCCTCCAACGATCGAGCTAGCTTTTCCAGGTTGATGTAAGTAAAATAACTGTAAAGTAACAACAGTTATTCCATATATGAATAATGAATCAATAGATGACAAAATTTTGCCTCAAACAAATTGCCTTCGCTTATCAATTATTGCTTGAAAAATCAAATTCATGTTTGAGATGATTGCTTACCAGGTAAATTTCAGAAGACAATTCATGTGATTAAATGAAAAAAAATCCCCAAGTACATTAAATTTCTCTTTAAGAAAGAAACAACAGAAAACAGAACAAATAACATGCAAACATGTACAGACACAGAGTATGAGATTCAATGGGATCTAAGGGAAGCCAGCAAGATAGCAATCCAGTGTCACCAAGAGACAACAACTGCAGTCATTGGAGAAGATAGAAACATAAATTATCTTTTATCCAGATACTACGTTGATCAAGAAACTTGTGGCATCCCCTGTTATAGATATAACCCATGATAGGGGCTCCAAAAATGAAAATATTGGCTCACAAAAGGGTGTAACCTTAAGTAGTATGAACAATAAGATACATAAATGAACCTTCAACAACATCGACTCGTTTATTCAGGAACGTTACTTAAAGATAAAAAGAAAACTATGAAAGCACTCGTGAAGAAAGATGGTATTATACCTGACATCAATGTACTTCAAATATTTTGATGCAAGCAAATCTAGCAAACTATCATCAACCCCCAACATGGAGTGAACCTGCAAGTGCAAAACAACATGAAAAACTACAATAGAACAACAAGCCTATTATTTATATTTATCCAACACTCGCATAAGCATTTTTTTTTTTTTTTTGGTGACAAGAAACACAAACAATAAAACTTACCCGGAAAGAAAACAGAAATACTAAATCACAAACGGAGTATGCATAAGACCAACCGTGAAAAAGGGAAGTACGAACTAGTAAAATCTTGGATGCGTCTGAGGAGAGAAAAGGGAACTTACAATACTGTGGAGAAACTTGTGGTAAACACCAGAATGAAACCTTCCCCCATTCCCTACCCTCACAAACTCCATTAACGTATCCAACACAACTTCCTGATCGAGTGATTTCCATACCAGAAAAAGAAAATTTTATATATTGTAAAAATAGCATATAACAATGAATGAATTAACTGATGGACGAAATTGTAAAGAACAAGCTTACGCGTAGAGTTCCTTCGCATTGCGAAGATATTGTAATGTCAATAAGGGATTGGACAAAGTCGTCGAACTTGGAACGAAGCCACGTACGGTAGATGAACTCGGGGTCGGGATCTTTTTGGACGGAGCTGATGGAAGGCTTAGAGGACGAAGATGGGAGGTTGGGGAGGAGTGGGATAAAGAATGACTGGAGGGAGAGGAGAGACTCGAGGACGTATTGTGGGGGAGAAGATGGGTTGATGAATGTGAGAAGGAGAGGTAAATTGTTGATGTGGGCTCTGGAAGAGAGAAGTTGATGACCTAGGGTTTTTAGGTCAGATAGCGTGTATTTATCTTTCTTCTTTTTCTTCTGTGAGGGGATGGAAGCCATTGCTATTGTTACTGTTGGGATGCGTGTGGCTCGGGGCTTCGAAGAGAAGGCGGCGAGAGAGGCGAGAGTCTCTGAGACTCGAAGAGGAGGAGGCGCTAGGGATCAATCGACTAAGAAGAAGAAGAAAGAGGCGCGAGTCTCTGAGACTCGAAGAGGAGGAGGAGGATGCGCTAGGAATTTTAGGATTTTTTTTGCACAAATTAACATGTATATATTTTTTACTTGCCCAAAAAAAAAAAAACATGTATATATTTTAAAAAAAATTATACACGTGGGTCGGGTCGGGTAGGAGTACAAAAATTTTGTGGCTATTTCGCATTCTTACCAGAAAAACCAAAAATCCTTTCATTAGCCGGCCAATTTTTACGAAACCGATCAATCAGGTTGAGTAGGGTTGAAATTGGTCGGGTATTGGAAAATTTGAATACTCCTATTTGAAAGATTAAGTCAACAAAATAAAATTTAAATTTAAGTCGAAAAGTGTAGTCCATCTCACACATACACGTTCTAAATGACGGAGAAAAATGGTTAACACTTGGATAAAAAAATATAATAAGTATATCTCTTCTATAAATAAAAATAAATCAAACACATTTTCTATTTTTCTCAAACTAGATTTTGTTCCCATTTAAATATAAAAACACCAACCAATTAAATTGTTTATTTTCATAAAAGATCCTCAATAAAAAGTAATTAATATATAAAAAAATTTCAATAAAGTTATTATCAGGAAAAATAAAACACAATAAAATAGTAGGTGAACGTTACATACATAAACAAGTTAATGATCATAAAAAAAAATAATTCAATAACAAGGAATTACAAATGTATACTGATAGTCAATCATGTAATACCATAATTTTTATGAACAACATACAAAACAAATAAAAATAACATAAAAACAGTAATAAAACAATAGATTGTATCCCAAAAAGTGCGAGTCAAGCAAGAGATAAGAAAGATAAACAGATGTGCAGATTTGTTTGCTAAAAAATGTGTACTTAGTCAAGATGATCTATATACATTTACAATTCCTATGAATTATACTATTGAACAGTTGTATGCAGATAACATGTGTATTAAATAACACATATGTAATGTTTAATATATCTTAGATGCTTAAATTACTAAAAAAAAAAAAAGTATGTCACACCACGTTGTAACATTGAACATTTTTATTATGACAGTACCTTATAACAGTCTACACATAATTTGACAAGTTAAAAAAATGCATAAAATATAAAATAAAACATATATTACATTTAATCATTGCGTATCATGCAGTAATCAATTTGTCTTATTTAATCGGTTTCATAGACAAAGATTCGATAGTGAGGGATTAGTAGAGACTATAATTGTTGCAAGATGAGCAAACACTTCGATCATTTGGATGGAAGGAGCCACAGCAGGGCCCGCCTTAGGGCCCAACCATTAAAATAGTCACTTACAACCCCATTGGGGGACGCCGACACCAGAAGTCAGTTACCCACTTGCTCACCATCAAGCAGGATCGGAATGAAAGCTTGAGGAGCTATCTCACTCGTTTTAACGAGGCTCTCCAGATCGAGGAACCAGACAATAAGATGAACATAGCCGCCTTTATCGCAAGTCTGCGCTCCTCCAATTTCATGTTCTTTGTCATAAAAAAGCCACCATCCAGCATACTCGAGTTGCTGTCAAGGGCACAAAAGTACATAAATGTCGATGATATCACTAAGGTCAAACGAGGTGAGTCATCCCACGGGGCGAGAAGAGAAAGGACACCCGTGAGGACAAACGGGAAGTAGTGAACAAAAGGAATAGAACAGAGAGAGTCTCTGTCAAGGACCACCTTGGTCCCCTGCCTCTGAGAGAGCAACAAGCATTTACGCCACTCAATGCTTCTGTGGAGTATATCTTGTTCCAAATACAAGATGATCCTACAGTACGCTAGCCAGAGAAGATGAAGACCGCCCCGAATCGTAGGAACCCGAACAAGTACTGCCTCTTCCATCATGACCACGGTCATGATACTGATGACTGATTTGATCTTAAAAGGCAGATCGAGGAACTCATACATCGTGACTATTTTGTGGCAGTAAGTTGCTGGCAGAGGACAAGACCCATCGCCTGACAAGAACCAGAATGACAGAGAGTGCCAGCAGCCCCCTCGGAGAAATCCAGATGATCTCCGGAGGGTTTGGAGGAGGAGGTGACACCAACTCAGCCAGGAAGGCATATGCTAAGAGTGCTAGACAGGCGGAGTCAAATGATCCTCGCCCGATGAAGACGCCTCGACACAATGAGGAAGAGGTCATCTCATTCTTAAACAAGGACCTCGAGGGGATTCAACACCCATATGATGACCTTTTATTGTTAACCATGATGGTGGCCAACTACCAAGTCAAGAGAATTCTGGTGAACAACGGCAGCTCTGCTGACATCCTGTTTGCACCAGCTTATGAAGGACTTCATCTAGGTAGAAAAAGACTGCAGCCCATTAGAACGCCCCTCATCGGATTTTCGGGTGAGAAAACTTATCCTTTGGGTTCCATCACCCTGACAGTCACAGCAGGTACAACACCAAAAAGCTCCACCATCATGGTAAACTTTATAGTACTAAACTGCCCCTCTGCCTACAACATCGTACTTGGACGTCCTGCACTCAACACTTTAAGGGCAGTGTCGTCCACCTATCACCTTGTTCTTCGTTTCCCAACCATCTGTGGGACGGAGAAATTAGAGGAGACCAAATCTCTGCCAGAGAATGCTACGTGGCCTCTTTAAGGATCAAATTCCAAGAGGCCCTCTGAGTGGAAGTGCTCGACCATAAGGATGACAACACACTAGAAACGGGGAAGCCTTGACCCATTCATGGGATGCCGAACACCTGAAGAGACATTATTAGGGTACAAGCCTGGTGGCTCATATTTTATTTGTCATTTGTCATTTTAGTTGATTTATTTTGTTATTTATTATTAATTATGAAATAAAACTTTACAAAGATTACTGTGTGTACAACTGTTTTTCTTTCATTCCATAAAGTTTGTAAACAGCTTACAAAAGTCAGAACATGACCTAACAACAAGGTAGACAAAAAGATAAAAGTCGTCATACTCCCGACGATCAGTCATTGCTCCCTGAGCCACTATCATCAAGGCTCTTCCCATCACCATCAACCCCCTTAGTGCCTTATATGGGACTAAGCCAGATAAATGAATAGTATGAAAAACTGTCAAGCTCTTCATAACCATAAATAAAGGCGTCTGCAATGGCCCTCTCAGCAGCCTCTCTCCTCATCTCCATCTCAATGAAATGAGTCTCTGCAACGGCAGCCCTCTACCGAGCTATACGTAGCTCGGCCTCAACTCTTGCGGTCCTCTCACGGGACGCTCGTAGCTCTGACTCTGTTCTCGCACAGGTAGTCTCCTTATAAGCTTCTGCCACGACAGCCCTCTCCCGAGCTATACGTAGCTCGGCCTCAGCTCTTGCGGCCCTCTCACGGGATGCTCGCAACTCTGACTCTGCTATCGCGCAAGTAGTCTCCTTATAAGCTTTTGCCACTACAGCCCTCTCCCGAGCTATACGTAGCTCAGCCTCAGCTCCTGCGGCTCTCTAACGGGATGCTTGCAGCTCTGACTCTGTTCTCGCGTAAGTAGTATCCTTATAAGCCTCTGTCACGACAGCCCTCTCCTGAGCTATACGTAGCTTAGTCTCAGCTCTTGCAGCCCTCTCATGGGACATTCGCAGCTCTGACTCTGCTTTCATGCAGGTAGTCTCCTTATCAGCCTCTGTCACGGCAGCCCTCTCCCGAGCTATACGTAGCTCGGTCTCAACTCCTGCATCCATCTCACGGGACGTTCGCAGCTCTGAATCTACTTTCGTGCACGTAGTCTCCTTATAAGCCTCTGCCATGACAGCCCTCTCCCTAGCTATATGTAGCTCGACCTCAGCTCTTGCGGCCCTCTCACGTGACACTCGCAGCTCTGAATTTGCTCTCGCACAGGTAGTCTCCTTATAAGCTTCTGCCACGACAGCCCTCTTCCAAACTATACGTAGCTCGGCCTCAGCTCTTGCGGCCCTCTCACAGGACGATCGCAACTCTGACTCTGCTCTCACGTAGGTAGTCTCCTTTATAAGCCTCTGCCACGGTAGCCCTCTCCCGAGCTATACGTAGTTCGGCCTCAGCTCCTGCGTCCCTCTCACGGGACGTTTGCAGATCTAACTCTCCTCTCGTGCAGGTAGTCTCCTTATAAGCTTTTGCCACGACAGCCCTCTCTCGAGCTATATGTTGCTCGGCCTCAGCTCCTGCGGCCCTCTCACGAGATGCTCACAGCTCTGACTCTGCTCTCACGCAGACAGTCTCTTTATCAGCCTCCAGCTTTGCAGCCCTCTAGTGGGATACCAAAAATTTCGGTCTCAAGAGGCGCGGCTCTCTCATGAGCTACCCTCAACTGCTCATCAATAGTCTTTCAAAGCCTGCCTCTCTTTTGCCAGATCACTAGATGTCTCTCCAAGCGTGATCGTCCTTGAAAAAAGGCAGGAAAAAATAGCAGCCACCTATAGGCATTCAAAAAGTAGAACATAAGGAGGCGGGTACAAAATCAAAACCTCTCTGATAGCCCCAGGAGTCACAGACCTCCAAAGCCGCTCCTTGACCAAATTCACGTTGAAGCATGGACACCAAGCCACAAGGAGGGCAGCTATGTGGAGCTACAGTTCCCGTAGAAGACCGCACTGGAGTCTTAACTCCCATAGCGGTACAAGGGCTAGCTATGGTACACACGGAAGTCACAGTTTGGGAAAGAGGTGGGGCACCACCGGATCCCGCTCCCGGAAAGCAACCTGGCCATAGGACGTCGGTCAAAAAGCACTGGGGGCATCAAACCTCACCTTCTTGCAAGGAGGGGAAAACGCCACCCTAAAAACATAAAGAGCCTCCACCATTGTTGTATCAACAGGGCGCCTGTAATTAGAGACAAGGTCAATATAAAGAACCAGTATTGAGAAAACGGTAAAGAGAAAACAGGATTAGAGAAAGTGGGTTTGCCTTCTACCTAGCCAAACGACATCATAGTCTCTCTCTCTGGCAAAACCCAGAACACCAGCCCGCTGCCCATGAATGCCTGCCAGGGTTAACTTCCCACCGCCGTTGGTTTCACTAATTTTGTAATACTCCACCTAGCGCCGGTGCCAGCACCCAGCTTCTCAGCGCCAGTAGTAGAGCTTGCGCGTGCCAGGCGCTGTGTTACTAGAGCATCTTGGCGTCGCCCAGCCTTGACTTCGTTGCCCAGACCACTACTCTAAGGCGTCACCCACTCGCGTCGCCCAGTCCACACCAAGGCATCACCCAGTCTACTCCAAGGCGTCGCCCACTCCAAAGGCGTTGCCCAATCAACTCCACTAAGTACGTCGCCTATATCCCAGCACCAGTGCCAGTGCCAGCTGGCACCCTGCACCTGCAAGGCATCGCCAGCAGGCCCTTCTATGCCATGGGCGTCGCCAGCAGGCCCTTCTACGCCATGGTCGTCACCAACAGACCCTTCTATACCATGGGTGTCGCCTGCCCAGCCTTCTCCGGTGTCGCCTGTGACTGGCGTCGCCCTACCCAGCGCCCAGTCAACATCGTTGGCACTTGGCGCTATGCTCATCATTGCCCTGGCGTCGCCACCTCCCATGTGCTGCTCACCTCTTTCACCGAAGAAGCCTCCATAAGCGCTATGGGCGCCGCCAGCATTTCCACCCCCATGGGCGTCTCCTGAGGCATGTTAAGCGTCGCCTTTGCCGTCCTGGGTGCCTCTTTGGGCGCTGCCTGGCTTGCCTCCTCTGGCGCTGCCATAAGGATCCCTGAGCGTTGGCCTTGGCTTCGCCATGGCATCGCCTCGGGCTTCACTTGGATTTGTCGTGGCGTGGCCCAGGGCTTTGCTGAATTAGCCTAAGCACCTAATTCTGCCTACGATCCCCTTGACAGCCTTGCTTGTAGGCAAGATCTTTATCTCTATCTTCCTTGAAGCTCCCCGCAATCTATGAATGAAAAGGTTGCTTAGCTCAGAGAAAATGAGAATAATAAAAAGGTGGAGAAATGGATAGTCTTTTAATAGGCTACATATATAGTGATCAAAAAGGCCATCCTCTGATGAGAAAGGGGTTTTTTGGCTACTAGGTCTAAGGGAAACCCAACAAATGAAATTTGATATCATTACAATGGATGCCCAACAATGGAGTTATCGAACGAGAAAAGATGTGTCATGAATGAAAAAGGATGAAAAGCTGAAGGAGCTATCGTGGAGAGCAAGGTATTCGGTTTGCCCAGATGAAGAGCTTGTTCATGCCCCCAACCCCCTTTTCGGTCACAACTGGGGCTTGGGGGGCAAATGACGAGCCCAGATCTAGCTGGGTTAGGCCCAATCAATTAAGTAAGTCCAAATCAACTGAGAAGCAGGTCAAGCCCAGCTTATGACCTCAACCCAGTCCAGAGTTCAAGAGGTCCAGGAGGATTAGCGCATGTGGGGAACAATCATCAGGATACCCATTCTCCTAGATGAAGATAATCTTTAATTGTACTTACGTTTTGTAGCTATCCTCCTTGAAGAACTAGTACCTTTACCCTCACATCACCGCCTCACCTAAGGGTTTGGTGCCTATAAATTGTAAGCTCCCTCTATATGAGAGGGCACCTCTGTACACACCCCTCACATAACTTTTTCTCTCTCCTAGCTATCATACCTCTCCCGGAGCTAACCTTTGCTCTTTTTCTCTCTCTCACCTTACTTCATTAATAAAGGTTCTCTGGCCACCGTTGCCGTTTCCCGGAGTCGAGTAGATCACCCTGACCGAACAACTATATATCTGTGTGTTGACCCAAAATTTACTTTTTTGCCATTGCTTGCTTTATTAATTGTTTCATTAAGTCCCTTGCATCATTCACTCGACTGTTGATTGCGTATAAATCTATTTTATGCATCATCAATACAAAAGAAGAAAACTTTTGTATTTTCATGAGTAATACTAATGAATCACACGAGAAAGGTTATTTTCAATTTATGAATTTTTATTTTTATTTTTTGAATCTAATCAATTAATTTGCTGTGCTTTTTTAACGGTTTGCCTAGCTTGAGGTTTTGTCCATCGGTGGGATAACATTTTTTATTAATGTGTTTATGATAATTTTTATGCATACTCCCATCCCAAAGGGAAAAAAAGAAGAAATCATATACATGATGTGCCAAAATAATAACTACTTATTAGTTTTCCTTTACTAAATACTCCACGGTAAATTTTTGTATAGTTTTTTATTTGTACATTGATTTATCATTCAATTTTATCATTTAAATGTCATAGAATAAAAAGTACGTTCCCAGACACCTGCTCAAAATTTTAATCTTGAACAATAAATGTATATAATTTTTAAAGATAAAAAATATAAATATAAATTATAACTTAAATTGGAAATCTAAGGGGTCGTTTGGTTCGCATTTTTATTCCATATTTTTGTTTTCTTTTTTTGGGTTAAAAAAACAAAAATGTGTTTGGATTTGTATTTGTATTTTATATAAAATAAGTTATTTCGGAAACAAGGCCCAAAAACAAGGAACAAAAAAAAGATGTTATCATAAACAAGAATAACCGAAAACACGCGCGCATGCACAACCTCTGTTAATGAGATCGCTTTCTCTCCAAATCCTGTCGAGATCTTAATTATTAAATGGCCAAATGTTCATGGGATTTTCGGTACCTTCTCCTCGCAGCCGGTATCGCATTCATCTACATCCAGGTCAGTTTATTGCTTCCGTTCTTCGAAAATTAATTAAATTTATACATTATATTCTATATATGTGATGTAAATCCAACTTGTTGATCACTTTACTGAACTATATGGTTCCTTTCGATTTGTTTAGAGAGTGATGAATGTTGTATACGTCGTGATGGGTCCTCGGAAATCAATCTCCCAGGCCCGAATGGATTAGGCTCTTTCTATGATTTTATGACATGGGTTTCAGTGAATTTGAAGTTAAGCAGCGGTAAACAAACAAATGTGAGTGGTTCACCCAAACCAAAGGACTTGGGCTACGTCCACTATAATGGAGGCTCTTGCTCCTAGGTTGTGTATATTGATTTCAACTGTTTACAAGAGGATTACTGGTTCTGGACCAGCAACTCTGTTCTCCGTTTTTGCTGTCCTAGGGTTCTTGGCGAAAGAAAAATCGGCTAGAAGACGGGGAAGAAGGTCCAAGAAGTCGATCCCCTCTCCTCCTTTTACTGTTCTATTTATATGGTGTCTGCCCCTAGGGTTTCGTTGTCCCTGCTCTTCCTTCCCTTGATCTTGTGGGGACCGTTCGTCCTTTCTCTGCGAGCCACTCAGACCGCCGGCGATTCTGTGCCCACGATCGCCTGGGCTCGTTCGGCACTATCCCTCTGTTTTTGCAGGGAATAACTCTGAGAAATCAGAGCCGGTTTCCTTTGTCCTTGGAGCACGTGGCATAGCAGGCTTTAATTCGGGTCATGGGCTAAGAAACAAAGGGAGGACCGGCTGGGATCACTCCTTTTTGGGCTTCGGAGTTCTCACCCAACATTTTATGGAGGCTTTTGGGCTTGGTCCTAATGGCAGCCCAGGCCCAAAAGCTGTCCTCATCAGTTGCCCCCCAGCCCCTGGTCCTGAGAATGACGTCTTCTCTGACCTGGGGATAGAAAGTGTCTTTTTCGAATTTTTCGTAGTCATCATACGTGGCAGAGCGCGTGGTCAGGCGGCTTTGCGCTGGTTTGGTCTACTTCGATATTTGCCTGCTGTGATGGGATAGTTTTTACACGTGCCATCATCGGGTGAGCCCAACGGTACGGTTCCTGAGGCGAGTCCTGTAGGCTCGTCTTTCAGGGCATTAAATGTTTCGTATAAAAGCGGGGAAGTCCCCTCGCCTACGTCGCTCTCGCGTTTTTTTTGAATTTCCTTGCACTTCTCTTTCCTTCGTTGGCCTTCAAGGTGCTTTGCTTCAGACTTTCAGGCGACTCTTAGGGTTTCTGCGCTCTCGGTCATTTTCTGCATCTAGCACCCTAACTAGGTACGTCTTTCCTCCTTTCTGTATTCCTGTGCGATCTGGATCCCTTCAACCCTCCTTGGTGGGGTTTTGGGTTTCGCTTTTTGATATGGAGGTTTAGCTACTTCAGAAATCACTCCGACGACCTTTCTTTCCTTACGTGTTTTGTGGACCATCCTACTTCGCTTAGGGTATCCTTCCTTAGAGATTGGTGTCTGAAACCCCCATTCTTGACGGACTGTGCCTTACACTTTCCTTCCCTCCATTCCGGCTTGCGGCCTGGATCTTTGATGGGGAAGTGGGTCGTTTCCTCTTCAGAATCGGATTCTGAGGATCTAGCAGACGAGGAGGTTGAGGTAGGTTCTCAGAGCGGTAGTTCCGCTGATGGGGTCGCTTCTGGGTCCGCTCACGGAGTTTCTGTCTCCGGGTCCGCCCTTGTAGAAGAAGCTCGTCCCCTTTCCTCCCTTCCCCCTGACTCTTTTGTCGCGTCGAAGACTAAGAAGTCCAAACCGGTTCCTCCCCCAATTCCTAGGAAAAGAGCTCGTCGGGACCAGGCCGATCTGGCCTGTTGCGCAGCGTCGACTCCCAGTTGTCTCAGCGACGAGGATTTAGACGAACTGAGGCGGGAGTATCGTTTTCCTGACTCCGTCCTCTTACACTCTCCTGAAGAACACGAGAGGTGCAACTCTTCTATTCCCGGATTGGTCTGTTTTTACGAATCCGCTTTCCGAGCTGGTTTGCGGTTCCCTGTTCATCCTTTTATTCGGATCGTCCTTTCTTTTTATAACATATATCCTGCCCGGCTTTCTCCAAACGGATGGGGTCTCTTGATCGGATTTCTTGTCCATTGGTTGAAGAGTGGGAACGACTCTCAGCCCTCCATTAATGAATTTGCCTCCCTTTTTCAACTCAAGTCCTCCCCTTCCGCCGGTTTCCTTTATTTTTTGAAAAGGGTCAGGGCGAGGAACCTGATCACCGGGCTTCCTTCTTCCAACAAAGGGTGGAAACCCAAGTTCTTCTTTGTAAGAGGTGATTCCTGGGAGCTTTCCGGGAGACCAGGGGACGTCCCCCTCATTCCCCGGTCTTGGGGGGCCCCAAGGAATATAAGTAAGGCCCTTCAATTTAGCTGCATCTTTCTCCTTCCCTATTCTTCTTTTTCTGACTTAACTTCTGATTTGCAGATTACCGTCCTGTCCTTGGGGTCGAGGAAGCGGCAAGGGTTGCTAGAGCCGAGGATTTGGGGTCGCAGTCCTTCTTTGATTTGGTGACGGATGAGAATTTAGCCCTCTACGAACTTGGGCCTCCAATTGAGCAACCCTCAGTGCCTTCATCACCCCCTGCTGTCCCAACTGCCCCCATGAAGAAAGATTTGATAATGGCGGTATTCTCAGATGCCGAGAAGTCCAGGAAGAAGAGAAGGAAGATGGTGAAGGATTCCCAGCTGTTATCTACTGGTGCGTCGGTATCCGACCCTCCATCTGCTACTTCTGTGCAGAAGGAAGAGACCCTCCTTCCCCGCGAGGATGCGCCCCCCTCCCTGCTTCCTATTGGGGCTTCTAGGGGTAAACCATCGATCGAAGGAGGTTCAGAAAAAGGAGGCGAGGTTCCAGCAGTTCTTCCTCACTCTGCCCCTCAGGGAAGTGGGAAGATGGGCCTCGCTCGAGCTCCGTCTACGGATCCAAGGGATGGTTTTCTACGCGACCCTGAGGTCGCAGTTGCTGCCTTATCCGACCTTGTCTCAACTTCAGATCCCAGGGCAGCCATGCGGGTTCCTTTTGACAAGAAGGTCGATCGCGCTATCCGGGGCATGGCAGAGGTACTTTCTATCCTTGTCTTTTCCTCTTTTCCTGTATTTCTTTATGCCAAGGTCTCTGGAGATTCTTGTTTGATCCCTTTTTTTTTTCTTCTCAGACGCTTGCCTGCGTAAAGATGCTAGAATTCCACTACAACGAGGAGCTTTCGAAGGCAAAGGAGTCCAGGGCCGCCCTGTTGGTGAGCAAGGAGGCTGCCGAGGAGAAGGTGAAGATTTTGGCCTCAGAGGCCGCTGAATTGAAGAGGATTAACGACGAGATGGATGCTCGCCTTCAGGATTTTGTCAAGGTCATGGATTCCAAGGAGAACAAGCTCAAGGCCGCCGAAGCTGACCTGGTCGCCAAGGATTCCGAGCTGTTGTCTTTGCGGTCTCGTGTCTCGCAGCTCGAGAAAGACTGCGCCTCCGGCTTTGTGAAGGGTTTCCTAAACCTTAAGGATCAACTTGAGGAGGCTCACCCAGACCTGGACTTGGACCCTTTCGTACCAGTGCTGGACTCCGAGGAGGCCGCTGCGGTGGCGGAGGAGGCCGGGACCTCTGATCTCCCTGAGGGTGTGGCTCCTGATGCGCAGAAGGTGCCCGGGCCGGTGGTGGCAGCGGCGGAGGGACCATGCATGCCGGCAGGGGCATCTGGTGAGGGGGCAGGTGACGAAGAGATTGCTTCTTGAGGTCGATTCGAGGCCTTCCTGCTGTTTTCCAACTTCCTTGGGACTCTTCGAACAGTTTCTTTGTGGAATGCTAGATTGTAACTTCTTTTAGTGCTGAAATGAAAACTCTTGTGGTTTTTCCCTTTTTATGATTGTCGTGTGATGCTTCGCTGCCGATTTCTTTGATTTGTAGTTGTGTTGCATTTTCCTTGGGTGATGGCCAAGCTGACCTTTACTCTTCTCCCTTGGGTCGCTTGAACTTCTTAGGGCTATTTCGGTCCTTTCCGGGCGCTTTACCTGTAGTGGTGATCTGACGGTTTTTTTTGTTTGAGAACGTGCGCCGTCAGGGAGTTTAGTGGTCCCTCGATCGTGGCGCCTGAAAAGCCCCCATGATGCCACGTGTCGAATTCATTAATGGCGAGTGACATGCATTAACTTCCTTCGGCGTCAGTGATAAGGCTTGTCCTCTAGCGCCTATAAATAGGCCTCCTGGGAATGATTGTTCTTCACTGATCGTGTAAGCAGTCCGTAGTTTTCTGTTGTGACGTACCTTTCTTTCCTTGTTGCTCCTGAAAAATCCCCTCCGATTCTTACATTCATGGCTTCTCCTCCCTCCTCGTTCGAAATCATGGAGCGAGTTTTTGGCAATGTCGAAGAAAGCGAAATCGACGGGGATGAGGTTCAGCTCCTTGCCAGGCGCTTCGATTTTCCCCCTGGTGTCATCGTGCGTTCTGCGGACTTGCGTAGGTTTCACAGCTCGGTGGTTGGTGAAGCTTGCTTCTTCGAGGCCCCCTTCTTGTTGGGGCTCCGATTTCCCCTACCTGACTTGATTCGAGACGTCCTTCACTTTTTCAGCTTTTGTCCTGCCATGCTCCTCCCCTCCGGCTGGGTGGTGCTATTGACCTTCCTTGCGGCGTGGGAAAGGATGTTCCCTGAGGCGAGGGCTAACTTGAGAGAGTTCCTTCATTTCTTCCGCCCCGAGGAGGTATCCGGATTCTACCACTTTGTCCCTAGGGGAGGGGGCGAAATTCCCATCCGAGATCTTCCGCCGAGCCCTGAGGGGTGGATAAGGAGATACTTCTTCGTCTCCGGAGATGGCTGGGAATTTGGTTCCCAGTTCTCTGGTTCTGTCAGAGTTCCTACCGCCTGGGGGAGCCGTAGAAACCTAAGTAAGCTGTTTACCTTTATTTTCGTTGAAGTTCGCGCTTATGCACTAACAGTGTCATCGGCTCCTAATGCAGGAGAGCTCCCGCCCCTTGACTCTGCAGGGCTGGCCCGAGTTGACCAAGCGCGTGCTCGTCTCCCCTTTTCTTATGTTGAACTGATGCACCCCGGGGTCTCCTTGGCGTCAGGTGATTGCACACTGGCACTGTCCTTTTTCTCTCTGTTCCTTTACTTGGAACTCTGCTAAATTTTTGATCTTGTATGTGTAGTTCCTTCCTACTTGGTGACTCAGCGCCGCATGATCATGGAGCGGGTAGGCGAAAGAAGGCGGGATAGGGCCGTTGGACCTCCGGCGAAGAGGACGAGGTTGGAAGAGGGTAGCCCTTCTAACAAGGTCCCCTTTTCGGCCACGGAGGCTCCTATTGTAGCGGCTGAGGCCCCTGTTCCTGTCTCCAGTGCTCCTGTTTCTTCTTCCGAGGTCCATAGGTCGGCATCGGAGGTGGTCACTAGTGAAGCCACCGCGGGTATCGTGACGATTGATCCCATTGGAGGGCCTGTTAGGCGAGGCACTCCTCTGCCTGTTGCAGCTGGTCCCAGCTCAGTTCGTGCCCCCCAGGCCTTCGTTGCTGACCCCGAGGCCGGCCTTCTTCGGGACGTGAGTTTGAGCAGCCGGGCACTGATGAAGTTGATTCCCCGAGCTGACCTGCGTCGCTCCGTAGATCTTCCCTTTCAAGTTCGAAGCCGTGATGCTCTTCATGCCCTTCTCGAGGTATTCCTTGGTGCTTTGACCTTTACTTCGAAATCCTCGGTTTCTCACATTGCTCCCTATATTTCCAGTCAGCGACGCATGTCTGCGCTCTTGGGAGGGAAATCTTTATGCTGAGGGGCGATGTGCAGAGGAGAAGTGCCGAGGTTCTTGACGCTCGTCGGCAAGGCGCCGAGCTGTTGGACTGGGGCTTGGCCACTGAGAGGGAGCTGGAGCAGGTCCTTGAACAGCGGGCCCATACTTTCAGACAGCTGATTGCCAGTACTTCTGCTGAGGTCTCTCTAAGGGACGAGCTGGCTCGTTTAAAGGAGGAGCGGGAGGCTGAGGAAGAGGGACTGCTAAACGCGGCTGTTGCCCGCACTCTTCTGGAAGATGAGCTGAAGGAGTCCCGGTCTGAGGTATCTGAACTGACCAGGTCTTTAGCTGCTGAACGCCGGCTCGTGGAAGATCATCGGAAGGAGCTTGAGAAGGCGAGGCTGGAGGCAGCTACGGCTTTTGTTGACGGGTTCTTTAATTTCGCTGACCAGGCGATGGAGAGATTTCCCGACCTAGATCTTGAGCAATTTCAGCCAAGGTTTGATGCTTCTTCAAGTGGCGGGGCTCCTGATGTTGCTCCTGCTCCTAATGCTATTCCTCCTACGGATCGGACTTGACCGCCAGGGTTTTCATAGCTGGTTTCTCTTTTTTTTTTTTTTTTGTAGTGAAACTTTCCCTTTGGAATGGAAAAACCTTTGTGGTGCTCTTGTTGGTTGTTTCTTATGTTTATATGTTCCCTTGCCCCCTACTCCGAGGAGGCCTTGGCCTGTTCGGAGTAGTATCATTACTTGAGATCTGGGTTTCTTTACATTGGATCTGCCGCATGTATCGTCTATAGATATATATGTATATACATATATACTCTTTGCAATATACGATGTAGATTTAAGGAAGTTGCTAGGTGGTTTACCAACCTCGTCGTAAGTTGAGCCAGCATTCAATGCTGTCTTGATTGCGATACTCCAACAGTCACCTATGGGCACTATTTATACCCGTCTGTCTCATCGATTTTCAAAAAGACTTTATGTGTTCTTGAACTTTTGCAGCGATGGATTCTTCTCCACTTTTCAAGCAACGAGCCCGTGAATCGCTGAAGGGGGACTGGTGTTCTATCTTCCTTCTTCCCTCCAGGCTTACGGCCGCGGAAGCTGCTGGTATAAAGGGTCGATATGACCTTCCTGCGGATCTGGGAGTTAGGGCCCCCACTCCTGACGAACCTTGCAGTATGTCCATTCCAGGGGAGGTTTCCTTTTTCGAGGGCGCATTTGAGTATGGCTTTCGACTCCCTCTTCATCCAGATTTCGCTCGGATTCTCTCACATCATGGTCTGTGTCCTTCTCGCCTTTCCCCAGAGGGGTGGGCCACTATGGTTGGCTTCTTCATTTTCTGGCGTATGCAAGGTTTTGAGACCTTCCCTTCTGTTTCGGAATTCTTCTACTTCATTGACCTCTCTTTCGACTTTCCTCCGTTCTTCAGTTCTCTGTCTTTTAAGTGGTATTTCCACCCTCCGTTGGTTGCTGATATCCCCACTTCCCCTGAGGGGTGGTCCCAACGCTTCTTTTTCGTCTCTAGGGACTCCTGGGAGTCTGCTGTTGGGGGTGATGGGCATGTCTGGGTTCCTCGTTCTTGGACAAGCTTCCAGGAGAGAGGTAATTTTGCCAGGCTACCCGACCTTTTGCTCACAGCTAACTTACTGAACTTGTTTGTGCTGATGTTGTATTGTGCAGATATTCCTGCTCTGACTCCGAACGAGGCTTTCCGTGTCCGGATGGTGGAGAGGGCTTCCCCTCGTTCTTACTCTGCTCTTGTTACCCCTCAGAACCTTATTCGTTATGGGATAGGGGGAAGTTCAACCAGGATCCAGCGCACGCCCTCCTTTGTCAACGAGCCAGAGGGAGTTGCCTCGGAAGACTCCGAGGTGGAGGTGCTGAAGCGGAAGTTGGCAGAGCTGGAGAGAGAGAGAGAGAGATGCTCTGAAGGAGGAGAATGCCAGGCTCAAGGTTGATGCCGCTGGGGAGAAAGTAGAGAAGGAAGTTCTGAAGGAGGGGAAGGTGGGGGAGGTCTTGATGGGGGAGGATGGGCAGAACTAGAGGCCCTGTTTCTTTTTTATAACTTCTATGTACTGGTTGGTGGTTGCTCCTTTTGAACTGTTGACTTCTATCCATAATGCAATGAAATCTCTTTCTTTTGTCTTCCATTTATTCCCTTTTTGCTGAGAATGTGGTTGTCTGTTGAGTGTGGTTCCTAAGCTTACGAGCTCTGAAGAGTCCGTTCATCCTGAGCTTACGAGCTCTTGAGCTTACGAGCTCTTGAGCTTACGAGCTCTTAGACTGAAAAGTCTGTAGTTCCTGAGCTTACGAGCTCTTAGACTGAAAAGTCTGTAGTTACTGAGCTTACGAGCTCTTGAGCTTACGAGCTCTTAGACTGAAAAGTCTGTAGTTCCTGAGCTTACGAGCTCTTAGACCGAAAAGTCTGTAGTTCCTGAGCTTACGAGCTCTTAGGCTTACGAGCCCTTAGACTGAAAAGTCTGCAGATCCTGAGCTTACGAGCTCTTGAGCTTACGAGCTCTTAGGCTTACGAGCCCTTAGACTGAAAAGTTTGTAGATCCTGAGCTTACGAGCTCTTAGGCTTACGAGCCCTTAGACTGAAAAGTCTGTAGTTCCTGAGCTTATGAGCTCTTAGGCTTACGAGCCCTTAGACTGAAAAGTCTGCAGATCCTGAGCTTACGAGCTCTTGAGCTTACGAGCTCTTAGGCTTACGAGCCCTTAGACTGAAAAGTCTGTAGATCCTGAGCTTACGAGCTCTTAGGCTTACGAGCCCTTAGACTGAAAAGTCTGCAGATCCTGAGCTTACGAGCTCTTAGGCTTACGAGCCCTTAGACTGAAAAGTCTGTAGATCCTGAGCTTACGAGCTCTTGAGCTTACGAGCTCTTAGGCTTACGAGCCCTTAGACTGAAAAGTCTGTAGTTCCTGAGCTTACGAGCTCTTAGGCTTACGAGCCCTTAGACTGAAAAGTCTGCAGATCCTGAGCTTACGAGCTCTTAGGCTTACGAGCCCTTAGACTGAAAAGTCTGCAGATCCTGAGCTTACGAGCTCTTGAGCTTACGAGCTCTTAGGCTTACGAGCCCTTAGACTGAAAAGTCTGCAGATCCTGAGCTTACGAGCTCTTGAGCTTACGAGCTCTTAGGCTTACGAGCCCTTAGACTGAAAAGTCTGCAGATCCTGAGCTTACGAGCTCTTGAGCTTACGAGCTCTTAGGCTTACGAGCCCTTAGACTGAAAAGTCTGTAGATCCTGAGCTTCCGAGCTCTTGAGCTTACGAGCTCTTAGGCTTACGAGCCCTTAGACTGAAAAGTCTGCAGATCCTGAGCTTACGAGCTCTTGAGCTTACGAGCTCTTAGGCTTACGAGCCCTTAGACTGAAAAGTCTGCAGATCCTGAGCTTACGAGCTCTTGAGCTTACGAGCTCTTGAGCTTACGAGCTCTTAGGCTTACGAGCCCTTAGACTGAAAAGTCTGTAGATCCTGAGCTTCCGAGCTCTTGAGCTTACGAGCTCTTAGGCTTACGAGCCATTAGACTGAAAAGTCTGTAGATGCTGCGTAGTGCAAACTTTCAGAAAACTTTTGTATCTCTTCATTGATGAAATCGGATCTTTTTACAATAATTCTTCTTCCTTCGCGAGAAGGCTCTATTGGTAATATTGTTTCAAGTGGTCCACATTCCACGAGTGCTGTAGGTCCTGGCCCTCCTCGGTTTGCAATTGGTAGTTCCCAGGTCGGATGATCTTCTTCACCACGTAGGGTCCTTCCCAGTTCGGTCCCAACTTGCCATGGGCAGGGTCTTTCCTGGCTGGAAGCAATTTCTTCAACACCAGATCTCCGGGCTTAAAGCCTCTGCTTCTTACTCGTTTGTTATAGTATCTTGCTGTGCTCCTTTGATAGGAGGAGATTCGCTGCAGGGCCTCGTCTCTTTTCTCGTCTAGGAGGTCGAGGTTGACCAGCAGGGATCTTTCGTTCTGTGCAGGATTAAACAGCTCGGCCCTTGCGGTAGGCACTCCGACCTCAACGGGAGCCATGGCCTCCGTCCCGAATGCCAGGTTGAAAGGGGTTTCTCCAGTTGCAGTTCGAGTAGTAGTTCGGTATGCCCATAACACTGCGGGGAGGTGGTCTACCCATTGGGACTTAGACGCCTCCAGCCTGGTTTTGAGTGCCAGTTTGATAGTTCTGATGGTAACCTCGGCCTGCCCATTAGACTGCGGGTGGGCTGGTGCCGAGAAGAAATTTTTGATTCCCAGTCCGCTACAGAAATTCGTGAACATTGGATTATCGAATTGCTTTCCGTTGTCGGAGACCACTGCCCTGGGGACTCCGAAGCGGCAAACTATAGACTTCCAAACGAAACTCTTGACCTTCTGAGCTGTGATCCTTGCCAGAGGTTCGGCTTCGGCCCACTTGGTGAAGTAGTCTACTGCGACCACGACGAATTTGCACTGGCCAACTCCTATTGGTAGGGGTCCTAGGATGTCCAAACCCCACTGCTGAAAGGGCCAGGGGCTGACCACCGGGGTCAGGAATTCAAGTGGGCAGTGTGGCAAACTCCCGTGCAACTGACAGGCTTGACACTTCTTTACTATCTCTTTGGCGTCTTTGGACATGGTTGGCCAGAAGTAGCCCTGCCGTAGGGCCTTGCTAGCTAATGTTTTCGCTCCGATATGGTTACCGCACATGCCTTCATGGATTTCCCTTAAGATGTAGTCCGCTTCCGTCCCTGTCACACATTTCATTAAGGGAAAAGAAAAACCTCTTTTGTACAGGTTACCTTGGATCAACGTGAACCTCGCCGCCCTGGCTCTTAGTTTGGAAGCACTCTTCGGGTCATCTGGTAGTATTCCATCTTGTAAGAAAGATATGAGGGGGTCCATCCACGAAGCCTCTTCTTCAACTGGCATTGTCTGGGCTTCTGTGGCCGCCTCGTTGTCAGGCTGTATACTGGGCCGCGCTAGGACTTCGATGGGCGTTCGCCCTGGTAAGTCTGTATTGCCGATTGTGGCCAGCTTGGCAAGGGCGTCTGCCCGCTGATTGGCCTCTCGGGGGATTTGGATCAGCTCGGCCGAGACGAACTTCTTCAGTAATCTTTGCACTTCCGTTAGGTATAGCGCCATCTTCTCGTCCCGGGCGGCGTATTCTTCCTCGACTTGCCTGACTACCAGTTGCGAGTCACTATACACCATGATTTGTTGGGCTTCCATCGAAAGGGCCAGGTTCAGCCCGGCTATGAGGGCTTCATACTCTGCTTCGTTGTTAGACGCCTGAAAGTCAAACCTCAAGGCATACTCTAGGTCATACCCCTCCGGTGATGTTAGGATGAGCCCTGCTCCACTCCCCTGCACATTTGAAGCCCCATCTACACACAGCTTCCAGGTCGGAACGTCAGGGACACAGTCTTGGTTATCTTCGTCTTCCTCGGGTGGGGAGGTAAACTCAGCGAGAAAGTCTGCCAGGACTTGTCCCTTGATGGCGGTCCTAGGCTTGAACTTGATATCGAATTCGCTAAGCTCCATTGCCCATTTCATCAATCGTCCCGAGGCTTCAGGTTTGTGCAGGACCTGCCTCATTGGTTGGTCCGTTGGGATTTCGATGGTGTGCGCCTGAAAATATGGTCTTAACCTCCGTGCCGCGACTAGCAAGGCCAGCACGAGCTTTTCCATCTTTGGGTATCTTTCTTCGGCGCCTCGGAGGGCTTTGCTGCAGAAGTAGACAGGCAACTGGATCCGATCTTTGTCTCTAACCAGTGCGGCGCTGACCGAGAAGTCCGAGACTGCGAGGTAGAGTGTCAGAACTTCCCCCTCTTGAGGGCTTACTAGCACTGGCGTGGATGCCAGGTACTCCTTTAAGGCTTGAAAAGCCTTTTCGCATTTATCATCCCACTGAAAGGCCGCCTTTAGGACCTTGAAGAACGGCTGGCATTTATCGCTGGAGCGTGATACAAAGCGGTTGAGCGCAGCTATTCTCCCGGTTAGGCGTTGGATTTCCCTAGTGGTGGTAGGAGGCTTCATCTCGAGGACCGCTCTGACCTTTTCTGGGTTTGCCTCAATGCCTCGGCTGTTGACAATGAAGCCCAAAAACTTTCCAGCTGACACCCCGAAGGCGCATTTTGCGGGGTTCAGCTTCATTCGGAATCTCCTCATGATCTCGAACGACTCCCTGAGGTGCTGAATGTGGGCCTCGGCCTTAAGCGATTTCACCAGCATATCATCTATATATACTTCCATGGTAGAACCTAGCTTCTCCCTGAACATGCGGTTAACCAGCCTCTGGTAAGTGGCTCCCGCGTTCTTTAGTCCGAACGGCATCACCTGGTAGCAAAAGGTCCCCTGTTCTGTGACGAATGAGGTCTTCTCTTGGTCAATCGGGTCCATCCGGATTTGGTTGTATCCTGAGAAGGCATCCATGAAGCTCAGAAGCTCGTGACCGGCTGTCGCATCGACTATGAGGTCGATCCGAGGCAGTGGGAAACTGTCCTTTGGGCATGCTCGATTGAGGTCGGTAAAATCGATGCAGAGTCGCCACTTGCCGTTTACTTTCTTCACCAGAACGACGTTAGCCAGCCAGGTCGGGTAGTCGACTTCTCTGATGGCTTTGGCGCGCGATAGCTTGGCTACCTCTTCGTTGATCGCCTTTTGCCTGTCTGGCGCGAAGCTTCTCCTCTTCTGCCTTACCGGCTTGCAGTTAGGGTCTACGCTGAGGCGGTGCATGATCACGGCGGGGTCTATCCCTTCCATGTCTTCTTGTTTCCAAGCGAAGGCGCCGGCGTTTTCTTTTAGGAAGGAGATGAGTTTCTCCTTGATGACCGGTAACAGTGTGGAGCCCACGAAGACTACGTGCTCCGGGTCCTCACCCAGCTGCACTGGCTCCAACTGCTCCGAAGGGGAAGGTCGGGCTTCCATATCATCCCTCATGTCCAGGTCCTCCAGCTGAACCGACTCCACCTCTTTCTGCCGCATGGAGGCCACGTAGCACTCCCTGGTGAGGCGCTGGTCTCCTCTCACCACCCCCACCCCGCTTTCGGTTGGGAATTTCATCACCAAATGATACGCAGAGGGCACTGCCTTGATGGAGTTGAGGGATGGCCTTCCCAACAAAACGTTGTAGGCAGATGGGGCGTCCACTACTAGGAAGCGGGTGGTGGTGGTAACTTGGCAAGGTGGATCTCCTATGGTGAGGACCAGCGGCAGAGATCCGACTGGCAAAACCCTTTCTCCCGAGAATCCCAAGAGGTGGGTTTTTACGGGTTCCAGTCTCGACTTCTCTATTCCAAGCTTTTCGAAGGCCGCCAAGAAGATTATATCCGCCGAGCTTCCGTTATCGACTAGCACCCGATGTATGGTCTTGTTCGCTATGATTGCCTTTATGACCAAGGGGTCATCATGGGGGTGCTGGCACCCTTCCAGGTCTGCATCCGAGAAGGTGATTTCCACGTCTCGACGGGGCATCTTGTTGACTGCCTGAACCGTAAAGAAGTCTTCTGACCGGGCTCTTCTGGCGTGAGCCCTCCGAGCCGAGCTTGATTCGCCTCCACCAGCGAAACCCCCGGATATAACTCGGATTTCTCCGATGGCTTGTTGATGTTGTTGAGGTTCAGCGGCATCTCGAGCCTCCCGCCCTTGATTGTTCTGAGCTCTCTGCTCTCCTGCGATGTAGCGGCGCAGGTGGCCTCTCTGAATTAGGTACTCGATCTCCTTCTTCAGCTGAATGCAGTCGTTTGTTTCGTGGCCTGTGTCTTTGTGGTAGTCGCAGTATTTGGTGGCGTCCCGCCTGCTTGGATCAGACTTCATCCGGGGTGGCCATCGGATGAATTTCTCGTTTTGCACCTCGTGAAGCACCTGGGCTATCGAGGTGACGAGGGGCGGGAGCCGCGCTGGTGCATACCGCTGTTGCAGTTCCTGGGGTGGCGGCCCTAGGCGATCTCGAACGTTCCCCCTCCTCTTAGGAGAAGGCTCTCTTCCTCCTCTCGGGGAGCGGTCTCTCCTCGGAGATCGATCGCGCCTTTTTTCTTTCTTGGGACTGTGATCCCTTTTCTTCCTTTCTCCATCTGCGGTTGCCGTACTCCCCTTTAGGCGTAAGGCCTCCTCACCGTTTATGTACTTCTCGGCTTTCGCCAACACCTCGGCCATGGTGGCTTGAGGATTCTTTGCAATTGAAAAGAGGAGATCCTTAGACTGAACCCCGAGCCCGGACATGAAAGTGGTCAGAGCGAACTTGTCGTCCACACTTTCTACCTTCAGACATTCTTGGTTGAAGCGCTGCACGTAGCTCCGGAGGGATTCGTTGGGTCCCTGCTTGACGCTCAGCAAATGATAGGATGGTTTCCTATAGGTCCTTGCCCCAATGAAGTGGGACACGAACTGTATGGATAGTTCCCGAAAGGACGAGATTGTCGCTGGTCGTATCTGGTTAAACCAGGCCATAGCCGGCCCCTTAAGGGTGATTGCGAAAGCCCGGCAGCGGATGGGGTCTGGATATCCTTGGAGTTCCATTTGATTCTTGTACAAGTTAAGATGGTCGACGGGGTCTTTTGTGCCGTCGAATGCCTCTATCGAGGGGGTTCGGAACTTCTGGGGGAAGGGGAAATGGAGGACTTCTGGGGTGAACGGCGATTCCGTTTGCTGGACCAAGGCGTCCATGGTGTCGGGGGTTCGCTCCTTAACCACTTTCTTCATATTGCCTAGCTCTCGCTGGAGCTCGCGGATTTCTTGCTCCCAGGCATGGTCATTCGCGTTCTGGGGGTAGGGCCTATCCTCTTGGCAGGCGGCCCTAGCCCTACTGTGAGCTTCATCGTCGAGTTCTTCGGGAAGTCTTCTCCGGTGGTTTTCGCCAGAATGGCTACGCTCATGGATCTCAGTCACCCCGTTGGGCGGGGCTTGGCGCTCTTGGTGTGGTGGAGCGACATCGTGCTCGCCTTGGGGGGGAGGAGGCTCCTGTCGAGCCGGGGGAAATCGGGGAAGGGGGAGCTGGTGAGACTGTATCCAATCCATCAGCTCCTGGTTTTGTTTCATCAGCTGCATCGTTGTCCTATGGTAGGTTTCCAGTTCGTTTAGCGGAGGGAGGTTCGCCGCCGGGGGATGACCCTCGACGTCCTCCACGTGTGCCGGAAAGATCTCCGGCAAATTTTGGTGACCTTGGGGATTGGCAGGAGCTTTACTCATATTCCGAGTAGAGACCATCAAGTATATAAAATTCTTAGGAGAACGATGAAAATCGTTCCCACAGACGGCGCCAACTGATGGGTCCTCAGAAATCAATCTCCCAGGCCCGAATGGATTAGGCTCTTTCTATGATTTTATGACATGGGTTTCAGTGAATTTGAAGTTAAGCAGTGGTAAACAAACAAATGTGAGTGGTTCACCCAAACCAAAGGACTTGGGCTACGTCCACTATAATGGAGGCTCTTGCTCCTAGGTTGTGTATATTGATTTCAACTGTTTACAAGAGGATTACTGGTTCTGGACCAGCAACTCTGTTCTCTGTTTTTGCTGTCCTAGGGTTCTTGGCGAAAGAAATACCGGCTAGAGGACGGGGAAGAAGGTCCAAGAAGTCGATCCCCTTTCCTCCTTTTACTGTTCTATTTATATGGTGTCTGCCCCTAGGGTTTCGTTGTCCCTGCTCTTCCTTCCCTTGATCTTGTGGGGACCGTTCGTCCTTTCTCTGCGAGCCACTCAGACCGCCGGCGATTCTGTGCCCACGATCGCCTGGGCTCGTTCGGCACTATCCCTCTGTTTTTGCAGGGAGTAACTCTGAGAAATCAGAGCCGGTTTCCTTTGTCCTTGGAGCACGTGGCGTAGCAGGCTTTAATTCGGGTCATGGGCTAAGAAACAAAGGGAGGACCGGCTGGGATCACTCCTTTTTGGGCTTCGGAGTTCTCACCCAACATTTTATGGAGGCTTTTGGGCTTGGTCCTAATGGCAGCCCAGGCCCAAAAGCTGTCCTCATCAGAATCCATCCCACAAAAGTTGGAATCTACCCAAAAAAGTTGGAACCCAACCCAAAAAATTTGAAATCCACTCAAAAAAGTTGGACCCCATCCTACAAAAGTTCGAACCCAATCCAAAAATGTTGGACCCCATCCCACAAAAGTTGGACCCCTCCAGACAAGTTGGAACCCACCCCCAAAATTTATCCATCATAAAAGTTGATCCCCTATCGAGAAAAGTTGGAACCCACCCTAAAAAATTAGACCCTAAACAGTTTGAACCCACCTCCTAAGTTGTAACCCAATTAGAAAACTAGAAGTTGGACCCCTCCAGTTGCGAGGTATTATGGGCGGGACTGATTTATTTATGTTGTTAATAACACTTTTTATCCTCTGACTTTTATCAATTTTGAGTTCCACTCAAAAAACTAGGACCAATCATAAATATATAAATATTACAATATTATTAAATGGTTAATTATAACATTTATAAATGTTAATAATTGTATTTTTGTCTCATAAAATTTTAATTTATTTGGTTTTTAAAAGCAGGACTATTTAAAAATATTGAATATGTTTGGACTAAACTCAGAAATTCTGAGATTATTTAAGGGATAAAAGTGTGATAGTTAAGGGATAAAAGTGTAATATCAAACCCTTTATATTACGATCGGTCGCTCATTCCTACGGCTGGTCGTGGCTCATTTATTAATCATTCTTTACACTAATATCCAGTTATTTATTTATTTATTTTGGACATATGTGGTCCACAATAATCATCATTTCCCGCCCAAATCACTTCTCTTACCTTCCCTCCATCCTTTTACTCGTACATATAACTTGTTTGAGAATAAAAAATATTTTTGTGTTGCAAAGTATTTTTTTGAAAAAAATTTTGAGCGGGATATGTTTCCTTAGGAAATAGTTGAATTTTTGAAAAAATTCAGTTCCCACTTTTATTGGATACATCATCCACATCCGTTGCAACCCCAAAAAGGTGTAACCCAACACAAAATACTATCAAAGCAACATCAAAGTAACATTCAATTCATCAAATTAACATTCAATTTTATCTAATTAATATTTAATTTATCAAATTAATACCAAATTAACATTTAATTCATCCAATTAATATTCAATTCATCAAATTAACACTAAATCGAAATACAATTCATCCAATTAATACTCAATTTATCAAAATTAACATCCAAAATCATCCAATAAAAATTCAATTTATCAAATTAACACCAAAGTAATATGAAAATTAATCGAATAAACATTTAATTCATTAACTCAACGCCAAATTGAATTGAATGTTTAGGGTTAATGTAATGTCACTTTGGCGTTGAGTTAATGAATTAAATGTTGATTCGATTAATTTTCATATTACTTTGGTGTTGATTTGATAAATTGAATTTTTATTGGATGATTTTGGATGTTAATTTTGATAAATTGAGTGTTAATTGGATGAATTGTAGGTCGATTTAGTGTTAATTTGATGAATTGAATATTCATTGGATGAATTATATGTTAATTTTGTATTAATTTGATGAATTAAATATTAATTAGATAAAATTGAATGTTAATTTGATGAATTGAATGTTACTTTAATGTTGCTTTGATAGTATTTTGTGTTGGGTTACACCTTTTTGGGGTTGCGACGAATGTGAGTGATGGATCCAATAAAAGTGGGAACTGAATTTTTTCAAAAAATTCAACTGTTTCCTAAGGAAACATATCCCGCCCAAATTTTTTTTCAAAAAAATACTTTGCAACACAAAAATATTTTTTATTCTCAAACAAGTTATATGTACTAGTAAAGGGAGGGATGGAAGGTAAGAGAAGTGATTTGGGCGGGAAATGAAGAAAAAGGCGAGAAAGGGGTACATAGATAAGGTTATTGTGGACCACATTAGTCCAAAATAAATAAATATCTGGATATTAGTGTAAAAAATGATTAATAAATGAGCCACGACCGGTCGTAGGAACGAGTGATCGATCGTAATATAAAAGGTTTGATATTACACTTTTATCTCTTAAATATCACACTTTTATCCCTTAAATAATCACAGAATTTATGAGTTTAGTGCAAACATATTCAATATTTTTAAATAGTCCTGCTTTAAAAGCCAAATAAATTAAAATTTTATGAGACAAAATTACAATTATTAACATTTATAAATGTTATAATTAATCATTTAATAATGTTGTAATATTTATATATTTATGATTGGTCCTAGTTTTTTGAGTTTTTTTTTAGTGGAACTCAAAATTGATAACAGTCAGAGGATAAAAGTATTATTAACAACAAATAAATAAATTAGGACCGCCCATACTACTCGCGACTGGAGGAGTCCAACTTTTAGTTTTATGATTGGGTTACAACTTTGGAGGTGGGTCCAAACTGTTCAAGGTCTAATTTTTTGGATTGAGTTCCAACTTTTCTTGATAAGGGATCAACTTTTATGATGGATAAATTTTGGGGGTGGGTTCCAACTTGTTTGGAGGGGTTCAACTTTTTTGGGTTGGGTTCGAACTTTTGTGGGATGGGATTCAACTTTTTTGAGTGGGTTTCAACTTTTTTAGGTTGTGTTCTAACTTTTTTGGGTGGATTCCAACTTTTGTGGGATGTATTCCAACTTTTATGGATTGAGTTACAACCCTTTAGGTCAGCTTCCAACCTTTTAAGATTGTTTTCTACCTTTTGGGGTGGTAGAGTTATTACCTTTTAGGGTGAGGTTACAATTTTTGGGGTTGATTACCACTGTTGGGGTGAGTTCTAACTTTTTTGGGTTGAATTTCAATTTTTTTGGCAGGGGTTCCAACTTTTATGAATGATTAGGTTACAAATTTTCGGGTGGATTTCAATTTTTGTGGGATGAAGTCCAACTTTTTGAGTGGAGTCTAAATTTTTTGGGTTGGATTCCAATTTTTTTGGTACGAGTTCCAACTTTTATGAACGATTAGATTTAAACTTTGTGGGATGGATTCCAACATTTATGGATTGTGTTATAACTTTTTGGGTCGGCTTCCAACTTTTGGGTTGCTTCGCTAACAACCTTTTGATATTAGTTCCGACCTTTTGGAGTGGAGTTATTATCTTTTAGGGTGAGGTTATAATTTTTGGGGTAAGTTACCATTATCGGGGTGTAGATTATAACTTTTGAATGTGAGTTTATCACATTTTTAGGTTATGTTACTACTTTTTTGGTATGAGAATATTTAATTTTTTTGTGAAACTAGTGATTACCTCTTCAGCAGGTAACCAGTATCCTCCATGCAAAACTCATCAACGACTAGAAATTTACAACAATTAAATCAATGGTCGGAAATTTTTAGCGATACCGTACCGAAAAACATTTTTCGGTATAGTAGAACGGCCCCTAGTGCACTAGTAAAGGCGATTCCCTTTCCACAAAGAAACAGAGAAAAACACAGTAGTAAGGAAGGGGAGAGAGTGCCCACATGATGGCAGCTGTCACCAGCCCATTTCACTCCCAAACGCTCTCTTCCCCTAATAACTCTTTATAAACCCCCCAACATTTCACTCTTTCTTCACCATTACTAGTTTTACTACTGCCTATCTTTTTCGTCCACTTCCACTACCATCTATCATCTCCTTCGTGCTCCTCCACACAAAATGTCCCTAATCCTCTTACTTTCAGTCTTCTTCTTCACGCAGTATGGTATTGCTTCACCAGCAGTTCAAACCCTTGACATTAAACCAAAATACTTCAATCCCAATCTCCCACGCAGAACTCTCTCCTCCTCCAAGAAATTTGAGGACTCATCGGACCTCGTAGACCTTCGGTACCACATGGGTCCAGTCCTCTCCTCACCGATCAACATCTACCTCATATGGTACAACAAGTGGAATCCATCACAACAACGCCTCATCGAGGACTTCCTACTATCCATCTCCACCGCCAACCACCGTGCCGCCCCTTCACCCTCCGTCGCCGAGTGGTGGCGCATCGTGTCTCTTTACACAAACCAGATTGGTGCCAACATCTCTCGCTCCATCCTCATCGCCGGCGAGTACTCGAATCACCGTTATTCCCACGATACCCACCTCACTTGTCTCACAATTCAAGATGTCATCGCCACCGCTGTCCAATCCAAACCCTTTCCCATTGATCAGAGAAACGGGATCTACATCATATTAACCTCGGTGAACGTTACAGTACAGGACTTCTGCTATATGCGAAGTATACAACATTCATCACTCTCTAAACAAATCAAAAGGAACCATATAGTTGAGTAAAGTGATCAACAAGGTAGATTTACATTGAATATACAGAATATAATGTCTAAATTTAATTAATTTCTGAAGAACGGAAGCAATGAACTGACCTGGATGTAGATGAATGTGGTAGCGGCTGAGAGGAGAAGGTACCGAAAATCCCATGAACATTTGGCCATTTAATAATTAAGATCTCGACAGGATTCGGAGAGAAAGCGATCTCGAGATGCTCTAGATACGCCACTCCTAACTTCTAAACGCAGTTCATATCTTTGAGTCACTTACTGACTTAGGCATCGGAGAGTCAACCCCCAGAGCTCCCCTCCGGTTTCCAACTTCTTTTGCAGCTGAACAAAGTCTATTAAACTGACATGAATGTCATCCAAATTTTGGCATCAACATTCAATAAATAACATCATAGAACACAAATTTTAGTTATAAAATTTAAAGTATTTAATATTCCATCTTTAATTGAAGTATTTTTTTTCTAAGTATAATATTTTAAACTTGAATGGTCTAAGTATTATACATTTAAAATTTCAAGGGTCTGGATGTAATTAATTAATGAATATACTATGTGTTACACAAGTATATGTATGTTTGTAATATTTTAAATATCAAGGAGTTTAGATGATTAAGTGACAAATCTCAAGAGGTCTGGTGTAATTTTTTCAAAAAAAATTGTTATTGCTTTGCTAATGAGAGATTGGATATTGAGACCGACTTATGAGCATGTGTGTGAGCCCAACCACCCCAAATTGGCGCAATGGGGGCAGAGGAACAATTATCAGGGAATCTCAATGCTGAAAACCTCCCCCCTTGGTTATGAGACAAATAACCATTGATATGGACAATGGTCATGACTCACAGCAGCGGGTAGAAGCAGGATTAAGAGTAGGAATATAAAATGTAAATGCAGATGTTTAATTTTATTGCACTCTCTCCCTGTATCTCATCATTTCTCAACAAAAAGAAACCACCCCAAATAGTAGGAGAAAGAAAAACGCTCAATCCATGGAGTTCGCTCTCCATTACAGATAGAGTTGAAGATGGAATTTAAGATTTAGAATTTTTTTATTTATCACCCCTAACTCCAATTCCGTACGTGTCTTGACTGAACTCAACAACCATGGCATATTCAAAACTGATCTCTTATCCTTTGCTAATGATAGATAGAAATCACCATCTCTCTCTCAAATTATCCGAACAGATTCTATCGCATCTCTCTCGGCTACTTCCTCTCTTAGCATATCATACTCCCATTTCATGATCTCCAAGCATCAACACTAATTTTAGATACTCTCATTTATACATAGCTTATCGCCAATTATTTATTTATATATGTAGCCTGAGCCTCTTCCCAAATTACGTTGAAAGATCAATATAATGGGGTTCGACAAAGAAGCGAATTCGTACTACAATGGCCTCATCTGCCCTCTCCCAAGAGAAGACACACCTCTCATGGGCAAATCAAAGTCTCTCTCCTCTCAACCCAAGACTTTCGCTATTGTCTTTATCTCCATTGTCGGTGCGGGCGTATTGTGCCTCCCTACACCTCCATAAGGATTGGGTGGCTCACTAGCCTCATCATGATCTTCGTTGTCGCTGCTCTGACCTACCACTGCATGATGCTTCTCATCCACACCCGAAGAAAACTCGAATCCCCCTTCGATTTCGACAACATCGCCTCTTTCGGTGACCTCGTCTTCGCCGTCTGTGGTCCCGTTGGTCGATTCGCTGTCGACGCCATGGTCGTCCTCTCTCAAGTCGGGTTCTGTGTGGGCTATCTCATATTCATTAGTAACACATTGGTCAATCTATTCAATTCATCTTCAACGCTCACCGTTTATCTCAATTTCAATTTAATCCACCCTAAGATTTGGGAAATTTCGGCCAAATTTTTTTACATCTGGAGTTGTTTTTCCTTCCAAGTGGGGTTAAATTCGATCCCTTCACTGACCCTTTTTGGCTCCTTTGAGTATTTTTGCTGATATCATTGACCTTGGTGCAATGGGCGTGGTATTGGTTGAGGATGTGTTGATTTTCACCAAGCATAGACCGGTTGCTGAGGCTTTTGGGAGTCTATCCATGTTCTTCTATGGATTGGGTGTGGTTGTCTACTCATTTGAGGGATTTGGAATGGTTTTGCTTTTGGAATCAGAGATGAAAGATAAGAGCAAGTTTGGGAAAATATTGGGCTTGACCATGTTGTTCATTGCTTTGATGTACGGATCATTTGGAGCTTTTGGTTACTTTACTTTTGGTGACAACACAAAGGATATAATCACGAGCAACTTGGGACAAGGATTATTAAGCACTTTAGTTCAACTGGGCCTTTGCATCAATCTGTTTTTCACGTTCCCATTGATGATGAATCCAGTTTATGAGGTGTTTGAAAGGAGATTTTGGGAAGGAAGGTATTGCTTGTGGATGAGATGGTTGCTGGTTTTGGTAGTGAGTTTAGTGGCTCTATTGGTCCCAAATTTTGCTAATTTCTTGTCATTAGTGGGGAGCAGCACTTGCTGTGTGTTGAGCTTTGTTTCATTATAAAGTCTTCAAGGAATAGATGGGCTGGAAATGAGTGCTTCCTGATGTGGGCTTAATTCTCTTAGGTTTGTTTCTTGGGATTTCAGGGACATGGTATTCTCTGATAGAGATCTTCTCTGTAAAGGTATGATTGTTTATGACCTACACGAAAATTGTAATATTATTGTTTTCTAATTGGGACATTTTTATTTTTCTATGAATTGATTGATGGGATTGGGAAAGCTTTTTGCATCTTCTCTAGAGGAAGAAGGGATTCATTCGTCTTTTTTTTTGTACCATTGAATTTGGAGTCATTGGACTCAGTTATGATTTTAATATTAAATAGAGTCAATTTTTAATCTAACAATTATAAATAAATTAAATTAATAATGGATAATATTTTTCTAAGCTTTTCTATTTAGAATGATTTTTTGCTGCATCAAACAACATGAATGAATACTAATTAACCTAATTAACATTCAATTCAACTAATTAACCTTCAATTCATCAAATTAACTCTAAATCAACATTCAATTCATCAAATTAACACTCAATTCATCAAACTAATATCTAAAATTATCCAATAAAAATTTAATTTATCAAATCAACACCAAAATAATATGCAATTTTATCCAATAAATATTTAATTCATTAAATCAACACTAAATTAACATTCAATTTCATCTAATAAAATTTATCAAATTAACATTCAAAATCAACTATTTAACATTAAATTCATCCAATAAATATTCATTTATCAAATTAACACCAAATTAATATTTAATTTATCAAATTATTTGGTATGTTATATGGTAACAAGGTGGGTAACGTTGGTGTTACAATTTTTTTTTAGGTTGGATTACAACTATTATGACTTGAGTTTCAACTTTTTGGGGTATGTTATTATTTTTGGGGTTGTGTTTCGTATGTTACAATTTTTGGGGTTGGGTTAAAATATTTTGGGATTGTGGACCAACCTTTTGGAGTGGGGTTCCAACTTCTTGGGTGGAGTTCTAACTTTTTGGGTTGATTACAACTTTAATGGTGTGAGTTACAACTTTTTTGAAGTGGGTTACAACTTTTATGGATTGAGTTTCAACCTTTTGGATATGTTACAACCCATGATTTAACCCAATTAATTCAGCCAATTCAAAACCCAAATAAACCACAAAAAAGTAACCCACAATGTCTCTACCACTGCCACAAATTTACACCCACCACCTCGCTACACCACCACCATGCTGCTACACATGTACACCATAAACCACCACTTGAAATTCTGCCACTTCAGTCAACTAGCTATAGAATTTCACTTCAATCCATTACAAACCCATAATTCAATCCAATGAAAACCTAACCTAGATATGACAATTAAAAAATAATGCAGAGAGAAATTGGTGGGGGAGAGAATTAGAGAGAGAGCATTTGGTGGGGGTAGATGGAGTGGTGGTGTATTCATGAGGGTGAGAAGCAGAGAAATGGAGAGAGAAAGATGGGTATAAGAGATATTGGGAGTTGACTTGGCGACAAAATATTGAGACTGGTTGATTGGGGGTCCGGCTCCTCTATGGTAAACACCAAACCGCATGATATGCGATTAAGTGGAACGGCACCGTTTTGGGTGTTTTTTGCAATTTTTTTTTAATAGTCCTTACCAAAAACGACGTCGTTTTTTGTCCTTCAAATCCACCTCTGAAATCCTTTCTCTTTCCTTTTTCCTCCCACTTTCTACCTTCGACTTCGTCAAACGATCGCTGCTCCCATTAATCAGACTAAGGCGTCTCCTCTCTCTCTCTGGGTAGACCCTCTCTTTATACAAAAGGTAAAAAATTTTCACACAAAAGCTTAACCTTAGATTTTTATTCACACAAAAACCCATGTATTTTATTTTTCTTTGGTTTTTTCAAATAGTTTTGAATGTTGTCTGGTAATGAAATAGCCAGTTGTTAGAAGTATAATTTATGGGTGCTTTCTTGGTAAAAAATTGTGGTTTATTTTACGGCTTGTTGTTGTTGTACTCCAAGTTGCATTGTGGAATTCCGAAATTTTTAGTTAAATTTTTAAAGATGTAATTTTGAGCTATAAATTCTGCTTGAGATTTGTTAGGGTTGCCTTTGTTTCTCTGGGTAAATATTGCGGCTACGGTTATTAGACATGTATGATGTTCAAGAACTCTAGGGCTGATATTAAAGTTGGTGATTTGGGGTTTCCTTAAGCACAGTACAACAATTCTTGTATCCTATTTTGGATGGAGAGCTACATGCTTCAATTGTTAGTGAATATATGATACTGATTGTAGTAGGAGTCATAATGGTGGGAGTATGCTTGTTAGTGAATATATGATACTGATTGTAGTTGGTGATTTTGGGTTTCCTTAAGCACAATACAAAAACTTTTCACTCCAAGCTTTTTGCAATATTGATTAATAATAATTAGCTACATAATGCTTCAATTGTTAGTGAATAATTTAGTTAAGACTCTCATAGGATTGGCAATTTAATAGTTTTGTATTGATATATGATACTGATTGAGTATGCTGGGAGTATGTATGATAGTTTTTTTAATAGTTTTGCATTTATATATGATACTGATTGTAGTAGGAGTCATAATGCTGGGAGTATGCTTGATGTGTTAGTGTGGCCACACCATGTTTATGGATTCAATAAACTGATTGATATGGATTCAATCTTGAATTTAATTCTCTTGGTTCCCATTAGTCTGGTGGTTACTAAGTTATGAGTTCACCCATGGCAGCAACCTCTTCTCCCCCTTAAAACCAATCACAGCACAGTAAGGCACTTCAGCTGTGTGCTGTTGTGCTGATGTGTTTGTTGCAGCCTCATCAAGCATACTCCCAGCATTGAATTTAATTCTCTTGTTCTGCTACTGTGTTTGCTGCATACTCTCATCAAGCATACTCCCAGCAACTTATTTGTATATGTTATACCAGTATGCTATACCAGTTTGCTATATGATTGAGTTTTAATTACCATTGTCCTTTCATGTTTGTAGTGTTGAAGAATGACATCTTCAAGCACGACAACAAGCAACGACGAGTTAAGATATCGTAATATGCAATGCCCCAAATGTATGAAAAGAGTGATTATCAAAGTTTCCGAATCTGAAAAAAATCCTGGGAAACTATACTGCAAATGTCTAGATGAGGAGAGTAAATTTTTTAAGTGGATGACTCCTACTACTATGCCTTCTTCGGAAATTACAAATGAAAGGATGGATGTATGACGAATTGAAGAAGATTTAATGACATTGAAGTTGAAGATTGAAGAACTTTGTAATGTAGTTCAACATGTTGAGGCAAAAGAAGGATCAATGAAATCATATATGTTTGTAGCAACGTTACTAGTAGTGATGCTTATGTTTGTGATTCTAGTGAAGTAGAGATGTAAAATCAATGGTGTATTGATGGAACTTGTGTTGTGAATGAACTTATGCATTTAATTTGAATGAAATTGTGGGTTTTGTATATTGTTGTGACTTGGAAAAAAGATCATGTTCATAAAAAAAGATCATGTTCATAAAAAAAGAGCACGTTCATAAAAAAAAAAAATCACATTCATTAAAAAAATCACATTCATAAAAAAAAAAATCATATTCATTAAGAAGATCACATTCATTAAAAAGATCACATTCATTATAAATACAACAAACATCCTTACAATACAAAATGATCCAACTAAAATAAATGGTTCATTAAAAATACAAAATGATCCAAGCATCCTTTTAACTACTGATCCTCCAAGCATCCGTACAAGTTGTATCCCCCATTCATGAAAAACGATTCAACATCATTTAAAGAATGCACATGTGTTGAATCAGTCGGAGTACCCTACATTAATGAGAAGGAGTCAGACAAAGAAACTTGATACAAATGTGAAACAATAAAATTAACAATAAGGTAACATACCATAACACTTTGTACACTATTGGAAGCTTGAGAAGACAATATATTCGAATGACCATATGCTGATGTACACGGGTGACTTAAACCTTGTACCTGGAATACAAAAATACTTACAATTATGTTTATAAAAATATGAAATGAATAAAAATACGAAGTGAATAAAAATATAAAGTCAATTAAAAAAATCTACAATTATATTTATACGATACCGTAGACATATGTGATGGTTGAGAAGCTCTTTTTTTTTCTCTTTGTTGCTTTCTCATGCCAAGATTTTATTCGACCCCAACTCTTGTAACCACCTTCTTTTCTTTTTAAACCTTTAACTTGGAGAAGGTTTGGGTCAACATTTTCTATTCCTTCTTCATGGATTGAATCATCGCCACCATCACCAATTGATGCATGCATATTATGCACTTGTTTGAACAATTCCTCAACACCATGTGACACCAATTGATATGCAGGTTGAAGACCAGAGCATCTTGCAGCTAGTTGTACCATTCTAGGACAAAGCTGCCTGTAACGTGACGCCGCCATTAATTTGGGATCCTCTTCATTTGACATTGAAATGGAGGCTGTCCTACAACTCTTTCTCGCATCTCGTCTCTATCTCTTACATATGTATTGCTCGAGAATTTGCTTAATATTCATCATATCCAAGACTTTAAGTGCATGGCCACATAATATGCCCTCCATTTCAAACTTCCGACAACTACAATTGACTATCTCCTCATTAGCCTTAACCAAGACCAAATACTCTCTATGTTCATCAAATAATCGAACCACAAATTGATGCCACCAATCCAACACATCACATGGTGTCGCATTAGCACACTGAAAGATATCATACTCATCTTGAAACAACTCAAATATAGTAGGAGTGTACACTTGCCTTGCTTGAATTAACATTGGAGCTCTTTTTAACTTCAATCTATGTAATTTTTGCCAAGCTTGGTATTCTGAGTCTGACTCCTTATACCGCTTATCATTCACAACTCTTTCAAAATGTACAAAGAATTGAACAATGTCATGGTCTGGTTTTAAGTACTTCCGTAAGGCTGCATTCAAGCTCACTTAGTTGGGTGCTTCTCATTTCTGCAGTGAAAGTCCTCTTCATATACACATGCCCCCATTTCTCTCGCAATGCCCAAGTGGATTTCATCCACACATTATCATGCAAATTATATTCCACAAGCAACGATTCCCAAGCCTCAAATAATTCATGCTCTTCCTCATATCCATACACACACTCTTTAAATCGAGCATGAAATTGTGAACCATCCTTATATATGTTTCCCAAATGTTTTAAAGCATTTTGGCAAATGTGCCAAGTACATAACCCATGGTATGTCTTTGGCATCACTATAGAAATAGCCTTAGCCATCACTTGATCTTGGTCGATGGAGATGGTAATAGGATATTTTTCAGACATAGCTTGTAAGAATGTCTCAAACAACCACTGAAATGATGCTGCCGTTTCATCATATAATAATGCAGCTCTAAATAAGACTGTCTACTTGAAATGATTGAAGCCAGTAAAATTAGCAAAGGGTTGATACTCCTTGTTCGTTCTGAAAGTAGTGTCAAATGAGACAACATATCCAAAGTTGCCATAGTCAATAATCATCATTGGGTCGGCCCAAAAAATATTAGTAATATGCTCCTCCGCATCCAATTGCACTCCATAATAGAATGATGGATTTTTAGCTGTTTCCACTTGAAAATACTTCAACAAACTACCCGCCTCACCATACCTCAAGTCTCGTTGCCTCCTTTTACGGAGGTAATTCTTTTGGTCTTGATGAGTAAAACTTAGACTTTCCTTTCCTCCAGACCGAGTACTTAAAAGTTCATAGGAAGAGTTAAGTGACAATCCACAATCCGCTGCAATATCAATATTAATGTCTTGTGCTCCTGTAACCTTCCGTTGGGATGACATCATATGCATACATTCAGCAAGGTGCAAATGATGGTTGTGGTTGTCGTCCTATTTCACCACAACAAATTTACCAATTTCTCTATTAAGAGATATGCACATATGAGCTTGACAATTTGTTCGTGTCTCTGCTCGAGGTTTCCTTATTTTTCATTCTCTTTTATCACGAACCCTTTGACCTTGTTTACAACAAATATATTTTCTGTAAATGACAACGCCATCTTTCAAACATTTATTCTGAAAATCTTTTCTCACGCTAAATCTCACATACCCTCCATAACTATTATAAAACGCATAAGCATCTTCCTCCGCATCAAATTGCATACCAATATGAGGTCTATTCTCTGTCGCATTAACTCCCAAATCATCCATCATAGTATCCTACAATAAGAAATTTAATTGAAATGACATTATGTGGTGAATGGAACACATAATATATGTATGACATTCAAAAAAAAAAACAAAAATCACACTACCAGTAACTGCATACCAACTTAGTTAATAAACAATAGGTTACATACATCTTCTATGGCTACTTGCAAATATATTTGCACAACAAGAACAAAACCCCAACAAGAACAAAAACCCGATTCATTTATAACCCAGCAAGAACAAAAAAAACAAACAAACATGTACCCTGTCAATTCTACATAAGTAGGCTTTTGTTGTGATTGACCTAGGATTGCATATATAGGAGCTCTACATTAGTTGGTTACACTAGAAAGTCCGGTTCTGAGTGCAAATATATTTACACATCATTTTGTTTTCATTATAAGACTGTTTTTGAGGTGTTCAAAATTTTACTGATTTCATTTGCAAAGCTTTCCTCAAATCAGATCCATTAATGTTGATAAGCCAAATATCCCATACACTTACCTGGCTTTTGGCGTTCACTGGTAAGGAGAAGAAGAGGTCGACTGAGTTGAGGAAGAAGAAGGCGGGAGAAACAGTACATTCAGATGGAAGAGAAGCAGTACAAAGAGAAAGCGGGGGAAAGAGAAGGGATTTCAAGGTTGGAATTTCAGGGACAAAAAACGACGTCGTTAAAAAAAAAAATTACATAAAGCACCCCAAACGGTGCCGTTCCACTTAACCGCATGACATGCGATTTTGTGTTTACCGTAGAGGAGCCGTTCCTGGTTGATTGGTGTTCAGTGGGTGTGGAGGCGTGATTGCAAGTTGCAACAGAGGTTGAGGGTGGAGGAGGCACGAGAAGGTTTGTGTTGGTGGGATTGAGAGAGAGAGAGAGAGAGAGAGAGAGAGAGAGAGATAGATTGCGAGTGGAAGAATTCAGAGAGTTTAGAGGAGAATCTTCTGGATCTTCGACATGGTCACCTTGAAGACGTGGACTCCTTTTCTTGTGCTATTTTCACTATTTTTTTTTGTCTGTGTGCTTGAGAGAGAGAGAGAGACGGGGAAGGGGAAGGGGAGGGAGAAAGAGATTGTCTTGTTGGAAGGGTGGAAATGGCCTGCTGGTGGTGGTGGGTGCCATGGCGGTGGGCGACATGGCTATTCACCAGTTATGACATAAAATGGTAGGGAGAGAAGATGTAGGAGAATATGAGAGAACATCGTTCAATTTTCTTCATTTTTTAACATGTCAAAATGACCAAATTATCCTTAACAGTAGGCACATGCAATGCACATGATGATTTTCCGTCACTAATATTAACGGCTGTTAGGGTAATAGGTCTACGTCTGAACATTGAGGACTAAATTGACGAAATTAAAATTTTAAGAACTAAAATACTATAAATGACAAACCTCGGTGACTATTAATGCAATTTACCCACCCAATAAAAATGTAAAAAATGAAAATACAACTTCTCAATGTCGGTACCTTATTCATGTTATTGTTGTAAACATGCGATTGAACTTTCCAATGTACAAAAATCACATGCAATTGGAAATTAGAGAGAGAGAGAGAGAGAGAGAGCGCAGCTCTGAGAGTCTGAGGAGCCAAAACCAGTGTCCTTTCGAACTCTCCAAGGATCACAACTCCAAAACACAACCTCCACCAACTCCTCTTAGCTCAACGCTTCTCTATATGATCAAATAGTCAAACCCATAACACATATAAATATACCCATTTTTTCCTCTCTCTTTGCCCGTCTCAGACCCTAATTGTGAACTAATCATGGCTCATTCAGCTCTGTCTCAGGTCAGTTCACTTTCCATTTCATTCATAAGAGTCTTAACTGTTCGATTTTGATTATGTATGAAGATTATTAAATTACGTTTGGGAGGAATTCTTATACAGTTTGAATTTGCTTGCAGGTCTTTGTAGCTGTTCCTATTAACAGTGATTCGTCTCTTCGGGGACCAGTCTTTAAGGTAGTTAATTATTTTTTTTCAATTAAGTTTTATTTTGGTGCCTGTGGTGGGAAACAAATGAATTACAATGGGGGCCTAAATTTTGTGTTTTTTTTTTTGTTGTTTATCTTGTAAATTGGGTTTGATTTTGGTGAAATGTAAGAATGGTTTTGGCTTTTTTTTGTTTTTGTTTTTGTTTTGTTTATGCAAGTTACTTTCCGTTTGGGTTTTATCGGATTAGTGCATTAAGCTAAACAGTATAAACCTGGTTTTGATTTGTAACTTTATTTTTATCTTTCTTTGGGGTTTATTGGTTAGAGTTCTGCCTTAGAAGTATGAGTTGAATTCGAATTCTCTGTTTGGCTTACAAACTTCCCGAGGGCCAGACTCTACGCTAGTCCACCACCCGGAGGGATTGTAAGGGAGGAAAAGAAAGCTTAAGATCTGCAGTTCGAAATAAAGTTACTCTTGGAATGGAGCTTCCTTCATTTCTCATGCTTTTCTTAAGTTTTGGTTTTAGGACTCAATTGTACGTAGCAATCACTACGTATTGGGATAGCTTTATGTATGATGTACTTCTCTTGCCTTTTGGAACTACTACTTGAAATTCTTTTTGGCTTTCTGAGGCAAAAGATTACTTCCAAACTGCTAACAAACTGATGAACTTGCTTTACTTTCTTGCTTCTAAATCTGAACGATGTGCACTGTTCCTTTTTTTTTTTGGGTGTGTTTTTGTTTGTTGACTTTGGAATGGAAGTGTTTGATAAATGTTTTTAGATTTTGGGATCTCAGTTTTAAAGAGTCTTTGTGTCCACAAAGAAAAAAAGGATTAGTTGGGTTCCATTGAAAGAAAAAAAACACTAACTATTAACTGATTGTGATCTTTAACGTCAATTTTCAGTCTTTGATATTGAGTATGTGGTGGATCTATTTTTAAAGATGAGCGCATTTTATATGGAAGATATAGAAGAAACCTAGTGAGAAACAAAGGCACCCTTTCTCTTGATGTAGTTGGACTATCATGCATTAGCTATACTTTTTATATGGATGAATATTAGTTTTATATAACACGTGCATAAGTATATCTTTTCAATTCAGTTAGCCACATTAGCACTAGAATGTTTTCCCTTTGTTGTCAATATTCTTTGCATGTACATCTGGGTATACACATTTAAGAACTTCCCAGGTCTTAAGAGATGTGTTGTCCTAGTTTTGCCTACTTATTGTCAGTGTTTTAGTTGCAATCTGCAAAGGTCACCACTAAAACAAGTTCATGGCTCTTGATGCTAAGTGTTTCCGTTCTTTGTCAAACTTGTTCTATAAATTTTGAACAAGCATTATCAAGCAAAGTCAATCCTTTGAAATTTTCATTTAATGTTAAATACATTTACATGTCAAGAGATTTACTTTTTTGGAGAAATTTTAAACAGTTTTGTTTACCACAAGAATACATTTATGAGTAGATTGTGCTTGAGTTCACTGTAACAAAAGAATATGAAGTCAAATATATACAATTACATAACTAATGCTTGATATCAAATACCCCTATGTTGGTCACTGTTCACTATCCAGCTTGTTGAATTCTGGTCCATTGAAGTAAGCTTATAATAGCCATTGGTTGCTGGTTTAATTTGTATGGTTTCCCCATTAGTGGAATACTTTTGCATAAAGTCATTTTACTGGTAAGAAAAACCTTTACACTGTATGTAGGGGTTGTGATAAACTGATTCTGAAGGCAATTGCATTTCATTTTTCTGCAGACCAATATCATAAGCTTTCGTGATAAATCATGGATATCTGTCTTACCTATCGACTTGAAGACCAAGAATTCGCAGTCAAGAAATCCATCTAGGGTTTTCATGTCAGTGCAACAAGCTAGCAAACCTAACGTTGTAGTTTCACCTTTAGAACTTGAAGATGCGATAGAGCCTCCATTGAACTTGTACAAACCGAAGGGACCATACACAGCAACCATTGTGTCTGTTGAGAGGCTTGTTGGCCCAAAAGCTCCAGGAGAGACGTCTCATATTGTGATTGATCATGGCGGCAGTGTTCCCTACTGGGAAGGTCAAAGTTATGGCGTAATTCCTCCCGTAAGTGTCAATTTGTACTTTTGGTGCTTTATCTTCATTACTGCATGTAGAGGCTTGAGTTATCCGCCAAAACTTCTTATGCTTTTGTGATAGTACCTCTTTTCTATGGATATGAATGATCCTACATCGTACAGAGATTAAAGTGCTCAGCTTGCCTTCCTGCTAGCTTGCCACTGGATCTTTACCACCTTGAAAAGCAATCGTTGGTTCCTTAGTTATCATGGTTCTCATGTTCACTGTATGTTTGCTTATCATGTTAGCTATTAGCAGTAAAAGGATGGGTAGCAGCCTTGGTTATCAAAATAAGTCTAATTTCAAGATAATCTCAATTTTAAAATCTGATCTAGTGTGTCGGCCTCAACCCATGCATCTGAGGAACACGTAGTTTTGCCTTTATTCCTGGCATGCTAAGTATGACTTAACTGATTTATTTTTGGCATGCTTAGTATGATATAACTAAATTTTAACCTAGCCCTTGGAGTTTTCTGAGTATTTATTGACTATTAGGTCCAAAAAGACAAGCAGCAGTCAGAATTATTAAACTCAGGTTATTTTAAATCAGTTCAATTCTATGGTCCTATCTAATGTGGGTTTTAACTATACCTTTGACAATATGGAGTTACACTTTGTGCTTGGCATGCTAGTTTATGATAGAACTGTATATAATCTTGGCCTTTTCATTTTATTAACATCTTGTTGGCATTTGGTGCTGCAAAGATTGGTAATGCTCAGAATTCCTAGAATCAGGCAAAACTAGGACACTCTCTGTCAGCATTCTTATCTGATGCTGAGTTTCTGTACCATGCCTTTTTGCAACTTGTGGTTTGATTTTGTTCTTGGCGTGCTATTTTGAATTTTTGAGAGAACTGTAGTCAGCCTTAGTCAGTTTTACGAGTTCTTGTTTTCTTGAATCCCAGGGTGAAAATCCGAAGAAACCGGGAACTCCCAACAATGTTCGTCTTTACTCAATTGCATCTACCAGGTATGGGGACTTTTTTGATGGAAAGACAGCCAGTTTGTGTGTCCGGCGTGCTGTCTACTATGATCCTGAGACGGGAAAAGAAGACCCTTCAAAGAAAGGTGTATGCAGCAATTTTCTATGTGACTCGAAGCCTGGAGACAAAATTCAGATCACAGGCAAGGCCCTTCCATGTAGTGACTGAATCAAAATATTTTATTTCCTGAATTGCAAATAAACTAAATCAATTTATTAGAACTCTTGCAGTACCATGCCTTGCATGTTGTGAAATCCCTATTAACAGGCTATACATCCTGGTGTGAATCATGACTGGAGTTTGAACTAAATAAAATATTTGGGTGGCTTGGCATGTAAATAACTCTTGTCAATTATCTTGTTGTTTCATGAGTATGAGGGGAGTTGATTATTTTCAATGCAAAGGAGGCAAAAGAAAGATGTGTTTTAAATATCATGATTGGATTTTCTTCAAGAAATAAATGAAGGTAAGCGGTTTATTTGCTTTGTTAGGGATACTTTAGGAGTGGATAAAGAAAGCCTGCTAGTTTAGTTACTACTCCCAGTATACATATGAATGGTGTGGATCCAGAGAAACCAATTAATAATTGTCTTCTGAGTTTCAATGCAAATGAGGAACATGCTATCAAACTGGAGTTTAAAATAAAAAAGATAACCAAAATATGAAGTGTAGTTCTTATGCCACCTCTGCATTTGTTTTTTCGTGGCTAAAGTTAGCGTATAATTGTTGGGTGCTGATGTTGCCCATCTCATTCTCTCTGCTGTCTGGTGTGAATCTCATATTTTGCTTCATATGCCCATCCTGCGCCCATCCTGCATCGTTATTGCATCACTCATTGGTCAACCAATGGTGAAGATTAATGTCCCCTTGCTCGGTGTTGTTAACTGTGGAGCAATTTGGCAGGTCCCTCTGGCAAAATAATGCTTTTGCCTGAAGACGATCCAAACGCCACGCACATTATGATTGCTACTGGTACTGGTGTGGCTCCTTTCAGAGGCTATCTTCGCCGGATGTTCATGGAGAACGTTCCTACATTCAAGTTTGGTGGTCTCGCTTGGCTTTTCCTTGGGGTGGCAAACACTAACAGTCTTCTGTACGATGATGAGTTCACCAAGTATCTTCAGGAATACCCAGATAACTTCCGGTATGACCGTGCTCTTAGCCGAGAACAGAAGAATCAGACTGGAGGCAAGATGTATGTGCAGGATAAAATTGAAGAATACAGTGATGAGATCTTCAAACTCTTGGATAACGGGGCCCATATTTATTTCTGTGGGCTCAAGGGGATGATGCCTGGGATCCAAGACACACTAAAGAAGGTTGCAGAGCAGAGAGGGGAGAGTTGGGAAGAGAAGCTCTCACAACTCAAGAGGAACAAACAATGGCATGTTGAAGTCTATTGATGTTGTGTACTTTGCAGCAAGGTCATTCCTGACTTCAATCAGGACATGATGCATTCTTCCTGTTAGGTAATGTGGCATTTGTTTGTTATCTTTATCATGCACTAGTTGAATCGAAGTTGACATTCATCTTTATTATTGGGTTGACGAAGAGGATAAATTGTTCTCTTGTCCAATGCAAATTAAGAACTCCTGGGTAATTTAATGAGATAATTCTGCGTTGTTGGCTAATTTCTAAGTTTTATGTACTTTCAAAACGTGAAATCATGCTGTTTCCTGGTATATCTGGTCATTATTTACAATTTACATTATATCTCGACCTCTTTAGATTCAGATAGGGAAAAAGAGTATGCATGTCAAGAAGAAATCAAAGATTATGTGTTTGAAAGTTTTCTGGAAAGTGCACAGAGCGAGATATGATCCAACACATGCCAATTAGTAGTTCGCCAAGTATGAAGGCATAACTTTGCAAGCCATGTCAGGAGTTTTCATCTCTGCATGTGATGCACTTACTCGCGTGCGCACACACACACACACTGATATATATGAATAGTCACTTGTACATTTGTTTTGTGTCTTGTTTCTTGCTATTTTACCTTAAAAGAAAAAAGTTTGATCTGTCACATATTGATTAGCGAGTCAAAAACATCCTTGAATTGCTTTTAGGTTATTTTGGAAAAAAGTTCGAGCTGTTTTGAAATTTGTGGAGCAACTAGTCTGTACATTTTTCAACCGGGTTAAATACTGTTACCTGTGCAAGATGTAGAAGACCTAACTTTTTGGTGATCTCTCTTTCTTGGAAAAAAGGACCAATTTTTCAATGTTCTTTAATGAATTTCAAGCAATAAAAACTGTGTTGTCTCGAATTTGATTAGACAGCTTTACAAGTTTAATTAAGACTCATCGAGTTTGTATAAAGGAGAGCTGCATATTATTGGGACATTTCATAGTATTTTGGATTTGGATCATTTTCATTAGCCTAGCTTCAGAGAGCAGCTTATGTATGCTCTGTGAAATAGACCATGGGCCTTTGTGACTTGTAACTGGGGCAGTGATCTGAATTCAAATCTGTTTAGTCCGATAGGGATTGATACCTTTGACCGATTATCTGAGTCCAAATTTAAAATTGTTGTATCATATTCTTCTGAGAATTGGGAGATATATCAAGGTTTTGTTAGACTATGATTTGATCTGATTTTTTTTGTATTAATATGTGAATATAAGATGGAATTGATTAATGTTTGATTAGTTAAAATTAAGATTGTATTTGTTAAAGGTTACATATAATTTAGTTACTTGACTTGGATTTTTGAATCGTATTTTCTATTTTAAATGGATCTGGATATGAATTGTTAAAATGAATTAGGTAATTGGTTGGATTTAGATCATGGTTTCAAATTGGATTCGGATTAGAATAAGTTGAATATATAATTTGATAGTGTGGTCTACGCGATTGCGTGGCTGAACTCGGGATTCAAAAAGGGGGAAATGGACTTGAGATTTGTTAGGGACGATAATGAGGATTCACTGGGACATCCAATCAGAGTTACTTGGCTCGTAGTGGTGAACCGTCAATCCCAGGGACAGCAACAATCAATGGAAATTAATAGATAGAAGATTTATAGTGGTTCACCAATTTGGAAATTTGACTAGTCCACCCTAATGGAAATTTGACTAATGGAGTCTTTTGCTCTTGAGTGAGTTTGTTATTATTTGGAGAAGAAGATTATAAGATTACATAGAGTCGATTCTCAGATCTTAGATGCCCTTAAAAGCGAGGGATTGATCTCTATTTATTGCGCGTAGGAGCTTCGCGTGATCAACTTGTTTTTTCTTTTTGAGAGGGGAAGGGGGAGGGGGATTTGAACTTTTGACCTCAAGAAGACAAAGCCTTCACAAAATAAGGAGTACCACTAGACCAAAAGCTCATTGGTACGTGATCAACTTGATCCCTGCTTAACCGCCGAGATCCTTGCGTAATGGTTGTGATCCTTGCGTAATCAACGTGATCTCCTTGGGATTGTTGCGACCCATATGGAGGAATATTTGCCGTTAGAGGCTATATTTCCTGGGCATGACGTGACCTCCAGAAAGTGTGAGTTGTCGTTGTCATAATGTACACGAGTGTCATGTTGGTGATGATTCCCGAGCTGTTAATCACTAATTGGTTGGTTTGAGCTAAGAGGTTCAAGTTGGAAGGCCTGAGCTAAGGTAACGGTCCGGGAAGCTAGGGAGTGAGAGGTCAGCCCATTCATCTATCTTTAGCTGTCTCGACCGAGACCTAGATTCCAACATCATCAAGCGGGCCTGAATTGGTGGACGATCTCTCGATCTGCTACTGCTACTACTACTCGAGCTCAGACTTTGATTAATTTTTAGTATCATCATAATTGAAATCCGATATGTTGACACACCGACTTGTAACTGACTCCATTGCTTGTCATTCACCGAACCCCATTATCCTTCCTTTTACTTCCTCCTCTTTTGGATGTGAACCGATGAAGGTAAGAAGTACATTGTATGTAGAGTTGCTAAATGATCCAAGTAAATTTAACTTGGCTCGGGTTCGGATTATTTTTGATTTTTGAGGTTCAATCAAATTGCAAAATAAAGCGAATCTTGTTATATTTCTAAGCTAGATGTGTATATAAATCGAGTCCGAGCAACATTCATGTTTGTTTTGACGTAAATATGTTCATGTCTATGAATAACTCATACTCTATTGCTAAACAATACCTATTGAAAAGATGAATGAACTCAAACTTACCCCAAAATACTTCCAAGTTACAAATGCATGCATCCGTATCCCTCTATTCTCTAATTGACTTTTGGAAAATTTGGACTCATGGGGTTTGATTTTATGCTTGATTATACATAATTGTGGGAATTTTTGTTGAAAAATTAATTATTTTAGAATTAGTTATTAAGTTCTATACCTTAATTCTTAAATATTTAGAGACATTTTTTTTTCGAATGCTTGCAAGTTTTTTTCTAGCCGACGAGCATGAGCATACTTAAACTGTTTTTGGGTGCCCTCTTAATTGCTCACTTTGGTGAGTCCTCTTGCATTGCAACCCTTTATCGAATTAACCCTGTAATGGTTGCAATTAAAAAAAAAAGAAAGAAAAAGAAATTACTGTCGGATGCTAAATTATTTTTCCTCCTAAACTTTTTGATCCCAAATATGATTTTTTTTTTTTTTTGGCAAGTGAATCAAATGACTAGAGTGTTCAGATTTCCAATGACCCATAAATTCTGATCCGATCCTACTCTACCCGGCTCTATTGATCGACTACCCGAAAAAATTGGGTAGGCCAACAGAAGATTTTTTGGTATTTCGTAAAATATTAGATAGGAATGCGGAATACCTACAAAATTTTCATATTCCTACCCTACTCTATCCGCGCGTGCACACACACACACACACATATATATAATCCCTAAAAATTAAAATCCAAAAATCTAGACACTAATGTTTTATTGATGTTTACGACTTTCTTTTATATGATGTATTGATGTTTATGGTTTCTTGTTATGTTTTATTATAATTGTTTATGTATTATTGAATTTATTGTGTTTTCTTTAGTGTTATTGGTTTATTGTGTTAATTAATTAGTGCAAGTTACTTAATTAAATTATTAAAATGATCCAAAAATTAATAACTAAATAATATGTGTTCACCTGATTTCCTACCCGATTGTTTTGGAAGAAGTTCAGGTAGGAATAGTACAATTCATGAGGTATGGTAAGTTAAGAAAAAATTATTTCGCAAAGTATCGGGTAGGAAGATAAAATACTATAATTCCTACCTGTAGGGTAGGGTGAACACCCTTACAAATGACCTATTTTGGTTATTTTTTAATCACGTTTGACAAAATTGTAAATGAGAGATTTTTTTTTTTCATTTTTTTTGCTATTAAACATACTTTGATAAAATTTTAGCATGTGAAAAAATTATGAATGGAATGTTTGGTTGAAAAATAATGAGATCTTAGTACTAGATTTTTAATTTATAGATTATACAAGTTAACTTGTACACAATAATTAATAGGCTCAGCTAACGTGACACAACAAAAACCAACTCAATTACCTTTCACAATGTCAAAGGAATTATAAATTCACATCTTAAATTCAAAATTTAGTAACTTCTAAGATTTATCCCCTAAATAATTTAATCTTACAAATACTCTATAGGGGCATATTCTATTTCAGAATAACCCCTCCAAAAATTGGCGTATGCCACTATGTGCAACGAACACACGGTATTCTTTAGTAAAAGGCGAAAGAATAGTTCGCTTTGTGCTCATTGCGTGGCTGCGTGATTTGCATGGTTCACTCGGGAGCAACTTATACTAGCTCGACCATAGGACATGTTTTTCTACCAAATCGATGTGGGAATAACTTTCATATGGTCCCAGACAATACTTTAAGCTCACTTCTAATTTATCAACCAAAGTGACTCTTTTAATTGTGCACTTTTATGACTCTTCTTGCAACTTATTCTGACTTTTTTTTGGCAGGTGAATCAGATGGATTGGTTCCCTTCTAAACTCCATCAATTGTGAATATTATTGACTAATCTATGTAATACACAAAGCCCTAATTGGTCCTTGGATGGGGGTTATTCCCACCCCAAAAATATCCATTCCCACCCATTTTCTACGTATACCCCATTAAAAATATCTCATTACTTGATATGCCCCTAGTTTCTCCTCCTCCATATCAAATCAACGTCTCTCTCTCTCTCTCTCTCACACACACATATATGAGTCTTTGTTTTGTTTCTTCACCACTGATATGAAATGATAGGCCTTAAAGTGTTGCATCAAGTCAGATTATAGACACAATTTCCACCATTACACCACAAGAAACAAGCCAAAAACTACTTCACCATCTCTGAACCCGACCCAAGCACTATAATCAAGGATTACACTTCTTTATACTGTTAGATAACAACATAAATGAAAGCACTATGTGACCCCCCTCTTTCTACTCCCAACCTCTATCACAAATCTTCTTTCCCTTCGCCATCTTCACCAATGTTTTTTTGTTGATGAATCACCATCTCGAATCACATTTATATAGATGTTTATACATATATCTATATATTATATCACGATCATAATTTCCAATAGTCTTTATTTATCTCCATTCAAAAAATAAATTAATTAAAATTTTAGAGTAGGTTCAAGTTGATTTATGGGTTTATTGAGCAATGATGAGGCAGAGAAGTAGATTATTTTGGAGTACAACATTAGATTTAATGGTGTGAACTTAGAGATTTAATGGGCGGGAATAGTCCTATCCTTTACACTCACAAATCACAATCGATTGCCCAAAAATATAGATTGTTTAATTAGTTTCAAATGAAACAATCAAATATCGGAAAAATAATCACTGCAAGTGTCGATGCCGAATCAAGAACTTGTAGGATCCAGAACCCTTTTGTATACACTTTTTATTTTTATTTTTTTGCAGAGGGGAAGAGAGAGGGGGTTTGAACCCTTGACCTCAAGAATGCAAAATCTTCACAAAACAAAAAGTACCATTGAATCAAAAACCCATTGATATTTGTGTACACTTTGTAAATCCAATCTTTTGTTTACATTGTAGGGACTTATTCTACTTGAGAACAAACCCTCCAAAAATAGGCGTATGCCACTATATGCAACGAGCACACGGTATTCTTTAGTAAAAGGCGAAAGAATAGTTCGCTTTGTGCTCAATGCGTGGCTGCGTGGTTTGCAAAGATAAGTCGTGACTGCCATATACTAGCTCCAAGATGATTAACATTTCATACCAAATCGATGTGGGAATAACTTTGCTGTGGTCCCGGACAATATTTTAAGCTCTCCAAGCCAAGCGTTTTGCTTTGTCTGCCATCTTTAATAGTTCACTTTTATGACTCTTCTTGCATTATTTTTTTTGGGGGGAAGTGTTTTCTTGCATCATTAAGGTAAGTAACGTTATTAAGTTTAATATCTTTGTAGTGTAGTCCGATGGCGGTAAGGAAGTTGAAATCGTCTCTCATTTACAATATAAAATAGGGCAGACTTCAATACTATCTAAAATATTACGGTGATGGAATAGTGTTGGATGTAAATATGAAAAGTAGCTTGTGTAAATAGTGTTCCTAGGGGGTGGAAGATCCCATTTTGTTAGTTAATTACTTAATTTGTTTAAGTGATAAACTAACATATTTACTAATCCTTAGGGGTGGTACAGTGGTTGGTTTTGACATTTGATAACTCAGAGGTTTCAGGTTCAATCTATTCCCACACCTCCTAAGGGCTAGCCACGTTTGTCCCTTTAGGAACATGTTATAATCCAACTCAAGTTACGGTGCCCAGCCGTTGAGCTCAAGCGAGTAGTCGGCGCAAGACTAAACACTCTGTAAAAAAAAAAAATAAATACATTTTGTGTCGTGTTCGAGTTGACTCGTATAACCCATGAATTAAAAATTTACCACTAAGATCCTATTTTTAATCAACCAAACCTACCATTCATAAAATTTTCAAAGGCAAAAAATCTAATTAAGTTTATATAATAGTAAAAACAAACAAAAAATATTATATTATTTATAATAATTCATGTCAATATGTAATACATATAACAAAATTAGTCATTTTATTTGTAATAGTACATGTTAAACATATTTATCGTGTTAAGTTCTAATTATTAATATTTTGAGTACTTTGTAGGGGTCTGTTCCATTAGAAAACAAACCCTCCAAAAATAAGCGTATGCCATTATATGCAACGAACACACGGTATTCTTTAGTAAAAGGCGAAAGAATAATTCGCTTTGTGTTCAGTGCGTGGCTGCGTGATTTGGCAAAGTTCACTCGGGAGTGGGATATACTGCCTCCTCGATGATTGACATTTCATTCGAAGTCGATGTGGGAATTTCTTTTCTCACGGTCCTGTATAATATTCAAGCTTGCTACTTCTGATGACTTAATTAACAAAAGCTTAGAGCACTTTTTCGGGATGGCTAAGAGTTGTTTATTCAACTCCTCTTCTTTTGGCTGTGAGTTGTCTATTTAGTCATCTAAAAATCTATATAATAAAACAGGATTGTCAAACTTAGTCTAGCACAACAACAACTCAAAGTATTTTAATCTAAATGATTTATATTACGATTTAGATTTTAATCTTTTAACCACACAAACTCATTTAAATTTTAACTTTTTAATCATAATAACTAAATCCATGTATTTAAAAAAACGTGTTTTGCACTAGTGTATTAGGCCGTGTTGTTATAACGGGTAAGTTGTGTTTGTTTGGTCAAAACATAGTCAACTAATTCGCAATCCATTTATGTTGTGTATGGTGTAGTTCGTTTTCGTATTGTGTTCTTGTAATAATTGGGTTAAACCACTTCTAGATGAGTTTGGTTTAATATGGTAATAGAGTAAAAAAGTTATGTGTTCAAATCTCACTCCCACCCTGATAATTGTAAAACTCACTCAAAATACAAGTGAACGCTAGTTTTTTGGATGAAAATTGTTAATGTGTCAGGACAAAGTGAAAAAAATAACATAGTTAGGTGGTAAAGTGAAACAATTTTCCATTAAATTTACAACGGACATTAATAATTAGAGCGATGTGAAACTAATTAGATAGTTGATGGTACAACGTAAAATATATGATAGTTGAAGGGACAATATGAAAAAAAATTATTGTTGTAAACCCTATTGAACATATCAGAGTTGGGTGTTTGATTGTGGATGTAAACCAAGAAGTCAAACCACTTATATCTTACTGTTTTTGATTCTTCTTCAATTTTCATTTTTAATTTTTGTATATTCTATCTAGGGCTGGCCCAACTGTATTAAAAAAAAAAGCATGGGCTTTAGGCCCCAAATTTTTAAAAGGCCTCATAATTTTAGGTACATAACTAATGCACATAAAAAATTTAAATCCATGAAAATCTTATGTCTTATAAAAAGGCCCCAAAAATTTTAAGCCCAATTAAAAAATTATAATTTCAATAATTTGGACCTACAATTTAATCCATAACATTAGAAACTCAAAAATAAATTATTTAAATAACAAATAAAAAAATATTAAAAAATCAACTAATATTTACTCACATCCATTCTCTATCTCTCTTAAAAAACAAAAAGTATTACATCCTCTTCTCTCACTTAAAAAAAATTAAAATTTTTTTTTGGTTTTTTAAAAATAATACTAAAAATAAAAAGTCTCATTTAGTATTACCACTTTAGGCCTCAAATTATTTTGAACCGCCCCTGATTCTATCTCCATCTCTATCTAAAATTCAATATGGCATTGGATAAGGAGGTCTTGCATTTGAATTCCATTGTTGCCTTTGATAAGTATAAAGCTTGAACGCGTTTGGTCCACAAACTAATCTACCTCTGAAAAGCGTGTTCAAATATCTATATAATAAAGTAGAGCGAAGTTTGAATCCAAAAGACAAAGAGCGGTCCAGATCATTTTGAGACAAAATCGAAAAGACAAAAAGAGGTCCAGATCATTTTGAAACAAAAGACGGTTCAGATCACCTCAAAAATTATGATCTAACGATCTACGATGATTACTAAAAAAAATTTTCCCGCCCAGCTGAGCCTTATCACGTCTCTCTCCCACGTCTCTCCCTCTCAGTTCTGCCTCTCCCTCTCTCTCACAGTCTTACGGCTCTCTCTCTATCACGCCTCTCTCTCTCACAGTCTCACGCCTCTCTCACAGTCTCACAATCTCACGCCTCTCTCACGCCTCTCTCACAGTCTCGCAGTATCACGCCTCTCTCACTCTCTCCCTTATCTCTTTCTACCTCACCCGACCAGCCACTGTGACTTTGCGCCTGCAAAACACATGCACTGTAACCTTCCAGCAACACCGCCATCAAGGAGTCCAGGTATCTCCCTGTGGATCTCTTTTTTTTTTTGCATGTGTGTTCATGTCTGTGTTTATGTTAGCATTATGTGTGTGCTCAGTTGGTTGGATTGGGTTTTGTTCATTTGGTTGGATTGGATCTTATGATAGAGCTTACAGTCAACTACTTTCACATACAATCAACTCATTCATTTATATTCGAAACATGGTCTAATTCTAGATGCTTACAGACTGTTCGACGAAATGCCTGAACGAAATGTGTTTACTTGAATGACGTTGTTTATAATTCATCACAAATAAGTTTTAAGGACACTGGCATAAATTGTTGTAATGAAGATGGATATAAAGTCCTGAGGCTAAAAAAAATTGACAGTTGGGTGGTGCTACCAAGTTGCGAGACAATCCTTGAATTGGTCCTTCCAATCATATGAAAATCTGGGTTCATACTCTTCACCAAGATTTGGATATGGAATACAGCCAGATGTAATGTCATAGACATTTTGCTGAGCCCCTGATCCTGGCCCTAATGTATTACACCGGCATCACTACCATGATGTAACCTTGCTGCCTGTAACAGTTCATAACTCATGATTCAATTTGCACGCATGTATTAATTTTTCTTTGAGTTTTCAATTCATACAGATTATTTACTTATTTGTTTACTTAATCCTTTAATAATGTTCGTCTAATTACTAGGTTAGTAATTTATTAGTCTGTTATTCATGCTTAGATTAGATTAGTAGTTGAATATTCAATTCATAACTCATGATTCAATTGGTTCATAACTAATGTTCGACGAAATGCCTGAACGAAATGTGTTTACTTGGAATGCCATAATAAGTACCTACGTAAAAACCCTCCACTTCAATATAGTTTTGGTGAATTTAATTGTTTAAAAGATTTAGCTATACTTTTTCAAACATGTGCCGATCTGTGTTTATGTTAGCATTATGTGTGTGCTCAGTGCTTGAACCCTTTGACAGGTGAATTTCAGTTTTAGAACATTACGAAGAATGACGTTGTTTATAATTCATCACAAATAAGTTTTAAGGACACTGGCATAAATTGTTGTAATGAAGATGGATATAAAGTCCTGAGGCTAAAAAAAATTGACAGTTGGGTGGTGCTACCAAGTTGCATGTGTGTTCATGTCTGTGTTTATGTTAGCATTATGTGTGTTGTTCATTTGGTTGGATTGGGTTTTGTTCATTCGGTTGGATTGGATCTTATGATAGTGCTTACAGTCAACTACTTTCACATACAATCAACTCATTCATTTATATTAGAAACATGGTCTAATTCTAGATGCTTACAGACTGTTCGACGAAATGCCTGAACGAAATGTGTTTACTTGAATGACGTTGTTTATAATTCATCACAAATAAGTTTTAAGGACACTGGCATAAATTGTTGTAATGAAGATGGATATAAAGTCCTGAGGCTAAAAAAAATTGACAGTTGGGTGGTGCTACCAAGTTGCGAGACAATCCTTGAATTGGTCCTTCCAATCATATGAAAATCTGGGTTCGATCTTCTTCAATCTTTGAGCTTTGGGTATTAAATCTTCGAATCTTTAATGGGGAGGAGAAAGGAGTGTCGGCTCGCAGCTATGGGTGCGACCAATCGAAGGGTAAATTAAGGATATTTTCCAATTTACATACTGAGCATTAGATTATATATTTGCAGTTGTGTTCCAATTCCAATTCTCAATAGAGTCTCCTCTTTTTTTAGTTTGAGTATGCTTACAATTTTGTTGATTTGCAATTTTAGGGCTTGCTCGAAAGATGTTTGAAAAATGACTGATAGGGATTTGTTTTCTATTATAAATTTTCTTTGTCTTATAATAGTCTGAAACATAAAAATTTCTATGCTGCTGATTAATATGGGTATCAAAGCAAAGGTTGTGAATTTGTTGCTGTATATTCTTTTTTACATATTGAGTTTGTTGATTATATGTTGTTATTATGAAGGGATGGTTTGACAGTTAGGGACTAAATCAAGGGGTTGTGTTTTTGAGTTTTTTTTTTTTTTTTACAGTCCAGTGTAGACGCCATAGGGGAATAAACTTTTGTTCTTTGCACTATATGCTGAATGAACAGGGGATTTATGTAGTGTAATCCTGCAGACCTTTGTTGAATTTGGACGGTTCTCTTTTTTGTATTTTTAATGGTTTTGGCTGGCACTCAATGTTTTTACCTACACACATCACTGAAAATAACAAGATCACAAACTTACTCCATCAATAGCCATGGGGCTTTTTTGATTGGAAGGTTGATGTGAAATGGTTTGGGTCAGTTTGCTCTTATTTCTTTCAATTTTCAATGGTACGTACTTTTGTATTTCATTATACCATTTAGTTTTCATATTGTTGCTATGATTAAATATACGAACTACATATTATTGACTAGATAATTGATAACAGCGGTCATCCAATATATTTGTTCTAGATTAAATATGGGACTTTGATAATTTCCATTTGTTGTTCTAGCTAATATTGTGTTCGTAGTATGAGCTTCCACTTCACTGTACGTATTACAAGTAAGCATAAAACTCAAATTTGAATTATTTTCATTCTCACTTTCATTAGGATTATGTATAAATTTTTTTTTTTTTTTGAAAGTTCTAGACACTTTACATTTGACCTTTGTTTATACTACGTAAGCTGTCAGTCTATGTAGTGACTGGATAATTGCCGTCTTCTTAGAATTCACACATCGTAGTAATAGCGTGACTGTGTGCTCGAGAAAGCTAAATTATAATTGAGGTCATTTTGATCTTTCTAGCAGGATGAGATTGCGTTGAGATCGTTGTTCCTCATGCTCTAAAGGTATCATCATGTTTCCTTAATTTTCTGATTTATTACTTTCCCTTTCTCTTTTCAGTTTGTTATTGCTTAATTATGGAAGTGCTTAGTTGGTTTTGTGGGACACATGAGAGGATATTTATAACAGCTTACTCCATCAATAGCCATGGGGCTTTTTTGATTGGAAGGTTGATGTGAAATGGTTTGGGTCAGTTTGCTCTTATTTCTTTCAATTTTCAATGGTACGTACTTTTGTATTTCATTATACCATTTAGTTTTCATATTGTTGCTATGATTAAATATACGAACTACATATTATTGACTAGATAATTGATAACAGCGGTCATCCAATATATTTGTTCTAGATTAAATATGGGACTTTGATAATTTCCATTTGTTGTTCTAGCTAATATTGTGTTCGTAGTATGAGCTTCCACTTCACGGTACGTACTACAAGTAAGCATAAAACTCAAATTTGAATTATTTTCATTCTCACTTTCATTAGGATTATGTATAAATTTTTTTTTTTTTTTGAAAGTTCTAGACACTTTACATTTGACCTTTGTTTATACTACGTAAGCTGTCAGTCTATGTAGTGACTGGATAATTGCCAAGAGCGGCCATCCAATATATTTTTATTAACATGTTGTGTTTGCACTTTGTCTGTGAAAGCAATGGATGTTGCCTGTAGATAAACGGAGCTCTCTTAATGTATTGTCAATGCTTTAAAATTTTTATATTGTGTTGCTTCCAAGTTGTGTTTGTACCGGCACGTGCATTAGTTGAATGTTACATGTCACAGTTATTTTGATAGAAGGTTGAATGATAGTGGTTTGATTAGATTTGGCTTAACAAATTTGGTTTCATTTTACATTTCGTATAGATTGGTATATGCTTTACCAATGTAGTTACTATGCTTTGAAATTGTAATCATTTCTCTCTCATATCCCATCAATTTGATTTCTTTTGTTGAACTACCTTGCAGATTTTTTGTGATACTATTGTAATAGGAGATGTTGGACACTAACAAATCAAAGTAGGATACACTTCTGGATGGTAAGGTAGGACGTTTCATGTAAAACATTTCTGGATGGTATGCGATTCATGTGATCCTTGCAAAAGTAGAAAGAAAAATAAGGAAGTTGGACGTTTGGATTAACATATCAATTGTTTTATGTATTACAGGATTTTGAAAATGACAGTTTTCTTAGAATTTTGATCCGTGTTAATTTGGGGTACGTTATGGCCTTTGTAAGAACTCTAAGTTCATTCTAATTTGTTCAATTTTTTATTTGATCTTTTAAATTATTGCTAGATATATATTGGAGTTGGAGTCCATTGGGTGTACAAGGCTCCAATATACTAAACCTTTATTCGCATCAATGACTTCGAATAAATCTAAGATTTGATTATGGCCTTAATGGTTTTTGTTGGTTCGGTTAGATTTATATAGTGGGCTTTACCTTGGTGATTTTTCAACACAATCTTAAGGTAACATTTTTTATTCTTATGATTCGTTTGCCCTCTCTATGTTTTTTGCTACACTCATGTGTTGATTTTTTCTTTGTTATGTTAATTTTTCTTCATAGGTAGCATCTGCTGGCATGTTGGACCTAGACTTATATTCTTTGGTGGTGCTACGACGTTGAGGTGAATTGCGCTGTCATAGGAGCTCCTTCCTATGACTATCGCGTGTGTTTTGTTTGTTCCATATTTAGTAAGATAAACTAATCACATATGGTTATAAGGATATGTTTAGCTTGGTGAGAATTAATGGTAGTTTTGGTGGTTGGGTTTGGAATGGTGATTTTGGAGGAACTATAATTGAATTGTGATTGTGACCTATGATAATTGTTTTGTATGATTGTGAAGAGTAAATTTTGGTTATTTGGTTGGACTTACTTATGTAACATGTGACTGTGACCTTTGTTATTATGATATAAATATTATTTTTGTTTGAATTGTGTAGTAACTGAAATATGATAATGTCTTCGAATTAGGTTGAGTAATTTATTCTTTGAGATTGTGTTGGGCAATGATACATATAATGAGATATATAAACTTTGTTTACAGATTGAGATTTTCCTGGATTCTTATTTTTAAAGAAAATTTTGTCGAATTTTTTTTAAAAAATAGCTAGGGTTAGTTTGATTTCAATGTCTTTAATTAAAACAAATGGAGGAAAAGTTATGATTATGAGCCGTTTTTTTAAGTTGCAAAGTGCCTTTAGGCACGGGCAATTACTAGTCTATATAATAAAGTAGAATGATTTTGAATTTTGGAGACAAAGAGCGGCTCAGATTGTTTCGTAACCAAAAAAGTCATCATCCAACGAACGGTATTATCCCAAACTATCTCAAGTTATTGACGTCTCAGATCGTTTTGATCCGACGTACCACATTAGCTCTTGAAATATTTTTGCAGCTCAAAAAATTTAGTTTCCAAAATTGACACCCCTACATTGAATTCGCCAACCCAATCAAATCCGGCAATTAAGTGATCTCTCATTCCTCAACTCTGTCTCTCTCTCCCTAAAATACAGATTACAACTCTTATCATTATTTTTCTGATTTTATTTCCTATGTTAAGGGATCAGTTTCTATACTGAGACATTGACTGTATCTCACACTTTCATCTTTCATGATTCTCTTTCTAAACTGAGACACATGTCTCCCCAAAATTCTATCTTAATAAATTTTTTATAATTTTTATAGTTAAAAATGATTTTTCTATAATAAAAATTACAGTTGATAAAGTCAATGTCAAAATCTTATCCATTTCTAATTCATCTACTATCATATGTCATCCATAACGTCGTCCGACCGCTCCTCACACATCATATTTCATATATAAAATTTAAAATTATTTGATAAAATTTAATATTAATTGAATAAATTTGATCTTAATTTTGATAAATTTAAATATTAATTTAGTTTTAATTTGATAAAATTAAATATTAATTTAATATTAATTTGATTGAATTTAATGTTAATTGAATAAATTTGAATGTTGTTTTAATAAAATTGTAAATTAAAGAAATGACATTAATTTGATAAGGTTAAATTTTAAATTAATGGAATTTAATATTCTATTTAATAAATTAAATAGTTTAATTTAATAAAATTGAATGTCAATTTGATGTTGATTTGATAAAAATAAATAATAACTTAATATTAAATTAAAGAAATAATATTAATTTGATGAAATAAAATATTAAATTAATATAACTAAATACTAATTTGATCAATTTTGTGTTGATTTGATGAGATGAAATGTTAATTTAGTTTAAATTAAATAAATAAAATTAATTTGATAAAATTGAATATTAAATTGATCAAAATAAAGACTAATATAATATAACTAAAAGAGAGTGCATTGAAATTTCAGAATCAATAGAGGGTGTTATTAAATTTAGGTCTATTTACAAGGGTGTTGTTAAAGTTAGGTTTATTTTATAAGTGGTGTGGATAAAATTTACCCTATAAAATACTCGGGGATATTTTTATAAATCAATCAATGCCATTAACGGTACAACCCGACAATCACTAATAAAGAGTGACAGTGAAATATCAAAATTGGAAGGATGTGTCATTGAATTTAGACATAATTACAGGGGATCTGAATGATATTTTCTCTTAAAACACATAGGAAGTTGAATTTTATTCCCTATACATTTCCCCCTAAAAAACTGTCACATCACTCATTTCTATCATATGCTAAACCATTTAATATTTGATTAATTTATAATTTAACATAATTTTTATTTCATATATTATCCATACATGATAGTATAGATCTGTTAAAAAAATTAATTTTTAAATGATTAAAAATAAATTTTAAATGATTTAATCAAATAAATGAAAGAAAGAAAAAATATTATTTAATATTGTGATATCGATTTTTTAGGACTCGAATTTTTTGTTCTATCGTGCCTTCAGGCACGGGTTATGACTAGTATTATATATCTATATAATAAAGTAGCTTACAATTCAAATCTCAAAAGATAAACAAAATGACTTTTGCTTTTCGCGGTTCAGATCGCTTTAAATTTTATTTTAAAGTTAATCTAGCGGCTAATATTAACACCCTAAATTTAATAAGAAAAATAGGGTCCTAAGGGTGTGTTTGGAGTTACTTTTTAAAAGTACTTCTATAAATTATTTCTCATAAGTATTATAAAAAAAAAAAAATTGTATTTGAAACCGCCCCACCACTACCTCTACCACCACCACCGCCACTACCTCTACCACCACCACCGCCACTACCTCTACCACCACCACCGCCACTACCACCACCACTGCCACCACCACCACCGTCATCGCCGCCACCACTACCACCACCGCCGCCGCCGCCATCACCACCACCGTCGTCGTCACCACCACCACCACCCCCGTTGCCGCCACCACCACCACGGTCATTGTCACCCACCACCTCTCACCCCCACTACAACCGATGCTTAAATTTATTTATCTCTCATCTATGTTTGTGATTTGATTTTGGATATGAATATAAATATGTTTATTATTTACCATTTTTTTTTACGCTGTGCCTTCAGGCACAGGGAATAACTAGTATATTATATTATTTCTTACAACTTAAACTTTTAAAGTTGATGTATTTTAACTAACTGGGTTCTTGTCATGCTAATAATGAAACCCCTTCTCAGGACATGATTTGGGGGTGAAATCTCACAGTTGCATAGCACTCTTTATCTCTTTTTTTTTTCCCTATGAGGTATAGCAAGTAGTGCAAAAATATAAGAGTCGTTAGGTGGAAGAGTTGATGAGCTCTAAGTGATGTATATTAGGTGAGTGTGGTGAAAATGAGAGAAAATACACAAGAGATTAAGTGGTTTACCTAGCTGAAGAGCTAGGTCAATCTATCGGAAGAGTTATGCTTGAGGTATTATTTTTGCACATCTTGGGGCAAGAAGATGGCCTGCCTATTTATACACAAGGATTCCGTAATCCTAACAAACTTAATAGAAAATATTTTGGGTAATCATTTGCCGTTAAAGACTCTCTCCTTAGACATGACGTGTCCTTCTGGAAGCAATGAAGTGGTATCCTCGAAGTAGTGACTTTTTGCCGAAGTTAGGGTGTGCTGATGAAAGTCATTTTTCTACCCATTCTGGTTGTTCTCAAGCTAGTGCACTTATGGTTGACTTGGACCTTTGCTAGGTCAGATCTGAATATGGATGACCTGAACTAACACAAGTTTCGACTGAGTAATTTCTTCTGGTATCATCAGTTGCCCTCCAACCCCGAGCAGGCACTGATTTGAGATAGTCGTGGTTTGGGCTGAGCTACTCAGGTAATGCTTACCTGATCGTGTGCTTGGGATTGCATGTAACCAAAAAGACGTTCATGACCGTTGTCCTCTTTCTGCGCATCTATATAGGTGTGGCTCGTGTTTGGCGCTTTGTTTATTGGGACATGCCAATCGTGCAATGACGCAGGCCACCTGCATTGATGCATTAAATGGGTTTCTGGCGCACTATGATTCGCTTATGGTGTATTTATAATATTTGTGAGTATCTTTACAACTGTTGTCTTAACTATTTTTATCACTTTTTTTGGTATTATAACAGTAATAAAAACACCAACAACAGTGATAAAAGTATCAACAAATATAATAAATAAATGAATGTGTGGTACCGATTTTTTTTTTTTGGTACCATAGACCATAGTTTTAAAACTCGGCCCGGACATCAACCCGACAGAGGGACCGGGTTAACGGGTTATTGGTTTAACCGTTAGGTCACTGATCGAACCGGTAATATAATAAAAAATAATAAATAAATAATAATAATAATAATAAATAAGTTAAAAAATCAATGAAAATAGTGTCTTTAATGCATATTAAATAAAACAAAAATTCCAAAATCATCAAATTGAATCTAACCATTGTAATAAATTCTATATCAAATCAAATTTAACTAAAATTTTCATCAAATCAAACCTAAATACAAACAATCTAGTTTTACTAAATCAACAAAGCCATAATCAATCAACCCGTAACCATACAATACAATATTAGTGTGCATAATATACCAATTGTAATGTGCAGAGAGAAAGGGGGGGGGGGGGGGGGAGAGAACGTACCTGCTGGTGCCTGAAGTCTCGCTTGAGGGAAGAAAATGTGCAGAAAATGAGTACTGAAGCCGATGGAGGTCTAATCGAGTCTATGTCCAGCCTTCGAGTCTTCACCAGTTCCATTTCCACAGCACGCAGAGCGAGAGTCATCGGACAGACTTTCGATTTGAGACCGTTAGCCGTTCGTGAGGCAAGGAAAGCAGAGCCAAAGACCAAAATACAAATCAAACTGAGAGAGAGAGAGTAGACAGAGAGAGATAGAGTATGACAGTATGTACCTGTTCCTTCCCCTTCGAGTCTTCGATCGAGGTTCACTCCCTTTTGAGCTCCCACTGCACACTACTGTATAAACCAGAGCAAAGCAGAGCAAGAGAGATTGAGAGTTTGGGAGAGAGAGAGAGAGAGAGAGAGAGAGAGAGAGGAACGAACGACATCCACTAAAGGGGGCTGGGCAACACAATTTAGGGCAAAATGCTCAAAAGGGCCAAAAATCAACATTTTATACAAAATTAAATGACCCGCCCGGTTTGATGGAACCCGTCCGGTTTGACGATTTTCCCCGGATTTTTGCCAATTCACTGGGTTGACTCTGGTTCTTATGCATAAACGATCCAATAGGTGAACCGGCCCGGTTTAGGCACCGATTCACCGGGACAACCTGCCGAGTTAGACCGGGTTTTAAAACATTGCCATAGACGACTCCTTTTTTTTGGTTATTAAACATACTTTTATAAAATTTTAGCATGTTAAAAAATTATGAATGGTTTGTTTGGTTGAAAAATAATGAGATCTTAGTACTAGATTTTTAATTTATGGATTATACAAGTTAACTTGAGCACATACACAATAATTAATAGGTTGAGATAACGTGACACAACAAGAACCAATTCAATTACCTCCCCTAATGTCAAGTTGTAATCGAATATTGAGTCCTGAAGAGAAGCTTTACTCAAAAAGTAGTCACATCAACCCTAAGGAATAGCCATTTACAGTCAAAGAAAAGTTCTAGTCGTCCTATATTTAAAATTTGACAACTCCCTTAGGACTATGCCATGAGAGACTTACCCCACCTAAATTTCTTAATTTCGACGTAAATAACTTGTCTTTTACTAGATCAAAAAAAAAAAATTAATCTAAATGCAATAAAAATCTAATCTTTTGTTTACTTTGTAAGGGCTTATTCCAAATAGAAACAAACCCTCTAAAAATAGGCGTATGCCATTATATGCAATGAACACACGATATTTTTTAGTAAAAGGCGAAAGAATAGTTCGCTTTGTGCTCAGTACATGGCTGCGTGATTTGCAAAGTTCAATCAGGAGCTACTTATACTAGGTCGACCATAGGATATGTTTTTCTGTCTAACCGATGTGGGAATACCTTTCGTATGGTCCCAGACAATATTTTAAGCTCACTTCTAAATTTATCAACCAAAGTGAGACCACTTCGGTAGGGATGCCCAAGAGTTTTGGCCTTCGTGCCCTTTTAATTGTGCACTTTTATGACTCTTCTAGCAACTGTTGTGATCAATCAGATAGTTAATTTTAAGTCTCAAATCTCATTTTGCAGTTGAAATTGTTTATGACGTTTTTCTTTTGGCAGGTGAATAGATAGAATGATTCCCTTCTAAACTTCATCAATTGTGAGTTTTATTGACTTTCAATTATATTGCACACCAAGGCCATAACAGGATTTTGTTTTAGGTGGACAAAATATATGATTAAGAACATCTCCAATCCTGACTTAAATTTAGACTCAAATTTAAATTTGAGTAAAAAGTCTAAAAAACTTGTTCCAACCTTTGATTCAAACTTATACCAAATCAAGGGAGACTCAAATCTTTACCCAAATCTTTAATGGTGAGATTTTAATTTCTTTTAAAGATCCAATGATGATCTTTATTCTCTTTTAAATTTGAGTTTGCCCTCATTTAAATTTAGGTTTCTCCTTCTTTAAATTTGAATTTATCCATTGGAGCCCTTTGTATCAAATCAAACTTTTTAGTTACTTAAAATTTAAATTCAAATTCAAATTTGAGTAAAAATTTGAGTCATGGTTAGAGATGCTTTAAATATTATTCATGTAAGTATTCGACAAAATCGGTCTTACCTCCAAAAATAAAAATATTTCTCCAAAAACTCAAACCCCTTCTTCCATATAATTTCTATGATATTCTTCCACATAATTTCGGACCCATGACTCTCTCTCTCTCACACACATACACACACATACATATTACACATTTTTAATGTTATCACTTATCACCCACTAAAATCCTAAGAGCCAATAGCTTTATTTGGATGATTGACTATCCGACATCAACACCCATGATTTCTCTCTCTTCCAACAAGCAGTATATTTAAACATCGGTAATGTCAAATATTTTTTTTATGATGTCCCATTTTAACCATGGATAAGATCACTAATTATTCCTGTACTTGACAATATCATTCTTCTTCTTTTCCTTTTTTGTCAAGGACAATGCTAAACAAAAAGTAGCTAATCACATTATAGGACATTCATGCAATAATGTACAATGCATTTTTAGCTTGCTATTCAAGCCAACGTCACTAGTGATTAATCAATGGCCTGCTTTTATAGGGCATGTAGTACTCATCTCTTCTTGTGTGTTCCGATGTGGGATAAGATGTTAGTTTATTGAAACTGTCATGATTCTTCTTTTATTTTTTTAAATATCTTTTTAGTATACATTTGAGCTACTTTTTCTTTTCTTCCATTATTTATTTATTTATTTGATTTTTTTTTCGGGGGTCATCATGTTGTTACTGTTTTTTAACTTATTAGTAAATTTTTTATATTCTATCAAATTATAACAAACATATGTATAAACAAATTAATGAATTGAAGATATTTTTGTCTTTTTATTTCATCTACTACAACACAAAACATGTTATTTTTATAATTATTGTATAATATTTTAGCATATTTACTATTATTTCTAAATACTTTTTATTATTCATTATATGACCGGTTGAACCAGTGACCTAACGATTGAACCAGTAAATCATTGATCCGATCGCTTTGCCTAGTTGATATTCGGACCAAGTTTAAAAACTATGGTCCAGACAATCAAAACCTAGAACCAAAATTACAAAATCATTGAAGAGTATCAACAAAGCAGATAAAGAGACCAAGCACAAATAAATATCAATACTTGAACTAACCAGACACCCTTATTAGTCCAATTCTAAGTGAATTGAACAAATTCATATATTTTGTTCATTTCAGAGCAAAGTAAATTCAAAACAAATTGAACAAATGAATAGTTCAGTTCAAAAATTCACTTAGAACAATTGCCTCCAAGCCTCTTTTCTATCTAACAGGTCGCAATGTTACTGTGGAATTCAATTCCACATTCAAGTAGTTCATTATACTCGGTATCATAACCACCAATGACTAGTTCTTATAATATCACAATTCAATGTTATACATTTAACACCTTAACATAACCACTAATCTATGTAATATATAAAACCCTAATTTGTACTTTATACTTACAATCGAATACCCAAGCGATTGTTTAGTTTCAAACGAAACAATCAAATCTGGAAAAAATCAGATGCCGAATCAAACTCTTGTGTTTAGGGGATCAGGACCCTTTTTGTATACTTTCTAAGTTCAATTTTTTGTTTTTTTTGTAGAGGCTTATTCTACATGAGAACAAACCCTCCAAAAATAGGCGTATGCCACTATATACAATAAACACACGGTATTCTTTAGTAAAAGGCGAAAGAATAGTTCGCTCTACGTTCACTGCATGACTGCGTGATTTGCAAATTTCACTCGTGACTGCCATATACTAGCTCCAAGATTATTAACATTTCATTCCAAATCGATGTGGGAATAACTTTGTTGTGGTCCTGGACAATATTTTAAGCTTCTCCTATTGAACAACCAAAGTTGAGACCACTTGTTTTTTTTTTGGGGGAGGGGGGAAGATGGCCCTGCTTTTGTCTGCCCTCTTAATATTCACTTTTATGACTCTTCTTGCATTATTTTTTTTGGGGAGAAGTGTCTACTGGCATCACTCAGGTAAGTAATGTCAAGTTTAATACCTTTGTAGTGTAGTCTGATTGCTGAAAAGATATTTATGTGTTCCATTTACTAATATATTTTGAAATGCCTATACATATAGGTGATACTTAGGGTGGTGGTGGCGGCAACAATGATAACGACAGTGGTGTGTTGATAACAATAGTGACAGTGATAATGGCACTGATGGTCGTGGTAATAGTATTGGTGGTTGTGAAAGTGTCGGTGTTGGGAATGGTGATGGTTGACAGGGATGAAACTAAAGAGGGGCCTAGGGGACCGTGGCCCACCAAATCTGCAGGATCCTTAGGCATAGCTACAGTACCCGAACAATGAGCTTCGATTACAAAGTACTTTGATAAACATCACTGGTGAGTTGAAGAACAGAATTACAATTACAGGCAAACAAAATCAAATCATGTTGCTTTCCTGAATTGATTTACTAGTTAGTGTTCCTTGTTATTAATTACCGAATAATACTTTGATTTTTGTTAATATTTTATATGTGGAAAAAATGTATTATCTGTTTCTTTGTTACATATACTTAGACAACCAAAGACTTGAGTAGTGCGCACATGCCTCGACAACTTAGTGGTATTTTACGGTTGAATAAGCTTGGGATGCCTAGTATGCGGTGCTAATTGGTTACGATATGTACTAGTTTTTGTGATTTTTTCGGTTTTGTTGATTTGTAACCACGGTATTCCTCCGCCATAAATGAGAATAAATTTCGGAGGTATCGTCCTTCTTCTATAAAATTAAAAAAAAAAAAAAAAAAACTTTTGTCTCAATTTAGGTTAAGATTTGTGAAATTTACCTAGATTCGTCTCTAATTCGAAACATATAATAAGCTAAGCAAAACATATATACGAAAATCAAATTGTCAAATAAGTTCAAATTAAAAATATTCTCATCTACCTTTTTTATAGTTTGTAGGAGCTAAACAGCCCCCTCAAAAATAGGCGTATGCCACTATATATTTCAAATGTAAGGAGTTTAGGTGATTAAGTGACAAAAATGAGGGGGTCTAAATATAATTTATCCATTTAGTTTTAGATGACAAACTAGACGGTTGTTAGTTTCAGATGCACATTGATACAAATTTATATTTTTGAGGGTGAAAATTGAGATTTTTTTTATTTTTGAGGTTATAAATTGAGATTCGAAAAATCTTTTGGAATGCAATTTGTAATTAACCCAAAAATTTAAAGCTTGTTAATGTGCCCACCACAAAAATACTTTCCTGACTCTTCCCTGAAAATAGTGAAAGCCCTTCCTGGGACACGATTTAGGTGAGAAATCTCACAGCTGCATTTTAGCACCCATTATTACCTTTTCCTCAGGTATAGCAAGTAGATAAAAACAAATAATGAAATCTTATACTCCCAGGCAATAACACCTATTTCTTTCGCAATAGTTAATTTTACTTAGACTTGGTTTACCTTTAAAAATTAACTCACATATTACAAAGAAGAGCGATAATGAAAGGAATGATATGATTCTGTTATGCATCTGTAATTACTACTTAGACTTAATTTATTAATTTAACCCTTTTTCTTCTGCATTGATAGCAGATTTCATTCAGTACTGAAATTTATTGTTACTCTAACGATCAAAACAAATTGGGAGAATCTCATTTTACATCTCAAAAGATTTAAGATTTTTCACTTTGCACCCTAAAAAAATTAGATTTCTCACATTGCACCTTCAATAAAAAAATATCCAATTGACGTTGATGGAATGAGTAATGGAAATTAACGGAAGCGCCAAATTACAACGATTTTAATACATTGAGGATGTAATATAGAAAATCTAATCTTTAAAGGTACAAAATGATAATTTTAAATTTTTTTAAGGAATAAAGTGTAATTTTCCCTTACAAAATTTTCAATAAATTTAGTAAATAAAATCTAAATAACATTACTTGTTTTGTGTATGGTATAACCTAGATCACATAGAATAACAGTGGCGTGCGAGAGCGAGAGCGGGAGCACAAAAGCAAAAAAATTCAAAAAAAAAATTGAGAGTAGGAGCGTTACTTAGAGCGTTAAAAAATGAGAAATAGTAAAGAAATAAGAAAAAAATTCAAAAAAGGAGAATGGGGGTTAACCTCTTTCATGACCCATGGCCCCAGTGTGTCACTTGGTTGGCATTTCTGGAACTAATTGAGTAGGGTTAGTTTTTTGATAAGGATAGAGATGGGGGAGTTGTGCATCATCAACTAATGACTAATCTTATTTTTTATTTTTGGTATTTTGACATCCTCTTTCTTTTTTTGGTATCATATATATATATATATTTGATGCTGTCAATGACGCTTGCTCTCAACTATTTTTGAAATTTTATGCACTCTCGGTCTCGCCCACACTCCAGCTCTATGTGATCTAGGTAACACGAAGTGGACCAAAAATTTTGTTCTTTTATGTTATGAACAAAATTTTACATTTTATCCCCTAAAGTTTTAGGAAAATATCATTTTGGTCTCTCGGATTTCAATTTCCACTCGTAGAAACCTAACTTGCTCAATTTGAACCAATTTATTCCAACAATTTTGTTTTGTTTTGTTTTGGTCATGAGTCCAATAGTTTCAAGAGTCAATTTTGTGTGAGGGAAATAGTCGTGTGCTATGCATGTGACCTACAAATAAGGGAACCTATCAATGTTTTATTCAAAATAGGGAAAATTATATTTTGTACATAAAAAATTAAAGAATTTTTATTTTATACTCTTGAAAATTAAATTTTTCGCATTGCACCCTGAATGTATTAAAAATATTACAATATAGCATTTTCGTTAGCTTTCATTCCATATTTTGTTAGTGTCAATAGGTTATTTTTGATAAAATAAGTAACAAAAGTTAACGGAAGGACCATATTGCAACAATTTTTAATACATTAATGAGAAAATAATAATTAAAGTGAGAATTCTTAAGTCTTTCGGAGTGAAAAATATGATTTCACCTTTTAAATATGGATAAGTTTAACCTGATTAGGACATTCTAGGGTAACCCAGATGACCAGAATCTCATCTCCCAATGGTAAGTTTTGAGATTTTGTAGGGGTAGAGCCAGAAAATTGTGTCAGGGTAGACACGAGTATTTCAACAAATTATTATTTTTTCTTACAATTGATAGAAATAGGACAATAATTTATTTAATTACATCGTATTTAATACTTAAAAGTTCATTAAATCCAACATACCAAAATTTGGTAAGCCTAATATATACAAACGACAACACTTTTTTTTTTAAAAAAAATATTAGCTTATTAAAATCATTTAGAATTGACTCTGGTGAATTTTCATACTTCGAAAACGTTGCATAACAACTTTATTATTCTTTATATACACAATCATGTTATCATTTTGGTATTTATAACTCATTTGATCGATTATACAATTCAATGTGCATTCTATAATTTCTAATTAGCAAAAATAAATGTCAAAATCAAAAGTAAACTGACGAATATGTATATGATGTCTTTTTTAGTCTAAGAAAGTATAAAATAATTCTAGTATATTCAAAATTTATTTAGATAGATACATAACCTGTCCAAAATGTGTCAAAAAATTCATATTCATTTGATATAAGAATACACTAATTGATGTGTCAAAAAAAATAGGGTGGACATAATTAAAATTATTCATTTGATATAAGTGTACATTAATTGATGTGCTAAAAAAATAGGGTGGACATAAATTTTTTTTTTTTTTTGGTCATTCATAAACAGATAAACAAAAGAATATACATACAAAAATCACAAGCACATGGAACTATCCAATGCCTTCGCGAACATCTTGCTGGATCAGCTGCAGCACTTGGAGGGGAGGATTCAAAAACCAGGCAGCAGGAAGACTCCCACAATTGGTGAGATGAGCAACCAAGTGGGCTAAATGATTAGCAGATCGCTTGACAAAAAGAAAATGAGCCGAACAAAGCTGGGAAGATACAACCCAAATATCACGTTGAAATGGTTCAACCTCCCTCAAAGATTTAGAAGGCCCCATCACCAAGGAATCAATGAGAGATTTTGAATCACTTTAAAAAAAAACATACCTCCAGCCTTCATGTTGGGCCAAAAAACAAGCTGCCCTAATCGCCCAAGCTTCCGCAGCCAACGAAGAAGCAACACACATCTTCCCCGACACCGCAGCCACAACCTTACCTGTATTATCTCTAGCCACAGCTGCATACGCACCGCGCTTCCTTGTTGCAGGAAAAGCACCATCACAATTAATCTTTCCCCAGCCAGGTGGTGGGGCAGACCAAGTTGCTGCATCCACCATCATACTAAGGTGAGTAGCCTCCCCCGCATGAAGATGATGCAATTCTGAAACTGCCATCTCTGCCTGTCGAACGACAACCACACTATCCACAGGCTTTGCATGAAAACACCAATTATTTATAGCCTTCCAAATGAACCACAACAAAAAGGCAATGAAGGATCTACTCACTTTCACACTGCAGCCACCTCCCGGACCATCTTGTAAATGATCCATCAACCAAATTTCCATCCTAGAAATAGTGAATCTGTCCACTTGAATTTCCAGTGGAGACATGCGCCAAACTGGCGCCACCCAAGGGCATAAGAGAAAGAGATGTTCCACTGTTTCTCTTCCAATCCACATATTGGGCAAACGGGAGATTGGCAGATTCTCCTTCTCCACAGATTATGCCTTGTTGCAATAGCCCCCACTGCCACCTTCCATAGAAAGGAATTAATCTTAGGGGTTGCTTCAACTGCCCATATCAACTTCCACAAACCAGCAGGAGGAGAAAAAAAGGAAGAGGCATTTCCCTTGTTCCTCGGAGAGTCACCTAACCTCACTGCCAAGTGGTATCCACTCTTCACCGAGTAATGACCAGAACACGAAGCTTCCCATGTAGCCTTATCATCATGCACAGATACAGATAACAGAATAGCCAAAATTGTTGTGACCATCTCATTTGAAAAGATTTCTCTAATCACGTCCTCCTTCCACCTCCGTGTATCAGAATTAAAAAGCTCTTGCACCTTCCTGACAGCACTGCCTGTGGAGTTACACACAGTCGTAAAACCAGGAACCCAATGATCTTCCCAACAGTCAATGCAATCGCCCCGTCCTACTTGCCAAATGATACCTTGTGCTAACAAGTCTCTACCTGTCAGGATGCTCCTCCAAATCCAGGAACTGTTAGCTTTATGAGTAGCCTTCCACAATGAAGAATTCGGAAAGTATTTCGCCTTTAAAACTTGACTCCATAGGGAATCTGGATGTTGATATAACCTCCAAGCCTGCTTGGCTAAGACTGCCTTGTTAAACTTCTCCAAATCCCTAAAACCTATACCCCCATCCAATTTTCCTCTTGTTATCGTCTCCCAACTCTTCCAATGGATTCCCCGTTCCCCATTTGATTTACTCCACCAAAATCTGGAGACTGCAGCAGAAATTTCTTGGCATAGGGAGACTGGGAGCTTGAAAATGGTCATGGCATAAGTCGGCATAGCTTGAACCACTGCCTTAAGCAAAGTTTCACGCCCTGCATGATTAAGAAGCTTTTCTTTCCACCCTGCAATCTTGCCCAATATTCGCTCCTTCAACCATACCAAGGTTTGCTTTTTGGATCTGCCCCAAGCAGTAGGTAAGCCAAGATATTTTCCTGTGTTGCTTAGAATAGGCATACGCATAAAAAACGCCAGATCCTGCTGGAGCTGCAACGGAGTATTCTTGCTAAAATGGATACCAGATTTATTTAAGTTGATCAACTGTCCTGTAGCATAACAGTATTGATTCAGCACATCATGAAGCACTTGACAATCCCTTAAGGATGCTGTGGAGAAAAATATAGAGTCATCCGCAAACAATAAGTGAGAAATCAGAGGGCCATTCCTACAAAGTTGAACACCTGTGAACTGGTTTGTTTCCACTGCCTTATTCATAAGCTTGGTCAGGCATTCAGAGACCAAAATAAACAAAAAAGGCGACAGAGGGTCCCCTTGCCGTAATCCCCTTGTGGGTTGAATTCTAACAGCCTGAGTGCCATTCACCAAAATATTATACTGAACAGTGGTTACACACTGCATAACCAACTGGACCCATCTGGCATCAAGGGTGGGCATAATTAAAAATATTGAATAAATACTTAAAATATATATTCGCTATATTATAACAGTGGGCCTAATATTTTTGTCTTTGATTTTGGGTGGACACAAGTAATATATTATACAAATATATAATATACATACCTAAGTAATAAAATAAAAAAAAATTTGAGGGGGGCACTTGCCCACCCTGGACCATAGCTGCCTCCGCCCTTGGATTCTTGCCAAAGATGAGTGTTTATGTAACCAAAAAATAATAGTCATCATTGGCTGAAGGCTTGATTTCAATTCTCACAAGTCTTTTAGTGACTTGTCGAGATTAAGTGTGTTTAAATTCAGTTTTGTTATGACTAGGCAACATTGAGCTTGAGCCGAACTTGATTATCAAAGCTTAGATTCTTGTTCAAGCTTGACTCGATAAAAGTACATGAGCATTTGAGCCATACTTGAGCTGAAACTAAGCTCGATTGCTAAACAAAAATTTAAAAAAAAAATAAACAAGAAACAATGATAATCAATCTTAAAATAATCAAAATTTCTACGAAAATCCTTCAAAACCTGTATAGCCATCCATAAATGAAATATGAGAAGCTTAAGTTTCCTAAAAAATTCATTAAAAAAGGTAGGGGGAGAGAAGTGTATATTGTCTGAAGCTATTTGAGGATAGTTTTTGGGGGATTTCTATCTTGGCAGCCCTGAGCTTAATCGGACCAACTCACACATTGCTTGGATTTGACTTGTACAAAATCAGTTTGAAAATTCTCAGATTCAATTCATTTTGCAGTTTGAACGAGTCTGAACAAACCAAAATCGAGTTGAGCTTGAGTCAAACTCGGACTGTTCAGATCATTTTCCAAACAAACCAAAACCGAGTTGAGGTTGAGTCAAACTCGGACTGTTCAGATCATTTTCCAAACAAACCAAAACCGAGTTGAGGTTGAGTCAAACTCGGACTGTTCAGATCATTTTCCAACCCGAAATTTCATCCCGTTTTCTTTTTAAAGTAGGCCAAACACATCCGTCTATATATACACATACGTAGTTAAGAATATCAATCGTCCTGCCAACACACCACAAATGCTAGTGAATGAAATTCCTCAATCCAAAACACAGTGCCGACTCAATAGTAGAAGAAAAAAAGCGAGGGCTTTTGGCCCCAGATATAAATAAGGCCTCAAATTTGAGAGGTTGATAATATAGTATAGGTCAAAAATTAAAATTTAATACATTTTAACCCAACAGAAAAGCTCCCGAAAGAGTAAACCAATAAAAATAATTTTAAAATTTGGGCCTAAAAGTCCAACTCAATTCACACAATTACATTTGTTGGAGGACAAAAAAAAGTTAACAAGAAAATCTGACATCATCAATTTTTTTTACTGTTTTTTTCTAAAAAATAATATAATAAGCATAAATCATTCTTTCTCTTGTACAAAAACAAAAACAAACCCGATACACTCTCTGCTTTTCTCAAACTCAATTTTTTTTGTCATTTAAGCACAAAACACTAACCAAACTTTCATTCTCCTAGAGGATCCAAAATAAAAATTGATTTAATTTCAAATTTTTTTTTTATAAAGTTATTACTTATTACAAATAAAATATGAAAAAATTTAGTTGAAAGTCACAAACATAAACAAGTAAAAGATCCTATAAAATTAAAAAATTGTAGAGTAATTCGACAAAAGATTAAAGTGAATATATTTCTAATAATAGTCAATCATGCAATACCACAATTTCGGTGAAGTATATACAAAACAAATAAGAAGAACACAAAAATATTAATGAGGTAATAGATTATTATCTTATCAAAATATTTATGCTCAAATGTAATACTATCAATTCAAAAATATGTCTGCATAATTTGGATAAAAAAATTTAATTACTAATTTTGAATCTCAAAACATAAAAAAAATTTAAATTAAAATTTTAGAATATTAATAAAAATAAAAATAAAAAAACTTCATTAACACTTACCACTTTAAGCCTCACATGCTCTTGAGTCGCCCTTGCCAAAACAACCTTTTTTTTTTATCAAGATCCTAAACAAGCTATTCAACTTTTCAATATGTCAATAACGTCCAAAAGAAAAATAACAATACGAAATAATAGCAAGAAGTAGGTCCGTATCTTTGGGCGTTTGTTGCCTTGACTTGTATGACTACCGGTGTTAAAAATTACTACTATTAGCATAGCTGAAATGATGCACTTAGTGTGATAATCGAACGGTGTTGTGTTGTATTTAGATTTTATTTTTCAATTTCTGCCAAATTCTAAGTAATCGTAACTTGAGCTATTTGATTAACCGTGCTAATTCTCACACTAACTTCAACCTGTTTATTGACTATGTCGTGTTAGCATGACAAGATTAACCCTTGAACCACAAACCCATGCATTCATTTGTCTCTCAACAAATCCACCAGCCATAGTCCTCCCATAAATTAGGAATCCCCTTTGATGGTGTAGATACAAGCGTGATTGAGCAGATGATTCGATTGTTTGGCTAGACTTAGGATTTGAGTTACTAGGCTCGTGAATGTTCAAACGAAAAGCTTTTTTAGGGAAAGTGATTAGTTGCACAACGAAAGTATAGTGGTTCACCAGCTCGGGAGCTCGACTAATCCACTCTTTAATGGAGTCTCTTGCTCCTTTCTCTCTATTGATGGTGCATGAAACTTACATAGTCTTTGCCACCACTCGGGTTCTGCCTTTTATGGAGGCACTGTACAATATTTATAGTTCAATTCCTATCTCTTAGGGATCTGTCCCAAGATCCCAGCCTTCAATTCGTGAGATCTTACTTAATTTTCGGGAGAGGATTCTTGGTCAGTTGAGAGTTTAGAGTCTTGGTTATAGCGTTCCCTTGATTCGGGGGAACCTACTGATTGCCAGCTGTCTCCTTCATGTTTCCTACTATGCTTCATTTGTGGCGAGCTCAGGGTCAGGCCAACCAAGCTCTGGATGCCTATCCTGACCTCTGTAACAGACCTCATTTCCCGCACTCATACTTAATTAAAATTTCTTCTAGGTATCATCAGTTGCCCCCCCAGCTTTTAGTCCAAGTGAACTTGGGTAGGGGCTGAGCTGAGGTTTAGTTAAGACTGACCTCCACGTGCTGACCTCAGTTTGCGTGCGGACAGGTTTTTGACAGTTTCAGGTAAAATCATTTACCCTCCTTGTTTCCCGCGCATGTTCTCCACTTCGTACCGTTAGCTTTAAATGCCTTTGAGTTGATGGAAATGGCTCCAATTTTTCTCTTTTGAATTCTCTTCCTTGAAGCCCTTCATCTTCTTCCTCTTAGCAGATTTTGATTTTCCCCAATTTACCGGCGAATCTAGGATTTTGCTGAATCTCGTCTCCCTTCGAATTGGTGTGCGAGGCTTGCTCGCTTCAAACTTTGGCTTGCCATTCGCCTTCGATTAGGTACGTTCTTGGCTCCTTACATGCTCTTTCGTTCTGGATCCCTCGAGTCCGAGGTGGTTTCTTCATTTCTGGACTTTTCGATTATGTTATTTTAGGAACCGAGGTCTTTCCTCGTCTCGTCTTCCCTTTTTTTTGAACCCCTACTCTACCGCTAGAATTTTCATTATCGGGCACAGCTATGTCGACCCTAGAGTTCTCAAGGAGTGTTTTTCAGAGGTTCCACCCCTCTATAGGTCTTTTAAACTTCCCTTTTCTTGCCCAGCTATGTATGCTTCCTTCGGAGCTACCCCTTCCTCCGTTTCCCTCTTCGGAGATCGGTCTGTCGAAGAGGATTTTGACTTAGGTGAAGTGTGTAATGACATTGACAATTTTCCTGGTGTTGATTCCATCGATATTGAGGAGAAAACTGAAGAGCCCCCTTCTTCATCCCCCTTAGTGCCTAAAAACCCCAATAAACGTAAGGCCAAGGTGAGTGGTGTAGGAATTTCAGGCAGCACTGAGGGTGTAGGGGCTGTCTTCAGAGCTGCAGAGCATTCGGGTGCCAGTAAGGTCTCTCCTTCTCTTATGAAGGTTCTTAGCGCTCATTTTGGTTTTCCTCCAAGGGTCCAATACTGGTGCCCTGATGCATCCACCCCCTATGTCTTCCAAGTTCAGAAGAAGGTCTGTTTCTTTGTGACCACCTTTGAGAACGACCTTCGCTTCCCCTTGCACCCATTTATTAAGAGTGTTCTGCAGCACTTCAATGTTTGTCCTGCCCAGCTTTCCCCCAACTTCTGGGGTGTTCTAGTGGGTCTACTTGTTTTCTTTAAGAAACATAAACTTGGGGTTCCCACGGTTTCCTTGCTCACGGAACTTTTCAATGTTAAGTCTACCTCTGCTGATGGTTTTTTATATGTCTCCAAACGGACTAAAGCTCAGTTAATCATCTCTGACCTCTCGAGCTCTCACAAGGGATGGAAGAAACTTTTCTTCTTTGTATGGGACAGTCAGTGGGAGTTCAATCCTGCAGGTACTTCCGACACTCTGCCAATCCCTCGGACTTGGAATGCCCCTGATAACTTGGGTAAGTTCTTGTCTGAGCGGGCTGAGGTCGTTTTTGATTCCTTGACATACTGAACTTCTTTTGCTTGCTTTGCCTTTCAGGTTCCCGTCTTGATCTTAGCGCTGAGGATAAGCGTGTCTTGCGGGCCTTGAGGGGCTGTGGCTCAGAGAAGTACTCTGATCTCATTAAACATTGGGTTCTCGTATCGCAAGGGTTCAGCCTTCCAGAGGTGAGGATTGAGACCCCCATTCCGATATCCATTGTTGGTGCTGAGGAGGTAGCAGGTAATACTTTCCCCATTCATCTCAAATTTTTATTCCCCCTTATTTCCTCTTAAATTGCTCATTTTGATTTTCTAGGTTCTTCCTCGATGGAGCCTACCCCAGAAGAACTCCAGGATAAGGTAGCTTAGTTGAAGAAGAGCAGGAGTGGGAGCAAGCGCAAGACTGAGGTCAGTTCTGGTAGCAGCCATGTTACCAGAGCTAAGATGCAGAAGTCGGGAGTACCCCTAGCTCTTCTGCTTCAACTACAGGAGTGCTTGTTCCACCATTGAGTGCCCCACAGGGCATAGAGATCCCTCCTCGCCAAGGGGCTCGGCATGCTCCTGGTAGAGCTCTTGCGCAGGACCTGACCTCACCTTCCTCGTCTGAGGTTGAGAGGGCCCTAGAGTTGATTCCTCAGCTCCAGCTTGCCTCTCCTCCTCTTGGATTATCTGAGAAAATCTCCCAGCCATCCCAACCGAGCTCCAAGTTGGAGAAATGGAAGTCTCCTAGAGTGGAAGGGAACGAAGATTCTTTCTTCGACAATGTTGATCTTGCGGCTGGTGCCATTACTTCCATCATTCCTGACTCCAACGTTCAGAGGGCTGCCACAATGCTTCTTGAGAGCTCCATCAACTCAGCCCTTCATGGAACCACAACTGTAAGCATTTATTATTGCTCTGCTTAAGCTTCCACCTTACGCTTGCCGTTTTACGTTATTTCTCATTTCTGATCATATCTCTCCCCAGCTGACCATACATGTGAGGGGTTTGATGAGTCAAATCCGCTCCCTAGAGAGCTTTGCCAAGGCATCCAAGGCGTTTGAATTTAAAGTCGCAGAGCTAACCTTTGCTAATGATGACCTTCAAATTCAATTCCAGAGTCTTCAAGAGCAAGTGGAGAAGCAAGCTTCTACCATCAAGAGCTTGGAGGTGGGGAAAGAGAAGGCTGAAGATGAAGAGAAGAGGAGCAGAGATGAGCTCAAAAAGGTCAAGGAGGAGCTCAAACTTAAGACAGAAGCTTGGGTCAAAGCCAGCCAGGAGACCTTTGCGGCTTTGGACTCCTATAACGGCATAAAAAGGGAATATGTATTGACAGAGGTGCATGACGCCATTCTAGGTGAGCTTGAGGTGCAGAGATCAGTTGTTAAAGAAAAGGATGATCTGATCGCTAAGCTGAAAGATGACGTTATTACCAGGTGGGCCAAATGGTGGATTGCTTTCCAAGATACAGCTGAAGAAGCGTACCCTGACCTGAATTTTGATTTTCCGATCCCGACTGAAGATGAGGCCAGGGCACCCCCCTCTGCTACGGGGGGAGCTCCTGAAGGAACTGAGGCATCTGCCTTGCCTGCTGAGGACATGACTCAAGATGCCCTTGCTTCTCCAGTCCCCTTCGCAGCTCCTAACTCTGAGAATGTCCCAGTTTCGGTGATTGCTGAGCTCCCTACTCCATCTTCTATCATCCCTGCGGTTATTCCTTTCTCAGCCGACCTCGTGGAGAGAGCTCTTGCTACAGTTGAAGTTCCTACCCCTGGACACTCTGAGGCTTCTATTGCTGATCTACCAGGCTCTTCCTCTGCTCCTGCTGATACCCCTGTTTCTAAAGGCCTCTGAACTTACTCCATCTTCTGTTTCTTTTGAACAACTTAGGATTTGTTTTTGAAAATGTACGCACACATTTTTTGTGCCCATCTGTGCTGCCTTCTTGGTATATTGTTGTAACTGTTAAACGCAATCTGCTCTGCTCCCTCCTGAGTTGCTATTGTGGTTATGTTGTGTTTCGCCGTTTTGAACTTGCTTTAGTATTTCAGTGCACATTGCCTTGCTTGTTTTACTCTGCTTGTTGTACTCTACAACTCCTTTGCCCCCTTGCTTCGAGGAGAACTTCAGTTCTCTTTGAGGCAAAGTAGTTAAGTTTTGGAGAGGTTGAATAGCAATTTATTCTGACCGTATCGTCAAATGAGTTCCTGCAATAGATCGCTCTGAGCTAACGCGCCAGGAAACCCGCGTATACTTTCGAGCTGACCTCAGATTAAAGAAATCTGAGGTCCTCAAAGGGCTTGCTCCTGAACTTACTTATATTGCGCATGATCCATTCTTAAATACCTTCGAGCTCAAAGGATCATCCTGGGTTCGTTAGTCTAGTTGTTCTTAGACCTAGATGCTTCATTAATGCTTTGAGGTTCTACCTACCTTCCAAATTTGTAACCGTTGCAATGATTGTTGAGTTGAGAGACGCCTTTTCATTTTCCTGCGCTTCTTGGCCCCTTTAAATTCGGTATTCTCTAAAGTCTTTGTACTTCTTGGTCTTTCTCCTTTGCCCAAAGATTTCAGAGTCTTTTCTTGAATCTTGGAGACCACGTTGTTGCTTTGCTGCGTCCCCTTCTTCTGTGTTTTCAATGGCTGCTCCATTCTCTTCCCTTTTTCAGGAACGCATTCTTGCAGGTCTTGACTTGCGATGGAAATCCCATTACTTGGCTCCCTCCACGATTACTTCTTTTGGGCTGAACGAAATCAGCAAGCGGTTTCGCCTTCCAGCAGACTTATCTCTGCGAGTCCCAACTCCTGATGAGCCTTGTAATTTTTTCCCTCGAGGGGAAGTTTGCTTCTTTGAGAGTGCCTTTGAGATGGGCCTTTGTCTCCCCATTCATCCTTCCATCGGGCGGGTCCTCGCCTACTATGGTTTGTGCCCTTCTCGTCTCTCGCCCCGAGGATGGGCTACTATGATCAGTTTTTTTCTCTTCTGGGGGTCTACACGGCAATAGTGGGTTTCCTACTGTTGTTGAGTTCCTTTATTTCTATGAAATTGAAGAGGATGAACTCCCCTGCTTCAGCTCCTTTCGGTGGAGGCACTTCAAATTCCCCCCCTTGGTTCTTGACCTTCCTCCTCTCCCTAAAGGGTGGTCCCGACGCTTTTTTTTTTGCATCTGGGAACTCTTGGAGGTCTACCGAGCAGCGCTGCTCTAGGACCAGAATTCCACGCTCCTGGGGGAGCTTCTCTCATACAGGTATGTTCAGGCAGAGCTATCTTGACTTAATCCTATGAAAATCCGTTCTCATTATGTTTTCGTTGTGTAGGTGCCCCTGACCTGGATTTGCTGGAGATGATGAACATCGATCGACTACTGCTCGTAGATCCCATGCCTTTTTCGGATTTGATGACGCCCGAGAACCTCTACTTACTTGGTGCTGAGGCAACTGCTCTGGAGTTTTCTTTCTTCCCAGATTCTCCCTGTACCTCTCCTTCTGACTCCAGCGAGGAAGGGGATGTTAGAGTGTCTTCGAAGAAGCACAGGAGGGATGGTTCTTCTTCACCTGATTCTCCTTTTGGCACTGTTTTATTTTCCTCGGCAGGAGAGAAGCTTCTCCAACTGCTCTCGGAGACGGAAAAGGAAAGCGACGAGCTAAGGGAGGAGAATGTCCGCCTCAAGGAAGAGGTTGCTGAGCTGAAACAGCAGCTTGGAAAAAATTAGGAGCTTCTCTTTCTTGTACCCTGTTTTGTTCAATGAACTGCCGGTCTTTTATGTAATTTTTGCATCTTCTTTTTCCTTTTGAATATTTGTGACTGTGAATCCTGGTTTTGACAAGGTTCCATTTGGTTTTTCCTGCGTAACCGTGGACTAGAGCGCTTTCTGCTAGTCTATGGGCTGAGGAGCTCATCTGGTGTTTATGAGCTTAGGAGTTCATCTTAGATTCTATGAGTTGAAGAGTTCATCTTAGATTTCATGAGCTGAAAAACTCATCTTAATTTCTATGAGCTGAAGAGCTCATCTTAGATTTTATGAGCTGAAGAGCTCATCTTAGATTTTATGAGCTAAAAAGCTCATCTTAATTTTTATGAGCTGAAGAGCTCATCTTAGATTTCAGGAGCTGAAAAGCTCATCTTAATTTTTATGAGCTGAAGAGCTCATCTTAGATTTCATGAGCTAAACAACTCATCTTAATTTTTATAAGCTAAAGAGCTCATCTTAGATTTCACGAGCTGAAAAGCTCATCTCAGTTTTTTATGAGTTGAAGAGCTCATCGTTAGCTTTTTAGCTATTTCAAGCAATCATTTAGGAAAAATTTTACGATCTTATTGAGAATAGTCTCATTACAAAAGCAATTTATTGGAAAAACCTCTTAAGATGTTCTGCATTCCAAGTATGAGGTAGGATCTTCTTTTCTTCTATTTGTAACTCATAGTTTCCAGGTCTGACCACCCTTGAGATGATGTAAGGGCCTTCCCAATTAGGCCCCAGCTTCCCGTGAGAGGGTTCTTTCCTTGCAAGCAGAAGCTTTCTAAGCACTAGATCTCCTACTTTGAAACTCCTGTACTTGACCTTCCTGTCGTAGTATCTTGCCGCCCTTCTCTGGTAGTTCTTGAAACGCTGCAGGACTTCGTTTCGTTTTTCGTCCAAGAGATCAAGGTTCAGCAAAAGTGACTTGTCATTGTGTTCAGACTCTTCGAATTCGGTCCTGGGGGATAGGAGCCCAATTTCGACAGGTGCCACTGTTTCAGTTCCAAAAGCCAAAGCAAATGGCGTTTCCTGGGTTGTTGTCCTGACAGTTGTCCTGTAAGCCCATAGTACTTCTGGGACGTGCTTTACCCACTTCCCCTTTAGGGCCTCTAATTTAGTCTTCAAGACTGCCTTTATGGTCCGGATGGTGACCTCTGTTTGTTCGTTGGATTGCGGGTGAGCTAGGGCCGAAAAGTAATTCTTTATCCCTAGCTCAGTGCATAATGTTTTGAACTTTGGATTATCAAATTGCTTTCCATTGTCAGTGGCAATAGCCCTGGGTATTCCAAACCTGCATACTATAGATTTCCACGTAAAATTCTGTACCTTTTGCTCTGTGATTGTTGCCAAGGGTTCCACTTCCGACCATTTGGTGAAGTAATCCACCCCTATGATAGCGAACTTACATTGCCCCACTCCCACGGGCAAGGGTCCAAGGATGTCGAGGCCCTATTGCTGAAAAGGCCAGGGGCTCACTACTGAAGTTAAGAGCTCTTGCGGACAATGAGAGATGTTGGCGTGTAGCTGGCAGATTTTGCACTTCTTGACCAAGTCCATGGCGTCTCTGAGCATGGTGGGCCAATAATGCCCTTGTCTCAAGGCCTTCCTTGACAATGCCCGAGCTCCAATATGGTTCCCACAGACTCCCTCGTGGACTTGTCTGAGTACGTAGTTGGCATCCTCATTTTCCACACATTTGAGGAGAGGTTCTGAAAAACCTCGCTTATACAAATTCTCCAGCAGAATAGAGAATCTGGCTGACCTGTTTCTTAGCTTTGCGGCATCTTTGGGATCTCCTGACAGGGTCCCATTCTGAAGATACCCTCGGATGGGATCCATCCAGCTTGAAGGGGCCAAAACAGGGAGCACTTCTTCCTCCTCAGCACTCATAGATGGTTCTGCTAGGTGTTCCACCGGGATTAGCCTATCCAAGTTTTCCTGAGAAGTTGTTGCCAGTTTCGTCAATGCATCTGCTCGTGAGTTCTCAACTCTAGGAACATGTCTGATTTTCACCTGCACAAACTTCCTAATTAATCCCTGCACTTTCCTGAGGTAAATGACCATCTTCTCGTCCTTGGCCTCATAAGACTCCTCTATCTGCTTCACCACGAGTTGGGAATCACTACAGATCTCAAGTTGTTCTGCCTCCATCGAAAGTGCGAGGTTCAGTCCAGCAATGACGGCTTTATATTCGGCTTCATTGTTTGAAGCCTTAAACCCAAAACTAAGAGCATACTCCACATCTATCCCATTCGGTGAGGTTAGAATCAGCCCAGCACCACTCCCTTGAGCGTTGGCAGCTCCATCTACTGAAAGCTTCCATGTAGGGAGGTCGGGGTACCAGCTGTGTTGCTTCCACCTGTGTTTCTGATGTGAATTCTGCGATAAAATCTGCCAGAATATGCCCTTTGATTGCTGTTCTGAGCTTGTATCTGATGTCGAACTCCCTGAGCTCAATGACTCATTTAACTAATCTTCCTGAAGATTCTGGCTTATGCAGCGCTTGTTTCATCGGCTGATCTGTTGGAATCTCAATGGTATGAGCTTGGAAGTGTGGTTTAAGTCTTCTAGCAGTTGTGACTAAAGCCAAGACAAGCTTTTCCATTTTCGGATATCTCTCCTCCGGCCCCCCTAAGAGCTCGGCTACAGTAATAGACAGGTTGTTGAGCTCTGTCTCGCTCTTAGCGCCACACTGGTCGAGAAATCTGAGACCGCTAAATAGAGAGTAAGTACTTCCCCCTCTAACGGGCTTACTAAAACGGGTGCGGAGCTTAAGTAGTCCTTCAAGGCTTTGAACGCCTCTTCATATTGAGTATCCCACTGGAATGCCCTTTTCAATATTTGAAAGAAAGGTTGGCACTTGTCACTTGATCTGGACACGAAACGACTCAGGGCTGCTATTCTCCCTGTTAGACGCTGAATCTCCCTTGTATTGGATGGCAGTTGCATGTCCATTACTGCCTTTACTTTTTCCGGATTGGCTTCAATTCCTCTGCTGTTGACTATGAAGCCCAAGAATTTTCCCGCGGACACCCCAAAAGCACACTTAGCAGGGTTGAGCTTCATTCTATACTCTTTTAGGACCTGGAATGATTCTGCTAGGTGGCCTATGTGGAGTTCTGCCTTTAATGACTTGACCAACATACCATCAATGTAGACTTCCATGGTAGTCCCAATCTGTTTTTGAAACATTCGGTTCACTAGTTGCTGGTAAGTAGCTCCAGCATTCTTCAATCCAAAAGGCATAACCTGATAGCAGTATGTCCCTTGCTCTGTCACAAAGGAGGTCTGCTCTTGGTCATTGGGATCCATTCTAATCTGGTTGTATCCAGAGAAGGCGTCCATGAAGCTGAGGAGCTCATGTCCGACTGTGGCATCCACAATCAGATCTATCCGGGGTAGAGGGAAGTTGTCTTTAGGACATGCACGGTTGAGGTCAGTAAAATCGATGCAGAGGCGCCATTTGTCATTGGTCTTCTTAACAAGAACCACATTGGTTAGCCAAGCTGGGTAGTCCACCTCTCTAATGGCCTTGGCATGCAGAAGCTTGCTAACCTCCTCATTAATGGCTTTTTGGCATTCTGGGGTGAAACTTCTCCTCTTCTGCTTAACAGGTTTGCAGGTAGGACTTACACTGAGCCTGTGAGTAATGACCGAGGGGTCGATTCCTTTCATGTCCTCTTGTTTCCATGCAAAGACTTCCACGTTTTCTCTTAGGAACTGAATCAAGAGGTCTTTGATTTCTCTGCTCAACTTTGCCCCTACGTATACTAGGTGCTCTGGTTCCTCGTCGAGCTGGACGGGCTCTAGATCTTCTGACGGCATGGGTCTGGTATCCATCTCGTCCCTTATGTCGAGCTCGTCTAGTTGAATATTTTCGACTTCTTTTCTCTTGATAGATGCCATGTAACACTCCCGTGCTACTCACTGGTCTCCTCTGACCACTCCAACTCCATTTTCCATAGGAAACTTCATAACCAAGTGATAGACAGATGGTATAGCCCTCATTGCGTTGAGGGAAGGTCTTCCAAGCAACATATTATATGCCGAGGGCGCATCCACTACAAAGAATTTCACAGCAGTGGTGGCCTGACAGGGAGGATCACCCACTGTGAGCACAAGTTGTATTGATCCCAAGAGTAACACCTTCTCTCCTAAGAACCCCAACAGATGGGTGCTTACTGGCTCGAGCTTCTCTATGCCTATTCCCATTTTTTCAAATGCTGGCAAGAAAATAATGTCTGCTGAGCTCCCATTGTCGATCAGAACTCGGTGGATAGTTCTATTGGCAACGACAGCTCTTACCACCAAGGGATCATCGTGGGGATGTTGGCAGCTTTCTAGGTCTGAATTAGAGAAAGTGATAGCCGTGCTTAGTCATGGTACCTTTGACACGGTTTGCACCTCTAGTGCCTCGTCAGTTCTGATCCTTCGTAAATGGGCCTTCCTGGTTATGCTGGATTCTCCGCCTCCAGCAAATCCTACAGATATTACTCTGATTTCCCCCAGAGGTTGCTGATGATGTGCGGGGGCTTGCTGCTGAGATGCGGGGGGTGGTTGAGCTCGGTTTTGATGGTCATTGGCTATGAAACGCCTCAGCTGCCCTCGTTGGATCAGGAACTCAATCTCCTTCTTCAGCTGGATGCAGTCGTCGGTGTGATGGCCATGATCCCTGTGGTATTCACAATACTTGGTGGGATCTCTATTTGCAGGATCCACCTTCATTCGTGGTGGCCATCTGAGGAACTTCTCATTCTGTACCTCATACAGGATCTGTGATACCGAGGCAGTAAGAAGAGTGAGTTGCCGATGTGCATTCCTCGGTTGCAACTCTGGTTGGGGAGGACCTAAGCGATCTCTAACATCCCCCCTCCTTTTAGGGGAGCGATCACTGTCTCTCTTTGGGGACCTCTCTCGTCCTCTTTCCTTCCTGGGACTTCAGTCTCCTCTCCTTTCTTCCTTTACCTTCTCCTTCTGCGAGGAAGAGCCCCCTACCTTTGAGAGGAGGGCTTCCTCACCATTGATATACTTTTCTGTTTTGGCCAACACCTCTGCCATGCTTGCTTGCGGGTTTTTTGAAATAGAGAATATCAAGTCCTTCGATTGCACCCCTAGTCCCGCAATGAAAGCAGTGATGGCTAATTTCTCATCTGGGACGTCCACCTTAAGGGATTCTGAATTGAACATTTGGACATAAGATCGCAGGTTTTCATTAGGTCCCTGTTTCACATTTAGCAGGTGGTAACTCAGTTTTTGGTAGGTTCGAGCTCCTATCAAGTGAGACACGAATGATATGGAGAGCTCCTTAAAGGAGGAGATTGATGGAGGAGGAAGCCTGTTGAACCATGCCAAAGCTGAACCCTTCAGCGTGATGGCAAAGGCTCGACATCGCACAGGGTCTTGGTATCTGTGTAATTGCATCTGGTTCTTATAGGTATTGAGGTGATCCATAGGATCCCTTGTTCCATCAAAGGCCTCTACTTGGGGCATTCTGAACTTTGGGGGGAGGGGAAAGTGCAGCACCCCGACGGTGAATGGGGATTTAGTCTGCTGTACTAAAGCGTCCATTGTCACTGGAGTCCTGCCCCTCACAGCCTCTTTCATGTGACTGAGCTCCTACTGGATGCCTCTGAAGCGTTGTTCCCAGTATTGCTCCCTTCTTTCCTGTCGAAAAAGAAAGAAGTCATTTTTCTCTCCCCTATTGTTTTGACTCTGCACCTCTTCATTATCAGCATTTTGGTGGGGAACCTGCCCCCTGGGCTGGCTATTCTCCCCTCCTTTGTTGTCTTCGTTAAGGGAATCGAGATGTTGACGCTCCTCTTGTGGGGGATCTCCTTGAGCGGGTCTCGCCCGTTGAGGGTCTTGCAAAAGCTTCAGGAGCTCTTCGTTCTGCTGGAGCAGACGTTGGTTGACTAGGCGAAGTGCCTCCATTTCGTTATTCATTTGGGGAATCGTCCCAAGAGGATTGGTTTCAACAGCGGGGAAGAGATCTTGAAGATTTTCGTGTTGCCTGCTGCTAGTGGCTTCCTGCTGGTTCTGCACCCGTGGGGGATTTATTTGGCTTCTGCTCATATTACGTGTGGAAACCATCAGTTGCTGGAAAAAACCAGCGTATTTGTAATAAGAACAGTCATTCCCACAGACGGCGCCAAACTGATGGTGTGGATACAAGCGTGAATGAGCAGATGATTCGATTGTTTTGCTAGACTTAGGATTTGAGCTATTAGGCTCGTGCATGTTCAAACAAAAAGCTTTTTTAGGGAAAGTGATTAGTTGCACAACGAAAGTATAGTGGTTCACCAGCTCGGGAGCTCGGCTAATCCACTCTTTAATGAAGTCTCTTGCTCCTTTCTCACTATTGATGGTGAATGAAACTTACAGAGAGTCTTTGCCACCACTCAGGTTCTGCCGTTTATGGAGGCACTGTACAATATTTATAGTTCAATTCCTATCTCTTAGGGATCTGTCCCGAGATCCCAGCCTTCAATTCGTGAGATCTTGCTTAATTTTCGGGAGAGAATTCTTGGTCAGTTGAGAGTTTAGAGCCTTGGTTATAGCGTTCCCTTGATTCAGGGGAACCTATTGATTGCCAGCTGTCTCTTTCATGTTTCCTACTCTGCTTCATTTGTGGCGAGCCTGGGGTCAGGCCAACCGAGCTTTGGATGCCTAGCTTGACCTCTGTAGCAGACCTCATTTCCCGCGCTCATACTTAATTAAAATTTCTTCTAGGTATCATCACCCTTGATTTTTATAATAGTAAACCTAAGTAAAAATCCTCTAATTTTACATAATTCATAGAACACTTGAGCAAGAAATAAAACTATCAGACATTTTCTTCATAAAACATTAGTTAAACGGGTTTGTCATTTCAAAACTTAGTAAGTCATTTTGACCCTAAGATAATTACATGAAAATCCCTAATATTGTACTAAATAAGAACCCTTTGAGACTTGTGTCCTTGGAAGATTGTCTTAAATTTCGTTGATAATAATCCCTCAGCTAACTCGGATAAGACTCCTCAATCCGTAAGATACCTTCATTCACCCAACTTGGAGTCAGGGGCGGAGGGAGGTATGGGCCAGGGTGGGCAAGTGCCCCCCCTCAATTTTTTTTTTTATTAGTTATGTATATATATTATATATTTGTATAATATATTATTTGTGCCCACCCAAAACCCAAGATAAAAATGTTAGACCCACATTATTTATCCAAAAAAAATTAAAAAATTAAGCCTATTTAAAACAAAAAAAATTTGAGCCCATCACTATCTACCCAAACTTATTAAAAACTCAAATCTTTGACCTATCACAATCCACCCAAACCTATTAAAAAAACAAAACTTTTGGCCCACCATTAAAACATTAAAAACAAAACTTTAGGCCCACCATATTTAATTGTGTCTATCCTAATATTGTGTTTTGGTGATATTGATTTAAATAGACTCATACCTAAATGATTGTTATCTTTTTTAACAATGTTATTGAAACCTAATTTTAGGACCTAATACATTGCGATATTTAGTATAATAGTGAGTCTTAATATTTAATAAACTCTACTGGCTATCCAATTGTCACAAACTATTGGGTCTCCATCAATTAAATCTTAAATTAGGTACAACTAATATAATTGTTAACTTTTAGACATGTCCGAATATGTTTTGAACATATTGATGTTATTTTATAATTTTTTAAAATTATAGAGTTATTTTGTTATTATATAAAAATGTGTGTCATTATGTAGTAAACTATAGGATCATAAATAGACGATTATTACCATGATTTTATAAATAAAAGAAATATTATTGATAAAATTTCTTTGTAACACTTTCAAATAATAAAAGCATACCAGGGTCAATTGTAAGTAATAATAATTAGTCGCATTCTCGATAAGAAATTTTAATTATTATTTTTTTATTTATGAGTATATCGATTTTTAATCTTCTATATTTAAAAAGTATTAAATATAAATTTATGAACTTTTACGGTCTATTAAAAAAAATTAAAACATGCTAGTGTGCCCACTTTAAAAAAAATTTCTGGCTCCGCCCCTGCTTGGAGTGATGTCCCCTTGATACGAGTGGCTTCCTTATTTATTAATAGTGAATGATATGATAAAAAAAAATAGAACAAAAAATATTGTAGGAGATTTGGATACACCGAACCCAATGTGCGTGTAATTTAAGCAAGATTATGCACATTTCAAAATTATCTGGTAGTCAGGGGTTAAAAAAACCTGTATAATTGAATCGTTTTGACATGAAATGGAAAAAAATGTTGAGGGCAAGGTGAGACAATGCATTTGTAAGTGGTGATTGGGTTATAAGGGGATTATTTTCTGGAGTGGAAAGGGAGCTTTCTGTTAGATATCTTGGGGTTCTCAAATCCGCTGCTGCTAAGGTGGCATAGAAAACTATTTGTTTACCAAAAAAGGTTGGGGGGGATTTGGGATAAAAAGCATGGAATCTTAGAACAAAGCAGTTGTTGCTATGCGATTATGGTTTGTTATTGGTAAGAAGAATAACTCTATCTGGACTGACTAGGTGGCTACTTATCTAATGTCACGTCCCATTTTCCACAAATAGGCATAAATTAACTAACAATCATCAAACCATGAGAGCATAATAAATAACATCAATTTAAAACAACCAACATTCAACTTCAACTAACTAAAATCCCAAAACATAAAAACCCTAATTCAATTAACAACCGAAACCTTAAGTAAACAAGGCAATTCCATAACTAGCTAAACAAAGTTAAAGGGCTAATCTTAATTTGCACCCCGAAAGATATTTTAATTCTCAGCTTGCACCCTCAAACATTAAAAATCTTAATTTACACTCTTAATGTTATGAATTAGTAGCAATATGGACCTTGCTCAGACTACCGTTCATTTTTCTGTCATAAATTGAAGCACATGAGTTACAAGTGCTTCGGACATGAGGATGAGGTGTGTTTATCACTGTAAATCTTCGTCTGCGATCAATTTGATATTGTTTTATGTATTAAAAACAAGGTTTCGTTAATCAAATATAGGCTAAGTCTATCATATGCAACTCACGTGAGGTGCAAACAGTCTGTGAATTTATATATAAGCCCATGGTCAAAGAATTTGCAATTCACATGCTTCATTTTATAATGAGCAAGGTCTACATTTCTACCAATTCATAATATTAAGGGTGTAAATTGAGAATCGAAATATCTTTTAAGATGCAAAGTGACATTAGCCCAAAGTTAAATAATAAGTCTTTCCCCTTCGATCATCAAACGAAACTAACATAAAAGTAAACCCTCCAACACTAAGCCTCAAATTCTAGATCCCCTTCATGATCCATTTCAACATCCCAAGTTACCGGCTCACCTATTTTCGTATCGACATCAATACCAAAATTTGAAAAATGTTAAAGGAAAGGATGAGCAAAAGAAGCCCAGTCGGAAAACATCCCCAAACTTAAACAAAGTTTACAAATTTTGTATAAATATTGGTAGGTCTTAGATTTTTAAAATAAACATATATACTTTTAAAATAAACATGTGACATTGTAACTTTTGGAGTAAAAAATGTGTTCAACTATTCTTAAAGTTGTTTGAGGTTTACATGGGTTTGGCTACACCTTTTCCCAAACTCTGGGTAAGGTTTCATACTGTTATGGTACCTGAAAAAGAAGTTGAAGATCGGAGGGGTGCTTCGGGGGTTGACCCTCCGATGCTTAAGTCAGTATCTGAGAATTTTAAGGTGCAACAATTTAACTGGGCTTAGTGTGCTTACCTGGGTCTTAACCCGGAGGTCCCTTTTAATAGTATTTTGATAGGTGTCCTAGGGAGAGTGAACTCTAGGCTTTCCTGGAAATTTGATTTTGCTTGATCTCATCTTGGTTGAAGAGTCTTGACTTTTGTGGACTTTATCCTTTGTTGGGATAACCATTTAGAGTCCTAGTTGTGCTAGGAGTTTGTTGATCACACAGATAAGACTTGTCGAGGGTATAATCTTATCCTTATTTTTTGGCTGTCTTATCTTCCTCAAAGTATTAACTGAATTCTCCATTTGAATGAGTCTGTGGCAGATAGGGTTCTTAAAAATTAAGGATAAGCTTTGCCATCCTCTTGGTTTCCTCATCCCACCAGGTTGGGGAAAGTTGATTATCTAAGCTCATTAATCCTTTAGCTTTCCTTTCTCGCTAACAAGTCAATCAACGACTATATTTCTATAAGTAGTGCCAACTATGACATTTCCCTTAGTTGAGATTAAATTTTCCTCCATTAGTTGGAAATCTGACCGTTACTTCCCTCCAATTTTTGAAGCGCATTAATTGTGCGTCTCTTCAGCAGAGTTTTCGTAACTGCTATCCTTGAACTATTTAAAGGATGATTAGGGCTTTTGATCTGAATCCAGAGTTTTCCCTCTTTGATCTCTCTCCTAAAAAATGAGCTATATGTTCTTCTTTTAGGGTTTTTCAAGTCGAAAACACTTATCTCTTTTACCTTCCTTGCTATTCATGGCTTACGGGAAATCTTCATCATAAATTTCCTTCTCTTCTGCTCAAGAGGTGAGAATGAAGAGGTTGGTCTCATGGAGGATATTCGAGATGAAGCCCTTGAAATCCCCATCTATTTTGCCCAAGAGGTCTTCAGTATTGCTACCGACTCTAATCTTTCCCGTCTTCGGTCCAAATTTTGCATCTCTGGTTCCATCATATTGAGAGCTCCTGACGGGGATGAAAGAGTTTGCGATTATCATGAAGGGGAGGTAGCATGTATGAAGCAGCCTTCAATTCTGGATTCAGATTTCCCTTTCTTCCTTATGTTCACAAATTCTTGTCTTTCTTGAACATTGATCCAGTCCAACTTACTCTAAATAGTTGGAGGGTGTTGATTGGACTTGGTGCTTTGTGGAGCTCTGTTCATAGCGTCAACGTTTTGCCCACTGTTGGAGAGGTCCTCCACTTTTTCTAGATTAAGGTGGGTACTAGCCCAATCTTGGGCTGATATTATTTGACAAAGAAGGCTGGCAGCGTTGATCTGCTAACTAAAATTCCCTCCCCTGCCAAAGAGTGAAAATATTGCTTTTTCTTCGTTTTTGGTTATGGATGGGAATTCGATCCCTCTGAACCACTGCTTGTGAACCCGACTAGGGTTCTCTGCAAATAGGTTGTAATACCTTCCTCTGTATTTGGTAAGTTTCTCACTTCATTTTCTTGAATTCCCTTTTTACTTCAAGAAATCAAGAATTAAGAGTCTCTAGTCTTTGTAGTTGACATCTCCTCTCTAGGTAAAAAGATTCTTGGCAGATTTACTGTGCCCTAAAACCACAATTTTAAATATTTCAGCAGCTTGGTTCTAGAGGCTAATCTGCATAAATTGAAGATGGGATCTAAACCTCCAGCCCTTGCTGTTGTACCTTTGAAGAGTGAGTTCTTTACTGTATTTGTTCATGTTTGCGCTATGTCTTGAATTTTTCTCTCATCTTATGAGATTTCTACTGTAGGCTTGGCTCCTCAGCTTAATATAAAGGTGGATAGAGAGGCTCTCAAGAGTGTGAGAGCCAAGTAGAAGGAAGGATTCAATAACCATTCTTTGTCAATTTCAAAGAGACTAAGGTCCATAGATTCCCTTGCTTCCAAGTCTCCCCAACAGTTTCTATCTCCAATGAGCCTATCAATGTGGAGTCTTCTCCAGATATTCCTTTAATCAAGAAAAAGAAGACTGTTGATAGCAAACTGCCTACCACTGTTCCTGGTGATACTTCAGCTTCTAAAACCAAGAACATTGCTTCATTAGTCTAGAATGACAAAGAATTCGTTGTGAAGTGATTTTAAGATGTTATCCTAGGGGCAGAGGTGGAGAAGATAGTGAAGATGGGATCCCTAAAAGTCTTTGAGTCCATAGCTAATCACTTTGGGAAGGTAGTCCTTATGCTTCCATGTTCTTATCCTAATAGGGATTTTCTTTATTTTAGCTGGCTTTTCTTGGTTCTGCAATGAGCTGTTTGACTTTTATGAAAGAGGATCCCATCAAGGAGAAGCTAGATAAGCTCTTTCTGAGACTCTGTCTTGGAAGCAGATTCTTTATTCTCGCGAGAAGGAGTTAGTGTATGTACAAGTTGACTTAGATAATATCAAAAAATCCTTAGAGATTGAGAAAGCTGTGAATAGTGGTTTGGAGGAGGCTTTAAGGAGGGCCCAAAAAGAACCAAGAAGCCTGAAAAGGATATGGCCAACTAGCTTTCCTCCCTGAATGATGAGGCCAAAGTTGCCATAAAGAAAGTTGTTGATGAAACAGTAAAGAATTTCAAGAAGTCTTATGAATTTTTCGAGCTTGGGATGAGCTACTAGGATGCTGACTTTGAAGATTTTAGCCAGCAAGATATAGCTCTTTACCCCAATATTGATTTTTCCAGCATTAAGCTTGAATCCTCTATCATAACTTCTACTTCTGTTGTTCTCCCCATTGCCTCCTTTACTACCCCCTTGTTGTTGAGGAGGGTGAAGGTGATTATGATAATAAGCATTCCTTACCAAAGGATGATGAGGATTAGGTTTATAAGAGACTGTTCTACTCTTTTTTTTTTTAACTTCTGAGTTTTTTGTACATAAACTTTTAACTTAGTAGTGAAAGCAGCCTAGTAGTTTCTGAAAACTGCTCTATCTTTATATTGCTTTTGTTTTAGCTATTTTTGCCTAACTTATTTTTGGGCTTTTTAATTGCCTTTATTCAGAGGTCAAGCTTACTGGGTTTTCCACCTTGACAGTTTTCCTCTCTACTTTGTATCGCGAGTATTTTTTTGAGTTTGGAGTATTGCCAACTATTTGATTGGTAATTAACCAAGTTGGGCCCAAACAAGCCTAGGCGGGGCTAGGTATTTTCAATACAGTGAATGGAAGGCTTTTTAGCTTTCCTTCTTTCTCTTTTGTTTTTGGTTAGAGATATGCGCTTTCTTTAGAGGTACTCTTCTTTTTCTAAATTTTTTAAATAAGGTGCCTTCTTTATGAAAGTCCGATTTCCTCAAGATTGAGTTTTCTCGAGGTTTTTGACATGAGATTCACACAAAGGATTTCTAAGAGGTAAACAAACATCCTTTATTGATAACTCTTCTTATAAGAAAAGTTTGCCTCAAGGCTTATTACAAAATGAAATATAGGAATCAAAGTGAGAAAGATGAACTACCATCCTTATTTATGCTTTCATAGAGCCATTCCTACTGATAGTATTTCCTAAGGTGCTTAATCCAAGCATGCATCAACTTTCTTGCATTTAGTGTCTGCAACTCATAAGTTCCAGGCTTTACCATCTAAGTAACTTGATAGGACCCTTCCCAATTTGGGCCCATTTTCCCATGCTTAGGATCCTTGAAGGTTTGGGTTACCTTCTTAAGGACCAGGTCTCCTAGGGCAAACTCTCGAATCTTGACCTTTCTGTTGTAGTAGCGGGTTGTTTGAGCCTGGTAAGCTTCTAGTTTGGTTTGAGATTGCTCTTTTTTTTTTCTTCTAAGAGATCTAGGTTAGTGTAGAGTTGTCCTTCATTTTCCTCTTCATTATAATGCTGGACTTTGAAAGTTTGCATCTCCATTTCGGTTGGGATTACAGCCTCTGTCCCGCAGGCCAGGTAGAATGGTGTTTCCCCCTGTCAGAGTTCTGATTGTTGTGCGATACACCCATAGGATTTGAGGTAGTTCCTCTACCCATAGCCCCTTTGAATCCTTCAGACGGGTTTTGATTCCTTGCATAAATGTGCTGATGGTCACCTCTGCTTGGATATTAGCTTGGAGGTGGCCCGGGGAGGAGTAATGATTGCGAACTCCATATTCGGAGCAAAATTATCTTAATGAATCATTGTCAAACTGCTTCCTATTATCGGACACCAAAACATGAGGCACTCCAAATCGACAAAGTATGGACTTCTAAAAGGAATCTCGAAGTCTCTTCTTTGTGATAGTGGTCAAGGGTTCTGCCTTGGCCCATTTAGTGAAGTAATCAATCGCCATAGTTATAAATCGATTCTACCCCTTTCTGACTAGCAGAGGTCTAACTATATGAATTCCCCATTGGGCGAACGACCGAGTACTTGTCATAGGAGAAATCTCCTATGGAGGTTTCTTTGACACATTGGCGAACCTCTGACAACTATCACAAGTTTTCATAAATTGCATAACATCCTTCTATATGGTTGGCCAATAGTACCCCTGGCGGAGTGCTTTGTAGGCCAGAGTTCTCCCTCCTAGGTGGTTATCACATTTTACTTCATGAATATCTCTGAGAACATACTGAGCTTTCTCTTTCTCCAAACAACGTAAATAAGGAGCGAGGAAACCTCTTTTATATAAAACTCCACCTATAACAGCGTAACTTGCAGCTGTCCTATGAAGCTTTTGTGCCTTGGGGATTACTCCATCTATTAAATATTGAAAGATAGGAAAGTTCCATCCCTTCTCTTGATGGGTGACATTGACCTCTGCTTTGACCTCGTCGATGCTAGGTTTAGGAAGGGGCTCCATAGAGATTACACTTAGGAGCTCATCATGGAATGATAAGGCTAATCGAGCTAAAGAATCAGCACGAGCGTTTTTAACCCTGGGAATCTTTTTGGTGTTGAAGGCTTCCAGATGGGATATACACTCGGTAACCTTGGCCAAGAATGCAACTATCCTGCTATTCTTGACCGTGTATTCTCCTTTGATATGTTTAACGATTAGTTGAGAATCTACCTTCACTGGGAGGTTTTTGACTCCACGTGACAATGCCAACCTCAATCCAGTGAGCAGGGCTTCATATTTTGCCTCATTATTTGTGGCTTTAAACCCAAATCTTAAGGCATACTCTATTCTAAGTTGATTTGGGGCAACAAAGATTATTCTTGCCCTTCTTCCATCAGCATTTGATGACCCATCAGTAGAGGATCCAACTCTTTTATACCAAGTTGTTTGACAAATGGGATTCTTCAGAAGAGGTATTTTCAACAATAAAGTTTGCTAATGCTTGTCCCTTGATGGTTGTTCTTAGCTGGTAAGTTATATCAAAATCACCCAAATCAATGGCCCATTCGGCGAGCCTTTTGGAGATTTCTGGTTACTGTAAAACTTGCCGGATTGGAGACTTAGTCATGACAGTGATCGGGTGAGATTGGAAGTAGGGGTGTAGCTTTTGCGCTGCAGAAATAAGTGCCAAAGCTGATTTCTCTAGTCTCGAATAACTGACTTCTGCTCCCTTCAGGACATAACTAGTATAGTATACTAGCGTCTGAACTCTTTGATCTTCCCTTATCAGGGCAGGACTAGTGGCTTCATAAAAAATTGCTAGATAAATGTACATGATCTCTCTTTCAACTGGCGCTAATAATAATTAAGGTGTCCCCAAATACTGCTTTAGCTTTTCGAAAGCTGCCACGCACTCTGGCGTCCATTTCAAAGCTTTCTTCAATGTTTTAAAGAAAGGTAAACATTTATCACTGGCCCACGATACAAATCTATTGAGTGCTATAACCTGTCTAGTGAGGCACTACATCTGCTTGACATTCCGAGGTGGGTGCATATCTATCAAAACTTGAATCTTTTCTGCGTTTGCCTCAATTCCTCTTTAAGACACCATGAATCCCAAAAAATTTCTAGAGGATACCCTAAAAGCATATTTTGCGGGGTTTAGCTTCATCTTGTACTTTCTTAGGACCTGAAAAGCTTCCTACAGCTTGCTCACATGGTTCTCAGTTGCTTCACTTTTCACCACCATTTCATCAACATAGATCTCCATGGTCTTTCCAATAAGGTTCTTGAAAATATGATTGACCGTGTAGCAATAAAACCCTTGCTCCATGAATAATGAGATCTTCTCCTGGTCGTCTAGGTGGATGTGGATCTAATTATACCTTGAGAATCTGTCCATAAAACTGAGAAGCTGGAAACTAGCTTTTGCATCCACCAAAAGGTCAATCCTTAGAAGTTGAAAATAGTGTTTCGAGCATGCCTTATTCAGGTCAGTAAAATTTGTGCAAAGTCTCCATTTTCCATTGTGTTTCTTTACGAGCACAACATTGGCTATCCACTCTGGATAGTGGAATTGCCAAATTGACTTTGCTTATAGGAGTTTCAACACTTCCTCAACGATTGCCTTAGCCCTTTCAGGGGCAAAATCTCTCATTTTCTACTTTACTGGCTTGACTGAAGAATCCACATTGAGCCTGTGGACCATTACCTACGGATCTATGCTTGTATGTCCACATGACTCCAGACAAAGACATTTTGCATTCTCTTACAAGATCTTCTCCAACTTGTCTTTAATATGAGGGGAAAGATTAGAACCCACGTACGTAATCTGGTCAGGCTTTCTTCCCAAGGTCACCGCAACCAATTGTTCGTTGGGGCGTGCTCTCTCTTATTCTTCCTGATCTCTAAGGTCTAGGTTATCCACAAGACAAGTCCTAGAAACCAGAGAGGACCTTGTTGATGCAACATAGCATTCCCTTACTACTGCCTGATCTCCTCGGACCTCTCAAATACCTTGACTTGTTGGGAATCGTAGAAAGAGGTGATAAGTTGATGGTTTAACTTTGAGGGCATTAAGGATTGGTTGCCCCAATATCATGTTATAAGCTGCAGGGCATTCCATTACTACGAAATCCACCATATGCATCTGTTGGCAGAGAGATTCCCCTAGAGTAATAAGAATTACAATTGCCCCCACTAGATAGATCCTTGCTCTGAAGAAACGTACCAGAGGGGTCTTGAGAGGGCGGAGCTTTAACTTTCCTATGCACAATTGATTGAAGGCATGAAGGAAGATGATATCTGCAGAGCTACCACTGTCTACCAGGACTTTTCAAACTAGATAATTGGAAGCAACCACAAAGATCACCAAACGATCATCGTGTGGAGCGCGGACTCCCTTGACAGGTTCATTTGTGAATGTTGTTAAGTTGAAAGAATTAACACAATATTAGAGAGAAACAGAGAGTGGTCAAAAAACTTAACCTACCTCTCACACACCACTTGTATTTATAGTTAACTTACAATAATAAGAAAGACGAATACACCCTCTTATATTTACACATAATATCCTAATACTCTTAACACTCCTCCTCAAGCTGGACTATATATATATCATATAATCCAAGCTTAGAACAAATTGCTATAAGACGTGTACGACTCAATGCTTTGGTAAACATATCTGCAAGTTGATCTTCAGATTTCACAAATTTAGTTGTAATCTCCCCAGCTACTATCTTGTCTCGAATAAAGTGACAATCAACCTTAATATGTTTGGTTCTCTTGTGAAACATTGGATTGACAGCGATATGGATAGCTGTCTGGTTGTCACAGAACAACTGTAAAGGAGGTTGAATTGAAAATCCCATTTCCTGGATGAAGTGTAGTAGCCAAGTAAACTCACTCATCGTATGCGTCATTGCCCTATACTCAGCCTCAGCACTGGATCTTGCTACCACGAGTTGTTTCTTACTTTTTCATGAGACAATGTTACCTCGTACGAGTAACTGCATCCCAATGTGGTACTCTAGGACATCTCATAAACTAACTTACTATACTGACTGCATAGGAAATATCCGGTCGAGTAATAGTGAGATAATTGAGCTTCCCAACCAATCGGCGATACTGACCCGGATTCTCAAATAGTGCACCATCATCCATCAACAGTTTTTTGATTCGGATCCATAGGAACATCAATCGGTCTGCACCCAACAAACATGTTTCCTCTAGCATGTCAAGTACATATTTCCTCTAGGATAAACAAATACACTGTTTAGATCGATCCACCTCAATACCTGACTTTTTTCAAATCCTTAGTATGAAATCGATCTTGCAAGAAGGTTTTTAACTTGGCAATCCCCTCATAATCATTTCCAGTAATCACAATATCATCTACATAGACCACCAATAGAACATATCCAGCATCCTTCTATCTATGAAACACAGAATGGTATGTCTGACATCGAAGAAGACCAAACTCTAAAACTGCATTTGAAAACTTACCAAACCATGCCCTCGGTGACTACTTCAAACCATACAAAGATTTTTTTAACCGACATACACTCTTACCATACTCCCCCTGAGCAGTAAACCCAGATGGCTGCTACTGAAATAAGGGCCAATCGAGATTAGCAGCCGAAGAAATCAAGATACGAATACAGGAAATTTTGGCAACAGGAGAGAAAGTATCCTCATAATCAACACCATAGGTTTGAGTAAAGCCCTTTGCAACAAGCCGGGCTTTGAGACGCTCCACAGAATCATCCGGATGAAATTTAACAGTATATGATTGTCACAAAAACGATATCTTTCCTAACCCCTAATTACTATCCCTCAATGTATGCAATGTATGGACGGGGGAGAAGAATTTCTTCCCCTAGGGATAGTGTCAAAAGAAAGGGCAATGAGGAAAGGGAAATGGGAAGATGTAAATATGGGATATGTATGCACAAAAATGCTCCCCAATCGCAAGGAGACTTTCGTGTGTTGTGAGTTACTTGGAAGAGTATTCCAAGGTCGTATCCACAGGGAATGTAGTGAATCAAGATTGAAGTGATTTGGTGAAAAACGGAAATGTAAAATCTTTTGTCTTGAGAGTTGATTGGTGAAGTGTATGCTAATGAAAATGTAATGATAAAACAAGTGTTGGCAATTCCAAGAGATCACTCCAATGGGTATACCACCTCAACTCAAATCACTCCTCCGATTGGGCATGAATGAACGCTTGAATCACGGAAAGCCGAGGATGACATCGGTGAGTATCTAAGCATAAACCGTGACTAGGCCTACGGTTTATCAAAGACTCATCAACTCATCCATCTTCTGTCTGGTCAAAACGAACCATTTGACTCTAAAGGGAAAGAGGAGAAAGAGTTGAAATGGTGTCCCCAAAGGAGATCCCTCTTGGTCTTGCCAACTAGAGGATTTAGCTACTCATACTTGGAATGGAAATGACTATGTAATGGAAGTGCATTGCAAATCTATGAACTTCTAAGCTACTAAGTGTAAGAATTTATGAGCTAAAAGAACCTGCATTTAAACCCATTACATAGCTATGAAAATGAAGAACTTGAAGCATAAATGGTGAAATATTAAATGAGCATTCAACTAACTAAACATGAAGGGAAAACAACATTTATGGCATTCAATGAACTACTAAGATTCTTACTCAAGATTACAAGACAGTGCAGTAGAAGAAAATGCAAAAATCACAACTTTCTCTCTCTAAAAACTACTATTCATCATCTTCTCCGCCCAGAGTTTCTCTCTCTAAAACCCTCTCTTTCTTCTGCTCAATAATAATTCAAAACATGACCATCCTTGGAGAACTTTTTGTTTCTCAAAAACGTGCCTGGTCATCCCCTGTAGCTCCCTGCAGCAGAGCACAGTCTGCAAGGCCTGGACCAGGAAGGTGCAGCATCCCTCTGCAACCCAGCTTCCCTTCTTAGTGTAATTTTCTTTGCTATGGAGAAAAACCCTTTTTCCCCCCACTCCCCATTCTGGAGAGGAGGGAGTCTCCCATCTGATTACTGTCTCCCTAGGAGTGCAGCAGACAGGGTATGACAGAGGTGTGCAGAGCAGGTCTGCACACCCAGCAGCTCCCATTTTCTCTTTCTTCAATTAATGCCATGGCTTCAAAGTCCAAGAGGAAAGACATGGAGGGATGTTCTGTATGTTGAACGAGTCAGAGGAGTGAGGGAGACTAGATGGTGGGGCCCTTGAAGCAACAGAAACAATCCAGCAGAAATTTAGATGAAACAGCCTCGGCTACCGGTAGCTCGTGCACTGACTACCGGTAGCTGCAACCCCAGAAGCAATTGGCTACCGGTAGTCGTGCGGTAGTAGCAACTCCAGAGGCAATCGGCTACCGGTAGCTCTGCGGTAGCTGCAACTCCAGAGGCAATCGGCTACCGGTAGCTCTGCGGTAGCTGATTGATTTTGATTCCTTCTTGCTTCCTTCTTCTTTTAATTCAAAATCAAGGTTAGCCCTCATCTCCATTCATCAAAGCTTTGAAACAGTCGACATTTGCATTGTTTAACTGCAAAACTCACAAATTACCAATAAGTGCTCAATTAACGCAATTCACATCAATATAATCTCCAAAAATCAATTCAAACCGAGATGATTTGCACAACAAAATATACAAAATTTGGTGTGAATCACACCCCCCAACTTGAGCTTTGCTAGTCCCTAGCAAAGTTTTGGCACACAGCATTATAATACAAAAAGAATTCATTCACCCATTCACACAATCAATTCTTTGATCAATCAACACACAAGAAATCACATTGCAATTTTAGAAATTAACAAGGGCAAACTAAGTTCAAACTGTGGTTTTCTTTCATAAATCAAATTTAAACTTGGTGTACATGGGGTTAGGTTTCAAAAAGAGACAAAACAACCTAACATGGCTTCTTCTACTGACCCACTGACTCCGTCAGGACAAACAACCTAAGAACACAAAACAAGGGAACCCAATGGACCCTAAACCTCATCTTCATTCCCATCATCACCACTTCCTTCCTCCCCAGAATCATCCCCAGACACGTCATCATCATCACCCTCCTTGTTCTCATCGGATTCATATTCATCACCATCTTCCACCACTGTGGAAGTGGAGGGCCTAGCTCTAGGGGGATTATAAGCAGGAGGTGCGAGCCCTTCCGGTATAGACCTCCCGGGAAAGGTATGCACATAGAGGTCTTTCATCATCACTGCCATCCCCTGCATAACAGCTTCCATTCCCAGCACAGTACCCTCCAGTGAATCCAAACGACGAGCAATGAGGCTTTCTAGCATCGCAGTGGATGACCTGGACTCAGATGGGCCCTCATCAGGCGGTCCTGCACTAGATGACCCTGGACCTGAAGGTCTAGCACGCTCGGCTCGAGTCATGGCAGTCCTCTTCATGCAACTAGCTTGACCAATGGTTCCAGTATCCGGAGGGGTGATTTTATCAGAAACAATTCCTTTTACCTTGAAATGGTTACACATGCGAGTTACCAAATTTCCATAAGGGAGATTCGCCCTTGGATGGTCAGTCTCGGCGAACTCCTTCATTATCTCCCAGATGAAAAGCGCGATATTCAATTTCTTCCCCGTCATCACTGCATCCAAGAGACCCAACTTCTCCACATTTGGTGTCTTTTCTGATCCCTTTGGAAACAAATTGTAATGAAGGATTTTATTCATCAAACCAAATTCATGCTTAAGGCCCCCAGAATGGACTGTTCCCTTAAACTGTGTTGGGTCAACATACATTGAATTCACATAGTCCTGAATAGGTATGACATTTTCGACATTGTCCGGATAAATCGAAGTGGAGGGAGGTGGTTGTTGATACTCCAACAGAGTAGCAATCACCTCGGGAGTCACTTCAAAACTCTTCCCTCGCACGTTTGTTTTCAAAATATTCTCATCCTCATTCGCCACCTTGAGTCTTTGGTAAAACTCTCGGCATTGAGGCAAATTGAAACCACTCACCTCTTTGAACCAAAATTTCATTCCAAGAGCTTCAATGGTCTTCACCACCACATGATCCACACCTAAAGATCTCCTATGCACAGCCCTTTCACAAGTCACATTTTTCTCGTTAATAAACTGATCCCTAGCCTCATTCCTTGCTTTTTTTCTTTGCTCCACCCTTTGAGCACTTGAACCTTCCCCACTTCTCTTCCGATTGGGTGCCTCTGAGGGTTGTGGGGAACTTAGTCCTGCACGTTTGGAACGAACCATTGGGATGATTCTGTGAGTCTGCAACTGAGAAGAGGGGGGTGGGTTTGAGAGATTTTCGGCTGGCCCAAGGTTTCGAAAAAACAGCGGCTTTGAATCTTGAAGGAGAAACGCCAATTTCGCAGTTCTATGGTTAGGAATTTATAGATGAATGGGGAAAGGGAACGGTTTGGGTATCTAGGGGGGTTATGGGTGAGAGGGATTTGGAATGGGTTCAATGTATTGTGAGGATACTAAAGAGTCTCTCCGAAAAAACCCAATTAAAAACCCTAATTTCAGGTGTTCTGACCATCAGCTACCGGTAGCTCGTGCACTGACTACCGATAGCTGCTACACCAGAAGCCAGTGACTACCGGTAGTCATGCGGTAGTTGCTGCCTTAATTCCAAAATACCCCTACAGTCATTTCACTTCCATTCCATTCTCTCTTAGGACCTTCCTTATACATTCTAACACTCTTTTCATGACCTCCACTCCACCCTAAACATTTAATCCACTTGCAACCCACAGTTCGAATAATTATGCCCAATTCATGATTGAAATTGCAAGGTGATTTAACCCTATGAACATTCATCATTCAACCATCAAATTCTGTTTTCAACTATCAAAAAGAGCACCCAAAATATACATCATGAGGTTCAGAATCAAAACATTCCTAAAATATGTCAATATCAATAACTTGAGAAATATTCCCTCATTCTTGCAAGCATGGAGCTTTTTAACAAATTTCTCAATTGAATGAACTAGATGTACATGAGTAAAACCATAGTCCTCAATGCTAGTCAGAAATATGCACCCACAAATTAATTTTCAACTCGTGTGCATGTGCATTTAAACAAGTAATTTGGGCATTTACGAAACAGAATTCACATTCGAAAGGCTAGACAAACTCAGTTTCAATGCAAAACTCACCAAGGGACACCCTTAAACAATAAACGCACTCACGTTATACTGGTATGCACTCCATGTGTACATGTGATCTAGAATCTTGTATTCAAAACAAAGTGCTCACATGTAATCCAAAAATGAAGTTCATATGTGAAAATGAGGCAACCTTGGCATAGTCTCATGAATAGGATGTTAGTGCATTAGGTAGTAAGACTAAACTTATCATTTTTTTTTACAAACATGCTTCTCCCATGCTTCTCTAGATCACTTAGGGCTTTAAAGGTTGTAATGGGGCCTTGGGGTGATATCTAGGTAAAAGAAATGAAGGAAAAAGGACAACAAAGAGGGTTGTTCCAAGTGAGAGACTTTAATGTTGGAAAAACACTTCCTTTTTCATGGGATTTTGATTTTCTCACCATCACCACACCCCTTGTTTATTTTCTTTATTTTTCTTAACATCTTCCTTTTCTTTTGATCACTCTTTATTCTTTTCACCCCTTTTTCTCCTTTTCTTGGATTTTCATTCAACTCCTTGAGTTTCAAATCATTCATCCCTTTTTGTTGGAGTTTCCACACCATACTTCCTTCTTTTTTGCAATCACTCATATTCAGCTCTAGGAACAACCAAGGTGAGGTAGATTTTTTTATCATCTTGCATTGGCTTGGTTAATATGTGTGGCATAGAAACGAATTTTAAAATGGGCTCAATCACGGCACTAGGGATAAAATTTTCTCAAGAAAAAGGGCTAAGGCTCAAAGTATTCAAAAATGGCCTAAGATCACTTCCAGGTCCACATGGGGAGAGCATTACATGATCAAGACAAATCAGTCTACTAACCAAATGCAACTAACCAAAACAAGCATAATGAGACTATTGAACAAACTTGATATCAAAAATTGTTCTTTGAGTAAACGTAAGTTCCCTCCAAAAAGGTTTGGCACTAAAACTCTCATGGGTCCTTACTCATCTCCACTACTTATGTCAAGCTTAAAACATGAATCCAACCCGTAAATCACTGAAATTACAAGTTCAGAAAACACATACAGATGAGTTCGAAAATCAATCCATATGTGATATTTATGCATAGGATCCATTTCTATAGTAAGCTCATGTGCACAAGGTTCACAACAACAACCAACATGTCATCCAGTTCATACTCGCTTCATAAGGGAATACAGATCAACTTAAAGGTATTTTTCATCAAAAATTTTCAAAAATTTCACCTATTTTTCACAATTGCAAGCAAAAATCAAAAAAATTCAGACAACCTTGGTGTATCATACAATGGTGCTTGCACCTCACCCCCCAACTAGAACCATGCATTGTCCTCAATGCAACAAAAAGATATAATATGCAATGGAAGACAATAAAAAGATAAGTAGGGTAAGAGAACACCTCGCAATTTCGCTTTCGACAAAAGCACCAAGATCTGGATTCAAAAGAAAATAAAGCTATACACCAACACACAAGTAAGTGACATGAAATAAAAACATGACATAATTAAAATGAAAGAAACTGTACATGCGAACAAGGGACCAATTGTTATTCCTCAATCACTTCCGGATACACCGGGTCGGTTAACTCCTCTTCCACCACTTGGTTTTCAAAGCCCTCAAAGAATGGCTTAAGTCTTTGGCCATTGACCTTGAATGTTTGGCCATCTTTGAGGTTGGTGATCTCAACAGCTCCATTGGGGTAGGCCACCTTGACGAGGTAGGGGCCATCCCAACGGGATCTTAGCTTTCCAGGAAAAATGGAGAGGCGGGAATTATACAAGAGTACCTTTTGCCCGGGCTCGAATGATTTCCTCACTATGGAGTTATCATGAAAGATTTCCGCCCGTTCCTTTGAAATTTTTGAACTCTCGTATGCATCCCGCCGAATCTCTTCCAATTCATTCATTTCTAACATCCTATGTGTACCGGCCATTCTCATATTGAAATTTAAAGTCTTGATGGCCCAATAGGCCTTGTGTTCCATTTCTACCGGCAGATGGCAAGCCTTTCCATAGACAAGCCGATAGGGAGACATGCCCAAAACTGTCTTGTAGGCCGTACGATATGCCCATAGGGCATCAATCAATCTCTCAGACCAATCCTTCCTATTGGGGTTAACTGTTTTTTCGAGGATGGTCTTGATCTCCCTATTGGCTAGCTCGGCTTGGCCATTTGTTTGTGGGTGATAAGCGGTGGATACTTTATGTGTAACGCCATATTTGAACAATAATGATGCAACTGGCCTGTTACAAAAGTGTAATCCACCATCACTAATCAAAGCACGAGGCATCCCGAACCTCGAAAAAATGTTCTCTTTTAAGAACTTGACTACAACCCGGTGGTCGTTAGTCTTGGTTGGGATAGCCTCCACCCATTTGGACACGTAGTCCACTGCCAGCAGAATGTATAGATAGACAAACGACATAGGGAAGGGACCCATGAAGTCAATGCCCCAACAATCGAATATCTCTATGACAAGTACAGGGGAGAGGGGCATCATATTCCTCTGGGTCACATTCCCCAAACGTTGGCATCTATCACATTCTTTGCAAAATGAAATACAATCCTTAATTAAAGAAGGCCAGTAGAAACCTGATTGGAGAATTTTTGAAGAAGTTTTCTTGGCGGAGAAGTGGCCACCGCAGGCTTGGGAGTGACAGAAGGCAAGGACATTCCGCTGCTCATTTTCAGGCACACATCACCTCATGATTTGGTCTGGGCAGTACTTGAACAGATACGGATTATCGAAGTAGAAGTACTTAACGTCCGCCATAAACCTCCTTTTATCTTCAGGACTCCACTTCGGTGGTATTTGTCCTGTTGCAAGATAATTGCAAATGTCAGCATACCAAGGACAATGAGAATGAATGGACAATAAATGCTCATCGGGAAAAGAATCAGGAATTGGAATGTGCTCATCAGCCTCTTGCACCACCAATCTAGATAGATGGTCTGCCACCACGTTCTCTACTCCTTTCTTATCTTTGATTATCAGATTGAACTCTTGAAGTAGGAGGATCCACCGGATAAGCCTTGGTTTGGCATCCTGCTTAGACAGTAGATACTTTAAAGCAGAATGATCAGTGAAAACAATTATCGGTGAACCAATGATGTAAGACCGAAATTTATCTAATGCAAATACTACTGCTAGCAACTCCTTTTCTGTGGTGGTATAATTCATTTGGGCCTCATTCAGAGTTTTGCTAGCATAGTATATTACATATGGTCTATTATCCTCCCTTTGACCGAGCACTGCACCGACCGCATAATCACTTGCGTCGCATATAAGCTCAAAAGGTAAGTCCCACTTAGGTGGTCGCATAATTGGAGGCGTGACAAGCATACTCTTAAGTTTTGAAAAAGATGCCTCACAACTATCCGACCAAACAAAAGGGACATCTTTGGATAACAAATTGGTCAACGGGCGGGCCAATGCACTAAAAATTTTTATAAACCGACGGTAAAAACCTGCATGGCCCAGAAACGACCTGATATCTTTGATGACCTTTGGCGTAGGGAGGTTGGAGATGGCCTCCACCTTTGATTTGTCCACTTCGATTCCCTTTGCCGAGATGATGTGCCCGAGCACAATTCCTTGTGTCACCATGAAGTGAAATTTCTCCCAATTCAGAACTAGATTCTTCTCCTCACACCTTTCTAACACCTTCTTCAAATTCCCCAAACACCCCTCGAAAGAATCCCCGAAGACTGAGAAGTCATCCATAAACACCTCGACAATCTTCTCCACCATATCACTAAAAATCCCCATCATGCAACGTTGGAATGTTCCAAGGGCATTACATAGCCCGAAAGGCATGCGACGATACACAAAGGTACCGTAGGGGCAAGTGAAAGTGGTTTTCTCTTGGTCTTCAAGGGCAATCTCTATCTGATTGTAGCCAGAGTATCCATCTAAGAAGCAATAGAAAAGATGCCCCGCTACCCGTTCTAGCACTTGATCGAGGAATGGGATTGGAAAATGGTCTTTCCTTGTGCACAAGTTGAGCTTCCGGTAATCAATACACACTCTCCATCCAGTGATTACCCTTGTTGGAATGAGTTCATTCTCCTCATTTTCTACCATAGTCACACCCGACTTCTTGGGTACTACTTGCGTGGGACTAACCCACTTACTGTCGGCAATTGGAAAGATAATGCCCACGTCAAGTAGTTTCAAAACCTCATCCCGTACCACATCCTTCATGATCGGATTTAATCTCCTTTGTGGCTGGCGAGATGGTTTTGCATCTTCTTCAAGGTAGATCCGGTGTGTGCAAATGGTAGGATTTATCCCCTTGATATCCGCAATTGTCCACCCAATTGCTCCCTTATGTCTCCGCAGCACCTCCAAGAGATCTCCTTCTTGCTTTGCATCCAATGTCGAACTAATCACCACCGGGAATGATTCATCTTCCCCAAGATATGCATACTTTAAGTGGGAAGGTAGTGGCTTCAATTCCAAGGTAGGCTTTTGTACATCGGATGGAAATATCTTCTTCTCTTGCTTGGGCAACTCCTCAAATGTGGGAATCCATTTTGTTACCCCTTTCAACTCTTCCACGCTCTCTTCCTCATCTATCTTTACAAGTTCAACAAAGTCCTCCTCCATGCAGTCCAACATCCCTTCTAACTCCACTTGCTCCTCAATTAAAGTGTCGATTCTATTGATCTCGTTCACCTCCAAATCATCCCCGGGTTGCTTTGCTAAATTGAATACATTCAGCTCCATGGTCATGTTCCCAAAAGCCAACTTCATTAGACCATTCCTGCAATTAATCACAGCATTAGCGGTAGCAAGGAAAGGTCTTCCAAGAATAACGGGGATTTGGGAATTAAGGTTAGCAACCGGGTGTGTATCTAATACAATAAAATCGACTGGAAAGTAAAAATTGTCAACTTGGACAAGCACATCTTCCACTACTCCCCTTGGTGTGCGTATGCTCCGATCCGCCAGTTGAAGTGTAACTGAGGTGGGCTTCAACTCTTCAAGCTTGAGTTGTTGGTACACGGAGTAAGGAAGAAGATTGACGCTCGCCCCCAAGTCAAGCAATGCCTGCTCAACCCGGTAATTCCCGATGGTGATGGCAATTGTTGGACAACCGGGATCCTTGAATTTTGGAGGAGTGTTGGTCCTCAATATAGAGCTCACTTGTTCGGTGAGAAATGCCTTCTTCCGGACATTCAACTTCCTTTTCACAGTGCATAGGTCCTTCAGTATCTTGGCACATGACGGAATTTGTTTGATGGCATCAAGGAGCGGGATGTTGATCTTTACCTGCTTAAACAAATCCAAAATGTCAGAATAATTAGCCACCTTGAGAGGTGGCTTCAACCGATGGGGAAAAGGGGCGGACATAGAAGGAAAGCATAAACCATCATCAATCACATGTTCTTTATCAACCCCATCTCTCTCACTCTTTTCACTCGACTCGCCCTTGTCGACCACACTTTCTTTGGCCTCACTATCACTTTCTTTTTCTTTTGGCAATGCGGCCTTTGGTGTCAACTTTGGCACCACCATCTTTTAAATTTGTTTACCACTCCTAAGTGTGGTGACAGCTTTGAGTTGCTCAAAACCCTCCTGGGAAGTCTCAGCCAACTCAACCACATTTTGACCTTTGGGATTTTGTTGGGGTGAGAGGGAAATTTTCCCTTCTCTTGTTGAGACAACCCAATGGCATTGGTGATCTTGGTGAGTTGGGCCGAAATGTCCTTATTGAAGGTGGTTTGGCTTTGCATGAAATTAGTGAAGGTTTGATTGAGGGTGGTCTGGGTTTGAATGAAATTGTGGAGCATATCTTCCAAATTCTTCTTATGAGGGGGTTGGTAGATGGAAGAACTAGACGGACCTTATTGGGAGAAATTTTGTGGGGGAGGATTGGATTGATACCCTTGCGGATTAGACCGTGGGTATTGGGAGTTAGAGGCTTGCCCTTGACCCTGGGATTGAAATTGGCTTTGCCTAGGAGGTGCGGGAGGTGTATATGTGTTTGAGCCATAAGGAATGGGGTTCTCATTCCTCCAACTGAAATTAGGGTGATCACGATACCCTGAATTGTAAGTGTTGGAATTTTGAGGAAATGATTGCCTCGGTTGGTTGAAGGCATTGGCCTGTTCATGGTATGTCTCTTTAAGTGCCGGAATGCTCGGACACTCCGACGTGGAATGATCGACACCCCCACAAATAGAACAAGCCTCCTCGGCTCTTGACACATGAGACACCTCTCGTCTCCTTTCCACCTCAAGGCTATCCACTTTCCTAGACAATTTGGAAATTTGTGAAAGTAGGTCCTCCCGGTCTTTCAAATCATATATCCCTCCCCTTTGAGGTTGACCACTCACTGGCATTGTCCTAGGTACATCACTTGGATCCCTAACATCCCACGATTGTGCATTTTCGGCCAAGGTACCAAAGTAATCAAGGGCCTCGTCAGGGTCTTTGTTCAAAAATTCACCATTGCACATCATGTCAATAAATTGCCTATGGTTTGGTGAGATTCCTTCATAGAAGAAACTCACCAATTGCCACGATTTAAAACCATGATGTGGTATGGATTGAATCAAATCTCTATATCGCTCCCAACACTGATAGAATTGTTCATTGGATTTTTCAGAAAAGTTTTGAATGTCTTTTTTCAATGAAGTGGTTCTATGAACCGGAAAAAACTTTTTCAAAAAGAATGAAACTATATGGTCCCAAGATAGCATGGTCCGAGGTCCCATGGAAGCAAACCAAATCTTTGCCTTACCCTCCAAGGAAAAAGAGAAAAGTTTCATCCTTGCAATCTCTTCCATGTTGTAATTTGGGATAAATGTTGCAACTATTTCCTCATAAGACTTTAAATGACTATAAGGGTTTTCCTTCTCAACCCCATGGAATTTAGGGAGTAGTTGCAACATCCATGGTTTGATTACAAAGAGATGTGCTTGGACAGGAAGGACAAGGCATGATGGTGTGGAGCTACGGGTCGGCTGAAGGAACTCCCGCATTGTCCTTGGTGGAGGGTCAAGTTGGATGTTCCCTTCATTCCTAGGTGGGGGAAATTGCACTCGTGGGTTGGGCATCCTAGGTTGTTGGAATCCCCCACCCATTTGCCTATTTGGGTTAGTATCCTCATTATCAAAAGCATCGGGAGGGGGATATTGCATTCTTGGGTTAGGCATCCTATGTTCGGGTAATCCCCCACCCCTTTGAACATTTGGATTTGCACCAACATTTTCAAAATTTCCACCCCCTTGGATGTTTGGGTTGGCATCCACATTTTCAAAATTGTCACCCGCATCTTCGGGTGGGTCTTGGTCGATGTTCATGTTGGGGTCTAAGGGTTGTCTAACTAATCGGTGATAGTCGACCCTTCCCCACATGCAACAAGATATCTATACAAATGAAATTATAAACAAACAAGAATATGTACACAAGACAACGTACCTCAGCCCGTGATGAAGATCACGGGACTTACCTCCGTTGTTCGGAAATCACTTCCTTGATTTGACACTAGCCTTCCCCGGCAACGGCGCCAAAAATGATTGTCACAAAAACGATATCTTTCCTAGCCCCTAATTACTATCCCTCAATGTATGCAATGTATGGACGGGGGAGAAGAATTTCTTCCCCTAGGGATAGTGTCAAAAGAAAGGGCAATGAGGAAAGGGAAATGGGAAGATGTAAATATGGGATATGTATGCACAAAAATGCTCCTCAATCGCAAGGAGACTTTCGTGTGTTGTGAGTTACTTGGAAGAGTATTCCAAGGTCGTATCCACAGGGAAGGTAGTGAATCAAGATTGAAGTGATTTGGTGAAAAACGGAAATGTAAAATCTTTTGTCTTGAGAGTTGATTGGTGAAGTGTATGCTAATGAAAATGTAATGATAAAACAAGTGTTGGCAATTCCAAGAGATCACTCCAATGGGTATACCACCTCAACTCAAATCACTCCTCCGATTGGGCATGAATGAACGCTTGAATCACGGAAAGCCGAGGATGACATCGGTGAGTATCTAAGCATAAACCGTGACTAGGCCTACGGTTTATCAAAGACTCATCGACTCATCCATCTTCTGTTCGGTCAAAACGAACCATTTGACTCTAAAGGGAAAGAGGAGAAAGAGTTGAAATGGTGTCCCCAAAGGAGATCCCTCTTGGTCTTGCCAACTAGAGGATTTAGCTACTCATACTTGGAATGGAAATGACTATGTAATGGAAGTGCATTGCAAATCTATGAACTTCTAAGCTACTAAGTGTAAGAATTTATGAGCTAAAAGAACCTGCATTTAAACCCATTACATAGCTATGAAAATGAAGAACTTGAAGCATAAATGGTGAAATATTAAATGAGCATTCAACTAACTAAACATGAAGGGAAAACAACATTTATGGCATTCAATGAACTACTAAGATTCTTACTCAAGATTACAAGACAGTGCAGTAGAAGAAAATGCAAAAATCACAACTTTCTCTCTCTAAAAACTACTATTCATCATCTTCTCCGCCCAGAGTTTCTCTCTCTAAAACCCTCTCTTTCTTCTGCTCAATAATAATTCAAAACATGACCATCCTTGGAGAACTTTTTGTTTCTCAAAAACGTGCCTGGTCATCCCCTGTAGCTCCCTGCAGCAGAGCACAGTCTGCAAGGCCTGGACCAGGAAGGTGCAGCATCCCTCTGCAACCCAGCTTCCCTTCTTAGTGTAATTTTCTTTGCTATGGAGAAAAACCCTTTTTCCCCCCACTCCCCATTCTGGAGAGGAGGGAGTCTCCCATCTGATTACTGTCTCCCTAGGAGTGCAGCAGACAGGGTATGACAGAGGTGTGCAGAGCAGGTCTGCACACCCAGCAGCTCCCATTTTCTCTTTCTTCAATTAATGCCATGGCTTCAAAGTCCAAGAGGAAAGACATGGAGGGATGTTCTGTATGTTGAACGAGTCAGAGGAGTGAGGGAGACTAGATGGTGGGGCCCTTGAAGCAACAGAAACAATCCAGCAGAAATTTAGATGAAACAGCCTCGGCTACCGGTAGCTCGTGCACTGACTACCGGTAGCTGCAACCCCAGAAGCAATTGGCTACCGGTAGTCGTGCGGTAGTAGCAACTCCAGAGGCAATCGGCTACCGGTAGCTCTGCGGTAGCTGCAACTCCAGAGGCAATCGGCTACCGGTAGCTCTGCGGTAGCTGCAACTCCAGAGGCAATCGGCTACCGGTAGCTCTGCGGTAGCTGATTGATTTTGATTCCTTCTTGCTTCCTTCTTCTTTTAATTCAAAATCAAGGTTAGCCCTCATCTCCATTCATCAAAGCTTTGAAACAGTCGACATTTGCATTGTTTAACTGCAAAACTCACAAATTACCAATAAGTGCTCAATTAACGCAATTCACATCAATATAATCTCCAAAAATCAATTCAAACCGAGATGATTTGCACAACAAAATATACAAAATTTGGTGTGAATCAGTATACATCCAACAACAACCAATAGTTCGTTTACCAGGAGGTAAATGAATGAGATCCCAAGTCCCATTATGATGTAAGACATCCATCTCCTCTTCCATAGCTTTCCTCCAACCCGGATCAGATAACACATCCTGTAAGTGCAAATAAGGGCTTACCAGGAAAAGGGACAAAATACGGACTTTGCCCATTTAACACAGAGGATGGCATACGATTAATAAGATGACAAGCAGTAAGAACAACATCACTCCAAAAACATCGAGGAATATTCATATGAAATAACTGTGCACGAGTGACTTCCAACAAATGACAGTTCTTGCGTTCAGCAACACCATTCTGTGGAGAGGTGTAAGCACAGGAAGTCTGATGAATAATGCCAATTTTACTAAGATAAGTTGAAAAACGATCAGATTCATATTCCTGAGCATTATCAAAACGTAAAATACGTATACGACAACCATACTGAGTTTATATTTCCTTACGAAATGTCTCAAATTTAGAGAATAATTCAGAACGAGTTTTCATCAGAAACAACCAGGTCACACGAGAATAATCATTTGCAAATGACACAAAATAAGGACATTTATTAGATGAAATATTCTTTATTGGACCCCATACATCAGAATGTACCAACTTAAATTGACTAGACACACGATTATTGACTCTAAACTAAAATGACACACGATAATGCTTACTAAGTTGACAAGCTTCACAAGACAAAGACGACACATAACAAAGACTGAGAACTTGACGCTTCAGATTCTGGAGAGAGGGATGTCCAAGACGACAATGCCATTGAAAAGGAGACAACGAGGTTTATAGAGCCTGAGTAGGTGAATCAAAGTTAAAGTAATATAGGCCACCAGCTTCATGCACATACCTATCTTCCTCTTCGTCTTGAGATCCTAAAATACACAATAAGAGGGATAAATGTTATGGAACAATTGAGAGAACAGGTAATCTTGCTAATGAAAAGTAAACTAAAAGAAAACTGAGGAAAAAATAACACGGAGGATAGGGACATATCTCAAGTGAGTAGTTCCCAAACCTGAAACTTTATAGCAAGTACCATTAGCAAGAGTAACACTATGTGTATTGTGTGGAAGTAGTAGACTGATAAGTAGAAAAAATACTAGACGCACCATTCATGTGGTCAGAAGCGCCAGAGTCTATGATCCAGGGACTGCGAGTGGAGGACAATAAACAAGTGAAAACGGTACCTGACTAGGCAAAAGTAGTAGTGGAGGAAGATGGAACAACCTGTTGCTAGGACAGGAATTGAGCATACTTCTCTCGTGTAATAGTAACCGACCTAGAGTCTGGTGGAGCTATCGAGGTATGGAAGCAACAACTGAGGTGTCATCTAGATAGGAAACCTGATTAGCAGCACTAGAAGGTTTTTCATGTAAATCCCAATATAAATCAACAGTGTGCCCTCCACGACTACAGTGAGTACAAGAACGAGGTCCACTACGGTCCCCACGACCACCCGTACGACCTCCTATACGACCACCACATCCACCTCGATGACCATCACTATGGCTACTAGGAACCACAAGAGTTGAGTGATCAGTGTAGACACCATTATCGATGCCTGAAGGAGTAGACAAAGTAGCACGTTGTAAACGAGAGAAAACATCAAGTAGTGAGGGAAGACTAGAACCACCCAAAATCTGAGAACGAATATAATCATATTCAGGTTTCAATCCTACCAAAAACCTAACAACATTCAAATCCTCATGTTGCTTCTGCCAAACTGCTGCATCAGTAGTAAACGGATGGTAGAGCTTCACCTCCTCACAAACTCCCCGAACGTGAGAGTAATAATCCTCAAGGCTCAGAGTACCCTGCTCCAGCCGAAAGTATTGCTTGCACACCTTATGAGCACGGGTAAAATTACTTGTACCAGAATACATAGTGGTCAAATGATCACATATCTGTGACGCCCCAAAATCCGGGGGTCCGTTAATTACCCATCAACCCGCGGAATACCTGTAGATACCTAGTATCTCGATATCACACTGTTATGCCCCATTTACTGGGGTCCATAACTTAACGAAATTTGGGCTGAGTCTCCTTTGTATAGGGAGCTCTACCCAATACTCAACCTGTGCAATACACAATTACTAGACCCATCCGAGGTCAAATATAAAACAATGGCCGCACTGGGTCCATGTATAAGTAAACATTGGCCACACGGGGTCCAATTAACCATACTTAAATCAAAACATGAAAGGCTAATCTAACAATAGTCTTTATAAGTTCTATTACAATTATTTTACGCATTACATGCCCCAAAATATAGTTTCTAACATGTAATTACACAAAACATTAAGTAAAGCCACATGCGGCTTTCTTCAAGCATGAGGGTCCAAAATGGAGCCATCCGCCGGTGTATCTCTCCCACCTGAAATGTGTTCCCGTATAGGGTGAGCCAACGCCCAGTAGAGTATTTCCTACAGAGGCTACTCCTCAACCTATATGCATATGAAATGTTCACATGCAACATCCATAAATCCGTAACCATTCCATCAAATAATATACAATTACATGATATAATGCTATAATGTCATGCCATGAATGAGGTGAGACCCACCCATGTGCACTCAACCCAAGTCCACTCTGACTCCCTTTACATGTCAATGTCATGTATGTTAAATCGGGCTACCTAAGCCCCATGAAATGAGATGAGACTCATGTACTCAACCCGAGCCCTCCCTGGCTCCTCAACACAATGTTAATGCCAACGTGTTTGATGTATCATGAAATGAGATGTGACTCATTTATGCACTCACCCCGAGCCCTTCCCGGCTCGACAACACAATGTAATGTCAATGTGTATAACATGCCATGAGTGAGATGAGACTCAATCATATAACACAACCCGAGTCCTTCCCGACTCCCACAACACAATGCAATGTGTAATGAACCCGTCTTCGACGGAAAATATGATACTCATTGGATGAGTATATTTTATATCAAAATCTTGTGTCTTGTTGGGCAACGGATTTTGGAATTTCACCCTGGCTCCGTAAGCATTACACTTTTGCGGAATTTCACCCCGGGAAGTGTATGAACCAAGTGATTCCGGGTCTTTCACCCGAGGAAGTCGCCATGCCCCTTCTTGCTATACCCAGACACAAGTTTTACTTATGCAATGCAACCATGCGACTCAAAAAGGATCGTCGATCCACTTTTCTCCCGAGTCCACATATCAAGCACCAAACAAGGTGTTGATTAACCATGCACCACCTACACATGCCTCCACTAATGACTAATGTCCATGAATGAAGTTACCAATGTCATGCTCTATATGCAATAATGCTAATGAGCAATTTCTATGACCATATGCATTTAATACCACATAGATTGTGGTACAAACACCCATGCACAACATCCTTATGACACAATGTCCATGTATGTGATGTTCCCGTACATATGCAATGTAATGATCCATTGCTTCTCTCATGCAATGTTCATATGTAATGAATGCCATATGAACTGTCTCTACCACATTCCAACATATGGTATTAACAACAACCATGCACACACACCACTCATGATGTGAATTCCCCGTGCATATGCAATGCGATGTATCATTGCAATAACATTATGTCACATATGTAATGCATGCCATATGGACTAAATTAACATAATCAATTCCATTCCATGGCAATATACATTATAAACGTATAAATTTCATGTTTCATCACAACAATTGATATATCAAAATATATATCTGACATTCACAATTTTCAACATAAATCATATCGTACACATATGATTTTCATTTACCACATAAGACATAACATGTTATTCATCATATAACAATTTCAATCCATTTAGGTATTTTGTCAAACACCTTCAAGGCAAACAACATGGTAACACATATGATGCCCAATTTCCACATAATTCAAGAAATTCCAATAGGCAATTTCTACATACCAATCTAGGATAAAATTATTTTACCTAAATTCCACCAATAGGCAAGTGTAATTTTCTAACAACCTACCCACCATCGTCATTATTCCATAACCATATACATATAAATATATGTATACATAGGTCAATATATATATATATATATATATATATATATATATATATATATATATATATATATATATATATCCAGCCCATTTATCATAGGCATTTCTAGGTAAGAAATCAACCCAAGTAGGAGAACCCCTACCTCTTGTAGCGTGAGAATCCCGTAGGAAAGCTCCCAAGACCCGAAAACCCAACTCGAAGTTGATTTTTCCAAATCCCGATTTTTCACCTTCGGTGAAAATCTTCATTTTTGGTACCCACGCGTAGCCCTCGTCGACGTGATCACTTCTCCCTTCTAGCTCGACGGAATCCGAGCAAAGAAATACAACTCGAATCTTGATTTTCGTACACCCCCACCCGTTCACCTTCGGTGAAACTTGTTGTTTTTGGTACCCACGCGTAGCCCTCGTCGCGTAGATGAACTTTGCCTTTTGAATCGACGAATTCCGACCGACGGAACTCCCGGAATCGGAGCGGGAAGCTTGGAGATCAAACTTTTCTCCTCTCTCCCTTCAACGTCTGAACCCAGACTGATTTCAGCAGAAAAATCTGCTGAAAATCAGAATTTTAAGCCTATTTATATTTTCAATGTGTGGTTCAGATCGCGCCACACGCCCCCTCTTCGTTCGGGTTTATTTTCGTCCCGAAACGATTAAAATTCGTCCCGATTTAAGTTCAAATTATTTTCTATGAACTCTAATTAAATTATTTTCAATTTTCTCACATTTTGTCCAAAATTTCGTTTTTGGGGTCACCCGAGACCCGACTGTCTCGTAAAACGTGAAAAATCCGACTATTTCGGAATTTGATGAAATTTTACATGGTCACTAGATTTCGCGAGACGAATTCAACGGTGAAGTCCGTTTCGTCATCCGAGTTCTAGAAAATTCAGTTTCGCAATCCGTTCATAGTGGCAAGTTATTGTTTTGCCCCTTTGTGAATAGTTCAAATTTTCCGGGGTTTCACAATATCTCTTTGGCAGTGTCAAGATAGAGCAAAGTATAGCTAATACTAGGCTCAATGATATTCAATAGTAAAGAGATAATCTGAGCGTCCTCTTGTTCCCACTGATCATACCTAGGAGTATCTTCCTTGGGTTTAGGATTAATCAAATATTTCTTAAAATCTTTGCCTCGAAGGAAGACTTGAATGGAGCGGGACCATAAAGTATAATTGGTGCCATTGAGTTTAATGGAAGTCATGAGACCATTAACAAGAATCAGAGAAGAAGAGGTAGGTGGCAAAGATGGAGCAGGGGAGTTAGCATCTTGCTTGGGTTCCATAACAGTGCAACAAATAGCAAAAGGAAATCACTAGATCACTGAATCAGATAAGAATTAGCAACTGCACTGCTGAACCGAAGAAGAAAAGGTTGTTGGATCACTGAACCGGGCTGGAAAACCTAGGTGGATCGCTGAACCGGACAAGAATCAGATACTGCACTGCTGAACCGGAGAAGAAAAGGTTGTTGGATCACTGAACCGGACAGGCTGGGCTTGCTGAACCACTGAACCGATGTAAAAACTTAATGAACTGGTTTGAATCGATGCAAAACTAGATGAACCGGACTGCAGAAACTAGCTGGACCACTGAACCGGAGCAACAATTGAAGGAACCGGTCTGAACCGGTGAAAAATTACCTGAACTGGCTTAGAGTGGATCAAACTAGGGTTAAATCGGGACTGAGCTGGACGTGGACCGGTCTAGTCTAAAGGCTACAGGATCTGGGCTGAATCTGGGTTGGGCTTGAGAATAGTTTATGCCCGTGGACTTAGATTTGTTGCCCAAACTCGTAAACCAACCCACTCAAACTGGGTCGTCTTCTTCACTGATTAGGGTTTCAACCAAACCCTATTCCTTCCTTCACTATCAACTGCGCCAAGAGAACACCACCATAGATTACGCCAAAACCAGACGCCACCAGCGTCAACCACACACCACCACAAAGCAAAACCAGACGCCACCAACGTCGACTGCGCCAAGGGAACTGTGAGATCCTGGTGTCCCACATCGGTTAAGGAGGGGAAAGTTGTTGGCTTATAAGTAAGTCCCTCACCTTACATGGCATAAGGCCTTTTCCCAGGGGTACTGGGAGGAACAAAACCGTGAGGGCCAGTGGGCCCAAAACGGACAATATTATGCCATGTGGAGGGTAGGGTGTTACAAGATGGTATCAGAGCCGACTCTCGCTTGGATCGAGTGTGGGCCCCTGCCGTGCTCTCGTGTAGTGGGCGGGCAGGGAGCTGGCGAGCTGCTACACGGGGACGTGCAGCCCTAAGGGGGGTGGATTGTGAGATCCTGGTGTCCCACATCGGTTAAGGAGGGGAAAGTTGCTGGGCTTATAAGTAAGCCCCTTGCCTTACATGGCATAAGGCCTTTTCCCAGAGGTACTGGGAGGAACAAAACCGTGAGGGCCAGTGGGCTCAAAGCGAACAATATTATGCCATGTGGAGGGTGGGGTGTTACAAGAACAACCACCATAGTCGGCGCCAAAATCAGACGCCGCCAACGTCAACCACATACCAACGTCAACCAAACGCCACCAACGTCAGCCACACACCGCCATGAAGCAGATACGCCATCAACGTCAGCCACAACGTCTCACACCCAACCAGCGGCTGCCACCACCACTACAACAACACCAACTTCGACAGCAACACCACACTGATGGGTCACAACACAGTCTGGGTTAATATTTGTATTTAGAATTGTTACGCTCTGATACCATGTTAAGTTGAAAGAATTAACACAATATTAGAGAGAAACAGAGAGTGGTCAAAAAATTTAACCTACCTCTCATACACCACTTGTATTTATAGTTAACTTAAAATAATAAGAAAGACGAATACACCCTCTTATATTTACACATAATACCCTAATACTCTTAACAAATGTGATGGGAGGATTTTTACGGGACATCTTTCATGGTTAAACAAGGTTGATTTCTTCCTCCTTTGCCCGAGCTCTCTAGGCATAAGCTTTCCTCGCCTTGCTGTTTTCTCCTCCTGAAACAAATCCTCTAGAAATCACCTTGATTTCCCCTATTGATTGTTGATGTTCTCGAGGCTCTTGACGGACACTTTGTTCTCTGCGGTTCCTTTCTACAAAACTTTCAAGATGGTCCCTCTAAATCAGGTCCTCAATTTGATCTTGAAAGGTGAATTACTCTTTAGTGTCGTGCACGTGGTCACCAGGAAAACGATAGTACTTGTCTTTGTCTCGTTTGTTAGGAGGTGTTCTGAGCTTTCTAGGGTGTTTCAGGAGGTTTTCATTTTGCACTTGAAAGAGAACTTGTTCAATTGGAGCGTTCAGAGGAGTGTACGCCTGAGCCCTCACTGCAGGTAAGTGGGGGCCTAATTTGTCCCTGGCTAGGACACGATAAGTTTTCCCCTTCTTCGAAGTATTTACTTTTGTTGGAGTAAAAAATATTTCCTATCTTCATTTTAATAATGTTTGCCTAATTTGCATGTAAATTAGTGCATTTGAACACTTGAGGGGCAAGCATTCGAAAAGGAAAAGATCTAGCGAATTTGGAGTAAAAAAAGATCACACTGTTTGATGTGTCCGGACGGTCCAGAATGCGCATCCGAACGCAAGTAGCAGAAAGTCTAAGACGAAGACATGCGTCCGGATGGTGGGAAATGCGTATCTGGATGCAACATACAGAAGGTGCCTGAAGAAGAGGTGCATCCGGACGGTCCAAAACAAGCGTCCAAACGCGATGCCCAGATTTGCTAGGAACGAGTTTGTGACTTTGTTTAGGTTTTGGAGTCTTCTAATTCATATCTAACCTGAACTAATGAGTGTCATTCTACCTTCAGCCCCTATTTCATAGCTTTTTGTTTTTGTTCTTTTTATGGATTGCTAAATCCCAGACTAAAGGTAGGGGTAATTATTCTAACGAAGCACAATATTTATTTTTGATCCATTATTATTTAATGTATGTTTTTCCTTCTAATTACTTCATATCTTTTAGTAAAGTTCTTGCTCTATAAAATCTCTAGATTCATTGTGTCACGTACATCAAATGCTTAAGATTCTCTATGAGTCGAATAACTGGCTTTATTTGCTAGAGAACTTGATTCATTGCTAACTCTGGGCATGATAAATACTTATAATTTACAATTAGACACTTAGATTTATTCAAATAATTTATCAATTACACATTTGGATATGTTTTCAATATTATCACCATTACATATTTCGATTAAGATCACTCTACAACTGATTCTTAATTGAGTTCAAAAATTGGATCATAAATAATTACTGTGTGGAGCTAGAAGGGGATCTTCGATACTTTAGTATTCTCAATTATTGTTTTAAACCAAACAATTCATGTTTTCTTGAACAAAAAATTCTCCTAACCAATTCCAAACAACTTTTTTTTTTTTATCTTACTTTGTGTTTCAAGTTTATCATCAATTCCCAGTGGTATGACCTTAGACTTCTGAGTATTACATTATTTCACGACAATCTACATTTGGATGATACATTATTAAAGTTGTAACACTTTTTATTGACTTTTGCATTTGTTTTGTTATTTTTGGTTTGTTGTGACATACTCTTAGTCCTTTCTATTTAATGCTTATTCAGTTATATTACTTGTTTGTCCTTTGCTTGCCTATTTTAGTTAGTTGGTTTGTATTTATACCTTCTTATTATACCATGATTCTATGTTGTTTGCGATGATTTGTCCCGAGTGACATTTTATGACAAATAAGAAAGAATATGTTGGAATAACTTGATTATGCTCCTCGCTTTTTATGATATGTCATTGGTTTTACACTTTGTGACAAAAATGGGAAGAATATTTTAGATATATATGGAAGAATTCTGGAAGATATTCTCTTGGCTAGTTTAAGAGAGTTGTATGTGAATAGAGTAAAGGGAAGTTTGTTCTAATACCCACGGGGAGTAAATTTACAAACTTGACATGAAATCACCTATTTTTCATTATTTATTTTACACGTATTATTTTACTTATGAATACCAACTAAGGGGGAGAATTAGTTGTGCATTGTCATTCTACATTTAAAGGTTCTCAAGCATATTGGACTGCATATGTTACATATTTACACTTGCATAATGTTAACATGAATAATGCCCATGTTTATCTTAGTGCTTACCATACCCATGATTATGTTCTATATTTTTATAACATATGATGCTTTTCATGAGGTTTTGGTTTGAGCGGTGATGTGCAGTACTATGATTTTCAAGTTACATTTAAAGAAGTAGATCTTGTACTTATTTTGAGATTTAAGACGTGTACATGAGTGTTGAGATTACTTTGCAATTCGTTTTGTTCAATGGTTTGTTTGTTTTAATATTAATTTCTTACTTGTGTATTTTGTCACGAAATTGCCAAAGGGGGATATTATTAGATCATGTTTTGTAATTGACTAATTTCATGGAGTACATGTAAATGTCAACCTATTCCGTGATCATTATTCTATAACAACGAAGATTCGAAAGCGTCAATTGAAGGGAGGAGATCATGCGTCAAAGCTACATCAAAAGTCCTATGTATGCACCTTTATGCTTAGGACAAGGTAATTTCCTAGAAACCTAAGATATGATTTCTTAATAGAATTATGAGGATTAGTGCTAAAATGAAATAGGTATTTGAGCCTGAATTTTTTTTTAAACTTTTGTGCGTTTTGAAAATATAGATTTGAGCCATCATCAGACCCATCTTTATCAACACCCTTTAGTGTTCAAAAGGACAAGTTTTTTTGCTTGATTTTAGGCTTAAAAAATTAGTAGAGACCGCTCTATACTCGCTAGCCTTCACTAGAGCAATCTCTTGAAGAAAAATTCAAGCGAAGACTAAAAGGAGGACCAACAGGGACCGTCTTCTAGGCCGCTTGAGCAGTCTCAGAGATGGCTCAAGAGGTCCAATGGTCACCCAAGCAGTGTGCTTTTCCTAAGCATGGTTTGAATTCTTTTTTTATTCTAGTGACCATTGTCCTATAATTGTCCTCCCATCAATCAAGTTGTCGTTTGGGAATTTGTGTTTTCTTGATCGTTGAGATTACTCTTATTCCGAGACTATATATAGGGAAAACCTTTCTTATACCTGGAGTAAGCCTCTTGTGAATATTTTGAGTTTTCTTTTATCGTATACCTTGAGATCTTGCACCACACCCCTAGATCCTTAAATCTAAATGCTACCATCTTTTAATTTCTATCTAGGTTCACAACTTGGAGAAGAAGAACTTGCATAGTTGATGGCCAAACCCATTGGAGCGTGCATACCGAGATTCTTGGGTGCGTCCTAAGAATGTTCGAGGCCTAAAGGAAGGTATAAATAGTAGAGAATCCTAGTGAAGCTACCCAATCAAAGAGGCACTTTTGGCGAAGATGCTTATTCAAGGAAGGGAGCGTCTAACCATGGTATTGATTGAGGTAAGCAGATTTTGGGGTAATGGATTAGGCTTTTGATTTTTCAGAAGGAACGGCTTCGAGGCAGGCTCATCTAGAAGAATTACACTAGGCTTTGGAAGATCAATAGGAGTAAGGATGGGCTCAGAAGCAGCAGGGGCAGGATCAGATTGAATAGGAGATATGGGGATAGAATCGATCAAGACTTGAGTTGACGAACCAGCAAAAGGCTCCTCTACGTTATCAGCCTCGGCAGGATCAACAAAGACGGACTCAATGGGATCGGCGGAGGTTTGCGCTGGAACAAGTGTCTCAGAAGAAGAAAGAAATGCAAGAAAATTCCTTATTGGTCTGTTCCGCCCGGAGGGGCCAGATAAAGCTTTCTTGTGAGAACGTGGGGATTGGTCCCGAGCCGACTGAATAGCCTAGCGGTCTTGAGCAAGAATTTCATTAGGTCGGAGAGGAACTTCTATGAATGACATATAGGTCGGGGTATACCCGAGCAAAGTGTGTATGGCTCGGCAAAAGAGAGAGTCATTGAAGTTCCACACCTTCTTCAACTTCTCCATCTTCATTGATTGCTCTGGGATTCTCCCCTTCACAGTTTTGCCTGCATAAAAAAAGGGGGGTCAGTACAGGTCTTTTCTTTAAAGAAAGAACCAGTAATACTATCAATCACCTAGTGTGCCTTCTTCATAAGGACATCGATAGGAAGGAGTCTTACCAGCAGCATAGTCCCAGTTACTAGAAACAAAAACGATGTCATTTTCATGGCCTTTGTTCGAGCTGGAAGGTGAGTTACCAAGTAATGATCATTCTTCCTTACTGTCAAATAGTAATTATCTCCAGCAGGCTTGATGATGTAGCAAAATAGGATCTCCTAGAGACCAAGGCTCAGGTTCAGCAACTTGTTTAGTGTAGCCACACCCATCACAATCCTAAAAAGGTTTGGGGAACATTGGATGGGGCAAAGCTTCAGTGCAGAAAGCACCCAAAGGAAAAGGGGATGAAGGGGAAAACGAACCCCGTCTTCAATGATAACACATGTGTAGATAGGGATAGACTCTCTAATGCCAATTAGAGGTTCGTCCGCCCTTGCAACTTGAATATTGACGTCGTCTGGAATTTGGTATTTGGATTTGAAAGTTGGGATTTCAGAGGGAGTAAGAGGAGCCATGGAAGAAAGCGAAATATCTAGAGTAGCAAAAGAAGAAGGTTAGAAGAAAAAGAGCAAGTGAGAAAGATGAAGAGAATTTGCGTTTAAAAAAAAAGGGTAACTGAAGACCAAAGGACAGGAAATCAATGCAAAGTACGCCGCCAGAATAAGGTGCATGTCTCAAGGATACATGTAATGATAGTATCGGAGTGTGAAATGACTGCCAGACAAAAAATGCCTGACACATGTTTTCTGGGGGCAAGTGAAGGGGCATCAGGAATTATGACATGTGTAATGAGCATTTAATGTGCCCACGTGAGGGTTACGTTTGCAGAACACGTAAGGAAACAGTAAATTGATAAGCTAGGCAAGACGAGGTCGAACAGTCACTAACTACGTGAGAAGAGCAAGAGCTCGACCCCAACAGAATTGAGCTTCGCATTTAAACAACATCACCTTAGGCGAACGCCTATAATCAATGAACTGATAAGCACGATCATTGGCTCGGTAGGAGCTGGTCAACTGGAAGAGCGTCAAGAGAAATTCTAGCTGATCCCTAACTGATATCCTAGATTGAAGGGAGGTGTGCCACCTTGCATCGTCAATCATGGAGATCCAAGCTAAGAGAATCGCTATAAAGAGGAACAAGCAAGCACAAAAAAAGGTACATTGAATCCTTTCTGCATTTCGATTCATTCTTCAATTACTGACTTAAGCATCTGAGTGCCTTCGATCGAAACACTTCGATCTTGGGCAGTTTATTCGTTTTGCAGGAAGGAATAGGAGGGACACAAGTTCTAAACCCAACATCTCTTGCGAGAGATAAATTCATATTTTGCATCTTACAAAAGCTATCGTAGAAACGTGAAATTGAATATGAGAAAATCAACCCAAAATCATGGGATTGAATCCAACAGCATGAAATGTAGAAATTGAATATAAGAAATACAATCATACCTAAATTCTAATCAATTTAACAAATCAGAAAAAAATTCACATGCCGGTGAAATTGAACCCAAAAGGATTGGAAGTCGTGAGGATGTAATTTTATGGGGGGACTACTCAAATTCTTGCCCAACCGCGACTTTGTTTTGACAACCAAGCTCATGCATGTCGATTTCTCAAGTGGATCGCAAATAAGAGAATCAAAATCTTCATTTTGCATATAGGGAGTGAGGGTTCACCAATGTGTGCTCAACGGTGATGGTGGATTGCTTTTCGTGCGAATTGTCCCTATAGTTGTACATCAGCAACAGTCGGACAAGTGGGGAATGTTGGGGTGAACCAGAAAAGTTTGGGTAGAGCCGGATCTAAGCGTTGGCTAGGTAAGCGTCCTGTAGTAAGAGGAGTAGTTATGAACCCTGTAGACCATCCCCATGGGGGTGGTGAAGGGAGGGCCCCAATTGGTGTGGAGGTCTACCATTCGTGTGCTCTTTGGTGGCAGTGGTGTGGGTGTGGGTGTGGGTGTGGGTGTGGGTGTGGGTGTGCGTGAGGGAGAGAGAGAGATGGGGGAGAAAATGAGGTGAATAGTGTATGCAACTCACCTGGAAGAGAAATGAAAAAGGAAAGGGTATATTGGACTTTTCGTTCATTCTGTTAGTTTTGTTTTGGATCTGTTACTGACAGGGGTGGCGGTGTTATTTTTAATATTTAAGGGGTCTATTGATTAAGTGACAAATTTCAGTGAATTTGTATGTAATTTACCTATTAATTTAGTATAAAGCCATGAGTTTTGGCCCTATTTTGCCCTAAATCGATTTCTTCACCACAAAGCCTTCGGTCCTTCCCACCCAGCCCAGGCACCCCTCTGCGCCTCTCTGCCTTGTAGTGACGCCGACGGTCGACGACCCTCCAGCCAGTCAGCCTGAGTGTCCTCTCTCTCTCTCTCTGACTCCCTCAGTCTCAGTCTCTCTCTACAGCTGCGCTGCGAGCTTGATCGAGGCAGGTACTACGTACACACTCTCTCTCTCTCTCTCTCTCTCTCTACTGTCGAGTCTCCCTAGGTCTCTGCTGATGTATTTTTTATTTTTATGCATGAAAAGTATCCACAAAGCTTGGTGGGATTTCTTCATTCCCTTTCTGGAAACTGGGTTTGTTGGAGATCATAAAACCAAACTAATAGAAACTGTGTACAATTCTCTTTTTGCCTGTTGGGCTTTTTCTTATTTAGACGATTTTTGTGTGATCCAAAGATGGTGTAATTGGGTTTGTAGTTCATGTGAGAGCAAGAAGAGGCCAAGCTACTGATAGCCACAGATTGGCTGAAAGGGTTTGTTTCTATATAACTTTATCGTTTGATTATTTGGAAAATTCAATGTAATTTCTTAGGTTTGAACTTGAACTATTTCATGTTCATGGAGGCAATTTTGATGTTATTCGAACTACAACAAATCAATCAAAAAGTTGTATTGGAAATTGAATTCATTGGAATTGGATACATTTTTGATGATTTTTCTCTACTGAACTTTATATGTTTGATGGTATTTTATAATTATTGTGGTTTTTTATCCTATTTATTATTATTTATAATTATTTATTATATTACCGGTTTGGCCAATAACCCAACAGTTGAAGCAATAACCCATTGACCCGATCACTTTACCGGGTTGATGTCCGGGCCGGGTTCTAAAACTATGATGGTAAGTGGTTTATGAACCTTTGATCTTTTTCTTTTGCTTTTTGTACACGAGTTTAATTGTAAATTTGTATATATAGGTTGTAGATTTTATTTACTTTTTGGATTTAAATTATCAATCTTGAATTTAAGACCTGTTAATTTTATTTAATTAATGTACATTAATTTTGTTTGTCCACATTAAAAATTGTGCAAGATTTACTATAAAATATTTTCTGTCTTTAACGCAAAACCATGAACACCAAATTAGTGGGTTAAAAAAAATTAGTGGGGGTAGTGGGATGAAACTCAAACTCAAAGTTGGGTTTATTCTCCAAACTAGTAGAACACATGCACATTCCCCCCTTTTTTTTTTTGGTTTTTGTAACAAAAACTCAAAGTTGGGTTTTTTTTTGCTTTTTGTTTTTTGTAAGTGGTTGTTTTCCATATAATTACCCCAGCAATAATGCCCCATCATATTCCTTGTCTAATGTATTTTTGTGGTTATTAAATGCAGTGTTTCGATCCCCTTTGAACAAGCGTCACCATCCTTTGTCTAATGTATCGTTGCTTGGGCATTATTTTGTGTATTTATGAAGGTTGTATTCGTAACAATTAACATATTAGATGGTTGCCTTTTTTGGTTGTACAGTGCACAAAGGCAAGATTGCATATGGACATTGTATGTAAAAAGTGTTGGAAGATTATGACATATTAAATATTAGCAATGTGAATTATAACTATATAATTTGTAATTAGTTTTCTGCCTATGACTACTTATTCCACATATAATGGTAGGTCATATAGGGGAAAATAAAGTGTCGATTTGGTTGAATTTATATTTGATCACAATATAAAGAAAGAAAGTGAGTTATATTTGGGCAAAATTGTTTTTTTTTTTTTTCAAAGAATATATATATTTTTTTAAAATTAAAAAAATAGATGCATAAAAATAATGACTTCATGCAAAATTTCATAAATGGGGGTCGGTCTTGGGTAGTTTCTCATATCTATCTATATATTATATATATATATACTACTAATAAAAGTATCTTAACATGAAAAATTTTAATTTCCTATATTATCCCTACTTAGATTTCAGATTTCTATATCCAACCATACCCTAATCTCTTATCTTATTTGATTTAAACAATGACAATTTCATATATCAATGGTGTATATTATTCTATGGGAAAGTTAATAGACACTTTTATTCAAGTCTTCTTCTTCTCTACATGATGGAAGTATAATTGCAACTATCATTTAAGGCAATAAAAACATGATAAATAGTATGCCATTACAAATCAAAGTTATGGAAGTTAAAAGAACTTTGTGCAAATGAAGGGACACAAAAAGTCATAAAATCCAAGTGTTTAATGAATTACAAAGGGCATATGTGCCAAGTATAAATCTATCCAACCCTTAATCCATAACAGCCACCCAATTACGTAAATTACAAGCAGTCCAATTTAACAACAAAATCTTCATTTTAAATTTTAAATACGAAAAAAAAATAAAATATGAAAACATTTATATGGTATTAAAATCAATTAAAACATTAAGGACTTGATTGTTCCAATTGAAATTTCAAGAACAAGGTTAAAATATGACTCATACTCGAAGAGTATAAAGCTTGTAACGCGCAAATAAAACATTAAGGACTTGGTTATGAATTGGACTATAATACAGACCCATACTCCCCAAAAAATTTCCACTCAAACATGGGAATGGATTGGACTAAGGTGGGTTTTTTTTAGTAATTTTAATAGTTGTACCATTATTCAATACTTAATCCAAACAAAGTTTTGTAAGGGATAAGTGTAGGCCCACAATTTTTCAATACTTGAACCAAATAAAGGATAAGGGGCATGGATTTTAGATTGCATTTTTTTCTCCGGTTGGATGGGCATGGGATGGTTGGGTTTATCTAATCTAGTCCTACCTAATGCCTATATCAAACACCCCCTCAGGGTATATCCAAACCCATCTCTCTCTCTCTCTATCTCTCTCGTTCGATTTATCGATCTACCTTTTTATCTCTTAGTAGAATTTGATGTTCTATTATATTTAAGTGTAGATTACAATGACACCCCGTATAGATTGGTCTAATTATAGAGGCATCCCTTCAGTTTTCTGAAATTACACTGACACCACTATCAAGTCTTGTCCTTAACTAATATAACAAAAAATGCGATTTTTCATAATTACCTTTACCCTACATTTTATTTATTTATTATCCACTCATGTATTTAAATACTAATAAATAGATTACTTTCGGATTCAACCCGTCAAATCCAAAATTGGCACATTCAACTCGTTTATTTAATATTGTCGAACTTCCTCTATCTTCTCGTTTATATGTTAACACGAACGATAAGAAATTGACACATCAGCATGTTTAACTGGTATTATAAAAATAAAATATTAATTATTTGTTGTTTATTAAGCACTGACATAATTATTGTATAAAAAATAGATTTTTACTCATTTTTATTGATATGTTTATTAAGTTAATTTTTAGTTTATTAAAAAAGTATAAGCATGAATTCAATTAAGTGATAATAGAATTTTAGAATTAAATCTTAGTGTTAAATTTTTTTATTCAAAGTGTATATGAGTTAACATGAATACGAATACACCCGCACGGGTAGCCCATGTGGAGTTGATCCCAGACGAACTGTAGACCCGAATGTCAGGGGTTCGACTTTTGCTGGTGTCTCTCGAGCTTAACCGATACTTGTGATTCGCGGGTGATTGCAAGTATCTAGAGGAATACGAACGCGAACACAATATGAAAATAAATAGGTTAGCCTTTATTCAGGGGTAATATGGGTATTAAAGTGTAAAAAATTTATGATTTAATCACTTTTTTGACATTGCCAACAATGGTGCTAATCATAGGGGTACTTTGTGAACGCCAAATTAAATTGGACCAATACATTTCCTAGAATATTAGTCTTTTATAATTTTGGTCAAATCTCATCAACCAGTTTGATAGGGGTGGATGGATTGTTATAGACCCCACTATGTTGTAATTTGTGCATCTCATATGCTTTTACTCATGCAATGACTTACTTTTCACCACTAGTGAGAGTGCGAGAGTGTACTTTTCACCCTATATAGGCTTATTTTGTTAGAACCATTGTAATATAGTTGTTTTTTCAATTTTGAGAATGCGTGACATGCAATAGTAATTATTTACAGCAAGCTACGAGCCTACGACGATATGGTGCTACCAATGATGTAATTAGTATTACAAGCTGGGTATAGCAGCGCCTTCTACTGTTATTCATCTATTTGTCTATCATTCAATTCGGGATATTCTAGGGTTTTATGTTACAATGTTTACAAACTCATCTTGATTTTTTGTTTATAACTTTTGTTATGGGCCTTGGAAAAATCGAACCATCTAGATTTGTTAGCATGGGGCTTGGTGAAGAAGAAGATGAAGACGAAGATGATGATGGCTATAAAGCTAAAATAAATACTCAATCGGTTCAACGATTTACCAAAGAATGGTAGGAATTTCTCTTTCAGTACTTTTCATTCTATAATATCTCAGTAGTCCCTTCATGACTGCATGTGCTTAAGTTGTATGTGTGTCTTAGATTCATGCATAACATTTAATTTCTATAGCCGATCCTAAGATTAGCTCATTAATGATACAAATGTTGGCTTTTGTTGTTGATTTATATGATCATTTGACTTTCCAAAACATTAAAAATTCTATATAGCTCATTGAGTTGATCAATACCGCTCTTTATTTTACCTCTTAATATATTTCTCATAGTGGAAATCGATTCTATATCGTCACTTCCTAGTTTTGTTCTTTAGGTCATGCATTGTTGATAGTTGTAAGCCACCAAGAGTTTCTATTTGATTGCAGCAATCTACTCTTTTGGGCAATTATTCACACACTTGAATCAAAAAATTGTTACGGTTTTGTCATTTTTGATTTCTTTTATAGCAACTATACTTGTTTTCACTAGCAACGTTTTCATAATTGGCTTTTATAGCAACTATACTTGAGTACAACTTTAACATTTTTACTCTTGGTAATTACATGTTCTCTCATAATATAGGACACTTAGTCAAATTTGTAAGTTTTGTTAATCACTTGTCAACACATGCTTAATATTTATAGTCTAAGCAAGTGTCGGATACGCCATCAAAGAAGTGTCAGATACGTGCTCGAAATTAGAATTTATAATTTAAATATGGAAATGGATAAAATAGTATCGGACACGTATCCGAGAGTGTCCGGGGAGTGTCAGTGTCCGACAATTGTTTGACACGGATAGTGTCCGTGCTCCATAGCCCGATCGGTTCAACGATTTACTAAAAGAATGGTAGGGATTTCTCTTTTAGTTCTTTACTAACTCAATAGTCCCTTGATGAGTGCATGTGCTTAAGTTGTATGTGTGTTATATACATGCATGACATTTAATGCCCATAACCAATCCTAAGATTAGTTCATCAATGATTCTAATGCTGGCTTTTGTTGTTGATTTATACGATAATCTTACTTTCCAAAACATAAAAGTTGTATGTAGCTCATTGAGTTGATCAATAGCTCTCTTTATTTTCCTCTTCATATGTTTCTCATATTGGTTCTTTAGGTCATCCCTTGTTGATAGTTGTAAGTCACCAAGAGATTCTATTTGATAGCAACAATCTACTCTTTGGGGCAACTTGAATCAAACAATTATTATTGGTTTGAATCAAACAATTATTACTACTTTGTCATTTTTTGTTTCTTTTGTAGTAACTATACTTGTTTTCGCTAGCAATGTTTTCATAAATTAGCTTCACAAGCTATTTAAAATCAGTTCCAACACTCTTTTCATTTTTGTCAAATTAAATACATGCAATAGAATCCAAAGTAGAAGGAAATGATATAAGAATGATATCTATTTAATGAGGAAAAGCATTGAGTTGCTATGCTAATGAGGGGCATTGTTTGTCAAGGTAGCTTTGTCTCTAAATTTTCCAGCCACTGAGTTCGTTAACTACATGGCTCAAATTCTAATGCTACGACGGGTGGTCCAAAATGCAAAACGTTTTAAGGCTAAACCCATTAACATTAAAATGGCTGTAGCATTAATATGTAAATCCATGAGAGTGGAATACCTGTTGGTCATGCTCATTTTGTTCTAGTAGGGAAGGATTGGGTCTGAGATGCAATTTCAATTTTGCGCATCACCAACTATTTTTATTTAATTATCCCCCATATTTAGGGAAGCTTTTGGATTTCCTTATTGATTTATGCAATGTACTATCTCTAGCTTAGAATTGACCTTTTGATTAAATCACGAGTACTTGTAACTAAGAAAGCATGTATATGTATATTAAACAACTTTTTCAGCCATTTCCTTTTTGATTGTAATGCTAATGAGATAATTACTTTCCATTTTGACTGTGGAGTATTAAGTCATACTCATAGAATAAAAACAAGTTATTTGTTTAATGAAGTTCACAATGGGAATGCTAAGTTGTATGCAATTTTTGTGTCTTGTTACCTATTATGTGGCTTTGAGCTACCATCCTTATGGATTTACGACAACTTCTGTCTTCTTTTGCAGAGTTGCTTCGATGAAATTGATCAAGGGGACACTACAATTTGCATCTAATCTCCTTTTTCAGATACATCAGCAACAACAATGCTCATGCTAGGCTAGGATTTGGGATTCAGTGACAAAGCTTCCATCATCAAGGTAATTTGGAATGAGTTTTTAGATGTAATTGTAGCTCTTTTTTAGAATTTATTTTGCTTTTAATTTAGAATGGATAATTTAGTTTGACTTGTGTTGTAAAGACCCGAAAAATTATGTCTAGTTAGACTTGCAAACGTATAGATGTGTGGACATGTCAATTATAAATTGTAGTGTATTTTAAAGACTAAGGCTGAAATTGATATTGATATAGGTGAGGTGAATAGACGAGATTTCAAAGCTTCGGCCTTAAGAAAAGTTCATGAATGTTAGTCATCTGTTATAGGCTACTAGCAATGTTGAAAATTGTATTCACTCATTGATAATTAGGTTGCAAGTCATAAACTATTTCTAAACCCTAAACACTAAATAATATATATAAAGCTTTCTGTGGTGTTGATCTCTCTTTGATTTGAACTCAAATATAAATACTCCATCCACCTTACCTTGGTTCGAAATCCTTGGAGAAAGCCTCGAGTAGCAGCAGCTATGGAAAGCCTCATGCAGTAGCATTTTTTTTTCATTCTCAATTATTTTTTTTTTTCACTCCAAGTATCAAAACTTTGTCAAAGCTTATAATCTTAAACCATGGTTCTTAATTTCTTGCTTGGCTTTGTGGTCACTTAGCTTCCTTTGCTTTTTATTCTTCAAAATGGGTTGCTTTTGATTGTCTCAGAAAGATGGCGCAACTCCGAAAGCTCCGGTCCGATTCCGCTCGGCGGAGTCGGATACAGAGGTACCGTATGTTGGAGTCAGAGTCGGAGGGCAAAAGACATTCTGACTAAAGTGGGCGCTAGAGTTTGGAAACATAACCTTCGAGTCAGAGCTCATCCCTAACAAGCAAAGACACACCATGATCTAGGCACGAGAATGACATGACCCTATTCCTAGCATAGGCACAACCCAAGCACGGGATTGGCACACCTAGACTTGAATAGGAATTGTGTCGTGCAAATGGGTCATGTCGTGCCAAGGGCCCATCACGTGCACGTTGTACGAAACATGTCACAAGGCACGACAATACGGATATAAAACAATAATCTACATTAACCAACACACTCAAACATCAAGGATAGTGTCAAAGACCAAAATATTGTTTCGAAACAGTTGAAACATCCGAAACATTTCCGTTTCTAAGGAGACCGAAACGAATTAGTGATGGAATCGAAATTTTAATACTTCAAGGTGTTCCATAATGTTTCGAAATGTTTTGTTATATTTCAATGCATTTGCACAATTATTTCGGAATGTTTGAAGGTATTTCAAGATATTTTGATATATTTCGACCAATTTTTTGAAAAATTAATTTTTAAATTTTTTATTTGTTTTCATTATGTTTTAGAAACGGGTCAAAACATTTTTGAAACACGTCAAAACGTTTCCATTTCTTATGTGACCGAAATAATGCACCGAAATAAAATTTTGATCCTTGGATAATGTGTATTTAAGTGTTAGAGGAACCTCATGATTATTTACGCTACAAAGAATAAAATGCTAAAAAACCACAACATAAAAGACGAATAACAAGTCTAGGTATTTCATTTCTCTCATTGTCTTATGCCTGACACAAACTACCAAGACATCCATCAAAGATATTACCTACCAATCTCTCTCTCTCTCTCTCTCTCTCTCTCTCTCTCTCTCTCTCTCTCTCTCTCTCTCTCTCTCTCGTGCTATCTATCTATATTTAATCTAGATCTATATGTGCACCTCTGTGGATCTACCTTTGCATATGTGCACTTCTTGGTATCGGATTTGGACGTTCAATTATGTAGTGGTTTGTTTCATGTTTTTCTTTTCACCATCTGTAATTTCTCCATCTAAAAATTACTTTCTTTAGATATATGTTTAGTTTCTTGAGAAAGCCGAGTTTTATTAAAGCAAAGTTTCATGTCGATGGTTTACTTTGGATACAATCTTTCTAGGTTTAGCCTTTTGGCTGGTAGTTTAGCTGGATTGTATGTGATTTCAGCTCTTGAACCTTGGATGGTCTAAATATCACTGGATGTGTATTCAAGAGAAAATGGCCATGTTCCAGAGGGTTTTAGTTGGAATTCCATGGTCACAATTTTGCTACTCTCTCTCTCATGTGCACTACACATATATATGATTTGTCTAAAGGGCCATTTCTACCTGACTGGTAATGAACCCTGCGTTTAAGTGTAGAAATATGTTTCATAAAATTTACATCAATTGTATTTTTGGTCACCCAGTTTCGGGATGAACCGGCACATAATGCAGAATGTAATAATTTTCATACTTCATATGCTTTATGACTGTCACTTTTCACAGTTGTGAGAATTCACTGCAATGCCTTGCATGGACTTCAAGCACCATTTGTTTCATATATATTACAGACATCAATTTGTTTCGTATATATTACAGACGTCACTTTTCACAGTTGTGACATTATTAGTAGTTGAAGCTAGGTACAAAATGTTACAGTCCATTGTAATTATTCAATTCAGATTTTTCTAGGTTTGTGTGGGTGAGGATTTTCTGTTATACGTCTACAAACTCACCTTTTCAGATTGTGTTATAGGGTATGCTCTATTAGCATGGGACTTGATGGAGCAGAATACGAAGCCGAAGACAATGACGACCACAAATCTAAAATTGACACATCATCGGTTCAACGGTTTACCAAAAGAATGGTGAGGATCCGGAGTCAGTAGTTATACTTCTTTACTATCTCAACTGCCCCTTTACGACTGCATGTGCATAAGCTGCCTTTTGTTTTATATACATGCATGACCTCCAATGCACAAACTTGGTGTACCTTTTTCAATGATCCTAAAAGTGATACTATGCCTCATTCATTAATGATACTAACACTAGGTTTTGATGTTGATACACACGATGGTCTGAACATGAAAAACAAGAAAATAATTTTTTCTGTTCATTGAGTTGAACAATAGCTCTCTTTAATTACCTGCTTTTGACATGTTTCTCATATTGGACCTCTATTCTATTTAATCACTCCTGGAATTATGTTCAAGTTGTTATTCAATGTTGATATTTGTAAGCCACCTAGAGGTTGTATTTGACGGCATGATCTACTCCTAGGGGCAGTTCCTTTTCTTACCCCTGAATCAAACAGTTATCATCACTTCAATTTTTATGTTTCTCTAGGAGTAGTTACACTTGTCTACCATAGCAATATTTCTATTTGTTTCCTTTGGAATTTATTTGAAATCAATCCTATTACTCTTTCATTTCCATCAAGTCAATACATGCAAGAAAGTATGATGTCGAAGGACGTGCCTGAGAATGATAGTTATCTAGTAAGGAAACGCAATGAGTTGCTATGTCGATAAGGGTTTTGGGTTCTTTAGGTAGCTTGTTGGATTTCCAGTGGCTGAATTCAATGATTTGTTGTTTTTTTTTCCATAAGTTGATGGGCTCTATTTCCAACCAGCCAATGGGTTGTCCAAACTGTTGAATGTTTTAATGTGAAAACCATTTGCATTGAAATTATTTTAGCATGCATCCATAAGAATAGATACCGTATAATTTTGCATGTCACCTGCTATTTTCTGTTTAATTATCCCTCTTATTATTATAGGTATAGTAAGAAGTAAGATAAGATAAGATTTTCAGTCATGGTGCCTTGAAACTGAACAATTTTTCTAAAACATTAAATTCTTTTAAGTTGTGAGTACTTTTGGTTAAAAATCAGAACTCTCAATTCCTTTTCTGTACAGCTCTTTCATGCATGATTCATCTTTTCTAAGTAGTCTTACTGTCTTAGTTAATTATATTTTTTAGATTGTTCTTTCTTTCCAAAAGAAGAATTTTAATCCTCTTGTTTACATTAGATTGGCTTCAGATCAGTCCAATATAAATCGATAGTGACTAACCCAAATTCTATGTTAACCGTATCTATTTACAGGACCGGCTCGATAATATTTGGGATCCCCCGGCGGAAGTTGCGAAAATGGACCCTTCACAACTTAATATAAGATTTGAATAATATATAACTATAATTTCATTTAAAATTTCGTTAATTTCGTGCTTTTGTATGTAAAATTACTGATTAAGTTTTCACGGTTATAACAAATCATTTCAATGTATAACTTGACAAATTATATCATTCTCTTGTGACATAGTTGATTTGCAAGTACAATTTATTATCTTTAGTTTTAGAAAAATACGTTTATGCAAATGCAACAACTATTAGGAAGGAGTATAGTATAGTTATATAATATGCTATAAACAATACGTGAATTTAAAAAAATATGAAAAGAGATGGCAAGATCTCTGGGGGGTTTGAGGTTCCAACCCACTGACCAAGAATTGACTTATATCCTTGGAGACATGGAGCCATGGGAGATATTCAGAAATACTAAAGAGAGGTGTTATTACTTCTTCAGCTCCAAGAAGACAGTGAAGGGGAAATGGTTTGCTCGCACGGTTGGGGAGCGGAAAGGTTCGTGAAAAGGTCAAGATAAAGGCAAGCCCATTCAAAATAGTTATCGGATATAAGAAGAGAAGTTTAAGGTACGAGAACATAGAATCGACTCAACATAGTGTCGATGGCTAATGAAAGAATATAGTCTTTCTGGATTATGTACTATGCCGGATTAAAAGGCTGGATCACAAACAAACCGTGGCAGTTTGTGAAAATCAGCAGCATCAATTGAATGGGTATGAAAATATCGACAAGAAGCAAAAAATGCCTCGGATAGATGGAAGTGAACATATAGAAAACTACTGCATTGATAACAATGTGGAATCTCTAGAGTCATACCTCTTGGGGCATTACCAGTGACAACTAGTTTGGGAGCAGAATTGTCAACTTATGATGAAACAACACACATTCTTGATAGGAATCTGTATTTTGACCCGCTGATGGACAATGCCAATGGTTTCCCAGAATGATTGACAATGTTGAATCTGGAACCATACCTCATGGAACATTGCCATTGACAATGAGTTCTGGAGAAGAATCATCGATATATGACAAAGACACCCGTATGCTTCAAAGAAATCTGTGTTTTGACGTGGACTGGACCCATGTTTTTCTTGAAGACTCGATCATTGACAATGTTGAATCGAGTACCATGCCTGTTGGAACATTGCCATTGACAATCAGTCCACGAGCAGAACCATTGACATATGTCGAAGACACACAGATTCTTCAAAGCCAGAAGTGTTCTGATATGGAGGAATTAATACCTAATTTTCCAAAAGACTTGGTGATTGAGAATGTAGAATCTGGAACCACATCTCTCGGAACATTGCCTTTGACAATCACTTCCAGAACAGAGCCATTGATATATCATGAAGATGCACAGCTTCTTCTGGAATCTGCATTCTGGCCTGGAGGAATCGATGCGTGGTTTCCCTGAAGATTTGATGATTAAGAATATGGAATCTACAACCATACCTATTGGGGCGTTGCCATTGACATTCACTCTTGGAGTAGACTCATCGATCTATGATGAAGAGACACAGATTCTTCAAAACAATCTGTGTTTGAGCATGGATGGATGAATACCGGGTTTAACTGAAGACCTGTTGGTTAACAGTGTGGAATCGACAACTCAAAGCAATGTGTGTTCTGACATAGAGAAATGGCAACTCAAGTCATGCTAAAACTTATAAAGGATTTGGTCAGTGTATGCAATTCCAGAACAGTTGGAATATATGTGGCTAAAATCCCTCAATATTAATTTAACCATTGTTAGTGGTCAAATCCGGAAGATATAAAACTTTAATCCGTTTGTTAAATATTGTATTATTCATGACATATATCATAGATGTATTTTTTTATGAAATTATTATGTATTAAATATTATTTTCTAATAGTGCATGCATACATATATATTGCATTAATATGATTGGATGTTTAGGTTGAACCTTTTTTAGTCAGTACAGGTGACTTGGCTAGAAGGACTCATCAAATAGTGAAAGACTACGTCTAAGGTAGTTAAACCTACTTGTAGGGCTGTTAATCAAGTCAAGCTTGAACATTTTTTTAGGCTTATTTATGTGTAAATAGTCAAATGAGCTTTGCTCGTTTATGTGTAAATTAGGCTCGAATTTAGCTCGATTATCACCCCTATTTACTTGGTGTATTTTAGCCTACTTTGACTGCATGGAGTTGAGGAAATAATGGTGGACATGGTGACTATTCAAGGGAGTGAGAACGACTAGTTGATGCGTCCTTCATTATAAATAAGACTACCTGGATACGGAGAGAATAACTAGTGAGAAACACCCAGTTGATAGAAAAGTTATTAGAGTGAAAATTCCAACTTTACTGCTTTCATATCAAAGAGAGTTTTTAACTCTCAAAAGTTAGCTCTTCGTTCATCAAAATTATCAAATCTTATGATCCGCAAAATTCGTACATTGGTATCAGAGCCAGATTGTCAATCAAATTATTCTTGCGTCATAGTGCCTTTCTTGTTTGACAAGGCCAAGCAATTGATTACTTTGTTTGTTTGTTATTCATGCTCACCAACGTCTCTGCCCAACAACAGCCATCATACTATTTTAAAACAAGTAAATTTATGTATGTGTATATACCTAACTCAAACAAATTAAGAGATAGAAAATTAATACTGAAAGTTAGAGATGAAAGGGAAGATATATATCATCCGGTGTGTTTTTTATTTAAAAGTGCAAGGCCTATTTATAGGCAAAACAAATAGCCTTCTTGCATTGTCGATAGAAGGATGGAGGACTTTCATACCTATTAAATATGATAACTATTTGTGTATTATATGGTCATGTCTAAATACTATTTCTTATTATTTATATATAATAGTCATCTAAATTAATAATATTTACAACACATACCTTATTTTGACATAATTTTTTTTTATTTTCCTTGCACGTTCTACGAAGCCAAGACTCCACCAGATTCATTTTTGATTTTTTTATTGGGATTGTTTATTCTTTTTTCTCTCATATTTAGTGTCTTAGCACCACACGTTCTACGAGACAGAAAAGTCCACCAAAATTTTTTTTTTTTGGGTGCCTTAAACACCTATACATTCTGTCATACTTTGGCCATCAACGTGATTTGACCAAAGTTCATCTACTATTGAATCCCAGTGTTCGAGTGGTTGTTCAAGTGCAACCAAAATTGTCGTGGAATACACTTCTTGATGTTTATCCGATTGACCAAAAGTGGTGGTTGCTACGGAGGAGATAGCAATTTACTTGAAGCACTCTCCAAACCACGTATCGGTAACAAAATTAAATCGAGTTAGTTCTAACCAATTTTATCTTGTAATTTATTTTTCTCTAATCTATCAACTATGGGTTCAAAAGCTGCTAGTGTGGAACTTAGCAAAACTAAGAGACTTAATGGTACAAATTATTCAATTTGAAAACGTAGAATTTTTCACATATTATTTCAAAATAAAGTTGAATATGTCATTGACACGCCATACCCAAAAGAATCACCCCTTAAGGCCGGAGATACTTCTAGAAACACTTATGAAAGGTTCGTAGAGAATGATAAACTAGCTAGGTCAATCTTGCTCACTTTCATGAAATCCGATTTAGAGGTCATTTTTTAGTAACATGAAACTGTTCAGTCTATATTTGATGCTATAACACAAGCCTATGGTATTACCTCTAACACATACATTCAATTCTTGAATGAAAAATATAATTGTACTTTTATGAAAGAAGATGAGTCTGTTGTTGAACATATCAATAAAATTGTAATAATAGCTAAAGAATTGGCATCTGTAGACAACCCAGTTCCTGATAAAATGCAAGTTTTCACTGTTTTACACAACCTTCCTAATTCATGAGAGCCCGTTGTGATTTTTTTGAATATGTTTGGTCAAGATCTATCAATAGCAAAGTTACCTATGTTGTTAGGCATTTAGGCCGAGAGGATATCTAAAAAGAAAACTAGTAATATATCAAACCTAGTTTTTAGTACCACATCTTTTCAATTTGTCACGGGTGTCTCATCTAATAATATGTCAACTACTCCGTCTTTTCTTAAGCCAAGTCAAGACAAACACTTTAAAAGAAACAATAAGAAATATAACAAGTTCAAGAGACAAAATAATTTTAAGGGAAAATAAATGGGTACTTGTTATAACTATGGGCAGCCTAGTCATACAAAAGAAATTGCACTCAAAAGAATAATGGTCAAAATTTTAAAGGATCAAGAGAAATTGTATGTGTGGTTTCTAAGTCGTTTCTTGCAGATTGTAACTCTCTTACTTGGGGGATTGATTCTGCCATTTCTCAGCATGTGGCTAAGACTAGAGATAATTTTGTTGAAATGAAGGAGGTGAAAACAAGTGACCACAAGTTTTACATGAGAAATAATACTTACTGTAATGTGCTAGGAGTTGGCACTATGAGAATTTTGTTGCCTAGGCAAAACAACCTCCTATTGATTGATGTGTTTTATGCGCCTAATATGCGTTGCAATCTCTTGTATGTGCGTCGTTTAGATGATAAGGATTTTGAAGTCTGTTTTCAATCTTCTAAGGTTTCTATTGACAAAGATTGTCACATTCTTGCATGGAGGACAAAAATTGATGGTCTTTATCATTTGAATGTTGCTAGAGATAATAATAAAATTGATTCTTCTTCTACTTATATCGATATCTCTTGTGATGTTAATGTTGATTCTAGTTTATGACAAATGAGACTAGGTCATATTAATTATAGCAAAATAAAAAAGATGGCTAATATTGGATTGATTCTAAATTTAGATATTGACTTGAAACCTTGTGAATCATGTATAAGTGAAAAAATGACTACAAAGTCATTTGAAAAATTAGAAAGAGCTAAAATTTTACTAGAATTAATACATTCGGATATTTGTGGTCCTCTAAATGTCAAAATTCATCGCGGTATGGAATATTTTATTATTTTCACCGATAACTATTCAAGATATGGTTATATATATTTATTAAAGAATAGATCGGATACCTTACAAAAATTTATTGAATTTAAGGCAGAGGTAAAAAACCAACTAAGTAGAAAAATTAAAATGTTAAGGATGAATCGTGGTGGTGAATACATGGCTGAAGTTTTTGAATCTTTTTGTAAAGAAAATGGAATAATACATCAATGAACAATTTTTTATACACCTCAACAAAACGGTGTACCTGAAAGGAGAAATAGAACACTTCTTGACATGATTAGATCTATGCGCAGTCATGCACACTTAAGTACTACGGTTTGGGGTGGGACTATTTCTACTGCCATTTATAGTCTTAATAGAGTACCCTCTAGAACAATATGAATGACACCATATGAAATTTGGACGGGTATAAAATCAAGTCTTTCTCACTTAAAAATTTGGGGTAGTTCGGCTCATATTAAAATTTTAGGACCTAATAGAGAGAAATTAGATCTTAAATCAATAAAATGTACATTTATTGGATATTACAAAAAATTTATTGGCTATAGATTTGCAATTAACAATAATGATGGATCAGTGGAAGTCATTGAAAGTAGAGATGCATTTTTCTTTGAAGATGACTTAGCTAGATAAAGTTGAGAAAATGATTGAACTGTTTGAAATTACTAAGGAAAATGAAAATATACAACCACAAGAGCGAATATTAAAGGAGCCTCCACACAAGGATACTTCGATTAGAATTCAAAGGGAAAGACATCCACTTAACTACTTAAAAGATTGTTATGCATTCAATAGTGAAGACATGTCAAATAATCCTATTGATTTTAATGATGCTATGAATTCAATTGATTATTTAAAATGGAAAGAAGCAATTAAAGAAGAAATAAAATAAATTAAAAAAATAAAGTTTGGGAGCTAGTTGATTTACCAAAAGATAGAAAAACAGTTGGTTATAAATGGATCCTTAAAAAGAAATTTAAATCGGATGGATCCATAGCTAAATATAAAACTAGATTAGTGGTTAACTGATACACACAAAAGGAAGGAATAGATTATGATAAAGCATACTCTCCCGTAGCTAAGTTTATTGCCATAAGAATATTACTGTCATTAGTTGCATACTTAAACCAAGAGTTACATCAAATGGATGTTAAGACTAATTTTCTTAAAGGTGAACTTAAAGAAAAAATTTATATGTATCAACCTCAAGGATATGAAATTGAAGGAAAAGAAGAAAAGGTCTACAAATTGAATAAGTCCTTATACGACTTAAAACAATCATCATGACAATGATGTCATACTTTTCATAATGAAATTACATCCTATAGCTTTGTTCCAAATAACTATGCTCATTGTATAACTTTGATCAATTATATCCTATGTGTGGTTTAAAGTTTTTGGATTTTAGTACAAAGATAAGGATGCATAGGATTTTTGCACGATTGATTTGTAGAGTTTCCTTGGCGGCAAGTAGAATTTTTTGGCATCATATTGTTTGTACTTGGTATACTTGAATTAACTCATAACTTGCCTTTTGGTTGCCAGTAAATTTGGTGGTGAAAATCAAAAAATTAAATAATCGTAATGGATCTCAAAACAATTAAACTAGACATTTATGAGCTCTTAACTGAGTTTGCTCAAGTACCAAGTTAGAAGAAATAGTTATCTTTGTATCTTTTAGGTTAATGGTGCGTGTTAAAATTTTGTGACTGTTGTGAATTAGCTATCTCGAAACATCTCCATCATTGTTATTTTGACTATTGTGAATTTTAGTAACGGAAAAAAATAGTAGACAAGAACACAAACACACACAAAGTGCACACGCACACATAGCACATACACACAATACATGCACAAAGACACATAAAACTTGATTATTGAAATTGAAATTGATTTTGGATATATTTGAAATTAGGTTTTAGTAACTTTGAGGGGAAATTGATAATTTGCTAAACTTTTGGTGTTAAATTTGATATTAAGTTGATTTAATTGGGAGAATTTATAATAGGTTGAGATTAATTGGTTGAATGGCTTTCTTTGGTACTTGATTACTGGATTGGTTGAATGAGTTTCTTTGATACTTGAAATTTCTTTGGGGCTTGATTAGTGGTTAAATTTGATATTATTTGATTTAATGAGTTTTTAGGCTTTTGTCTTTAAATATTAATTGGTTTAATTTTTAATAGGTTGAAATTAGTTGGATGAATTCGTTTCTTTGGTGATTGATTAGTGTTTTGGTTGTTGGTGGTTGGGTTGAATGGGTTTCTTTGGTGCTTGATTAGTGGTTAAATTTGATAAAGTTGATTTAATGGGTTTTTAGGCTTTTGTTTTTAAATATTCATAGATTTTTTTTTTTTTTTTGAGATTTGGTGAAAGGCCCACATGGAGGGATTTTTTTGGCTTTAGGTCCAACCTCAATATTTTTAAGGCCGAAAGTCTATAAAAATCTCTGTCATTATCCAATATTTCTATATTTATTTCCATCATCATCCCAACACCACCACCACAACCACCACCACCAACAACACCCACCATCAAAACCACCCACCGTTGCTACCAACAACCACCACCCACTACTTTCCACCCGCCACCTACCAGCCTCGCCAACCACCACCACCACACACCCTCACTGCCAACCACCACGCATTCCCACCACATAACCACCACCCGCAACCACCATCATCCATCGCCACTAACCACCATCACCCATTATCGTCGTAAACCACCACCACCATCACCCACTATCGTCGTAAACCACCACCACCACCACCACCACTCGCTGCCAACCACCCCCGCCCATCGCCGCCACCACCACCACCACCACCATCACCCACCATCGTCGTAAACCATCACTACCCACCACCAACCACCAAAAACAGTGAAAAACTAGTCCACTACCATCCACCATCACTGCCAACCACCACAACCACCATCACCCATCACCACCACCATCACCCACCACCATTACTCGTCACCCCACCCATACCCAACACCACCCGCCGCCAGCCACCACCCACTACCCAAAACAATGAAAAACTAGCCTACCATCACCTATTATGTGACGCCCCTAAAACTAGAGGTCCTTTGTTAACCGTTGAGCTGTGACGCTCCTAAAAACATGGGTTATTGTCAACCGTTGATCACCCATCAACCCGCAGAAGTATCTGTGATTGTCGCACAACCCGACATCACGCCAATAGAATCCCCTTAACCGGGATCATAACCCATTTACATACTTTATCATTTATCAATCCATGGTCCTTTATATCTTAAATCATAGTCATTCATGTCACATATAATCCCTTTGAGCACAAGGAATCGTTGCCCAAGAGTTTGGCAAAACGTTTCAAAAATTTGAAGTTTGCAGAAAACCTACTGGTAGAAGTGTTCAAAAACCTACCGGTAGAAGTTGTGTACCGGTCTCCTGTTTTCAGAAAATCTGAGAAAACCTACCGGTAGAAGTGGCCTAGGTTCTACCGGTAGAAACAACCTACTGGAATTCTTCTACTGGTAGGAACGGTGACATTCTATCGGCAGGAGAACCCTACCGGAAAAACTCTCCTAGCTACTGAACCATATCTGCTGGTAGAAGAGCTCAACTTCCTACCGGTAGGTGTGCCCAGTTTTCCCCCGTTACATCTGTTTTCGATTCCAATCCATTCCAACCATGTGCAACACCAACCCAAACTCCCATAACATGAAGTTTTACATAAAACATGGTTCATACAAATTCCATTACAATCATTTCTATATGTTACATGCCCCAAAACTGAATTACATCAAAGTTTTACAAAACATAGTTTAAAAGCCACAAGTCGGCTTTTCTTCTTCATTGAGCCCCCGAATGAGAGCCTTCCACCGGTGTATAACCCGCACCTAAAATACTTTCCCATAAAGGGTGAGCCACGCTCAATAGGGTATCTCCTAAAGAGGCTACTCCCCAACCTAGATGCATATGAAATGTCATATGAAATTCAACAAGCCACAAAGCATTCCAATCAAGAATATGCAACTAAATGTTGAAATTCACAATGTCATGTCATGATATGAGATGAGACTCACTCATGCACATCAACTCGAACCCTCACCGGCTCCCTTAACACATGCAAATGTCATGCGTGCAAATTCGGACATTCCAAGCCCCCGTTATTGATGTTACATACCCAATGACCATTTAAAATCTCCGGATCTTTCTTGGGGTGGGTATTTATGCTTACACCAGTGAGCACCCAACCGACACGGAATTCATAGACTTCCACCAATAGTTCCACGTACATCGACACACTTTATGGACTAAACCATGGGAGTGCGTATCCTAATCACCAAGTCTCTCACCCGAGGGATAGTCTAGCCCTTATTGCTAACCCCGACCGAATTTTCAATGCAAACCGTGCGACTCAGCCGGACTTTGGCCCAACTTTCCCGAGCCCACACATCATTCACCAAGAGTGGTGTTTGATGACCACCATGCACACACACCCCCATTCATGCCTAATGCCTATGAATGCGATGTCTCCGTGCATATGCAATGCAATATACAATTGCGATACTATATCATGTTCAATATGTATGAGTGTCATAAGAACAATCTCAACCACATTTCAAAATATATCATGGTTAATTATATCATAAGCATATAATTTCCATAAATCCTCATAATGTCAATCTAGTATCTAGTATATATCAACTTCTACATTCAACAACAATTTCTCAAGCATGTTATACATAATCTATGCAAAACACACTTAATTTCACATAGGCATTAAATCAAACACCTTCAAGGCACCAAATCATGTAATCACATAAAATGCTCTATTTCATCACATAACTCAAGAAATCACTTAAGTAATTTCTACATAACCAATTCAAGATAGAATTTATTCTACCCATTTCTAATACCCATTTCTTCAATTTACAATAATAGACAAGTGTTAAATACATCTAACAACCTACCCATTTCATATAATCACCCTAAGTTGGAAATAAACCTAGTTAGGATGAAAACCCTACCTCTTGAAGCGTAAAATAATCGTAAGAAGCTTCAAGAACTCGAAACAAGCTCTAACCAAGCTTTCCCCAAAATCTCATTTTTGAAACTTCGGTGAAATCTGTCCTTTTTGGTATGGTCACGTAGCCCAGGACGAGTAGATTGACTTTTGTTCTTTGCTCGTGTTGATTTGATAGACAGGAAGACGTAGATCGTAGAGAGAAGTCTTGAACTCTCTCTATTCCCTCTCTTCCTCTCTCTAACGTAACCCAACAGAAAGAATGGGGAGAGAATCTGATTTTCTCCCCTATTTATACTCTTTAAATGCTTGGTCCACATCTTGCCACATGTTCCTCATTCTCAGGTCTAATCCCATCCCGAAACAATTAAATTTCTTCCCGGTTCAAGTTCAAAATATTTTTATATAAACTTCCTTTAAATTATTTTCCACTTTTCAAAATTTAAGTCACAGGTTCGTTTTTGAGGTCATCCAACACTCGGTCGCCTCGTAAAACACAAAAAATCCGATTGTCTCGAAATTCGACGAAAATTGACAGGGTAACTAGATTTCACGAGACGAATCCAACGGTGAGGTCCGTATCATCATCCGCACTCTAGAAAAATTAGGATTTTCAACCCGTACCAAAGTGATAAATTACAGTTTTACCCTTTTTCATAAAAATTCAAGTTTACCCGAATTTTACATTCTTCCCCCCTTAAAAGAATTTCAGCCCTGAAATTCACACATTTATACACACTTAACCGCTTGCATATGCAACAATTAATACAATATTTATGATTACAAAAATGTATCTCTATCCTAGAATAAGAACGGATAACTGATACGCATGGTGTCCTTACGCTCCCATGTCGCCTCCTCCACACCTCGGTGCTGCCACAGCACCTTCACCAACCTTAAAGTCTTGCCTCGCAAAACCTGCTCCCGGCTATCCATGATACGCACCGGTCCTTCCTCGAAGGTCTCATCCGCATCGACAATCAGCTTGTCGTAGTCCACCACATGTGTTTGATTTGGGGTGTACTTCCGGAGCATGGAACATGGAATACCGCGTGAACACCAAATAAATTTGATGGTAATGTCAACCGGTAAGCATCTTTATCAACCCTCTCAAGTACCTTAAAGGGCCCGATATACCTCAGCGACAGTTTTTCCCGCTTCCTCAACTTGACCACTCCCCTCTTAGGCATCACCTTCAAAAAGATGTGATCTCCCACCTCAAACTCTAGAGGTCGCCGCCGTCTGTCGGTGTAGCTCTTGTGTCAGCTCTGATCCGTGAGAAGACGCTTTCATATCAAGTCCACCTTTTTCGAGGTTTCTCTAACCAAATTCGGACCCGTAGAGGGTCTATCTCCAACCTCCGTCCAACAAACCGGAGAATGGCAAGGCTTTCCATAAAATGTCTCATAGAGTGTCATTTGTATGCTTGCCTAATAACTATTGTTGTAGGCGAACTCCACTAAGGGTAAATGCTCTTCCCAGCCATCTTTGAGATCTATGATGCATACTCGTAGCACGTCCTCTAAAGTCTGGATGGTCTTCTATGACTGACCGTCCATCTAGGGATGAAAAGTTGTGTTCATCATCAACTGTGTCCCTATAGCCCGCTGGAAACTCTCCCCAAAATGGGTCGTGAACCTGGGATCCCGATTCGATACTATAGATACGGGTACCCCACGTAACCGGACTATCTCCCGTATATACAGCCTGCAGAATTCCTCCGGCGTGAAGGTCATACGCACTGTCAAAAAGTGTGCCGACTTCGTAAGACAATCCATTATCACCCACACTGCACCATGTCCCCATGATATCTGTGGCAGATGGGTCACAAAATTCATCGTGACGTGTTCCCACTTCCACTCAGCCACCTCCAAAGGTTGGAGCAACCCTGCTGGTCTCTGGTGCTCAGCCTTGACCTGCTGACACGTGAGACATCGACAAATAAAGTCTCCGACGTGCCTCTTCATTCCACTCTAATAGTACTGGTGATGAAGATCATGGTACATCTTCCTGCCACCTGGAAGCACAACAAAACAGGAGTAATAAAACTCACTAAGGATCTCCTATCTCATATCCATAGACTGGGAACTACAACCCTTCCCATAAATCAAAGACTACCATCCGAGTGAATGGCTTATCCTTCGTCACCTGTATCCGACTGTACCCGGTCCCTGATGGACAATATCTTCGTGTCTTGCCCCTAGGACTCGATCATCCTGCTCAAAAGGGAAGGCATAGCCACCAAACTCCCCAAAGTGCCCTGAGCCTGACTCCTATAGTGCAGCCTGAACTGTCCCACAATCTCAAGCATCTGCCACTCCCGGGTAGCCACACTAGCCAAGACTCCTCGTGACTTCCGGCTGAGTGCATCAGCCACCACATTTGTCTTACTGGGATGGTAATGCAAAGTGAAGTCATAGCCTCTAAATATTTCATCCACCTACATTGCCTCATGTTGAGGTCCCGCTGTGTAAAGATGTCAGACTTTTGTAGTCCAAAAACACCTCAAACTGCTCACCATATAAATAGTGGCGCCAAGCCTTCAAGGCAAAGACAATGGCCACCAACTCCACGTCGTGCATGGGGTAGTTTTGCTCGTGATTCTTTAACTTACGAGAACCATAAGCCACCACCCTCCTGAACTGCATCAAAACACAACAAAGTCCTTCTTTGGAGGCATCACAATATACTGTATACCTTTATCCTCTCTCTGAAACTATCAGAATAGGAGCTGAAGTAAGTCTCCTCTTCAACTCTTGGAATGCCTTCTCAGACGAGTTATCCCACTAAAATTTGACCTCCTTTCGGGTCAATCTAGTCATAGGTGCAGCTAGTCGGGAGAAGTCCTCAATGAACCTCTTGTAGTACCCCGCCAATCCCAATAAACTGCGTATCTCAAAGACTGACTTTGGCCTCTCCCAACTCATAACAACCTCGACCTTCTCTGGGTCAACTGACACACCCGTAGCCGGCACCACGTGTCCCAAAAACTTTACTTTCGTAAGCCAAAATTCACACTTGGTGTACAACTGATGATCTCTTAAGGTCTAGAAAATAACCCTCAAGTGACCCTCATGCTCCTCCTCAGACTTGGAGTAGATCAAAATATCGTTAACAAAGACCACGACAAACTGATCTAAGTAGGGTTGGAACATCCTATGCATGAGATCCATGAATGTCGTCGGGCATTCGTCAACCCAAAAGGCATCACAATGAACTTGAAATGCCCATATCGCGTCCTAAACATCGTCTTAGGGATATCTGCCTCCCTAATCCTCAATTGGTGGTAACTCATGCGTAGATCTATCTTAGAGTAGACCCGCGCCCCTCTCAGTTGATCAAATAAATCATCAATCCTCAACAAAGGGTATTTATTCTTGGTAGTAACCCGATTCAACTGCCGATAGTCTATACATTGCCGAAGGGTCTTGTTCTTCTTCTTGGCAAACAACACCGGAGAGCCCCAAGGTGAGGTACTCGGTCTAATGAAACTCTTGTCCATCAATTCTTGTAACTGGACCTTGAGTTCTTGCAACTCTGCAGGTGTCATTCTATGCGAAGTCATAGAAATGGGCGATGTACCGAGGTGCAACTCAATTGTGAAGTCTACATCCCTATGTGGAGGTAATCTCAATAGTTTATCCAGAAAAACGTACTCATACTCACAAACCACCCGAGGTAGGCCAAAATCATGTCTCGCCTCGTCCTCTGAGGTAAGGCTTGCTAGCCAACCCATCAACTGCCCGTGCCAACGAGAATCATACACTACTTGGGGTAGAGCATCATGTTTTTCCCACTAAAACTTGAAACAAACACCATCCGGTGTATATGCGGTGACCCTCTTCCGATCACAATCAATGACGACTCGGTGTGCCGCCAACCAATCCATCCCAAGGATGACATCAAACTCCGACATGTCCATGACCTAAAGGTCCACGGTGAGTAGAATCCCCGAGATCTCTAGCTCATAACCCCGATATATCTTATCAATACTCACCCTAGCTCCTAGGGGAGAACTCACATGCAATGGCTCTTCCAAGGTCTCAACCTCTAAGCTCAAATCCCTCACACATGATGTAGAAATGAATGAATGTGATACACCAAAGTCAAATAATACCTTTGACCATAAGCGAGAGAGTAGAATATATCCTAAATGACCGACTGATCTACTAGCTCAGTCTGAGGTGTGATGGCGTAGACTCGCCCCTGGGTCCCTGAAGTCCCGGCTTGTATGCCCTATCCTCGGCCTCGACCCATACCCTGACACATCTGGCCTGATTGCGGAGTCCCCGCTCGTGAAGTAGTAGGGGCCTGTGTAGCACCCTGAAACTGATACTAGCTTCCCTGGCCCATGGTGGGGTAAGGAGGAATGAAATGAGTCTGTGTATGCCCCACCGATGACTGGGACTGGGATGCCCCATAGCTCTGGGATCCCTGCCTTTGAGGACAATCCCGCTTCATGTAACCCGACTAGTGGCATATATAACAAGTCCTATGGCCTACCTGGTAGGTAGTCCAAAATCTTTTCCCGCCTTTGGAGGATTGACTTTGGTCTTGGCCTTGATAGTCGCGGCCCTGTCCTTGAAATCCTTGTGTGGTATTCTTCTCTGAACTAGAAAAAGATGATTGACTCTCCTTCTTCTTGTCCTTAGCACTCGCCTCCCGGATGCTCCTTGCGTCATCGACCTCCCTCTCAATGGACATAGCCGTCTCGACCATCGAATCTAAATCTTGTAGTTGTTGGCCCATAATCTTCCCCCGGATGGAAAATTTCACACCATCCTCAAACCTCCTCACTTTGTTCATGTCTGTCGCCACGTATTACATCACCGTTATAGTCCCCTGCTTCAAATCCAAGAATTCCTAGGCTTTCACGTGCCAAACAGCCGATGGAAAGTACTTGCCCATGAAGAGCTCCCGAAATTCTCCCCATGTCATCGCCTCTAAGTTATTCGAGCCCTTTGCCCAATCCCACCACAGATGGGCTTCTCCTTCTAGCTTGAATGCAGCTAGCCTTATCTTAGTGGCATCGAAGGTGATCTCCATAGCCTCTAGGATCTTCTCCACTTGCTGGAACTAATGGTCGGCCACCATCGAGTCCGCCCCTCCCATAAAAGTCGGAGGCTTGTGTGCCTTGAAATTTTGGAGGTTACTTGAGCCTCTTTGGCCCATATTGGCGCTAGCTTGTGCAAAGGTAGCCACCATCGTGCCAATAGCCCCCACAAAGGCTTGTTGGTCAAAGGCCGGTGGTGGATGGTTTGTTTCGCCCACTGCGTCGACCGCGTCCTCTTCCTCTATTTGCCATCTACACACATATCAAATAGCAATAAAACACTTAATTAGTATTCCAAGATAGGAATCAAGTTCAAACTTTGAGATTTCTCTCCTTGTCTCACTAGTAGAGCATATGCCACCCACTAGTAGATACCTAGACCCTGAACCATCCCGTTCATTCTTTTTCTGACCCCCAAGGTTATGTTCTCTAACCCACATGCATATTGTCCACATAACATATAACACATAGCATGTAGCATTTAAAGCACATAACATGTAATGCACAATGGATGCAATGGTCTAAACCCATGCCCCGCAAGCCTTAGGTAATCGTAAACCTAAGCTCTGATACCAAGCCGTGATGCCCCTAAAACCGGGGGTCCTTTGTTAACCATTGAGCTGTGACGCCCCTAAAACCGGGGGTCCTTTGTCAACCGTTGATCACCCACCAACCCGCGGAAGTATTCGTGATTTTCACACAACCTGACATCACGCTAATAACATCCCCTTAACTAGGATTATAACCCATTTACATACTTTATCATTTATCAATCCATGGTCCTTTATACCTTAATTCATAGTCATTCATGTCACATATAATCCCTTTGAGCACAAGGAATCGTTGCCCAAGAGTTCGGTACAACGTTTCAAAAATTTGAAGTTTGTAGAAAACCTACCGGTAGAAGTGTTTAAAAACCTACTGGTAGAAGTTATGTACTAGTCTCCTATTTTCAGAAAATCTAAGAAAACCTATTGGTAGAAGTGGCCCATGTTCTGCCGGTAGAAACAACCTACTGGAATTCTTCTACCGGTAGGAACATTGACATTCTACTGGTAGGAGAACCCTACTGGAAAAGCTCTCCTGGCTACTGGACCACATCTACCGGTAGAAGAGCTCAACTTCCTACCGGTAGGTGTGCCCAGTTTTCTCCCATTTCATCCGTTTTCGATTCCAATCTATTCCAACCATGTGCAACACCAACCCAAACTCCCATAACATGAAGTTTTACATAAAACATGGTTCACACAAGTTTCATTGCAATCATTTATATATGATTACATGCCCCAAAACCAAATTACATCAAAGTTTTACAAAACATGGTTTAAAAGCCACAAGTCGATTTTTCTTCATCATTGAGCCCCCGAATGAGAGCCTTCCACTGGTGTATAACCCGCACCTGAATTGTTTTCTCATAAATGGTGAGTCACACTCAATAGCGTATCTCCTAAAGAGGCTACTCCCCAACCTAGATGCATATGAAATGTCATATGAAATTTCAACAAGCACAAAATATTCCAATCAAGAATATGCAACTCAATGTTGAAATTCACTATATCATATCATGATATGAGATGAGACTCACTCATGTACATCAACTCGAGCCCTCACCGACTCCCTCAACATATGCAAATGCAATGCGTGCAAATCCGGACATTCCAAGCCCCCGTCATTGATGTTACACACCCAATGACCATTTAAAATCTCCGGGTCTTTCTTGGAGTATGTATTTATGGACTTACACCAACAGACACCCAACCGACACAGAATTCATGGACTTCCACCAACGATTCTGCGTACACCGACACACTTTATGGACTAAACTAAGGGAGTGCGTATCCTAATCACCGGGTCTCTCACCCAAGAGATAGTCTAGCCTTTCTTACTAACTCTGACCCAATTTTCAATGCAAACTGTGCGACTCAATCGGACCTTGGCCCAATTTTACCGAGCCCACACATCATTCACCAAGAGTGATGTTTGATGACCACCATGCACACACACCCCCACTCATGCCCAATACCCAGGAATGCGATGTCTCCGTGCATATGCAATGCAATGTATAATTGCGATGCTATATCATGTCCAATATGTATGAGTGCCATAAGAACAATCTCAACCACATTTCAACATTCACCATGGTTAATTATAGCATAAGCATATAATTTCCAGAAATCCTGATAATATCAATATATCATCTAGTATATATCAACATCTACATTCAACAACAATGTTCCAAGTATGTTATACATAATCTATGAAAAACACACTAAATTTCACATTGGCATTAAATCAAACACCTTCAAGGAATCAAATCATATAATCACATAAAATGCCCAATTTCATCACATAACTCAAGAAATCACTTAAGTAATTTTTACATACCCAATTCAAGATAGGATTTATTCTACCCATTTCTAATACCCATTTCATCAATTTACAACAATAGGCAAGTGTTAAATACATCTAACAACCTACCTATTTCATATAATCACCATAGGTTGGAAATAAACATAGTTATGATGAAAACTCTACCTCTTGAAGCGCAAAATAACCGTAGGAACCTTCAAGAACCCGAAACAAGCTCTAATCCAAGCTTTCCCCAAAATCTCATTTTTGAAACTTCGGTGAAATTCGTCCTTTTTGGTATGGTCGTGTAGCCCACGACAAGGAGATCGACTTTTGTTCTTGGCGCATGTTGATTCGAGCAACGGGAAGGCGTAGATTGTAGAGAGAAGTCTTGAACTCTCTCTTTTCCCTCTTTTCCTCTCTCCAACGTAACCCAGCAGACAAAATGGGGAGAAAATATGATTTTCTCCCCTATTTATATCCTTTAAATGCTTGGTCCACATCGCGCCACACGTTCCTCATTCCTAGGTCCGATTCCGTCCCGGAACGATTAAATTTCGTCTCGGTTCAAGTTCAAAATATTTTTATATGAACTTCCTTTAAATTATTTTTCACTTTTCAAATTGAAGTCGCGGGTTCGTTTTTGAGGTCACTTGACACCCGGTCGTCTCGTAAAACGTAAAAAATTTGACTATCTCGGAATTCGACGAAAATTGATAGGGTAACTAGATTTCGCGAGACGAATCCAACGGGGAGGTCCGTATCGTCATCTGAACTCTAAAAAAATTTGGGTTTTCAACCCGTACCAAAGTGGCAAATTATCGTTTTACCCTTTTTTATAAAAATTCAAATTTATCCGGGTTTTACATATTACCCACCATTATTGCTAACCACTACTACCCAAAACTCACCGCCACCACCAGCCACTATTGCCACCAACAACACCACCCACCACACAAAATAGTAAAAAATTAATCTACCACCCATCTCCATCACCCACCACCCACTACCACCACCAACCATTGCCGCCACCACCACCCAACCACCTAAAATAGCGAAAAACTAGTCAACCACCACCCATCATCGTAGCCAACCACCACCACCCATCATCACCACCATCCACCACCACCCATCACCCAAAATAGTAAAAAACTAGTCCACCACCACCCATTATCGCCTCCAACTACCTTCATCCACCACCTAAAATAGTAAAAAACTAATCCACCACCCCAAACTGTAAAAAAAATAACCCATCACCCAACATCGCAGCCAACCTCCACCCAGCACCATAATCCACTACCACCACCAACATCACCAGCACCCCCACATACCACCGTCACCACCACCACCACCCACCATCCACTACCACCACCAACCATTGCGGCCAACCACCGCTACACACAACAGTGAGAAACATTGCCACGACCACCCACAACCATCGCCACCACCACCCACCATCATTACCATCTACCATCCAAAATAGTAAAAAAACTAATCAAACTCAAAAATAATGAAAAATTAGTGAATTAAAAATAGTAAAAAAAATTGTGAACTCTAAAATAATGAAAAATTACTAAACTAAAAAATAATAAAAAATTACTAAACACCAAAACATTGAAAAATTACTGAACTCAAAAATAGCAAAAAAAATAAACTTAGAAATAGTAAAAAATAGTGAACTCAAAAACAGTGAAAAATTACTAAACTAAAAAATAGTTGATCATAACATACTACTCCAAATTCAATCAAAACAACAAATGTGAACTCAAAAACATAATTAATGGCATGAAATTTTTTTATACAAAATACAGTGAATTCAAAATTAATAAAAAATAGTGTGAACTCAAAAATAATTGTATAGCGAACAGTGTCTGACTCTCTCTCTCTCATTCTCTCTCTTTGTCCTTTATTTCATCACCGCCAATACACATAAATTCGAATTTTCTATTATATTATTATCATATCTCCATGTCTAGTTATGGTATAGAAATTATTTTTTCTCAAATTTTATCTCTCCTCACTTGTTTCTCTTAGTACCTCTATGCATTCACTTTGAAATTCGTGTCCCCCTTTCTCTCCTTCTCTCTTTGTGTTAGTTTTTTTTCTCTCCAGAAGTCTATAGATTTTTCTCTTGGAGTTGTGGCATGGCGATTCCAGCGGCTGTTGTTAAAGTCTCGTTGGGAGTTTTCTTTTTTATCTCAAGTCTCGTCATCAATCTCATTCAAGTAAACCCAAAGGGTATGCTAGTCATATTAAAAGTAGAGAAAAATCAGATTGAACTACAATACAAAAAAAGGACGATGATGAGTATTTAATGTCATAAAAGTACAATGTCTAGATTAGAAGACAAAAGAGAACATCCTAATGGAGTAATGACCAATTTTTGCTTTTTTTTTTTGTTACAGTGACAGTAAACTTAGGTTTTTCATATATGGTATTGAAGTTGCATTTTGCATTTTGAATTATTGCATTGAGATTTTCCAATTGATTCCTATTTTTTAAATTAGCGCGCACACACAACTCACTGAATAGCATCACTTATACATACTAGCACCCACCCATTAACGCAGCACTCACAGCCCACGCAACACTCACGTGTGTGTGGAAGCATGTTTGGGGTTGTATGTAATTGATTTTTGAGAAAAATGAAATTAATTTTTGTTCCTTATATTATTTTCAAGTATGTATGGAAGCATATTTTGGGTTGTTTTCAATGAAGTTGTATGCTAGATCACATAGAGCGGGAACGAGAATGAGAGCAGGAGCACAAAAACGGCAAAATTCAAAAATATTTGAGAGCGGGAGTGCCTCTGAGAACGCCATATTTTAAAAAAATTAAATATTATATACAAATATATTGTAAATGAATAAAGAAAAATCTTAGTTCAAAAAAAGAAAAAAAAGAAAAAGAAGTGTGAACTATGAAGTGTCTCAAGGCATTGAAATGCCTTTGGCTTGAATCCCACATCGATAAAACCAAAGTGAAGGAGACCTCCACATGTCGATAAAAGGCCGCAGCCCTTTTCTCTTTCCTTCAGATTTCTCACGTGCTTTTGCATGTGGTTGCTAGCTGGAAATCCTTTAACTAAGGTTAGTACAACTGGTGTCTAATTAATGGAGTTTAAAATGTTAATGGTCTAGTCTTTTTTGTTTGCATAAAGTAGGCGCCGAATTTGTTTGCATGAGTTCACGAATTCGCTCCCAACTTGCGAATTTATGAGCAGAGCGTGAGTGTGTACAGACGAATCGTGCGACTTGGGTTGTATGTAGATAACATTCATGCCTTTGATCCTCATTCGGCTTACAGTAATCCCCTTTTCATCCATGTATTTCCTTTCAAAATTATGGATTATTTTTTATCCATTTCTTTCCTTCTTTTAGGATCATGGATTGTTGGATAAATGTTATAGACCTTTAATTCTATGGTGGCAATTTTTATACCCACTTTAGATTAAAATCTTTGAATTTATTATTTACTGTGCATGTGTGTAAAGATGCAATTTTTTGAAAAAAAAAATGGTAATGAAGTTAGCTGCATATAGTTAAGGTGGATGCTATTTCTTTGTTTTCTAAATCAATTTTTTATTCATTATGATCACCAAAAATGTAAATATCAAGTTATATATGTTGCAATAATTCTTTTCTCCAGAATTTCACCTTTATGTGGTTGTGTCATTTAGTAAATGGTTGCGTTATTTGGTAACTGTGATGTGATAGTGAGACTTTTGGTAGCCTTTTTGGATATGAAAATAAATTGTGTATACAGATTGAAAATTTTTCGAGGTCTCATTTTTAAGGAAAACTCTGCCAATTTTAAAAAAAATATATATTGAGGGTTTAACTTTTTGTCTAATGAATTTTTAATTTTTGCTAATTGTTGTTTGGTTTTTTGGCTACATAGCAGCGTCTTTAGGCACAAACATAAGATCAATTGAACCAATCATTTTGATTTGTTTCAGTTTTAATTGGATTTTGAACTTTTGTTGTAGCAATTCTTATATGAGAGCTGATATGGATGTTAATTAAATGCGTGAATTTGGAATTGTGGGTTGGATTTAATAAATACATATCTATATGGATAAAGTTGAACTTTATTCTATTGTTGATATTACTATGTTGTTGTGGTAGTTGATAAATGGTTTTATTAAGGTAGAATTAGGGTGTGAGACTAGATCCGACCATGTTTTGTTTAAATTCACGTGTTTCTTAATAATAAAAATATTTGTACCAATTATTAGTCATTCAATAAATTATGTATTATTTTTTTCATGTTATGTTTTTAAATTGTCAATTTTCTTTATATGGATTGTGAGTTTAGATTGATTTAAAATAGTGCAACTAAAAATAAATAAATAAATAAATTGCTACTTGAAATATTTATATTACATGATTAATGCTCGATTTTGTGTTGCACAATACCTTTAAGTACGAGTTTTGTTCATTTTTTTTTTATAAAAAAAGTGGTTGTCGCAATTTGATATAGTGGACTCGATTTTTTGGAGTGCTCGATTTTTATATTGCACCGTGTCTTCAAGCACATATTATTAGTAGTATATATATTTAGTAAGACATAATACAAAAGGTCATAACTCCCTCTATGAGATAATCAAATTTACATTATAAATGTCTCAAAACAATCATTTTAAATACAATGTTTGTGTACTAACATTTTTATACAAGTTGTAAGGGCAAGTACAAAAGGAATTCAAAAGAGATTCTTCCTAGTCCAAGCTCCCATAACCCTTTCATCATCTATGCCTCGAGATGCATGCTAGTTTCTGAAATTATTAATAAGGGATGAGCAACCATAGCCTAGTAAGATATTCCTTTTCCCAACCATATAAAAAGTTTTAAATACCAACATTTCGCAAATCATACAAATAGTAACGAAAGCTTTTTAAGCTCAGGTATACATACAAGGTAATAAATAGAGCATTTGCGAAAATCACCCAACACGTCATTTGAAATACACAAGTTAAAAATCAAATATTTATACATTTGAAGCGAAACCATTATATCAAATACTATGCATTCGACGCGTATAGATAATATAATTAATCAAACACCGATTTACTCATGAAACATCCTCAGAGAACCTTTTAAGTCTTACACCCTTGGATCTTATCGTCTTTCTTGCTTTTTAAGGGAGGTGTACTTGTGACGCCGCACATGCCATCACCGAAAACCATTATCATGACTGAAAATCATTACCATCACCAATTCCTCTAGGACTGGTAACCGCCTTGGCAACCCCATCAATGTGCCCCAACCGTCTTCTAAAAATCTGTGTGTCAATATCGAGCATATACTTTTGAAAAAAACATCATTATACATATGCATAAACCCTTTTGAAAACTCATGTCACAATCTTGACATTTTATTGAACATATAGTAGTTGCACAATATTAAGATTTGCATTTTCAAAGCAATACAACAATTTCTATGAGAATAAGTCATATACATTAAGTACAATATCATAAAATACTCAAAATCTCAATCATAGGTTTAATCAAATATTCATAACCAAAATCAAGTTAAGGTTCAAATATCCATAACCAAAATCAAATTAGGGTTTAACAATCATAGGTTGACACCTAAGGTCCACCCTATGGTTTTTTTTTACTTTTGGTTTCATTTTTAATAGTATCTTAACCTAAAAATATTTAGTTTTATAAGTTATCTCAAAACCAAATTCGAATTATACCCAAAACACTAAAATCACCATTTTACATCTCTATTGGTGTATAAGGTGAACTTCTATCCCGAAATTTTTCAACCTCCTGAATTCAATAATAATGTTAGTTTGTCATAAATTTTTTTATGAATTTACCTAGTTACCTTTATTAAACTTAAACGCCTCTGAATCTAATTGACCCAAAAGTTAATATGCACAAAACTCAAATTTCACAATTATTATTTTAACAACGATTCAAAGCTACCATCGTCATTTTAGAAATACTAGTAAGGTAATATAATTCATATTTAAATGAAAAAAGGGGTCTTGCAAGTCTACTTTCATCGATCCTAGGGGCAGATAAATAAAGTAAAAAAATTTAAGATCAAATTTTTATATTGAACCTTCAATTATGTGTTAATTTCACATCACATTAATTATTAATTTTTTTTATAAATTTGACCAAAAGTTTTTCTATATTGCTCTCAAACTATGTAATTTTTTCACTTTATCCCTATCCGTTAACAATTTTGGTCCAAAAAGATAGTAGAGATTTGGGTTTGAGGCAATGTGAAGTAATTTGATTAGTTGAGGAGATAATGTGAAAAAGTTCAATAGTTTAAGGGGTAAAATAAAATCAAATGTACAGTTAAATGGGTCAAAGTATAATTCTCCCATTTCTTAAACACATGCCGCGTAAGACCACCCATTACCGACCCTGCCAGCAACTCCATCTTATCCTGTAACTGGATGATAGGATAACTAAACGACTACTCCCGCGCTTTCAAGTCTCCCTTTCGAACCAGATAGGCAAAGAGCTCTCTCTCTCTTTCTCCCCGTTGAATAAGCAAAGAAGACCACCACCGACTTCCCATTTTGCCCTCCAAAGAAATGGATAATTACTCAGAGGCCCACATTTGCCAGTGCTTAAGCCGCCTAGCAACTCTCCGGCGTAATTCGCCGGTCACGATTTTTGGTAACCGGCGAAAGACAGGTGAGCAGTTCGTGGAGGGGGTGTTGGGCCTGGCCCGTTGGCTTGTCGATTTGGGCCTCAAGCCCGGAGACGTCGTCGCCATCTCTGCTCTCAACAGGTTCCTGCTAACTTGCGCCTCTCTCATCCAGTATTCAGTGTTCTTATCTCAAATTTGACTCTCTCTGGTACAATGCTACGCTTGTTGATAGGCCTTAGTCCTTACCTCTGGTTTTTAAGGCGTACATTAGCAGTTATTTCCGTTGACCGTTGGCAAAATATGAGATTATCTGAAAAATAACGGTAATTTGAAAAATAAAATGAAACTTGATTTTCAGGACTTTGAATTTTTAAACAATCGTTGGCATGCTAACAGACTGACAATTACTCCTGTATTGGACATGAACGATTTTAGTAGTTTATACTTGGTTACATTGTATGTTATGTGTATATTTCTGCTTACTCATTCAGTTCCGTTTCAGTGATTTGTATATAGAGTGGTTGTTGGCTGTTGCATCTGTTGGAGGAATAGCTGCTCCACTCAATTTCCGATGGGTAAGTAAAATGATCCCCAGATTTTGCTATCCTTTTTGTTTCAAGTAATATTTATTCATCCATTAATTGCATGGCATTCAAACAAGAGCTGATTGATAATTCCTAGAATTAGATTTGAGTGTCTTTGTGCCCCTTGATCATCCCTGGGGCTTGAGCACATTTCAAAAGTATATGGGCTACTTGGTATGTCCAAGGAAGGAATGAACTCTGTTTGTTGCTTTGAAGTTTTTAGTTGTTCATCTGATAAAGAGTTTCCAAGTAATAAATATATGACTCTGCCTGTTTTTTTTATTAAAATAGCCAGTCTTTGTTTAATATTTAAATTTTGAATTTCCTGCTATTGCTTTCCTTCTAGAGTTCCCAAACTATAAAAATAGGAAGCATAGACGTGACGTAGCCAACTTAGGATTTCCATTCATGTGGTGAAAAAAAAGGTTGAAATTTGTTTACTTACTAGAAATCAACTGTCCTCGTAAGATGACGAGATCCAACCACATACGAAACTCGCCAAATTAGACAATTTAAGTCATGATATCATCACCCAGCTTCTTTTCAAACCCGCTTTTCAGTATTGGTATGCTCTTTCAGGCTTACAATAACCAATATGACTGACTGCCAGATAATATGTTACATATAGCAATAACTAGTAGTAACCCATTTCAGCTTTCAGAGCTTGGAAGAGGCAAAATTGGCAATGGAATTAGTGAGACCAATATTGTTGGTGACTGAGAAGAGTACTAGTTACTGGCATTCAAAGTTCCAGACTGATTCTCTACTTTTTCTGAGGTGGCATGTCTTGATGGATGGCTCTACAGCATTCAGCAGCTCATCAAACAGTATGCACTTCTATTGGAATTTACTTAATTAGCATTAGATTTGAAATTTTATCATTGTTAAAGCCATTTCTTTTCTTAGTGTGATGAAAATTTTCATGTTGGTGTTGCCTTATTGCCAGTATTAACTACTGAATCGCTTAAGAAACCTTCTGAAAGATCTTTATCAATCAATTACAATTGGGCTCCTGAGGGCGCCGCTTTAATATGCTTCACCTCAGGTATGAGTTTTTTTTTTTCAGTTTTATTTTACCTTGATCTAAATTCTCCCTTTTGTTGGATTTTTTTTTCTTGTTTGTTTGAGGTGGGGTTTTTTGTTTTTACAGGAGAGAAATGTGGGAACCAAATTATTCTTAAGCCTAAGTAAAACGTGAGAAAATGCATTGCAGAATATATATAACTTTGAACACCATGTTTTCCATGCGACAGGACTGCATAAATCTACTATTTTTTTCACAGATGAGAAACACACCTGATAATGGAAAGACTCTTTGTTTCCCCACTTCTTATGTACGCATATGCACTGTACAATAATAAGCAAATTCTAAGTTTAGGGTGTAAACAAAGGATGGTCCTTGTCTGGAAAAACAGGGGCTACCTACGAAAACCAGTAGCCAAGGATTATTTGATCAAGTATGCATTAGGCATAATTTGAAGTCCAGAGCCATAAATCAAGAACAACGCCTTACCAAATCCTTCCCAATCAATCTTGCTAACTTCTACAAACAGCGAGAGGGAATGAGTTTAACTCTGAAACTAATATCTTCACAACAAAGGTTTGCGCTTTGTGGATATGGTTTTTGGTCTTATGTGAAACTATACAGAGAGTCATGTTTCAACTTGCTCATAACAATTCATTTAATTGCTTAGGATATCTCTGCTAGAACAATAATGTTTTGCTTGATCTTCTTACTTAGTTTCTCTAAGTAGAAACATGACTCAAAACGATTTCTTTAATTACTTCGAAAATCTATACTAGGCTAAAAATTTTGCTTGAGCTTCTTAATTTCTGTAATTTTTAGGAACCACTGGAAGACCGAAGGGAGTTGTCATAAGCCATTCTGCTTTAGTTGTACAATCCCTGGCAAAAATTGCAATTGTTGGTTACGGCGAGGATGATGTATGCCTTTCATGCTGAAAACTCTTCTTGTTTTGGTTTTCTTTGTTGCTCCAAATTACAAGTTGCAAGAGAATGTCAACATAAGCAAAAAAATTACGGAATTAATAGACTTCGGAATGGAAACAGTTAGATTCGAAGAGAAAGCACAGTTGGCTGCAGATATAGCCCAAGAGAAATTGACATCTTTTTGCTTCTTCTTCTTTGTCACATGGTTTTCTTGCAGGTTTATTTGCATACAGCTCCATTGTGCCACATTGGTGGAATTTCATCAGCAATGGCTGTGCTAATGGTAGGAGGTTGCCATATCTTGATGCCAAAATTTGAGGCTAAATCAGCACTTGAAGCCATAGAGCAACACCAAGTGACTTCTCTGATCACTGTCCCTACGATAATGGCTGATTTAATCTCTCTAATTAGGTAAACCATATGATCTCTTCAATTTTGAGGACTAGCACACAAGGAGACTTCCAAATAGGATTTGTTCAGATTACCTTCTTGTTTGATTATTCCTCCTGAAAGTAAAAAAAAAAAGGTGAATAGCACAAACAAATTTCTTTTAGTAGTCATACATTAAATCTATGCTAGCAGACAACATTCTGCTGTGCTTGTTATTGACAAGGGATAGTTCAGGTGTTAGGTTGAAGAGTGCTGCTACCTTAACAACCCATGCCTCAACATTTCATAGGAAGATGGGAGGATGTTTTTTTGCTACTTAAACATAGTTGGCCATTTTTGTGTGGGGATGACAGTCGAGTCGCGTTGGTCGTGTCATTTTGGATTTGTGTCGACTATTAGTCAGCCATAACCTGACCTATTTAATCAATTGTGTCAGATGATCTGACACTGATCTGACATATTTATTAATCGAAGTTCAGGTTGACATTCATACCCCGTGAACTAGAATTCCACAATTAAGAGTTTAAGACTTCCTTCTCTTCAACCAACCACTGATATGTTTTCCATAAAGTAAGAATCTACAAGATCCAAATGGTCTCAAAACAAAGCGGAGTGTCTGTAATTGTATAGAGTCTCAGACAATAATGAATCAAGAAATTGCAAAAAACTTATACATCAGAACTAATTCTCGAGATTATACCAGGAAACGTGTTTGTCAGGTCAAAATGGAGCTATTCATGTTTGACACTAATCTGACCTGTCTATTATTTGAGGTAGTAGGTCGTATCATTTTTGGATTCATGTCTAGAACTAGTCAACTCTAAGCTACTACTAATTTCAAAATCAGGTTAACATATCGTGTCGAAAATTGGCACCCCTCAATTTGTGGCTGGATCATTAAGACAGCAACTTTGGCAGACTACTACTGTTTCTTCGTCAACTCTCCCCGCTTGAATATCTTAGCATCATATTGTTTATGCCCATCTTTTTTCTTTTTACAGGACCAAGGAAGCATGGAACAGATTAGAAACAGTGAAAAAGATTTTGAATGGAGGTGGAGGTCTTTCAGTCGAGCTTATCAAAGCTGCCACTGAAGCTTTCCCAAGAGCTAAACTTCTTTCAGCTTATGGTGGGTTTCTCCTACTTATAGAGTTAAATCTGTGTTGAACTTGTTAGTCTGTGCAATTTTGTGCCTTTGGAAGCAGAAGAAATATTGCTTCTAAAATAATAGCACTAGACCATAATGCCCACCAGGAAAAAAGAAAACATTATCCTACCACGTGAATACAGAGGTCCTTTTGGAGAAAATGATGAAGGTGAATGCAGGACCTGATGTGTCAACTATTTCTTTCAGATTTATTGTTGGTATTCTACCTCTTAAGTCTTCAAGTCATAAGCTGAGCAATTTGCTCGACCTCAAATTTGTTCTGTTCAGCTCCTACCATGCAGAGTTATTCATTCGCTTCATGCGATCCATTGATTTGATGATAAATTTTGAGCTTTTGAGGTTGGTAAATGGATAAGCTACTCATAAGCAGTAGAGGGTTGAAGTTCAACTTGTTTATTTTGTTCACGAGCCAAACAAGCAGAGCACAAACTTAGGTAGGTACCAGACCAGTGCCTTAATGCCCCTGGATTGAGCAAAACTGATTTTCCCTAGGCATTTTGAGTAGAGAAGAGGCCAGCAGCATACCATGGAAAGTTGACATTTGAAGTATTAAATCTATATGTACTGATCAGAATCGTAGTAAGATCATTTTGATTTTCTGTTCTGTTATTCTCTCTTTCTATTGGGTGATGATCTAATCTCCTCAAATTAAGAGTTCAAAATGCATTATTTCTTCAAATTTAGTATTTTACACATTTAAGGGTATAGTGATATGACCCCTTTAGGCTCACGAGTGAGATTGAGCTTACTTTCAGATACACAGCTCTGCTTGATCTTGAACCAATCCAACTTCAAATAATGTCAGTTCAAGAAACCAGGCACTTGGCTTAGCTTCAGTTAGTATTCATGGATATCGTGTTAAGTTTTTTTCCATGTACAGTGTTAATCTGTTGGTCTTCTTCTGACTCTGCACTCTGATTTTATTTCAATTTCTACAGGTATGACAGAGGCATGTTCTTCTCTAACTTTCAAGACCCTGTATGACCCAACAAGCAATAACTCTGGCCAATCCTTTCAACTTAGTAGTGATAAGAGATCCAGTATAGTTCATCAACCAGGGTGTGTGTGTGTTGGAAAGCCTGCACCACATATTGAATTAAAGGTTGTTGTTGAGGATTCTTCTCACGTTGGGAGGATATTAACAAGGGGCCCCCATGTGATGCTCAGGTACTGGGGTCAAATTTCAACCAGAGCTTCCAATACTAGTGATGCAGGCTGGCTTGATACGGGTGATATAGGGCAGATAGATGATAATGGTAATGTATTGCTCTTTGGACGTACTAATGGTCGAATCAAGAGTGGTGGTGAGAATGTTTACCCTGAAGAGGTGAGCATGCAAAAATAACCTCTATGCTTTATTTTACTGCAACCAATAACCCTCCCAATCACATGTCCTTTGGATGGGCCGATTGAAGGGATGATGGCTAACGGGAACCTGCAATTCTATATTCTATGTCATTTTATTAAAAAAACAAATGAACAAGTTATTGGGCTGAATATTCATTTTGGAGAAAACTTTTAAAATTTGTCTACACTTCATCTTTATTGATTGCATATTGTCTTGCTCCTCGCATACCACCGTATTAAACATTTTCTTTATTATCAGCTTGGGGGTGCCTGCCCCCAAAATCAAGTAGTACAAATGGGGGTTTGCGGGGGAACCCCTTTAATCTCTAGTTTACACTATGATCTGGAAACTCATTTTTAAGCGAATTTTTTGGTGATGTAGGTAGAGGCTGTCCTGTCTCAACATCCAGGTGTTTCTGGCATTGTTGTTGTTGGACTTCCAGACCCTCGTTTGACAGAGATGGTAGTTGCTTGTATTCAATTAAAAGACAATTGGCAGTGGGCTGATTTGAGTTCTGATCACCCAGCTGAACACAAAGACCTAAGCTTGTCAAGTGAGATCCTCCAGAACTTTTGTAGAGAAAAGAATTTGACTGGGTATTTCTCCTCTCTCTCTCTCTCTCTCTCATTTGCTCCTCATGCATATCTACGTTAGCTTCTTTTCATTTTTGCAGGTTCAAAATACCCAAAACTTTTATCTTATGGAGGTACCCATTTCCAATCACAACAACTGGAAAATTGAGAAGAGACCAGATTAGAAGAGAAGTTATGTCTCATGTGCAGTTCTTGCCCAGCAGTCTATAACTACTGCAACTTCTATAATTGTGGCACCATCTTGCAATATTGAGGGAAATGAGTCAGAGACCAAATTAAACAGGAAGATAATGTAAATCTCTTTTCCTGCCTAGCAATCTAAAAATAATATTCTTTTTTTACACCAATTCATGTGGACAGTACTTTCTCTATGCATGCAACTTCATATAAGTTTGAGACCTCTCAGTTACTTTCATGGTAGAGCCCAGTAGCTTATTGGGTGGCAAGGCTCCCTATGAGATATCATCAAAGCAGCACCAGAAAAACAATTGCACCCTACAATGCCATGGATCAATCTATTTGATGCTAATTATTGATTATGTGAATGACTTGGGATTTTTGACCGAACCTTTCTGGTACGGTATTAAAGTTAGAACAGTCGAGTTTTAACTTAATAGGATTGAGTTATGACTTATGATCAATTCAAAAAACTTGGTATTGATCTCGACTTTATATGATTGATTCCGAAATTTTAAAATTTGTTGAGTAGTGATTTGACTTTACTTGCTTCGATTGTAACTTCCTCTAAATTTATTGTCCTCTATTATTATGTTTTCCTTCAACATCTTTAACCATGTTTTGGCCTTATGGAGTTGGACTATGATGATTGTCTTAGTTTGTGGTGAAGGTAGGAGCCCTATGTCAATGGTCCAACTATTGGTAAGAAAAAATAATTTTTGAAGTGTAATATCTCCGCTTTTCATCAATTAAAAATATGTTACATATGGAATTTTTTTATTTTTTATTTATTTAATCAATAGTTGCAACTCACCAAACTAAAATCAACCATAAGGGAACAAATTTTAAAATGGTATGTCTGTGATGTCATAGCCTTATCGTTTGTCAATTGAAGTGTCTCATGATCAATCAATTCTCATGCTCTTTAGAAGTTGGGGTAATTTGATAGTACCCAAAAAAAGAAAATAGTACCACACCGCAAGTTATTATTTTTTTAGATTAAGTTATACGTTTTAAATGTGAAGTTATAATTATTTGGAGTAACTTCATGATCTATCACCAATTGATCATGAATATCTCCTGATGAGTTGTAATTTCACATTTCAAAAGTATAATTTATCCTCAAAAAATAGTAATTTTACTTTTAAAAATAATAACTTTCATTATTTTTTTAGTTATTACTTTTACAACAGAAAGATATAGTTTAACTTGAAAAAATTAGGATTAATTGCACTAGAGGTTCTTGATGTCTGAGGTTTGTCTCATTTTAGTCCCAAATATTTCAATTGTATCATTTTGGTCCCTGAATTATTGAATATATTTCGATGTGGTCCCTCAAGTAGACAACATCCAAATTACTACTGATTTTTTATTATAAACTTTTTACGTGATATCTAAATATGGGTAAAAAATAATTTAGGTAACTCTTAACCAAAATTTGAGTAGCTTTTGACCAAAAATATGTAATATGAGTAACTCTTGACTAAAATTTGGATAACTCATGATCAAAACTGTGTAATTTGAATAACTCTTTGACCAAAATTTGGGTAGAAATTTGGTTAAGAGTTATTCAAATTATTTTTTTGCCCATATTTTAGTTTTACGTGACATAAACACATATTCAATATTTTAGAGACTAAAATGATGTAATTGAAATATTAAGGACCAAAATGAGACAAATTTCATACTTTGGGAACCTCCAGTGCAATTAACCCAAAAATCTATATAATAAAATTTTATCCCCTACACATTTTCTCCCCCAAACCCATCACATCACTCATTTCAATCACATGTTCAATTATTTAATATTTGTAGTTTAACATAATTTTTATTTTAGACATTATTTATACACGATAATATATACATGTCGAAAATTTTTTATTGAATTACGTATTTTGAGAAAATTTTATCAATATTTTAAAGAAAGTAATGAGTAAAAATAAATTTTGAATAAAGTAATCGAAGAAATGAAGAAAATAAATTATTATTTAATATAATGAAATTAATTTTTGAGGATTCAAATTTTATATTCTATCATACCTTCAAGTACGAGTTATAACTAATTATAAATATAGTATCTTACCAAAATAACGTACCGAAATCAATCTTCGTCAAGAAGTTCACATGAGACAAGTTTCACCCTCCCACCATCTAAAAAAGTAAGAGAGGGACGATTTTGTTGGACTTTCTTTTTCCTTCCATCCGCGTCATAAAAGAAAAATAGGATGCCCAGCAACACATACTGGTACAACTTTTTCTAAAGTAGTTATACTAGGTTTCTTTTCATTTCATTTCATTTCATTTCTTTTTTCACAGGTCAAAAAGCTTACATGCTGCTTTTTCTTTTCTTTTTTTTTTTCTTTTAGTTGTCCGCTATTAACTTTGAGTGAGTGTGCGTGACTTGGATCGCACCGTTGAATCAAAAGCGACGAATGATTGAAATAATTTTCTCTAACGAAAAATGCTTTGAAAATGAAGGACGATTTATTTGAGTTTCTTTTCATTTCTTTTTTTTTTTCGCATGTCAAAAAGCTTACATGCTGTTTTTTCTTTTTCTTTTTTGACTTTTTTTTTATGGAGGAGTTAATTTTTTTTTTCCTTTTAGTTGTTCGCTATTAACTTTGGGTGATTGTGCATTACTGGGATCACACCGCTGAATCAAAAGTGATGCATGATTGAAATAATTTTCTCTTGCGAAAAATGCTTTGAAAATCAAGAACGATTTATTTGAGTTTCTTTTCATTTATTTTTTTTTCACATGTCAAAAAGTTGACATGCTGCTTTTTCTCTCTTTTTTTTTTAACTTTTTGTTGATGGAGGAGTTAATTTTTTTCTCTTTTTAGATGTTCCCAATTAACTTTGGGTGATTGTGCGTGATTTGGATCGCACCGCTGAATCAAAAGCGACGCATGATTGAAATAATTTTCTCCAACGAAAAGTGTTTTGAAAATAAAGGACGATTTATTTGAGTTTCTTTTCATTTCTTTTTTTTTTTCACATGTCAAAAAGCTTACATGCTGTTTTTTCTTTTTCTTTTTTGACTTTTTTTTTGATGGAGGAATTAATTTTTTTTTCCTTTTAGTTGTTAGCTATTAACTTTGGGTGATTGTGCATGACTTGGATCGCACCGCTGAATCAAAAGTGACGCATGATTGAAATAATTTTCTCTCACAAAAAATGCTTTGAAAATGAAGGACGATTTATTTGAGTTTCTTTTCATTTCTTTTTTTTTTTTTCACATGTCAAAAAGCTTACGTTGCTTTTTCTTTCTTTCTTTTTTTAACTTTTTTTTGATGGAGGAGTTAATTTTTTTTTTCTTTTTAGATGTTCCCTATTAACTTTAGGTGATTGTGCGTGACTTGGATCGCACCGCTGAATCAAAAGGGACGCATGATTGAAATAATTTTCTCCAACGAAAAATGCTTTGAAAATGAAGGACAATTTATTTGAGTTTCTTTTCATTTCTTTTTTTTTTTTCACGTGTCAAAAAGCTTACATGTTGTTTTTTTTTTAAACCTTTTTTTGATGGAGGAGTTAAATTTTTTTTTCTTTTTAGATGTTCGCTATTAACTTTGGGTGATTGTGCGTGACTTGGATGACACCGCTGAATCAAAAGCGACGCATGATTAAAATAATTTTCTCTCACGAAAAATGTTTTAAAAGTGAAGGACGATTTATTTGAATTTTGTGACTACTGACCAACCACCGCACTAAACATCATAAAAGTCATGTAACAACTGTCATAAATGTTTTTAGTGTTGCTCTCTTTTTTGAAAAGTAAGAAGAAAATGATTATATCTTGCACACAAAATTTCGATTTACAAGGGGATTAAGAGAAGTAAGTTATAGAAACCTTATCCCATTATAGAATGTCCCTTTTCTCGAAAATAAAATCTCATTGGATTACAATTTTGCCACTTCCCAAATACTAGTTATATCAAAAACCTATGTCTTCGACAAGGGCCTCATACCCAAACTCCAAAAATCAGAATCAATCACTCTCTACGGAGGACTTCTTTTTCCTTCTATCCTCGTCATAAAAAGGAACATAGGATGCCCAGCAACACCCACTTTTCCAAAAGGTTCATGCTTTTTCGAACGTAGTTATATTAGGTTTCTTTCATTTCTTTATTTTTTTTAACAAGTCAAAAAGCTTACATTCTTTTTTTTTTTAGTAATGTTTTATATCTCAAATTTGTATCTCAAATATGCATCCCAAATATACATCCCAAATGAACGAGAATCATTTGATGAGTGGGTCCCACTAAATTTTTTAATTGGGCGTCACTAATCCAACCATCTTTATTGATTTGGGATGCACATTTGGAATATATAGAATTGCTCCTTTTTTTTTCCTTTTTTTTTTTTTGATGGAGGAGTTAATTAAGGAAAAAAAGGTAAGGGTGACTAATTAAACATTCTATGACCCACTTTCCTTTAGCTTAAAAGAAAATTTATAGGTAATTTAAATGGTAGTAGATATAAATTGTAAATTCAGACATCTCAAAATTCGAGTCTTGACAATCCCTTCTTGAATCCAAGTTATGAGGAATTTATCTCTCATGAATAATTTAATTCAGACGTGAATTGCCTATCTTTAATCAAATTAAAGAGAAAATTAGTTAAAATGTACATAAATTAATACGAACGCCTCTAAATTAATTAATTATTATCGGCCGAGTTAATAAAAACTTAGACATGGACACGCCTGATCAAGAAGGCGTGACTAGGTTGGTGACATCAATTGCACATTGGAAGAGTGCAAGCCTAAAGTTTACTCATTTTGATTAAAGTAAATATAAAAAATACTCATTGGTAATCATGGTTGACATGATTGCTAATAGAGCTATGAAGAAACAAAGTGTACAAACAGCTAATCTAAACTCAAGTGCACAACCTGACTTTACTCGGTCATAATTTTTTGAGGGGTGTAATTTAATTATATATATTTTAACACGTATTTTTAATTTAATTTTTAGGTCTAGCACGTGAAAATATTTTTTAATAATAAGGGTGACGATGAGATTCGAATATAGGGTTTCCTGTGTTTTTTTTTTATTATATTAAATAATTATCTATTCCAAAAATTTAAATATTTATACTTCTAGTTGAGTCAATTTACACAATTGACTATTGGAGTGTTCCACTCAACCAAGGAGTCTATTACCAATGTACAACACATTTCAAACTTAAATACCAATCTACCGCCGTTTTCAACTTATTTACCAAACTACCGCTGTTTTAAAAGCGGATTTGGCAAATACGACTTCATGGGGAAAGCGGATTTGGCAAATCCGACTTCATGGTAAAAGCGGATTTGGCAAATCCGACTTTATGGTAAAAGTGGATTTGGAAAATCCGACTTCATTGGGAAAGCGGATTTGGTAAATCCGACTTCATAAGGAAAGCGGACATATCAAATCCGCCTTTATATGGAAAGCAGACTTGTCAAATCCAAGGTGCAAGTCAATTGACTTATATATAATTGTGTTGATCGCCAAAAGAGTATTTGACTATTTATTGAATACGTTTGGTCTCTCTCTCTAATTCTATTATTTGTGAATCAATTACTCACCTTTATTAGTTACTATACTAAATATTAATTTTTTATTTCTTTGTTTCTTTAATTACATCATTTAAAATTATTTTTTACATATTATTTTTAAAAAAATAGCATCAAATTTTTTTCAAAATGCATAACTCGATAAATTTTTTTTAACACGTATACACTATTATATATGGACAATGTATGAAATAAAGATTATGTTAACTTATAAATTAATTAAATATTAAATAATTGAACATATAATATAATGGAGTGATGTAATATTTTTTGGAGGAAAATATATAAGAAATAAAAAATCAACTTCCTTCCTATCTTACTGTAGAGATGAATAAATAAATAAAAAGATAAAAAAAAAATATGGACTTCCCTTCTTTAAGAGTAAGGAAATTTTTTTTTTCTAGGGAAATACCATCAAAATTGGGTTCTCTTATTGCTATGAAGTCGGATTTGTCAAATCCGCTTTTCCCATGAAGTCGGATTTGCCAAATCCGCTTTCCAAATGAAGTCGGATTTGCCAAATCCGCTTTTAAAATAGCGGTAGTTTGGTAAATAAGTTGAAAACGGCGGTAAATTGGTATTTAAATTTGAAATTTGCTGTACATTGGTAATAGATTCCTCAACCAAGTATCCGTTGATAAGTTGTTTCAAGTATCATTTTTATTTATTTTTGCTCATTTTCAATATTTTTTGTGTAGAGCTTATTTTGCATATTTGTTTTCTTTTTCCGTATTTGGGTGCTCCTCCTTTCCTCCCTGCTTAATTGCATATAAATATTACATAGATATGTAATGGTGTGACTTATTCTATAATACATAGAGATTAATTTGTAACATAGTAATCAATTATTCTTTTTATTTGTTGGAAATTGTGATCCAACCATAGAAATCGAGTTTGGGTGGCACTATAAAATGATAATGCAGTGTTTTCTATGTATATTTTTAGTGCACTATTATTGTAAATGCCTCGTTTCTTTGCTCGGGATTGAAGTACTCATCAAAATGATCCAACCATACAAATCGAGTTGGGGTGGTAACGAATTTGTGCTTGTATCGTGTTATATAAAATCCAGATCAAGAAATTAAAGACAGACAAAAACAAATATTTTTTTTTTTCATGCAGCAATGATTGGTTTTTGATGCCAAAAATGTGGTTTATCCATTTTTTGCAGACAAATTCAATTTATTTATTATTGATGTTAGTAGACAATGTGCCTTTTTGATTTCATGCCAAGGAGTAATCAACCCTCATCCATTCATCTCGTGTCACAGCCATATGATTCTAAAATGAGTTCAATTAAGGGTCCCAATTAAGTAATGTTGTATCATATTCATGTCATGTTATTCGACTTGTCTCTTTTCGATTTTATTAGCAATTTTAATTTGGCTTTTAAACTTTTAGTTGTCTCAATTAAATCCCTCAACTATCAATTTCGTCATAATTAAGTTCTTCCATTATTTTTTATTGTTAGATCAATTGGAGATTAACTCAATCTGATCCATTTTAACATTGATCTAGCGGTGAAAATGATAATTGAGAGACAAAATTGAGACTATTGAAAGTTCAGAGATCAAATTGAAACCAAAGACAAAGTTTAGGGACCCAACTATGATTTTTACCCAAAACTATTTAATTCTAAATAAATTCATATAATTTTAGATAATAAATAATAAATAAGAAAGACTTTTTTTTTCTATATATTAGTAAACAATTTATTGATATCTAACAATAATTTAATTAATTTATTAGTCAAGTTGCTCAATCGTAATTCTTAGTTCGTACCATATCGAAATCATACCATCTTCGTATTGAATTACAACGTCTTTAGTGGAAATAACGAGTGAATTTCAAATTTCTCCACCCATCCGATTAAAAAAATAAAAATATAAGCACATAAAATTGATTAGATACACCATGCAATAGACTTGAACCATTTTAGCACTAAAAAAAAAAAAAAAAAAAAGAAGGGTAATTTGTATTTTGGCAACTTCAACTATGATCCTTTTTTTATTTTTTCCCTTGAACTATAAATTTTTTCACATTGCCCTCTCAACTAATTTGATTATTTCACATTGCCCATTTGCAAACGTTTGTTGTATTTTTAGATAGAAATTGTTGACGTGTCAGGGAAAAGTATAAAAAATTATATAGTTGGGGGGACAAAATAATTTTTTTTTCATAAAATATGAAACATACATTAATAATTGAAGCAATGTTAAACTAATTATATAATCGAGGGTACAATATGAAGAACATGATAGTTGATGGAGGAAAGTACAAAAATCATTGTTGAGGGGGTCACAGTGTAATTTTTCCAAAAAAAAAAACAAAAAAAAGACTTGAACCATTTGGCTTTTCCACCTACTATACTAGTATTCTTTTGCCAACCAAATCAGCCACGCAAACAAGACCCAAGTCATAAGATCAGCAACTTACCAGATATACCCCTCAAAGACTACACCAATTACATGAAATCTATAATGGCAACTTCCGTAAAATAAGCCATCGTGAAGGTTCGTTTAATATACTTTCACTCCCGCTCATTCCAACCTTGTAAAACAGTGGAAGTCTTGCCCCACCCCACTCCACCCCAACCCAATCTCTCTCCTCAAAAAACCCTAAAAACCCAGCACTCAAGAGGACTAGAGGAGAGAAGCTTTTGCAGGGAAAACCCAGAACTTTAACATTCATCTGGGGATCTTCAAAACCTTTTTTGACCTTCAATTTTGGAAATTATTTGCTTCCGGAGTACCCATTTTTTCACTTGTAAGTTTCCTGTTCTCACTTTAGCTTCCCCTGTATGCTGCTTCTTACCAATTGAAGTGTTAGTTAAACCTTAAAGTGATTAATACAGTATATTTGAGCTTTATTTTCACTTATTTTGTGATTTAAGTCCCGGGTTTTGATTGCTTAAGCTTCATTTGTGGGTTTTGTCTCGTCAATTTGAAGTGTTAATTGGGTCTGCAAATTATAAGAAAGCTGTAGTATTGAGCTCATAGTCAGGTAAACCGCTCTTGAATATTTGGTTTGATTGTTTGGCTATTCTTATCAATTTTTTTTTTCCAGATAATATGGAGAGTCAAGAGGTGGAGAGTGTGGGAGTGTCAAACGGGAGCGATAATTCTCATATTGATGGGTTAAAACAACTGGGTAGTGGTGTGAAGGAGAATGAGAACTTGGGGGATAACATTTTGGAGGATTTGGAGTCATATTTGCAAGAAGAAATTAATAATCGATTAACAATATCAAGGATGGTGGGTGATTCTGTCATTAAGGGAATAGTGAATGCTGTTGAGCAAGAGGCAGCTGAGAAAATCACCGCAAAAGAATTGGAAATGGCTGGTTTGAAGGAGTCCTTGAAATTGTTTGATGTAGGTACCGATAAAACTGAGTTGTTGACATCACCATTGATGCATTATGGGCCAGAGAGTATAAATCATGCGCGATATGTGAGTAGAATGGATGCTTTTGTAGAGCACGACAGGATGAGCAGGTGTTTGGGTAGCTTGAGAAATGTGGCAAAAGATCAGTTTATGAAGCTCAAGAAAGAGATTGATGGCTTGAGAGGGTGTATTCCCATTAGGAGAATTGGTTCTGGTCAGGAGTTGGTGGGATTGAGTGGTATTCTAATAGAGAAAGACTCCGAAAGTTGGGTGGGTGTAGATAGAAGAATTAATGCTTTGAAGACAACTGTGGACACTATTTGTACGCAGGCGGATGATATGCTTCTGTTGTCCAAGGCATCACTTTGCGAGTGGCAGCAGAAGCAGGAGTTTCAAGGATTACTTGAAGCTATGGTGATGCAGAGTGCGATTAGAAGTCTTCAGGAAGAGTTTGAAGAAAAGTTGTGGGATCAAAGTTCTCGATCTTGTGGTGCTCAATGTGTGAATTGGTTTGAAAAGTTCAACGAGATTTCAAGTTTACGTAAAGAGCTAGATGCTATTGTGAAGTTGTTGTCCAATTCTGAAACTGGGCAGCTAATCTCTCATGTGTCTCGTGATGTGGATCATCTTGAACGGAAGACTTTGGGCAATAATGATTCAACTTCCAATTCACTTAGGGAGGAGAATGGGAATTTGGAGGGGTCTAAAATGGATGTGCCTGAGAGTTTTGATGCTGCCCAGTTAAAACACCTTTCAAAGGATGATATTAACACAATGATGACGATGATGAGGAGGAGTCATGACTCTGCTATGCAAGAGCAGACTGAAAAATATTATATTCTCAAAAGGGAATACTTAAAATTGAGAGATGTGGGCTTTTCTTTGCCACTCAAGAAGGATAAGGAATTTGACATATTGAAGAAAAAGATCCCAGAAGTCATTCTGAAATTGGATGACATTCTTGTAGAGAATGAAAAATTACCGGCTTTTGGCGACAATGCTGAGAGTCTTGGCAACTTAAAGGATAGGCTTGATAGCCTTCTCTCAGAAAATCGCCAGCTTAGAGACTCACTTACAGATAAGAAGAATGAAGTGAAATGTCTGTCATCAAAAGTTTCTGATGCTGATGAGAAAATCTTGCAGCATTCGTTGAATGAGGCAAACTTGCTAAAATTGATAAAAAATCTTAACTCGGCTGTGGAAGATTCGCATGTGGAAGCTTCTATTAGGGAAGAGGTATATGGATGTGTTTTCAGAGAGTTGAGTGGCCAGATCAGATGTGACACTCAAGAATCAGAGATGGATTTTAATATGATGCCGGAGAATTATGGAATTATTCGCAGTGAGGCAGCTCACAATGCTAAATCTTCCAGAAAGTGTGCAGTTGAAGATTCAGATATGGAATTATCTATCATGCAGGAGGTCTTGGGAGTTATGTTTGGAGAAGCCATGAAGGATGCTGAGGGCAAACTTGAGGAATTGTACAGGGAATATTTGATTGAATATATAAGTCGAGTTTCCCTTGAAAGAACAGCATTGGAAATTGTAAATGAATTAAGGTTGGAAGTTACAGAAAAGGAAGGATTGAAGCAAGAGTTACTTTTACTGGAAATGTCTATGAAAGAAAAAGAGAAGTGTGTGTCGGAATTATCAGCTACCTTGCTGAAACAAGGGGACCAGTTGGAACTAGCTTCTCAGGAGCTTAATAATTTAAGAGGCTATGCAAGCCAGCAACAAACAATAATATCCGAAAGCAATAAGGAATTAGATTTGCTGAAGAGTCAATTGGAAGAAGCATTGAAGCAAAATGAAGTAGATAAAGTGGAAATAGACAAATTGAATCAAAAGCTTGAACAAGCAATGGTGGAGTTAAAGGAAGCTAATCAACAAAAAAAGGTTGTCCTCGCCCTTACCCAAGAGAAGCAAAGCATTTTATTATTGGTTGAAGCCAAGGAAAAGGAACACAAGAAGCAAATGGAAACAGTAAATGTTCTTGTACATGGGCTGTCAAAAATGATTGCTGATTTTGAATGTCGAGTAGCAGAGGATATCCGAAAAAATAACATCAGGTACAATATAATTTCTATTTTATTTTGTGTACGTTTTTATTGATCTATGGGTATGTACTGCCAAAATATTTGGTTGATCTTGGGACTTGGGAAGGTTGTATGCCTTAAAGTTGTTTGTGGTCAATCTGGTGGCTATTTCTTTTTTTTTTTTCTTTTCGGTGCGCTAGAAGTGTCGAATTTCTGACCTTCATTCTGTTAGATACTCTCTCTCCAACGTAGCGGATTCACTTCCTTTGTAAGTAATTTTACTGGTTTTTTGAGCAATAGTCCACTCCTGTTGCTTTGTCTTTAATCCGGCTTGAGCCCATGTTTTGTTTCCCAGGTAGGCTACCATTAGCACCAGTCTTGTCGTCTATGTGTCTTTCTGGTTACCTATTTGGTACTAGGGGAATTTCTGGGATTGTAATTATTAGCATTGAAGAGAAGCTTAACGTTGTGGTTGGAGCCTGACTGATGTAGGACGGGAAGAAAAAGAAATCAGAAAATAGAGAGAAGAAGAAAAAAGAAGGGTGGAAGGGATTTACCTCATCTTCACAAGGAATCGGTCAAGAAACACACAAATCTCCGCTGAGAGTAACTCTATTCTTATTCATAATCTCTCTCTCATGAAAATAAGGATACATCAATATTTATAGGCCAAGTCTCCTACCAAGTAAAAACTATTATCCTAATAAAATTCTAAAATAATTTCATAACCAAACTCTCAAATTTCTATCTTACTAAAATTCTATAATAATTTTCTAGTCAAACTCTAATTAATACTCCTAATCAAACAACTAAAACAAATAATAAAATCCAACTCTTCAATTAAGCTCATCCAATCCCTTTTCGATTTCTATCATGGGCACAAACTCAACTAGGACATATAACAACTACTGGTGTTCGCATATAATTGCAAAATTTGTCTATATATATAACCACAAAATATAAGAAGTCATTAATTTATAATACTGTTTAATGGGTATTTATCCTATGGAAATATAGGACATGGGCACAGACTCAGCTAACACATATAACAACTAATGGTGTTCACATATAATTGGAAAATTTGTCTATAATAAATAACCACACAATTCCACAATTTAAGAAGTCATTAATTTATGATACCGTCTAATGGGTATTTATCCTAAAGAAGACTGCTGGGGAAGATGAGGATAATTAAAGTAGTTATCTATACTTCCTGTGATTGGCCTATAAAATTTGGTGATGGCTGTCTATTATGATCCAATTGTACTTTAACATGAATAGTTAAGCTAATGGATCATAGTAGCCAATGATTAGCTAACACATATTATTATTGTACTTATTCTTGTCTTCTCAATTTACTTCAACATTAGCAGAAAAGATAGGGATCATGTTCATCACACTCCATTTGTCATGCCTCAGAAGTCATTGGTTTTGTTAATCTATCATTCATCTCATCCTTCAGGACATCATCTCACTCCCAGAAGTGTTGAGTGTGAGTGTCGAACACTTATTTATGCCTTAGTCATAGACATAGTGTAAGGAAGTGACCACACGTTCAAGTTTTGTCATGGACAAGACAAAAAGTGTATACGACACGTGTCCTAGTGTGTTCAAGAAATGTCGGGTCCGGCACGCATATGTTACATTCTTAGAAGTGTTCATGCTTCTTAATACATATGCCAAGCCATATTGCTGACATGAGCAGCTGGGCTAGGTGAATATTCAACTTAAAACAAAAGCAAAGATAATAAAGAATTGCCCACGTTTCTTGTCTTCATGCAAGAATCCTAATCTTATTTCTCAGCCATTGGGTCAGTGATAGAGATCGAAAAGGGATTGAATATTTTATTATTTATTTTAGTATTATTATAGTATTTAGGAAATATTTGTTTGACTAGGAGTATTAATTAGAGTTTGACTAGGAAATTATTATAGAGTTTTAGCAGGATAGGGATTTGAGATAGGAGACTTAGTAGGAAAGGGATTTGAGATAGGAGACTTAGCCTATAAATATTGATGTATCCCTACTATTTTCATTAGAGAGAGAGATTCTGAATAAGAATTGAGGATTCTCTATGAAGATTTGAGGGTTTCTTGACTGATTCCTTGCGAGGATGAGGTAAATCCCTTCCACACTTCTTCTTTCTTCTCCTTTTTTTATTTTCTGATTTCTTCTTCTTCCCTTCCTACATCAGCCCATGTCTTATATTTCCAGAATTTGCTGTGTTCAACGTGTTTGTGTCGGGTTGCATCTGCTTCCCGTATGTGTCTTTGCTTCATAGCATGTAGACAAGTTTTTGGGATACCATAATAAATAAATTGTGCCTACATTCTCAGGTTGCAACATTTAAAATCTCAATTGAGTTCTCTTATCCAGCAAGCTTGTTTACTAAGAAATACAGGATTGATGTATAAACAGAGGCTTGAAAGGAGATGTTCTGACCTGCAAATGGCCGAGGCTGAGGTAATGAGTTGGAACTTTTCATTTTTTGTGAAATGCTTAAGTTAAAACCGACATGCTATATGTCATTTATTTTATTGGGAGTGAAAAACTGATTTACAAATCTATATTCCATTCAAGAACTTCATTAGATATGCTCTTGAAATATTTATGTGTATGTATGTATAAGCTTGAACACTGTTGCATTTTTCAAATTTGAATATCCTGTCTGTTTTGGGACATTCTTGATAATATCATTTAAACAAAAGCTGTCACTAGGCAGTTATCATTCCATATAGACATTTTTGCAAATGTTTAAAATGGTTGGATTACAAGTTTAGTTGTCAAATTATCAAATATAGTTGATTCCTGGAAGAAATTCAGTTCACCTAGGCTAATGACATATTTATAGCCTTGCTACTTTTTCGATAATAAACACAAATTTTATTGATAACAAGAAATCATTACAAGAAAATAAAAACAAATGTGAACAAGCAGTCCAACACACAAAAACAAACACGGACTGTTGTAAGCAAAACATCAGTGAACATTCTACAAGGCATACACAATACCTTCCAACTTAACTTAATACAAAAGAGAGGAACATCTTTAAACTCATTAGACATTGAAGCCCAAAAAGATGCCAAAAAATAAATTCTATCCCATAGACCATCAAATTATAGCCTTACTACTTGAGTTTTTTGCAAAAATGTTTTAGTCATTCAAGCCTACCCAGGCCACTTCCTTTAAAAGATTAGGGGCAATCATGCCTTGATTGCCCCCCCTCCCTCCCTCCCTCTCTCTCTCTCTCTCTCTCTCTCTCTCTCTCTCTCTCTCTCTCTCTCACACACACACACACACACACACACACACACTCACTCATTCACTAACAGGCGTGCATGTCATGTCCTCAATCAGTTTCACACTCATAACTTTCCTAAATGGATTCATCTCTAGTTTCTTTTGTCTTGGACTTGTTCCAAAGCTTATTTATTTCAGCATCTTTATTTTGCTGCAAGTTTTGTGCATTATTCTTTAAACAGGCTGTTAATTTTTTTCCCAAAGAGGAAAACGGAAAAATGACTTAAATAGGTGGCACAGGACTACTTCCCATAAAAAAAAAACAAGAGCCTTTAATTGATAGGCATTTTTGGAGTGGACATATGGTCGAAGCTCTTCGTCATTTCTTTACTTTGCTCTAGTTTTTAGCAAAATATTACTAGTATCTCATTGATAATATCTCCTTAACATATAACAAAATGTCCAATAAGGCACTCAAGCTGCCCTATGTCATTCTTCCATTATTATCAGCTACCTATCAGAATGCAAATAAATATATTTTCCTTTCATTATGGACGAGTATTATGGCACGGACGCATACCTGTAGCTGTTGTATTAGTAAAATTTAATACAAAGAAAATCTTAGAACACTACAGTTTGCTTCCCTGTTTATAATCGATCTTTGTCATGTTTTGTCCAAGTTCTTTGTAGTATGGATATATTTTCTTTCGCAAATTCTGGTTACCATTTGCTTATTGGATTTTGTCCTTGGAATTTAGGTTGATCTTTTGGGGGATGAGGTGGATACGCTTTCAAGCCTCCTTGAAAAGATACACATAGCGCTTGATCATTACTCTCCAATTTTACATCACTATCCGGGAGTAAGATTGTTTTACTTCTGTTATGATTCTCTGCATCTCCTTTCCTCTTTCATAGTTTGGAATGTATTTCAATTTCTTTGCCTCTGATCTTATATGATTGCGGTTGTACTTTTTTGTACAATCATTTATTACTCCCAAAATGTTAGAAACTTGCATGAGGATGAACATCTTCATTCTATTTTCAAGTTCACTTAATGGATCCCCAACATCTAGAATAATGTGAAATCAATATCCGACATTTTAATGTTCACTCTGATTTTGGAACTTGGGAATACTAGAGAAAGTATTACTGATTGGTATTTTAGCTCCACTAAATTGTCCAACAAATATCTCTTTTCTGGAATCTACATTTTCTTATCTTGATCTTTGTTCTACCTTTATCTTTTGTTTGGCTGCTTTCCTACTGTTCCAGATTTGCTATGCCCTGAAAGTCATTTTGGTGATCTTTCATTCAATTGCCAAAAGTTCTCTTACACATCATCCAACAATTGGCACATCGAACTCTTGTGTGACATATGATCTTGTGTTAGAAGCACCAAGTGGACATACTTAAATTCTTTTAGGATGTCAGCTTGGTGGTTGATCAAAATAAATAAACAATAAATTTGGGACCTAAGAACCAAAATCATCAATGGAGGTCCTCTTTTGCAGGCCGATGTATTTCGCCTAAACATGCAAAAGAAACTTGGATTTCTCAACATGTGTTCTTGAAGAGTTCAACCTTGGACTACCAGTAGTCCTATAGATTCTGTATTTTAATTACCATTGAAGTTCCAAAGTTTCCAATATGTACCGTACAAAGGTATCCACCAGGTAATAGTATTTGACATCCAGTTCTTTATGCTCGGATGCTCAATATTGTTCCTACAGGCCTGAGATGCATTAGTAAATCAACTTCTAAAATAATTTTATCTCAAGGGAAAATATGCATCTAGAAGGAGGACAAACTAATGTCGTATAGAAACCTTTGATACAAAATTCTCTATTGCACAATTGCAAACAGTTAGTGTTTATGATTGTGGTATGTCTAGGGTCTGATTCTATCCTTCTATCTGACTGTTGTTGTCCTTGCAAGCCTGGGACTCGCTGTGCAGGAAAGAAGAGAGAATGAAAGCACAATATGTGGTCACATCCACATAATCTCCATATGGTAACATAACAATCCTTGAATTTGAGGCTTAGACCATCAACCTTTAGAATTATTAATGTTTCAGGTGGTTGTGACAAAAGACAAATTCTTGAGTGATGGATGCTTTGTCCTAGGCTTCTAGATGCTTCTTCTCTTACATTTAATTCTTCCATGTGTGTTGCAATCCGATCAATTGTAAGGAAAGCATATCATTTTCCTGTAGGCAATACTATTTCGAATATAAACTTTAGTGGGCATACCCAGTGCATGAGACTTCCGACATTGCTGGTTTTGGGGAGAGTTAGATGTACGCAACCTTACCTGTACTAGCAGAGTGGTTGTTTTCATTACTCGAACCCCGTGACCTTCTGGTCACAATAAAGCAACCTTACCGTTGCGCCAAGACCTGGCTTCCTAAATTATAATGCACAATCCATGGATTAAAGACTTGACCTGAGTCTTATCTAATTTGACACCTTCCACGCAGATATTGTTCTATGTTCTGTGTAAACTATGAGTCGGCCTGTGGTTGACTTGACGACGTCTTGACTGAGTTACCGATTCATCGTTATGCCTGACTTCTTATATCTATTTTTTGGTGGGATCACCTGATGTCGTTTCGCGACGCCGCAAACGATGTGTCTTAGTACCCTCTGAGTGTATGGCAGTATGGCCAAAACAACTGCCTTGGAACATAGTGCAATCTGACCAACTTGACAAACAAACAAAAAGAACAAGTTTCTTCTCACCCCTCATTCTGATTCCTATTTCAATATACAAGATTAGCATGTGAAGTTTGATCATTTTTTAGGATTACTACACATGCGATCCATTTTTGGTTGCTGGAAATTTAGGCTTGTAGTTTACATTTAAGAATCGACTTAAAGTAGTTTTAACAACTATTTAAGTTACTCGAGAGGTAGAGGGAAGCCAAAATTAACTTTAAATAAAAAAGTAAAAAAATGTATGATAACTTATGATTCAACAGAAAGTGTGATTCTTAATAGATTGTAATGGCGAAACATGATTTGTGTTTCCGACTGCAAAAATGTTAGGATCATGGTTCTGAATAATGGTAACGGTAACATTGTAAAGGACATGGGATGTAACGGGCGTTACGTAACAGTAACGAAAACTGGAGTCGTGAATTTTTGTTTTTTATTCACAACTCGCCCTAAAAATTGAATTTAGGTATGTTTTAACTTCAAAATTGTTTAGATATATGATTTTAGTGGTTTATAGTTTATTTTATTGTGTCATTTAAGGTACTTTAGATAATAAACAAGTTTAACTTATATCATAGTTTAAAAAAAATATATGTTAATCCATTGGATCAGCCTAAACCCACCTTCCCAGAGAACTGAAGTCCCGGCCCATACCTTTTTACAATAGAACTATTGAACAATAGAGAAACACGTGTATAGGTTTCTTCTCCAAATGTCCAACTATCACTCAAATTGGGGCAGGTGGCAGGCTCATCCTTTCACACCAAAACCCATAGCTGTAGTGGTGTTTTGCACACAAGTGCAACATATTATTTTATTCGTGCTTCTCTCTCTCTCTCTCGGTGTCTATACCCATTTTTCAACCCCAATAAGCTACCGCCGATGAATTGAACCAGAAGGAAGAAGGAATTGTGGAGAAAACTATCTTCCTTGTCTGTAAATTCCATGAAATAATGGGGTTTTGTGGCCAATGCATGGTGCCTATAGCAAAGAGACTTCGAAATACCGGTCGGAGAGAATTTTGCTACCGAAGAAGAGTGTGTTACCGATATTTATTGGTGAGCTTTCATTGATTTTGTGAGATTTTTTTAACCAAACTAATTGATTTGGTTGAAAATCATGGGTGCTTGCAATTTTGGATTTTTTTTTGTTGTAGAATTGTTTCGAAACACTTGAGACGCTCGAAACACACTCGAGACGTTTCGTTTAGAAATGCTCGAGACATCCGAAACGTTTCCGTTTTCAAAAAGACCAAAACGAATCAGTGATGGAATCGAAATTCTAATATTTCGAGTTGTTTCATAAAGTTTCAAGATGTTTTATAATATTTCAATATATTTGCACAATTGTTTCGTCATGTTTTAGGCTATTTCAAGATATTTTGGTTTATTTCAACCAATATTTGGAAACATAATTCTTAAATTTTTATATTTTTCATTATGTTCTGAAATGGGTTGAAACGTTTCCAAGACACATCGAAACGTTCTATTTCTTAGGTGACCAAAACAGTGCACCGAAATGAAATTTTGATCCTTGGACACGGGTCGACTCGTTACAATCCGATAACGGTCGTTATGGATTCGTTACGACCCGGTAACGGCCGTTATTTACGTGAATTTTATTCTGTCTGTTATATCGGCCCGTAACGGGAACGCAGCCTTCCGATTTCGTTACGTAACGGGCGTTCTGTTACGTAACGGGCGTTCCGTTACATAACGGGCGTTTTTCAAAACTATGGTTGAGATGAGTATTCGTTGAGTTGAATTGAGTGTAAACTTCTTTGTTAGAATGTTTTTTCACTTGGGTGTGTTGGTACTTTCATTGACCCATAACGAGAACGTAGCCTTTCGATTCCATTACGTAATGGGCGTTTCGATTCCGTTACACAACGGCTGTTTTTGAAAACTATGGTTGGGATGAGTATTCGTTGAGTTGAATTGAGTGTAAACTTCTTTGCTATGATGGTTTTTCATCGCGGGGGGGGGGTTTGGTACTTTCATTGGCCCGTAGCGGGAACGCAACCTTCCGATTCCATTACGTAACAGACATTTTTTAAAACTATGGTTGGGATGAGTATTCGTTGAGTTGAATTGAGTGTAAACTTATTTGCTAGGATGGTTATTCATCTGGGTAGGTACTTTCTTGCCTTTATGGGAAGATTTTGCTAAGATCAGCAGCATCAGAATTGTGTGAGACAAGGTTCAAAGTATCGGCCGAGTCGGATACAACTCGGCCGAGTCGTATCTGTCTCGGCAGGCATCGATCCGATAACGATACACGATACAAGACTATCACGAGTCTACCATGAATCGGTTCCAACTCGGATTCAACTCGGACAAATTTGGATTCAACTCAGTCTAACTCGGCCGATTCACAGAATCGTCCACCAACTTTCAAGCAACAAAGAAATGCCAAAACAAAAGGCAAAAAAGATGAGAAATTGAACCCTAAATCAGATCACTTTTTACCATAGAAGTTAGAACAAAATTGAATACAAATCTGAAAAATTGTGGTAAATCTCCCTAATGAAAGACCCTTTCCTACTATTTGTTCTTACTTTCATTCTTCTTCGCAGTAGCATAGGATCCAGCATCATCGCAGATCAACATCGCAGAGCAATTGTAGAAACCCTAGGGTATCATCGACCCAGCATCATCGATCATACTACTCGAGTATCATTGACCCAACATCATCCTCACACCGAGCCTTCAGCGACCAGCGTCAACTCCCAGTCCCAGACTCATCGTCTTTGCTCTTTCTCTCTCGCGTTCTGTTCGTCGAAGTCTGAGAGTTGGAGAGAGAGAGTTTTTTTTTTTGGGGTCAAAATACGTTAGGTTTGGCCTTAAGAGACCAAAAAATTTATTCTACCCCCCTTTTGTTTTTGTTTTTGTTTTTGTTTTTTCGGTTTTGGTCCAATTTTTTTAATTATATAATTTTTAGTATTTATCATATAATTTAATTAGAACTTAACTTCTTAAGTTTGCTTTTGTATATGTATTGATGATTTAATAATTAAATTTACACAATGGAGAAAATACATATTAAATAATTAAATGAAGAATTTCTTTATAAATAGATTTTCATTTTTAAAGCTATTAAGTTAACCATATATTTACACTTATATTTTTTTTTATAATTTTTAAAAATTACAAATTAAATTATACCAACCTTGAATGTAGATGATAATAAATATTTTCCGGTAGCATCCTTATTATTCTTTTTTGCAATGATTAATTTGTTAAATAATGTCTTTTAGAGATATGATGCATGGATGATGATGTTTACATTTATTACAATTTTTTCTAATTTTTTTAAGCCTTCTATATAGTGTTTTGTTCGTATCTGCCGATACTGCGCCACGACGACACGACCGATGTGTCTCAGTGGCCCCCAAGTCAAGGGTTGATACCGCGACCTTGAACCATGGTGTGAGATACTTTTTTTTTCTTTTCTAACTCTCGGTATTAGGCATCTTTGTTCAGTGTGCTTTGCATTTTGCATTGTCCTGTGTACTTGCTTTATCATAAGTGAAAATTAGCTGAAAGATTTGATAAATTATGATTAAACGAAAAGTATGACCCTTAATAGAGCACAATGGCGAAACGAAAAGTTGAGTTGAATTTACATTTCTTTCCTAAGATGGAAAATGTCACCTGGGTTGGCACTTTTCTGCCCTTTTGATAAGATTTTGCTAAGATTAGGAACATCAGAATTCTCTGAGATACTTTTTTTCTTGGTGTTAGGCATCTTTGTTCAGTATGCTTTGCATTCTGCATTGTCCTGTGCACCTGCTTTATCTTAAATTTGCCACAATGCTTTCTTTTTGCTGATTTTTTTTTTTTTTTAATTTGTGCAGTACTTACACTTTGAATGTCCCCTGGAACCTAACCCATAAAGGAATCCATTTTGCCTTTAGAACAGAAAATTTCATGTCAGTCTTTATGTTGCATCTGTTCAGTTGTTCATGTATTTTACTCGAAAGAGCTCATGATATAGTGCAACCTAATAGTTTATGGCCCATTGTGAATTTGTGATTGTAGTTCCAACACTGTGGAGGCCTTTTAAAATGTCAAACCTTGAATCAGCTGAGTGCAAGAGAAGTGGCTTACTTAGTACATCATTGTGCAGTTTTATACATCATCATATATCTGCATTTTGCATGCAAGAGGTCTAAATTCTTTCTATTTACCAATAATTTCTTTTCATCGCTTGCAGATTGTTGAAACCCTTAAGCTGGTTAGAAGGGAATTAAGTGGAGAATCTATCAAGGCAGTTTGATTTTCTCTTTGACTAGGTAATGGTTCTCATATCATGAATGTTTGAAGGGTGAAATATCCCCCGGCCCCCAAAAAAATAACAAAAACCATGCATCAAAGTCGCCAACATATTAAGTGCCAACTTGTTTGACTCCGGCAAGCATAAAATTGAAACCCTCAGTCCTATCCAGAACATGGAATGGTGAAATTGAAGATGTGCAGAGAACACTTGGCAGCACTATCTTCTCTAAACCAATGAAAGAAATACCATCATGAGGGTAAGGCTTGCTTATAATCTAATGTGATGGTTTCATCTATCTATTTTTATACCAAGGAGAGACGCTCTAAATTGGCTGTTAGCTGTGGTCTTTTGGTGTTTTTGTTGCATTGCAGTAATTTGTTGAACCCTTCCAGTTTTTTTGAAGTTACATTAACCAGGCAAAGGTTTGACATTTTTGAATTTGGATCTTACTGCTACAAAAACAGCGTTTTATGGTGTACATCCAAAACCTCCAATACTTGAGCTGCTTTTTGATAGAGCATGTGGACTAAAGAACCCATTGTTCAGAATGCCTTGGCTTTTGCAAGGTTTGCGGGGCTCATTGCCAATCGCAATTAATAGATGCTGCTAAAACCTACGCAAATGAGGCATTAACTTGCAATAGATTGTCGTGTTCTCGTTGGTTTCTCTTTTAGTTTGACCAAAGTTGAAAGCTTGTACAAATTAGGAGACATTGTGCCTGTTTTTCATGTGTTATAGCAAAATGCTTACTGAACCAGCCAAAAGAATCAGTCGAGGAAACATTAGAGGCCGTGATCTGGTTCTTCTATAACATTCAATTAGCCAAATCATAAATCATAATACAACACCTAGCCTGGGGTTTGATCATGCAGCATTCCCTTACATGGTTGCAGCAAAGTTACCTTTGGCTTTGACACCTACTGTCATAAGCTACCCTCTTTATTAATTTATTGCACGTAGATCATATTTAAGAAAATAGGTTGATTAAAAACCTGATTGTGTCTTTCATTGATGTGGTGTCTCTTTGCATTGTACAGATATGTTGTCCTTTGCAGCACGGTGTTCTCTTACCCTGGAAGGAAATTCTCACCATTTTATCAATATTTGTTGTAAAAACAAGAAGAAAAGAGAACAACAAATTCTTGCAGTGGCTGGACCGGACTAGAGGTATTCAATTTCTACTGTCGTCAGTGGGAAGGGAAGAACTTTTGAGTGGGGAGAGGGGAAGGCCATGCAGCTGTAACAAACATAGTAGGTGATGCAGGAGGGCTCTTTGTTTATGTACACATTTTAATTTTGTCTCCAGTAAACAGAAATTAGAGGTTTCTTGGTTATTGATAGTTCTCTCACAATTTTGTTTGTAATATTGTATATGACTACATTGTAAATTTCCTACTTCCTGTGCAGTAAAATGAAAAAAATAGGCTCCTGCACGGCCTTTGTGCAGATTTATATTTTCCTTTAATTGCTTTTTTTGTGTGTCTGTACAAGCATTGTTGTCTTTGTATTGTCTGGAAATGGGACTGTTCAAAACAATTGGAATGCAAGTGCCTACTACCAGATTCAGATCCATTAGACTACTTTTTTTATTCAATTTTGTTTAGGTAGATTATCCACCATGAATGAGTGCGGAATTCCTTTACGTACATTGAGTCCTATTTGAATTCACGATAAGTGATTCATTAAAAAAGGAATCTAAGAGTAAAGCATCAGAAGGGGATCTCATTCTTTTTAACCAATCGCATATTTTGCATGTTTTAACAACATACAACATGAGATTTTGGATTTTAAATTTCTGTCGACAAATATAAAATTCCAGAAAAAAATAAAATTCCAGTCAGATTCAAATAAGTACCCTTTTTAGACGATACTGGAGAATTTAGTGGCATATTTTTATTTATTTTTTGGTCAGAAACTATTACAGGGAAAAAGGACGACGAAGTTTGAACCTGTGATCTTAAGGTCCAACAGTGAAGACGATGACCATTAGACCAATTGCTAACCTCACACATTTTTATTTCTCCTACTTACAATACAAATCTTGGACTTTCTCTATAGAAATGTTATATTGAGAATTCGTGTTACACAGCTTGTGAATCTGATAGGCTAACTACCAACAAACTGAGCTGGAGGGTCCACTTAATTCAATTTGGAGGATAATTAAAGTTAACTAAACTAGTGTTTTTAGACTAACTATTTTTTTTCATGAAATTAATATAGGTGGTTGTCCCATCATATTCCAGTCATTCAATTTGCATAGTTCCCATGTCTACTCGGGTTAGTGACTTTGTTTTTGGAAGGACTGTAAAGCGATTTGACGTATTTTTTTTTTTAATTTAACGGTTAGGAGTGTTTGGACTAACTTATACATACTCGATTAATTTCCTTTTTAATTCGGTCAAATAAAATATTCATTTGTTCAAATGATAAGCCACGAATTTGAGTTTAAGAATTAATTTTTTAAAATGGGGTAAACATTATTTATGAAATATTCTTTTTTTAGACTATGTTATAGTTGAAACTTGAAAGGGTTAGGCACAATGTATGAAGCTTTAATTGATTTGACTAAACTACTACTTTCTTAAGCCAACTATATTTCTTATATTAATGTAGGTGGTTGGTCTATCGTATTCCAATCATGCATTTGCATGAATGGAATCTCATTAGTCAACCAAGCTATTTGGGTTAGTCTTTGCAGCTAAGGCTATGATATCGACTATTAATTTCTAAAAACTATATTAAAAATGAGTCTAAATAGTTATTTATGGTCAATGGTTATAAAAAATAATAAAATAAAATAATAAAGTTTTACCACATTTCTTGCTTGTAGGTATATCGGACATGAATTGGCACTCCTATCACTAAGTGACACGTCGTAAAAAAAATCCCCATCGAGAGTATTCCTTCCCCTAAGGAGAGCTGGCCGAGCTCCTCCAAGTTCCCTTGGTGCTTGCAGAACCCCAGGAGGACGTTTGGCCTTGGGAATGAGCAATAATAATGATCAGATATGTGGGTTTATTGACATGACAAGTAGAAAAAAATGATTAGTTGTATCGTCATATTTTCATTGGGACCCTCACCAGATTTTAAAAAAATTGATTAAAGTCATGATTCTTATTAACGTGAATTAATCGAAAGAGATATTATTTAATAGTCGGTGCACATCTTTTAAATGCTCAACGAGACTCATTAAATGACTCATTGAATACCCAACCTCTCGAGTGGTGTAATCATTGTGGCGACCCAAGTGACCGCTGTCCTCACCAAGTGCTAGTAAATACACGACTCAAGGGAGACAGTAGTCTCTGATAGGTTATTCTTGTGGGTGTTCGACTTGCCAATTTCATGTGACTCATGAGGTTCTACGTCATCGTCTCAAGGCATAAAACAACCCAAATTGTTGAATCTTAGGTACGTAAACACAACTCAGTCTACATAGTGCCCACTATCTTCTTAGCCTGAACATCGACTGACTTAGATAGCAGAGGGAATACGTTGGATTTCTTCTAACTTTGTTCCTTGTTTCAAGAATCTCATCACAATTTAGTCAGGTGTCGCTATCTCAGCTATTGGGCAAGATTCAACCTGTGCAACCACATTTCAAGCATCACTTTACTATTGCAAAAAACAATAATACAATAAAAAATATTTTTCAGTACTTAATTAAATATGCTACCCCAACTTTATTTCACAGTTCTAAATTAAATCATTCTCTTTCCAATCTCACAACTAACAGTTAGATCTTGGAAAGGTTCATGATATAAAGTCAAATCTGAAGTTCAAAACATTTCCATAAATAGGCTATTTTTATCATTTCTTGCATTTTTGTTTTCTATGGGATAGTCGGATCATTTTCAACATTTGGGTAATTCTCTCGATACATGCATGTAATGTAGTCACTCTATCCTACATATATTGAATAATTACCCAACGGCTCGAAAAAACTATTCAAATTTGGTAATTTCAATTTTGTAGAGTAAACAACATGACCAACTTATCTAACTTTTTCAGATTTTCGGAAAAAAGGTGTCGCCAAATAGAGAGATTGTGATTTACACCAATGGTGCAATTTATACTTTAATTAACTTGTGTGCTAAGTCTACATAACCATCTGTCAAAAACAACCATGTTTGGTGGCCAATCTAATCCAAATCATGTTGTTCAATGGACCATACTATATAATTAGAGTATGATTGCCCAACGCTATCTCTTGGTTTTATCTTGCACTTGTGAAACTCCACAAGGGCTGCTTTAGATCTAACAACATGCTAACAATAATCGAAACAAAAGATTGAAAAATGTTTATGACAATACCCATGAAGCAATGTAGGATTTCCATTTTGAATAGATTTTTGACAGTGTCAGGTCAATACCTCACATGCTATTCAAACTCCAAACACAATTTGGACGGATTGGATGGATTGAGAGATTCGAACTCAAGTCTTTTAAATTAAAAATTCAATTCAACATTTAAAATTGAATTTATTTTACGATTTTTCAATTAAGTGCATTGGATAACTAAAATTAACATTACTTAAAAATTTTAGCACCTCATGTCTAGCGTTCAACTTATCCATAATACATAACCCGAACAATTACTATAATAAATATATGACAATGGCCGAAGAAAAGAAATTTGAATTTCTGAATTCCAATTTTACAGAATAGCCTCATGTCTAGCGTTCAACTTATCTACTTTTTCGGGTTTCCCATAAAAAGATATTACCAAATAGAGAGATGGTGATTTAACCAATGGTGCAATTTATCATTCAATTAATTAGTCTACACCTTGTTATATTTATATATTAACACTAATGAACTAAATCATTTCAGACGGAGAAGGTAAGTCTACATAACCGTCTCTCAAGAACAGATATAGTTGTTGGCCAATCTAATTCAAATTATGTCATAATTATAGGTTTCCATACCAACTCTGTCTCTTGGTTTCCTTTTGAACTTGAGACACTCCACAAGGGTTGATATGGATCATAACGACATGCAAACAATGATCAAAACAAAGAGTATAAAAAATGTTGGCACAACCCATGAAGTGCTCTAAGATGTCCCTTTTGAGTAAGTTGGCACGTCATGTGAAGGTCACATGCTATTTGGATTCCAAGTACGATTCCAATAGACTGAATAAATTGAGAGGTCCATTTAGATTCAACACAAAATACAAAACCTTAGTTATAATTTAACCGAACACAAATTCAATCTGAACACATAAACGAGAATACTATCCATGCTTGAAATTTTAAATCGGGTTAAACTCAAACACCTTAACTTTATGTTGAACTTTGAGCTCAATTTGGGTTTAATTCTCGGGCTACACAGTTAGAGGTGAAACTAAAGTCCAATTCGGGTTGAATTAGAATTGAGCTCTTTCCTACTAATTTAAGTTGGGTTTGAGTTGGGTCGTAAAAATTCAAATCTCAACCTAATTATTTGTCGAACTGAAACAACATTGGAATTTTTATGTCCAAATACAGTATATGAGTATTGAGAATTCTTTGTCCAAAATATTGAGTTTGAGTCGGTCGGGTTGATTCACCTAAGTTACACTCCTAATTCAAGGTGCAATTAGTTTTAGTAAAGTTAGTTTATAAATTTAATCCAAATAATCTTATTGGATATTTCAAGAACCCATGGCTGTTGGCCAACCAAATCCAAATTATGTTGTTCAATTAAGTCACCATCCATACTTAGAGTATGCAACCCAACTTTATCTCTTGGATTTCTCTTGATCTTTAGACACTCCATAAGGGCTGTTCTAATTATGGATGGTGACCCAACATGCAAACAATAATCTAAACAAATACTATAATAATGTTGACAAAACCCATGAATCTCTCTGGGTTGTCCCTTGTCACTGATTTTGATGGTATTATGTATGTCAGTGGTCACATGCTATACTGACTGATTTTTTTTTTCTTTTTATTTTTTTGTATTGTGGGATGATTTTTATTTGCCCATTACGCTTAACGACGAGTAATGAACAAAAAAAAAAATCTTACAATGTGGGTGTGTACTAGCAGCGAATGTAAAAATGGTACATGATTTAGGACATGTTTGGTTGATGGGTTTAGATGAGATTTATAGAGTGGGTTTTATCAAAATAGTCCAATATTTTACGTTAATTTTTGTTTGGTTGGAGATTTCAGACTCGGAATTTGAATCCCGATTCGCAATAGGTCTACGAGTAAAACCCATGTATAAGAGTTTCAACAAACCCATGAGGTGGGTGGGTTTAGGCAATTTTATAGTATATATCTAGCAATATTTATGATTAATTTGTGAGTCTTATGTATATTTGTGTCATTTACTAAATATAGAATTGAATATGATATATTATTTAATCCTGTGCATAGAGACGTTGAATTTGAAAGAGTTTCATAAATTTAATTTAATTCATATTTTAAAAATCATCCAAACAGTACCTTAATGTAATGATTAGGATTGATAGTTAATTATGAGGGCAACAGCAGGTCATGTCATTTTCTATCAAATTGGTATCATGTCCAAATTTATTGAATTGATGCCTGACTTATTTGTAATTTTTTACAATCAGATTGATGTCGTGTCAAGCTTATTTTGTATTTAATTATATTTAAATTGTAAACAAATTAAACTTGTGTCAATTCATTTGTTAAGCAAGACAATTTGATTATCATGAATTCAATAAGACCAAATTAATATTAGACAATTTTATATTGATTTCTTATCAAGTTACAATAAAGATTTTTTATTTTTTTGGTTCAACAGTTAGGGGTATTCGGGTTAACTTATACATATCTCAATTAATTCTCTTCCCGGTCTGGTTAGAGACAAACCATCAATGTCGGGACTAAGGTATTCATGAGAGATAATTTCCTTATAGTTTAACTATAATGGGTTGTCAAGATTTAAACTCAGGACATTTGAATTTATAACTCGTTTGTGGTACTAGTTGAGCTGTCCTTAATGGTCTGTTTAGTAGGATAGATGAAAAAATAGAAAGATGAAAAATGAGAGTTTCTATCCTACAAGGGAGAAATCATTTCTTCCCTCTTTGTGTTTAGTAAGAGGGATGAAAAATATAAATGATTGATTTTTTTTTTTTTGTATTTGGTGAGATAGAAAAAATATTATTTTACTTTTATTTATTTTTAAATACATATTTTACCATTATATTTATATATAAAATTAATATATACATAATATGTAATTAATATATATAATAATAATATATAAACAAATAGCATACATATTAACTTTTTTTTTCTAATTTTTAAGGGATTAATTTTGATGAATTGGAAAAAAAGTTCATCCATCCATTTTTTCATCCTTATTATTTTTCATCATTTTATTTTTCTATTGTACCAAACAAAACATTAGAATTGTTACCGTCTAGAATTGTCAATTCTAATAATGATGCATACATTTCTTTGTAATGACTTATCATTGGTTCCTATTCATAAATCTATATAATAAAGTAGTTTACAATTCAAATCTCAAAAGATAAACAAAATGACTTTAGCTATTCGCGGTTGAGATCGTTTTAAATTTTACTTTAAAGTTAATCTAATGGTTAATATTAACACCTTAAATTTAATAGGAAAAATAGGGCCCTAAGGGTGTGTTTGGATTGATTTTTTAAAAATACTTCTATAAATTATTTATCATAAGTACTTTAAAAAAATAATAGTATTTGAAACCGCCCTACCACTACCTCTACCACCCCTACCACTACCTTTACCACCCCTACCCCCACCACCACCACCGTCGCCGCCGCCGCCACCGTCGTTGTTGCCGCCACCACCACCGTCGTTGTCGCCGCCACCACCACTATTGCCGCCCACCACCTCTTATCCCCACTACAAACCGATACTTAAATTATTTTATCTCTTCTCTATGTTTGTGATTTGATTTTGGATATGAATACAAATATGTTTATTGTTTACCATTTTTTATTATATTGTGCCTTCAGGCACAGGCAATAACTAGTTTATAATATAAAACAAGACAAATTTCAATAAGTTCATTCGATGGTTTCAAATAGATTCATGTAACGCCTATTAATAACCCTCTCAAAATCATTCATATTGAATTACCTTCTCCAAATCCATCACTTTTTACTGATGTTATACCGTACTTTTAAGCATGAGTTACCTATAGTGCTCTTATAAAAATAAAAAAACAACATAAAAGTGAGCTAATAAACCACTTAAAGTCTACGTGAAATAAAGCTACACAATTGAAAATTCCATAGCGAATTTCCTATAAATAGAATGACGTGGTACTGCAACCTTGTGCATAACGCATTAGAGACAACGAAGTATAAGCTCTATCAGCCTTAAGGATTTCATATTGGACTACTTCGATTGTGGGAGTTTCTGTAATTAATATCTCAAAATTATAAGTTTTGAGTCTTATAAGACGCACTTTAATTGAACTAACTTGTATAATTTGGTGGCGATCATACGTTACTTTGAGTTTACATTGTAACAATCAATTTAAAAGACACATAATTATGAAACACTTATCGGTTATATAAACAAACAAACAAACAAAAAGTGGTAGTAAATTTCTTTTGGCCACAAATGGAAAGGAAATTGAATTGTAGCTAAAAGTAGTGATAAGAGTTTGGCAGTCCGTGAAGCCTTTAATGTGGCTAGGACCAGATAGATGCCATTGGCTAGTCTAAAACTTCAAAACCCACACCAGCTCTAGCTTGATTGGCCTTTTATTAGAAATTCCGAGGCTTTTTTTTTTAACTTGTTCGGACCAACTTACTCACATATTTTTTTTAGTTTAACGGTTAGAAAAATTTGGGTCAACTTACGCATACAGGGGTGGCTTAAGGCAATTGGAGACCTAAAACAAAAATATTAAATGAGGTCTTTTTTTTATTTTTAATATTAATTTTTTTAAAAAATTAATTTATTTTCAATTTATTATATGAGAGGGAGACCTAAGAATAACGTGCTAGTGTTACTGAAAAAAATATTTTACCTTTTGTTTTTGTTTTTTTTATCAAAAAGAGAGTTTAATTTTAAATTTTTTTAATGTTTTGTACTAATTTTTACACAAAAAGAGAGAAGGGGTAAATATGAGTTGACTTTTGAGTATTTTTTATTTTTTTAACTTATGATTTTTAGATTTCTAATGTTATGAATTGAATCATGGATCCAAATTAGTACAATAAAAATGTTGATTGTACTTAATATTTTGGGGCCTTTTTTTAGAGTTTAAAATTTAAAATATTTAACTTTTTTATGGGTTAGTAATGTACCTAAAAAATTTGGGGCTTTCTAAAAATTTGGGGCCAAAAGCCCATACTTTATTTTTTAATGATGTTGAGCCGGGCCTGTACGCATATTTCGACTAATCTTCTCATTGACTCAGTCAAAAATAAGTTATCCACATCGAGACTAAAATATTCATGATAGATAAATTTCTCATTACTTTACCCAAAAAATTTGTCAAAATTTAAATTCAAAATATTTAACTTTACAAGTGGTCCTGATTATCACTGTATCAGGTTCGCCATGTCAGTTGTCTTGTTCTTGGCATAAGAGTTACAGGGAGATCAGCTGACTTCCCCACTGACCCAGTCAATTGGAAACTAAGTCCTAAACTTCAAGAGTTACAAGCTGCACAAAGACAAATCCCAACTTAGACGTTTGGTTTGAGAAGGGTCAGCGTTCACCGTTGTCCTATGTTTGTTGTCACTTTCGCAAAGGGCCAACTCGCTAATGTAGTGTTTTAGGGTTATGACGAGCTAACCTCTGAATGACTAATAAGTTAAGAAGAACGCTCACTATTACAATAAGAATATGAGACGAACTTATATATAACACGAATGCAAAATAAGAACTAGTAATAATTTAGTGTTTAAAGACACTCTGTAATACTAAAAATTGAGTATTAATCGTACAAAATTTATATTTTAAATAGTAATTTATTAATTATATAATTTAAAATTAGAGTGGACAAAGAGAAAATAAAAAAGATGTAAGGAATAGAGAAAAGAAAGGTAGGTATGGGTTACTAGAGTTGTCGATATTACAGAAAGCATTGATTGGATTGTCTAATATTGGGGACTATGTATAGAAGATAATTGGCTCATTTGGAGCTAGTTTTTATAGTTGAAAAGCTGCAATTTGAAAAGTTTCGTAAAAAAGTTAAGAGTTAAAAAACTCTCCCAAAACCATTTGAGGTGTTCTTTTTGAAAAAGCTGAAAAAGTCTGTTTAGATAGAGTGACTTTTTGGTTTTTTTGGGCTTTTTTTGTTGTCAAAATAAAAAAAATAATTAAATGGATTTATAAATTATGCATAATAGTTGCTAAAATATGAATTTCAATTTTTTCTACGTCACTAATAACATTATATGATATCGGCAACAAAACTCTAAAAAATCGGAAGAAAAAAATCATAAAATCAACTTCTTGAATCAGCCTAAATAAGTTTTTTTTTGGGTCTAAGAAATTGTTGCATAAGCTATTAAAAAAACTAAGTTCGAAACAAACCTAACTTATTTTACTCCAAAACCCTTAAAAATTATTTATTTAAGTTAGCTCTAAGCCAAATATTTTTTGGCAGGAAAATTCTTTTTAGAACGAATTTTATACTGTTAGATAAAATTAGATTAATTTTAATTATTGTTAGATTTTTACAAATATATATGACGATGATGGATTTAAGTTTGAGCCTTCTCTAGAGCCCAAAACCCTTTAGGCTCATTTAAGACGACCCCAAGCGCCTCATCTAAGCAGTGCTCATTGAGCGCGAGTTGGACTGCAGCCCAGCCTCATAGAAGTCCGTAATAAACAAGCTCGGAATAGGTGATAGCTTGATATCGTCAAGTTCAGCACATGTATCAGCTCCAAAATTGGGAGGCACTAAGCTATTCGCCAAAAGCTGTACCACGACATGTGGACAGAGGACAATGCTTGACAATCTTAACAAACGAATATCCACCGATAGTGGAGATGACTCACGTATTCCATTCAAGGCGTACTGGGTGCAGAAAATGGTTAGAGATGGCAGATTCAGCAATAAGACAAACGAAGAGGGGACCACAAAATCAGCCATAAAAGGAACCACCATTAAACCCTAACGATGTGATGTATAAATAGCTAACGACACCATAGAGAAGAGGGACTCAACCATAACCTAGATAATTCTATAAAAGGCTCCTAGCTAATTTACCTTGTAACAACAATCTTCTTTCCCAAGTAATATAATTCTCAATAAGTAAGAATCTCTATTACAATGGACGTAACCTTAATCATTCGGTTAGGGTGAACCATTCACATTACTGTCTTTATCTTGCATTTAACGCTTAACACATTCACATTACTTTATTCTTCGGTTAGAGTGAACCATTCACATTGCTGTCTTAACACATTTTCCATCACACACACATTCACCTACTCTAGGGGGCATATCCCAAACTATTCTATAGTTAGGTTATCGACCATCAATATACTTCAAATTACTAGGTATAATATCAGTTAGCAATTGACAAGATTTGCAATATTAGCTATTTTAAATTTTCAATTAATCGAAGAGGGGTAGCTCTTGGTACGGAAGAGGAAAAGGAAGAGGACAAATGTATTACTTTTTTTCAAATTACAGACCAGCTGGGATTGTTTTGAAATACTATTAAAATAATTTGGAGTGTTGATCAACTTCCAGACAAGGGCATATGACCCACACATGCACCTCACAATCATGGAGGTCCATCCATTGCTATCATCACTTGCCAGTTGCCACCCTCAAAAACATATAATGCCGCAGATAAAAACAAAAAAAGGAGATAAATTATATAAACATAATCTATATTTATATTATAAAAATTCTATGCCATTTGAAAATTATATATAAAAAAAAATCTTTAGACTCGGCTCACAACGAGCTACTAACTACATGTATTAATAAACTTGAATTTTATGCGACGGTGTAATTCGAACTCGAAACTTATAAGTTTATGAGTCGACTCTTGTTTGATCACTTAATCATTGATGTTGTTATAGTTTTACCAAAATCAAAGGGTCATTGTGAAATTTACATATTTAGATGGTACGGTAAAGACTAAGAATCCTGTATTTTTGCTAAAAAAATGGTTGTTACAGCAGTTACTTCCAACAAGTATTATGCAATAAAGTAACGTTGTGTAAGATTCGTGACTCTTTTCTTAAAGAAACAAACAATAGAGGATGACATGTTTATTTCCCGTCTGTTTCAAACATCATACATGTTACAACCAACCCATGTTCTGATTTCTCTCTCATATTTGGAGAACACCCATTTCCAGAACCAACACATTTCGGTGATCTCTTCAAAGATTTTTCAAATTTCAATCTCACAGGAGAGGGAAATATTGAATCTCTCGATCCCAAATCCTATTCCATTTGCCATTTTTGTTTCCATTTTCCCCCGTTTTCTTGTGATTCTTGCTGGTTTGGGTCAAGTAAAAAAGATTGGTGGGTTTTTATTTTCACTCCATCTTCATGGTTCTTGTAGTGTGATTCAAGAAATTCCAAAAGCCCATCTGGGCTTGGTGAGGTAAGTCGATGTTTATGCTAGAACTATTGAGGAACTTAGAAATCTGATATTAAATATGCTCATTCTGAATCTATACATGCCAAACATATATATTTTTGTTGATTTGCTCGGATAGAAAGTCATTAATGTGATTGGAGATTAGGATTCTCAAGATCTCTTTTGTGAATTGTTCTAGAATTGTTGTTGTTGTTGGTGGTTGTTCAAGCTGGAATTGTCTTTCTTTTCTTGAAGAAGAAAAAGAACAGAAGGCCTGGGTTCTTAAGAGGGTTGAATGATGAAGGTCCAGGGCATGTGGGGTTTATGTCTAGTTCTTCTGGTGATAATGTTCGTGTATGCTGTAATTGGAGAAGCTCAAACAGCATCTTTTCTGATAAATTGTGGTACAAATTCTACTGTTAATGTGGATGGTAGGAGATGGGTTGGTGACTCGAACCCTGGCAACAATGTCACCCTGAGTTCTCCTAGTATTGAGGGCTCCACCGCCACCTTCAATGGAGACTCAGTCTATTCACCACTCTATAAAACTGCAAGAATTTTTAGTGATAGTCTGAATTATACATTTCAGGGAACTCCGGGAAATTATTTTCTTAGGCTCCATTTCTATCCCTTCTCCTTTGAGAAATACAATGTCAATGATTCTTCTTTTGCTGTTGAGGCCAATGGCCTGACATTGGATTCAGAGTTCAATGTTCCTGGTGAAATTTTGCACAAGAATTCATATTTGCAAAATTCAGGAGGCAATTCAAGTTTGTCTTTTTTGCTGAAGGAATTTTTCTTCACTACTAATGCCAATAGCATTGTTCTCGAGTTCCATCCAACCAAAGGGTCCTTTGGGTTTATTAATGCGATAGAAATTGTCCCAGTTGATGATAAGCTGTTTGTTGACTCTGTAAACAAAGTAGGTGGAAATGGTGGAAATAGTTCTCTGAATTTAGGCAGACGGGGTGTTGAGACTATGTACAGATTAAACGTTGGGGGTCCATTGATCAAACCAGCACAGGATCTGGATCTTTGGAGAGTTTGGGAAGTGGATTCAAGTTACATGATCACTGCAGATGCTGGGTCAGGAATCAGTAACAGTTCTAACATTACTTATGCTTCCCCAAATGACACCTCGGTGGCTCCGCTTTTGGTGTATGAAACAGCAAGAACTATGTCCAACACTCAAGTCATGGAGAAGAGGTTCAACATGTCATGGAAATTTGAAGTGGATCCTGATTTTGATTATCTAGTTCGTTTACATTTTTGTGAGCTTGTTTATGATAGGGCAAATCGAAGGACCTTCCGAATCTACATAAATAATCGGACTGCAGCAGAAAACTTTGACATTTTTGTGCGAGCAGGAGGAATGAACAAGGCATATCATCAGGATTATTTTGACATGGTGTCGTCAGACATCAGCACTCTTTGGATACAACTGGGCCCTGACACCACAACCAGTGCTGCTGAAACTGATGCTCTCTTGAATGGTTTGGAGATATTCAAGCTGAGTAGAAATGGGAATCTTGCTCATTTACGGCCATACGGGAATCTGGGAGAGCATAAAACTTCAAAGGGTGTAATCTTTTGGTTGGGAATCGGAGCAGGTGTGGCTTTTGTTGTCGTTCTCACAGCTGTAATTATTATGATTGTTTGTTTCTGCAAAAAGCGCATAAATAAACAGAATGACACCAAGCAGAACCTGCCAGGATGGCGGTCTTTGTTCCTTCTTGGGGCTGCTGCAAATAGTACTGCTAATGCCAAGGCATCAACAGGAAATCAAAATCCATATGGGTCTGTGGCCACTGTTAGATCTGGCAGGCGCTTTACATTGGCAGATATTAGAGCAGCTACCAATAACTTTGATGAAGGTTTAGTGATTGGAGTAGGAGGATTTGGTAAGGTGTTCAAAGGGGAGATTGAAGATGGCACTCTTGCAGCGATTAAGAGAGCCAACCCCCAATCGCAGCAAGGCCTAACCGAGTTTGAAACAGAGATTGAGATGCTTTCAAAGCTAAGGCATAGGCATCTGGTCTCCATGATTGGGTTCTGCGATGAACAGAATGAAATGATTTTGGTATATGAGTATATGGCTAATGGGACACTTCGGAGTCATCTCTTCGGGAGTGACCTTCCACCACTAAGTTGGAAGCAACGATTAGACGTGTGCATTGGTGCTGCTCGGGGATTGCATTACCTTCATACAGGATCAGAGCGGGGAATCATCCACAGGGACGTGAAGACAACAAACATATTGTTAGATGAGTATTTTGTGGCCAAAATGGCTGATTTTGGGCTGTCAAAAACTGGTCCTTCTCTGGAACATACACATGTTAGTACTGCAGTAAAAGGAAGCTTTGGATATCTTGACCCCGAATATTTCAGACGGCAGCAGTTGACTGAGAAATCCGATGTTTACTCATTTGGTGTGGTGTTGTTTGAAGTTGTCTGTGCACGAGCTGTCATTAATCCAAGCCTGCCAAAAGATCAGATCAATCTTGCAGAATGGGCAATGCGTTGGCAGCGGCAGAGATCACTTGAAACCATTATAGACCCTCAACTCCAAGGGAACTATTCTCCAGAATCATTTATGAGATTTGGGGAAATTGCAGAAAAATGTCTTGCTGATGAGGGTAAGACCCGGCCAACAATGGGGGAAGTTCTGTGGCACTTGGAGTATGTCTTACAAGTTCATGAAGCTTGGTTGCGTGGCAACGCTGGAGAAAACTCCTTTTCTAGCAGTCAGGCTTTGAGGACTCTTGAGGAGAGACAAGCCGAGGAACAGGAAGTTGCAATTTCGAATGTAGAGGTTTGTTCAGAACCAAAAGTGAAAAAAGATGGTGAATATACACCTGGAACTGACAAATCAGATGCTCTGGTTGTTGGAGTCCACGAGTTTTCACAGCTTGTAAACCCCCAGGGAAGGTGAGAATTGAGTGCTAGAGATTTATAATCCAAGGCTGCGTACATCTAACCCACTCTAGACCGGGAGCTTTGTGGACTGGGTATGCCAGATATCCATGCTGTTATAGGCCTTAAATTCTTTTAAATGTTTTCTTTCTCAAGTTCATTAAAACTTGAATTCCCTGTTATGTTACTCAAGTAGAAAAAAGAAAGTAGGGGTGTGGAGTATCTAGAGTGCATGGCAATGTCTCCATTAATTGTGATTTTTCTCTTTATTTAGCTCTGTGATTTTGTTTATTGGGGTTCTTCCTTGGCTCACTAATGTTCTTTTATTCTTTTGATGTTTGGGTGCGATTGCAATAAAATGATACGTTTACTTCCAGGATAATAATGCATATGCATTTTGATTCTTCTGTTAACTCATCAATTTTTCACTCTTGTAGCTTTTAGGACGCTTTCAGTATGGGGGAGGTGGTCAATGATATCTGTGAAAGACTTGAAATGTGTTTCCTATGAGGGAAAATGGAAAATGGACGATGAAATTCGAACTCGCGATTTTAAGGTCCAACAGCGGGTCGATGCACTAACCTTTTCACAAATCATAAACTTAACTTTTGCTGTCACTTTTCCCTTTATCAATACTATTTTTAGGTAGTGAAATCAGGTGAAGTGTTCTGACATCCTATGTAATCTGAGTACTCTGATTCAACTTCCAAATGATCGGAATTTTATTACCTCTCTACCCTATTTTCTAAATAGGATAAATTACATCTACCTTCCCTCAAGTTTAGTCAAATAACAAGTAGAACCCCTCTTATTTGGAAAATAACACTGCCCTGCTTATGTTATTGTTGTTCCCCCAATTGTTACACTACTGTTAGGGGGACGTCAAGTATTTCATGATGTAACCAATTAATTGTTTTGAAATTCGAACATTGCCCTTATGGAACCCACGTTCGTTTGAAAATGCAATAAAATTACTAAACCGCACGAGAGGCAGTTGTAAAAACTATAGTTGGGATCCCTTACATATGTCAAAGCGGATGTGCTATAATAATATACAAGTTGCCAAACAGCTTCTTGGACAGCTACTGTACAAGCCCATACTCTAACTCCATCGTGGACAGGGCAATGCAAGTCTGCTTCTTACTGCACCAAGAAATAGCTCTACCTCCTAGGGTGAATGTTGCTTCTCTTTGAACGATCTCTCACTATCTTAACTCTAAGTACATAGCTTGGCTCACCCATGTCCTTCATGTCAAAAGTAGAGGACAACCACTCTTTAGTGGCAATAATGGTCTCCATATCATTCTTAGCTAAAAGGATGTCATCAACATACAATGTGAGGATAAGAACACTCTTCTTGGATCGTTTAACATATACGCAGTGGTCTTCTTCAATCATCTCAAAACCATTAGAGGTGACTGAGTGATGAAACCTTAAATACCACTACCTAGACGATTGCTTAATGCCATAAATAGAATGTTTGAGTCGACAAACTTTGCGCTCTTGTCCCTTTACTCAAAATCAATCGGTTGATTCATATAGGTCTCTTCATCTATTTCTCTATTGAGAAATGTAGTCTTAACATCCATTTGGAAAAGTTCTAAATCCTGCTGTGCGACAATAGCTAGGATTAGGCGAATAGAAGCAAATCTCACCACCCGGGAGGACCTTATAATTTTCAATTGAACCATTTGCCTTGCATTTAATTTTTAAGACCCATTTGTTTTCAATGGTCTTACGCCCAGGCGGAAGGTCAACTAACTCCCAAACCTTATTCTGAGCCATTGAGCCCATCTCATCATGCATAACAACTAATCACTTATTCTTAGCAGATGAAGAAAGTGATTCCTTAATAGTAGCAGACTCTTCCTCATTGATCAGAGAACACATGAAAACATCCCCTTCAATCTTAAAATGATGACAAGAAATATGTCCACGCTCACTCTTGCACACTTGAGAATCTTGTAAATCTAGCGGTATACTCCCATTATTTGGTACACTCCCACTAGGATGAAGATCACCCTCACTAACCATAAATGGTAAGAGATCTTCATGTTCCTCCAATTCATAGAGGTTAAGATTTTTACTAGTGTCGCCAATGCTAGGAAAATCCGTCTCAATGAAATTGATATCGCGAGACTCCACTTCAGTCCTTCCACCATTCGGGTTCACCATACATCACATATCCCTTTGAGCTTTCTGAATACCTTATAAAGATATACTTACTTGCTCTATGGCCTAACTTTCCATACTTATGTGATATATTGTGCACATGACCAGCCAAACCCCATGGGCACAAATGCCCCAAATTAGACTTTTTGCCATGCCACAACTCGTATGGGGTAGAAGAACTGACTGAGAAGGCACTCAGTTAAGTATGTAGGCAGCGGTTAGTAATGCATCCCCCAAAAAAGATACTGGGAGATTGGCCTATGCCATCATTGACCTAACCATATTCAATAATGTCATATTCCTTCTCTCCACTACACCGTTTTGTTGCAAAATACTAGGAATAGTAAGTTGTCTGTGTATCCCTTTTTTTCACACAAACCCTTAAACTGATAAGATAAATACTCGTGCTCACGGTCTGTGCGAAGAGCTTTTACACTATTTTCTATTTGATTCTCAACCTCAACCAAGAAACTTTTGAAACAATCCAATGCTTCATGGTGATGAGCTATCAAATAGATGTAACCATATCGCGTGTCATCATATATCAGGGTAAGGAAATAAGAGGCGCTATGACGTGTCTTCACATTCATTGATCCACAAATATCGGAGTGGATAAGCTCTAGTGCTGAGTAGCTCTAAAAGCCTTGCCAAAAGGCTTTGTGCATGCTTTACCAGCCAAACAAGACTCACATATAGGTAGGTTGATTTTAGCGAGTGAGCCTAAAAGGCATTTTGAAGCCAAAAGGGTCATCTTATCTTGTCCTATATGTCCTAGCCTAGTATGCCTAATAACAGAATTAAGATCTTTATTAACATTAGCCACATAAGAATATGAGAAAACATAATCAACCATATCAACTTTGAAGAAACCATCCATAAGAAAACCATGTCTAAATACAATACCATCTACTAATATGTCCAACCTATCACCATAGAAATTAAATAGTACCCTAAAGCTAGAAGTGATAAAACTGAAAGTAGATTATGTTGCACTCCAAGTGCATAAAACACATCGTGTAGAAGCAATGTACGCCCTGTGCGCAATGAGAGCTGATACGAACCAACTCCAAATACTTCTTCACTAGTGCCATTTTCCATATAAACTCTCTGGGCACCAGCTGGAATGCGACGATAATCTACGAACCCTACTTGATCTCGAGCTATATGTTTAGTTGTTCATGTATCAACAATCCACATAGGATAAGTGTGAGCAACTAATACATGTGTGCATACACAAGCACAAGAATTGAGAGAATCAAGGATTAAAGATACCTTCTTCGGCTCAGTGCACTCACAAGCGAAGTGTCCCAACTTTTCACAGTTATAACACTTCATATTGTTCGTCTTTTTTCCCACCACGCTTGCCTCTGCAGCGCTTGGTTATCTTGCCTGCCTTAGGCGCAAACCTGCTAGCCCCATCATGTTTGCCCTGTTTGCCTTGTCCTTTGAGCCTATCATAGTGCTTGCCACCCTGGGCGACAAAGGGTAGTGGTATAGTTCACCTTTTGGAACTCTGCCTCTACCTCCACATGACTAGAGATGTCAGCAAAATTTTTAATGTTGTCATTGTGGCTCATGATTTATTTCATGTGAGTCCAAGAGTCAGATAGACATCTAATAACAGCTTGGACCTGTTATTCATCAGTGAGCTCATTCTTTGCAGCTCTCAACTCACGAATCATATTAGACATCACCCTAAGACGCTCAGTCGTCGTGTGTCGAGAATCCTTTTTGTAAGTCTCAAACTTAAGGATAAGTGCCCTAAGTCTAGTGGTAGAAGTACCACCATCAACAAATTACATCTGGTTCCACAACTCTCTGGCAGTGGGGTATATCTCAAACTTCCCAAAAAGATCATCGTGTATGCTGTTAAGCATGATATAGTGCGCACTACAATCTTTGTTATCCTAAGCCTAGTAGGCGTCAAGATTTCCACAGTGTTGGGCCATGGACTCATCCTCAAGTTGGGTCATTGAACTGGTCAAGTGTTCTAGGAGCTCTTGCTCATTCAACAGGTAGTGTATATTTCGGTGCCATATGTCATAGTTGGTCCCATCCAATTTGTCACCCCTAGTAAGGTCAGTAACTACACTCTTAGTGGCCATTTAATCACTACATGGATATGTGAAAGTTCGACATTAGTTACACATCTTTTTAATTTGTTCCAAAAACTCAATCGAAAAATATTATCCTTTCTCACATAATAAAATCGAAAATGTGCCGAAAAACTCATAATCATCTCCCATGCATGTGAGTTAGGAATATATTTTTCAATTATTTTTTGAACAAATTTATCTTTGGAGGATCTAACCTCTCCCACTATCTCCACATGACCATAATTAAACTTGTCATATTTACGTCCATATCATTGCGCCAATACAAAAAAATGCGCACGGGCTCCATTGAACTCAGTTGGCATTATTAAGCTTAGACTAAGAAAAATTCTACATGTATATAATGTGCAACATGAAACACATCCTCTTACAAGGCTTCAATATATATAACCCTTTGATTACATTTCCAACCAACGCCTACTACAATCTAATCAAAACAATAATGGGAATGCCGCGCTTCATATTATACATAGCAGAATAATTCTTATTTCATACATCACTCAAACATAAGCTTATAAATAAATAATGCCAATTTTTAATCAACCATCCATTTATCCTAAAATTAACATGCTAGCATATAAGGAGCAATACCAGTAGGTCTTTTAAATGGATGGTTGTGCCAAACTCACCCTCGTAGGGAGTCAGAAATATAGTCTCATGTGATGACCATTACTTTCATTTTTAATGACATTTAATTACACTCAATTTGTCAAAAAATACTACATAATTCATTCATCACCAAGAATAGTCATTCCACAATTCAAAGAATACTTTCTAGGATCCTTACTCCAGTTCAAAAATATTAGAGGGTCACAAACAGTGTAAAGTCATATAAATGCATTTTTAATAATTTTTGAATCCAAAAGTTACCAAAAAATACCAAATAATGGGAGAACATGCCGAAAATTTTATAGCAAACTAATAGCAGTGACTATAACTCATTTCCAACCCCTTTATGTAAAAAATATACCTCTGAAATATTTTATTGAGCTTGTAAACACAAATTCTGAAAGTGCTTTCATTCTTAAAGTAAATAAAAAAAAAAAAATTCCAACGGTATATTTGTAATTTAAAAAAAATTACAAAGAGGTTAAAAATTTGTTGAACAGTACACGCAAAACCTTTTTAGATCCATACCATTTAGCTCCATGCCTCCAATTTAGTAGCTACTATTTCAAGTATCAGTTTCATTGTTGCACGACACCAATTTCTTCTAATATGCTTAACGGAAAAATGCGTACGATATATCGTTTGAAAGCTTATGTGACGAAAATTCATCTTATGTAAATAGTTTGTATAAAAAATCATGTTTTACAGTTTGAAAAATGATCTAAATTTTAGAAAAAAAAACATAAATGTCATGAGATTGGAAACTTTAATTTGATTTTTCTTACAAACCACTTAATGAATCGTTGTCAAACTTTACATGTGATATTTTAGAAGTATATGGAACAAATCCATCAAAAATTTTGGTCCCATAAATCATCACAAAGATAGAACCATTTTGCATGTTAATGACTATTCCCGGTCATGAATTGAAAATCAAAAAAATACATCATATATTCAAACATGACATATTATGGCGAATCAACAAATAAATTACACTCTGATACTAATGTTGACATTTAATTACACATAATACATAATGGGTTTTCGTTATAACTCTTGAACAACTCAAAAATTAACCGTATTGTTACTTGTTGTTACGAGCCCAACAATGCTAAACCCAAAGTTCCCCAAGCTTTCTTACACATCTGAATCTCGTATTCGATTAAAGAAGTGGCTACTAGAGTCCCTTTTTTCCCACGCTCACAAATCAAAGGGTGTATGATGTTAACTCAAAGAGAATGCAAAGAGAGATAGAGAGCGTTTGGAGAGGGAGAGTATATCTTTGAAACACTTGTCAAAATTCTGCAAAGAATTTTTCCTTTATTTATATAGGTGGATACCACCTCGAAGTAACCACCCAATCATGGAGTAACATGCCTTTGATGAAAAAAAATGATATTCTTGATATAAATACAGCTACTAAATTAGGTAGTGAAAAAGAGAAAGATCATGGACAATGCTAATGTCAAATATAGGAAAATTATTATGAGGCTATAATTGACATGAACGGATTAAATATTAATATTTTTACTAAACATCAATTTATGATTTTAGACCTAATAAATCAACTTCAAGATCCAATAATCAAAAGAAAAACTATTGAAAAATATATTGAATCTTTTCCTCGAGAAGATAAGAATATTAAACCTACAATGACTCAACTATATTCCTTTAAAGAAGTTTTTGATATGTTTAATCAATCTCCTTTTAATGAGAAAGAGACAACAAATCCTGAACTTAAACATGAGATAAATGAATTAAAATTTGAGATTCAAAGCATAAAAAGAAGATTATCCTTAATTGAATCATCATGTTCCAATACAAAACAAAATGATAATAAAGATTAATATCTCTTTCTGATCAATCAAATTATATATAAAAAATGCTATGTAGAAATTACTTTGATAATTTACAAAAATTACTGTCACAACCAGATTCACTTGACTAATAGTCCAATAAAATTCTTTTTGATGAGAATCTTGATAGTGAGAAGCTAATAGTAACAATGTAAAGTTCGGGAAAATTTAAAATTTTATGGTAAAGGACAAAATGATAATTAGTCGTTACGGTACAGGTTGAAAACCCCAATTTTTTCTAGAACTCAAATGATGAAACAGACCTCACCATTGGATTTGTCTCGTGAAATCTAGTTACCCAGTCAATTTTCGTCTAATTCTGAAACAGTCGGATTTTTCGCATTTTACGATGCGATCGGGTGTCACGAGACTAAAATAAATGCGATCAAATTTTATTCGTGGAATCCAAAAAATAATTTTAAGTTAGTTCAAGTAAAATATATTGAACATAACACGAAAAGAGATTTAATTGATTTGAGATAAAATTGGATCAGAAAAAGACGAGACGTGTGGCTTAATGTGGACCAAGTATTAGATGGTATAAATAGGAAAGAAAAATCAGATTTTCTCCCCATTTACACTAGCCATTTCCGGATAGAGAGAGGGGGAAAGAAGAGAGGGAAACAAGGGTGCTCCAAGATTTCTCCTTGTGATCTACGGCTATCCGTCCTTCGGATTGCTTTGGGCCAAGAACAAAAAGTGTTCTATGCGATGAGAGCTACGAGCACGTACCAAATATTGCGGGTTTCACCAACGTCTCAAGAACGAGATTGTTGGGAACGAAGCTTTGAGGCTTGAGTTGGGTTTTTTTGAGTTTTTACTACGTGTATTACACTTCAAGAGGTAGGTTTCTTTTCCTAACTAGGTTTATTTTCAACCTAAGGTTGTATATGAAATGGGTAGCAGAATTAGAGATGAAATCTCTTGCCTAAATATACTCCTAGTGTAACTAGAGTATGAGAAATGGTATAAGAATGGATAAAATCAATTGTAGTATGAATTGAGTTTATTGAAATTGCTTGTTTGTAATTTCATGAAGGAATGTGTTAAATTGAGCATGTTATGTGTTTACATAATTATGTGCCTTTTGGGTGTTTGATAAAATGCCTAGTGATGATTTAAGTATGTTATTTGAGTGAGAATGAGAAAACATGTTTAGTGATATTGTGAATTGTGATTATATGCTTATGATATAATTGATAATTGGGAAATGTTGATAAACATTGAAGTTGTTCATAATGTGCTCATGATATATTGAACATGTTATAAAAATTTCAATTGTACATTGCATTGCATATGCACGGGAAGTATTGCATTCGTGGGCATATGACATGAGTGTGGGTGTGTGTGCATGCGCTCGGGAAAGGTGGACTTAGGTTCGACTAAGTAGCACGGGTAGCATTGAAAGTAAGAGTTGAGGTTAACAAGACGGGCTAGATTCTCTCTCGGGTAATACGCACTCTGTTGGTATTGAGTCCATAAAGTGTATCGGCGTACGCGGAGCCGTTAGTAGAAGTCCATAGATGCCGTGTTGGTTGGATACCCATTGATGAAAATCCATAAATACCCACCCCAAGAAAGACCCAGGATTTTCTAAAAGAGTTATTGGATGTTCAACATCAATGACGGGGGCTTGGAATGCTCGAATACATATGCCTGACATTGCATGTGTTATGGGAGCCGGTGGAGGGTTCGGGTTGCATTGCATGTGTGATCAGTCTCACCTCATAACATGACATGACATCGTGGCATTAATTATTGAATTTTATATTTTTAAATGAATGTTTGATTATTGTATTGCATGCAAACATTTCATATGCATCTGGGTTGGGGAGTAGCCTTTTTAGGAGATACCCTATAGAGCGTAGCTCACCCTTTATGAGAACAACATTTCAAGTGCAGGGACAAGCTCCGGTAGATAGCCCTAACTTGGGCCCTTGTTGACGAAGAAGCCGAGATGTGATTTTGAATTACATTTTGTAAATAAATTGTGTAATTCATTTTGAACTTGTAAATTTGTGTAAAGAGTTTTAAAATTGATTCTTATGGACTATAATTTGTGTTAATGAATGTATGGATGTGTTTAGAAAGAGATTGGATGGTTAAAGGTTGAAGATTGAAAAGAATTGGAGAAAATATGAGCCCAGGTACCTGTACCCAAGTGATTAAGTACCGGTACCACGCTGTTGCATGGGCTAGGTACCGGTACCTCGACATACGGGTACCAGTACCTGGATTCCAGTGAGCTCAGGTACTGGTTCCAAGGCTTCAGGTACAGATACCTCAATGAACAGTGGGCTCAGGTGTACTGGTACCCTGTCATCTAGGTACCGGTACTTAGCAACAGGAAGGAACCTGAAAAATAAAGGTCTAGGTACCGGTATCTTGTTACTCAGGAACTGGTACCTGGCAGACAGAAGGCTCAGGTACCGGTACTACATGAAGGGGATGTGATAATGTTGTCAAGCCTTCGTGCCTTGAGCCTTCTTGTTTAAAGGATGTAATGAGTTCAATATTAAGTGTAAATTGATGGGGATTAGACCTTGGAATGGTCAAGCAATTGATATGTGCACAAGTCATGCGTTTGAGAGTGCTCCGATACAAGGGAGACCATGCCCAAACTCTGTGTTGGTAACGACCTCTGTGAAGGGGATGTGATAATGTGGTGTCGGGTTATACGACATACATGGGTACTTCCGCGGGTTGATGGATGATCAACGGGTGAGAAAGGACCCCTGGATTTTGGGGCATCACAGACATTGCATTTGAGAATATGGAGTACATCTGCCTATACTAGTATAATTAGGGGTGTTCAAATTTTCGATTACTCGCAAATTCCGACCCTACCCTACCCTACTTGACTCTATTGATCGGCTACCCGAAAGAATCGGGTAGGCCAATAGAAGATTTTTTGGTGTTCCGCAAAAAATCGGGTAGGAATGCAGAATACATACAAAATTTTCGTATTCTTACCCTACCCTATCCTACCCGCATATATATATATATATATATATATATATATATATATATATATACACATGTTAATCCCTAAAAATTAAAATCCAAAAATCTAGAAACCCTAATATTTTATTGATGTTTATGGATTTCTTGTATATGATGTATTGATGATGCTTATAATTTTCTTGTTGCGTTTTATTGTAATTGTTTATGTATTATCGAATTTATTATTATTTTTAGTATTATTGGTTTATTGTGTTAATTAATTAGTGTAGGTTATTTAATTAAATTGTTAAAATGATCCAAAAATTAATAATTAAAAAATATATGTTCACTCGACTTTCTACCCGATTGTTTTGGATGAAATTCGGGTAGGAATAGTACACTTGATCGGATAGGGTAGGCCAAGAAAAAATTCTTCTGCAAAGTATTGGGTAGGAAGATAAAATACCATAATTCCTACACGTAGGGTAGGGTGAACACCCCTAAGTATAATCAAGGAACTCTTAGGATCCCTTCCTCAACAATTTAGATGGATATTAGTAGTTAAATAATTTAGAAAATATATTAGACCAAATTAGAAGTCTTTGGACCAAAGTGAATATGAAGGTGTACTTTTGGGGACTACTAGTGTGTTTTTCCCTTTTTACACTTTGTGACTTTATAAAATCCAAGTTTAACCGATACAAGAGACTTACAGGCGATCAAGTACTACAGGAAGCTGCCAAGGGGGGATCTATGTCTGCTTAAAAAGAGTGGGATTTTAATCAACTTAGATAAAAAACACGAGTTATGCAGTTACACTTGTGTTCAAGATATAAAAAAATACAAATGTAAAAAACTTGAACATTATTTGTGTAACAATCAGAATAATCGTGCCAATCCAATTATAATAGATATTATGATTTTAAATTCACTAATTTTCTCATGGAAACGATTGACATGGAGTGTAGCCCAGATCTACCCATTCCTCAACAAAATTTTATGCCTTTATTAGAGTCCACACTCAATAATAATACCCAACCCATAAACCAAGCCTAGAGGTTAGATAAAGGTAAGAGAGACGTTAAGATTTTAAACAGATCCAACCCTAATTCGAAGAAAAGGGGAAATGGAGAGCTACCTATCTTAGGCACTGTTCAGCTACTTTCTGCAATGCGAGATAGGGGTAGAGGGATGAGGAAGCTGGCGGAAGATTGCAATGAAGTGAACCTAGATGAAATTCATGTGGTGAAGAAAGTAAGCATAGGAGTTAGAATTTCTTCAAAGAAAATTGGCTCCTCAAATGGATTCCATACTGATTCAGCGGCACGCTTCGGTCTCCAGGCCTCCCGATCATAACGAAAGTACTAAGCTAGAACAGCTGAGGGATCGAGCAACCTTGGACAGTTCAAACTCTTCACAAATTTGTGAAGAAGGAGTTGCCCGAGTTCGTCTTCCTCATGGAGATGAAATGTAACTCAATGGTTATAGATAGGTTAAAGTTGCGATACAATTTATCTGGTGTAGCAGTTGATTTAGTTGGTTTAGCTAGTGATTTAGCTATGTTGTGGCAGAAACACCTTTAGGTTACCTTAAAGAGTTTTTCCTCGCGTGTGAAGGCCAGTGGAGGCTAACGGGTTTTTACAGAAAGCCAGATGTCTTGAAAAGGACTGAAACTTGGTCTTTATTGAGGCATTTGGCTGCTATAAGTATTCTACCTTGGGCTTGTGTAAGGGATTTCAATGAATTTTGTCACAAGGCGAGAAGAAGAGTTTGCGGGGACAATTAGATGGACAATTGCAATCCTTCTGTAATGTTCTGGATGTTTGTCGGTTAAAGGATTTGGGCTATAGGGGTTTCCCATTACATGGTGCAATAAAAGGCCTACACCAAATATGATTTGGGAAAGTTTGGATAGGGCCTGTGCAAATTTAGATTGGATTAGGAATTTTCCTAATACGTAAGTCTTTCATTATTTTAGCTGATACTCAAACCATTATAAGCTTCTTTTAGATATAGAGGTTGATAGAGGAGGACATGGTGGGCAGAGGAGAAACAGTAGCTTTAGGTTTGAAGCGTGCTAGGTCAAAAGAGATGACTGCGAAGAGGTTATTGATGGTGTGTGAAACGTGATTGAGCAGATTTGATATGCTACTAGGTTTGATCTGAGCTACGAGGCTCTTGGGAATAGTGTGGTAATTCAGGGATAAGGGATGGATTGCATAGATGAGTTATAATGGTTCACTAGCTCGGGAGCTCAGCTAATCCATTCTTCAATGGAGTCTCTTTCTCCTCGAACTTGTATTGAAGATGATTCCGAAAATACACAGTATTCTTAGCACTATGATGGTTGCTTGCATCGAAGTGAGGAGATTACACAGTATTTATAGCCTAATTCCTAATCCTGTGGGGTCTATGGCAAGATCTTTGCCTTCTTCTCGCAGAATCTCACTTGATTTTAGGAGATGGCCTTGGACAGTTGAGAATCTTGCGTCTAGACAGTCGCTTACTGTCGTGGAGGGGGCGTTTTCTGGTTATCAGCTGTCTTCCACTCATTTTCTTCATGGTGCAGGTCGAGGGGGCCCAAGGTCTAGACTTCTGAGCTCTGGCTTTCTTGGCTGAACTCACTTCCTGACCTCAAACTTGGAATTTCTTCTGGGTATCATCAGTTGCCCACCAGTCCCTAGTCAAAGTGGGTTTGAGCAGGGGCTGAGTTGCGTCTAGGTCAAGTTAGACCTCCCTATGGTGACCTCGATTTGCATGCGAGGAGACTTTTCTAGCGGTTTTGTGCAATCATTTTCTCCTTGTTTCTCGCGCAAGTCCCACACTCCGAAAACCCACGTACACCAAGCTTTAAATGCTTCTGAGATGATGGAGACCGCCTCACTTCTTCGTTCGGTTTCTCTCTCCAGGCTTTGCCTTCTCTCTTCCTTGAGATTTTGGCTTCCCAATCTGCTGGTGTTCTTAGATTTTCACTGAAAATCGACTTTCCTTGATTTTTTTCGAAGGCTTTGTGAGGATTGCTCTCTGATTTTGATTTGGGCTTTGGTTTTTCAATCGTTGTCTGTTAGGTACGCTTCTCGATTCTTGTTCATTTCTTCGTTCTGGATCCCTCGAATCTGAGGTGGTTGCTGCATTTTTGGACCTTTCATTTTTGCTACTTTAGGAATCGAGGTTACTCCTTGCCTCGTCTTCCCCTCTTTCTGGACCCTTACTCTACTGCTAGAATCTTCCTCATTGGTTGCTGCTGTCTTGACCCCTTGATTCTCAGGGACTGTTTTACTAATATCCTCTTTACTTACTCCTCCTTTCACCTTCCCTTTTCTAATCCCATCATGTCTGGGTCTTCTGAAGCTACTACTTCATCGGTCTCTCTTGCCATAGGCGAGAGGTCTGTTGGGGAAGAAGACATTGATTTAGGCGACGTGGGTGAGGAGATTGATAATTTTCCTAGTGTCGATTCTGTTAATGCTGCAGACAATGTTGAGGAGCCTCCCTCGTCATTCTCCCCTATGCCTAAAAAATCCAATAAAGTTAAAGGAAAAGTGAGTGGTGTTGAGATTTCTGGCGGCGCTGAAGGTGCAGGGGCTTTCACCAGAGCTTCAAACCTCGTGGGTTTTAGTGAGGTCACACCTCTTTACACGAGGGTTTTATCTGCCCGTTTCAATTTTTCTCGGGATTTACAGTATTGGTGCCAAGACGTGGACACTCGGTATGACTCCCTCATCCCTAAGAAAGTCTGTTTTTTTATGGATGCTCTCGAGAACAGCCTTCGTTTTCCAATACACCTTTTCCTTAAGAGCGTCCTACAACATTTTAATGTTTGCCCTGCTCAACTTTTCCCTAATTTTTGGGGTATTCTGGTGGGTCTCCTTGTTTTCTTCAAGAAGCGCGATCTTAGAATTCCTTTCGTGTCTTTGCTCATGAAGTTCTTCAATGTCAAGTATATTCCTTCCGACGGCTTCTTGTATATTTCCAAATGGGTAAAAACCCGAGCTATCATTACTGATCTCCCAAGCTATCATTACTGATCTCCCAAGCTCCCACAAGGGTTGAAAGAAACTCTTCTTCTTTGTGTGGGGTAGAGAATGAGAATACAATCCCGAAGATATGGCTGACACCCTCCCAGTGCCTCGGGCTTGGTCTGCCCCTAATAACTTAGGTAAGCCCTACCTGAGTAATTTTAGATCAGCCTAGATGACTTATTTCGCTGAACTTGTTCTGCTTATTTTGTTTTGTTCTTTAGGTATTCGTCCTGAGCTTAATGCTGAGGATAGGCGGGTTTTGCTGAACTTAGAGGATTGCGATCCAGAGAAATATTCTGAGCTCATCAAGCCCAAAGTGCTCACTGAACTTGAGTTTAGTCCTCCATAGGTGGGGGTTAAAACCCCTATCCCCATTTCTGTGGCTGGAGCAGAGGAGGTGGCATGTAACACTTCCTCCTTCTATTCTTAACTTTTATCTCACTTCTTCCTTCTTCCTTTCTGATTTATTTGTTTTGAGTTTCCAGGTTCTTCCTCAACGGAGCCTACTTCGAAAGATTTTAGGGTAAATGTTGACCTGTTAAAGAAGACTAGAAGTGGGGGGTAAGCTCAAGGCCGAGGTCAGGTCAAGAAGCGATTCAATCCCCTCAGCCAAGGTGCCGAGGTTAGAGGTGCCTCCTGCCTCTCCCCTTTCATCCTAGGTGGCTCTTATTCCGCCGTCGAGCTCATCGAAGGTCGCACATACCTCTCTTCCTCAAGGGACCATGCCTCATTCTTCTGGAGGGGTTTTTGAACAAGGCGCAGTTCTGACCTCTCCTTCCTCGACAGAGGTAGAGGGAGCCTTGGAGGCGATTGCCCGCATTTTGCCCGGGCCTACCTCTCTTGAGCCGGCTGAGAAGTCTCATCAACTACTTCTGATGGGCTCCCAGGCTGAGAAAGGGATGCACCTCAAGGCTGAGAAAGGCGAAGTCTCCCTTATTGACAACGTGAAACGTGCTGCAGACACCATTGCCTCCATCTTCCTTGAGTCTGATATTCAAAGGGCTGCCACTATGCCCCTTGGCACTTCCATCACCACGGCCTTTTACGGGGCTACTTCGATAAGCTTATGATCTTTTCACGTTCCATCTCTATCTTGTGTTGTCACTTTATGATAACTTTAACCTTTGGTTGTGTCTGTTTCCAGTTGGCCATTCACGTGAGTGCTTTGCTCAGTCGAATCAGAGCTTTGGAGAGCTCTGCCAGGGCGTCAAAGGCTTTTGATTAGGACTGCCGAGTTGGATTTTGCCAATAATGACCTTAAGGCTCAGGTTTAGGACCTGCAGGTGCAGGTGGAGAGGCAAACTTTTGTTATAAAGGGTTTGGAGGCCGAGAAAGATGAGATCAAGGATAGGGCCAAGAAGACCAATGAGGAGCTCAGGCTAAAAATTGATGACTGGGTTAAAGCTCGCAAGGAGGCACTCGAGGCTTTAGATTCTTACGTTGCCATGAAGAGGGAATATGATATTCTGGTTGAGGTAAGTGACACTCTGTGGAGTGAAATTGAAGTGGAGAGAGATGCTGCTAAACATAAAGATGTTTTAGTTGCCAAGTTAGCAGATGATGTCATTACTAAGTGGGCCACTGGGTACCTTACTTTTCAAGGTCAAGCAATGCGGGCATATTCGGACTTGGACTTTGATTTTGAACCCCTTTTAGATGAGGAGGAGGAGTTGCCAAGTACCGAGAAGGAGACTGGGACTTTAGCTCCTTCTGCTTCTTAGCTTGCTCCTAGGGGTGCTGAGGTACCTACTTCTACTGCCGAGGTCCTTGCCCGAGTGGTTTCTTCTACTCCGGCTATCTCTGCAGCTTTTGGCCTTGCTCCAGCTCCTACCGCTGGAATTGCTGAACCGCCCGTTGTTCCTACTGATGCCTTTGGTGTTCCTATTCCTGGTGATGACCTTGTCAACCTCGCGGCTCAGGCTCCTGGGTTGACAGCTCCTGATCCTGTTCTTCCTGAGATCTCTCTCCCTTTAACTGCACCTGAACCTTTTGGAGCCTCTGCCGCTGAGCTACCAGATGTTTCTTCTGCTCCTACTGCAGAGACTTAGGATTTTTGAGGAACTTCTATTTGTTTTTTTTGTACCTTGTAATCTACTCCTTTTGTTTTTTAAATGTTGTGCTACTGTGCTCTTTGTGCTGTTGTGCTCTTGCATCTCCTCTATTCCCCTTGCCCCTTACTTCGAGGAAGACTTAGTTCTTCTTGAAGTAGATTTGCTAGATAAAGAATCGTTGAGTTGAGTAGCTGAGACCTTAACCTTGGATGGCTCATTCTCATTAACTGAGAAGTCTGCGAGCTGAAGTGCTCATCTTTATGAGTCAAAGAACTTTATATTTCCTCGAGTTGTGGAGAGCTTAGCCTTGGTGAACTAGTGGATTTATTTTCGAAGAGCCCAACTCCCTCAGCCGAAGAGTTCAACCTACTTTTCTGCTTATAACAGGCTGAAGGGCACATTCACGGGTAGACCTGATCTGTTTTTATCTGAGCTGACCTTACCAGAGCTGAGCTGCCTATCTAAGCTCTAGCCTTCCAATATGGAAAGTGATAATCTGACTCGTTATTCGCGCCTACCTACCTTTTTAAAGTGCCTCCACTGTAATAATTATGGAAGTGCAAGGAGCCACCATTCATCTTCACACGTTTCTTGCCCCTTAAAATTCGGGATTCCCTAATATTTTCATAAAATTTGGGATTTCTTTGTTATCTATTGATCTTGAATTTCTTCTTGCCTACAAATCTTGGGATCACGTTTCTCATTCTTCTTGGGTTTCTTTTGCGCTCTCTGTCTCTCCTCTAGTTTCCATGGCTTCCTTTCTTACTCATTTGTTCAAACAACGAGCTCAAGCCACGTTCGACATGATGTGGCACTCTAACTTCTTGGTTCCTTCTGCAGTTAACACTACAAAATCAGAAAAAATCAAGAGGTGATACGTTCTGCCTGCTGACTTACTTCTTCGAGTCCCAACCCTTGATGAGCCTTGCAACTTTCTCCCTCCACAAGAAATTTGCTTCTTTGAAGGTTCTTTCAAGATGGGACTCCGTCTGTCCATCCATCATTCCATTGGGTGGATTCTTGCTTCTTTGGGTTATGCCCATCTCGCCTCTCTCCTGAAGGGTGGGGTGCTATGATCAGCTTCTTCATTCTTTGGCATCTACACGGCAACAGTGAATTCCCTACCGTTGTCGAGTTCCTCTATTTCTATGAGCTTGATGAAAACAAGCTTCCTTGCTTTTAGCTGCTTTAGATGGAGGCGTCACTTTGACCCCCCGCTGGTCCTTTATGTTCCCACTTCTCCTGAAGGATGGTCTCAACGTTTTTTCTTTGCCTCTGGAGATTCTTGGAGGTCTGCTGAGCAGTGTTGCGTGCGTTCCCAGGTCCCTTTCTCTTGGGGGCGCTTTTCTCACAGAGGTAGAGACTTAGAATTACTTCTGTTATAATTGCGGTGATTGGTCCTTATTGTACTTCTATTGTGCAGGTACTCCCAATCTGAACCCTACAGAGCTGGTGAGGGTTAGCCATATGGCTCATGTTGAGCCTGCCCCTTTTTTAGTGCTCGTTACCCCGCATAACCTCTCTTTGTTCAGTGTTAGTGCTGCTGCTCTGGAATTTGCCTCATTTCCCCTCTTTCCTGATTCCTCTCATGCTGAGACGGATGAGGACGAGTACGTTGCTACATCTTCGAGGAAGTGTAGGAGGAGTGGTTCCTCCTCTCAGTCGTCTGGTTCCCCCTTTGATGACATTTTATTTTCGGCTGCTGAGCTGAAACTCTCTAAGCTTCTCACGGAGGTGGAGTGGGAACGCGACGAACCGAAGGATGAGAACGCCCGTCTACAGGCTGTGAATGCTAGTTTGGAAGAGGAAATATCTGAGCTGAAGAGGAGGCATGGAGGAGCTTAGGACCTCTTTCTTTTTACTTTTTGTACTCCTCTACGTTGATGCATAAAACACACTTTTTCTGCCTTGCTGATCTTCTTGCAATTTTCCTCTGTTGCTATTTTTGCGAGTTTATGAGCTGAAGAGCTTACTGTTGGTTTATGAGCTAAAAAGCTCACTTTTTGTATATGAGCTGAAGAACTCATCATTTATTTATGAGCTGAAGAGCTCATCATTTGTTTATGAGCTGAAAGAGCTCATCGTTCGTTTATGAGCTGAAATAGCTCATCTTTTATTTATGAGCTGAAGATCTTATCGTTAATTTATGAGCTGAAGAACTCATCGTTAATTTATTATCTGAAGAGCTCATCGTTTGTTTATGAGCTGAATAGCTCATCGTTTGTTTATGAGTTGAAGAGCTCATCTTTAATTTATGCTAGTAGTGAAATGCTGACCAAGCTGCAACTTCTCATTTTATTGATGGAGGCATCCTTACAAGAATTCACTGAAAAAATTCTTGAAATGTTCAGCGTTCTAAGTGTGAGGTAAGGTTTTTCCCTCCTTTGTCTACAACTCCTAATTTTCGGGTCTGATTATCTTCGAAATGATGATAGGTCCTTCCCAATTGAGACCCAACTTTCCATGAGTGGAGTCCTTTTTCGTAGAAATGAGTTTTCTAAGTACCAGATCTCCAACTTTAAAACTCATATGTCTGACCTTCCTATTGTAATATCTTGTTGTCTTTATTTGGTAACTCTTGATGCGGTGCAAAACTCTGTCTCTCTTTTCATCCAAGAGGTCGAGATTTAGCAGAAATGACTCGTTATTATGATCGGGCTCTGAGAACTCAGCCTTGGGGGATGGAGTTCCGACCTCTACAGGTGCCATTGCTTCGATCCCAAATGCTAAAGCGAATGGTGTTTCCTGAGTTGCTGATTTGACAGTTGTTCTATAAACCCATAATTCTTCTGGGATGTGTTATACCCATTTCCCTTTCAGAGCTTCTAGCTTGGTCTTCAAGGCTGCTTTTATGGTTCAGATGATCATCTCTACTTGTCCGTTGGATTGTGGATGAGCTGGAGTTGAGAATTAATTCTTTATTCCTAGTTCGGCACATAAATTTTTGAACTTGGTATTGTCAAATTGCTTTCCATTATTTGGATAACCTGGCTCTTAGCTTTGCGGCCTCTATGAGATCTTCTGGCAGGGTTCCATTATGAAGATACTCTCTGATTGGGTCCATCCAGTTCGGCGGGGCCAATACAGGGAGCACTTCTTCATCTTTATGGATTACAGACGGTTCAACTAGGTGCTCGAATGGTATTAACCTATCCAAATTTTCCTAGGAAGCTGTAGCCAGTCTTGCCAAAGTGTCTACTCGTGAATTCTCAACTTTGGGGACATGTTTGATTTTAACTTGTATGAATTTTTTGATCAATTCTTGCACCTTCTTTAGGTACATGATCATTCTTTCTCCCTTAGCCTCATAAGTTTCTTCTATCTGCTTCACCACGAGCTGGGAGTCGCTGTAAATTTCGAGTTGTTCTGCCTCCATCGAGTGAGCTAAATTGAGTCCAGCGATGACAACTACTCTGCTTCTTTGTTTGAGGCCTTAAATCTGAATCTGAGGGCATACTCGACCTCTATTCCATCTAGGGAGGTCAGGATCAATCCTGCACCGCTTCCTTGAGTGTTGGCAGCTTCATCTATTGAAAGCTTCCATGTAGGGAGGTCAGGTACCAGCTGGGTTGCTTCCATAAGTGTTTCTGTGGTCGTAGTGAATTCTGTGATTAAATCTGTCAGAATCTACCCTTTGACTGCGACCCTGGGTTTGTACCTGATATCGAACTCACTGAGCTCTATGACCCATTTGACCAGCCTCCCTGAAGACTTTGGTTTATGCAATACCTACTTCATTGGCTGGTCTGTTGGGACCTCAATGGTGTGAGCCTGAAAGTATGGTCTAAGCCTTCTTGCAGCCGTAACTAGAGCTAAGACAAGTTTTTCCATCTTTGGATATCTCTTCTCTGCTCCCCTCAGAGCTTTGCTACAATAGTAAACTGGTTGTTGAGCTCTGTCTCGCTCTCTTACTAGTGCTACGCTGGTTGAGAAATCTGAAACAACGAGGTAGAGGGTGAGTACTTCCCCTTCCAAAGGACTTACTAGAACCGGGGGTGAACTCAGATAATTTTTAAGGGCTCTGAATGCTTCTTCACATCGAGTATCACATTGGAACGCCTTTTTTAGGATTTGGAAGAAAGGTCGACACTTGTCGCTTGATATGGACACAAAACAACTCAAAGCTTCGATTCTTCCTATAAGGCATTGGACCTCTCTAGTGTTGGAGGGAGGCTGCATTTCTATTATTGCTTTAACTTTCTCCTGGTTAGCCTCGATTCCTTTGCTGTTAAATATGAAGTCAAGGAATTTCCCGGCTGAGACCCCAAAGACGCACTTAGCTGGATTGAGCTTCATCTGGTATTCTTGAGGATTTGGAAGGATTCCTCGAGGTGCTTGATATGGAGCTCGACTGTCAGTGATTTCACCAGCATGTCATCGATGTACACCTCCATTGATGTTCCAATTTGCTTTTGGAACATTCGGTTCACCAAACTTTGGTAAGTGGCTCCAGCATTCTTCAGTCCAAAGGGCATGACCTAGTAGTAGTATGTCCCCTGCTCAGTTACAAATGACGTCTTCTCTTGGTCATTGGGGTCCATTCTGATTTGATTATACCTTGAGAAGGCGTCCATGAAGCCGAGGAGCTCGTGCCCCGCTGTGGCGTCTATGATCAATTCTATCCGAGGTAGTGGGAAACTATCTTTGGGGCAAGCTCGATTCAGATCGGTGAAGTCGATGTAGAGGCACCATTTGTCGTTTGTTTTTTTGACGAGGACCACGTTAGCCAATCAAGTCGGGTAGTCTACTTCCCTGATGACTTTGGCATGGAGAAGTTTGTTGACCTCCTCATTGATCGCCTTTTGGCGTTCTGGGACAAAGCTTCTTCGTTTCTGCTTAATGGGTTTGTAGGTTGGGTTCACGCTGAGTTTGTGCGTGATGACTGAGGGGTCAATTCCTTGTATATCTTCTTATTTCCAGGCAAAAACCCCCATATTCCTTTTAAGGAACTGAACAAGGAGGTATCTGAGCTCTATAGGCAACTTCGACCCTACGTACACTGTATACTCCGTCTTTTCGTCGAGCTGGATGGGCTCTTGCTCTTCTAAGGGCGTAGATCTTGAATCCATATCATCCCTCATACCCAGCTCATCGAGGTGGACGTTTTCAACCTCCTTCCTTCTCATAGATGCCATGTAGCATTCCCTAGCCACTCGATGGTCTCCTCGAACCATTCTAATGCCGTTTTAGTGGGGAATTTTATAACCAGGTGATATGCAGAAGGAATGGATCTCATGGCATTAAGGAAAGGTCTTCCCAACAGAACATTGTATGCCGAGGGGGCATCGACGACTACAAATTTTACCGTGGTGGTGGATTGGCAAGGCGGGCTCCCCAAGGTGAGGATGAGTTGGATTGACCCCAGGGGCAATACTCTCTCCCCTGAGAATCCCAGAAGATGAGTTCTCACCGACTCAAGCTTGTCCCTTCCTATGTCCATCTTGTCAAAGGCGGATGCAAAGATAATGTCGGCAGAGCTCCCATTATCGATTAAGACCCGATGAACAGTTCTGTTAGCAATTATTGCTTTTATCACCAAGGGATCATCATGGGGGTGCTGGTACCACTCCAGGTCTGCATCTGAGAAAGAGATTTCCAAGTCCACCCTAGGTGTCTTGGTCATAGTCTGTACTTCCAATATCTCCTCGGCTCTGACCTTCCACATGTGTTCTTTTCTGGCTGAGCTAGTTTCCCCATCTAGGACTTTGGTCTCTTTTCTTCTCTTCCTTTCCTTTTTCCTTCTGCATGGATGAGTTCCCCGCTTTAGAGAGGATAGCTTCTTCCCCATTAATGTATTTTTATGCCTTGGCAGGCACCTCTGCCATACTGGCATGTGAGTTCTTAGATATAGAGAACATTAAGTCTTTCGACTGTACTCCTAACCCAGTGATGAAAGTGGTGATGGCGAATTTTTTATGTGGGACGTCCACTTTCAGTGATTATGAGTTGAACCTTTGGACATACGACCGCAAGTTCTTGTTGGGTCCCTGTTTCACATTTAGCAGATGGTAGCTTCATTTTCGATAGGCCCGAGCTTCTATGAAGTGTGACACAAATGATATGGAGAGATCTCTGATGGAGGATATGGACTTTGGGGCTAGCCTATTGAACCATGCTAAGGCTGAGCCCTTCAACGTGATGGTGAAGGCTCGACATCATACAGGGTCTCGATACCCGTGTAACTCCATTTGGTTCTTGTAGATGTTGAGGTGGTCCATGAGATCATTTGTCCCATCAAATGTCTCCATCTGGGGCATTCTAAACTTCAGAGTGAGAGGGAAATGCAGTACTTTGGCAGTAAATGGGGACTCAGTCTTCTGCACCAAGACGTCCATGGTTACTGGGGTCTTACCTCTCACAGCCTCCTTCATGTGGCTGAGTTCTTGATGGATGTCTCTAAAAAACTATTCCCAATATTGTTCCCTTCTTTCCTGTTGGAAAAGGAGAAATTCGTTTTTCTCAGTTCCCCCATTCTGGCTCTGTACTTCTTCGTTGTCTCCACTTCTGGGAGGCGGGTGAGGAGCATGGCCCATGGTTTGGCTATGTTCACCCCCTTCGTTAGCCTCCCTTAGGGGATCAAGATGTTGATGTTCCCCTTGTAGGGGACCACCCTGCGCAGGTCGTGTCTGTTGAGGACCTTGTAGGAGCTTTACGAGCTCTTCGTTCTGTTGGAGTAGACGCTGGTTGACTAGGCGAAGAGCCTCCAATTCATTTTTTGGAGGAGGATCTACCATATGAGGGTTATTCTTCGTGGTGGGCAGGAAGTCTTGAAGGTTTTCTTGTTGTCTTCCACTAGTGGCTTCTTGCCGGTTCTGCATCCGCTGAGGATTCAACTGGCTCCAGCTCATATTGCGCGTAAAGACCATCAATTACTGAAAAAAAATCAGTATTTTTGTAATTGGAATAGTCGTTCCCACAGACGGCGCTAAACTAATGGTGTGTGAAACGTGATTGAGCAGATTTGATATGCTAGTGGGTTTGATCTGAGCTACGAGGCTCTTGGGACTAGTGTGGTAATTCAGGGATAAGGGATGGATTGCACAGAAGAGTTATAGTGGTTCACCAGCTCGGGAGCTCGGCTAATCCACTCTTCAATGGAGTCTCTTGCTCCTCGAACTTGTATTGAAGATGATTCCGAAAATACACAGTATTCTTAGCACTATGATGGTTGCTTGCATCGAAGTGAGGAGATTACACAGTATTTATAGCCTAATTCCTAATCCTATGGGGTTTGTGGCGAGATCTTCGCCTTCTTCTCGCAGAACCTCACTTGATTTCAGGAGATGGCCTTGGACAGTTGAGAATCTTGCGCCTAGAAGTCACTTACTGCCGTAGAGGGGGCACTTTCTGGTTGTCAGCTGTCTTCCACTCATTTTTTTCATGGTGCAGGTCGAGGAGGCCCAAGGTCTAGGCCTCTGAGCTCTAACTTTCTTGGCTGAACTCCTTTCCTGACCTCAATTCCCGAGCTTAAACTTGGAATTTCTTCTGGGTATGATCAGTTATTAAGAAGGCTTGGCAAACCAATATGGTTGATGATGCACAGGAAGACGTGGTGCGAAACATTTAGAGTTGCAGAATTGGCTTATTGAAATGGAACAGAGAGAAATTTGGGCATGTACTTGCTAAGATCCATAAGCTTAAAGCTAAATTAGCGGTCATCAACAAGAACACTTTTACTGAGGCATCCAAGAGCATTGAGGCAAATCTAAGAAAGGAGCTGGATACTTTGATGGATATGGAGGAGGTATTTTGGAAGTAGAGGTCGAGGGTTAATTGGTTGAAAGAAGGAAATTCTAAGTTTTTTCACGCTTGGGCAACACGTCGTAAACGGAAGAATCAGGTGTGCCAGTTGAAGAATGAAAATGGGGTTTGGTATGTCGGGCAGGAGGAAATTGAGCAGACTGCGATTTCTTATTTAAAATCCATTTTTTCGTCTATCAAGCTGCAAGACCAGTACTTAGAAGGAAGCGGTCCTTAGCAAGGTGGAGTGCAGAGTCACAGAGGAGATGAACTCAAGACTGACACTGTTTTCGAGCCAATGAGGTAAAATATGCTCTATTTCAAATGTACCCAACCAATGCCCTAAGGCCAGATGGCATGCCACCCTTATTTTTTCAAAAAATTTGGTATATTTTAGGGAATGACATCCAGTGAAGCACTTTGGATTTTTTATACAAAAACTAGTTTCCCAAAAAATTAAATTATAGTCACATAGTCTTGATTCCCAAAGTTGCTAATTCTGAATTTATGTCCCAATTTAGGCCCATCAATTTGTGTAATGTTCTTTATAAACTGATTTCCAGAGTCCTAGCCAATAGGTTTAAGTTAGTGTTGCCCTCTATTATTTCTAAAACTCAAGGGGCCTTTGTTCCTGGGAGATTTATCAAAGACAATGCTCTTGTTGCTTTCAAGTTAAATCATTATCTTAAATGTAAAAATTGGGGCAAGATTGGTCATGTTTCCGTAAAGCTAGACATGAGTAAGGTGTACGACCGAGTTGATTGAATTTTTTTAGAGAAATGATGATTAAATTGGGCTTTGATTCGAAGTGGGTGGGGCTAATAATGTAGTGTGTTAATTTGGTTTCTTATTCTTTGATACTAAAATCTAATCAAGTCGGATTTTTCCATCCTGAAAGTGGTCTCCAACAAGGAGATCCTTTATCTTCTTATCTGTTTCTTATATGCGCAGAAGGACTCTCAGCTATGTTGCGTGATGCGGTGTGAAACTGATACATCTCAGGATTGTACCTTGGAAGAGGATGCCTTAGAATTTCTCATTTATTTTTTACAAATGATAACTTGCTCTTTTTTAATGCTACTCCTTCAGAAGCTAGGGCTGTCAAGTCCATTCTACAAATGTACGAGTCAGCTTTAGGCCAGCAAATAAACCTCGAAAAATCAATGATGGTGTGTAGAAAGAATACAAGTGTGATTATGGGAGAGGAAATTCAAGCCATTTTGAGAGTCTCTAAGGTTGATCAACACGATAAATACTTGGGTCTGCCCACCATAGTTGGCAGGTCAAAAAAGGAGGTTTTGAAAAAGATTAAAGAGTGAGTTTGGAAAAAGATGTAGGGGTGGAATGAGCAAGTGCTATCGGTGCTGATTAAAGCTCTAACTCAATCCATTATGACGTATGCGATGGGGTGTTTCAAGCTTCCAGAATATTTGTGTGGCGAGCAAGAATCACTAACAACAAATTTCTGGAGGGATCAAAAAGACAACGAGAGGAAAATACACTAGTTCAAGTGGAACAAAATATGTGAGTAAAGATAAGGGTGGTATGAGATTTCGATATTTAAAAGCTTTTAATATGTTGCTCTTGGAAAAACAAGCATGGAGGATTCTTCAAGTTATCAACTCTTTGCTACACAAAGTTATGAAAGCTAAATACTTCCCCGCGATGTCATTTATGGAGGCCAAGATCGGCTACGGACTTTCCTACACGTGGTGCAACATAGTGGAAGCCCGGAAGGTATTGTAGACGGGTACAAGATGGAGAAAAGGGGATGGAACAACAACGAAGGTTTGGTTGGACAGGTGGATTCCTATCCCTCATACCTTTAAACTAGTCTCCCCTATTAGTGGCTTGGAATTAAATTCAACAGTGAGCAGTCTAATTGATGAGCATACCCATAACTAGAAAGGAGCACTAGTAGATCAATTTTTCTTACCTCATGAAGCCGCAGTCATTAAGAACATTCTTTTGGGTTACACGGTGTCCCTAGATAAGTTAATTTGACACTACAATACAAATAGAACGTGTAAAGACCAATATTTGGAGACGATTGGGAATGTAAATCATAGTCGGGTTGCACAAAGAGAGGTGTAGTGGAATCCTCCAAAGCCGAGTTTTGTCAAAGTTAACTTTGATGGCACAACCTTCGAACGAGACGAGGCTATTGGTATCAGTGTGGCTATTAGGGATGAACGCAACCAATTTCTAATGGGACTCTCCAAAAAGTTACAGATCAAAGGCGATGGCCTTCTAGCAGAGACGATGGCTGCTAGAGAAGCTGTCTTTCTGGCGCTTCAACATAGGTTTCAAGAGGTCGTCATCGAAGGGGACTCGATTATCATAGTCAAAGCAATTGCTAATAGAGAGGAAGATTTTAATCCACTGGGTCCAATACTTAGGAACATCTATCATGAGGCTAAGAAATTTGCTATCCTAGAAATAGATGCTGTCGGACAAGCAGGTAATAAGGTCGCACATTATCTAGCTAGGCATGCTCGTTGTATTGATTCTCTATCTATATGGAGAGAGCATCCCCCAGATAAACACGCTTTTTGTATAAACACCCTTAACTTTAGTTGGGAATTTATCAATCCATAAGAACAAAGCAAAAATCTGTGAAAGAGGGGCTCAAGGTAGAATAATCCAATTAGGGTTTACATCAGTTTATATAGGGATTAGGAAACCAAAACCTAATTAAAATAAGGGAAAATTGTGGGGGAGTACATTTTTTCTAAAATATTCCTGGAAAAGTCCATTGCCCAAACTTTTAAGTTTATATGTATACTTTCTATAAAACATTTGGTGGATAAGTACATAATTTCAAATTTTCATATTTTAATAGTACCTAAATGCCCTTTCCTTATTTTAGACAATATCTAGTAGTTTCCTTTTTTTTTTTTAATTCTGTTTTTATTGAATTAGTGGTTTCCTATTTTAATGGGCAATCAAAAGTTTGAATTTTAAAAAGATTACAAACTTTTTGGCAGTAAATATTTTTGGGATTTCATATCTTCATTTTTCAAACCGATAAGCATCATCAGTCTTCTTCAAGAGGTTCATCAATTTTCTGGTATGTCATCATGTCAGGTTTTTTTTTTTTCGTGTTTTAAATTTACACAATCAGTTGGTGTCATGCATGTTCATATAATTAGTTCAAATAACATTTGTTAAACTTCTTTGACAAGAAGACTAGACTTTACCCAGCAACACCATGGTTTGACGTGTTTTTTATTTTTTATTCAAATGGATTATGTATTCCAGTATGTGAATGATGTTGCGAATTTTTTCACTTAATAATTTATTTGTTATAGGAATTGCATATGATGTTTATCTTTCATATACATGTCACAGTGTTTTCATATTGTGTTGACTGATTTTTTATTCTGTCTTGTTAAAATTATTAACATGAAGAACAATGGAGGATACCGTAATGACGGTATGCAGATTCGGTAATGAGACATCAATCCTCAGATTTTGTGTGGGTTCAACGTTAGATGACGTTGTGCGTGGTATCCGTGACACATGGGATTGTTTGACAAATGTTGTTGTTGGGTTGTCATACTCTATCCCTGGGCATCCGAATTGCATTTTGCGCAATGATATAGATATGAAGAACATGTTTGATTTGGTGAGATGCATCGCAGTTAAGTATGTTGATATGAATGTCGTTGTGCGAGATGACGAGTCACGTGTTATTGATGATATTGATTTTATTGAAGATGTCGAATTACATGATGTTGGATTTGATTCAGAGGAAGACTTGCTTCCTCGGTTTAGTTCGCATAATGAGAAAGTTTTACTCTCATCTGGTTGGGTAAATGAAATTCGTCATGAGGGACAAAAGTTTGAAGGTGGTGTGTCACAGTTTCGTAATGCTCTTTGCAAATACTCAATCGAAGTTGGATTTGAATTTAATTATGTTAAGAATTGTAAAGAGCGGGTTATCGCCGAGTGTGCTTCAAAATATTCCACTGGATGTGGGTGGCGTATTAATGCAACTCTCGAGAAGGTAAATGGTTTTTTCTACATAAGAAAATTACATAACGAGCACACATGTGGGGCTGCTCTACGTACAGTACAAAATAAGCGGCTCACTTCTAATTTGATTGCGGAATTGATTGTTGATCACGTTCGTGACAAGAGCTCTACTCGTCCAGTTGAAGTTGTTAATGATTTTAATTCAGACTATGGTCTAACAATATCTTATGATCGAGCATGGATGGGTGTTGAAAAGGCAAGAGGAATGCTTTTTGGTGATCATAATTTATCGTTCCAACAATTACGTTGGTATGTTGATGCTGCGAATAGTACCAACCCTGGCAGCCATTTAGTTTTGGATTGTGACCAAGAGTCTAATCGTTTTCAGAGGCTATTCGTGTCATTTAAGGCATGCATCGATGGTTTTAATTATTGTCGTCCATTATTATTTGTTGATGGAACTTTTTTGAAAGGTAGATACAAAGGAAATATTCTTTCGGCAACTAGCAAAGATGGAAACCAAGGTACAATTATTTTTTTGGAAAACAACAATTCAACTCAGATTTAGTGTTACTTTTTTTGTTCCTTGTTACTCTTTGTTGTCACTGTTTTATTCATTTTGACAGTTAAAGCATAATTACAAATTATTATAATATATGTTTCAGGTCTATTCCCACTAGCTTTTGCGGTGGTTGATTCTGAAAATGAGTCAAATTGGCTATGGTTTCTACAACAGCTTAACGAGATTGTGGATCATACACGGGAGATTACGTTCGTTTCTGATCGGAACGTTGGCTTATTGGAGGCTATGCCAAAAGTTTTTCCTGATGCGTATCATGCTTTTTGCTTGCAGCATTTGAAGGCAAATTTGAGGGACAAATTTAGTGGTGGGCGTTTTTCCAACACATTCAGGAAGCATATTGTATATTTGCTATGTGAGTGCGCTTATGCACCGACAATACCTTTATTCAATGACAAGATTAGTTCTTTAAGGCGTGAAGGTGGCCCTAATGTTGACAAATTTCTGGCAAATCTCCCATATGAACATTGGGCCAATGCTTATTTCAGAGGTAATTGTTATGGTGAAATGTCGTCTAATGCAGCTGAGTCTTTTAATGCTTGGATTACCAAAGCACGACATCTGCCGATTACTAGTATGATTGACACTATAAGGGGACAGCTTATGAATCTGATGGGTAGTAGGATGAAGACATCGTCAAATTGGAATGGTAATTTATGTCCAAATATGGATGCAAAATTACAGATTGCATTTGATGAAGGAAGGTCTTGGTCTGTACGTATTTCAAGTAATGATGTGTATGAAGTGAATTCATATCCTTCGGTATCTGTTGACATTCTTAATGACACGTGCACATGTCATCAGTGGCAGATTAATGGGTTCCCTTGTTCACACGCGGTATCTGCCATACGAAAGAGCAGCCGAAATATAAATGAATTTGTCGATTATTACTATCATGTGAGCACTTACAGGAAGTCGTACGCTGAACCGGTCTTTCCAATCCCTACACTTGGTCGTCCTGTTTTTTCCATTGAAGATGTTGATATATTGCCGCCATCGACAAAAAAGCAGCCTGGGCGACCAAGGAAGCGAAGAATAAGATCGAGGGGTGAACTCATTAGGCGTATTCGTTGTGGTCGTTGTGGTCGTTTTGGTAGTCACAACAAGAAAACATGTAATGAACCATTATAATTGGTCAACCGTTGAAACTTGACATTTGTCATTCATTTAATTTAATTTGAATTATTGTCTATTATTGTTATTCTATTTGATGGTACAATGATTATCAATTTGATGTGTAGTTTGTAATGTTAATTACTGGGCATTATAATTTCGTACCCTAACTTGTAACTATATTTGCACATATTGTAATTCAATTGTGTTGTACACGTAGGAAGTCCTGCATGCCAGAAATGTGGTATCATAGTATGCATATATTGTTTTTTAGGTTTTTTTTTTAAAAAAAAAAATTATGTATGCTTAAAAACGGGGCAATCCATTCATTTTAGACCTAATATTTAACACAATATTAAGTCACTCTTTTATAACTAGTCACACAATTATGATGTCACAGTATAGTAAAACTACACAACTGTATGTCAATGAAGCAGCATGTGCCAAACACAACAAAACATAAAAATGTCACTTTAACATGTCACTAAATTACACATTAGGAGTACTGACTTTCTTCGTTTTTTAAAACATTGTATAGTTACCCAAACTGTGTCTTATTCATTATGTTTTAATTTGTTTAAACAATTTTAAAAAGTCACATTAATATATCTCTCTGTTCATTAAGTAAAAAATGTAAGGAAATTGACATTTGGATGTCACTTTACAATGTCATTGTACAACCACGAAATTTTCGGGACAAATCATATGTTGTTGCACAACATATAAAACAATATATGTCACAATAAAAATGCCCTTATACAAATGTTTAATGATGTCACTCTTTTACAAAGTTAAATCCCTGTACATCACAACAATATTTCTTGGGTTGAAATAGAATGTCACTTTACTATGTCACTCTATCGCAGACTATTAATAAAGCCATTTTTTCGTTTTTTTTTTGGAACATTGTCTATATATTCAAACTATGACTGCATTATGCTGTCAGTTGTTTTGAGACATTAAACAATACACATTAACATGTCACTGAATTACAAAAACATAGTAACATTAGTATATCACATTACAATGTCACTCTATCCTGTGTGCTCAATGTACCTAATAATATTCTGTAGCCAATCAGATTTAACCATAGATGACCAAAAAATTAATATCCTTGTCTTAAGCTAATCCACTCATAAAACAACTACAAGACTTCAGCCACCCACAAAGTTAACACCAAAAAAGTACTAGTTAGGAGCAAAAAGTCTCATATACTGAACATAATCAAAAAGTTGCTCAATTACAAGACACATGGTCATTCATTTGACAGCAAATCTATTTTCAACGTCGTTCCGTTCATTGTACCCTTCTTCAGTCCACGAACTTTTATGGTTCAGGAACATCGTCACCATTTCTGCCCGGAACTCTCTCAACTGTGCAACAGTCCATTTTTCTTCTACTGCTTCTCCTATTGCAAGCTTCTTCATTATGTGGCAAACATACACACCACAGTCGACACTGCAATGTATGTGCAGTTAATATCAGTATATACATTGATTTCCAAAAAAAAAATATTGGGAATTACATACGAGTTAGATTTTTGTTGTGGACAATTGTCACATGATACGATAGGTAGCACTCTGTCTTGTGTGTCTAAGAGGATGCCCATTGCTGTCTGAATCTCGGAAATCTTTTTCTCCACATAATCTTTCTGTTACATGAATGAACTTGTTAGTTATTGAAATGATTTTGGAAAACATTCACAATATATGATAATGGTTTTGTGGTTTACCAATATTTTTGCATCTTCAAGCCAAACATCGAGGCCACCTTTCTCCCTTGGCTTGAAGGAGTTGTAGTGTGTCCAAATCCCGTTTTCAGTGTCTAACACAAGCAATGTCCAGTGGGAAGGCACACGAGAAGGTTTTTGACCATTTGAGTTCATTGGAAACACTAGGTATTGCGATTCTTGCCCAACCAATAGATGATCATCTATTTCCAATTTACATGCAGGTTCTAGATCACCATTAGTAACTAGAGACTATAAAGTGAAATACAAGAAAATTAATACATTTTTCTTCACACAAAAGACTAACAGCAATTAATCAAATTTATTTATCAATTAAATTGGAGATAATGAGAATCAAACAAAGAACTTTGAAACATTGTGAACTTTGAGTACACACAAAGAGATGGTGAAAAAAAGTTTGAAAATGCAGAAGCATGTGGTGAAAAAGATCTGACTTATGTACAGGTGGAGATACAGGAAGATTCAATCAACAAACAAAGCATTGGGGTGCTAACAACAGAAAATGAAGAGTCGCAAAAGGTGATCAGAAACATGGAAAGGAATGAAAAAAATAAAAAACAAGCGGATGAACATTCAGATGATGTTGTCATGGAAAAACATGTCACCGAGTTTGTGATAAAACTGATCGAGAAAGATACACAAATTTATGAGTTAGAGAATCTTGTAACATCTTTGAAGAAAGAAAATGAAGCCCAACAACAATAAAACATGTTGGGCATCTCTTGGTACTGAATCAAATCCAACATCATGTAATTCGACATCTTCAATAAAATCAATATCATCAATAACACGTGACTCGTCATCTCGCACAACGACATTCATATCAACATACTTAACTGCGATGCATCTCACCAAATCAAACATGTTCTTCATATCTATATCATTGCGCAAAATGCAATTCGGATGCCCAGGGATAGAGTATGACAGCCCAACAACAACATTTGTCAAACAATCCCATGTGTCACGGATACCACGCACAACGTCATCTAACGTTGAACCCACACAAAATCTGAGGATTGATGTCTCATTACCGAATCTGCATACCGTCATTACGGTATCTTCCATTGTTCTTCATGTTAATAATTTTAACAAGACAGAATAAAAAATCAGTCAACACAATATGAAAACACTGTGACATGTATATGAAAGATAAACATCATATGCAATTCCTATAACAAATAAATTATTAAATGAAAAAATTCGCAACATCATTCACATACTGGAATACATAATCCATTTGAATAAAAAATAAAAAACACGTCAAACCATGGTGTTGCTGGGTAAAGTCTAGTCTTCTTGTCAAAGAAGTTTAACAAATGTTGTTTGAACTAATTATATGAACATGCATGACACCAACTGATTGTGTAAATTTAAAACACGAAAAAAAAAACCTGACATGATGACATACCAGAAAATTGATGAACCTCTTGAAGAAGACTGATGATGCTTATCGGTTTGAAAAATGAAGATATGAAATCCCAAAAATATTTACTGCCAAAAAGTTTGTAATCTTTTTAAAATTCAAACTTTTGATTGCCCATTAAAATAGGAAACCACTAATTCAATAAAAACAGAATAAAAAAAAAAAAGGAAACTACTAGATATTGTCTAAAATAAGGAAAGGGCATTTAGGTACTATTAAAATATGAAAATTTGAAATTATGTACTTATCCACCAAATGTTTTATAGAAAGTATACATATAAACTTAAAAGTTTGGGCAATGGACTTTTCCAGGAATATTTTAGAAAAAATGTACTCCCCCACAATTTTCCCTTAAAAAAAATTTACTAGGATTTTTAGAGGTGGGCTGAAGCCCAGAGTAAAAAAAAGAAAATATCTTACCAGGGTTTTTAACCCCACTTTTTTTATATTCTTCACTTTCTTTCCTCTCGGTGGTCCACCTTCCCGCAAGCGGCGCCCTGGCAGTGGTCCCAAGTGCAACAGTGTAAGCCTGCGAGGTATTTCTCTCTCTCTCTCTCTCTCTCTCTCTCTCTATATATATATATATATATATATATATATATATATATATATATATATATATATATATATATATATGTATCTCAATCTCGATATGTAGTTGTCTCCCTATATGGCTATATATATATATATATATAATATATATGTAATAATCCATGGGCCATGACAATTTCAGGTTGTAGATCTTGCATATATATATATATATACATATAGACCAAGATACATATATATATATATATATATATATATATATATTCTCCCTTCTGTTTGGCTTACAACAATTCTTCCAATCATAAGAATAAATCCAATTAGTTGGTTGGCTGCGCACCTAGTCAATTTTTGTGTGTAAGCAAATGAACTATTTGGGATCTCTGCAACATGTTAACCAAAGAAATCATATGAAGGAGGCAGCATAAAAGACAAATTTGAGGAGGAAAGAAAAGTTCCCTGTAGAAGAGCTTTATGCTCAAGTTCGTACTGCATCTTTTAAGTCTTTTTTTTTTGGTCTAATCTTTTATGTCTGACTTGAGCTATACATCTCTATGTCTTTTTTTCTAATTTCAGCCCTTCTCTACTTTATTAGGATGGAAAATCAAGAACGAAAAAGAACAAAAACAATTTTTTCGTTCTTCAAAAAGAAAAGTGGAGAAGAAACACCAAATTCTACTTTTGAACCTTTGAGTCTAGTAGAAACATCAATAGTGTTGATGTTCCTATGATTCCTGCGGCTGTTGAACCTCAAGGTCCTCAACCTCAAATAAAAGTTTCAAGGATTCCTTTTTATGAGAATGAGCTTGAACGAGATCCCGCATTGCGTATTCCGATATGGAAACATTCTGCTTATAATCAAGATGAAGTTAGACGTGCTTATATAGAGTGGGGACCAAATCAACCTATCTTGGCTGAGTATCCGAGGACTAAAACTGGAGTTCAAAATCGAAGATTTCAGGAAAGTTGGTACAAAAAGTTTCCATGGCTAGAGTATTCTATTTCAAAAGATGCGGCATTTTGCTTTCCGTGTTTTGTTTTTCAGGGTCGTGTACCTCTACATCCTGCATTTACCGTAGATGGTTTTAGTAGCTGGAAGAGAGTGAATAATGGAGTCAAATGTGTTTTCTTGTCACATATGGGAGGTCCTGCTTCCACACACAATAATGCTGAGAGAAATGTTGAGGCGTTGAAGAATATATCAGTGCACATTGATAAAGTTATGAATGTTCAAAGTTCAGAAGAAATAAAGAGAAATCGATTGCATCTTAAGGCTACCATTGATAGTGTTCAATGACTTACTTTACAGGGATGTGCCTTGAGAGGTCATGATGAATCTGTAATGTCAAAAAATCGTGGTAATCTAATTGAGATGATTAGTTTGATGGCAAAGTTGAATGCTGAGATAAATGATGTTGTCTTGGAGAAAGCTCCAGGAAATGCAAAGTATACGTCTCCTATGATCCAAAAAGATATTTTGCATATTCTATCTACTAAAGTAAGAGAAAAAATCCGTGAAAAAGTTGGAAATGTCAAGTTTTGTATTTTAGTTGATGAAGCAAAGGATGCATCGAATAAAGAACAGATGACAATTGTTCTGAGATTTGTTGATGTTCAGGGTTTTTTGCATGAGAGATTTTTTGAGATTGTGCATGTTAAAGATACCACTTCTTTAACTCTTAAGAAGAAAATATCAAAAGTTCTTACTCAACACAATTTGCACATTCGAGATTTACGAGGTCAGGGATATGATGGTGCTAGCAACATGCGTGGTGCATTTAATGGATTGCAAGCTTTGTTCCGCAATGATTGTGAGTATGCATACTATGTTCATTGTTTTTCTCATCGTTTACAACTTGCATTAGTTGCAACTGCTGAAGATGAGATTTCAATATGGCAATTCTTTTCCAAATTGACATGCATTGTCAATCTTATTAGTGTTTCTCCTAAGCGTCATACAGAGCTGCGATCTGTCCAAGCTACTGAGATTGAAAGGGGGATAGCTAGTGGTGAACGAAAGACTGGCAAAGGGGCTAACAGAATGATAACATTACAGTTGATCATCACTATCACATGGACATATTTAATGCTACGATTGATCATCAGTTAGAAGAGTTACATAGTAGATTCAATGAAGAGACAATAGAATTGCTTATGCTCAGCTCTTCTTTAGATCCTCGGGACAACTTTAAATCTTTCAATCCTGATCGCATTTGTTTACTTGCTGAGAAGTTTTATGCAGCTGATTTTGACAGACAAGACCTACATCATTTGAAGTGTCAACTGGATTATTATCGATTTGATGTGGTTCGCCATGAGAGGTTTCAAAGTATGTCTACAATTTCAGAATTATGTCGTGGTTTAGTAGAAACAAATAAGACAGAGTCCTACAATTTGATTGATATGCTGTTTCGTCTTATTTTAACTCTTCCCGTTTCTACGGCAACTTCAGAAAGAGCATTTTCAGCCATGAAACATGTCAAAAGTACTCTGCGTAACAAGATGGAAGATGAGTAGTTGACTGATTCATTACTTGTCTATATTGAAAGAGAAATAACGGAAGCAATCGATACAGATTCAATAATAGATACCTTTTGTTCTAAGAAGGATCGAAGAGTCCAATTTCTTTAGTAAGGATGTGATGGTCTATGGAGCTTATCCGCTGGTCTTTTGGTTTTCATGGATCCTTTATGCGTTGGGAGGTTGTTTTTGTTCCTTTTGATTCAGATTTACTTGTACATTTGGTAAATCATTCGTTTATCTGAAAGGATTAAAGCCAACTTGTGGCTTTTTCCTCTTTTCTTCTTGTAATGGTGTTCCTTTCTTTTTATATATTTCCCTTCTTTAAAGAAAAAAAAATGCTTACCTTAGCTTAGCCCGGGATAAAGAAAAATCCTGGCTCCGCCCTTGGTTTTATTCTTTCTCTTACATGGGAATCTAAAATTTTAGTGTTTGGGACCATGTTTAACATGGTGGAGGAGCTTGAAATACTTATAAAGATGGATATCAAAGGACGTCAATGACATGCCCCAGTTATCAAATAGGTTCTATGGTAGAAACTACCCTTGGGGTGATTGAAGCTCAATATCGATGGGATTGCCCTGGTCCAACAGCTTGTGGGGGCATATTTCTCACTTCTCGTGGACTAGTTAAAGGTGTTTACAGCCTTTCATTGGGAACTCGTAATGCTTATTATGCGAAACTTATGGTAGTCATCAAAAGGGATTGATATAGCGACATCTTTTGAGTGGAATCAAATTTGGATTGAATGTGACTAGCAGATTCTTGAATGTGATTTTTTCTCTAGATGTTTATCTGTTCCTCGAGAGTTAATACCTCTCTGGAGAGTTTGTTGCCATCAATGCAAATTCAGATATCTCATGTCTATAGAGAAGGAAATCAAGTTGCAGATAGTCTTGCTAATTTTTGTATCTCATCCTCATCATTCACTGGGTGGACATCGCCTCTGAATTTCATCACTTACCATGTAAATCAGGACATTGGTGGTTAGCCTAGTTTTCATTTTAAACCCTGCACTAGAATTTATTTCAAATATTGGATGTAACTCATACTTTGCGTTGGTCCTTTTTATTTTGGCATCAGTGTACTCGACAAATGGGTAAAGCTTTCTTTGTTTGCCCCCTCCCCCCAACCCCTATTTAGTTACTATTTTTTCTCTTTATTAATAAAATCCTAATATGAGGTTTGATTTAAAAAAAAAATTGCTCGAGCAATCTACACGCACAAACGTATTTCCAAATAACTCTAGGTTATATACACTTCTTTTTCTAATCCTCTATTGGAATTATTAAAAATTAAAGTTCTAAAATATGATTTTACTAGCAATAATCTCATACCTTAAGACACTTTGTAATAACAAAAAATAATTATATTTTAAGTAATATTTTGTTGTTTCCTTTTCTTTAGTTACACAATTCAAAATTAAAGTGAAGAGAGATAAAATAAGAGAGAGAGGTAGATGTGGATTAATGGGTTATTTGACATTAGAGAATGACATTGGGGGTTGTGTAGAGAAGATGCTTTTGAGTGAAAAAAATATTGAGATAGATTTGTACCATTGAATCAAAATAGATAAAAATTGGATCAATATTGACCGTTATTATGTTTTTATAAGTTGAGAATTCAACTTTCTAACTATAATATTAGATAAATGATTAATTATACATATTTTGAGGCATTTTAAATTTATCATTTTAGGGCTAATTGTTAAATTCTAGTATTATATTTTTCAGTAATATTATTGTGACTTAAAAATTTGATCTAATGATGTGTCTTCATTATAACTTTGAATTAACACCAAGTTCCAATGCTTGATAGAATTTATAGTTAATTCAATGACTACAGTGAATTAAGTCAATAAATTAGATACCAATAGCATTGCTCTAGATTTTTTAGAGAAATTAAGTTTAATTTCAACTTGAATGCTTACAAGTTTAGAATCGTTCGATCTGATCAAAACTCAACTGTTAAGCCTAATTTAAATTCCACTTAGATCAATCACAAGTAAACTTAAAGCACTTAGGACAATAAGGTGGATTTGTAAGGCTGATAATTGTGTCGGGTGAGTCAATTTGTGTCAAGTCCTAGTAGATTCATGTAAAAAAAATATTATATTCATACATGATTCGCTTATTTAAAGAGGTCAAATTGTCAAAACTCGGATATAACTCATTTATTAAACATATTACACAGGTCGTGTAACCTATTAAATAAACAAATTATTTAGGATCTTCTCAAATTTAAATGCTAAATCTATTAACTCGTCACCATTTCATTGATTTCACCCCTTTTCAATACCATTAGCATGATTGAATAGTAAGCATAATTTAGAAAAAAATAATAATGCAACAAATTCTTATTCCACCACATATTCACAAACCAAAACATGAACAAAAGACCACTATCCAACATTTAAAAAAAGAAATAATTTGCCTAGATTTTTTTGGAGATTTTATGTATTAATTATTAAACGGGTTGTCAGGTGGTAAATGAGTTGAGTTCTTTCATCTGAATGTAATCCGTTTATTACATAGGTCTATGTAATTCACTCAATTATCACCTAAATTAATTTAAATTAATGAAAATATTAGACAATTTAAATGAAAATGCATATCATCCCTTAGATAAGTGAGTTCTACTAAAAAAATTGATGGGATCCACTTATATGCATTTGAGTTACAATTTTTTAATTTTATTTGAGTTTTGTAACATTACTTTTAAATAAAATTCAAATCCACTAATTAATTTTTGGGTAAATTACACTGACATTTGATTTTATTATACGGACATCTCTCACATTTTAAAAATAACACTGAACTCTCTTGACATTTAATACTTGTAACAATCATACCCCCTCTAACTAACAGACTTTAGAATTATTAACAGTCAAAGCTGATGTCATCAACAATGATTCCTAGAATACCAAAAATACCCTCCAAAATTAAGTTTAAGAATTCAAATAAATATTTTTCTTACCCTACAAATTTACCCAACCTATTACATTAATAAGTTAATTTTTAATCAATTTGGGATTATTAGTACAGTTTAAAAATTAATCAATTTTTTTAAAATCTTAATAATTACCTATCCTATTATACCATATGAATTTTATTTTTATTTATTATTTATCTAATTACATAAATTCTTACTCCTACAACCAATTACCACCGGTCCATCACCGGTTCCACCACCTAAACCCACCCATTACAATCGGTCAATCACTGGTTCCACCACCTAAACCCACCCATTACCATCGGTTCCACCACCAGTTCCACCACCTAAACCCACCCATCACCATCGGTTCCACCACCTAAACCCACCAAAACTTCCAAAACTAGTCAGACCCGCCAAAACTTCCAATCCTAGCCAGACCCACCACCACCACCGTCGTGAACCCTATTGCAATAGTGCATCTGCTACCCAACAGCACCAGCACAGAGAGAGAGAAAGAGAGAGGAGAGACTAAAACCACAATCCCTTGAAACCACCTTTGACTCCACTACCATTGAAACCACCACCTAGACCAAAACCATCATCAACCAACACCACTACATCGCAGAGGTTAGGGTTTCAAAATCCACCAGCAACCACCACCTCCACACTGCCTCTCCCTAGGTAAAGATTCATTTGTGCACCGATCGGAGATCAAATGTTGATAGATTTGTTTGTCCCCGATGGGATGTCGCCCGGTGGAGGTCTTAATTAAATTCCTAACGGTGGTGGGTGCTGGTGAAAATAGGCGATGGTGTGTGCTGGTAAAAATAAGCAGTTGTGGTTGTGCCGCTGGGTGTTGACGCCAGTTGTTAAGGGGTCTGATACGAGAGAGAGATAGATAGATAGATGTATCGGCCCTACACAGGGAGGTCATGGAGCTAGGCTGTGTTGTCTTCCTTCTTAGTTTAGAGAGAGAGGAATGAGTTCAGTGTTTTGAGGGCAAAAGAGACGATGAGAATTTAGGGGCAAAGGGTCTTGGGTCTTGATGAGTAGTTAATGAGAGGGTAAAATGGTCTTTTTGTTTGTGTCGTTAACAGCGTTCATTTTGTAGAGTCTCAGTATAATTTTGGAAATGTGAAGTGGTGTCCGTGTAATACAAACCAAATATCAGGTGTGTCAATATAATTTACCCTTAATTTTTTGTTTGAGATAATCAGGTCTTTTGTCATGGCTAGGTGGATGGGGACAACTTTAACCAATAATAAACACATATACTGTACTCCCAAAATTACATTGCTTTGTCCAAACTGCTGCAGAGATAATAATGGCGATGCACAGAATTAGATCGCTGTTTGCTCTTTCCAAATGCAAATCCAAATTGAGCTTTTCTTTCTTCCATTTAACTTCAACTCGCTGTTTCTCTTCATCGAAACTCCCATCTCTGTTAGAAGTAAGAGCTTTACTTCTTCTTGTTCTTTATGGTTTTGATCAGTACATAGTATATGACTGGCCAGCTCTGCTTTCTCTGAAAGTATTCAAACTAATGACTGAATTGGGGATGAAATAACTTATTATTAACTTCTTGTATGCTGGGTTTTGTGGGAAAATTAGTGGGTTTGTCTCTTCACTGCTAATGGATTGGGTTTGTGTTCGAACAATAAAGACTGCGGCTTGCATGTCCGAGATTTTTTACACATATCCTTAAGTGGTTTTAATAAGGAATATAATTGGGTTGATATGCCTAATGAGAAATATGATGGGTTTGATTTCTTTAATACAAATAAATCAACTTTGTTTTGAACAATTAATATTTGTTTTTTAATTATTCAATGTGGGCAAGTATTTCTTCCTTTGTTTTTATTTTGCTCTTTATTTTTTTGGCCTTTTAGCAATTGATCCACAAAATATAAGTGGGATCTCATGTTTCTTAATAGTTAGATATTGTAAATGTGATGTTCTCCATAGTTGCTATGCATTTTTGGCAATTTCATGCTAGTTTTTTGATACGTTTTTTTCTTAAAAATGATGTATTACAGAGGGTTGGATTCATTGGACTAGGAAACATGGGATCGCGAATGGCTAGTAACTTGATTAAAGCAGGATACAGTGTCACCATTCATGATGTGTAATGTTGTCAACTCAATTCTGTTGCAGTTATAGTTCATCTTTCTACACGCTTGTTTTATTTCCTCATAACTTTTTTGTTTGCTGAATTTTCTGCCCCGATATCCAATTGCAATATCAATAACGAGTGGATGCAAATATTGTTATATGTGGAGATGAATTAATAGGTTTCTTTGTAGTGATGCTGCTTATTATGTTTATGATATTCATCATCCAATTTTGTTCAGTTAAACTTTGTGCATTTTTAACTTCAGCATGATTTTCATCTGTTGTTTCCTCCTACCAGCAATCCTAATGTAATGAAGATGTTCTCAGAAAAGGGAATTCTCACAAAAGAATCACCTTCTGAAGTTGCAGAAACAAGTGATGTTGTAATTACGATGTTGCCTTCATCAATCCATGTGAGTGTAAAAAATTTCATCTGTTTTGTTCTCTCCATTTTTTTTTTGTATATTCCATTATGTCTTAGGTTAACTACTGTTGTCTGTATAATGTGCAATCTTATGCGCATGGACAACAACTCCTGCCAGTAGGAATAAGTTTCTTAGGCAACATTAAATCTCCACAGGATTTGGCCAAGTAAAGTTCACTTTTTCGAGTAAGAGAACATTATTCAACATATTTATCGATTGCTCTACTAAAACTTTAGAAAGCTAATTCTGGTCCTAAAGTGAAAAATGAGTAATTGGAGATTGTAGTCTTTTCTTAAATCTAGTCTCATTTCTTGTAAATAACCAAACAATCCATCTTTGAGTATCTTTCCCGGAAAGTTCTGTTTTTTTTTTTTTTTGCTCTGCACAGATTCCAGTACGAACATAATGTTGTCAAGCATGTAGGTATTGGATGTTTACACTGGACCAAATGGTTTGCTTCATTGTGGAAGCGGAGATCCTTTAAGGCCGTGGTTATTTATAGATTCATCTACCATTGATCCTCAAACATCAAGAAAACTTTCTGTGGCTGTATCTAATTGTGCTTTGAAAGCAAAGAAAGGTACAACAAAGTAAACCAAAACAAGGATTGACATGTTATTTGTGCTTAATGAGTCTTCATTTATCATTCACCATATATCTATTCAGTTTGTCAGTTTGCTTTTCAAAAATAGGTTTCTATTTAGAGTTCCCTTTTCAATATCTGTATGTGGTTGACTGTGCAATTTTTAACTTAAAAAAATATTCGTTTTGTATAGTACTACATGGCAAAGTAAATTGTGACATTGATTACTCTTCAACATCTCTCTCTCTCTCTCTCTCACACACACAGAACACAATTCTGTGAGAAGTATTAATAAAAATTTCTTTCCATGTTAGTTTACTTCTTGTCCTTTTCACCTCATACTTTCCTTGAGGAGTCCTGGCAGAAAAGTAAGTTCCTCAGTTGTTTTTTATGGTGTACCCCATAATGTGTTGGACTCTTTGAAGTTGTCTCTGCCACTTGTACTGATGATTTAGAGAGGAAACATTTCAGTTTGACTAGCAATGGAAACAAAATTTTGTAGGTTTAGAAGATTTTTCAGAATCTTAGAAAGTTGTATCAAGGCTTCCACCAGCAAAATCATGCACAGGTGCATGCCTTCTTTTCATAACATGTGCCTTTGACATGTAAGTTTGTGTCGCTTATGGTCATCTTTGAATGGGCTCGGACCCAAAGTTAATAATCTAGATTCACTTGTAGCATTTCACATGTGGCATTGTTACATATATTTGCCTTCAAATGCCATGATCAGAACCCACAAATTAGTGGCCACATTGTGTTGTCAATAAGGAGGCCATAACATACATGTTTCCTGATATTGATACGAAATATTAACTAGGCAATGACAATGGGAATATGTTTTGCAAATTCCATTCACATTTGTACAATGAATGTTGTGTGTAGATTACTGGGAGACTCCAGTCATGTTGGATGCTCCTGTATCTGGAGGTGTTCTTGCTGCAGAGACTGGAACACTTACTTTCATGGTATGGTTTTTTATTTCATTAAAGGGCAATACATTGTATGAGGCTCCCGCCACTGTGGGTTTGGAGGATAATCTCTGCATAGTGCTGCAAGGGTTAGCCCTTTTGGGCAATGAATTAATGAACAAGAGATGACATTTTATACAGGTTGGCGGCTCAGAAGAAGCTTACCTGGCTGCAAAACCCTTGTTTCTCTCCATGGGCAAAAACACAATTTATTGTGGTGGAGCAGGAAATGGGTCGGTATGTTGTGCACTTCTTTGAGCTATAACAACTTTGCTTTTAAGTGGTGTGCAAGTAATATAACTGGAATGAGTTGTTTGATGCTTTTAGGAAGTGTTGCAGTTGTCCCTCTCACCATTGATTTCCTTGTTGTATAACCTAGGGATAGCTTTTGACCAAGGCCGGCCCTAGGCATAGACCGTTAGGGCCGCCGCCTAGGGCCCCCAAATAAATGGTAAAATTTGGGGGCCCAATTTTTATTTAAAAAAAATTGTTTAGTAACTTTTTAGAGTCCCAATTTTAACTAGGCAAGACAAATTAGATATGATTTGCAAACCCAAGAAGAAATTGATACAACATTAATAGGCTTTTATAATTCGTGGCCCTTTTATTCGGGTTGAATTTATAACTAAGGTTTTTTTTACAACACACAAGAAACACACATAAAAAGGAGTAAAAATGCATAATGAGTAGAAGTAGCTTACTATTAGAAATTTTTGCCGACGTTTGTTCTTTGGAAACAACTTTATTACATTAATGAATTTCGATTCTCTTTCTCTATAGTGTCAATTGGTAGCAAACATTAAAAAATATTTTTTAAATGAGTATCTACTAATTTTTAATAATTATTTACCCATATTTACATTATTATACTACAAAGTACCGTGGCCTCATCCAAAAGTTTCGCCTAAAGCTCCCATCCGTGTTTGGTTGCCCCTGCTTTTGACAAAATTTGAAAAGTAGAGCACACTAGAGCAGAATGTTGAGAGAAGGCATTACCACAACCAATTCAAGATCTGCCATCTCAATTCCAAAGAACCTGCATGAAAATAAGAAACTATTGTTCAATAGTGATCCATCTTTGGTTCAAGGGATTAGTTGGTTTTGGGGAAGTTTCCTGTCAAAGAAGTATGCTTAACACAGCCTATAACATAAAACTAGGAAGTGTGTCGGTGTCGGACACGTATAGGAAATAGGCACTTCATTTTGGTTAGAGTGTCGGTGTTGGACTCATATGGGACATGGACACGCTTCGGACTAGCTAAAATGAATATCCGACTTTTTTATTTTTAAAATAAAAAAATTTCAGGACATATTGGGGACATGCGATCGACATGCTCGAGGACACGTTTTGAGATTTTTTTTTTTCAAATTTGTCAAACAACTTTATAATTAAGAAACTTATTTTTGTATTTTAAAGAAATATGAATCAAATGCATATAATATAGAAAGAACTATAATCACTACATGAACATAATATAACATAATTTCGGAAACAACTACAAAAGTATATGGAATAAACTTTCTATATGAAAACAATGTGATGAAAAATAGATTATAAATTGGGGCTCTTTGAAATTGATGAAAATAAGGGTTACGATTTAGGATATTTTTGAAAATGGAAATTGTAGTAATCATTGATTATTGGGTCATGAATATTTATGATGAATGTGCATCGGTATATGTGGTGTTGAATTTTTTATTTAATGATATCATGATGTGAGTTGTTAGAATTAAAGAAAGGATGAATTGAATCGTTATTATCAAAATATGTTTATTTTATAACACACACACACACACACACACACACACATATATATATATATATATATATATAATATAACTAAATAAATACATAGTATTTAACATGTCCAACAACGTGTTCGTGTCCTATTTTTGAAAATTTTTTTTGTCTGTGTTCGTGTCCGTGCTTCTTAGGTTTAAAGGCATTCGGGCTGCTATCTCTCGAAAACCTTTTCAATATGGTTCGGATTGCTAGTTCCCGTTCATTGTTTTGCTACAGATGATACACAAGAAATCTTTTTATGGCAGTTTTTTCTTCTAATGACCGGCATATCTATGATTCTTTTCTCCTAGATGAAGCAGCTGGGGGGAGGTTGTATTCAGTTTATGTTCACTACTTCATTATAAATGTTTGGGATGCTTATGACTATTCACAGATTTCCTTTTCCTGAATTGATAAGTCAGATAGCACCAAAGCGGATTCTACTCAGTTGTTGTTTCCTATGGAGGGGAAAAAACAAGAAAGATTACTCATACAAGAGACTATATTTCACGAGGGAAAATTTGTTGTGCGAAGAGTGCATTATGATCCGTGGCTAGGCTCTTCTAAGGATATACGGGAATTTGCTGACTTACTCAGGTTCAAATCACTAGGATCCTAGGAGGTTCTAATTATGGAGTAGGTAGATCCCACCAAGGGCTTACTTACAACTGATTGGCCAATAAAAAGAGGAAAAATGTATTGGGGGGGGGGGGGGGGGGGAGTTCATGTCACTCGAATATGTATGCTAGCACATATCTGGCCATATTTACAATATATATTTATGGTATATACTTTGTATATTAGCTGTCAATATTTGTAATTAGGAGGGAATATTGTATTTCACATTTAGGGAGATTGGGAGATGTAAATAGCAGAATTTTAGGCCTTTATTAGGCTCTTTAGTTTATTATTTAAATGAAGGAAACTCTCTCATTGAGAGATATTCAGTATTATTGACATGATATCAGAGACATAAATTTAAATTAGAGTTTTAGTTTTTCTGGGTTTCTCTTGGGTGATTTTGATTGTAGGATTAGTCGGGTTTTTCCTTTTGGTGTTAGTTTTCTTTTATTTGGCTGAATTCTGTTAGCCTTCTTAGCTGTCAAAAATCTATGTGGAGTTGTTGTCGAGAAAATTTGTGGAGGTTTAAACCTTCTTGGTTGTCGAAAACTACTGAGGAGGTGTTGCCGGAGCAGCTTTGTGTGGTGGTTGCAGCACTGTTAGGATTTTCTGGGCTTGCTATGTTGTTGCTGTGTTGTCAAAATTTTGGTGGGGGTTGTGGCATTGTGAATTGCTGATAGCTTCTCAATTGCTGATATCTTTTCTTGCTTCATGTCAATAAGCAACTCTGACTCTTTCGGTGTGTGTTTCACTTGTAAAAACTATTTTGCTTGAGAATTTTAGTTTCAGTTATTTGTTATGGGAAATGAATTGTGGGGTCATATTGATGGAAGTGATCCAGCTCCTACGGATCCTATAAATTCAGCTCAATGGAAGGTCAAAGATGCCCGTGTGATGACATGGATTTTAGGGTCAGTTGATCCTTTTATTGTTCTTAATTCGCAACCATATAAGACTGTGAAAACCATGTGGGAGTATTTAAAAAAGGTTTACAATCAAGACAACACAGCAAGATTTTTTTAATTGGAGTATGAGATTGCTAGTTACACTCAAGGCAATCTCTCCATTCAGGATTATTTTTTTGATTTTTAGAATTTAGAGGCAGAATTTTCTGTCATGGTTTACGCAAAGGTCCCAGTTGAATTTTTCTTTGCTGTTCAAGAAGTTCATGAGCAAAGCAAGAGAGATCAATTTTTGGTGAAATTGTGATATGAATTTGACGTTACTCGCTCAAATTTGATGAATCGTGATCTTTCTCCATCCTTAGATGTTTGTTTTGGAGAATTGCTTCGCGAAGAGCAGCCTTCTCACACAGGCTACTTGCCGGTAGGACCAAATGATATCTAATATTAATCTAGTTGCATATGCAGCTTAAGGGAAGAGAAGGATAGGGATATGCACAAAGTCTAGTGTTTTAGCTACAAGGAGTAAGGGCATATTGGTGCCAACTGTGCAAAGAAAACTTGCAACTACTGTAAGAAACAAGGCCATATTATCAAGGTTTGTCCTACTCAACCTCAGAATCATCAAGCTAATGCTTATCATGCCGCAGTCAACACTTCTTCTTTTGCTCTAGCGGTGTCCTCAAACAATTCTCCTGTTGCTAAACAATCTGTTCTTATTCCTGAAATGGTATAACAAATGATTGCTTCAGCCTTTTTAGCAGTAGGACTTTAAGGTAATGGTAATACTTCATCTCAATCTTGGCTTGTTGATTCTGGTGCATCCAATCATATGACCAGTTCATCTGAGACTCTTCAAAATGTTCGTAAATATCATGGTTCATCACATATTCAGATTGCTAATGGGAGTCATTTAACTATTAACGCTATTGGAGATATTAGTCCATATTTCAAAGACATTTTTGTATCCCCTGGACTTTTTACTACTCTAATTTCAGTTGGCCAGTTAGTTGATAACCACTGTGATGTCCATTTCTCTCGTGATGGTTATCTTGTGCAGGATCAAGTGTCGGGGAAGATACTTGCGAAGGGGCCTAAAGTTGAAAGATTGTTTCTGCTGCATTTTTCCATTCCTAGTTGTTTATATTTGGCTTGTACGACTGTTAACAATAAGAGTGAAGTATGACACAAACGTTTGGGTTATTCAAACTCTATTGTTTTGTCTCATTTGTTGAATTCTGGTTTGTTGGGCAATAAAGATCAATTTTCTCATAATCTATCTTTTGATTGCTCTATACGTGTAAATTAGGAACGAGTAAGACTCTTCCTTTTCCTTCTTATGGTAATCGTGTAGAAAAGTGCTTTGATATTATGCATAGTGACGTATAGGGCATTACAACTATAATTTCTTATGCTCAGTATAAGTATTTTGTGACGTTCATTGGAGATTACAGTTTACTCAATTTTCTACAGGTATTAAAGTTTTGAGATTAAATTCTGGTGGAGAATATATGTCTCATGAGTTTCATGATTTCCTACACCAAAAAGTAATTGTCTCCTAACGTTCCTGCCCTTATACACATGGTTACTACAATTCACTAAACCCTTAACGACTCACAATCTGTGTATATCGATCTCAAACGAGGTGGGTTCACGATCCAGATCACCAAAATAGATGACCCCAAATTGTAATACTAACTCTAAATTAATTCGCTTTAGAACATGTAGAACAAATATAAAATGCATATTAATTGACTACATATATATAGATTTATAATTATATATTGTTTTAGATAATAGAAAATCAAGCACAACTATAAGATAAATGATAACTAACTTTGTGTTTATGAATGTTCTATAATATATAATATTGTATAATAGTGAAAACGATCTACATAAGAACTCCAAAATGAATTGCAACCTAAAATACCGTATCAGCTAAATCTACCCCCATCGTACCGCGTACTTAAGACAGTGTCGTACCATGTACCCGTACCACGTACCAAAGCGACCTACGATTCAAGTAATATTGCTTATACACCACAGCAAAAAGGTCTGACGAAACAAAAGAACCGCCATTTTTTGGATGTTGTTCGCACCTTATTGCTTGAGTCTAATGTTCCTTCTGAATTCTAGGCGGAGGCTTTGTCTATTGCAGTTTATCTAATCAATAGACTGTCCAAAGATCAAAATTTTATTTTGGTGCATTGTTTCGGTCACCTACGAAATAGAAACATTTCGACGTGTTTCGAAATCATTTCGACTCGTTTCAGAAACATAATGAAAAAATAAAAAATTTAATAATTATTTTTTCAAAACATTAGTCGAAATATATCAAAATATGTTGAAATATTCTAAAACAATTGTGCAAATGCATTGAAACATTACAAAATAACTCGAAACATTACAAAATACCTCGAAACATTATAAAACACCTCAAAGTATTAGAATTTTGATTCCATCACCGATTCATTTCAGTTTCCTTGAAAACGAAAACGTTTCGGACGTTTCGACCATTTTGAAACAAAATTTTGATCCTTGACACTGCCTTCTTATGTCTTGAACTTTGATTCTCCATATTCTTGTCTTTATCAACAACATCTTAGCTACCTTGATATGCATACTTTTGGCTGTGTTTGTTTTGTTCATTTACCTTCTCATTCACGTCACAAACTTTCTGTTCAGTCTATTAAATGCTCCTTTATGGGTTATAGTGTTTTGCACAAGGGATATGTTTCCTACGATCCATGCTCTAACAGATCTCGTATTTCTCGTCATGTTATTTTCTTTGAGAACCAGCCTTTTTTTCTTGCACATGACGAGTCATTGCCTGAAATTAGTGTTCTTCCTCGTTTTGATGACTTGACTCCTTTTCTTGAGCGGTTCAAACCTGGATTTGTGTATTAACGGCGTTGACCGACTTCGACCCTTCCTGAGATTCACCCGCCATCTAAGACTATTCAGATGGCTCTTCTCGAGTCTGACTTGCCATCTGTGACTGATCCGATTGCTTCTTCCGAGCCTATCATGCCTCCTGAGCCTGGTCCTAGGCACTCTACCAGAGTTACTCGTCCTCCTGATTGGTATGGTTTTCATAATGCTACTTTGTCTTCTACTCCCATTCTTATATGTTACTCCGAGGCTATCAAACATGAATGTTGGCGGAAGACAATGGATGAGGAACTTCGAGCTCTTCATGAGAATCATACACGGGACATTGTTCCTTGCCCTTCTAATGTTAAAGCCTTTGGTTGCAAATGGGTTTATTCGATTGAGCTTGGCTTTGATGGGACTCTTGATCGCTATAAGGCATTGTTGGTTGCACTTGGTAACATGCAGGAGTATGGGGTGGTGGACTATGAGGAGACATTTGCTCCTGTGGCAAAGATGACTACGTTGCGTACTGTTCTTTCCATTGCAGCCTCCCAGGGCTGGCCACTTCACCAGATGGACATTAAAAATGTTTTTCTTCATGGTGATCTCAAGGAGGATATTTACATGGCACCTCCACTTTACTCTCCTTTCCTTCTTCAGGCGTGTGCAAGTTGAAGCGGTCCCTCTATGGCTTGAAACAGGCTCTTCGGGCATGGTTTGAAAAGTTCCGATCTACCTTGATTCGCTTCTCATTTGTGTAGAGCCAATATGACTCCTCTCTGTTTCTTTGCAAGAACTCTATTGGTATTGTCCTCCTACTTGTTTATGTGGATGATATTGTCATTACTGGAACGGATTCCTTGTTGATTACCCGACTGAAGCAGCATCTCCAGGATGCCTTTCATATTAAGGATCTTGGTCCTCTTACGAATTTTTTAGGATTGAAAGTTCATATCAATTCTTCAGGTATATTCATGAATCAACACAAATATACACAGGATTTAATTGCTTTGGCTGGCCTTTAGGATTCTACTTCCGCGGATACTCCTTTGGAAGTAAATGTGTAGTACCGTAGTGAGGAGGGTGATCTCCTTCCTGATCCTACGGTGTTTCTGCAGGTGGTTGACTGCTTGAACTACTTGACTATTACACGGCCTGGTATCTCTTTCGTGTCCTGCAGGTTAGTCAATCTATGCAAACTCCACGTCATCTTCATTTAGCTGTGTTCGTCGTATCATTCAGTATCTCCGAGGATCTATTAGCCATGGATTTTTCTTTCATGCTGGTTCTCCTCTTCGCCTTGTTGCTTTTAGTGATGCTGATTGGGTCGGGTGTCCAGATACTCGTCGTTCTGTTACAAGTTGGTGTATGTTTCTTGGCGATTCCTTGATATCCTGGAAGAGTAAAAAGCAGACTCGTGTTTCCAAATCCTCGACTAAGTCCGAATGTCGTGCGATTTCTATTGCTTGCTCGAAGATTGTTTGGCTTCGTGGGCTCCTGGCTGAGCTTGGCGTCTCTCAGTCTGATCCCACTCCTATCCCTGCTGACAACACGAGTGCCATTTAGATTGTTGCTAACCTTGTTTATCATGAGCGTACGAAGCATATTGAAGTGGATTGTCACTCTTGTGTCATCTCTCTTTCGCATGTTTCCACCGATCTTTAGATAACTGACGTGTTTACCAAGCCATGACTTGGCAGTGCCATTAGTTTCTTGTAGGCAAATCTAGCATCAATTTGGGGGGATGTCACTCGGATATGTATGCTGACATGGGCTTCATAGCTGCACATATCTAGCCATATTTACAATATATATTTATGGCATATACTTTGTATATTAGCTGTCAATATTTGTAATTAGTAGTGAATATTGTATTCCATATTTAGGGAGATTGGGAGCTGTAAATAGCAGGAATTTTAGGCCTGTATTAGGCTCTTCAGTTTCTATTTAATGAAGGAAACTCTCTCATTGAGAGGTATTCAGTATCATTGACAGTTCATAGGTCAGGTAACACCAAAGCAAATTCAGTAGGAGTTTTTTTTTTTCCTATTAAGAGAGTCTAGAACCCATATATGGGTATATGAATAATCTTAATGTCAAAGAGCTCTAAACCATTAACATGTGGCTCTGAGATAGCGTAGTAGAAAGTTGGTTTGCCATGACTTTAAGTTTCAATTTGATATGTGAGGTGCTACAGTATATTGCGTGGAAAATTTCTGCGTGACTGGCAAATGGAAGCTGCTTGTATTCAACAACAAAACTTTCGCCGGGGAGATGTTTCAGTCATACTGGAAATATAAAGGAAATGGACAAAAAAACTTGGAAGCCATGAAACATGAAATCAAATATACTAATGCATAAAGATAAGGTGCATAAGAGGTATTTCATTTGTACTCATCTAGAGGTGCAACAAGGACAATGGGGTGGAACCATGGATTAAACGGAAATGTTAACAAGTCATCAAGATATCATCAAACAGTATTGTACTTGTTATAAAGCATGTACCAAAAATTCATAGGACAATCTTTGAATTTGTTATGGAGTTGTTATAATCAAATATAAGACTACATATCAGGCGTGAACCATATAATATAGACTAAGTGGACATTTTTACACAAGTAATTTGATGACCAGTGAAAATATTATCAGTGAGTATCTGATACCTATGGCACATGTTTGTTATTTAGGTAGCAAAGATCTGCAACAACTTAGCAATGGCTGTGAGTATGCTTGGGGTTTCAGAAGCCTTTGCACTTGGCCAGTCTTTAGGAATTGCAGCCAATACTCTGACAAAGGTCTTCAACTCTTCAAGTGCTCGGTGTTGGAGTAGGTAAACAGTATGCTTTAATATCTTGAATTTGTAATTGAGATTTATGGTGGTTGTTTTTTTAATTACACCATATAGAAGTGCCATCCTTTGCAACTGCCAACAGATTCTCAATTTGTGACTTCATTCTTCCTAAAGGACCTTCTTAAGATTAAATGGCTGTGGAAAATAAATAATTTAATTAAAAAAGTAATAAAGTCTTACCCTCTCCCTTGATTTCAAGCTGCAACTTGTAATATTGTGCATTTTAACCGGCCTTCCTTCTAGCTTGGTGGTTGTGGATTCAAAATTCTGACCCCCAGGTTGTGGGTTCAAGGGCTGGTAGAGAGAGAGAAAGGGGGGGGGGGGGGGGGGGGGGGTGCATTTTAACCTGTTGGCCCCTGTAGTAATGACCGAATGGCTTTTTCCCTCAAGATTTGTGTTGACGAACCCTGCAAAAAAGATGTACAAGCAAAATAAACTAGAAAAAAAACGATTATTGGCAATTATTTTTGCCATTTTAATCGAACTTTTTTTTTGAACTATTATTAGATACCAAAAGAACACCCAGCAGCAATTTTTTGGCTTTGTGCAGTGACTAATTGCTTGAAATTCTTAAAAGACCACTAATTTACTTCTTAATTTTACTTTGCTAAATCCTTAGGATATTTTTCATCGGCATATCTAAATGTCACATGAAAGTTTTTCCCCCTTGATATTTGTTCTCTTATGATAAAAAATTGGAAAACATTTCATGGATAGATGTTTTGAATTCTGAATATCTAGGTTTTTTTCAAACAGAGATATGCTTGCACAATTTTACTCAAATCTGTGTTTGAGGAGTACCTGTAAACGCATCAGGAAGAGAGACTCTGATACCCATTGACCTTATAATTGGCATTTGTTCCTTCACTTATTCGTATGGCCCATGTGAATATATTGTGTAACAGGTAACAACATAGCTAATGGTTGCATGCTCGTTAACATTAGTTGCTGTTCATGGCATATAGGCTTGCACAGCTGACAATTAGCAGTACGACTAATGAAAGAACCACTCAATTAAGTTCAAAATGGACGCACCTAACCCACTTCCTCGCTGTTCTCAGCACTTGGGGAATGTTGAATGAGAAAGAATGTATTACTAGAGGACCCTAATAAGACTTTCTTCATACTCACCTCCCTACGCGAATGATTACTGTTATTTCTATACTAAAAACATTTCATATCCAGAGCCTTCACCTGAACTTCTTGCAATGACTGCACAAGGTTCTTTCTTAATGAAGCATAAAGGATGTACCTAATTAAATAAAGGATCTCAAATTCTGTGGAAAAACCAAGTAATGGGATGACTTTGCAAGAGCAGAAATTTAAGAGGGTGATTAGATGTCAAATGACATAGAAGTTCAAAACAGTTTCCAGTGCATAACATGGCTATCAGAATCCCAATCTGAATCGTAAAATCATAAGATCTTACGATCCTATATACAGAAATCGATCCGAGTTTCTTGAAAAATCCCAAGTTCATAAGTCGTAATGGATCATGATCCGGATCTTGTAGGATTGTAGGATCCCCATCCCTAGTGCAATTCTATTGATCCAAATTGTTGGGTTTATTTGTTAGGTATCTTTAGCTATTTTGCTGGCCCAACTCATATTCATTGCTTTAATGCTTAAAAACCCAACTCATGTGTGATTGTCCCGTACAATCGGTCTAGTAGGAAATTTCGATACATAAGAAAAGCTATAGAAATCTCTCTTTACTAAAAAAACTAACTTCATTCATTCGCCTCTACGTTTAAAAGTTGAAAACAACAATTAGGCTTATTCTCTTTTCTCTCGACGAGTGATCACAATCAGGTATATCTTTAATTTTCATTTTCTCTGTGTTTTGTTATTGGATCGACAATTGACAAAATTTGTTACTCAATAGTCTCTCGACTTTGTATGTTCCCTTCTCTGTCTCCGTCTTTCTCATAAAGTTAATATCAAAACACTCTAATTCTCCTATTGGTCTTCACAAAATCCCACAAGATTAACAGTTCCTCTGCGAGTTGTAGTTTCTCAACTTTTAAACAAAAACTCTTAAGTTGTATATATTTTCCATACCATTTATACATTTTACATGTATTACTAGATTTGTTTTATTTTTGTTTCTAAGATATCTGGTTACATATATTTTTTGTCTTTGGATCTTAAGATTCTCGATCCGGTTCTAACGATCATAATCTTTTATACTTCTCCATTGATCCAAGGTAGAATCCCGATTCTAAAAACCTCGGTGCATAATCTATCATATCAAGGGGTTATTTTCAGGTTTCGGGTTAGAATTAGACTTTTCAAAAATGTTTTTAGATTTGTTTTCTAATATGCTTGTTTGCATGGATATACACGACAGTGACACTTATAATCCAGTGCCTGGAGTGATGGAGGGGGTGCCCTCTTCAAGGAATTATGATGGTGGGTTTGCATCTAAGCTTATGGTACGTGGTTTGGCCCTGGTGTTTATACTTATTTTACGCTCTCATAGAAACACTTGGTCATTTGGTGCCTTGGAGAAGTCTTTTGGGCCTAGAATCCATGGTCAACTTATTTAAGATGTCCATGGTTGGTAGGGACCTTATCTGGATTCTGGAACCAATGGAATTTCCTATTGAGCTTTTTATTTTTAGTTAGTAAAGTATTATTTGCTCTAGATAAACATATTGCTTTTGTGGTTGCAATTACATTCCTTTGTGGGATAAAGAACTACAGATCCATATGGCACAAAGCATCACAGTTTTGATTATCCTTTATCAATTTGAATGGAGTAGGTATTCTTCATTTTTCTTTTATCAAACCATTTACTACAATATCCCACTTAAATGATTGCTATTCCTCATTCCCCATGATTAGAACTTGAAAAGTGCCTTGTACAGTTCTATTCAACCATATAGACCTAAGTAAACATTTATGTCTAGTGCCAATATTTTAAACACATCCCCAAGATATTTTAAAATTTTCCTTTCAGGTATATATGAACTTTGTTCTGTTCATTTTTGGACTATGTTTATATGCTCCATTCTCCTCATTGACCGTACATGTATCGGCTATCAACATTTTGAGCTCATGTCTGTGATAAATCAGCCTCCCTGCTTTTGTGTAACAATGGTTTAAAGAGAAGATTAGTTTATTCTGTTTTATGGACTATCATATTTGATGATTTGATGAACTAGTTGCACAAATTCTTCTAAAGATGAGATGTTGACTGATTATCATCCGTTGTCTTTGACATCTAAGGGTCTATTTTTTGTCCAATAATCTCTTCTCTTGCTTGGTTATTTTTTGTTTATGTGTTCAGCACTTTTCTTTTGATTGATCAAGAAATAATCGTTATATTACTTTCTTTTTCTTGTTATTCGATAGCTGAGATGAATTAGAGGAAGGCAAGGTAACATAAAATTAAGAGTAATTGTATGAAATGGTAACTAACAACACACATGCACAATCTTAACCTGAACAATGGACATCCAAACGTAAGCTGTCACCCGAACCATAGCCATATAGCCTTATGACACTAGAAAATTTCTGACTGCAATTTCAGCTGCAGCCAAATGATACCAAGCAGACCAAATGATACCAAGCAGATCAAGTTTGACAATAATGTGCATTAGTGTGCATCCTGGATGTTTTTCGTACTAAGCACATCATCTTGGTCATTCGTTGTATGGTTCAAGGTTGTGGTATCAACCATTGGTCGTGGCATTGCGGAACAAGATCGGGCAATATGCACGAAATCTAGATAGAAGTAGAAGTTGAAATGGCAAGAGATTTAAGCCGTATCATGGCATCGCAGAATGATATCAGCTGATATGTTGTGATTCAATGATGATGACTCAAACGATTCAACTAAGTCATCTTAGACAATTTTGAGTCAACTATGAGTCGAGTGAGACTGGAGATTTTTGACATTATGATTCTAGTTTCTTTTGTGGGAGCAATGGGACTCCACTTGATACCATATGGTCCAAATGGATATTATCTCTCATCCTCAAAATCAGGAGTGATTTTGTTTGGGCTCTGTGGTTGTTCATTTCATTGGTAAATATTGTGGATATACTGAGCTTTTTGTGGTATCAGCTCATCAAAAGTGTACTCTACCGGATAGTGAATGGGCTACCATCTAGCTATTGCGACAACTCGCGCTTTGAAATCAATCTCTTGAAGTTATGTATATTTCCTCTGATACTAGATACATTATTAATCGTTTAGGGATCAATTTTTTGTTTTAGCGAACAGTTTTGTTCTGCTTTTGGAAAGTTTCAGAAACATTCCAAAAATGCAAAAGAAGCAACAACAGGTTGAAAACACTTGAAAGAAATGTAAAATTTGCTACTTATTGAAGAAAGACCGGGTAAATAATTATTATAATATGTTGTGCCCTACAGATTCGTACAGAAAGAGGGCATTAGGGTGGAGTTGAGTAGAAACACAAGTGGCCACTAGCCTTAAATGTGTGATGTCAAACAATTTTTCCCTTGTGAAAAACAATCATGAAAGATTGTAGACCCATTTTCTCGATCAATTCGTGCAATTAAATCTGATATTATGAGTTCTTCCCCTTCTCTTTTCTTTCGTTTCTTTTTCTTCTTATTTGATATTTATACAAAAGGTCGGAGTTTGCAAGATATCTATCTAATAAGATGGTTAGCACTTTGAATTTTATCCCTACATATTTTTCCCACCCATTTTTATCACATCATCCATTTCTATTACAAGTTGAATCATTTAATTTTTGATTAATTTGTGGTTCGATATAATTTTTATTGCAGACATTGTTCTGTCACTGGGATATGTATGCAGGCATTGCCAGTACATATCTATCCATATTTACTCTATATGTTTATTGTATATTAACTGTCAATATTTGTAATTAGTAGGGATTATTGCATTCCATATTTAGATAGATTAGGAGTTATAAATAGCAGATTCTTTGGCCTGTATTATGCTTTGGAGTTTTCTATTTAATAGAGGAAACTCTCTCATTGAGAGATATTCAGTATCATTGACATGGTATCAGAGCCAGAAAATTTAAATTAGAGTTTTTCTGGTTTTCTCTTGGGTGGTTTTGATTGTGGGATTAATTGGGTTTCTCTTTTGGTGTTAGTTTTCTTTTATTTGGGTGAATTCTGTTAGCCATCTTGGCTGTCAAAATTCTGTCATTGCTGTGTTGTTTTGGGCGTTGTTGCGTTGTGGATTGCTGATAACTTCTCAATTTTCTGTTGTGTTTTTTTTGGTGTCTTGGGTTTACTGTTTTTCTTGGTACATTCCTGATGTTGCTGTGTTGTGGATTTGAGTCATTCGAGTATCATGTCAACCAGCAACTCTGAATATTTCGGTGTGCGTTTCACTGGTAAAAACTATTCTGCTTGGGAATTTCAGCTTCAATTATTTGTTACTGGAAAGGATTTGTGGGGCCATATCGATGGGAGTGATCCAGCTCCTACAGATCCTACAAAGTTAGCTCAATGGAAGGTTAAAGATGCTCGTGTGATGACATGGATTTTAGGGTCTGTTGATCCACTTATTGTTCTTAATCTGAGGCCATATAAGACTGCTAAAACCATGTGAGAGTATTTGAAAAAGGTTTACAATCACGACAACACAGCAAGACGTTTTCAATTGGAGTATGAGATTGCTAGTTACACTCAAGGCAATCTCTCCATTCAGGATTATTTTTCTGGTTTTCAAAATTTATGGGCAGAATTCTCTGACATGGTTTACGCGAAGGTGCCTGCTGAATCTCTCCCGGCTGTTCAGGAAGTTCATGAGCAAAGCAAGAGATATCAGTTTTTGATGAAATTGCGATCTAAATTTGAGGTTACTCGCTCGCATTTGATGAATCGGGATTCTTCTCCATCCTTGGATGTTTGTTTTGGAGAATTGCTTCGTGTAGAACAGCGCCTTCTCACACAGGCTACTTTCCAGCAGGACAGAATGATATCAAATAATGATCCCGTTGCATATGCAGCTCAAGGAAAAGGGAAGGGTAGGGATATGCGGAAAGTTCAATGTTTTAGCTGCAAGGAGTATGGGCATATTGCTGCCAACTGTGCAAAGAAAACTTGCAACTATTGTAAGAAACAAGGTCATATTATCAAGGACTGTCCTACTCGACCTCAGAATCGTCAAGCTAATGCTTATCAGGCTGCAGTCAATGCTTCTTCTTTTGCTCCAGCAGTGTCCTCAAACAATTCTCCTATTGCTTGACAATCTATTCTTACTCCTGAAATGGTACAAAAAATGATTGTTTCAGCCTTTTCAGCATTAGGACTTCAAGGTAATGGTAATACTTCATCTCAATCTTGGCTTGTAGATTCTGGTGCGTCTAATCATATGACCAGTTCATCTGAAACTCTTCGAAATGTTCGTAAATATCATGGCTCATCACATATTCAGATTGCTAATGGGAGTCATTTAAATATTAATGCTGTTGGAGATATTAGTCCATCTTTCAAAGATGTTTTTGTAGCCCCTGGACTTTCTACTAGTCTTATTTCGGTTGGTCAGTTAGTTGATAACCACTGTGATGTCCATTTCTCTCGTGATGGTTGTCTTGTGCAGGATCAGGTGTCGGGGAAGATACTCGCGAAGGGGCCTAAAGTTGGCAGATTGTTTCCACTGCATTTTTCCATTCCTAGTTGTTTATCTTTGGCTTGTACGACTGTTAACAATAAGAGTGAAGTATGGCACAAACGTTTGGGTCATCCTAATTCTGTTGTTTTGTCTCATTTGTTAAACTCTGGTTTGTTGGGTAATAAAGATCAATTTTCACATAATCTATCTTTTGATTGCTCTACATGTAAATTAGGAAAGAGTAAAACTCTTCCTTTTCCCCCTCATGGTAGTCGTGCAGAAAAATGCTTTGATATTATGCATAGTGACTTATGGGGCATTGCACCTGTAATTTCTCATGCTCAGTATAAGTATTTTGTGACATTCATTGATGATTATAGTCAGTATACTTGGGTCTATTTTCTTCGATCCAAATCTGAGGTCTTTTCGGTTTTCAAGACCTTTGTGGCATATGTTGAGACTCAATTTTCTATAGGTATTAAAGTTTTGAGGTCTGATTCTCGTGGGGAATATATGTCTCATAAGTTTCATGATTTCCTACGCCAGAAAGGAATTGTCTCCCAACGCTCCTGCCCTTCTACACCACAGCAAAACGGCGTGGCAGAACGAAAGAATCGCCATCTCTTAGATGTTGTTCGCACCTTATTGCTTGAGTCCACTATTCCTTCGAAATTCTGGGTTGAGGCTTTGTCTACTGCAGTTTATCTAATTAATAGAATGCCCTCTCATGTCTTAAAATTTGATTCTCCATATTATCGTCTTTATCATCAGCATCCTAGCTACATTGATATGCATACTTTTGGTTGTGTTTGTTTTGTTCATTTACCTTCTCATGAACGTCACAAACTTTCTGCTCAGTCTGTTAAATGCTGCTTTATGGGTTATAGTATTTCACACAAAGGCTATGTTTGCTATGATCCATGCTCTAACAAATTTCGTATTTCTCGTCATGTTGTCTTCTTTGAGAATCAACCTTTCTTTTCTACACATGTTGAGTCGTTGCCTGAAATTAGTGTTCTTCCTTATTTTGATGACTTGCCTTATTTTCCTGAGCAGTTCAAACCTGGATATGTGTATGAACGACGTCGACTGAATTCGCCCCTTCCTGAGACTAACCCATCATCTGAGACTGTTCAACTGACTCTTCCCGAGTCTGACTTGCCATCTGAGACTGATCCGATTGCTTCTTCCGAGCCTGGTGCGCCTCCTAAGCCTGGTCCTAGACGCTCTACCAGAGTTTCTCGTCCTCCTGATTGGTATGGTTTTCATACTTCTCTTAATGCTACTTTGTCTTCTATTCCTATTCCTACTTGTTACTCCGAGGCTATCAAACATGAATGTTGGTAGAAGGCAATGGATGAGGAACTTCGGGCTCTTCAAGAGAATCATACTTGGGACATTGTTCCTTGCCCTTCTACTGTTAAAGCCATTGGCTGCAAATGGGTTTATTCAATTAAGCTTTGCTCTGATGGGACTCTGGATCGATATAAGGCACGGTTGGTTGCACTTGGTAACAGGCAGGAGTATGGAGTGGACTATGAGGAGACATTTGCTCCGGTGGCAAAGATGACTACGGTGCGTACTGTTCTTTCCATTGCAGCTTCCCAGGGCTGGCCACTTCACCAGATGGATGTGAAAAATGCTTTTCTTCATGGTGATCTCAAGGAGGATATTTACATGGCACCTCCACCGGGTTTGTTCTCCTCTCCTTCTTCAGACGTGTGCAAGTTGAAGCGATCTCTCTATGGCTTTAAACAAGCTCCTCGGGCATGGTTTGAAAAGTTTCGGTCTACCTTGATTTGCTTCTCATTTGTGCAGAGCCAATATGACTCCTCTCTGTTTCTTTGCAAGACCTCTACTGGTATTGTCCTCCTACTTGTTTACGTGGATGATATTGTCATTACCGGAATGGATTCTTTATTGATTACTCGACTCCAGCAACATCTTCAGGATTCTTTTCATATGAAGGATCTTGGTCCTCTTACGTATTTTTTAGGGTTGGAAGTTCATACCGATTCTTCGGGTATATTTGTGAATCAACACAAATACATACATGATTTAATTGATTTGGCTGGACTTCAGGATTCTACTTCGGTGGATACTCCTCTAGAAGTAAATGTGAAGTACCGTCGTGATGAGGGTGATCTCCTTCCTGATCCTACCATGTTTTGACAGTTGGTTGGCAGCTTGAACTACTTGACTATTACACGGCCCGATATCTCTTTTGCAGTCCAGCAGGTTAGTCAGTTTATGCAAACTCCACGTCATCTTCATTTAGCTGCTGTTCGTCGTATCAATCGGTATCTCCGAGGATCTCCGAGTCGTGGATTGTTCTTTCCAGCTGGTTCTCCTCTTCACCTTACTGGTTTTAGTGATGCTGATTGGGCTGGGTGTCCAGATACTTGTCGTTCTGTTACGGGTTGGTGTATGTTTCTTGGCAATTCCTTAATATCCTGGAAGAGTAAAAAGCAGGCTCGTGTTTCCAAATCCTCAACTGAATCCGAATATCGTGCGATGTCTGCTGCTTGCTCGGAGATTGTTTGGCTTCGTGGGCTCCTAGCTGAGCTTGGCTTCTCTCAATCTAATCCCACTCCTCTACACGCTGACAACACGAGTGCAATTCAGATTGCTTCTAACCCTGTTTATCATGAGCGTACGAAGCATATTGAAGTGGATTGTCACTCTATTAGGGAAGCCGTGGATACTCGTGTCATCTCCCTTCCGCATATTTCCACCAATCTTCAAATAGCTGATGTGTTTACCAAGGCCATGACTCGGCAACGCCATTATTTTCTTGTAAGCAAATTGCTGCTTCTTGATCGACCAGCATCAATTTGAGGGGGGATGTCACTGGGATATGTATGCTGGCATTGCCAGTACATATCTATCCATATTTACTCTATATGTTTATTGTATATTAACTGTCAATATTTGTAATTAGTAGGGATTATTGCATTCCATATTTAGATAGATTAGGAGCTATAAATAGCAGATTCTTTGGCCTGTATTATGCTTTGGAGTTTTCTATTTAATAGAGGAAACTCTCTCATTGAGAGATATTCAGTATCATTGACATGTTCATGTGCGTATTTATATTGATATTTTTTGAGATCATGTATTTTGAGAAAATTTTGTCAATTTGTTTTTAAAAGATAATTGGTAGAAATTAATTTCAAATTATGTAATTAACGAACGGAAAGGAAAAAAATATTGTTATTTGATATAGTGAGATCGATTTTGTTGGTGCTCAGATTTTATGTTGCATCATGCCTTCGGGCACAGGTTATAGCTAATTTTTTATATTTTGGGATCCATTTCTTCAATCTCTCGCACTCCAAGGGGAAAAAGGAAGTTCACTTTGTCATCAGTCACGAAATTTGACATTTGGGTTTGTTGTAAGCATTTCTTGGCATACTTTGACAAAAACTTCATTTCAAGTGAAACCCATATTTTGGGTTTCTATCCACTTTTTGTTGCAGTCCACTAAGCTGTCTTAATGAAGACGATACTGTTGTGGCCCTTGTTCATTCGGTGACAAGGAATCAGTAACTTTTCTGTGGTCCATCTAGGGGTGTTCAACCGACATATAGGGTCGGAAGTGAAGACTTCCGTTGGCCGAACCGAAAGAGATCGGAATTAGATTCTATCAACCGAACCGCCCCAATCAAAATACACAACTGAACCGAAAATTGACCCCTTTAAGTCGGTCGGTTTCGGATCGGTTTCGGTTAATACTCTCAACCAGATTTCAACAACTTTTTTTTTTGTTGGTAAGATTTCAAAACTTCATTTCAATGTTGAACTTCCCTATTTACATACAATCTTCCAAGCCAAAAACCTTAAAAAAAAAATCAGAGGCATCTTACCTGAGTTTGAGATCCTTTTGAAGATTAGAGGCATTTTTTTCGAACCAGTCAAACTTGAGTTTGAGATCCTTAGGCTTGCTTTGAAGATCCAAAAATTCAGTCGACGATATCTTGCCTGATCGTGTACTTGAAGATCGGTTAGGTTTGAGATACTTAGGCTTGCTTTGTGTAGATCCAAAAATCCACTCAAATAAATGAAGAGCAGAAGAAGAAATGAAGAAGAAGAAGAGCAAAAGAAGAAATGAAACACTGTTATGCATCTTACACGGTTATGGCTAAAGAAATGAAGAGAAGAAGAAGAAGAAGGGGCAGCGTTTGGTAGAGAGAGAAGAGGCTCAAGAGTGACAGGCGGCGCACTCTTGCTCTGAAGAAGAAGATGAGTAGGGTTTGGGAATTGGGGGTTTTTATATTTTTGTTTTTTTATTTTTTTAAAGGACAAAATTAATTTTTTATGTTATTAATATACTATTCGGACGGTTCGGGTATTAGGGTTATAACTTGAATTTACCCGTCATCCGAACCGATTTAATCGGGTAATGGTTTATAACTTCCGCGGGCCGAACCGAAAATAGTTTTAACCGTCCATTTTCATTCGGAAGGGTCGGTTATGGATCGGGTGGTCGGGTTTACGGGTTTTTTGCACAGCCCTAGGTTCATCAGACTTCTTCTTTGAGTTAGCTTCCTCACATTTACTGTACTATTGATCTCTCTGTCCATAGCTAAATGATATGTCTAATTTTTGACTAATCTTAGATTTAATTTCATCCTTACAATTTTAAATGAACTGACCATAAACATGTATAATCTCTCTCTCTCTCTCATTTTTTTTTCAAAATGCAGGCTAAAGATTTAGATCTAGCTGCAGCATCAGCCAAGGAGGTTGGTCTCAAATGCCCACTAACATGTCAAGCAAAAGAGATGTAAGTCCTTTTTCCTTTATGCAATCACTATTATAACTAGGCCCATGCTTGATCAGTCATTTTGGGATGAAATTAAGTGGTTCTAGCAACGTGCACTAAGCAGTATCACAGATGCACGAGATACGGAAGTTCAAGAATTTGATATCCCAAATGCATGAATTGTGGAAGTCCGCTAACAGGAATAAGTATAAAATTTACACTCCAGTGTAGAAGTGGATGGTAATGATGGTCCAAGGTCATTGTATCGGCCTTTGACTTGGAGGGCACTAAGACGCATCACTTGTGGCATTGCAGAAACGAAATTATAAATTGAATAAGTTGAACATGGTGAGGGGTTCATGTCAAATCGCAATGTCATGGAAGGGTATCGACCCATTCGATGGCAATGGCTCAAACGACCCATAGTTGACTCAAAAGACGTCTCGAAAGACCAGGCCATGTCATGCAAAATTTGTGTTTTACATTGAATATGGAACCATATCAGAATGGAAGGTGCCGAATCAGATATGATTCAACCAAGTGTTTTAGGCTTAACATTTCTTTGAACCATGATAATAACATGTCAACAACGTTTTGGTTAGATGCTTTTCTTGTTTTGCAACAATGTTGAAATGATTAGATAAATCTACATGAATCCCAGCAAATAAAAATATAAATAAGCACACAAACAAATACCTCATGGTGATATGAAGTTTCTTGCTACAGCAGTTCTGCATATTCATTTTCACCCTCTTCAGTGCATAGGACTTTTCTGTACAATTATGTGCATCAAATGCAATTTACATAACTAGTGAGTATCGAGGATCTAGGTATTTAGATAAGCCAATGAGAGTTTCTTTGTGAACATTGGAATTGCATCATCACCATATCACTGTGTAATCTTTTGAACCCAACTCTTCGACTGGATGCCCATGTCTTATAATGTATCCATTCCTGTCTGGACCTATAACAAAGCTGAAGGAGGAAAGGAAAAGAAGAGAATGATAATATGAGAACTTGCCTTACCTTAGCTGACTCCTATGACTTACATATTAAAATCTGAAAAAGCTTATCCGCAAAAAAGACCCATGCTACTAATAGCTTACTACACTTTATTTTTTTGACACTCCCACTCAGGTTACAACATCAGTTCCTATTTAATCACATGATTTGACATTGCAAGTATCATTCTTATGCCCTTATCCTGCTTGAAACGGCAGCTGGCCCTAACATTTGTTGTTCTCCCCTGGTAGCAAGTGATCGTTGCCGTTGCGTAATTATCAGAAAACCCTTAATATTGCCTTAATATCAACTTCAGCACCCAACCATGCCATAGTTTTCCACTTCTCACTCCTCCAAGTGCTTAAATTACCCCCCACAAATGTAAATTATCAATACAGTTGTTTGTTTGTTTGTTTGTTTGTTAGTACTAAGTGATCTAGCATATTCCTCTTCCATCCAAAAAGCTAGTTCTACCTGACCTGGCACCTACAAGAATATAACGTGAACATTGGAGCAAAAAATTATGATCGGCAAAATATATTGTAAAGCAAGTGATACCTTTAGCCATCGACATAAAAGAGTTGATTGTCAATAATGAAAACTAAAATTTTCCCTTTATGTTCGTTCCTACCGTACGGATATTCCCAATTTACCCATTTTGGTTTTCCTCAGTCCCACTCCCACATGCAGTATAGATGTCTATGGTAAAGGGAATGGGAGTGGGTGCATGAGCATCATGTTGTCTCTTTCTGAAATAATGGAATATCTTTCTCAGAGCATAGATTCTACTCAGATGTGAATTGAATCCTTTGAAGTTGTAAGGCACTTCCACTTTTCTTCTTCCCCAATTCTAAGTTAGATTGGTGTGATGAATTGTCATATTGTTTCTTTCTTTTTTGCAATTTGAATTGCAAAGTTGGTTCTATCCAGTGGAAGTGTACCTTGTTTGGAGCATGCTATCTTGATAGATGCTCTCTATGATGATTTTTTTCAAGATCAAAGGAAAATTAAAGCTAAATAAACAGGTAACAGCTGCAAATAAATTTTTTATAGAGACCTCTGCATTTATGAGGAAGTCATTCTAAATTTTGAGGCCCTATCATCATTGTGCTCGAAAATATCAGAGTTAGACATGTTTATCGTAATGGCATGACATCCTGGATCTATTTGTAGGTCCTAATTACAGTGCTTTATCTCTCTAGATTCACGGAGCTCTGCAACAAGGGTCATGGAACTGATGACTTCTCTTGTGTTTTCCGCCATTACTACAATGGCGCGGATGAGCTTTAAACGTCTTCGGTAAAAGCTTTTTGATTTTGCAAGGTCATCCTGTATCCAGAATTTAGAGCCATTTTTCAGGAATTGAGCGGGTTCAGTTTCCGTTTTTTTTTTGGGAAAATAGTTTTCGTGTATGTTTAAGTGGGTGTTCATGTATCCCGTGGAAGAACCCAGTGCTGTAACAAATACTTGCTATGTTTCTGTAATGTCAATTGTCACTTGGCCAATCTTAAAGTGGTATTACTCGTGTGTATCTCTTCTTTTAAAAGGGGAGGAAAGGTGTAAATAAGCTTCTACTAGGTTCTTATTCAGTAATGTTCTCAGTTTTTCTTTTCACATGAGGATATATGTGCATGAGGTGTTGCATTTGCCTGAGCTTAGGTGCCATCAATCTGCAGTGCAAATAGTTGTCCAAGAAACAGTTGTTGAAGAAACAGGAACATAACTTGGAAGTCAAGATCGGCCCGGCTACCTTGGAAAAGCCAAAAAAATAAAGTCATTAGAGCATCTCCGATTCTTATTTTTTTGTAGACTCAAATTTAAATTTGAGTAAAAAAATTTTAAAATTTTTTTCCAACGCAATACCCATTTCTATATCAAATCAAGGAAGATTTATTTTTTATTCAAATCGAGATAGACTCAAGTTTTTATCCAAATTTTTAATTGTGAGATTTTACAGTTGAACCATTGCTTCTTTTACACTGTCCCACATACTTGACAGTATAGTTACCGAACTCACAGGAGGGGATGGAATTGTGCGACATTTCTCCTTAATAGTTTCTAAGGTCTTATCCTTCCCTTTATCTAATGAAAGAGCAAGGGGAGCGTCAATCAAAAGAATCCCTAGAAGGGGTTCCATCAGTTCAAAAGCAGCAGCCAAAGCAGCGCCTTCTTCCGGGGTAGCGTCAAAGATTAGAGGAGACACCAGCAAGGTAGAGGAGCTCGGGGATGTCTCTTTTCCCCTAGAGAAGGATACCCTTGTCCTCTGACGTAAAGGGGGCTAGCCTCAGAAGCCCTCCTGGCCGCAACCTTTAGAAGAGACTTCTTGTCAATTGCTTTCGGGGCCATAGGTAAAAGGAAAAGTATGAATTAAAGCATACCCAGGCTAGAGCAAATTGCGACAAGGCGAAGAACTATACCTTTAGAAGAAAAGGCTACTACAGCCAAAGAGTTGGAAGCCCTCGGAGGAAGACCCACTAGACAATCAAATAGGGCTTGATCACTTACAAGCTCGAGGAGACCTTTAGTTCGGTAGTCGAGCGCCTTCTTCACCGGAATTCTCAATTCGGGAGGTAAAGGATTTGATTTACCTGCACTCCAAGAGAGTAAGGGGTGAAAATTTGGTGAAATCATGAGACAAACCATGCTAAAGGGAATCTACTTACAGAGAGAAGGAGTAGGAGACCCCCATATACGAGGAGTCAAAAATGAGTCATTTGACGGAGCCTTAGAATGTTCTGACCAAAATTCCAAGCCAGGGCCAGAGACAAAGAAGAACTTGTCTTTTCACTCTTTCACATTTGAAGAATAGCCCGTTAGCAAACTTGGTCCCTCTTTTTTTGAGAGGTAAAACCACCCCAAGCCTTGACCAGAGTAAGGGGTGAGTTTATAGCATTGCATGAGCTCGACAAAAGTAGGTTGTATGCCAATGGTATTCGCCTTAGCCCAGATGACGCCAATATCAATCAAAAACCCCAAATATTAGGGGTTAGTTGGGCAAGAGCAAGATTCAAAAGTTGGAGTGCCTTCCTAACATATATGGGCATCGAAAAGCGGAGCCCAGCTTCGAGAATGGATTCATAAAATTAAACTTCTTCAGGGGAGAAAGAATTAGCAGTCTCATTGGTAGAAGGGACCCTAAGGCGCATAGTGTCAGGAATTTGATATAAAACCCTAATTTCTTGAAGGTAGCCCTCATCGAAGCAACTACAGGACTTCTTAGCACCAATAACTCTAAGAGATGAGGAACCAATCTACAATATGGAGTCAGAATCCTCGTTAGCCACTTCAGTCTGGGCCATTAGTGCCGGAACGCTGTTAGAAGGGGAATGCTCAGAGTCAATCGCCATAATCGGAAAACTGCGGTGGTTGATATGCAAATTTTAGAGAGAGAGAATTTTGGGGAAGGGGACAATTAGGGCCATTGACAATCAAGGAAGGCAAAAATAAAGCAGAGTTTTAAGTTGAGCACTAACAAACTTATCCACAAAGAACTCCGAATAGTCAAGGTTAAGGTCCCTCCACCTAAGAAAGAAAAAGCAGTAAAAATGAAATTGGAAGATATGAATCCGGTCTATATCCTCCAAAATGAAGAGTTATAATGAAACAGAAAAACAGATGGAGATAGGGACGAAGAGGCGAAAGAGTACTAGACTCCTTAGCGCTCTCAAAGATGTGCTAGGTAGCGAAGGGAAGAAGACTTTATATGTCAGACCCATAACGGCTCTTTGGTGGTTGTGCGTGCAAGGCTGGCAATACCACCTTTTTTTACTTCTAACGGACAAGTGTATTGAATGCATGATGCGTGCCCTCCAATGGTCTAAATTAGGGGGCAACCGTTGGTGATAAATTAGTCACGAGCTCGGCACGTGAGCTTTATTGCTGGGTAGGTGAGTTCCAATAAGGACCCAACTCCTAGCTCACTAGCAGAATAGCTCGGTAGCAAGTTCGCCGCATATGGACCAATTCAAACTAGTTGAGATATCCTCATTAAAAGGTGCTAGTTCCAGTTCCACTTCTAGTGCCGCCTTATTAAATAGTTGTTGTGGACCTCCAATGGTCCCATTACTTTACCTATAAAAGGGATAAGCTGGCCATTATCTAGGCAAGTAATCCTCTCCCAGCTAAATAAAGTTTCCTCATCATACCTTTTCTGAATTTATCATCGGAGGGTCGACTACTAGAGCTCCTCCGGTCATCGACTTCCCTTGAAGGAACTCTCTACTGGTTGCCTGATCATCTTTCTGGTCATCCGTACCTGGTGAATAGTTTTTGGGATCCACAGAAATAAAACTCATGCATACAAATGTATCATCTTTACAAACTATCCACTCAAGTCCACAACTTCGGGCTTTTGAAACTTTAAATATATAAATGACTCAATTGTACATAAAATGACACAAGCAAGACCTAAACTCCAACTTTCCCCTAAGCCGTCTAGACCAAGTAGTGGACATCCCTCTTTATTTGTTGATGAGTACATAATATTGCATTATTTTATATTCAATTATCCTGACTTTAGACTTGCTAGTGGACTAACTTGCTTTACTTAACTTAGAATGTGATTTATGTGTTTAATTCATGTTTGCAAGTAGTCTAAGTGTAAAGGAAGGTCTTGAGCATTGAGTTGGAGATTTTGGAAGAGTTGGAAATGAGTTGGATATGTCAGGGATAGAGCTGAAGGCCTTAAAATAGAAAATTCAGAAAAGATAGGTTCTACCAATAGGAAACCTACCAGTAGGTTTGTGCCAGAATAATGTTCTACCAATAGGTGGACTTGTGTTCTACCGGTAGAAGAGGCCACTAGAATTTGACAGAATGAGGCTCTACCTGTAGGTGATTTATTTCTTATCAGTAGGTCGTTCAACATGAAGGTTCTACAGGTAAGTTGACATCAGATTTTGACGAGGAGTCTCTAATTTAAGTCTGGTTTGCCATATCTTTTAGGGTATTTCAACCAATAGGAAGAATAGATGTTTTAGGAAGATAATGATCAAAAGATTGGGAGAATCAAGGTTTTTCCATATACATTCTACAAGAGAGAGAAAAACGGGATTTTTAAGGGATTTTGATTGGCCATATCTCTGAGATATTTTTGGAGATTTTCTAAGAATAAGAGATAAGCGTAAAAAGAAAGAAGATCACTAAAAAATCAGTCACATCTCTCCCATTCTCCTATAAATACCAACCCTTGGGAGCTTTGGATGGACTTGTTTTCCTCCTGGGACTCCTGCAGGGGGCTGCTCCTCTTCCTTCATTGTTCTTTACTTAGGTTTAAATTTCAATCACAAGGTTCTTTTATTTCTTTTATTGTAATTTCTTTCAATTCTCGTTTTAAATACAAAGTACTGAATTTAATTTCGCCTTCAATTGCAGTTGCATTCTCTTTAATAATTATGCCTAATTTCATTCTTGCTTTTAATTTAATTTACTTCATGTTTGAGTAGTTTAATTCCAGATAATCAAAGGAGGAATTATTAACCCATCAATTAGGGTTTTCACTCCAAACTAGGGTTTTATACGAAGTATCTGATTGAATGATTAAAAAGTGTTTTTTAAAACTTAATTGATTTGTAAACATTCTTTATTACCCATAGACAACTGATTTTGGTATGGATAATTATTGGAATCCCTGCAATCGATAGGATATGAATTTTTTCATCATTGATTTATCATTAAAATCATTATTTTTTGTAAGTAAAAGGTTTTAGTTGAATATATTCCGTATAAAGTAGTTTGAATACGACCTTAGATGAGTCATAGATTTGGATTGTGAATTCAAGTTCATGGGTGAGATAAACTTTGAAGATTAATTGGTTTTCTTTAATTATTGTTATTTAGTTTATCCGTTTTCAAAAAACCCTTTCTCAAAAATTCAATTGTTTTATTTTTCTTTGTTTATAACCATTCAAATTTGTCCTTCATTTTTCTTGAAAAGACGACCTCAGTAATCGACCGAGTTACTAAACGATACATTCCTGCGCTTGAGAACCTATTTTATATCCACCCCACTTTTGAGGTCAATAATTTTTGGCGCCGTTGCCGGGAAAGCAAGTGTACAAATTTGGAAGGTTATTCGGATCAACGACAGATAAGTCTTGTGATTTTCATCACAATCCTAGGTACGCATGGAGTATATGTGTGAGGCATGTGCTGAGTATGGGCATATCACTGCCGAGTTCCTTTTAATTCCAACGGTTTGAAAGTTTTATTGGGATAAATCAATTATATTGCCTAATTCTTCACAACCTTACCCCAACCATTGTTTTAAAATTTTTTTATCCCTATTTTAGTTGGGGGAACGAACATTATCAGTTACCGGCCTATCTTGCACCACTGCAAGAGACTCTCCAATATCCCTCATACCATGACCCACAAGAAAAGAGATTGAAAAATATTATGGATGAATTTATGCAAACCCAATTGACTATCAATGCCCAAATGAGTAAAGATTTAGAAGATATAAAAGACATCCTCATATCATTGACCATGATAGTTAGTAATTTGACCCAAGAACAAGAAGTTGAGCATGACAGTGTAGTGATAGTGATTCTTTTCTTGATCTTCAAATTGAAGATAAATCCATTAATACTCTTGATAATGAAAAATTAAGTGACATTATTATTCCACAAGAGGCTAATGAGCCCAAGGACCTTTCATTATCAAAGAATAGTAATGAGATTCACATATCCAAGTTTGGTGTATATATACATACATATTACAGAGAATAATGAAATTATACATCACATGTGAATATTATCTCAATAGGATAATGAAAAACCACCACAAAAGCCAACATATATGAGTATACACATATATCATCCACTAAGGTTATATATCTGTCTTTAGGGCATTATATCCGCTACTATGGTGTCATATATGCCCTTGAGGCTACATATCTGTCATTGAGGCTATACTTAGCATACTCACAATGTCATCACAAGTCAATGATCAACACAGTCATATATCAATAGCAAATACGCACACTCTTCCCATTTTCAACCACATGAAATGATACACACTTCAAAGAACTCAATGACTTAGAAATGTCTCTCTCAATAGTGGCGGGTCTCCTAAGGGGCCAGGGGGCTTGGGCCCACCCTCAATTTTTTCAAATTATTTTTATATACATATGGATAGATATTTATGAAATATTATAAATGTGTATTTTATTGAACCCACTCTATTATTGACATATTCTAATTATATTTTTCTTAAAACAATTTTAGGATAGGTCAATATACATGTTTAGTCATTTTATTGCTTTAGAACTATATTCAGTGGGTCTGGATTGGTATATTAATGATTTTTTTTTATGTTATGTTCTTAGTATGGTATTGAAATTGGCCTGTAATAGACAATTATTTTTATACAATTTTTCATTTTAATATTTTTTTGATTGATGATTTATTGTGTTTGAGTTGGATTTTGATTGTATTACTATGCTTTCTACTCAATTTTTGTTTAATGGATTTACTATTTTGCTACCTTGATTTTAATCTTATGAGATAGTTTGTAAAATAAATTAAAAATGAAAGATTGTAAAAAATTAGTGGAGTAACGAAATGGATGATTAGTAGATGACCGAGAGCTTGATTATAGAATAAGATAATTTTAATGCCACAAATAATGAGTTTACAATATAATGCTCTTGAATTATAAACAATCATCTGGCCAATTAAAAATTGTGATTAGCTTCCAGGGACGGAGCTCATGCATGGCCTAGGGTGGCCATGGCCCCCCCTAAATTTGGGATAATCCCTAGGTAGGTAATATAGTTGCTGAAGGAGTCGTACATGAAATGGAGACTTGGCCCCGCCTTTTGGTTAACTTGCCGTACAAGAGGAGAGTAAAATATGTTTTTTTTATCCTTTCCTAATTAGACCAATCAATAAAGAAGCATTAAAATATTCTTTATCCTTTCCTAATTAACAGAGTAAAAGCTGTCATTCATTCCATAAAAATGTCCTTAATAAATAAAAAGACAATAAAAATAAAACACATTCCAATTTCTTTGTATTCTTTCTCTCACAACAAGCCCTAGCCTTTAAAAAAAATAGAAACAGTCATTTCCCATAAGTCCAAAATTCATTCTTCAGTCTTTCACACAAGAAAAAAAAAAGTGTAAGACCCTGTATTAAAGATTAAAGTAGGGTAATATTATATTTATATTCATCCTAAGGTGAATAAAATGATGGTAGAAAATTAGAATCATTGTTGAAAAATTGATTATGAGTTTGAATTTCTAGCGTATTAACTTTGGGGTAAATTGAGTTTTGGAGATGTTTGTGCTTGAGAATGGTGGCTAAGTAATTTTATAAACATTTTTAGGACAAAATAAGGTTTCCATTGAATCCGGAAGGTCGAAGAACCTTGGAAGAGATTATATGAGTTCTATTAGAAGTTTAGAAGTATTCTAAAGTTAAAACCTATTTTGGAGAGGATTTGAGTAGAAAGAAATTTGATATAACTTTAGTATTTTGGCTATAAATTTTTATCCCAATGTCCGATTGACCTGAAATTTTTACCGTAAAAACTAGACTTCAAGAGCTACAAAAGTGGATTTCAAAAATATTTCGTGAGTCGATGTCTAACTAGGTCAAAATCGAGCTGGAAGTCAAGGGAAGACTACTATCTACGCCCAAACGGGAATTCTCTATTGTTTTAGCCTATAAATACTATAGTGCTGCGATCTAGAGTGTCTTTACCTATATTTTCAACCCTAAGAACCCTAGAAAAGTTTGAGGAGAAGATTTGAAAGATTAACACGTGGTAATCGCAACAAAATACGTTAGGATCAAGATCTCAGGAATCAAGGTAGGGGTTCTTTCTCAGATTCATTCATTGATGACTAGGGTTATATAATATATCTTTTTCATCATTATTATGATATAAATAATTGATTAAAATTTTTTTTACGTTCTTTTGAATCCATGATTCCTTTCTTGAACAAAATACATGATTTACTTCCAAGATCTATTCCCTCTTGATTTAAAAACCTAGTTCTTGATTCCTACTCCACTTATGTGATAGATCTACAATGTTTTTACATTATTTTTTGAATATGTGTTTCAATTCTTGAATAAACACATGGTTTACATTCAAATAAATGTTTTACGTCAAAAGATTTTAAGTCCTTGATTACAAAACCATAGTTCTTGATTACAATCAATTCAAATATATTTTATGTGGGATCTCTTGCACGTTTTGTTGAATTATTCCTTTCAAAATTTTATGGATCAATGATTCTTCATTGTAGTTGAATTTTATGAAAAGTGTTATTTTTATCTCTTGTATTGATGGGTGCGATGAACATGGGTTACACTCGAATGCGTATCGTAGAGTGTTAGAGGTTTTCATACCTTGAGGGGTTTGGTGGTTGCCTAACACTCGTAGGGGGTTTAGTTTCTTGCGAGACCTAACCACTATTTGTCCACATAGGTTCGAGACTGGGGGCTAGTATACTATTCCTAGGAAATGATACATCAATGCTGATACGTCAGTACACGCCCTTCCTAAAGTGTTGTAAGTGTTGTGGCCCTGCGGGGATTGATTTGAGATGGTTTGTGTTGTGAGTGGACGAGATAGGTTCGGTGTGTAGATTCACAGTAGTCTACCTACATATATGAGATATTATGTTATGAATTATGGTTTTTGTGAATGATTCTATTCTATTATGAACTCTACTATTTTTTACCGTAAACTTGAGATCTCATTAAATTTATTGTTTTACATCAAAATTATATATATTATTAAACAAACTGTGACTTACCTGTTTTCATAATTTCTAAACCTTGTTTGGGTTTGAGAAGGTTTTCCTACTGGGCTTTATTGTTCACCCTACCATAACATTTTTTCAGATTTTAGTATTAAGGAGAATCTAGAGTTAGATGAGCTGATAGATTGGGATGCTGAGGGGATCATGATGTGGATCCAATTGTGGAAGTTTGAGAATGAATTTTAGTCTCTAGAGTTTATATTTGATGGTTTACTTATGTTAATAATTTATTTATGTTTTCTTTGGGAATTTATCTAATCAGATGTTTGATTATGAATGATTTTATTTATTTAATAGTACTTTAGTATGTTGGATGTTGTATAGATAGTTAACGCCTTCCAGGGTGAATTTTGGAGCGTTACAAAAAGCATTGATAAGACCCAAACAAATTCACTTGCTGATTTATCCTCCATTAATTAACTGGTTAGTACTATTATTGATTTTTATTGTTGACTGTCTTTCTAATTTGAAAAAAAGTGTGTTTTTTATTCGGTATATTTAGCAATAGATTACTATACATTCTTGATTAAATGTTTTTCTCTAGCTATAAAATTTTCAACTATGTATTGTTATTTTACTTTTTCTTTTATTATGAATATGTGATAAATTATTGCGTTTCTTTGAGCGTAAAATTTTGTTAATTTATTTGATTGATGTCTAAGTATTTTACAAATTTTTAATTTTAGATGGGAAAATCTTCTACCATTGATGCATTCTTCAAGCGAAAAAATAGTACAAACTCAGAAGTTACTGAATCACTACCCAAATCTAATGCAAAAATTTCGGATGCCAAAAATTGTCCTAACAAGTTTTCAAGAGTTGATATAAATGATGCTGATATCAAGTTTAGATGGGAAAATCTTCTACCATTGATGCATTCTTCAAGCGAAAAAATAGTACAAACTCAGAAGTTACTGAATCACTACCCAAATCTAATGTAAAGATTTCGGATGCCAAAAATTGTCCTAACAAGTTTTCAAGAGTTGATATAAATGATGCTGATATCAAGTTTTAGCGTGACCCAGGATTACATCCCCAAATATTGGAGTATCATGCTGACCAACATGATGAGATTTGATGAGCTTATTTCAAAGCTGGTCCTTATCAGAGCATTCTGTCAAATTATTCAAAATCTGGATCAACAATTCATTTGTGCCGCTTTCAACCTTCGTGGTTCAAGTTATACCCATCATGGTTAGAATATTCTCCCATAAAAGATGTTGCATTTTGTCTATCGTGTTATCTCTTTAATAAACCAAGTGGGCATTAAGGACAGAATGTGTGCGGGCAAAAATTCGCACAATCACTAAAATACTAAAGGTGCGCCCCTAATCTTCGAGTATCACCAAATCCATGAGCTGCAAAATCAAAGAGAGGTTAGAGGGACCCCTGACGTTGAGCAAGGGGAGTCCCCTCCAATGCCTAAGTCAGTGTTGCGATCAATAGTTGAATAGGCTAGTATAAGAAGGTAGAAAAATGAACAAAGGTGTGTGTGTGGAGTATAGAGCCGAAGTGCTCATACTTGAGGCCTCCCTACCTTTGGGTCTTCACCCATCTTTATATAGAAAGTGGAGATTTACTTACAGTTGAAAGACTATGTTCTTTGGGTTAATACATTCTTGAGATATGAGTCTTTATAGGTATTAAAAATTGTGCTGGACTCCAATTGGTCAATCAAGAAGGCTGGCAGCTTTGTCTTGGGAAGATAAATCATGGGTCTCGTTATGATACACCCATGTGATGTGGGGCCTTCTCCATTGATACAAAATATGGTCCATCAACTGCCCCCCAGCTTTTATTTCCTTCGTAATACTAGAAGGGGATGAAAGCTATGGAGAATTTTCATGCTACCTTTCGATAAGATATATAATTGTGCTAGACTCCAATTGGTCAATCAAGAAGGCTGGCAGCTTTGTCTTGGAAAGATAAATCATGGGTCTCATTATGATACACCCATGTGATGTGGGGCCCTCTCCATTGATACAAAATATGGTCCATCAACTGCCCCCAACTTTTATTTCCTTCGTAATACTAGAAGGGGATGAAAGCTATGGAGAATATTCATGCTGCGTTTCGATAAGATATAGCTTAGGATAGATGTGTCGAGATCTATCATATGTTATCGAAGCAATCATGAAACCCGAATCAAATAGATAATAACATGCATAGAGTCCTAATGCATTTTTCATTCCTAACAGAATACCAAGACCAATATATGTAGAGCTCGAAGATTCTATAATCAACGAGTGATAATCTCTATAATCGGAATAATGAGCCTGTCAAATATCATAATTGATACTTTCATGCCTGATCAGAAGGACAAGGACATTAGAGTGGTGGGCCAAACTTAATAACAATGAACATATAAGAAATCCCTCACACCGAGTAATAATGAGGTGCCTCATTGTAAGGCAGAAAAATGGAATCCCAAGCATAACCATAAGATTCTACCAGAGAGAGCCGAGCATTATTGAAATGCCTTATTAAGGGGATAGATAATAGAATACCAAATATAACCATAAGATGTCGCTTGAGAGGGTCGAGTCCTGAATAGGATGACCATAACTGAACCTCAATTAAATCCAAAGAAGATAATAATATTCGAATCCCGAGAAGGACAATAACTGAATCCCAAAAAATGATTACGGGGCGTTGTCCGAGGAAAACCCAACCACTGGCCCTTAGAAATGGCCCAAATAAATTTTTCTACTTAGAGAAAGATCGAGTAAACTTGGCTCACTGAGAATGGTCATAAGAGAAGGCCCGAACATATATGTCCCTTGGCCTCCTAAAATCTCAAGTTTGGCAACGAACTCGATAATAAGTCTTGTCTTTTCCTTTGAACATGCAAGTTGATGTTGGGCAGTTCTTTTCCTCATAACTATATGACATCATGTCAAGAAGAGTCTCGTGTCTCCTCTATAATCAAGGAGTATTCTGAAATGCAGTCTCTTGAATATGTCGCCGAGAAGTTTTTGCCTACAGTAGGACATTTGGTGCTTTGGCCATGCAAAGGCTTACCCACATTCAGGGCTCGAAGCCCGCTAAGTGCCTAGACATATAGGGCTTTTGGTGCTTTGGCTATGCAAAGACTTATCCGTATTTAGGGTCTAACCCCAAGTCTTATGTCACCTCCCTAAACAAGGAGTACTCCGGAGTCCAAGTTCTTGAACCTGTCCCCGAGAGGTTTTATGCCTACATTAGGACTTTTGGTGCTTTGGCCATGCTAAGGCTTACCCGTTTATAGGGCCCGAAGCCCACCGAGTGTCTTATGCACAAAGACCTTCCTCCCATTGCTTGAGACTTCACCAAATGGTGCTAGAAGAATTCTTGTTTAGCCCAAGCCTTGTCAATTCATGTGTGTTTATTCTTGCCCCTCACTGGATTTAATTGGAGATGATGCAGATCACTTTTGACTAACATTCCGGGTTAATGACATACTATTCCTCAGAGGGCTGGTGTCACTTTGGCCGTCGAAATTGCAAGAGAAATGCCCAAATGAGAGCCCGATCACCATCGATGTCATAATAGTATTGCTGGTCATTCCATTCCATTTGTCTAAGACAAGGAAGATGATTTTTTCTGTTGACTGAGACTATTGGGTTTTGCTGAGGCCACTGAATACCTGGTATTCTTTGAGAAGGCAAGAAGAAGAAACTGATTAAATACATTTTGAATGAGGCTTTTTCAGCCCTCTGCCCGAGCACTTTAATAGTCATGGATAGTCCGAGCAAATCAGAGTGTCAGACCAAGCAATTCTTGTTATGATGGGTCGTTCAACTAGAATAGTTCTAGGTTTGGTAGGCGATGCGACTGCCTGGCTCATTTATGCCGTGTTACCGACTTCTTTGAAGATGTTGTGCAGCTCTCGTGAATCAAGGAGCGCCTAGGGACAGAGGCGTAGGGCTATAGTATTGTAGTGCTGACAACCTCCAAGGCTCTTAAAGAGAACCGTTAGAATAACCCAAGAATCTTCGAGCATACCAGACTATGGATGTTTTAATTCCATGAGGGAGAAAGGTGGTGTCAAAGACTTTATTCGTTGACCCTGTTGTCCAAATTTGGTATTGACAATTTACGTGCAAGTATACACGATCAACAAGTAATAAAGTGATAAGTAGAGTATCGTTCCCTCAGAGAATTATCACTAATAAATTCCAAATACTAACTTTATATCAATTCAATTTTATTAAACAAATTGGAATTAACTATGGAATGACTAAATTAAAACTAAATCTAATCTTAACAATCAAGGGTTGAATTTACCGGATAAAAGAAGTTAAGATTACAACTTCCCCTAATGCTTCGTATAAATCTCTCCACTCTCTTTCCAGCTAATTGATCAAAATAAGTTGTTAACTGAAAACTCAAAACTATTTATCAAACCTCTTCCGATAGTTAGATAAAAATATCTCTCCCAATTAAATTACTATATTCCTATGCAAAATAAGTTGGAAAAGATGCGTTAAGTTCAAACTCTCATAAAAGTTACAAACGGCATATAGGTATATTCCTATCCTACACACAAACCCAGCTATTCAATCCTAAGAAGAATTAACCAGATGCATGTCATCATATTCATATCTAAACCTAGAATTCATCTTCCAATTTCATGTAGGTTATAAAATTAGTTGTTGGTCACACAATCATATATTGAGCACAAAATATGACAAACAAATCATGTATGATCAATATAACTAAAATTGAGAGTAGATCAATTTAACTAGACATTAGGTTCCGTTGTAATCTTAATAAAAATTTAGTTCATAATGTAATTGAAAAATATTCTTCTCAAATTAAACAACATCTCAGAAAATCAAGAAGTAAAAGTAAGAGAAAAGAATGAAAACTTAGTTGCAATCTTCAACTCCTCTCTAGCCTTCAAGTCCGATTTTCTTCGCGTCGCCTCTTTCGATTCTTGCCTTCAATTTTCTATCAATCATTGGTCTTCTTCTTATGTTTTCAGCCCCCAAAATCAGTCTCACCCTTTACAACTCAAACCCTAGCATATATGTCGCATTAGAGTCCAATTTCGGGTAAAAACAAGTCAAAATTCGCGTCCCGAGCCAACACAAGCGCAGCAGCGCTGAAAATCAGCGCAGGGGCGCTGGTCCCCTTTCAAGCCTAAAGTTGCCCTTGTTGCTTAGTCTTCAAAAATTCAACACTTAGGCTCCAAATTGACCTTGTTTCCTTCCAAATGATCACGTTTCCTGCCAAATGATCATCCCTACAAAATAACATCAAAACACACAAAACAAATAAAAAAGAACATAAAATATTTGAAAACTTGCAATTTCATCAAACCGAGAGTACTCAATTCGTAGGTATAAAACCCATTCATCAGACCCCCTCTTGATAGCTGGTCATTATCGTTGCCTTTGTTGGAGCGACATAGGACCCCATTTGTCAAGTATTCAGCTTCAATTTAAGTTGAAATGATACTAGCCAGGTTCAAATTCTGAATATTGAAGAGTTGTGTAAAACTCTTTCCTTTGCTTGGACTTTCTTTCTAAGGTGCATCTGATGTCCTTACTCTTATGAAATTTTGGATAAAAACTCGGCAGTTGGAGTGAATGGTCCGACTAGAATTCTATGTTCTTCAGAAACTTTGTAGCCGATCACAACTTAAGTCAATGATGAGTCACCTGAATCATAGAAGTATATGAAAGAAATCGAAAGATGTCCCGCTTTCACTTGGGTCACCGATGTATTGATGCCGATCATACGCAAGTGAGATCATTGGAGCCTTGAAATAGTGTTGGGTAAGCCGAAATTCTGGGTGAAATGCTTTCAATTGTTGGGGCTTTCCTATCGGTGGGAAAACTGGGTTTATACACCAATTGCCTTGGAGAAGATCGTCGAGCACTTCCTGAGATTGAAATGAAGCCGAGACTCTGATTGGGATTTCATAGACTAAGACACTCGTGGTGCAAGTTGCTGGGTTTGTCTATGCTTGTGCTTAAAAGATGCTTTTGCTCCTTCGTTACTATCCTTATAGAACCTTGTTTAAATAGTAAAGCCGAAGGGGTGGTACTGCCATTTGTAAAGAACATTTAGGGGGAGAGACCGAACAAGGTCTCTCGTTCATAGGCGATGTTGACCACCTGTGAGGCTCTTGTCTGAGATCGTGTGGCTTCGGGACATGCCCCCTACTGTGAGCAGTCCCTTGATGTCATGCCAAAATAAGAGGACTTTCACAGCCGAGATGTCTTAGTGATGCCGAGCAGTTAGATGCCTCAAATTGAGCTCTCAGATGGCTTTAGACTTGGGCCATGTTGGTTTTTAATTAGCTCTAGATAGGTACGCCACCATCCACAATGATGTTGTCTTTATTGGCAATGATGTCAATTATTGTTACGACGGCTCCGACCACCATCTAAATGATGCCGAGCACTTTTGTTTCCATAGAGATGTGGAGCATATGCCGAGCGTGTTTGTTCCCTCGAGGGTGTGGAGTATATGCTGCATTTCGAGACTTCTAAGGACGGAGAAACCCGAGGAGAGACAGGCCGATCAAATGATCGGTTTTGGTTGGCATTTGAGTTGCCGAAGAAATAAATTTCTTTGGCATTTGAGGGACTAACCTCTTGGGGTTAGTAGAATGAGAGCTTCTTGATGAGAACCCGAACCCCTTCGCTGAGTTGAGATCGCAATCAATAAGTGACCCATTTATACTCGGCTTGGTTCTTGAAGCTTCATTCATTTTTTTACCGGGGCGTAATTCATGTCTTCGTTTGCCAAGTTGTAATGTGTCAAGATTTGCATTCGCATGGCACTGATAACTGCCAAGAGGGATTCGAGACGATACACGCACTTGAATTCATGAATTCCCTAAATGAATAAGTTTTATTTTTGTCAAGTGCTACTAGAGCAATATCCCTACTAGTCTTTGCTAATATTACAATTTGTGTCAAACTAACATGCAGTTCTCACAAAGGGAAGTCAACATGGGCTTCACTCTTGACTTGACTTGTACATATGCTGATAACGGTAGGATTTTGGAGTACGCTGCCCATCCAAAACCCAAATCACCTACTGGGCCAGAAAAGGAGCACAACGGCCCAAGAAATCCCTTAATAGCCCATCTGCTTCGTGACGAGGAATGGGCCACAACCCAAATGAGGATGCCCAGCAGAAAGTCCAGCTCGGCATAACCCTGCTCGGCCACGACAAGCTTAGCGTTAAGCAGCTTGGGACAAAGGAGCTCGGTACTCACCAGGCCCCAAGTGCCTAGCTTCGCGCCACGTGTACAGGGGACCAGAGGACAACTTATGAAGCCTCTAATGACCATGTACCCACTGACTAAGGGAATATTTGTGCATGTAACCACCCAAGGATCGTAGGCACAGTGGCATCGCATGACAAAGATCACTAAAGGAAAAAAAAAGAGGGGACCACAAAATCAGCAAAAAGGAGAGAGGAAGTCGTAAAAAGCCCTAGAAGGATCACCCATATAAATAGAACAGTATCACACTACACAGAGAGGACTGGAATTTTCCTACTGATACACTGATATTGCTAAAGCCTTGTATGAAAAACAACCCGTTGCAACCTTTTTCTTCAAGAAATACATACCCCCAATGAGCAAGAGCCTTCATTACAGAGGATTAGTCAAGCTTTTCAGCTGGTAAACCACTTATTTACTGTTTCTAATTCATCCCCATAGCTTAATCTATTGCCAATTCATATATTCTCAATACCATTTTCCTGGACCACAAAATCACCATTTTGGACCTGGGTTAAGCATTTCTAAGCACCATCAGCTTGGCGCTGTCTGTGGAAAACGATTTTCATCGTTTTCCTTCGAGTTTTCTTCTAAATCTCAGTTAGTTTGATGGTCTCAACTCGGAACATGAGTAAATATCACGCAAATCCCTAGGTTCACCAGAACCCACCAGAGAACTTCCCCTCTCCCGTAGCGGACGTTGAGAATCATCCTCCGGTGGTAGATCCTCCTCCTCTCAATGAAATGGAAACCTATCGCCGGACCACTCTGCAACTCATGATGCAGAATCAAGATTTGATAACGTGGATATAAACTCACCACCTCTCGCAGATTCCAGCAATGCGTCCTAATCCACCTCCTCCCCCTCCACTAGCACAACACGATGTCCCTCACCTGGATCGTCAGATACCGCCCAATGGAGTCACGGACCTCCACGAACACAACCATTCCGGAGAGAATCATCGGAGGAGACAGCCAAATGGACATACAAAGGACGAAGCCCACAGATGGGCCAGAGCCGTTCATCAAGAAGACCAACCCTTTCATCCACCGAACGTCATGGATCATATTTGGGTATAAAAACTATGCAAAATCCAACAAGATCTAAGGAACGTAAAAGAAGTGGTTAAGGGGAAAGCCCCCGAGGGACCCCTGACATTGAACCGGGGGAGGCCCCTCTGATGCCTAAGTTGATATTGCGATCAATACTTGAATAGGCTAGTGTATGAAGGTAGAAAAATGACCAAGGTGTGTGTGTGGAGTATGGAGCCGAGGTGCTCATACTTGAGGCCTCCCTACCTTTGGGTCTTCACCCATCTTTATAGAGAAAATGGAGATTTACTTACCGTTGAGAGGCTATGTTCTTTGGGTTAATACATTCTTGAGATACGAGTCTTTGCAAGTACTAAAAATTGTTTTACTCCAATTGGTCAATCAAGAAGGCTGACAACTTTGTCTTGGGAAGATAAATCATGGGTCTCATTATGATACACCCATGTGATGTGGGGCACTCTCAATTGATACAAAATATGGTCCATCAGAATGCATTTACAATTGATGGATTTCAAAATTTGAAGAAACTTCAGAATGGGGAGAATTGTGCTTTCTTGAATCATGTGGGGAAATATCCTAATTCCCTTCATAAAATTTGTCAACTATCATGTCAAGATCCTATGAATCAACCTCAAAACATACAAAGAGTTCTTAAAAATCATACTTCTCAGTAGATTGTGAACAACCGACTGACACTTAAAGCATCAATTGATACAGTTCGATATCTTGCACTTCAAGGCGTGCATTCAAAGTCCGTGATGAAAGCAAAGACTCAATTAATCGCGGTAATTTCCTTGAGTTGTTAGAGTTGCTGGCTTTGTACAATGAGATGTTTCGAGAAGTTGTGCCAGATAAAGCACCCCAAAAAGCCTCATACACATCTAGACAAATTCAAAAAGAAATCTTATAAGTTCTATCATTGAAGAGAGCAATTCGGGAAGAAATTGTGAATGAAAAATTTTGCATAATTGTTGATGAAGCTCGTGATGAGTCAAAAAAAAAAGCAAATGGCTATAGTTTTGAGATTCGTGGACAAAGATGGTTTTGTGCAGGAATGGTTTTTTTGGTCTTGTTCATGTTTCGGCCACTTCAACATTAACACTAAAGAAAGGGTTATTTTATGTACTTTCTTATCATAATCTAGGTTTTTAAAACATACGAGGATAGGGATATGATGATGCAATCATATGCGAGGTGAATGGAATGGATTACAAACTTTGGTTTGTAAAGATTGTCCATATGCATACTATATCCACTGTTTTGCTCATCATCTACAGTTGGCATTAGTTGCAGTTTCCAAAAAAGTTATTCCTATTCACTAGTTTTTTTCTAAATTGACTTTTATCGTCAATATTGTTGGAGCTTCTTGTAAGTGTACTGATGAACTGAAAACTGCTCAAGCAGTTGAAGTTGTCCGTATTATATATTGAGGAGTTGGACACTAGGAAAGGACTTAACCAAATTGTTACTTTACAACGAGCAGGGGATACTCGTTGGAGTTCTCACTTAAAATCCATTTCTAGTTTGATTAAGATGTTTAATGCAGCATGTGTAGTGCTGAAGAATATTATCAATGAATGAGCCACTTCTTCTCAGCGTGGAGATGCAGACTCGGCTTTTGAAATGCTAAATTCATTTGAATTTGTCTTTATTTTGCATCTCATTAAAGAGATAATGGAGATTACTGATACGTCTTGTCAAGCTTTGCAGCGTCAATCTCAACATATTTTAAATGTGATACACCTTGTTACGAGTACAAAAGAGTTGACTCAAAAACTAAGAACCGGATGAGATTACAATTGAGCATCATTATCGAGTTGATATTTTTAATGCTACAATAGATGCATAGTTGCAAGAACTAAATAACAAATTCAATGAGCATACAATTGAATTACTCACTCTTAGCTCAACATTGGATCCCAGAGATGGGTATAAGCCATTTAATATTGATGACATTTGCAAGTTGGCAGAAAAATTATATCCCTAGGACTTCGAGGAGGAAGAAAAAGTGTTTTTGAGAATGGAACTTCAACTCTTCAAGCATGATATACTGGACATCCTGATCTTCTCAAGTTATCGAGCATTTCTAAATTATGTGAGTGGTTAGCTAAGACCAGAAAAATAACAATCTACCCGTTTCTTGATAGATTGGTCAGACTTGTGCTTACACTTCCTATTTCTACGGCAACTATTGAACGTGCTTTTTCAGCCATGAATATTGTGAAAACAAGGCTTCGCAACAAGATAGAGGATGACTGTCTCACAGACTCATTGACTGTGTACATAGAAAAGAAAATTGCTAAAAAGTATATTACGGATTCAATTATCGATGAATCTCGTGATATAAAAGAACACCGAGCACCACTTGGATAGACAATTGGATTGGTACGTATAAAAAACTATTTCTTTTGTTTATCTTATTTTTGCGTCTATAGTTTTGTTCATATTGCATAAACTATGTTGTTACATTAGAAATTTGAAAATTTGTTTGTGTGGGTTTTTGTGATAAAGTTTGCCCTCCCAAATATAAAATCCTGGCTCCGTCCTTATTAGCTGCACATTTTTAAAGAGTTGTAATTAGTCATTTTTTTTTGTTCATTTTCTTTGTGTTTTATAGATTTTTGGACTTTCATTGTTAATAAATATTCATATATACATCATGCAAAATAATGTAATAAATATGTGCCCATCCTAAGGAATTTTTTTGGCCCTACCACTGACAAGGGCAGAGCCAACAGTAGCTCGGGAGGGGCACTAGCCCACCCTAAAAAAATATATATATCAATTATATGTGTTATACACAATTTTCATATTGTTTTAGTTGTGCTTACCCATGGTCTAATGGTGCCCACCCATGATCCACGCCAGAGTGACTCCTTTTTTCTGTCATTCATCTTATTAACAATTTTGAAGCTAATCACACAACAGCACTTCGGGACATAATATAGGAAGAAGAGAATCAGGGGAAAAGGAACAAGTAGAGACAGTGAATATGAAAATTTAATGGTATAAATTGTAAATAGTTCAAGTTCAAAAAGAATATTGTAAGTAACCTTAATTAATCTCATTGTTTGTAAAAGCTTATAATTAGTATGTTTTGTTGTTTTCGATTTTAGACAGTGTGTTTACCGATTTAAATTTCGAACTCAACCAGAGGATGCATCTCTTGGACAGAATTATATACTCCATCACCCCAGATTTGATTTAGCTAAATTGTTTGAACACTGGACTTAGTCATGAATGCCCCCACTTCAATATGAATGCAAGAAAACTAATTTGTGTATTCTTAGTCTCGAATTTATTGCATATAGGAATTTCAACATATTCACTTGCAATGTTTTCTTCATCCTTCTGTTTGTCTTCAGTTGGGAATACAGAATAACCAGATAAACTTGGTAGGCCCTAACAAACATTAGAATTTTGAGTAATACTATTTGGATTTAAAATTTTGACCTAATTTGTTGACATAATGATGTGGTTTCATAGGAATCATTAGATTAACACCAAGTTCCAATGTTTGATAGGGTCTACAGTGAATCCAAAAGTCACAATGAATTAGGTCAGTAAATTAGGTCTCAATAGCATTGCTCTAGAACTTAAGGTTTATCCAATAGTTCTAACAAAGACACATCATTAGGTCAAAAAATTAGGTCATATTTTTAGTTTCATAGTATTACTCCTTTACTATTGGGTAAATTAGACTTTATCCCCTAGAATTATAACTTTTTTCTTACTTTCTACCCTCAACTATAAGATTTCTCACATTACACCCTAAATTATCAATTTTATTTTATATCACTCTAATAGATAACAACTGTCATTTTTTTAAAGGAAAATGAACATGTGAGTGGTCTGTACTACCAATAAGCAACTGTCTATTGCACATGTACATGTCAAAAATCAAGAAAAATACCTATCCATGATTTTGTCCTTCCTAAGCTTCAAATTTTCTCCCTCTAGCGTATCTTTTTTTTTCTTCTCATCAACTATTTGGTTGCAAAAGAGGTAAAATAAAGTGGTACTAGGCACTTGGTGGGAAGCTCTTTTGGGGTTTCCCTCCATCTTTTGACAGATTTTCAAGTTTGTTATTATCTACTAGAGTGATATGAAACAAAATTGATACTTTATGGTGTAATTTACTCTTATGTAGTATGTACAACTATGTGGGCCCTTTTTTCTTTTTCTTTTTTTTTTATTCATGCACTTGAATGCAGATATCTAGAACCTTCTAGTAGCAGAAAATTTTGGGGGCTGCTTAATTTCATAATCATTTAATTCATTGTATTATGCCGAAGGAGGACATTTTTGAAGATCCCCAGCATAGGACATCTATAAGGAAAATGTCAAGCAAGTAGGGCTCTATATATTTCTACATCAGCTTCAAATCGCATAAAACTGTGTAACGTAACGTTCACATTCTCTTGGTCACCAAACAAGAAGTGAAGGCTCCATGCCATTCATTGCTTTCATTTCTTTTACTTTTTCTTTTCTCAACTTCATGGGTAGCTTCCGCTGACATATCCAAAGTTTCCTTCAATGCCTTTCCCTTCATCCTCAGAACTCCACTTCCATATCCAAAGTCATTTATGTCAAAATTAAACATAAAAAAGGAAATTGATCAAAAACGAACACCAAAGAATTAATGTGGTTCGGTCCTTAAACTTACGTACACACCCACGTACATGGGTGCAGCTCCTCTGCAGTTACCCCAAAAACAGAACTTATGTATAGTAAATACCATGGTCACCCAATACGGCACCGCTTCAATAAATCTGCACACTAAATAACAAATCCTCCAAATGCAAACCGAGCTTTTGACCATACCCAGCCCCTACCCAAACTTAAATCTCAAACTCAGTTAGTTGTAAACTTATTTTCCACACCTAGTCTATTTTATAAAGACATCATTCCAAATGACACATTCATGACCTAACACATCATTTGGAATGACCATTTTAACCTTGAGAAAATTGTTGGATCTAGTCATTATATCGTCATTCATAATAACGTCTTTAAATTCGTCATTTATAATGACGTTTAAAAAGCAAAACGGCAAGTAACACCATTAACACGATTACACACTAAAAACATCATTTTAAATGATGTTTTTAAAATAAAAAACGTCATTTACAATAACATTTTGAGTGTGTAACCTTAGTTTTTTTACCTTAGTTTTTTTGGGTGATATTTGTGACTTCATCCTGCTTTAAATATTTAGTTTGTTAAGTTTTTTGTGATATTACTCGTCATGTTGATATTTAATTTCTTTCAATTTTTTGTTTTAACTAAAAAATAAATTACTAACCATGTTTCGCACAAAAATTTACAAACCATGAAGATATCAAAAAATGTAAGGTATGGATTAAAAAAAGTTAATTCATTGCATTACAGTAAGAAAAATGCATAAAATACAGTTTGTGTATAAATGAATTTTGTGATTGATTTTAGGATATACTGTGTATGTTAAAAAATTGTCTATTCCAAAACAATGTCATAAGTTCATCGAATAATGAGATTTGACCCACAAAAGTGTACAAACCATGCATATATGAAAAATGATACTTATACATTAAACAAAACAAAGTTATTACATGATACTGTAAAAAATACACCCTGTCAATAATGTGGTTTATGTTCAAAACAAAATAAAGGGTTACCGAATACACATAAACTTGATGGAATAAAAGTGTCAGATGCATCATCACTTAAATCTAAATAATCAGAAAGTTTAGGATCAGAAACAAGTAACGGATCCTTTAAATTTTCAATATCAGCATAGTCAGGATCCAAATACTCAATTTTTTGCATACTCGATTGCATGCAAACGATCAAGTCGACGCTGCATCTGATCATTTTCATATTCAACCCTTACTATAATCTTGTTGTGGTTGTTTGAATTTTGTGGATCATATATATCAGTCGAACGTGTCTTCAGTACCATTAGTTTATGCCAATGACAATATACATCAAGCTCACAACGTTTGTCTTATAACTGTCTTCATCTTGGTATGAGTTCGATATGAACAGCCGGAGGCGGATAGTCGGTCGCAAGTCCAACAATTATGTGTCCAACTTGACCGAATGGGTGATAAGGGCCGATAGGCTCATTACGAAACTCACGTTTTTGTCCATACTAGGTTACAACACTGGAATCTGTGTAAGATCCAATTGAAAGAACTATGTTCAACAATGCTGCATGGTCAGACGAGTGTTGACGTTCGTTGGCTGAAGATGAACTATGTTGTTCATTGCGTGATGAAGAACCTTGTGTGTGATACACCAAAATCCAAGGGTCCTTTCTCAACCTATTGATTACCCATCAACCCGCAAAATATCCATAGATACTGTATAACCCAATACCACACTGTAATGCCCCATTTGTTGGGATTCATAATTTAATGAAAACTAAGCAGAGTCTCCTTTGTACGGGGAGCTCTAACTAATACAGAACCTATGCATACAACACTCATATGACCATTCTAAGGTCCAACATCAATATTCAAGCATTCGTACATTGAATATCCATCCACAACCATTATCATACAACATTCATTTATAAAAGAATAAATGTCCATACATTAAGTCCCATTACAAGCCATTAACAAAATACAAGTTTTGTACTTAGATTTATACAAGGCCAAAATATAAATGTACACAAGGGACTACAAAACTCCAAATGAAGAGCCACAACCCAGTTCTTTCCTCAAAGCGGGCCCGTAGGAGGGTTTGCAACAGAAGCTTATCCAATACCTAAAAAATGTTCCCACACGGGGTGAGCTGAAGCCCAGTATAGGGTATCTCCTATAGAAAATACCTCACAATCCCAATGCATATAATATGAATGCATATCAACACACCAAACATATATATGATGAAAAGCATGCCAATCATGAATGATTTGTTCATAAATGCATGTCCAAACTCCAAACCCACTCCAGGATTCCCATGCATGATGTTTAATGCAATGTCATGTCATAAATTAGGCATTCCAAGCCCCCATAATTGATACTAAGCATCCAACGACCATTTTATCAATACTTGTGTCTTTCTTGGATAGGTAATTTATGGACATCACACCAAGGGCCTACCAAATCCACACGACATTCGAGGGCCTTTCACCTCCGGTTCCGAGTACACCGACAAATTTTTTCGGAATTTCACCACAGGACAAGTAAGTGAACCAAATAATCGGGCCTTGCACCCGAGATAGAATCTATCCCATCTTGTTATACTCAACACATTTTTCTATACATTGTCCGTGTGACTCAATTGGACCTTGATCCAAACTTCCCGAGTCTGCCCGTCAACTCACCATGTGGTGATTGACCAACCTATGCACCCACACACTCACACTGATGCCAATGCCCATGAATGTAGTGTGATCCGTGCATATGCCATGTAATGTACATTTGTCATTCCTAATTTATCATAATGCTAACTATAACATGTGAACATATGACAATATCCCATAAACATCAAAATGTCAATTATATCATAAAGCGTATAATAACATTTCATAACATCACTAAGCATGTTATAGCATTTTCAATTCAAATAATACACTTGAATATCCATAGACATTCTATCAAATACCTCTAGGACATAAAATGTAAACACATAGCACGCCAATACATATTACATATAACCCTCATGTTCAAGCCCAAATCAAGTAAATATAAGCATAACATGTTCATCAAATTACCTAATCATCACACTAGTTACACTAGTTACATAGTAGCTATGTAAATCTTCTACATAGTCATGCCCATACTATATACATAATTGAAATCGAAAGTAATCCAAAATAGGATGAAACCCTCAACTCTTGAATTTAATCAAGAAAGAAAATCTCCAAGAATGTCCAAGAAATTTTTCTTTAACCCTAGCTCCCAACACCCTTGATTTCTGAAAATTGTGGAAAATAGTCTTTGTTAGTGTTGATGCGTAGACCTTGACGAGTAGAACAACTTTAATTCTTGGTTGATGAAGATCCAACAGTTGGATCTTAAGATATGGAGGAAAAGAAGAATGAGAAGTTGAAGAACTTTGGCTTTCTCTTTCTCTCTTTCTCTCTCTCCAACGAAATTGCAAGGCAAGAATGGGGTAAAACTATGATTTTCCCCCTTTAAATACCCATTTCATACTTGGACCACAATGTGCCATATGTCCCATTTTGATTGATTGGAAATCCTAGAGAACCAATCACTTTCATACATCATATTGTTCAACATACAACTAAATACACAAATTAATAAGTCATATCACTTAACTAAAATCCCAATAATTAGTACAAACACCATGAATAATAATTCACAAATAAAGATCAAATTAAGACCATAACAAGCAAGAAAGAAAATAGTGACCCATTTCTTCTCTCTCCATAACAAGAAAACAAGAAAATTGTGTTGTACTCATCAACCCATATGAAACAATTATCATGCTCATGCCATTGTGGACAACGATAAAAAGCTCGCTCATTGTTTCTTTTGGTCCTTGCAACCAAAATATTCATGTTCCCGGATCCACACGAGCATAGAGGGCCAATACGCGCCATTGTAGTACACCTAATTACATTAACATGAACATGTAAAAATTAGTCATATGGACATTAAATTCAATATAACTATGCAAGTATCAAACATTTATACCATCATAATAAATAATAACAATAGGACATGTATCAATGGTGAGTTGTTGCCCACAATTGATTAGCAATTGTATCTTTGACACGAGCCATTTGACATAGCTGACTCGGACTTATGTCTAATTCGATTGGCGCCTGTGAACTTGATCCTGCAACAGCTCTGTCATTATCAACAACGTCTCTTCATTCCCAGTCGTCAAATAACTGATCTTGTCGAGAATACATTCTTATGAAGTTATAGACTGTACAACATGCTGTGGGAATGTATTTCTGTGTTCTTAAGGGATATGGAGGCATTAGCTTTAGAATGGGAAAAAAAACCTTTAGAACTCCAAAACAACGCTCTATCACATTCCGAAGTGAACAGTGACAATGATTGAAGAGTTCTTCTTTATCGGTTGGTTGTCGACCCTTACCTCTATACTCACAAAGGTGATATCTCTCACCACGATACGGGGACAAAAAACTAGGCATGTTTGTGTACCCCGAATCCACAACATAGTACTTACCTGTCAAAATTTATAAGTGTAAGATCCATCATCCAGTTTTATGTATAAGTATTCTAAATTCCATGATTAGGCTTACCCTCTGGCATCATGGGAAACTTATTGGTTGGATTAGCAACGCACTTAGCAAATACTCTTGAGTCATGAGCAGTACCCTCTCATCCACTCATCACAAATACAAAGCGCATGTCAAACAAACATGCACACATTACATTTTGAGTTGGTATAATACACTTTCCACGGTATGGTATCTGGGAATCAGCCGGAACACATTCATCAACGTGGGTTCCATTAATGGCGCCAACACAATTCTTCAAAGAAAAAAAACACATGAATGACATTGAAAGTAGCATTTTGTTACAACATATATTTCAAATTACTATCACTTACCTTAAAGAAAGGGTAATATCTTGAGTTGACCATACTAAAATCGGGAGGGCTGATGATATCAACTCCAAGCTTATAAACTGCTTTCAGAACACGATTAAAGTATTTGGAAATGGTCTCCTCCGAATGCTCCTTCCAGCTACTATGCGATTTCGCTCATTATGTCATATTGTTAGTAAAAATATAGCAACTTGCTCTTGCACGGTTATAAACCTGGAGTGTTTCAACCTTGTTTCTTTTAATGCCTCACAAAACAACACGAACACGGGTGTGTCCATTCTAAATTGCTCATAGCACCTATTTTCATGTCCATGTAATAGCTCCAACATGTAATCATGACCTGTAAGAGTAGACATTCTACATAGTTGTTGTGATGACTTTTGACTATCTAATTCTATTGCAGTCAATACAACAGACATCTCATCATCACTATCTCATACCATATCCAATTCTTCATCTGAATTCATTATTGAATATTCAAATCTACCTGTAATATCCATAAGTAAGGAACATATTAGGTAGTTATCACAAAACATTATAAGTACGCAAAATAGTTAAACATAATAAATCCCAAAGTACAGATCCAAAATGAAAGACCATCTAAAGTACAACCATCACAAGTGAGTAATAAAGTCCTTCTTCCTATGATCTGGCATAGGCAAGAACATCTTCCTATAACTCATACCATCTCCAAAAATCTTAATGGCCTTTGTGTAAGAAGCTGCATCAATGTCGTCGAGAGAATTTAATGCAGCCACACATTGTTCTAACAGATCATCATTACGTCCATATGGCTACTTTTTTGTTAGGGTCAACCTCTACAACCACATCTTCATGAGTTCATTACCCGTTTCCATCTACAACAAGTTCTCAATCATACTAACAATTTTTCAACAACATGCAGTTGAACACACAGACAAATATTCTACATATAAAAAAATTCACCCACAAATACAACATATCCACAATATATTCAACACACACATACCAACACAAAGACTCAACACACTCACAGACCATTCTATAAATTGCTCAACACGCTCACAAACACAACAGACACATACCACACTCACAGACTCAACATAGAATAGACTCAACACACACACATACACACACATACACATCACACTCACACACAAAGACACAGACATAGCACACACACACAGACCAACACATATACACAACACACTCACACACAAACACACAGACGTTGCACACAAAACACATGCAGACACACGAATTCACACACATACTCTGCACACCCATAAATCCAAATTTTTTTAATGGAAAATGAAAAAAAGATAGGGGTTTCTAATGGATCTACACACGAAAAACACACTCACACACACAGACACATGAACTCACACATAGACTTTGCAGAGCCACACATAAATCCTAATTTTTTTAGGGGAAAATGAAAAACAAGAGGGGGTCCATCACAGATCTGGACACAAAACTCACCCTCACACACAGATATATATATATATATATATATATATATATATATAGATCTATGTATATACATGCATATATATACATAGATCTAAACCATTTGAACGGATACAATTACCTTACATTCACAGCGACAGATAGATCGATGGACCAAGAGATGGAGGATCGTCAGGAGATCGAAGGGGAAACCTCTTCTTCGTCAGCTACTATATGTCCTAGCTATTGGGCTTACGCCATCGCACAGAACAGAGGAGAAGAGAGAGTCGTTGAGAGAGAAACAATGAGAGAACGAAAATGAAAAAAGACCAAAAGCCGCCATATTTATACTGTCATCACATGTTGTGGTCTTTTGTTGCTAACATGAGGCGAAGTTGAGACCTCATTAAAATCATTCTTCTGCCTAAACACGTGTTTCATGTTTCCTTTGTTTCCTAGAACACATTTTTTTTGTTCCCATTTTTTCAACTAGTTTGTAAGACAATTAATTTGAAACAAAATACAAAAAAAATTACCAAACATGTTTTTGTTTGCTTTTTTGGAAAAAACTGAAAATGAAAACATAAAACACAAAACAAAAATGGCAAACAAACACACCTTTAGATTTTTAACTCGTACTCAAACAGCTTAATTACCGTATTACCCCTTTAATTAAGATTTTAATTTTTCCGAGTTATACATTTGGTGGTTTAACCGGATTGCCTATTTGATGTGCGCCTAGAAATTTTTTTTTAGTATGATGTACACAGTTATGAACGATGGTTTATATAGCTCCAAAATAAAATTATATACAAATTTGGCATGACATCACACTGCTTATAACTGATATGACTTGAAACTGATAAAGCAATGATATAACTTCACACTGATCAAGTAATGATATAACAATACACTAACAAATGACTGACCGGACTTGACAATACACTGATTACACTAATAAAGTTATCTCACTACTGAACAATGATTACCACTAATCAAGATATGAGATTGGAACAAACATTTGCACACTCATCTGATAGGTATTTTTCATTAGACAATACAGTATTTTGCTTAACTAGTGTTAACTCTTATCCATATTCAGTTCCCACCATGTCTTTTGCTAGTTGGAGCATAAAATAGTGACACCTATGCACCATCATTCTATTATTTTCTCTTCGAACATGTTTTACTACTGATTCATAGTCTTCTCTATTCCTTCGTTGCATTGCTAGTAACGTCTATGTGGCACTAGTATGCCAAGTTCTCTTAGTTATGTACGTAATGCGTCTGATTCATTAGCATGAAATGCCCACTCTCGTCATACTCCTGCATAATACTATTTTGGATCCGAAAATCCCTCACTCTTGTAATTATCGTTTCGCTCTTATAACAACCAAAACATTTCACATCTATGATTGTTATTTGTCAAGAAATTTGATGTAGAAATAATTTTCAATGTTTGTCATATCCACCACAAATATGGTGTTTAAATAGTAATCTCCAAACCGGGATCGTATGATATCAGGGTTTACTTAGTTTAACACATGGGTTATAGGAAAAAAAATTTGTAATGATGGACAACAGACTGATTGACAAAGTAATATCAGCAATGTATAGTCACTATTTACCACATAGTGTGCTAAACAACTCAGCAATCAATATGAAGACAGTGTAGTCATATGAGGTCATTCACAGTTTAGTTAGACTTCAGACTTATGTAAGGTCCTTTCACTCTTCGGCCTTATCAACTTTGTGTAGGCACTACATGACTGCGGAGCCTATGTCTTGTACACATTTGTGTCCATGAAAAATTAGGGTTTTGACCCTTCAGTACATGATTTGCTAAAAGGCTTACCAGTCTATACTCACACTCATCTATCGTGCTTTCACCATTAAGTAGTCACTTTTCCATCTTCAGTCTTATCAAATGTGTATTGTCACTTCAGCACATGGTTTACTGAAATGCTCACCAGTCTACACTCACACAATGTTGGCAACTGTGTATATTCATTACAATATATGGTTCATCAGCAGCTTAAGGGTTTTTTTTCATTTCATTAGCAAATTCATTGATTCAGTGGGTTGTCACTTCATCATGTGTCTTGCTGAAAAGTCATGTAAGTGCAAATCCATCGAAACCTTGATCTTTCGGACTATTTATTCATCGTGTGTAAACAACTCATTGTACACAATTCATCTCCAACCATGAATTATAGTCTGAGAACGTTATATAAAAATATGGGTTATCATTGAGTGTTAGAGGATAAGTTCTTCTATCCATTCAACCCTCGTTTACGTTATTTAATTATGGTCATAAACACCATGAAGGACGAATTGCAATATTGATTGATAGAGAGAGAAAATCTTAGTGCAAATATGCACACTTGCAATATATGAAGGCCTCAACAAATTGCCATTCATATGCTAGTTGAGACTCCTCAACAATTGGAGCGACCATTGTATCGTTTTCGAGCTGAGAACAATCGCATGACAATCCATTTAAATCAGTACAACCTCCGTCGCATAGCACGAGACTCTGCTGAAGGAGGGTTAATGGAAGAAGCACGTATAAGTTTTCTCTTAAGTGGTGATGTTGGATGTATTTCTGATGCCAAGATGTCTGATGAATATGTTGACCCATGAAACATGTTGTATTGAGAAGTGTTATGTTAGTGTTGTGTCGAAAAATGTTATGTTAATGTTATGTCGATATGTCCTCTTAAGTGTTATGTCAGTGATGTGTCGAGAAGTGTTATGTTAAGTGTTATATTACTATTTTGTCAAGATGTCTGCTTGAGTGTTATGTTACTCTTGTGTCGAGATGGCCTCTTAAGTGTTAGTGTTAAATGTTTGTTGAAATAAATTATATTGAAGTTGATTTAAATGTGTTGTGGACGATATTGATTTTATATGTGACAACATGATTAAAGACTGCAATTGAAATTTGATAAAATAATTATAGTCAAACAAAAGTAAAACTATGTACAGTTCCACAAAAAAAAAAATTACATCAAAACTAAGTGCCACATGGAGGTGGTCGCCTACGTCTCCTTGGCTGGCGCTGAAACTCATGCTCAGTCTCCTGTAGTCCATCCTGTCTCACCTATGACACAACAACATCATCACCATGAAGTGCATGATGTCCATGACCCCCGGCCCGTGCCCGTCCCAACCTTGTTGTCCTCCTCAAACTCTTGGTTCGGCTCTCACTTGACCTATACCTACAAGTGTAGCATCATATGTCAACTCCTCCCCATCTAACATAGGATCTAGTAAAGGATGCCCGATAATAGGGGTCGTCTGGGATGTGTGTGATGACCCCAATGTTGCATGAGATGGCAGGGGTGTCAATGTAACTGCTGTTGTCCCAACTTCAAGTGAGATTGGAAATTGGTACTTTTGTTTGTAGAAGCAGCATAAAACTCTATATCCAACAATTCAGTACTGAGTGCTTGATTTTTCACCTTTATCAAATGCATCTAAGTTTATATTTCGTATCCTAATTTACCTAGAGGATATTGAATAAAAATGTTTGAAATCCAAATGACCTTGTTTGTGGGAATATTAATCGATTACATTGGGCCTCATCAATTAAAGGTCATGATAAGTTATATCATTTGTTTCATAGTTCTAAAAAAAACGAGCCTTTGAGGAAAGTCGTAAAAATTCATAGAGAGTAATGAATTTTTATAGCGATTATACAATATTTACAGCCACTTCTTGGAATCAAAGAGATCCATTTCTGCACAGGTCTCCTCTGTCTCTCTCTCTCTCTCTCATGCGCACATGCAGACTTCTGCCTCACTCATACACATTTCGTTATTACTTTACTGGATTGTAGCTATTAACTTCCAAGTTACTTGTTTATAGTCAAGAGATGCAAAAGGCAAAAGGGCAACTCTACCATAAGGATTAACCTGAATCTAAAGTGTTGAAGAGATGCAAAACGCGAATGCTCAAACTTGCCATTATTACCAACCAACCAAGCTAACACTGCAGCAGAGTAAATTATTGGGAATTCCATTTTTTGTTCTTCCATCTTTTCTATCTAATTGTAATGTTTCATTTATTTCTTAAAGAAGGCCTAAAGATCTAAAGATCTAGAGGTGAGGTGCGTAGAAAACATTTAGAGGGCTAAAGATGTAGAGGTGAGTAGAAAACATTTGAAATTTCTTCAAATGTTTGAAATTTGTTTCAAAAAAAAATCAAAATAAACCACCCACATAGAGAGAGAGAGAGAGAGTACAATACATTCAGTGGGTCACCGGAATTGTGGTCAGAACTCATCGGAGGAGAGGGACCGAGATAGAGAGACATGGATTTGAGGTGTGTCGGTGAGATTTATGAAATCCTTCGCTGGAGTGGTCTTCGTCAGAGAAGTGGAAAGGGTAACTGAGAAAGGGCTTATGTGATTTGGGAAAGTGATTTCTGATTTTATTCTCCAAAAGCGTTGTTTAGAATAACAAATTTAAAAACGTCATTTAAAATGACATTTTATGTGTATAATTTGTGGTGTTTTGCCCTAGCTCTGCTCGGAAACCGTTTATTTCATGATCAGTAATAAATTGACATTTTAAATGACGTTTTTAAGGACACCATTTAAAATGACGCTTTTAAAATTTTATTCAGTTTAAAATTGTCATTTTAAATGACGTTTTTACCAATAAAGACGTCATTTTAAATGACAATCTGAAGAAAATATTGAATTTGAAAAATAAGTTAAAAAATGACTGATTTTGAGAATAAAGTTTTGTTAGGGGCATGGGTATGGTCAAAAGCTCAATGCAAACCCACAAATTTTGACTTTGCTGAGTAAAAGGCTTCCCATTCCCACCCTTTTTAACCACAGAACAATTGAGTTCACAGGCGGCTTCTGCTTCCTCCAACATTGTTCCCTTTGGAAACTCAAATTGAAATATTGTCTCTTCTGTGACGCATAAGGATGTCACAACAAAATTTCAAGCTCTCATTCTTTGAAGTCTAACGAGAACCAGTCTCATTCCCTAAGTGACAATGACACCAAGAGACTTTCGGCAATATCTAGTACCCTTTCGCAATCTCAAGATCATGTTATGGATGACAGCATGCAGTGCACGGTTGAGCCAAGTTTTCGTGGCGCTGTAGTGTCAAGAACTTGGGTCGAGCAAGGTTTTGTGTTTGGAGAAAGTTGTTTGATTATTTATTGTACAGAATATATTGAAGCGGTGCCGTTTGGGTGAATTAGGTGTTAACTGTGCAGAAGTTATTGAAGCGATGAGGTATTCGGTGAACAGCACCGTGTGCTGTTTTTGGGGTAACTACAGAGGAGCTGCACCCGATGTTGACCATGGCACAGCATAGGTTCAAGCTGCTGTGGCTATCGATGAACTTCACTATAGTATTGCTGAGAAAAGTAGAACCCTTGGATTTCTGGCTGCAGTGTGCCCTACTGTAGGTGTTAGTGGACACTTTAGTGGGCAGGGTATGGAGCGTTGCTGCGTAAATATGGTAAGAGGACCCATCTAATTTGCCAGTTGTGGCCTAGTAGTCAGAGACCTTCAATCCTCGAAGAACAATCTAAATAGAAAGCTCATTAATTGCTTTTCAAGGCCCAAGTCTTCGGATGCCCATTGTTCCACGGAATCTGCTTGACAATTTTTGACAACTAAACCAACTGGTTAGAGTTGAGTACGTTAATAAATGAGTTACGTTACGTTATTGTCATCTAAACCAACTGGATATGAAACCCAATTAATAAATGAGTTACGTTATTGTCAAACGTGAATATAACTCAAGTTTGACATAATAAACCCATTACACATGTATTATGTGAAGAAAATGTATGCATTTTTCCATTTCTTGTCATGTATTGTATGAAACTTTATTGAATTAGAGAATTTTCTATTTGATTTTACTAGCATATAGATGAGAAAAAATTTTAGTATGTGGAGGGTCTATGAATGGCAGAATTGATTGAGAAAGAAAGAAATCTTAATTTTGATTTCGATTCATACATTGTTCACATCAACGTTAACACGACTTGATTAACAGAGAGGCCAGGTTAGTACCAAAATATTTGACACAATTAATTAAATGTGTTGAGTTCTAATTGATTAATACTCAAGACACACCCAAATGAACACAGCAGACTCGATTACCACACTCTTAAGGGCCTTAATTCTTGTGTTTTGTTTGTCATATAATCCTTATATGATAGAACTTATACAATTCCATCTTCTCAGAATGGAAAACATTTTGCTAAGCACCCTTCTTCTTGGTTGCTTCAAAACCAAATCCATGTTTGCCAGAATGTCTGCACATTGGTTGGGTGCTTCAAAGGCAAGTACTCTTCTTGGAGCTCAAGTAGGAGACTGTAAGCCTCATACGAATCTAATTTCCAAGATGAGTCTTTGGGTGGAGTCTGTTATAAATTCCAGTATTTTGTGTTGGACTAAAGCAGTTTTTTTAGAAATTAAAATTAATTTTTTGGTCGACTTTGAGCTAAATTAAAGTAGGACTCACTCATCGTTTTGAGTAAACTTTTGTAAATTTGTGTTATGCTCCGTGAGGAGAATAACGTAATATATTTACTTGCTCAAATCGAGTAAGAAATGAATGAGAAAATAGGTTCCGAAGTGATCCACTTGAATATGGAAATAGAGGTTGGGACAATGTAGGATTTGACACCAATCCCATATTAGTTGGATAAGAAACTTTATGAGCATATATATCCTAAGTTTGTTCTATGGGTTGAGCCCCAAGGACACTGCAATTTTGTGGATGGGTGAGGACCTACATGAGTTTGGGTTCAACCACATGTGTGCCGCCGCTGCCTCGCCATGCTCGAATGTAGATATGGTTTAAATTCAATCTTATTTTTTTATAGAAAATTCATTTACCGAATTGAATCCTAAATTCTTAACTTGAATTCTGCCCGTTAGAATTCAAATTTTCACTGGTTCAAATTTTAACTTCCCTCCATTTTCAAAATTTGAATTTGCGTATGTTATTATTAGACAGATGTTAATGGTGTCTTTTGGGTTGTATGGTGTCTGTTGGGTTGAGTCGATTTTCATGGTGGCTGTTCGAACATTCATCATTCTGTCTATAAATAACTCAGATTCATTAGCATTTAGGATTAAGATAATTACGAGATTAAGACAATCATTACATTCATAAATTTCGTCATTAAGAGTCTGCATTTTCTGAGAGTACAAAATACAATATTTGGTTCGTTGGGTAATTAAATTGGAGTGCTATTTTTAATTACATGAAGATTATTGTATCTTGGGAGGCAGACATTAAAATTTTCATAAGCACCAGTGTGGGGGCAAAATCTGTCTTTAAAAGACATAGTATCAAACACTAGTCTTGATCTATATAAAGTTCAATCTTCTTGGTCTGCAAACAGGTCATTTATTTATTGCAGTTTTTTGTGTTACTGTTTTGATTTTGTATATTACTATTTTGCTCTTAATTACATAAACAGATCTATGTATTTTTGTTTAATATTATTCTAGAATGTCAATAAGTAATTTTGCCATTTTAATATCACCTGGACAACACTTTGAACATGGCCCAGATTCCCGCATTTAGGCCGGAAGTGTTGTTGATCATTCCATAGAAACTTTGATCCATCTGCCCATCTCATCCCTAGGATACCTATGCCAACCTAACTTGGATTTCGCTTTGAGCAATCATTAATTTTAAGTTTTATGACATCCTGAGGGGGAAGACCCAGCCTCACTACAACAAAAAGTATTTTTTGCGACGTTTTTTTAGCGACGTTTTTAAATTCGTCGCAAAAAGTGGACTATTAGCGACGATTTTATAAAACGTCGCAAATTTCAATTTCGGTTAATTTTTTTGCGACGTTTTTAGAAAAACGTCGCGAAAAGGCGATTCCTAAAATTGTTTTTGGCGGGAGAATGGCGGAATTGGCAATTAAATTGACCTTTAGCGACGTTTTTAAAAAACGTCGCAAATAAAATTTTTTACTTTAATAAAAGATTTTTTTTAAAAAAATTACAATGTTTTTTTGCGACGATTTTATAAAACGTCGCTAATAAAATTTTTTAATTAAATAAATGATTTTTTAAAAAACAATTAAATTGATTTTTAGCGACGTTTTAGAAAACGTCGCTAATAAACTTTTTAACTTAAATAAAAGATTTTTAAAAAAACTATTAAATTGATTTTTTGCGACGATTTTCAAAAACGTCGCGAAAAAACTGTTTTACTTAAATAAAAGATTTTTTAAAAAACAAATAAATTGATTTTTAGCGACGATTTTTAAAAACGTCGCAAAAAAACTTTTTACATAAATAAAAGATTTAAAAAAACAAATAAATTGATTTTTGCGACGATTTAATAAAACGTCGCTAAAACTTTTTACTTAATAAAAAAATTAAAAAGAATACCTTGATTGACTTTTAGCGACGTTTCTCAAAAACGTCGCAAATAACCTTTTACATTAATGAAAAAATCAAACCACAATACATCAATTGATTTTTCGCGACGTTTTTCAAAAACGTCGCAAATAACCTTTTATATAAATAAAAAATTCAAAAAAGAATAATTGATTGACTTTTAGCGACGTTTTTAAAAAACGTCGCAAATAACCTTTTACATAAATGAAAAAATAAAACACAATACATTGATTGACTTTTCCCGACGTTTTTAAAAACGTCGCAAATAACCTTTTACATAAATAAAAATTCAAAAAAGAATACCTTGATTGACTTTTAGCGACGTTTTTTAAAAATGTCGCAAAGAACCTTTTACATTAATGAAAAAATCAAAACAGCATACATTCATTGACTTTTCGCGACGTTTTTGAGAAACGCCGCAAATAACCTTTTACATAAATGAAAAATCAAAAAACAATAGATTGATTGACTTTTCGCGACGTTTTTTGAAAACGTCACAAATAACCTTTTACATTAATGAAAAATTCAGAAAAGAATACCTTTATTGACTTTTTGCGACGTTTTATAAAAACGTCGCAAATAACCTTTTACATAAATGAAAAAGTCAAAACACAACCTTGAATGACTTTTCGCGACGTTTTTAAAAAACGTCGCAAGTAACCTTCTACATAAATAAAAAATTCAGAAAAAGAATACTTGATTGACTTTTCGCGACGTTTCTTAAAAACGTCGCAAATAAACATTTTCTTAAATATAAAATTCAAAACAGAATACCTTCATTCATATCTTAATTTATTTTTTGCGACCTTTCTAAAAAACGTCGCCAATAAACTTTTACATAAATGAAAAATTGACATACAATTTCATCAAATTAACATGTAATTTCATCCAATTAAAATTTAATTTATCAAATTAAAACCAAATTAACATTCAATTTGAATAAATTTAATAATTTTAATTTTAATTTAATGAAATTGAAAGTCGATTTGATGAAATTACATGTTAATTTGATGAGATTGAATGTCAATTTGATAAATTAAATGTTACTTTGATGAAATTGAAAGTCAATTTGATAAATTGAATGTTAATTTAATGAAATTGAAAGTCGATTTGATGAAATTACATGTTAATTTGATGAAATTAAATGTCAATTTGATAATTTGAATGTTAATTTGATAAATTGAATGTCAATTTAATGAAATTGAAAGATTATTTGATTACTTTAAATGTTTAATTAAATGTTACTTTGATGAAATTGAATGTTAATTTGATAAATTGAATGTCAATTTAATGAAATTGAAAGTCGATTTGATGAAATTACATGTTAATTTGATAAATTGAATGTCAATTTGATAAATTAAATGTTACTTTGATGAAATTGAATGTCAATTTGATAAATTGAATGTCAATTTAATGAAATTGAAAGTCGATTTGATGAAATTACATGTTAATTTGATAAATTGAATGTCAATTTGATAAATTAAATGTTACTTTGATGATCATTGAATGTCAATTTAATAATTTGAATGTTAATTTAATGAAATTGAAAGTCGATTTGAGGAAATTACATGTTAATTTGATGAGATTGAATGTCAATTTGATAAATTAAATGTTACTTTGATGAAATTGAAAGTCAATTTGATAAATTGAATGTTAATTTAATGAAATTGAAAGTCGATTTGATGAAATTACATGTTAATTTGATAAATTGAATGTTAATTTGATAAATTGAATGTTAATTTGATAAATTGAATGTCAATTTGATAAATTAAATGTTACTTTGATGAAATTGAATGTCAATTTGATAAATTGAATGTCAATTTAATGAAATTGAAAGTCGATTTGATGAAATTACATGTTAATTTGATAAATTGAATCTCAATTTGATAAATTAAATGTTACTTTGATGATCATTGAATGTCAATTTAATAATTTGAATGTTAATTTAATGAAATTGAAAGTCGATTTGATGAAATTACATGTTAATTTGATGAGATTGAATGTCAATTTGATAAATTAAATGTTACTTTGATGAAATTGAAAGTCAATTTGATAAATTGAATGTTAATTTAATGAAATTGAAAGTCGAATTGATGAAATTACATGTTAATTTGATGAGATTGAATGTCAATTTGATAAATTAAATGTTACTTTGATGAAATTGAAAGTCAATTTGATAAATTGAATGTTAATTTAATGAAATTGAAAGTCGATTTGATGAAATTACATGTTAATTTGATGAAATTGAATGTCAATTTGATAATTTGAATGTTAATTTGATGAATTGGGTGTTAATTTAATGAAATTGAAAGATTATTTGATTACTTTAAATGTTTAATTAAATGTTACTTTGATGAAATTGAATGTTAATTTGATAAATTGAATGTCAATTTAATGAAATTGAAAGTCGATTTGATGAAATTACATGTTAATTTGATAAATTGAATGTCAATTTGATAAATTAAATGTTACTTTGATGAAATTGAATGTCAATTTGATAAATTGAATGTCAATTTAATGAAATTGAAAGTCGAATTGATGAAATTACATGTTAATTTGATAAATTGAATGTCAATTTGATAAATTAAATGTTACTTTGATGATCATTGAATGTCAATTTAATAATTTGAATGTTAATTTAATGAAATTGAAAGTCGATTTGATGAAATTACATGTTAATTTGATGAGATTGAATGTCAATTTGATAAATTAAATGTTACTTTGATGAAATTGAAAGTCAATTTGATAAATTGAATGTTAATTTATTGAAATTGAAAGTCGATTTGATGAAATTACATGTTAATTTGATAAATTGAATGTTAATTTGATAAATTAAATGTTACTTTGATGAAATTGAATGTCAATTTGATAAATTGAATGTTAATTTAATGAAATTGAAAGATTATTTGATTACTTTAAATGTTTAATTAAATGTTACTTTGATGAAATTGAATGTTAATTTGATAAATTGAATGTTAATTTAATGAAATTGAAAGTCGATTTGATGAAATTACATGTTAATTTGATAAATTGAATGTCAATTTGATAAATTAAATGTTACTTTGATGAAATTGAAAGTCAATTTGATAAATTGAATGTTAATTTAATGAAATTGAAAGTCGATTTGATGAAATTACATGTTAATTTGATGAAATTGAATGTCAATTTAGTAAATTGAATGTTAATTTAAAATATGAAAAATAATAATATCATTGATTTTTCGCGACGTTTTTTAAAAACGTCGCAAATAACTGTTTTTAGTGAATTAAAAAATGGAAAAATAACAATATCTTGATTTTTCGCGACGTTTTTTTAAATAGAACATGATAACAATATAATTGATTTTGCGCGACGTTTTTTGAAAAACGTCGCAAATAATTTTTTTGTGAATTAAAAAGGGAACATTTCAATATCTTGATTTTTCGCGACGTTTTCCAAAAACGTCGCCAATAATTTTTTTTAAATAAAACATGAAGAATAACAATATCATTGATTTTGCGCGACGTTTTTTGAAAAACGTCGCAAATATTTTTTTTGTGAATTAAAAAATGGAAAATAACAATATCTTGATTTTTCGCGACGTTTTCCAAAAACGTCGCCAATAAATTTTTTTGTGAATTAAAAATGGGAAAATAACAATATCTTGATTTTTCGCGACGTTTTAAAAAAATGTCGCTAATAACTTTTTTATGAAATAAAAGATGAAGAATAACAATATCATTGATTTTTCGCGACGTTTTTTAAAACTGTCGCCAATAATTTTTTTGTGAATTAAAAATATAAAAATAACAATATCTTGATTTTTCGCGACGTTTTTAAAAAACGTCGCCAATAAAAGTTTTGTGAAATAAAACATGAAAAATAACAATATCATTGATTTTTCGCGACGTTTTTGAAAAACGTCGGAAATGGAAATTACATTCTTATTGTTTTTGGCGGGAGAAATGGCGGGAATTGGCAAATTAGTAAATGGCGACGTTTTTTATTTACGTCGCAGAATATAATTAAAAAAAAAACAAAACGACATTCAGCACATTCACTCGCTTGATGTAGCTGGCCTTCTCCTTCGTCGCTGACCCTCTCTCTCTCTCTCTCTTTGTCTCACTGAATCTCCACAGCACAGAGCCTTCATCGCAGGCTCCACCAAAGATCATTGAAGCTTCACCGAGAAGGCTCCACTGGCTCCACCGACATTCAGCCCAGAAGATCTATTTGCTGCTTCAGATTTGCGAAAGGGTTTGCTTCAGATTTGCTTCAGAATCGAACAGAAGGCTGAGGTCCATCGTCTGGCACCACTGGCTCCACCGACTGGCTCCACCGTCTGAATCCACTGGGTCCACCGTCTGAAGCTTCACCGAGAAGGCTGAGACACGAAAAGGCGATTACCGCCTGGCTCCACTGGCTCCACCGACTGGCTCCACGGTCTGAAGCAACCGACTGAGACACGAAAAGGTTCATTTCACCACTATTTTCGAATGGGTTTTTTTTTTTAATTGAACTACTGCTGCTTAAAAGAAAATGAAAGCATATGGGAATTAGTTTGTGTATTTAGATTTGGGTATTTGGAATTCTAAGAACCAGATTTCAGATTTGGGTATTAGATTGTGTATTAGATTTGGGTATTTGGAATTCTATTAGTTTGTGTATCTAGCCAATCTTGTGTAAGTTGTTTATTGTACTCTTGGCCTGATTTCAATATCCTTCATTCTTGGGGATATTCAATGAACCTTTTTATAGCAGCCCAGTTGGGTGTTCTTTCTCACTCACTCAAAACATATGTCCCTATTCGTGTCTTCAAAATCAACCCAGGCTTCAGCTCCAGCCGTCTCTCTCTATCCATTACAAAAAACCAACGAAGGAGACAATTTCAAGGTGAAATCTTGAATACCCATATTTGTTGACTTGTTATTTTTCGTGGGTTTGTTTGATAAAGTCCCAAACTGTTCACAATTTTTATGTTTTTATGGGGTTCATGCCAAACTCTTTGCACTAATCCTTATTCCAACGATTCAATGGAATCGATAAACTCTTACTTAACGGGTCCTTTGCTTTCTGTTTTGTCTTCTATCTTCTTCTTTTTTGGGGAAAATCAATTGATTAATTCTTAGGGGGTCACATATAAAGTTCGGTATTTCGAATAGTTACTTCTATATGGTTTCCTTTTTGTTTGGTTGAACTATTGAGTATGTTTATGACCTTTTAGTAGCATAGAGAAGGTATTGTCGGCAGTGAGATCGGTGGCTGCTCCTGCAGAAACCACTGCTGGATTTGATGAAATGGTTTCTGGGACCCAGTGGAAATATTACATGCTGGGTGGGACGGGGGTGTTGGAAAGACGAGCTGTGCTGCAGCACTTGCTGTAAAATTTGCTAACAGTGGTCACCCCACGTTAGTGGTTTCAACTGACCCTGCACATTCTTTGAGTGACTCCTTTGCCCAGGTTCCAAAATTGTTATTTATTTATTTTTTACTGTTATCAGTCCATTTCAAATATTGATACCCTCAATGCTAGAACTGATGTAATCAATAGCAGTTTTCTCCCATGTTTCTTTTGTAGGATTTGACCGGAGGAACACTAGTACCAGTTGAAGGACCTGATTCTCCCCTGTTTGCCCTTGAGGTGTGTGGGGAAAGATGTCACAATTCTTTTCTAGCTTTACGTTGATTGTTTTTATGCCTTAACTGATTAGAATAACGGGAAATAAAATCTACTTTTTTTTTTAATGATGAATTTGTTTCCCTATATTGAACAGTACTCTATTCAATTCTCAGTAGATGCATTTTGATCCCTGGTGAGGGATGAGAGATGTTTTTCATTTTGCTAAAGAAGTTCAATAAAGAATATGAAGTAAATCTAGGTCATGCATGTCGGTGAAACTTATCTTGTTTTACTAACTTGTTTCTTATAGCTGTGTCACATTTCAAGGTTGATGAATGCCAGACGGAAAATATTTTAGTTTTATTTGTGGCATGCTACTGCGTATGACCATGTTTTTTTTGTTTTCCCTATTGTTGTCTTTAAAATAATTGTGGGACTAGAGCTCGGGGTCTAAGTTTCTCATTGCTGTGTTAAATTTCTTTTGGTATGGTTAATGTATCCGATCTTTCATTGGGAAGTCATTTTTTGGGGTAGAATTATTGGGGGAGTTGCTTTTAGGCATTGTGCAGTTATAAAGCTTTCTATGGAAATAATTTGATCAGGAAAACACTTCCTGAAGATAGCTGCTATGGTTTTTGGAAGATTGTGAATGAGTTCACATAAAAATAAATTAATGGAAGAAACAATAAAATAGTAAGTGTTGAAAAGTAAACCTGTTCCAAAAAAGTATTGAAAAGGAAAGAGTTGGTATTAAAACAGATGAAGAATTCACTCATAAGAAAAAAATTAAGGAATATCGAGAAATCATTCACGAAACAAAGCTGAGAATAGGAGCCAAGTTAAAGGGAAGATATCTCTATACCTTAGAAATTCCTACACTGACAGCCCCAATCCCTCTCATGGGTATGCGACTGCAGTTTGATTGGTAATAATGGAGTTGTTCTTCTTTCAGCTTGGAAATCATCCCCCTTAGTCTGGGAACCAACTTGATTTTGGGTCCTAATGAGGCCACCAAATATTGATTGCTGTGATAGAGTATATTGAAATAACATCTACAGAAAACAGTAAATAAATCAACACACAAATATAAACATTGTAGGTTGGCTTGACACCATTACCGGAACAACTTAGTCTTTTTCTCAACCCTGAAAGAATATTCCTGTAAAAAAAGGTGAAGAAAACTTTTAAGAATCTTCCTAAATTGACTGGTTCTCGTAGAATCATTTTCTGGAGGTTAATGGGAAGCCTTGTGATCTTTTCTTCGAGTTTGAGTTTCTATTTTATATAAGAATGGTAACAAAAAGAAGAGCATCACCTTGAAAAAATGTGTTGTTTGCATTTGCAAATTTTTTGACTCTTAGATCTATTGCTAAGGTAGTCGGCAAAGTGCGAGAGGATAGAGTTGCTTGAGTGATCTCGAGACAACAAACTCATCTTAGGCGACTTGGTTACCTAGAAATTGCATGAGAAGCGTTGTGTACTTTTATAACTCAGCTTAGAAGCTGATATTCTGTTTGCTTGCTTGAACTTAGCCTGATTAATTTTGTGCCATGTGTTGAGGTATGAGTTGTCTGATCAAAGATTTACGCTGCTAAAGACAACATTATTATGAGAATTCTTCCAAATGAAATGTGTGTTGGTGATGCACCTAGAATGCTAAGAACACCTTGTTATGGCTTCTCTTATTCGCTTTTCTCCAATGGAGTTTGGTGGCCTATTCCTTTATGCTTTATGCTTTTAGCTTATTTAGAATATTTTTCTTTTTTGAATTATATTTACAGTAACTGTGTCAAATTTTCTTTTTGAGATGGGTCTTTTAATAGGTTGTTGTGTCTGCCTTGGTGCAAATCTTAAATTCAGTAACTGTCATTGTAAATTTTTTCAAGGTGATGTTTCCATCTACGCTTCTTGGAACTGGAGAAAATTGGACTTTGATGAAGACTATTAGTGTTACTGAATATTTGAATTATGAAGAAGGTTAGTGGAAAATTTAGTTCCATTCAGCCAACAAACAAATGCGGCTGAAAGATAATATCTTTGGGTGGACAAGTAATATGAGTACCCATCTCCTTTCAAGAATTGGTAATGCTTTTTGCTCTGGAATATCTTGACTTATTTTACTGTCATGTTGGTTGTTGTGTGCAGGGAAGTTCTCTAAGAGCAAGGGCATAGGAGTTTTTGGAAACGATGCAAAAGACACAAACATTCCTGTAGCCGTATGGAGATATTACTTGCTAACTAACAGGCCAGAGGTAGGTTCCTGTTACTTGGTTTGACACTTTTATGTATCAAATCTCTCTCTCTCTCTCAACACCGAAAGAAAAGTAAAAAATTAGATGGTCTATTCTTCCATTGCTAATACTGATGAGTTTGCTATAGCCAGGTATCAGATACATTGTTTACATGGGGGGATTTGCAAGCAAAATTGAACAGCGAGTTGCTTAATAATTTAGGCAATTATGTCAATCGAGTATTGAGCTTTATTGCTAAAGATCCAGGTTAGTCAGCTCATTGTGTGAAATGAAGTCTTTGGATTTGGAAAAATAGTTTGTGTTTGTCTTTGATTGTTGCCACCTTTTTTTTATCTCTATATAAGACTATTTACGCTGCCGCCTTTTTTTTTAAATCTCTATATAAGACAATTTCAGATTGAAGCTGCTCAATCTTTTGAATCAAAAGGCAGGCTAAGGGCTAGCACTTAGATTGGAGAACCAATAGGAGACTAGTAAGCTGCTCTTTCTAAATTAAATGTGCTTCCTAACTATTTAATTATAATATTTGTATTTATGTCTGAGCCTCTGTTGTTTTTATGATGGTTCAGAAACTCTATGCATTTGACTGAAAACAAGGAGATATACTCTGGATTCCACAATCTTGGAATGTACACATGCATGGAGCTGGACTGTCGGAGCTGTTCAAGTTTAAGAGACATTAAATGTAATTAGAGATGCTTTAAATCCTCTTGAAGGATTAAAGCCATTTTTTCAATTTTTAGAACTTCATGTTCTTTGATTCTTGTAATTCATTCTTTTTATAAATAAATTTTTTTTTTTTTTTTTTAAAAGATGTGAATGAATGTTGAATGGAAAAGATGTGAAATGTATTAATTGTGTTATTTTTTATTAAACACAGGTATTATTGGTGTACAGGTAAAAATTTCTATTGGAATATCATTTTTTATGAATTATTTAAAAAAAAAATTTGCTTTTTTGCGACGAAATTAAAATCGTCGCGAAAAATTGCAGAAAATCTTTTTTTGCGACGATTTATATACGTCCCAAATGTAATTATTTTTTACATTTTTAGTTTTGTAAAAAATTATTTGCGACAATTTATTTACGTCGCGAAAAATTAATTAAATTATTAATTTTTACTTTTTATTTTAAAAAATTATTAGCGACGATTTTTTTTACGTCGCTAAAAAATTAATTAAATTATTATTTTTCACTTTTTTATTTTTAAAAACGTTATTCGCGACGATTTTTTAACGTCGCTAAAATCAATTAAAGTATTATTTTTTACTGTTTTTTTTAAAAAAAATATTGGCGACGATTTTTTTTACGTCGTGAAAAATTAATTACATTATTATTTTTTATTTTGTTACTCTGGTGGAATATATTTTAGCTACGTTTTTTTTAGTTTTTGCGACGAAAAAAAAACGTCGCAAAAAATTTTTTTTGCGATGAAAATAAATTTACGTCGGAAAATGTTTTCTGCGACGAGGCTATTGCGACGAACACGCGACGAAAAAAAAACGTCGCAAAAAACAATTGGCGACGATTTTTTTACATTTAGCGACGAAAAAAAACGTCGCAAAAAACGATTTTTTTTGTAGTGCCTATATCTATTTAATAACAGGGAAATTGTAAGAGGTATATAAAATTAGACTTAATTGTTAAAAAGTAAATAGTTCTTAATGTTAAGTCATTAAATCCTTATTTTTTAGAATTTAATTGTGTCCAAGTACACAATTTAACTTTTTTTGATTTTTTTTTGACATATTTGTCCTAAAATTTAGGAAAATCAAAACCCATAATAAATCTTCTCCATTTTTTAGGGATATGTTTCAAAGTTTTTGAAAACTTTTGAAATTTGACAACTAAAATTAAGGAATTTTAATTATCTTATCTTACAAAATACTAAAATTAAAGAATTTTGATTTTACATTAGATTTAATTTGGTGACATATATATGTGCTTATATATATATATCTATATAATAAAGTAGAGCGAAGTTTGAAATTTGGAGACAAAGAGAGGTCCAGATCGTTTTGAGACAAAATATAAGCACATCCAACGGATAACGTAATCCCAACATAAAAGACGATTCAGATCATCTAAAAAATTTTGATCCGACGGTTTACAGTGAGTACTAAATTTTATTTTCCCGCCCAACAATTTTTCTTGACTCACGCCTCTCCCTCTCTCCTATAGGCGATGTCTATCCATATCGAAGGCAATCCCCCAATTCATGCCCTAACATTTTACCCCCAAATCTTCTCTCTCTATTCTTTCTATCTCCCCGACTCTCCTCTGTCAAGCACCACCGCAAGCCACGCCAAAGACGTTACTAGCGACTCCGACGACCCCCAACGGCAATCAAAGGTATGTCAAGTACCAGTGATCCCACTCTTTTCTCAAAGGTATTTCCCACTCTTTTCTCTTATTGTCGATGCCCCCATCTCCCCTTGCTGCCAGCAACCTTCTCCACGACCCAGCGAAGGATGCCCTGCACAGACCCACCACCGAGGTCCAGCGAGGTATCCCCCTCTCTCTCTTCGTTACCCACAATAGCGCATCACCCCATAGCCCACCGTTCGCCTCCAAACCCCTAGCCAACCACCGCATCCACCTCTTCCTCCCCAACCCCCACTGCCACCGAAACCCACCACATCCTACTGAACACTTTACAAACCCAAAGTCAAACTTTTTACCCCAGCCGACCACGGCCCTCGCCCCTTCCTCCTCCCTTAACGCTGCGCCGAAAACCCACCAAACACCAAGTGTTTTTATTATGGTTTTTTGATGTAGGTTGAAGTCCTTATTTTAATTGACTAATTTTGATGTAGGTTGATGATGTTTTTGATCTGCAAGCCCACCTTCTGCATGGTTTCTTTCACTGCTATTGGTTTTGTCATCTGATTTGCATCGATGGAATAGAAGGTGGTTCTGGGTGCGTGCGCAGTACAGAAATCATACCCATTAGCAAGTAGTTCTGAATTTGCACATTTATTACTGCATTACTTTAGTTTTATCAAAAGTATATGCTCTGAATTTTTTGTTTTGTGCTTTTATAGGAAACTTTTAGTGGAGATGACAAACTATGGTGATGTCATTGACCTAGCGTCCATAATCGATAAGGCCAGTAGAAGATGAACTGAATTTGGCTATACTTAGAAAACTTAAAAGCTGGTGAGGAATATTGCCCCTTTACTCATCTGAGTTTTACTTCGTGTTTTAGCATTTTTGTTTCCAGCTACATCCTAATTGCTAATTTCCCTATTTTATAGGTCAAATGGATTATATGCTCCTTATGATTTTGACTGTTATCATCTATTTATATTCACCTAGCATTATGTATTCCTCAACTAGAAAAGGAATATGATAGTCATCGTGGGTAATTGTGATTCTCTGGTTTTTTTTTTTTCTTGAGGTTCTTAATGTGGTGTGTTGAATGAATATAGTAATAAACTTTATAAATGTTTCTGCAGGTACTATTGGGTTGCACTGGATTTTGTTATCACATTAAGGTGCGATTTTCCATGCCCAAGCAACAATGAATAATACAACCAAGTTGAGTTCAGGTACCAATGAATAAACTGATTTTTTTAATGAGAATTATTTTTTTTCCCGTACTTTTGAATAAATGACTATTCGTTTGGAGTTTGTGTATGGGTTCCATATGTTTAATACGTCTCTCTATGGATGACTGTATGCTCATTTTGGTCAATTTTTTTATTTGCGTTAAACAACTACTTTTTTCTTTGTCATGTTCAAATTGTTAGTTGATGCTTTATTAGGTGCTTCATGCTTTCTTCACTCCCACACTCACATAGTCGAACACACACATCACCGCATAACCCCAATTTTCTTTCTAATTTGTTGTCGTTTAATTCTAGGGCAATAAATTACAAACATGAACAACATTAATTTTTAAATTCTCTCATCTCTAAACTATGAACACAATCTGTGTTATTTGACAATTGTTTTCTTTATTTTCAACATTGAAATCTATCTTTCGATTTCTCTATTTTTACTCAAATTTTGTTCTTTTTAATTAAATTTCTCTAATTTTGCTAATGCATTGACCTTTTTCAGCTACTCACGTTGACACGTTTGAGATCGTGACTGTTAAAGTTGTAAGATTCTTTTTCCAACAACTTTTATTTCTCAATACACCGATTTGACTATATATTTTTTAGTTTGTTGGAGGGATTGGTTGCCGAAGGGATTGGTTTTATGTGAATTAACTTGAAGATTGGGTAATGGTGCCATTGCCATATTTTTTGCGTATGCTCTAGGTGTTGGATTTTTGTTTATTTGGTTAATGTGGAAATCTTTAGGTCAAAGGCACAACAGGAGCTAGCATAGCATCCAGTTTGAGAGGTAATTTTTGTGTTTAGAAATTTTCATCCAGTTCGTTTGAAACTTTGGATGCTCTACATCTATTGAGCATAAGTTTTTTTTACTTTTTTTTGTTTGAATGCAGATAATTTATTGTACATCCAGTCATTGGCCAATGTAGGACTTTAGAGTTCTTCCAGCATTTATATTTCATAGACCAATGTAGGACTTTATTGAATTGAAGGTGGTTGGGGGTCATTGGAACAATGAACTTAGTTGTTTAATATTAGAAAACAAAGTTAGGATTAGGTTTTCATTGAATATTGGATGACATTTTCATATTGGATATCAGTTGTGTTGGATAGAAGTTAATTGCACATGTAATCCTCCTCGCCCTATGCAGATATGTGTGTGTTCTTAATTAGTGTTTTTTTGGATAATTATGTTGATTCCAACTGACGAAAAAAGCAAGGGGCCATAGGTTTCAAATTTTTAGTTGTTTGGTTTTTCTTCTCATTTTTCAGGTATATATGCAAACACACTTAGGGTTATTTTTCAACGACTTCACATCTAGAAGGCAATAAAGTATTTGATCACAATCATACAATTGTGTGGTAGTGATTGTTAGCAATCTTCTTTGTTTGTGTTATTTGGTTGTATCTCTTAGCCCTAAATAAGTTGAAGTTGAAGAGAGTTATTTATTTCTTTGTGCACTTGTGTGTTTTGTTTGTATGTTTTATTTGTTCCGTGTTTAATAAGGTGAATTAGTCACACATGGTTATGAGGATATGTTTGGTTAGATGAGAATTGATAGCTGATTGGGTGGTTGGGGTTTGGAATGGAGATTTTGGGAAAAATAAAATTGAATAGTGATTGAAAACTACGATGGTTGTTATGTATGATTGTGAACTATGGATTTTGGTTATTTAGTAATTGGTGTTGTCTTTGAGTTTGGTTGAGTATTTTTTTTCTTAATATCGGTTATGGAATGGTCTGTGTTGGATAATGATACATACAATGAGATATATAAGTTTTGTAGGTAGGTTGCGATTTTTTTGAGTTTTTATTTTATCAGAAAGTCTGACGAAAGTTATTGAAAAAATGGCGGGACTTGATTGATTTCAATTTCTTTAATTAAAGAAAATGACAAAAAAAACTATTTTAAAATGGTGGGTTTTTAGATTGCGAAGTGCCTTTAGGCACGGGTTATTACTAGTATATAATAAAGTAGAGCGAAGTTTGAATCCAAAAGACAAAGAGAGGTTTAGATCGTTTTGAGACAAAACATAAACACATCAATCGGACAATGTAATTCCAACATAAAAGACGGTTTAGATCATCTCATAAATACTGATCCGACGATCATAATTGGACTTAACTCTAACATTCCTATCTCTCATATAACTCTCTCTCTCTCTCTCTCTCTCTCTCTCTATCTTATCTCTTAGACGTTTTAAACACACTATCTTATCTCATCTCTCTATATATAATAAAGTAGCTAAATTCAAAATCAATCTAATCGCCATCACCACTTCTACGCAAATAAAAAGTATAAATATACAATCCATAAATAAAATCATAAAGTTATTATTCATACTAAAAATAAAATCACTACTATATGAAAACCTGTAGTTCTCAAAAAAAGAAAAAAAAAAAAACCCAATCTAATAACCAATAAAAAAAAATAAGTGACCAATAAAAAATAACAAGTACTACCAATTGCACAAAAAAAAAATTCAAAACCAATCTAATCGTCATCACCACTTTCACACAAACAAAAAATACAAATATCCAATCCATAAGTAAAACCTTCGAACTATTATTCATACTTAATCATCACTTTGCTCAAAATTACATGAAAACTTATAGTTCTCAAAAATTTAATTTTTATTGAAAGTGAACAAAACGTTTTTTTGATTGTCATAAATGATTAGTTAAAAGAATATCTATTACAAATTTTGTTAATGGCAAAGCATCTCATTATTTCATGTTGATTAATTTTTTTTGTTCAATTTTTATAACTGGGTAGTTATCAAATATTTTATGTTTAATTTTTATAATTGTGCAGTTAGTAAATGTTTAACATTTATGCGTGTTTATGAATATTAAAATTTTTTTGGTGTTGGTTTAGTAGTGTATGATTTGGCAATAGTTTGTTGTTTTTTATTTTTAATGTTCGTGTGGTTTAGTTGTGGATATATTGTCATTAACTGATTATTGTTAAATGTTATATGTTAAAAGTATATTGTTTGTACTTGATTTAGGTTGGTTTTGTTTAATTTCTAATTTTACGATAAAAATTTGCATAAATTTAAAAATATTTCTATTAAACACACAGAAAATATATAATATCTCTAAGTTTAGTGCTTCTTTTTTCAAGGTTTGCCAGTTTACGTTTGACCCCAATAACCTCATACACACCATCACTACAACATAAAAACCAGTATCTAAATGGACAATGTCACCATTTTTGGACATGTAAGTTATTTGATATATTGATTTTTTCAAAACCTTTGGTATAATATTTCATTAAAAACCATTATATACTTACTATATAATTTTTCATCATTCTTATTACAAACTGATTCATATCTAGAGTACACCGTAAGTAGAACTTCTTATCACGCATCTTCGTATCGGTGGTTGATGTTTACGTCTTACTTCTTATCAATCAATGGAGTTTAAATTGTCTTTATAATCCATAAATAAAATCATCAATTTATTATTCATACCAAAAATAAATCTCTACTGTATGAAAACCTATAGTTCTCAGAAAATTAAAAAAATCCAAAGCCCAAGCTAATCAACAATTAAAAAAAAAAATAGGTGACCAATACAAAAAAAATAAGATACCAATTGCACCAACAAAAAATATTCAAAACCAATCTAATCGCTATGTGTTGAAATTATTCAAACATCCTATCGTTGTGTGTTGAAATTTATAAGTAACATAGTGCCTTCAGGCACGGGCAATGACTAGTATATATATATAATACTACGAAATCACACAATGAAGTCGAATTTCTATTACTCCTACACTGTTTTAATACACTGTATTGATATACTAGTAATAACCAGTGCCTAAAGGCACTAAGTAACTCAAAAAACTTCAAGCACCGGTCATGCAATATAAATATTTTTAAATAGTAATTTTCTTTAGTTATACAATTCAAAATCAATTTGAAAACACTATTTTCTAAAAAAATTTGACAAAACTTCCTCTAAAAATACGACCCCTAAAAAATATCAACATGTACACAATTTATATATTTAATCATTATACCTAAAAAATGTCTTTTTTTTGGTAGGAATTGATATTGGCATGTGTGTTTATGAGATAGATAGAGAGAGAGAGAGTATGAGATAGATAGAGAGAGAGAGTTAAATGAGAGATGAGATAGAGAGAAAGAGTTATATGAGAGATGGGAGAGTATATGTTTAAATTATTTGTTAGAGAATCCTTGTTATTAGAGTTTTAATGGGTATTAGATGTATTTTGTTATTATTCGAAGCCAAACTCTCCAACTCTTATTACTTTATTATTATATGCGTTCAGGATAGATAGAGAGAGGGTGTGTGTGTGTGTGAGGATGAGGTAGATAGAGATATATAGTTATATGAGAGATGAGAGTGTGTGTGTCTAAAATGTGATAGATAAGCCAGAGAGATATGTAAAAGGAATGAAAATTCAATTAGGATCATATAGATATAGATATAGATGGATAGATAAATATAGGATGACATATGTTAATGAACATATAATTTGTTAGAGGTAATCTTTGTTATTATAATTTTAATGGGTATTAGATGTATTTTGTTATTATTAGATATATATAGTCGTCCAAGAGAGAGTTATATGAGAGACGGGAGAGTGTGTTTAAAACGTGTGAGAGATATGAAAGAGTATGAAATAGAGAGAGATATATAGGAATAAAAATCCAATTAGGATCATATAGATATAGATAGATAGATATATATAGAATGACATATGTTAATGAACCTATAATTTGTTAAAAATAATCCTTGTTATTAGAGTTTTAATGAGTATTAAATGTATTTTGTTATTATTAGATATATATAGCTGTCCAAGAGGAAGTTATATGAGAGATGGGACAGTGTGTATTTAAAACGTGTGAGAGATAGGAGAGAGAGTATGAGATAGAGAGAGAGAGAGAGAGAGAGAGAGAGAGAGAGAGAGAGTTATATGAGAGATGAGAGTCATAGAGTCGTAAAAAAAATAAAATTCCAATCAATTGGTATGAGATAGGAAGAGAGACTTAGATGAGAGATATGAGTCTTAGAAAAATTTCGAATGAGGACCGTCGGATCAATAATCTTCAAGCGATCTGAATCGCAAAAATCTCAAGACAATTTTTTCTAGTTACTTTATTATATAGATTAACACACATATATACGTGAACAAATTAAATCTAAAATCAATTTTTTTTAATTTTAGTACTTTCTAAGATAAGATAATTAAAATTTATTAATTTTAATTGTCAAATTTCAATAGTTTCTAAAAACTTTGAAACATATCCCTACAAAAATAGAGAGGATTTATTATGGATTTTAATTTTCTTAAATTTTAGGTTTGATTTTATTAAAACTCCTATATGTATATATATATCTGTGTGTTTGTGTGTGTGTGTGTGTGTTGGGGGGGGGGGGGGTTTCCAAAATCTTTTGTAAGAAACTTATTTACAATAAAATGATATTCAAGTCTTTCTACGTCTTAAGTGAACTTTTTTACAAAATATTTTTTCATATGTACTTTTTGACAATTAAGTCCAATTTCGTGTATCAACCTCCAAAGATCCCTTTAATAAATGTTATTGGTCTAGCCCTCAAAAGCTTGGGCATCTCTTGTGCACATTGTTTTGCACCCTTTGCACAGGAGACCCAAGAATTTTGCATGTATTGATAAATATTCTTTGTGAAAATTTTGGCTGAGTCCTCCTAGATGGACTTATAATGACTTCAGTCCTACAAGGAAACTTATTTGTGGGTAAGTCTGTTTTTAATTTTATTAGTAAGTAGTTAAGTCCACTTTTTTTTTTTTTTTTTTAATTTCAAACATACTCTTAATAGAATTAGTTTGGTCAGTTATAGAAAGTTAAAGACATTATCTAGAAGGAACTATATATGGAGGTTAATGATTGAATATAAAAATGCTTGATATACGATGGTAATTGTTGATTACAAGCTTTTCATAATACTTCAAATTCAAATTTTTAGTCATTATTTTGTATGTTATACATTTAAATAATCAGCTTTCGAGATTTGAGGCTGATGATACCTAGAAAAAAGCTCTAAGTATGAGCTCGGGCACGGAGGTCAGATAAGGAGGTCAGACACAATAACCAGGGCTCCGCAATCCAGACCTCAAGCTCTCCTCAAAGAAAACAAACGAGAAATTGAAAGGGAAACAACTGGCTGTGAATGGCATCCTCAAAGCAATGGAAAGCTATAATCAAGGCACAAAACTCTCAACTAACCAAGATCCTCTCCCAAAAATCAAGGAAGATCCCACGGATGAAGGGCAAAGATCTCGGAGAAAATCTCTTAGCGATAGGAATTACACTATAAATACTGTACAGCGCCTCAATCAAGGGGCAGAGAACCCTATTGGTATCAAAGGCATCTTGTAAAACATTTTCTAGATGAATATAGATTCTAGGAGCAAGAGACTCCATTGAAGAGTGGACTAGCCGAGCTTCTAAGCCGGTGAACCACTATATTTCTACGTGTTACACATATCACACCTCAGTTATTCAGAGCATTCACCCACCAATTCACGAGCCTTGTAGCTCAAATCTGGTCCTAGCAATTGCGCTCCAACTCACTACTCATTCACGTGAAATAACGCCATCAGTTTGGCGCCGTTTGTGGGAACGACTGTTCCTGTTACAAATAAGCTGATCTCTCAGTGACTGATGGTATCTACTCGAAACATGAGCAGAAGCCAAACAAACCCACCACGAACGCAGGATCAGCAGGAAGCCACCAACGGCAGACAACCCGAGAACGTCCAAGAGACTAATTCCTCCATTAACAACGAGATGGAGGCCCTTCGCCTCGTCAACCAACGTTTGCTAAAGGAAAACGCAGAGCTATCGAAGCTCATACAACGCCCACATGAGGCACTACCGGCCCAAGAAGGCCAGAATAATCCCCCTCATAGGGAACAACGACACTTGGACACCCTTAGAGAGGTCAACGAAGGAGGAGAAAGCAGCCAGACCATGGGGCATGTTCCCTACCTACCCCCTAGGAATGGCCACAACGAAGAAGTGCAAAGTCAGAACGATGGGGGCGAGAGGGACGATTTTTTCCCTTACCAGCAGGACAGGAGAGAGCAGCACTGGGAGCAACGCTTCAAGGACATCCAGCAAGAGCTCAACCACATGAAGGAGGCTGTAAAGAGCAAGGCTCCGGTTACAATGGACGCCCTAATACAACAGACCGAGTCCCCATTCACCACTGGAGTGCTGCACTTTCCTCTCCCACCAAAGTTCAGGATGCCACAAATAGAGATCTTTGACGGAACGAAAGATCCCGGAGATCATCTCAACACTTACAAGAACCAGATGGAGCTGCATGGATACCAGGATCCTGTACGTTGCAGAGCATTTGCCATCAAGTTGAAAGGCTCTGCCCTAGCCTGGTTTCATAGGCTCCCACCAGCCTCGATCTCATCCTTTAAAGAGCTCTCCATAGCTTTTGTATCTCACTTTATAGGAGCTCGGATATACAAAAAGCCGAGCTACCACCTACTGAATGTGAAACATGGACCCCAAGAAAACCTGAGGTCTTATGTCCAAAGGTTCAACTCGGAGTCACTAAAAGTAGACGTCCCAGACGAGAAGTTTGTCGTAACTGCCTTCATAGCTGGATTGGGAGTGCAATCCAAGGACTTGATGTTCTCCATATCAAAGAACCCTCAGGCAACCATGGCCGAGGTGTTAGCTAAGGCAGAGAAGTACATAAACGGTGAGGAAGCCCTCCTCTCGAAGGTGGGGAGCTCATCCTCATAGAAGGAAAAAGTGAAGGAAGAAAAGGAGAGGGATCGAAGTCCTAGAAAAGAAAGAGGACGAGATAGGTCCCCAATAAGAGACAGAGATCGCTCCCCCAAGAGAAGGGGAGATGTCAGAGAACGCGATGAACTCTTCAGTTCATAAAATAATGATAAGCTCCGTAGGTCAGATGAACTCTTCAGTTCATAAATTAAAAATGAGCTCCATAGCTCATGATGAACTCTTCAGTTCATTAAAAATGAGCTCCATAGCTCACGATGAACTCTTCAGTTCATAAAATAATGATGAGCTCCATAGCTCACGATGAACTCTTCAGTTCATAAATTAAAAATGAGCTTCATAGCTCACGATGAACTCTTCAGTTCATTAAAAATGAGCTCCATAGCTCGCGATGAACTCTTCAGTTCATAAAATAATGATGAGCTCCATAGCTCACGATGAACTCTTCAGTTCATTAAAAATGAGCTCCATAGCTCACGATGAACTCTTCAGTTCATTAAAAATGAGCTCCATAGCTCGCGATGAACTCTTCAGTTCATAAAATAATGATGAGCTCCATAGCTCACGATGAACTCTTCAGTTCATAAATTAAAAATGAGCTTCATAGCTCACGATGAACTCTTCAGTTCATTAAAAATGAGCTCCATAGCTCGCGATGAACTCTTCAGTTCATAAAATAATGATGAGCTCCATAGCTCACGATGAACTCTTCAGTTCATAAATTAAAAATGAGCTCCATAGCTCACGATGAACTCTTCAGTTCATTAAAAATGAGCTCCATAGCTCGCGATAAACTCTTCAGTTCATAAATTAAAAATGAGCTCCATAGCTCACGATGAACTCTTCAGTTCATTAAAAATGAGCTCCATAGCTCGCGATGAACTCTTCAGTTCATAAAATAATGATGAGCTCCGTAGCTCAGATGAACTCTTCAGTTCATAAAATAAAGATGACCTCCGTAGTCAGATAAACTCTCCGGTTCATAAAGTTAGCTCTTCAGCTCATGAACTCAAGATGAGCTTTTTAGCTCATAAACTCAAGATGAGCTCTTCAGCTCATAAACATCCGATGAGCTCTTCATCTCATAAGCATACGATGAGCTCTTCCGCTCATGAACTCAAGATGAGTTCTTCAGCTCATAAACATCTGATGAGCTCTTCAGCTCATAAGCACGAGAAAAAACGAAAAGAGGAACTTGGCAATCAGAGCATCCTTCTTTATAGCAGCAGTTCTCTGCACCTCGAGCTCATGCAAATCGAGGTCGATGTATGGAAGTCTATCTCAATTCAGCCTCAGCTCAGCCCCTGTCCAAGCCTGCTTGGACCAAGGGCTGGGGGGCAACTGATGATACCTAGAAAAAAGCTCTAAGTATGAGCTCGGGCACGAAGGTCAGATAAGGAGGTCAGACACAATAACCAGGGCTCCGCAATTCAGACCTCAAGCTCTCCTCAAAGAAAACAAACGAGAAATTGAAAGGGAAACAACTGGCTGTGAATGGCATCCTCAAAGCAATGGAAAGCTATAATCAAGGCACAAAACTCTCAACTAACCAAGATCCTCTCCCAAAAATCAAGGAAGATCCCACGGATGAAGAGCAAAGATCTCGGAGAAAATCCCTTAGCGATAGGAATTACACTATAAATACTGTACATCGCCTCAATCAAGGGGCAGAGAACCCTATTGGTATCAAAGGCATCTTGTAAAACATTTTCTAGATGAATATAGATTCTAGGAGCAAGAGACTCCATTGAAGAGTGGACTAGCCGAGTTCCTAAGCCGGTGAACCACTATATTTCTACGTGTTACACATATCACACCTCAGTTATTTAGAGCATTCACCCACCAATTCACAAGCCTTGTAGCTCAAATATGGTCCTAGCAATTGCGCTCCAACTCACTGCTCATTCACGTGAAATAACGCCATCAGAGGCTAATTTGAAAGGGATGAAGGTTGAAGCTAGAGTACAAACTCAAGATTTTTGAAAAAGTAACATGGGCAGTGCACGCCAAGTACTTGATGTTAGCATAATAACATCAGTTCAGTAACATCAATTTCAAAACGTAATTTACTAACACATATCACTATTTTTTTTCATGTTACTATTTTTTATTGAACATGTTATTACTTTTTCAGTGTTACTTTTTTGGATGCTAAAGAATTTAAGGCTTCTTCATCTGGTTATGGGTTTGAATCATACTATTTTTATTTTCAATTTTGTTCAATGTTTCATATTGCTATTTTTTTTTTTTTTTTTTGTTGAACATGCTATTGTTTTTGTTGAGCATGTTACTATTTTTGTTGAACATGTTACTATTTTTGTTGAACATGTTATTATTGTTATTTTTTTCAAATATTAATATTGAATGTTACTATTTTTTTATATTTAAATGGTACTATTTTTTGTGTTTAAATGGTATTATTTTTTGTGTTTAAATGATACTTTTTTTTGTATTTGTATTTGAATGTTAATATTGTTTATTTTTAATGTTACTCTATATATATATCTAAAGGGAAGAGATAGTCTCGTAAAATTGACAAAATACGGACTTCATAACAAATAAATTTCATTGACGGACTTAAGTCCAAATACGTCCATATAGAGGAACTGACCTCCAAATTTCTGATATTCTTTCCACTGTCTCTCTGGTAGAGTATAACAACTTAGGGGCCCAATGGCCCATTACTCCACATTTATGAAATAATTTTTAAATTGAAGTACTTATAAAATTAAAAAGATTAATAGCACTTTTAACCCCTAAAGTATGTACATTTTATCAGTTTGGTCTCTAAATTATCAATTTTATCAATTTGGTCCTTAAAACATTTAATTTGTGGTTAAATGATCCATACATAGGCGGACCGTTAAGTTTTTGATGGAATGTTCAATATTGGGCACGTGATATCGTCTAAAAGAATGACACGTGATCACTTCCATAAAAAAACTTAACAAATTATCTAATTATGTACTAAAGTGACACGAATTAAAATTTTAGGGACTAGATTGATAAAATTAATATAATGAGGGCCAACCTGAAAAAATAAACATACTTTAAGGACTAAAAGTGTTATTAATCCAAATACAGAATTGATTTGATAAACAAAATGTCTTCCAAATTTTCACTTCCCTGCCCATAAGTTTCTATATCAGTCCCCCAATCACGCGCTTTCAATTTGGTTTTCTTTTTTGTTTTGTTTTGATTGTATGTGTTCGGGATTCAAAATCATTATCCTCTCGCTATGCGAAATATTAGTTTCAACGTTTTAAGGCTAGAAAGTCTCAACAAATTTTTCCAAGGTTTTAGGAAGAGAATAAAGTTTGATTTTTACAATTGTAAATTTTTCATTGAATTTTTCAATGGAATTGTTTGTTCAATTATTTTTTTTAACACATATAAAAAATATATAAACAAGTTAAATGCTACAAATGTGGCAAATCAGATCATTATGCGAATAAATACTTACCTAAGCAAAAAATTAATTAACTTATTTAAGATGATGATCTTAAAGATCAATTATGCAAAATTTTGCTTAATAAAACTAAAGAATCTTCTTTGTCTTCTGACAAAGATGAAATTCTTGAGAAAAATACCACTATATATTCTAGTAGTGAAAGTTATAATAATCACAAACAATGTTCTTTTTCATGTCAAGCACAACAAGATTATTACAAAGCAATACTTGACGTGAATAATTTAAGTATTAACGTTCTTTTAAAATCTCAATCTATGATTTTTAGATATATTAGATTAAATTTCTAATCTAGTAGCTAAAACAAAAACTATTGACAAATATTTGTAAATTTCTAAAGAAGAACAATTAGAGAAAGGATTTGAAAGACCTTCTCTGGTTAGACCACTTTTTTTTTTAGAAGTTTTGTATAGAGTTAATTCTGAATCTTTTTAAAAGAAAGAAACAAAAATTACTGACATTAAATATGAGATAAATCAATTAAAAACTAAAATTCAAGATATTAAGAGAAGATTGTCTTCACTTGAGAAATCTGAAAAATCTCTAATAAGAGATCCACAAAATTCTGAGGAAAAATATCAATATATTTTCCTTCTTGATCAAATTACATATAAAAAATGACATGTTGAAATCACATTGGTTATAAACCAAGAATATATTGCCAAAACTACTGCTCTAATTGATAGTGGTGTTGATATGAATTGTATTAAAAAAGGATTAATTCCTACTCAATACTTTGAAAAAACTACTCAAACTGTGAGTACTCCTAATGGTTCTAAGATGAACATTGGTTACAAATTAACCAATGTGTATATTTGAAATCAAGGAATGTGTATTCAACTTCCTTTATTCTTATTAAAGATTTAAATCAAAATGATATTTTGGGTACACTATTTTTTGTTCTTATAGAACCAACCACAATTGATTCTAAAGGAATCACTACACAACAAGCCTTTGCCAAGGTAAAGGAAAAAGTCCCCAAAATGAAATTCTGGGCAAAAAGACCTGAGAAGTCCCAGGCACGATTCGACTACTGCCAAGGCAGGAAGGAAAACAATCCTGAAAAAGGTATGTAGGGGTGTTCAAATTTCCAATTACCCGCAAATTTCAACCCTACCCGACTCTATTGATTAGCTAGCCGAAAGAATCAGGTAGGAATATGGAATATATATATATATATATATTAATCCCAAAAAATTAAAATTCAAAAATCTAGAAACCCTAATGTTTTATTGATGTTTATGGCTTTCTTATATATGATGTATTGATGTTTATGACTTCCTTGTTGTGTTTTATTATAATTGTTTATGTATTATCGAATTTATTGTGTTTTATTTAGTATTATTAGTTTATTGTGTTAGTTAATTGGAGCAAGTTACTTAATTAAATTGTTAAAATAATCCAAAATTAATAATTAAAAATATGTGTTCACCCGATTTTCTACTCGACTTCCTACCCGATTGTTTTTGACGGAATTCGGGTAGGAATAGTACACTTGATCGGGTAGAGTAGGCCAATAAAAAATTCTTCCACAAAGTATTGAGTAGGAAGATGGAATACCATAATTCCTTCCCGTAGGGTAGGGTGAACACATCTAAAGGTATGGACCTAACTCAGATGCGGCCACCTGATCAAACTTAGACTCAAGGCTAGGCATGATGGTATAAGCCAAATGGGTAAAGATTTGAAACTGACTAGATCGACGGATCGGTGTAAGGGTTGTAGTAAGCAACCAGGAACCAAGTCTCGAACACTATAGTGAGGCACATCCTCTTAGTTGGGGGAAGGGCATTTAAAAAAAAAAAAGAATTAAGTGTTTAAAGGCCCTAGCCATTCTTTGAAGTTGAGCCTCTCAACTAGGGGAATGGGTGCTTTCGAAATTTTTTTTTGAAGTGTTTAAAGGCCCTAGCCTTTCCTTGAGGCTGGGCCTCTTTGATAAGGGAAAAGGGGCACTTCAGAGATTTCCCTGCTTTAAGAAAAAAAAATCGAAATAGAACACAAGGCCCTTTATATTGACAAAGGAAAAAAGAAGTATCCTTTATATTAAGAAAGGAAAAAGGAGTACAGCTGAACTTGAAAAAAAAATAAAAAAAGGTAGTAACGTGTTTTAGTGAAGATCGGGTGTTGAGAAGGACCACCACCAGACTTGGTGCTTGGGCTCGTAACGAAATGATGCAAGTAGAGCTCGAATGAGGAAGGCACACCAGCGGCCAGGGGAGTAGCATCCCAGCCTTGTTTGAAGCAAGTCTTCCAAATTATTGGAACTTGCTCGCCAAACTCTCTCTCAACCTTCTTTCTTCCTTCTTCATATATGCCTCTCCCTCTCGAGCTCGGGACTCAGCCTTGAATGACTCAAAATCCTCGAGAAGGGAATCATCCTACACCTGAATCTGGGAAAATTTCCTCAGAGTTACGGCCTTTGAAGATACCAAACCATTATATTGAGCACTAAGGTATTCTTTCTCCTCCTCCAAGTCAGTCATCTGGGCTTAAAGAACAAGCACTAAACATTCATTCTTCTCCAAAGTCACCATACAATCATATATGCCTTTCTTCATAGCCTTATCTTTGTGCATTATTCGAGCCCCAGCCTCGTGGACACATTGCAAACATTGCCAGAATATATTATACAAAAATAAGGCCATAAAGGTTGCAAAACAAATGAAAATAGGGCAAGTAAGGATACCTTCACGATGTGTTGGATGGCACTGCAAGTGAACTCTTTGTCGCCAATTATTTCATTGGCAACAAGGTCAGTTGGGAGTATCACTCCTCTGGCAATCCCTACAACAATGTTCACATCCGCTACTGTAGAGTGCTTCACAATTATCTCTCTCCCTTTTGCCCTCAGAACAGGGCAGAAGAAGGAGACTTCATCACCCTCGCAATGATCAGATGGACCAACCTCCCCAGTCTTTCACTTTTTGGCAACGTGTATACGTCGCCCTACTAACTCTATTGAGGCCTCATCCCCCAAAGGAGACTCAACAAGAGCCGGTGAGGGAGTCATAGGAACTTTAGAAGTGTGGGAGTTAGGAACCTTGGACTGATTTACTTGCTAAACATCAAACCAACTCGTCATTTTCCGGAACCAGGATGGGATTGGGCTCAGTAACAGCTGGCCGAGTAGAATCATATTTGAAAGGGATGTTTTAGGGAGTGGTAGTAGGTTCAACAGAAGTTTTAGGCAAAGTAACACTTTGGGAAGCATCAGAAGGGTTGAGAACTGTTATGAGATGATAATTTAGGAATATGTTTTGGATGATTTCTGTTATTATTTGATTTGATTTGATTATAGATAGCATATAATTAGATTGTACATAATTATAGGGATACTTACCTGTATAGAAGATACCGCTAGATTTTCGGCGTGAATGTAACTCTCTCCTCTATATAATGAAAGCAAAACCCTATTGAAAGGGATTCGAGACCAAAATTGACATGGTATCAGAGCCCCTATTCTGATTTTTTTTCTCTGTTTCGGCAAGTTCCATCTTGCACTTGGTGTGGCTGTTGTTTCGGTGGTGACCCACTTTGAGGGTTTGCTGTTTTGTGGAAGTCGACCTCATCTGTGGAGGGTTCGACTGCTTCTGTGGTGGTTGCGTGAAGTTCAGTGCCTTCTGTGGAGTTCGGTGCCTTCTGTGGTTGCATCGACTGCTTCTGTGTTGCTGTTTTGTGGAAGTCGACCTCATCTGTGGAGGGTTCGACTGCTTCTGTGGTGGTTGCGTGGAGTTCGGTGCCTTCTGTGGAGTTCAGTGCCTTTTGTGGTTGTGTCGACTGCTTCTGTGGTGCCTGATCCTCTGTTCTTGCGCTGCTCTGTGGTGCTCGATTATTCTCGGTGGTTGTTTGTGGTGGCTCAATTGCTATGGGCTTGTTGTCTCTCTCTGTGGTTGCCGGCGAATTATGTGGCGGTTGTAAGGTGGTCCGACGACTTCTATTGACATCGGTGTTGCGTGGGTCTTCGGCTTCGTGTGATTTCGGTATCTCTCTTTACCGATATTTTGTGCTGCTGCTAAGTTTTGCCTTCTTGGGCCTTGTGGGCCTGAATTAACATTTGGGCAATAATTGGACTTCTATTATAATTCTTGGGCAGTAATTGGACCTCTATTAATTTTTAAGTGACTTTCCTCATGTCGGTTGAGCATTCTATTATTCGTTTTATTGGAAAGAATTTCTCTACATGGGAATTTCAGTTTAAAATGTTTTTAAAAGGAAAAGAATTATTCAGCCATATTGATGATTCTGCTCAAGTACCTACGGATGAAAAAGAACTTGCACAATGGGAGGTTAAGGATGCAAAGGTGATCTCTTGGCTATTGGGGACGCTTGAGCCCCATCTTGTGACCAATCTTCGTTGTTTTACTACGGCTCAGGCTATGTGGAATTATCTCCATCGTATTTATCACCAAGATCACAGTGCTCGGAAATTTCAGTTGGAGTCAGAACTTAGCTCTTCTACTCAAGGTAATTTGCCAATTGAACAGTTTTATTCTGTTTTTATTAACCTCTGGAGCGAGTATTCTGCTATTGTTCATGCTAAGGTTCCCAAGGAGGCACTAGTGGGCATTCAAATGGTTCATGCTAAGAGTCAACGTGACCAATTTTTGATGAAGCTTCGACCCGAATTTGAGTCTGTTCGAGCCAGTTTATTGAACCGTAATCCGGTTCCTTCTTTGGATATTTGTTTGGGTGAGTTATTGCGTGAAGAACAGCGGTTATCCACTCAGATGGGCATGACTTCTGAGCAGATAGTTTCTGGGCCTGTGAATGTAGCCTATGCAGCACAAGGAAGAGGGAAGCACAAGTTGCAGTGTTTCAATTGCAAGGAGTTCGGTCACATAGCTAGAAACTGTCCTAAGAAAGTTTGTAACTACTGCAAGAAAGAGGGTCATTTCATCAAAGATTGTCGGGTGCGACCTCAGAATCGTCAATCCCAAGCGTTTCAGGCTGCTGTTCAGTCATCTTCTTCTGTTGCACCTTCCACAGTAACCCCTGATTCATCTGTTCTTACACCAGCAATGGTTCAACAGATGATTGTGTCTGCTTTTACTGCTTTAGGTCTGCAAGGTAAGCATACACACTCACTTTCTTCTTGGATTGTTGATTCGGGTGCTTCTAATCATATGACTGGTACTGTGACGGGTCTTCATGGTGTTCGTAAGTATGGGGGTATGCAAAATATTCAAATTGCCGATGGCAGTACTCTTCCCATCACTGCTGTTGGCCATCTGGGTTCTTTTCGTAATATTTTTGTCTCTCCTGGATTATCCACCAATTTGATTTCTGTCGGACAATTGGTGGATAATAACTGTGATGTTCACTTTTCTCGTGGTGGTTGTCTTGTGCAGGATCAGGTGTCGGGGACGGTGATCGTGAAGGGGCCTAAAGTGGGACGTCTGTTTCCTTTACAGTTTTCCATTCCTAATGTTATTTCCCTTTTTTGTACGGCTACGACCAATAATAGTGAAGTTTGGCATAAGAAATTAGGTCATCCTAATTCTGTTGTCTTAACTCATCTTTTGAAACATGGTTTATTGGGCAATAAAGATTTGTTTTCCTTTTCTCATGTCTCTTTTGATTGTGCTGCTTGTCGTCTTGGTAAAAGTAAAACTTTACCTTTTCCTGCGCATGGTAGTCGTGCTTCTACATGTTTTGAGATTATGCATACTGATGTTTGGGGTGTGAGTCCGGTTATTTCTCATGGTCAATATCGTTATTTTGTGACATTTATCGGTGATTATAGTCGATTCACCTGGATATATTTTCTCCGCTCTAAAGCTGATGTGTTTTCTGTCTTTCAGAAATTTGTTGCCCTTGTTGAGACACAGTTTGGTACTTGTATCAAAACCTTACGCTCCGACTCAGGGGGGGAGTACATGTCTCATTCTTTTCAGAATTATCTCCAACAAAAGGGAATTATTCACCAGCGTTCTTGTCCGTACACCCCTCAACAAAATGGAGTCGCTGAGCGTAAGAATCGTCATCTCTTAGATGTTGCCCGTACTCTATTGATTGATTCTTCTGTGCCTTCTCGTTTTTGGGTAGAAGCCTTATCTACTTCGGTGTATCTGATTAATCGTTTGCCTACTGTTACTCTAAATTATGATTCTCCTTATTTTCGACTGTTTGGCATAACTCCTGAGTATCACTCTCTTCATACTTTTGGGTGTGTTTGTTTTGTTCATTTGCCTTCCATTGATCGTCACAAGCTTGCCGCCCCGTCTGTTACATGTGCATTTATGGGCTATAGTCCTACTCAGAAAGGATTTGTCTGTTATGATGCTCATGCAAACAAAATCAGGATCTCTCGAAATGTGATTTTCTTTGAAAATCAATATTTCTTTCAGACTCAGGTTATTTCTGATCCTTCTATAGCTCTTCTTCCAGCTTTTGATGATGTGTCTCCTTCTATTGAATGGTTTAAACCAGGTCTGGTGTATCATCGTCGTCTTCCACCAACGCCTCTTCGAGACACTGATTCGCCATCTGATTATGTGGTTCCTATGCCTCGACGATCCACCCGAGTTGCACATCCACCTGATAGGTATGGTTTTCCTCATACCTCGTTTACTGCAACTTTCGATACTGTTTCTGTTCCTCACTCTTATGCCCAGGCAGTCTCCCAAACATGTTGGCAGCAGGCCATGCAAGAAGAGATCCAGGCTCTTCAAGACAATCACACTTGGGATATTGTGGCTTGTCCTTCTGGTGTCAAACCGATTGGCTGTAAATGGGTGTACTCAGTTAAGTTTCGATCTGATGGCTCACTCAATAGATACAAGGCTCGCCTTGTGGCTCTTGGGAATCGCCAAGAGTATGGTATTGATTATGACGAAACATTTGCCCTCGTTGCCAAGATGACTATTGTTCGCACTATTTTAGCACTTGCTGCTTCGCAGGGATGGTCTCTCCGACAAATGGATGTGAAGAATGCCTTTTTACATGGGGATCTAAAGGAAGAAATCTATATGTCTCCACCTCCCGGCATGTTTGACACATCTTCCTCAGAGGTTTGTCTGTTACGCCGATCCTTGTACGGATTGAAACAGGCTCCACGCGCATGGTTTGAAAAATTTCGCTCTACCTTACTTGCTTTTCAGTTTGCTCAGAGTCAGTTTGATTCCTCTCTCTTTCTGCGCAAGACTTCTGCAGGAATTGTGTTACTCTTGGTATATGTTGACGACATTGTTATTACTGGCTCTAATATTGAATTAATTCAGCAGTTACAACAGCATCTCAAGGCCTCTTTTCACATGAAAGATCTTGGTCCTTTGCAGTACTTTCTTGGCCTTGAGGTTCAGATTACTTCGTCTGGTACACTGTTACATCAGCACAAATACACACAGGAAGTGATTTCATTGGCTGGTCTCCAATCGAGTAACTCTGTTCTTACTCCGTTTGAAGTAAATCTCAAGCTTTGTCGGGAGGAAGGCGAGCTTCTTTCAGATCCATCTTTGTATCGGCAACTTGTTGGGAGTTTGAACTACTTGACGATTACTCGTCCTGACATTTCTTTTGCTGTGCAGCAAGTCAGTCAATTTATGCAGGCCCCCCGACATCTTCATCTAACTGCGGTCCGCCGCATTATCCGATATCTGAAGGGCACCTCTTCACGTGGGTTGTTCTTTCCTAAGGAATCTTCCTTACAGTTGGAGGAATATAGTGATGCTGACTGGGCTGGATGTGCAAATACTCGTCTGTTACTGGATGGTGCATGTTCTTAGGCAATGCACTCATTTCTTGGAAGAGTAAGAAGCAAGACAGAGTTTCCAAGTCCTCTACTAAGTCCGAGTATCGTGCTATGTCTTCCGCTTGCTATGAGATCACGTGGCTTCGTGGGTTATTAGGAGAACTTGGCTTTCCTCAGCTTCATTCCACTCCTCTTCATGCTAATAATACCAGTGCTATTCAGATCGCTGCTAATCCTATTTTTCATGAGCGTACGAAACATATCGAAGTCGATTGTCATTCAATAAGAGAAGTGATTCAGGTCTAATATTTACATTTGTCAGAGGTAATATTGATTATTTTATTGTGAAAGTGTGATATTTATGTTGATTTACTTGAAGATTAAAGCTATGTGAATAAAAGATGAGTTGTGTTGTTTTGCAGGTTAATAGTGCAAAATTGGAGTGAAGTTATGAGAGGAAATAAAACATAGCACGGGACAGATCACACTGGAACACGCGTCAGGCCGGAGGAAGTGTACGCATCCAGACGCGATTGGCAGAAAGTTGATAAACGGAGGAAGGACCATTCTGAAAGTTGCGTCCGGACGTTTTAGAGAGGTGCGTCCGGACGCGTGTCAAACTTCTGCTGCCGAATTTGGAATCCTAATGAGATGCAATCTCTTTCGAATGTAATTTATAAATACGAACCTAGGACCTTGTAAAGGAGGGCGTTTTTAGTCTGTTTCTATATCCTTTTACCATGTCTGGCTAGAAGGCTAAGCTAGAGCATCAGGTACTCCCTCTCAACTTCATACAATAATAGTTAAAGACTCAAAGCTTGACTTGAAAGAAGAATTAAATGTCAGTTAATCCGATTAACAAATCAAGTGATAAATCCAAAGGTTATAATCAAAAGACTACCAGGAACCTGAATAATCATTCAATCATATTATTTTATGAAATAATGTTAATCCCTCTAGCATGGAATAACCAGTGATTTACACGCAGGGAAAATCAAGCAATCGATGTAAGTGGCACAACAACTCAAGAGTTTATACAGCATAAACACTTTGCTAAAAGATTAGGGATTAAATTAACACAATAACATAAATCCTTAAGTACAAGAGTCAATAAAAATACCGTACTCCGTCGAGAGGTTTTCCCTTAGCCCTAGCTTAGCCTTCTAGCCAGACATGGTAAAAGGATATAGAAACAGACTAAAAACGCCCTCCATTACAAGGTCCTAGGTTCGTATTTATAAATTACATTCGAAAGAGATTGCATCTCATTAGGATTTCAAATTCGGCAGCAGAAGCTTGACACACGTCCGGACGCACCTCTCTCAAACGTCTGGATGCAACTTTCAGAATGGTCCTTCCTCCGTTTATCAACTTTCTGCCAATCGCGTCCGGACGCGTACACTTCCTCCGGCCTGACGCGTGTTCCAGTGTGATCTGTCCCGTGCTATGCTTTATTTCCTCTCATAACTTCACTCCAATTTTGCACTATTAACCTGCAAAACAACACAACTCATCTTTTATTCACATAGCTTTAATCTTCAAGTAAATCAACATAAATATCACACTTTCACAATAAAATAATCAATATTACCTCTGACAAATGTAAATATTAGACCTGAATCACACCCCCCCTCACTTAGACCTTGCTAGTCCCTAGTAAGGCAAGCAAATAAACTGTGAAACCCGGGAAATTTAAACTTTTTCAAAAAAGGGTAAAAGAGTAATTTGCCACTATAATGCGTATTTAAAATACTCATGTTCTAGACCTCGGATGAGGAAACGGGGTTCGCCGTTGAATTCGTATCGCGAAATTTAGTCACCCAGTCAAATTTCGTCGAATTCCGAAGTAGTCGGATTTTGCACGTCGTTTGAGGCGACTGCGTGGCGATTCACCCTACGAACGTCCCCATAAATAAGTTTTATAAAATTTTCTTAAAATTAAGTTAAAGTTCAAATAAAATTAATTTGAACTTAAACCGAGATCAAACGAATCGTTTCGGGACTAAATCGGACCCGATTAAGCGAGGGACACGTGGCGCGACGTGGGCCGAGTATTTAAAACTATAAATAGGGATAAATATCTAGAAAATCAGAATTTTTCTTCCCTTGTGTTCTTGTTTGGCCGGCCAAGAGAGAGAGTAGAGAGAAAAGAGAGAAAACCTTGATCTTCAAGCTTTCTCCGTCGATTCCCGGAGTTCCGTCGCTCGGATTCCGTCGAACCAAGAGCTAAAGTCGATCACATCGACGAGGGCTACGCAACCACACCAAGAGCAAGGGATTTCACCGAAGATCCAAGATAGGAGATTTGGGGGAAATCTAGACTTGAGCTTGGAAAGTGTTCTTGAAGCTTCCTTCGGGTGAATTACGCTTCAAGAGGTAGGGTTTCTCCTACTTGGGACTATTTTTCACCTATGGTGTCATATGGGTGGGTAGTTGTGTATAGAACTATAGGGTTTACTTACCTATGGTTATGGAAATGAAGGTAAAAATGGTTGAATTCAAGTTCTAGTTTGAACTCGATATATAGAGGTTCCTTGTGTCATTCTTGGAAGTTTGGTATATAGTGATATGCTATGTGTTTATATAATGAGGTGCTATTTGTGTACATTGAGCCTTGTCATAGGAATGAAATGATTATGTGATAACATGATGGTTGCCTTGAAGGTGTTGTTAAATGCCTTTTTTATGTTAAAGTGTGTGACACATGACTATGTATAGCATGCTTAAATCTTGTGTTGATTGGATATGTTGCTAATGTGTTAGCTTCATGGGGATATGGTATTTATATGCTTTGATATGATTTGCCATGGATATATATTGAGCATTATGTTGTATGCAATGGAACATGGCATTGCATATGCATCTCATTACATGGGTGTGTGTGCATGGTTGATGTCAATACCACACTTGGGGGTTGACAGTATGGCTTGGGAAAAATTGGGTCGAAGACCTAGCTAAGCCGCTTGATTGCATGATAAATTGGGTCGGGATGAGCAAGAAGAGGCATGACGACCTCTCGGGTGAAAGACCCGGTGTTTGGGGGGTGCACTCCGTTGGTATAAGAGCCCATAAAGTGTACGAGTGTGGAAGACCATTGGTTAAGTCCATAAAGAAGTCCGATCCCAAGAAAGACCCTAGTTTTCAAAATATCATTTGATGTAAACATAAATGATGAAATGAAACACTTTGGCATTGCATCGTGTTGTATGAGTCGGTGAGAACTCGGGTTAAAATGCATGAGTGAGTGACATCTCATTTCATGGCATGGTGTGTTGCATTCCAACTTAGAATGCATGTCCTTTTGATAAATGATTGTTTGCAAATGAATGTTGCATGAGCATGAGCATCTAGGGGGAGAGTAGCCCTGGTAGGGTTTACTTTACTGGGCGTTGGCTCACCCTATACGGGAAACATTTCAGGTGTGGGGTTTACACCGGCGGATGGCTCACTTGGAGAGCATCAAGAATGAAGGGGGCCGGCTTGTGGCCTTAGTTTGAGTTTTTGTAAAACTTTTGTATAAATTCCATTTTGATATGTAAATTATGGAATTAATTGTAATGGAACTTGTATAAGTTGTGTATTATATGGAAAATCTCATTAAACATGTGTTGGATGAGTTTAGGAATGTATTAGAATGGATTGGAAGTGAAAAACAAAGGAAAAAGGCAAAACTGCCAAAATCGTACCGGTACGCGTACCGGTACGGAGACAGACAGAAGGCAGAGCGTACCGGTACGCCGATGTCCAGTGGGTACAGCGTACCGGTACGCGTACCGGTACGCCCTCCAAAACTCAGAATTTTTTTTTATTTTTGTTTTCTTTGCCAAGCCTTTGGGCTATGTTTTTCCTTCCCTCCAATGATCAAATTGGACCCTAATGGGGTATGAATCATGGGGAGTTGGACTGGGGTTGGATCGAATGAATGTTAAACCGAATTTTCATTGTGGATTATAACCTCGGTTTAAGGATGTTATTGATGTGGTGTCGGGTTAAGTGACATCCACGGGTATTTTCGCGGGTTGATGGGTTGTCAACGATTAATACAGGACCCCCGGAAAATGGGGCGTCACAGCTTGGTATCAGAGCCTAGGTATACGAATTACTTAGGGCTTGATGGGCATTGGGTCTAGACCATTGCATGCATTGGGCATTTCATCTTATTTGTTTAAATGTTACATGATTATGTGCTACATGATTATGTGTTATTTGTATACATAGTAAAATGTATATGGAAATGAACACACTAGGGTTAGGAAACATAACCTTGGGAGTGGGAAAACAAATGAACGGGAGGGTTCATGGTATAAATGTCTACTAAGGAGAGGAATATGCTTCCCTAGTGAGACGATTCGGAAACTCTTTATGTTAGAGTGTTGATTCCTATTTTTGGGATGCCTTGTAAAACTATATTGCTATTTGACTTATGTAGATGGCATATAGAGGGCGTGGACGCCGAGGCGGTAGGTGGAATAACCAACCACCTCCGGCCTTTGATCACCAAGCCTTTGCAGAGGCTATTGGTGAGGCGGCGGCGACTATTGCACGGGCTAGTGCTACAGCCGCTACCATTGCACAGACGGGTGCAAATATGGGACAAGGAGGCTCGAGTAACCTCCAAAAGTTCAAAGCCCATCATCCTCCGATTTTTCTGGGAGGTGCGGATCCAATGGTAGCCGATCGTTGGATTCGGCAAGTGGAGAAGATCTTGAGGGCTATGGAGATCACTTCCGATGCCACCAAGATAACTCTGGCAACTTTTCAGCTGGAGGGAGAGTCCCAACTATGGTGGGATTGGGTGAAGGACTCCAGAAATTTGGAGGCCATGACTTGGGCAGAGTTCCGAGAGCTCTTTATGGGAAAGTATTTCCCAGCAATTGCTCGACATGCTAAGGCCAAGGAGTTCCTAGAATTGAAGCAGAGAAATATGAATGTGCTAGAATACGTGGCCAAATTCACGGAGTTGGCCCGTTTTGCTGATGACTATGTGGCCTCAGACGTGGCCAAGGTACGTAAGTTCGAAGATGGACTGAAGTTGTCCATTTGAGGCAAGATTGTGGGACTTCTCCTGCAAGACCTCGATTCGATGGTCAAGACTGCAATGGCTATCGAGAGAGAGGTGGAGGATGCGCGCAACATCCGAGAAGCGGGTGTTAAGGACAAAAAGAAGGAGGGTCAATCCTCTTCTTCTAGTGCGGGAAAGAAGCAAAGAACTTATGTTCCGCAAGGAGCTCAAGGGCAGAGCCGCGGCTATCAAGGCCAAGGCCGGGGTCGATTTTCCCAAGACGGGGGAACCTTCAGGACTGCCTTCCAGACGGGCCAGAAGACGTGTTATTTTTGTCACCAGCCGGGCCACATAAAGAAGGAGTGTCCTCAACTACAGGGATCCCAGAGCTATGGGACATCTCAATCCCAGTCTTCTGTGGGACAGCCGCAGACACAGTTTATTCCTCCTTACCCCGCCATGGGTCAAAGGAGTCAGTACCAGTCACAGGGTGCTGCACCAGCGCCTACTACTTTCCGAGCGGGAACACCGCAAGCAGGCCAGATGGGCCAAGGCATGGGTCGGGGGTGAGGCCGGGGCTCACAGGCCGAGACTTCAGGGACCCAAGGGCGTGTCTACGCCATTATGCCACAGACCGAGCCGGCAGATCAGTCGGTGATACAGGGTACATTTCTACTTTCCCGCTTATGGACTAGAGTATTGTTTGATTCTGGTGCATCTCATTCTTTTATTTCTACATCTTGTGTGAAGGACTTGGGTTTAGAGGTTGAGACCTTAGAAGAACCATTACACGTGAGTTCTCCCCTAGGTGCTAGGGTGAGGGTTGATCAGATATGTCGGGGGTGTGAATTAGAGATCTCAGGGATTCTACTCACTGTGGACCTTCGGGTCATGGACATGTCGGAGTTCGATGTAATCCTGGGAATGGATTGGTTGACGGCACACCGAGTCATCATTGATTGTGACCGGAAGCGGGTTACTGCTTACACACCGGATGGGGTTTGTTTCATGTTTCAGGGGGATAAGCACGACGCTTTTCCTCAAGCCGTGTACGATTCTAGATGGCACGGACAGTTGATGGGTTGGCTAGCAAGCCTTACCCTGGAGGACGAGGCGAGACAGGAGTTTGGTCTACCTCGGGTTGTGTGTGATTATGAGGACGTTTTTCCGGATGAACTTCCGGGATTACCTCCACATAGGGATGTAGATTTCACTATAGAGTTGCATCCTGGTACATCGCCCATTTCTATGACTCCACATAGGATGGCGCCTGCTGAGTTGCAAGAACTCAAGGTCCAATTGCAGGAATTGTCGGACCGGGGTTTCATTAGACCGAGTACCTCACCTTGGGGCGCTCCGGTGTTATTTGCAAAGAAGAAGGACAAAACCCTTCGACTATGTATAGACTACCGGCAGTTGAATAGGGTTACTATCAAGAATAGGTACCCTTTGCCGAGGATTGATGACTTGTTTGATCAGCTGAGAGGGGCGCGGGTCTACTCCAAGATAGATCTCCGCACCGGTTACCATCAGTTGAGAGTTAGAGAGACAGATATCCCTAAGACGGCATTTCGGACGCGATATGGGCATTTCGAGTTCACAGTGATGCCATTCGGATTGACGAACGCCCCAGCGACATTCATGGATCTCATGCATAGGGTGTTCCAACCCTACCTTGATCAGTTCGTCGTGGTTTTTGTTGACGATATCTTGATTTACTCCAAGTCTGAGGAGGAGCATGAGGGTCACTTGAGGGTCGTTCTTCAGATCTTGAGAGACCACAAATTGTATGCCAAGTTCAGCAAGTGTGAATTTTGGTTGACTGAGGTAAAGTTTTTGGGACATGTGGTATCGGCTTCGGGTGTATCCGTAGACCCGGAGAAGGTGGAGGCAGTCATGAATTGGGAGAGGCCGAAGTCAGTCTTCGAGATACGTAGTTTCTTAGGATTGGCAGGGTATTACAGGAGGTTCATTGAGGACTTCTCCCGACTAGCTTCACCTATGACTAGGTTGACCCGGAAAGAGGTCAAGTTTGAGTGGAATGATTCTTGCGAGAAGGCATTCCAGGAGTTGAAGATGAGGCTTACTTCCGCTCCTATACTGATAGTTCCAGAAAGGGGACAGGGGTACACAGTGTATTGTGATGCCTCTAAGGACGGACTTGGATGCGTCTTGATGCAGTCCGGGAGAGTGGTAGCTTATGGTTCCCGGCAGTTAAAGAACCACGAGCAGAATTACCCCACGCATGATATGGAGTTGGCGGCCATTGTCTTTGCCTTGAAGGCTTGGCGCCACTATTTATACGGTGAGCAGTTCGAGGTGTTTTCAGACCATAAAAGTCTGAAGTACATCTTTACACAGCGGGACCTCAATATGAGGCAACGCAGGTGGATGGAGTTTCTAGAGGACTATGACTTCACTTTGCATTACCATCCCGGTAAGGCAAATGTGGTCGCTGACGCACTCAGCCGGAAGTCACGGGGAGTCTTGGCTAGTATGGCTTCCCGAGAGTGGCGGATGCTCGAGACTGTGGGACAGTTCGGGCTATGTTATGTGGGTCAAGCTCAGGGTATTTTGGGGAGTTTGGTGGCTACGCCTTCCCTACTGAGCAGGGTTGTTGAGTTCCAGAGACAGGACACGGAGCTGTTATCCATCCGAGACCGTGTACAGGCAGGTACAGGTGACGAGGGCTGGGCCATTCACTCGGATGGTAGTCTTCGGTATCGAGGAAGGGTTGTGGTTCCTCAGTTGGCGGATCTGAGAGAGGAGATCCTTAGAGAGTTTCATTGCTCTCGTTTTGCGGTTCATCCAAGGGGCACGAAGATGTATCATGATCTTCGTCGCCAGTATTATTGGAATGGGATGAAGCGGCAGGTTGGTGATTTTGTTAGTAGATGCCTCACGTGTCAGCAAGTGAAGGCTGAACACCAGAGACCAGCAGGGTTACTCCAGCCATTGGAGGTAGCTGAGTGGAAGTGGGAACATATCACGATGGATTTTGTGACTCACTTGCCACGGACATCGCGGGGACATGACGCGGTCTGGGTGGTAGTGGACCGGCTTACGAAGTCGGCGCACTTTTTGGCTGTGCGGATGACCTTCACACTGGAGGAATTCTGCAAGTTATATATACGGGAGATTGTCCGGTTGCATGAGGTACCCGTGTCTATAGTATCGGATCGGGATCCCAGATTTACGACTCATTTTTGGGAGAGTTTCCAACGAGCCATGGGGACACAGCTGATGATGAGCACTGCTTTTCATCCCCAGACGGACGGTCAGTCCGAGAGGACTATTCAGACGTTAGAGGATATGCTACGAGCATGTGTCCTAGATCTCAAGGGTAGCTGGGAAGATCATTTACCCTTGGTGGAATTCGCCTATAATAATAGTTATCAGGCGAGCATACAAATGGCACCCTACGAGGCACTATATGGGAGGCCATGTCGATCTCCGGTTTGTTGGACGGAGGTAGGAGAAAGGTCTTCTACGGGGCCAGAATTGGTAAAAGACACCTCGGAGAAGGTGGGTTTGATACGGAAGTGTCTTCTCACGGCTTAGAGCCGGCAGAAGAGCTACGCCGATAGACGACGGCGACCTCTAGAGTTTGAGGTGGGAGATCATGTTTTCTTGAAGGTTATGCCTAAAAGAGGAGTGGTCCGGTTTGGTAAGCGGGGAAAACTGTCGCCGAGATACATCGGGCCCTTCGAGGTACTCGAGAGGGTGGGTACAGTTGCTTATCGGTTGGCGTTACCGCCAAATTTATCGGGTGTTCACGCGGTGTTTCATGTCTCTATGCTCCGGAAGTATACTCCAGATCCGACACATGTGGTGGATTGGGGTGAGTTGACTGTTGATGCGGATGGCACCTTCGAGGAAGGACCGGTTCGTATCATGGATAGCCGAGATCAGGTTTTACGAGGCAAGACCGTGAGGCTAGTGAAGGTGCTGTGGCAGCACCGGGGAGTGGAAGAGGCAATATGGGAGCGCGAGGACACTGTACTTGTCAATTATCCTTTCTTGTTTGAGGATAGAGGTACGTTTTTATAGTCATTTACCATTACATGACTGTAGCATATGCATGAGATTGCATGTATGTGTACGTGAATTTCGGGGACGAAATTCTTTTTAAGGGGGGAAGAATGTGAAACCCGGGAAATTTAAACTTTTTCCAAAAAGGGTAAAATAGTAATTTGCCACTATAATGCGTATTTAAAATACTCATGTTCTAGACCTCGGATGAGGAAACGGGGTTCGCCGTTGAATTCGTATCGCGAAATTTAGTCACCCAGTCAAATTTCGTCGAATTCCGAAGTAGTCGGATTTTGCACGTCGTTCGAGGCGACTACGTGGCGATTCACCCTACAAACGTTCCCATAAATAAGTTTTATAAAATTTCCTTAAAATTAAGTTAAAGTTCAAATAAAATTAATTTGAACTTAAACCGAGATCAAACGAATCGTTTCAGGACTAAATCGGACCCGATTAAGCGAGGGACACGTGGCGCGACGTGGGCCGAGTATTTAAAACTATAAATAGGCGTAAATATCTAGAAAATAAGAATTTTTCTTCCCTTGTGTTCTTGTTTGGCCGGCCAAGAGAGAGAGGAGAGAGAAGAGAGAAAAGAGAGAAAACCTTGATCTTCAAGCTTTCTCCGTCGATTCCCGGAGTTCCGTCGCTCGGATTCCGTCGAACCAAGAGCTAAAGTCGATCACATCGACGAGGGCTACGCAACCACACCAAGAGCAAGGGATTTCACCGACGATCCAAGAGAGGAGATTTGGGGGAAATCTAGACTTGGGCTTGGAAAGTGTTCTTGAAGCTTCCTTCGGGTGAATTACGCTTCAAGAGGTAGGGTTTCTCCTACTTGGGACTATTTTTCACCTATGGTGTCATATGGGTGGGTAGTTGTGTATAGAACTATAGGGTTTACTTACCTATGGTTATGGAAAGGAAGGTAAAAATGGTTGAATTCAAGTTCTAGTTTGAACTCGATATATAGAGGTTCCTTGTGTCATTCTTGGAAGTTTGGTATATAGTGATATGCTATGTGTTTATATGATGAGGTGCTATTTGTGTACATTGAGCCTTGTCATAGGAATGAAATGATTATGTGATAACATGATGGTTGCCTTGAAGGTGTTGTTAAATGCCTTTTTTATGTTAAAGTGTGTGACACATGACTATGTATAGCATGCTTAAATCTTGTGTTGATTGGATATGTTGCTAATGTGTTAGCTTCATTGGGATATGGTATTTATATGCTTTGATATGATTTTCCATGGATATATATTGAGCATTATGTTGTATGCAATGGAACATGGCATTGCATATGCATCTCATTACATGGGTGTGTGTGCATGGTTGATGTCAATACCACACTTGGGGGTTGACAGTATGACTTGTGAAAAGTTGGGTCGAAGACCTAGCTAAGCCGCTTAATTGCATGATAAATTGGGTCGGGATGAGCAAGAAGAGGCATGACGACCTCTCGGGTGAAAGACCCGGTGTTTGGGGGGTGCACTCCGTTGGTATAAGAGCCCATAAAGTGTACGAGTGTGGAAGACCATTGGTTAAGTCCATAAAGAAGTCCGATCCCAAGAAAGACCCTAGTTTTCAAAATATCATTTGATGTAAACATAAATGATGAAATGAAACACTTTGGCATTGCATCGTGTTGTATGAGTCGGTGAGAACTCGGGTTAAAATGCATGAGTGAGTGACATCTCATTTCATGGCATGGTGTGTTGCATTCCAACTTAGAATGCATGTCCTTTTGATAAATGATTGTTTGCAAATGAATGTTGCATGAGCATGAGCATCTAGGGGGAGAGTAGCCCTGGTAGGGTTTACTTTACTGGGCGTTGGCTCACCCTATACGGGAAACATTTCAGGTGTGGGGTTTACACCGGCGGATGGCTCACTTGGAGAGCATCAAGAATGAAGGGGGCCGGCTTGTGGCCTTAGTTTGAGTTTTTGTAAAACTTTTGTATAAATTCCATTTTGATATGTAAATTATGGAATTAATTGTAATGGAACTTGTATAAGTTGTGTATTATATGGAAAATCTCATTAAACATGTGTTGGATGAGTTTAGGAATGTATTAGAATGGATTGGAAGTGAAAAACAAAGGAAAAAGGCAAAACTGCCAAAATCGTACCGGTACGCGTACCGGTACGGAGACAGACAGAAGGCAGAGCGTACCGGTACGCCGATGTCCAGTGGGTACAGCGTACCGGTACGCGTACCGGTACGCCCTCCAAAACTCAGAATTTTTTTTTATTTTTGTTTTCTTTGCCAAGCCTTTGGGCTATGTTTTTCCTTCCCTCCAATGATCAAATTGGACCCTAATGGGGTATGAATCATGGGGAGTTGGACTGGGGTTGGATCGAATGAATGTTAAACCGAATTTTCATTGTGGATTATAACCTCGGTTTAAGGATGTTATCGATGTGGTGTCGGGTTAAGCAACATCCACGGGTATTTCCGCGGGTTGATGGGTTGTCAACGGTTAATACAGGACCCCCGGAAAATGGGGCATCACATAAACATATAATACTAGCTACAAACAAAACAAAACCACTCTCGTAAGATTCACGATTGCATTTAGCATATGCAACAAGCCTTTAAACCCCTAGGTTCCCCCTAGTGGACGAGTATAGTCTCGTGAGGGTTTCCAGAGATGGTACCCACAAACATCACCCTGTGATCAAACATCTGAATAACAATTTTATAATATAAGTTGCTACCACAATATTGTAATTCTAAGATGCAAACTTTTTACCAGCATATGCAAAACAACATATAGAATTCTACGCTACATAAACGTATGCACTTATCATATTCTCATATAAACTCGTGTGTAGTGTGAGTTAACTATACCAAGTTAGTAATGTATCCGGTAATCACCTCTACAACTATCAACTATTCGTCTCAATGCCAAATCTCAATAGATAATTCACTCATGAATAATTCTCTCAGATTATAGTGATTATACACTCAAGTATCACATGTGAGTAGAGGATATTTAAATCAACACAAAATAGTGCTCACATGTTCCATTAAAAAAAAACGTAATCCAAAAGAAAAGGATTTGACATAGTCTCATGAAAGAAAATCAACACACAATAAATAAATAATCACTATTCTCTTCCTTATTCACACAAGTCATGCATCCTCAATACACTCTTGAGATCAGATAGGACTTTATTTAAGGTTGTAATGGGGCCTTGGGATTAGGGTTTTGAAACGAAGGATATTCAGGAATTCAAAAGACTATCCCGAGAGAACATGTACATTACACAACCAAACTTCTTTCCATAACCTTTCATTTTTCACCCTTTAGAAGCACAATTTACAACACTTGCTTATATTTTTTTTTCTTTTCAAACACATGCTTGCTATTTTTTTTTTTTTTTCAAATTTTTTTTTTTTTTTAGCAAGACATCTAATGCAAAGATTCACAAGTATGTAAAACTCTTTTTTTTTTTTCTTTTCTTTTCTTAACCAACATCTCCCAAATTACATAAACAATAAATGTTCAATCTCAGGATAACCAAGGGTAAAAGATATTATTTTTTTTCTCATTGGCTTGGTTATTATATGTTGGGTATAAGAAATAAAATTTTGCTTTAAAGGCTCAATCATGGCTTCTAGGGATAATAATATTCAAAGAATAAGGCTGATGCTCGAATAATAGCAAAGATGGCCTAAAATCATATCTCAAGAGCTATTGATAACACATTTACATGCAAATAATTTAAAGTCTAGCAATCATTCATAATATTGGTGTTGAGCAAAACAAAATTAATGAGACTATTGAAGGAGATTAGCTGAATAAAAATATTCTTTATTGAGTAAATGTAAATAACCCTCGAAAAAAAAAAGATTGGATCAAAACTCACTAGGGTTTTTATGCGTCTCCACTATATGTTTCAAGTTCTCAAAGTAAAATACCTAACAAATTTTCAACTTGGTAAAGTCTAACGTGCACAAATTGTGAGTTTTTATAAGAACATGATATGAAATAAAAAAATATAGAATAAAGTTCTATGTGATGCTTAAACAGTTGCAAATTTAAAGTTAAACAAATTATTTCTATATTGTGGTATCAAATTATTCATAACAATGTTATTTAGATACTTGATAACACACCAAACAAAATATGCATTTTATAATATTGAGAATTCAGGTACAATGCATATTCAAAAGATAAAAGAAATCAAGCCTAACAAAAACTACCCAAAATAGGCCTTGATTTCACAGATACAGTAAAGAAACTAAAAGAAACGATTTTAAAAACACCGGGATCTAGAAGAAATCATCCTAAGATGAGGGGCCTGCCTGATCCTGAGAACTCTGCCCTAGCCCCCTCATTTGCGCCCTCAACTCCTTCATCTCCTTCCTCATCTCTCTCTGCCCTCTCAGCAACTCAAACAAAATCTGTCTGTCAGTCCTTGGATCAGTGTCCTCATCCACTGGCAAGTCAAAATCTTCATCGAAATTGAAGAGCTGATCCCAATCCTCTACCGGTATATCACCCTCAGCTGCAGCCTCCCCCTGCTGGCTTCTCTTCCCCACTGGCCTCGCCACACTCCGACTCTTTAGAAGAGAACCGGAGTTTAGTGCAACAACCTTCTTTGCCTTCTCCATCGTGGCGTCAATCACCACCCCCGCCTTTTCACAGAATGCGGTAACCAGACCGGGAAATGGGAAAGATGGCTTTTTAGGGTCAACAATGACCCTACGCATTTCTGAGAAAATAAGGGAGGGGAGGTCTATGGTCTTGCCAGTGCCTATAGCATACAGAAGTCGGGCTCGGTCAGGGTATATGTGATTATTCCTCAGCAAAGGAAAAATGTTGGAGACTATAATCAAATTGAGAATCTTGTACTTATTGATCAAGTCTCCCTGCTGAAGGAATTTCACTCTGTCCGTCCATACAAAATCTTGATCACCCATTAATTCTCTACCCACCTCATCACCACCAAAATTCTGGGGGTATTCAGGGATAGCCACCCTGGCTTGAGTCATTCCAGTCAATTGGGCAATGGCTGTGGCATCTACACTGATGTGCTTACCTCGGACATAGGTGGTCAGCTGACCATTCCCGAGGTCATCAGCGTTGCTGTAGAACTCCCTTGCCAGGATGGGAATGCAAGGCCAATCTCTACCCATAAACTCGGCCCACCCTCTAGATGTGATGATCTCTTGGATTCCTAATCGAGAGAAATCCTTGAGTTCAATCTTCCTCTCACAGACAAAGGGTTTGGAAACGTAGTATTTCTCGAATCTTACCCGCTCCTCTAGTATTTGGAAACGTACCTGGTCAAATGTGGTGTCCTCCTCTTCTTGGGTGCTCGATCGGGCTCTCTTTGCGGTGGAGACTCTAGGTGGTGCCATGGTTGTTAGAATAGAGAAGAGAGAAGTGGAATGGGTGGGAGTTCTTTGAAATTCGGTTTAGAAACGTGCCAAACAAGTTAACTGACAAGGCCTCTATTTATAGATTCGCACACGCTTCCGGACGCATGGGGTGTTTCCGTCCGGACGTGGCTCAACTACCGGCATTAATAAGCCTTGAATGGCACGCGTCCGGACGCGTGGAGAGTTCCCGTCCGGACGCATGTTCCAGCGAGTTCAGCCTATTCTTCCCCGTCCGGACGCAAACTCCAGAGGATTTTATACTATAATTCATGCGTCCGGACGCGGAGTCCAGTGTGGTTCTTCTTCCATACTTAGAAAAAATTTCACATTCTCATTTTTTTTTTTTTTTTTTTTAAAGACAGATACATGCACATACATGCACACTGAATTGGTCAATCAAATAATCAAACATGTATCAATCAAATAATCAAACATGTATGCTTCACCCCCCCACTCAAGAGTTTGCATTGTCCTCAATGTAACAACACGCAATGTAATATTAAATAAGGGTCACGAAGGCATACCGGATGCTCGGATAATGTGCTCATGTATCTATGAAAAAAAATAAACAAAAAAAACAAAAGAACAACACTAATATACATAAATGTACAGATAATGGTTAGAGATGGATCATTCATAGTGGGGATCCACCAATTCGATGGATTCCACTTCCACGATACCCTCCTCCAAGAATGGTTTCAATCTTTGCCCATTAACCTTAAAAATGTTCCCATTACTTGGGTTTTCAATCTCCACTGTTCCATATGGGAATACTTCCTTGACAATGTACGGACCACTCCATCTAGTCCGAAGCTTTCCCTTAAAGATGTGAAGCCTAGAATTATATAAAAGAACTTTTTGGCTAGGTGTAAACGTTTTTCGCACAATATTCCTATCATGAAACACCTTCATCCGTTCTTTGCTAATCTTAGAATTCTCATAAGTTTCATTCCTAATCTCCTCAGTTCCTTCAATTGTAATTTTCGTAAGGCACCAGCTTTGTCAAACCTAAAATTGAACATCTTAATGACCCAGTATGCTTTATGTTCTAGTTCCACAAGTAAATGACAAGCTTTTCCATAGACCAATCTGTACGGAGACATGCCAATCGGGGTTTTGTATGCAGTGCGATATGCCCATAACGCATCAGTTAGTCGTAAAGACCAATCTTTGCGATCAGGGTTTACTGTCTTTTCCAAAATATAAGAAATCTCCCGATTGGCTAGCTCTGCTTGCCCACTTGTCTGTGGGTGATAGGGAGTTGCAACTTTATGTGTTACACCATATTTCTTCATCAAATTCTCAAAAGACCTATTACAAAAATGCAATCCCCCATCACTGATAATGGCTCGAGGTATACCAAATCTGGACAAAATATTTTCCTTTAAAAATTTCAAAACAACTTTATGATCATTTGTCCGACATGGTATAGCTTCAACCCACTTAGAGACATAATCTACTCTCACTAAAATGTACATATACCCAAAAGATGGGGGAAAAGGACCCATGAAATCTATTCCCCAGCAGTCAAAAATTTCTATGATCAAAATCGGGTTTAGGGGCATCATATTCCTACGGGTCAATCCCCCCATTTTTTGACATCGCTCACACACTTTACAAAAATTATGAGCATCCTTAAAAATTGTAGGCCAATAAAATCCGCACTGCAAAACTTTTGCAGCGGTCTTTTTCATAGAAAAATGGCCTCCACAAGCTCCCGAATGACAAAAAGATAGAATGCTACTTACCTCATCATCAGGTACACATCTCCGGATAATCTGATCTGGGCAATATTTGAAAAGGTATGGGTCATCCCAGAAGAAACTCTTTACTTCGACTAAAAATTTCCTCTTATCCAAAGCAGTCCAAGTCGGTGGCATGTTACCTGTAACAAGAAAATTCACAATGTCAGCAAACCATGGTAATGAGGAAACTGCCAATAACTGTTCATCCGGGAAAGTATCTTTGATCGGCACTGTCTCAATTGACACATCACTCACCAGTCTAGACAAATGGTCAGCCACTACATTTTATACTCCTTTTTTTATCTTTAATAGTGATATCAAATTCTTGGAGTAGTAGGATCCACCTTAACAGTCTCGGTTTTGCATCTTTCTTAGTTAATAAGTATTTGAGAGCTGCATGGTCTGTGAAGATAACAATGGGGAAACCTACTAAGTACGACCTGAATTTGTCTAGTGCAAATACTACCGCCAGTAATTCTTTTTCTGTGGTAGAATAGTTCATCTGTGCACTATTTAAAGTTCTACTGGCATAGTAGATGACATGAGGCTTTTTATCATTCCTTTGTCCTAAAACCGCCCCTACAGCATAGTCACTGGCATCACACATGAGTTCGAAAGGACGACTCCAATCTGGGGGTTGCATGATTGGAGCAGTGACAAGCATGCCCTTTAACTTATCAAAAGCTTCTTGGCATGCGTTATCCCACTCAAAATGTGTGTCTTTCCCTAGGAGATTGCAGAGTGGTCTAGATATGGAACTAAAATCCTTTATAAATCTCCTATAAAAACCAGCATGACCCAAGAAAGATCTAACATCCTTAAGGGCTTTAGGAATAGGTAAATTAGCGATTAATTCAATTTTGGCCTTATCTACCTGAATTCCCTCAGAAGAGACAATGTGACCAAGAACAATTCCCTTTCGAACCATGAAGTGGCATTTCTCCCAGTTAAGTACCAGGTTCTTTTCTTCACATCTTATAAGCACTTTCCCAAGGTTAGATAAACAGTCATCATAGGAATCACCAAAGACAGTAAAATCATCCATAAAAACTTCAAGAAAACGTTCAACCATATCACTGAAAATACTAAGCATACACATTTGAAAAGTCGCAGGTGCATTGCATAGTCCAAAAGGCATCCTTCGATAAGCAAAGGTGCCAAAAGGGCAAGTAAATGTGGTCTTCTCTTGGTCTTCTAGGGCAATTTCAATCTGGTTATATCCCGAATAACCATCTAAAAAACAATAGTACAAGTGTGAAGCTACCCTTTCTAAAACTTGATCCATAAAAGGCAAAGGGAAGTGATCTTTTCTAGTAACATCATTAAGTCTCCTGTAGTCTATGCACATTCTCCAACCAGTAACTGTCCTAGTTGGCACAAGTTCATTATTTTCATTAGCAACTACAGTAACTCCAGATTTCTTAGGAACTACCTGTGTGGGGCTTACCCATTTGCTGTCTGCAATAGGGTAGATAATTCCTACATCTAACAGTTTCAACACCTCTTTTTTCACAACTTCTTTCATATGTGGATTTAGCCTACGTTGCATCTCCCTAGATGTTTTAGCATTATCCTCCAAATAAATCTTGTGGGTGCAAACCAAAGGGCTAATTCCTTTTATATCAGCTAAAGTCCAACCAATTGCATTCTTATGTTCCTTAAGAAGGTGTAACAACATACTTTCCTGTGCTGAATTCAATTGAGAAGAAATTATTACCGGATAAGTTTCATCATCTCCTAAAAATGCATACTTCAAATCTACCGGTACTTGCTTGAGGTCTAGCTTGTGAGCTTTATCCTTGGATGGTATTGGTGGATCAGTTCTTGGTGGGAGCTCCTCAAATCTCTGTCTCAACTCTCTCATTTCAAGTACCTGCAAATAGTTTAACATATCAGTTGAAACAGAAATTTCAGAATTCTTTTCATCTATCTTTAACTCATAATATTGTTCAAGCAAACATGCTTCAAGTGGATCAAACAAGGAAGAATCATATACCCTGCTTGGAACAATAGATTCAATCATGTTAACTTCATGCACATTCTCATGTTGTTTGCATACATTAAAAATGTTGAGCTCTAATGTCATATTCCCAAAGGTCAATTTCATCACACCATTCCTGCAATTAATTAGAGCATTTGAAGTTGCTAGGAATGGTCTGCCTAAAATGACAGGAATTTGAGCACTAGTATTTAATACAGGTTGACTGTCCAAAATTATGAAATCCACGGGAAAATAAAATTTATCAACCTGTACTAAAACATCCTCCACCATACCCCTCGGTATCTTCACTGATCGGTCAGCTAATTGAAGTGTAACCGAAGTGGGTTTTAACTCCCCCAACCCTAATTGTTCATATACTGAATAAGTGAGCAAATTCACACTAGCTCCTAAATCCAGTAATGCTTGTTCAATTTTGTGGTTGCCTATAACACAAGAAATAGTAGGACAACCTGGGTCTTTATACTTTGGTGGAGTTATGTGCTGTATAATGGATGATACTTGCTCAGTCAAAAATGCCTTATTTTGCACATTTAATTTCCTTTTAACAGTGCATAACTCTTTCAAAAATTTTGCATAAGAAGGTATTTGTTTAATGGCATCCAACAAGGGAATATTGATTTTCACCTGCTTAAAAATCTCTAACATATCATTATGCACAATAGGCCTGGTAGAAGTAAGCAATCTTTGTGGGAATGGTGCAGGTGGAACATACTTTTCAGACTTATTGATTTAAGACAGGCTAATCTTATCATCACTCTCCGTGGGTTGAGAAATCTTTTCAGAATCTTGAGTTTCCAAAGGAATGGTTTTATTAATTTCTTTCCCGCTGCGGAGTGTAGTGATAGACTTTACTTGCTCGTGGACAGTCTCAGAAGTGCAAGTCTCATTCACAACAAATTGACCATGTGGGTTCGGTTGTGGTTGTGCTGGAAGCCTACCTTTTTCCTGATGGCAAGGGTCAATGGTCAATTTAGTGATTGCACTCCTCATATCCTCAATAGCCTGAGTTGTTTGTCTATTGTATGTTTGCTGACTCTGCATGAATTGTGACAACACCTCCTCAATGTCTCTTTTCGGACGTGGAACGTAAGGTGCAACATTTGAAGAGTTTTGTTGGGGTGATTGTGATGCATGATTGTCATTCCTCCAACTAAAATTTGGATGATTCTTCCACCCCGGGTTGTATGTGTTCGAGTATGGATTATTGTAAGGCTTTGAAAAAGTGTTTACAACATTTGCTTGGTCATACACTTCTTTTAACGCAGGTAATGTTGGACACTCCGTCACAGGATGTCCAGGGATTTCACAGACACCGCATATCTCCTCAACCTGAACTGTGTCAACCTGGTTAACCTTTTTGTACTCCATAGCCTCTACCCGTCTTGTTAAGGTGGCAATCCTAGCTCCTAGGTCATCCTCTTCCCTCAACTGGTATTTACCCCCACTAGATGGTGGTGATTGTGCATTTCTACCTTTAGGATGATCGTGGGATGTAGTATCCCATGATTGTGCATTCTCAGACAACTGGTCTAGATAATCATATGCTTCATCTAGTTCCTTATTCATGAAATCACCATTACACATCATTTCAACAAATTGACGCAGTTGTGGGCCTAGACCCTCATAGAAGAAGCTTATCATGCCCCAGCTCTCATAACCATGATGTGGACAAGATGCAAGAAGGTCTTTAAATCTTTCCCAACTTTGATAAAAATTTTCAGACTCCTTTTGGGAAAAATTCATTATCTGTCTTTTCAAAGAGTTTGTGCGATGTGTGGGAAAAAATTTCTTTAAAAATTGTTTCTGCATCTCCTGCCATGTTCCTATAGACCTAGATCTCAACGAATATAACCAAGTTTTAGCTTTTTCCTTTAATGAAAAAGCAAATAACTTCAGCCTGACTATATCCATTGCAACATTCTGGTCATGGAACGTAGCACAGACATCCCCAAATTCTCTAATGTGCAAATATGGATTTTCTTCACCTATACCAAGGAATTTTGGAAGTAATTGAATCATGCCAGGTTTGAAAACAAAATGAATGGCATTCAATGGGAAAATGATGCATGACGGTTCAGTGAGAAGTACGGGTTGTAGATATTCACGCAAAGTCCTACCTTGATTAACATTCAAATTATCCACATCATTCTCATCATGATTGCTTATTCTATCAATATGGTCCTCATGTGCGGGAAGTTCATTCTGCCTATTAATGTTAGGATTAACAGCCATTGTGTGCACAGAAAAATTTAAATCAGATGAATCAAATAGATTTCCAAACAGAGTATCTAAATCTTCTCTTATTAAACGACCACTTAAATCACGATGCCAAGAGCTCATAAAACAACTAAACAATTTTTCAAACAAATCTTTTTCCTTTCAAATTACTTTTATTGTTCGTGTGATTGTTTCTTGTTACAATTCCTCGTGGGATCGACCTCGAACTTCCGAGATTATATTACTCTGCTCAACCTGTGCTTGGGTTTACACTTTTAAAGGTGAAGCAAGAAGCCTTTGACAAACATGTGATTACTCTTCCTCACATCTCCACCGAGCATCAAACTGCAGACATTTTCACCAAAGCTCTTTCTCGACATCGGCATCAGTTCTTGATCGACAAATTGATACTTTTTGATCTTCCAGCATCAATTTGAGGGGGGATGTTATGAGATGATAATTTAGGAATATGTTTTGGATGATTTCTGTTATTATTTGATTTGATTTGATTATAGATAACATATAATTAGATTGTACATAATTATAGGGATACTTACCTGTATAGAAGATACCGCTAGATTTCCGGCGTGAATGTAACTCTCTCCTCTATATAATGAAAGCAAAACCCTATTGAAAGGGATTCGAGACCAAAATTGACAAGAACAAGATCGACAAAGTTTCTAATGGGTTGAGTTCGACCCAAGATGGCAAACTTATTGCGGGATTGGGAATAGAGGCATTCTACACGCTGAGAACTTGTCGGTCCTTGGTGATTCTAGCATTGGACCTGTCAGGGACAGTGATAAAGGATTGATAGTTGGGGGTGTACCCGATCAAAACATAAGCAGGTCAGTAGAGCAAGTGGCTATTGAAGGACCATACCTTTTTCAAATCCTCCATATTTACCGAATTCTCAAAGATCCTACCCTTGACATTCTCACATATAGATCAACGAGAGATAAGGATCTAGTAAAAAAAACTTAATAAAAGATAAGTAGAGTGCACCTGTAGTCAAGATTTCAACTGGTCTTGTGCTCCCAATTCCCAGAGACAAACACTATGTCTCTCTCATGCCCTTTGTTAGAGTCAAGAAGATGGGTGACAATGTAGTGACCGTTATTCCTCACCACTAAATAATAGTTGTCGTCACTAGCAAATTTGATAATGTAGCAATAAAGGATCTCCCAGAGACCTAGATTGGTGCCCAGGAGATTGTTTAGAGCCACCACCCCTGTCACAATCCTAAATAAATTTAGAATAGCATTGAAGAGGACAAAGTTTTAGAGAAGAAAGGACCCTAAGAAGAAGGGGATGGAGATGGAAACGAACACCAGCCTTTCTGATGGACCTGTTGTCAATAGGGATAGACATAGTAGACCCGATAAGGGGTTCGTCAGCCTTAACAACCCTAACTTTGACATGATCGGGGATGCCATAGGTGGATTTGAAGGCAGGAATATCTTAATCAACATGGGGAGCCATGAAAGAAAAGTTTGGAAAAAGAAGAAACTAGTAAAAGAACTTCGAAGATCACAAAGAAGGCACTAATTATGGAAATGAAGAATGAAGGTGGAGACCCTTTAAAAAGGGAATGAAAAGGTGTCAACAAACGACACCTGGAAAATCAAAAGACGTGAGCATTAAATGCGATAGACCATTCGTTGTAGTCGAAGAGACATGTTAAATACCTCTTTGTAAGGAACGATGCAAGACATTAAATGGAGTCATGATTACAACAAAGAATTATAACCAGACCAACATTCTCTAGTGGCAAGTAAAGGGGCGCAGAACGACTGTGCATGATTAGACCATTTATGATTATATGTGACATTGGCACGTGACAAAAAAAGGCACATGTTGATGAACGCATGACAAAGAGAGATCCAAATAGGCTGAGTGTCTTTGTCCGAGCAACGGCCCGGCTAATTGAGTCATGGCCCGACTAACCAAGTCATGTGTCGACCAACTTAACAAGTTTTGGAACCTAGCCGAGCAAATGGCGAAGTTGTTTGGTCAGCAAGGGTACCGAGCAATGAGCCGAACTGAGCAATGATGAGAGAGATCATAAGACTAACTTCGCTAAGGACGAGACTGAACCATAGATAAATAGGCTCTTCCAAGAAATCAGAGGCGGTGTAGAACCGATAAGGAAGTTGCCTAAGTTATAGGTGAATAGTATAAATGTGGCCAAAATAATAAGCGATCCAAAAAGGTAACCTAAAGAGGCTCCAACACAGATTACAAAATAATCAGCTAAAAGATGGGTGTGCCATTTTATTTAGCCAATAATGAAACCCCAAAAACTGGCAACAAACCACTATGAATACAAAGTAATTCTTAAGTTTAAGGTACACATTTATTTCTCTACAAAGTCACTCGTTTATTCTCAGAACTATTACTGACTAAAGCATCGAAATGCCTACGATCGATACACCACTGATTCTTGACAGTTTGTTCATTTTGCAGGAAGAATGTGTCACTCGCTTGTTTTTATCAAAAATACCCTATTTTCAGATTCTACATCATCAATCAAAGGTATCAAAAAATTTCCTCGCACATTAAATTAGAAGAACGAAAGTGACTAGAGGGATAGTAATGGAAATAGATATAGAATTATAAGGATGTAGGTGATATTTCAAGTAACACAGAGAGAGTCGTTAAAATTATGGCAATTAATAGGATGTGTAATTGAAATTTAATTTTTTATGCTAAGCGATAATTATGTATAATCAATTCATGATCAGTTAACATCATCACCCAGACATAATCTGAGAGGAAATATCAATTACTTTTCTGATAATCAAGAGGTTAGACATGAACTTACAACTGTAAAAATTAATGTGGCCCACATGATTTGCACATGTGATTTTACTGATTATTATTGAATAATTAGGTTGGGTCAGATAATGATAAGGTTAGCAATCATAATCTAACCAGTATAACTAATAGTTTCTGATTGGTCAATGAGAAGAAGTAGTTTTATGATGTCCTACTTTGATGGAAAGTGGAGTTTATGTTGAACTAGAGAACCGGTCCTCTCTCTACTTATAAATATACACATGCCCCATCGAGTTGTGTATCGTAAGAATAAAGGCTAGGAGAGAGAAACCGATTTGTGGGCTACACCAAAGGATGGTTCAATTCTTGATCAAGCAATTCAAGGTTGGTCATTATGACTCCAGGTGATGTTATGACATTTTTAATTCAGCATAATTGATATGTGAAAATCATGATTGTTTTAGATCTTGGTATCAGAGCATGTGTTATGAACTCTCTTGATTTTCCATTAAAAAAAACTTTAATCGAATACTTCAGGCTACTGTTCGTCTGTCGCACCGTAATTGTAATTTGAATTTTTAATTCGCACTTAATTGTTGTCCATTATTTTATTTATTGTTTATTCAATCTATGGGCCATGACTAAACTAGCATGCATTGAATAAACATAAGGGCTACAGCTTTTGCGTCACTGTTGCCCTTGCCTACTCGCAACTTAATATTTGAGGCAATTAAGATGAGGACATGAATTTACATTGCTAGTAAGTTTCATGGATTTTGCTTTAACAATGGTTGCAACCTAAATATCTCTATTTAATATCCATTATTGAGATATTAAAATAATAGTTTATATAATGTTATTATTTTGATTCGAAATCTAAATTACGATATAGTTTGGTAGTTACCAAAGTGACACAACTAGAATAACTCGTAGATATCTAATCGTATAATTGATTTTAATATCCATTATCTTGTGATATTAAAATAATTGTTTGTGCAACGTCATTATTTTGATTTACTGTCTATATTATGATCTAGTTCGGTAGCTGTCAAAGTAGCCCAACTAGAATGATTAATAGGTATTGAATCATATGATTGATATTTAATATCCATTACGGATGTATTAAAATAATGACTTGCAAATAGCAATTTCTTGATCACTTGGATATTAGGAATCGGCCCAAAAGTGCACCACATTTCAAGTGATTAATTAACTAGAATATGATGATTGGTGTATATTCATAATGGGTGTGGAACGGATGCCCTAAGGTGACGGACCTACATAATTAGGAATATATTACCAATTAGTCCTATTAGGTGAGGGAGAATCACCATAATAGTTAATGTATGAGTATATTGTGATTACTACCTAAAGGAGAGTCACGGTAGTACTACTTATTGCTTCTTAGAATATGTATTTATTCTAACTCATGGTTAAACTTATAGATGACTCAAAGCATTAATGTATTGAGCATTTACCTTCTTTTATTGTTAGTTCATGTATTGTTACATTCGCATACTTTATCTAGTTCGATACTTAATGGAATGCATATTTTAAGATTGGTGTGAACAAATTTAGTTCCACTTATGTATTTTAACTACTTGTCTAATACTTAACTGCTATTACTGAATCAAGTAGTTATAATGAAATGGCTTTGCATAAAGCCTATCAAAGATCGAACCGAGTATGCATTATTTGTATGCGAATGATTATGATGTATAACATTAAGTTGTTCTTCAAATTAATAATGCTTATGAATGTTGAATAGTTATGCAAGAATGTTATTGAACTACTAATGGGTCTTTTATTGAACAATGATGACTGAACTTACCATTATTGAATTTGATAGTACATGGGAGATGCATAAATATACCCTCATAATTCTAGCTACTAAGTTGAAGGTTTTAGGGATAGATGAGTTCTTTTACATAATTTATTTTTTGAACTTTTTGTCCGTTAATATGAACTTTTATTGATGTTAAGTAGCATGCTAATGTATCTATATTATGTATGATTAAGAGGAAACAAGATTAAAGAACTTAAGGCAATATTCTAAGAGCAAGAGCCTACTTAGCTGCTTAGGCTCATAAGGGAAATAAATAATGTGTCATTTTATGTAAAAGTTGAGACATTTTTTTAAAATAATTGATATAAATGAAAAGCATGATTCGAAAGGAAAGATAAGCATTGAAGCTTTTGTATGTTTAGAATCACTCTAGTAGCACATTATGGATTGACTTGAATTTGCTAGGGATTTCTCATAACTCAAAATCTTAAATCATAAATTGATATCTATGGTTAATCAGGTCAAAACCCAATTTAAGATGGTTGGGACTTTCTGTTTATTTCTAGATATTAGTCATTATTTATATAACAATTTATGTTCCTGTTGTTTTGAAGTTTTGATTTTTTTTTTTTCTAAACTTCATGATGATTATTATTCCTTTCAAATATGATAATAAAGTGTTAGTTTGTTTAAGAATATCACTTTTAGTATTATGGTATTCTTCATAATGGTTTATAAAAAATAAACCTGATGACCCATTTTTTTAGTTTCTTATAATCTTGCATCATAATGTTTAGAACCTACTATAGTCCGATAAATAAAAAATTATTTTATCTTGTGACATAAATGACTAGGTTACATAATTAGAGAAAAGTTTAATAAAATAGTCAATTATGATATTGTTTTCAATCTAGAATTTTATTAATTTTGGTGTGTAAATTCTATTAAGGAAAAATGAATCAAACACACCAAAATAAAAAGGATTCTAGAAGTGTAAAACTCTTTAAAATTATCTATACAGGCATATAAAGAATTTATTATCATATTTATGGATGATTTTTCACATTATCGTTATCTCTATATACTACATAAAAATTTCAAGTAGAGAACGTCATTAAGGTACATCTTATTAATGTTGAAAGATAGGTATATAGCAAAGTGAAGGTCATCAGATCGGATAGGTGCACTACAAGAATTATGGGAAAATCCGGCGTTTAACTTAAACGCCACTAAAACTGGCGTTTGTTTTCTACACACCAGAAAATATTAATAAAAATAATTAAAAAAAAAATCGCTTAATTTCTGGCTTTTAAGTCAAACGCCACAAATTATTAATTAAAAATAATAATAATAAAAAATTCCTCCCCCAGCATAAACCTAATAAAAAAAAATTCGCTTAATTTTCAGCATTTAAGTCAAACGTCACAAATTCTTAATTAAAAATAAGAAAAATAAATTTTTTCCTCCCCCAATATAAACCTAATAAAAAAAAATTCACTTAGTTTTCAGCGTTTAAGGTAAACGCCACAAATTCTTAATTAAAAATAATAAAAAGTTTTTTTTTCCCTTCCCCAACATAAACCTAATAAAAAAATTTCCCCAATTCATACTCCCGACTCTCTCAGGCGACGACTCATCACCGGCTCTTCTCAAGCGACGACTTGTCACAGACTTGTTGTTGTTGTTGTTGTTGTTGTTGTTGTTGTGTGTGTGTGTGTGAGAGAGAGAGAGAGGCGGTAGGTCTGTGTAAGACAATGCAGGTGATTTTATAGTGGTGCTTCATCTTCATATGTGTATTTATAATTTCTTTGAATAGTATGTTTTGGATTTGTTGTGATTTTTCATTGTATTGTTTCAGACGAGAATAGTACAAGTAGGTCATGCATCAGATCTAGCCAGTGAGAGAGAAATTCACGAGTTTTTCTCATTTTTTGGTGAAATTGAACACATTGAGATCCGCCGGTTCGTTGTTCTTTCATCTTTCTACTCTACGTATATGTGTGTGTGGTGTATTTTAAGGTTTTGAGTGTATTAAGGATTGATTTTGGTTGTTGTTTATGTATGGAGTGCAGTGAGTCTGGGCAATCGAAGGCTGCATTTGTTACATTTAGAGATTCAAAAGCGCTTGAAATCGCATTGTTGTTATCGGTAATTCCTCGATTTTACTTTTAACTCCTGCTGGAAACTATGTACCACAGCCTGAGATTCAAGTAATTCTCTCCATTACTGCTGCAATATTTTTTCAAATATTGAAATGAAATTTATATTGTCGAATTAATTCATGCAGGAAGTAAGACTGGTGGACAATGCCTCGATCACGGCTCAGGAAAATGCTTCACATAATGCTGAGGTAACCAAATACACCGACAGATTAGTCTGCTACATGGGGAAAACTTAGATTAATGTCCTATTGTATCACAAATTTTCTTACATCAAATTAATAAGCAAAATGTGTATATTTGTGCTGGATAAAAATTAGTGTCTACTTCCAGATGAGTTACTTTTCTGCAACCAAGTCTACCATGCATTCTTAATTTTTATTTACAGGGATTTTTTTTGTTTGCAGGGGCTTTCTCATTGATATTCCAACAATTAGAAGTAGTTCTGAAAGATAAATTTTGTACTGAGAAGGCATCAGCAGCTGCCTCGTACTCTAATCGTTTGCGATAATAGTGTATGATTTGCTGAACTCATACTTGTAAGATTAAAATTTGTACCATATTTTTTTTGCTTGATGTTTAATAGCTGATGGCAATTGTTTGTTTTGGTCACTAGCTTGTAATCTTCTTGCCCTTCTGAAGTGTGGAAGAGGGTCTATGGGTTTATTTGCTAAAATTAATGAGTCAGAATGACATCTCTATGTTTGTTCTGTAAAATGCAATTGCAGTTGATTATGCAATATGGCTTGCGGATCAGGCTGTTTTGACTGGGCAGGCTGTGAATTATTCTGTGGATTTGTCTACTGGAGCTTTTGCCTTGGAAGATAGTGTTGATTTGTTTGAAATTCTTTGGAAGGAGAAGGATGGCTGTGATAAAACTTCTGGACTGGAACACTGCTTTATATGGTCTTGTTGATAGTTCTTGTTAAGTCTTTTATTTTGATAGGCATCTGTGCCTTGCTTTTCTTTTGTTGTTTTGTAAGGCGGTTATTGGTATATTTGCATGTTTTGGTATGTTCATAAAGGCTAATGCGTTTTGGCTTGGGTAGTGTTGATTTGTTTGCATTTTAGGAAGAAGGAGGGCAGCCAAGGGCGGAGATACTTGAGGGCCAGGGGGGGCACATGCCCACCCTCAATTTTTTTTTTTAAATATTACTTATGTATATTTCAAATAATTTGAAGTATATTTAAGTGTGCCCACTCTATCATTTTTTTGTTCTATCAATTAGTATAGTCCCCGTACCTAAATAATTATGAATTTTTGGACACACTTTGAACACTTTAAAGATACATCTATATAAGTTTATGACATGTCGAACTCATTTTTTTTAAACTATAGAGATTCCAATTAAAAAAAAAAAAAAGCTATAGAGATTATGGCAACTAGGTTACTTAATTAAAAAAAAAAAAGAAGAAGCTATAATTAGCCTCTCTTTTTTGTTTGTTTTTATTTATGTATGCTATATTTATCAAAGTTTGACCCTTTCATATTTTATGAATTTTTAAGTATCAAATACAATATAGTAAATTTGAATATATTATTTTATTTTTATTGATTAGACGAAAAAAATTAATTTTTTTTAGTAAATTGCCCACCCTAGACATAATTTCTGGCTCCGCCCCTGATGGTAGCTGTAATGAAGTCTTTGGACTGATTGATGGTTGCAGGCTGAATGGTTTTTGCTGCAAGTTTTTTTTTTGAGATTTTACTTGAAAAGGCGCCTGTGCCTTAGTTTTGTTTGGTTTTTTTTTTTTTTTGGTGAGGCTATTGTGCCTTGGTTGCTTCTTGTAATTTCTGTGTTTTATAAATAAATAAAATTTCTTTAAAAAAAAAAAAAAGAATTTGCATGTTTTGGTATCTTCGGTCTACTGGATGCCTTTTTGTTGCTTCTTGTAATATCTAGTTTTGTAAATAAATAAAATTTCCTTTTGCCAAAAAAAAAAAAAGTGAAAATGCAATGAGCTAGATTTTATTATAAAAATATATATTAATTATCATTACCGGCGTTTATTTAAACGCCAGAAAATAGTTGCTCAAAAATAATAATTACTGGCATTTAAATAAATGCCGTAAAATAGCTCCGGTTAGTGAAATTTTACAATGAAGTCGTCGATTAAATAAGCGTCACTTTAGCGTTTAGCAAACGTCACTTTAGTTTTTGTGGCGTTTAATTATACGCCGGTAATTTTTCCGACGAAGGTTTCGACGACGTTAATAACAAACGTCAATAATAATATTTTGCGGCGTTTGTTAAACGCCGGTAAAAGTCTTTTTTCTTGCAGTGGTGATGAATATTAAAGATATGATAGTTAAGAATAATGACTTTGTTTATCTATTAAACTCCTTGAAAAGTATGGTATTTGTGTTCAACACACTATGCCTAGTACATGACAGCATAATAGTATAGTTAATAGGCATAATAACAACATAGCGAAAATGTTTAGGAGTATATTACGTGATTTCTTATTACTCTTATTTTATGGATGAATGCTCTTGGATTTTGACACATCTGAAAAGAAATTGAATTTTAGAACGGTTAATAATAACTTTATCGGTTACCCAAAATAATCCAAAAGGTATTGGTTTTACTATATTCTACCCATAGTATGAGAATTATATGTATTGATAATGTCAAATTTATTAAGAATTGTGAAATCAATGGGTGTGATAAATCATAGAAAATGGTTATTAACGAAAGGTGGAAGTCCTAATACCCCAAAATAATTGTCATAATATTGTTGTTCCAATAGTTGTTGAACGATCTGACAACGTTGAACAATAGATTAATGAATAACCACTCCATATTGAGATTATAACCAATAAATCGAGAGTAGAAAAATATCACATGAGTAGCATTAAGATAATCTCTAACAAAGATAAGCTATTCCGAATGCTTATGTGATATATCTAAAAGAATCTGATTTTCATTTAGGGATAGGTAAAGATCAAATTTTGTTTTCACAAGCCATAGGAAGTGATGACTTTGCTAATTGGATTGATGTCATGAATGATTAATTGAAATCAATGGTCCAGAATAAAGTTTGAAATCTTGTTAGATATGAAGTCAAACTTATGATCAAAAGTTTCACTCATAATTGAGGCATTGATTATATAGAGACTTTCTATCATGTATATAAGAAGGGCTCACTAATAATCACCATGACATTGGTAGCTCATTATGATTTAGAGTTATACCATATGAATGTGAAACTATAAAGCTTAACCTAAAGGGTTCTGAATAAGGGAATTGAAGTAACTCTTGACTTGCAAACTTAATAGGTCAATATATAGATATAAAGAAGTTTTTCCACCGTGGTATTTTAAGTTCAATGATACCATTTCTTCTTTAAGGATTAAGGAAAAGCACTATGATTGGTGTATATATATCTTAAGGTTAGTGGGAGTAAGATTTTTAACTCTATATGTTGATATTGTGTTGTTTGTCAGAATTAATCTTAGATTATTACATGAAACTAAGTTTCTCTCTATAAATATTAAATGAAATATATGGTGAGACAACTTATGTGATTGAAATTTAAATATCCTAGGATTGCTCACGTAGATTATTTGGGTTGTCTCATAAATCATATATATAAGAAGAATTCTAGAGAGATTTAATATGAAGAATTGTTTAGCTAATGTTGCCCAGTAAAGTAAAAAGGACAAGTTCAACAGTATGTAATGTTCAAATAATTTGGACCTAAAATAAAATAAAAAATGTAATGTTCAAATAATAGAATGTATTCCTTAAGTTTATGTTGCATGAAGTTTTATGTATGCATTTACGTGTATAGTGTCAAATATTATTCTTGCAGTTAGTAAATTAGGTAAATACCAAATCGATCCTAAAATGGATCATTACGAGTTTACAAGATATTTATAGGATATGAATGATTATATGCTCACATTTAAGAAGTCTAATCATCTAGTGGTGATTGATAATTATGAAAGTTAAATTGTGGCTTGCTTAGAGGCTACAATTTACGGGTTATAGTTGCAAAATTTTATCTCAGGACTTGGAATTGTCGACTTTATGGCCAAGCCGCTGAGAACTTATTGTGATAATTTCGCATATGTGTTTTTTGCTGTGTCTATAGAGCATAATAGTATGAAGCTCATGATTGCAAATCCATTAAGGAAAAGACTACTAAAGACATTTAAGAAATGTGTTAACATAATGAGTCTTGATTTATAGCTCATAATGGTTGTTCACTGAATGTTGTGGATTTTGCATAATGGTTAATTATTTGACACTTTCAGTTCTTATTCGAACTATTTATAATATTTCTTGTTTTTTAGTGTACGTACATGTATGAGATTGAATGAATGATAACAAGAATAGCCTTCGACACAAGGTATTATTGTTGGACCTTATTATAAACAATTCTCAATTATAGATCTGTAGAGATCTGAAAACTGAAGATAAAATTTTCAGTTTTGCCGGTAGGGCACTATTCATGCATCATTTGCTGTAAGGCACTACATATGCATCATTTATGCGTAGGTCGTGTTTAGGAGCATAATTTGAGTATGCCATAGAAGATAAACATACTTAGAATGTTAAAATACACCTACTGTGTGAATTTGAGCCTAAACGGAAACAGTTTCAAAATTTGGACAAAAAGGGTATCTCGGGTGGCCTAGGTGGGACCGGCCAAACTCGGCCACTATCAAATATATATTTTTTTGAAAATTTTCATTTAAAATAATTTTAAGAACTTTGGTTAAAATAAAATGTCGAATTGAGGCGTTTCGGGACGAGTTGTAGTGTAACAGGGTCCCAGATTCATCAAGGGCAAAAGGGTCATTTTGCCCCGTTGTCCCTTTGCCCTCCACTATAAATACAGCCCTTTAGTGTAAAAATATCAGTGTTTTTGGTCTGGGAAGGGGCAGTACACGTTCAAGGAGGAAGAATAAAGAAAAACCCTAGGTTCTTCAAGCTTCACGCCACCAAAACTCAATCTTAGGTCAAGATTCTTGCAAGACTTCCTTCTAAGAAGTTGTTCCTCTCAACAAGAGCTAGATTCTCACCGATCGGTTCGGCTATAAAGCGAACACAACTCTCTTGGTTTGAGAAAAACCATTCTAGGTATGATGTTTTACTAAGTTGGGAATAGATTTAAGTTTTCTTGTCTTTCCATGTGTATATTGAATGATTTAGGTGTTTACTTGATGCTAGAAAACCATTTAGTTGGTAGTTGCTTTGAAAACTTAGAGTTAATGGCTTAAGTACTTTTGTGTTCTTTGAATTTCTTGACAATTTGTTGCTATGATTAAGGTGTATATTGCTTATGTGTTGAATTATCATATTCTACCTTATGTTTATATAGAGAAACTCTTGTAGTTTGAGAGTTATGATTTATTCCATGAATTGGTAATTTGTGTATTTGTATTTCTTTGAGAAATTGTGAAAGTAATGAACATGAAATATGATCACATGTTTAATTCATTGAATTGTGCCTCACATTCATGTAGATAAAGTGTTATGAATTTAAAGTTATGCTTTACTTTATAAAGGGGGCATATTTTAAGTTATACGCCAAATGTTTGATGAAATGTTTCATAGAATTCACATTGAGAAAAATCATGGCATCTTGGCATACATGAATCCTTGGAACATAGTGTGGGTTGAGCACTTGGTGCTATGCATTATGAGGGTGTAGATCCTGTGGTAAAAAACCCAAAATCTGGCCAATGACAATACTCGCGGGCTGACGGGGGCGGACCGTGAAGCGAGACATGGGTGGCATAGAGTTGCATAGGTGTGTCATGCATATTGACATTGCATAGCATTGAGGGATTATGGGGTTGTAGCATTTAAAATGTACACTTGCACATGTCACGCCTTAAATTTGTTCCTAGCATTAGTATTTTGTCATATCAGCAGTTGAGCTGACCCATTCGTGGGATATCATATTGCAGATGAGGCTCTCGGTACTTGAGACTTGAGTAAGTCTTAAAGGAAGGAGAGAAAAGGGGCTTGAATGGATATTTGGCCCTTAGGGCATATTTTGTATGTATGGGCATAAGCCCAAATGACTTGTATTTCAATTTGGAAAAGTAATAGATTATAGACCTTGGGTCATTTTACAGTGTAAGGGTGTAAACTCAATTGATATGTTGAATGTCTTTATTTAATGAGTATCATATGTGTATATTGGGGCAATTAGATGTGTATGTTGAGAACAAGGGATGTATGTTTAATTTACATGGATTGTGGCCACCGAGTGAGGGTGGATTGTGATATATTTATTCTTATGAAAATTGTGAATATTAGGTGGGAAAAAGGATTGGAAAACAAAGGAGGTTATGTCGAAATTTTATGAAAAATTAAAAGACTTGTTAAGTGTGTAAAACACATTTTAAATAGGTGGGAGTGATGTCAAAAGATGGGGTTTAGAAACCTTGAAGGAATAGGCTAACAATGGAATAAAAATGGCTTGAAAAACTTTGGGAAAGCGTGGAAATGAATGAGAAATCAATTTATCCAACCTAATGACCTTTCATTTACTTCTCTTCTTCTTTTTCACTCACTCCCCGGGTTTGTGGAAATTCGGGGTGTGACAAGATCACATTAGACATGTTGCTAGTGCTGTGGTATATGGAAGGGACTATTGTTGTGTTAATGATATACAACCGCCATGACTCGCATTAGTGGGTTGTTTAATTCTGATATTATGATGACCAAATTAAGGTGATTATGGATTGAATTTATTGCTCGTTTAAGTAAACCTTGCTAGACCCAATTGTAAGATAATCATATAGGTCAAGTGGGAGAATGTAAGAATTAATGTGGCCCACATGATTTGACACATGTGATTTTACTGATTATTATCGAATAATTAGGTTGGGTCAAATAATGATAAGGTTAGCAATCCTAATCTAACCAGTATAACTAATGGTTTCTGATTAGTCAATGAAAAGAAGTAGTTTCTTGATATTCTACTTTGATGGGAAGTGGAGTTTATGTTGAACTAGAGAATCGGTCCTCTCTTTACCTATAAATATACACTTGTCCCATCGAGTTGTGTATCATAAGAACAAAGAAGAGGAGAGAGAAACTAATTTCTGGGCTACACCAATGGATAGTTCAATCTTATCCTGCAACGTCAACATCACAATGTAATATCTTTATCGCCACAATATCAAGGAAAGAATCACATCATTCAAATAATCCTTACATATTTCCGTGATGAATATTTTGTTAAGAGAAGATCCTCACGTTTTTTTATGTCCGATCGAGATTTTACACTTTTCCATACATTGGAAGCATAATATTCGGGGGTTCACATGCCAATTGAAACCATATATTTTATAACTGGTGGATGATAAATTATGGAATTCAACATCAAAGGCGCTAAGCATTGCTGTGAAGTAATGAAAAATAATGGAGATATGGAACCGAGAAATATTGCCAAAATAGTAGCATGGTCAAAAGATTTTGACCAATGGAGTCAATCACTGAGCTATCATTAATACCATATTTTTTTAAGTACGGAACTTACAAAATTAAATTTAATTATGATAAAGTATAGTACTGTTTATTTTTTTGGCATCGATAAAATTATTTGTAACTCATTGACAAGATGCTCGACAATTTCTGACAATTCATAAAAAAACCCAACAATTTAAGTTCATTGTCTTTGGAAGTTACAAATGTTATTTAAACTGACGCAAAAAATTAGGAATATGAATTGTGATTGGTGCAACTTGTTTAAATTAATAGTCAAGTTGTAAAGTAAAATCACGATGATAACTCAATGATATGGAACATAATTTCGATAAGTTGAGGGGTCATATATAATGAAACCAAGAACATAATTTTTGGGTTGAATTACAATTATAATAAATTGAGAGGGCCAATTTCAAAGGAAAAAGTTAAGTCAAAAAACTTGAGAGGGGAAGCTTTGCTCCAGCATTCTTGGTAGACGACTTGTTGGTGGTCTTGCCAAAATTCCCAAAAAAAAAAAACAAAAAAAAAGAAATTTTGTAAAGGCAAGTCAAATTTTCGGAGACATATTAGAATGAGTAATACTATTTAGACCTAAAAATCTTACTTAATTTGTTGATATAATGATGTGATTTCATAGAAATCATTAGATCAAAACTAAGTTCCACTGTTTGATGGGGTTTACATTAAATCCAAATGTCACAATGAATTAAATTAACAAATTATGTCAATAAATTAGGTCGCAATAGCATTGCTGTATTAGAATAGACCTTGTTAATAAGTTGTGAGCTTTCTTGCATGCAAATTGCCCCACCGAATGAGCAACGAGTCGAGACGGACCGTTGTTTGCTCGTTGCCCTCCCTTACCTTGGTGCATGCAATATTCAAAATTAGAATTGTCAATTTTTGACAAGATACGAACCGAACACGAAATTAATAAGTCGAATACGAAATTAAACGAGTTAATGAGTTAAAACGAGTCAACATGCTTAAACACGAAAAAAATCACGTCGAGTTCATGTCAAAATTAGGTGATTTTTACCAGATTAACCTGTATATTTTAAACGAGTTGACATGATTCGGACACGAACCCGACTTAACCCATTGTAGACCCGTTTAACCCGTTTATGACAGTATAGTTTGCTTATTATGTATGACTGATGTGGTCTTAACATTATTACTTATTGCTTCTACTATGATAATTGACAGTATATTTCTTAACATTATTATGACAATATACTAATATAGTTCTTACTTTAATTTTTGGGATGAAACTTGAATTCATTTTAGTTAATTTCATTGATGAGATGTGATATTTGTTAAAAAATTATTTGAAATTTTGGATGAATGATTGAATTATGTATTTAATGGTAATGAACTGATGTGAAATTAAAACAAGTTATGTGTGTTAAACAGGTATGTTTTATGTGTGTTAAACAAGTTAAACAGATCATGTTATGTATGTTAACCCGAAAAACGATATGTTTATTAAACGTGTCAAACAGGTCGGGTTCGAGTAACCCGTTTAATGACCAGATCAGGTTAGTGTTTACACTTTTCGACACGATTATTAAACATATCAAGTTTGGGTTTTGAGATTTTTGACACAAACTCAAAATCAACCCGACACGTTTAACATCCTTATTCAAAATTCACCACTACTAAGTTTATTTGATATTCTATTATTGATTGATTACATCATATCATCAATATCACATGTTATCGCCGTTATATCCAATATTTTTTGGTAGAGCACCCAAGACCCCTATAAAAGTGGGCCCAACATGAGCAAATGTGAAGTGATGTAATTAAAGAAATTACCATCCCTAATCACCTTCTACTACCAAAATAAATAAATAAGAAAAAGGCACAGTTACTTGTGTCCTCAAATTTAAATTTGGGTAAAAATGATTTAAAATATTTCTACAATACTAGACATATACTCATATCAAATGAAGGAAAAACTTTTTTTAAACCCAAATGAAGGGGGATCATTTTTTAAACCCAAATATTTAATGGTGAGATTTCACCATATTTTAAATATCCAATAGTCATATTTTACCCTCTTTTAAATTTGAGTTTGTCCTCATTTAAATTTGGGTTTCTCTTCTTTTAAATTTGAATTTCTCCATTGAAAAAGTCTATACCAAATTAAAGTGAATTATTTGTTATCATCAAATCACACCATTTTAAATCTAAATCCGGTCAAATTCGTTTAATGTTTGGAGCAATGATATGCTGACCAAATTATTGTCCAAAATTTGTATCTCAAATTAATGTAAATTGTTGAATTAGTGAGGTCTATTAACTTTACTAAATATTCAATGCAGCACAACTTTATCCTAATGTTTGTGTATGAATAAACTGGTATCGTTAATCAAATTCCACTCTCTACGAGAGAGAGGGAGAAAAAAAAGGGCACAGTAAGCGACGTAGATATGATAAATCATTTCTTGGACTTCACCAAATTGACAGTAATAACGGGATAAGATGGAGGGGACAATACCATTTTTTAAAGCTTTGGATACCGACGACCCATAAGAATTATGAATACCGAGGTATCATCTATTGTAAAAGACCCCAAGCAGTGGTATTTTTAATGGTCAGGTGACGAGAGGAGACAAAGCAGTTTAGTATAGCTATAGCAGTAACACATCAGATCTGTATCGAATTTGGCTATTTAGAATTGGAATCCGGTTTGAAAATAATGATCTGATTTAAATATTTCATCAACTAGCGGGGTATCCGGTGTGATGCATTGAATTTGTCTTTCATGTTATCATCTTGTTTCACCTTTTTTTAACCATCATATTATTAAAATATTACTCATTAATAAATTATAATATTTATTTAAAAAAAATGAGTGAAAATTAAAATTTAAAATAGTTTAAAAGATAAAATAATCTCTCAATTTCATTCCATAAAATATTTACACATAAATACGGTTCCAATTGGATTACAAATGGACTCTACATTAGCATATTTAAATTATAATCCATAAAATATAATATAAAAATTTTGATTTCAGTATCAATTTATATTCAACTAAACAAATTTAGATTCTGGCTAAATTAAAGTAAAGCTCCAATTTTTTTACAGGATTAGAGCATCTCTAATAGTGCTCTATAAACTAGAGAACGTCTCTTTTTAAAATAATGAGCATTTTTATCTAAAAGTTAAAATAGAGAAGAAAATTTTGTATACCACTTTAATAGAACTCTGTATTTTTATTATTTTATTAGTTAATACTTTATCTTTTTAAGGAATAAATTTAACTTCCCTCTTTTTTTTCCTCTATTCTTTTAGCAAACTTTAAATATTTTATTTACTCACCGTTTTTCATGATCTCGTTCTAAGGCCCTGCCATGTCTCTTCCATCTTGTATTAGCACTCTCTCATATTCCTTGCATCTCGTTAGAATGGCAGAAATGGAGAATCAACCGATAGAAAATCCCATTCCGAGACTAAGAGTATCTCCAATAGGTTCTCTATTCTCATTTAATTCTCTATTTTAGAGAGTTAACTTTTAAAAATCTAACTCCAATGGGCTCTCTATTTAAATTAGTTATAATAGAGAATCAAATTTGGCTCTATACAATTGGAGAGTCAAATGTACTCTCTATTTGATCATTAATGAATGATAAAATGACACTTATACCTTTTTCATTAAATGAAAGACTATTCTCCTATTAGAATAGAGAGCCTATTGGAGTTGTTTAAATAATTTATTCTCTATTTCAAAATTTTATCAAAGATGCTCTCTATTTCAAAAAAATTCTCTCCAAAATAAAGTACTATTGGAGATGCTCTAAGATGACGGGAGTCACAGGTGGAGATTTGTTTTGATGTAAAGAGTGTTTTATCCTAAATATTTTGTACGAAAATATAGATATACCCTTTTCTGTTTCAAAAAAATAGAGTGCGGAGTGAATTTGACTCTCCAAATATAAATAGTCAAATTATATTATTTATTTTAGAGATTGGAAATTAATTTTTCAGAGTCAACGCTCTAAAATAGAGAACTAAGTGGAGATAAACAGCCTATTGGAGATGCACTTAAAGCATCTCTAATAGGGTCTCTATTCCCACTCAATATTATATAGAGTCAACCCTTAAAATTTCTTCTTCAATGAACTCTTTATTTAGACTCTCTAAAACAAAGAGTCCAATTTAATTCTCTACATTTGGAGAGTCAACTCACTCTCTACTCTATATGATTAGCAAAATTCGAATTTTAAATGATCAAAAAAAATATAAAATATACCACCAAATCAGCATTATATCCCTTAGCTCCTATGACGCACTATATATGTATTCGATAAAAATAAAATATTTGAATACTTCACATGCACTTATCCACAATGTATTAAGGATTTTAGAAGACAAAGAATTTTGTGTCTGTCACTTACTTGTTGTGAGCAGACCAATAGTATCTTATATAGACTAAAGTGATGGTTACAATAGAAATATGTTGAGTAGCCTGCTAGTTATGTGAATAAAGGGGAGAAAAACAAAGTCTACAAGTTGAAAAAGACTTTGTATGAGCTTAAACAAACCACTAGAACTTGGTACACTCGGATTGATTCTTATTTTGTTGAGAATGGTTTTCAGAGATGTCCCTATGAACACACTTTGTATATCAAAGACAATACACGTGTAGATATTATTATTTTATATTTGTATGTGGATGATCTTATTTTCATAGGAAATGATCTGAAGTTAATTGAGAAATTCATCAGGGAGGCAGTTTTTTCTCAATTTGAGATGACTGATATGGATTTGATGTCCTATTTTCTTGGGATTGAGGTTAATCAGATAGACAGTGAGATTTTTATTTCACAACAGAAATATGCTAGAGATATCCTTAAACGGTTCATAATGGATTCTTGCAATCCTATTTTGACTCCGGGTGAAGAATGATTGAAATTGGGTAAAGATGAGAATGGTGTCCCACATATTTCAAATAGTTGGTGGGAAGTTTACATTATTTGACTTCCACTAGACCTGATATTATTTTTGGAGTTGGTCATATCAGCAGATACATGGAGTCCCATGTCAATCTCACTTGGAATCAGCAAAAAGAATTTGAGGTATGTTAAAGGTACCTAGAGTGATGGTATTTTTTATTCTCCTACTGGTTCTTGTGAACTTGTAGGGTATACAGACAATGATCGGGGAGGTAATGTGAAAAAAAAGAAAAAGTACTTCAGGGTATTGTTTTCAAATCGGTTCAGGAACTTTTTCCTAGTCTTCAAAGAAACAAGAAGTAGCTTCCTTATCTACTGATGAAGTAGAGTATAATGCCGCCACCAGTAGTGCTACACAGGCAGTGTGGTTGCGTCGTATGCTTGGATTTTTGCAGCATGCACATAAAATTTCTTCAACGATTTTTTGTGAAAACAAGTCAGCAATTACTTTCTCAAAGAATCATTTTTTCAAGTGAGGACCAAACATATTTATATGAAATACTATTATATTTGTGGCTTGGTTATTGATGGCGAGATTGAAATTTTGTATTGTCAATCTAAAGATCAGATTGCAGATATTTTTACTAAGTCACTTAAATTCGATGTGTTCGTGAAACTGAAGCAAGTGATGGGGATGATAAAGATTGAAAAGTTTGGTTCAAGGGAGGCTATTAGAGTTTGACTCAAACTCTCCAAATGTTTTATTCGTTATTTATTTGATATTAGTTTAAAATTAGAATTTTAATGTCTCATGTAATATCCTAGTTAGTTGAATACCTAGAGTGATGTTAAATTTTGACCCAAACTCTCTAATTATCATGAATAAGAGTTTGTTGGGCAATCAATATGAGAATTCTAAATGGAATAGGAAACGTAAGAGTCCTAGTAAATCATTGATAAGTTTATTAGTGACCTAATCAAATAAGAAATAAATAAGGAATAAAATACTTGGAGAATTTGGGTCAAACTCCAACAACCTCTCTTGAACCAAACTCTTCAATCTTGATCATCTCCATCATCCGCCTCAAGTTTCCTATGACATGTATAATATACCTATTTATAGTATATTAAAACTCTTCCAATTTATTTCTTATTTAATTAGATCGAACACTTATATTGATTACCCAAAAAACTCTCATTCATAACAATTAGAGAGTTTTGGTCAAAATTCCAACAGCCTCCCTTGAACCAAACTCTTCAAATTTGGTCATGCTCAAGATCGGGCTTAGCACCCTTGATTTTGATTCACCAATCTTTCAAGCACCACGTGCAAAACTACTCTTTTGAGTTGCTACAATATTCTCTGTCTTTCAACCCGCATCTTGGGTGCACCTCTGCCCACGTCTTACTTGTTCTTTGGAGGTTTCAATGCCCCAATGACTCATAACCCACGAGACAACACATAATCACTACTGGGATTATGTTAGCCCAATAGCTCCCAAACCATTGAAATATCGCGACTTGAACTCTAAGAGCCAAAAAACTTGAAGAAACATATTCAACAAAGCACGTGTGGTAATTTTTGAAATCCAAACAATCAGGAAGCAACTTAGTCTTCAGTTTGATTTCTTACCAACTTTAAATTTTTCCTTGTGGATCTAAACAAAATATGAATCAACTAATTTTTTAAGATTACGTACTTAATCTACACATGACAAAATCAATCTTCACATCATGTCGTACACACATGGCAAGAGAGTCTTTTTCAACATAAACACCAACTTAATCATTGAATAGCCAACAACTTGCTTTGCTTGTTGCACCAAAATCATCAATCTAACTCTGATTATTTCACCTTTATCATCAATCTTGTTTTGATTGTTCTACCAGGATTATCAATTTACCTTTGATACCACTTGTTGAAACATAACTCTGATACCACTGGTTGGAAAATAGCTCTGATACCATTTGTTGGTTTTGCACAGTGGATAATTAACACAAATAATACTTGTTAGAAAATAGGAATTTAAAGATAGGAAAAATAATAAAATAAAACACAAAGATATAACGTGGTTCGATACAATATACTCATCTTTGTACACAATACCTACATCCACGGATCAAAAATGTATTATTCATTAAAAAATTGATCATCTAGTAACTGATTACATAATACTTAACCTTATTTATAGGAATAAAATATTATAACTCAAACCTATTAGATACAACTTGATCTTCATGTTTCTTATCACATGTCAAATATACCTATTAATGGTATATTAAAACTCTTTCAATTTATTTTCTATTTAATTAGGTCAGACTCTTACATTGATTATCCAATAAACTCTATTTCGTAACAATAACAATAAGGGAGTTTTGGTCAAATTTCAAGACAAGATCAACGTTGCAGTTAAAACTTAAAACAGTAGCAGAGAAGGATGAGTCTGAAACTATCTTGACATCTTCTACTCCCTTTCTTCTTCTTTTCGTTTTTTGAAAAGACTTTTCTTATCCTTTTATTGGTGGGTATTAAGGCTAGATGGCAGCATTTTATTGCGTACACACACCAAATGAGATTGGCCACGTGGTGTGTGCTACTCATGCAAAATTAGAAGGACTTAATTAAATATTGAAAAGATTTTTACATTTTTAATTTATATTCTAAAAGATTAAAATTTTTATATTACATCTTTAATTAAACAAAAAGATAATAATGTATTTCATTTTAAGAAATTTAAATATTATGCAAACACGTGTATAGAAATCTATCTAATATTATTGTTAAAAAATTGTATTCTCAATTTATAAAAACGTAATAATAGTTAAAATTAATCTAATTTTCTTCTATTTTGATCTAATAATATAAAATTCATAAAAAAAAATTATGCACAAAAACATTAACTTCTATGCAGGATTCGAGGCACTCGTATGGGCGGAGCCTGAATATGATATATACAATTTCCAAGATCACACTGATGTGCACTGGATGGGAGGCTCCATATAATAAGCAGGAAGAAGACGTGTTTGGATGTGGAGATAACATTTATTAGGGGTGTCAAATGTGTCGGGTTGGGTCGGTTTCGTGTCGTGTCACTTTCGATCGTGTTATTTTCGTGTCGTGTCATTTCGGTACGTGTCGGGTTCGTGTCAATATTCGTGTTAATAAAAAATTATTTAATTTGACAACAACTAATATAATATTATTTAAAAAATTATAAAAAATTATAAAATTCTTATTTAAGAATATAATATTCGTTAAATAATTATTTTCTATCTACAGTACCCATTAATCGTGTTATTCGTGTCGAACCTTAATTTGACCCATTTATTATCGTGTCAACTAATCGTGTTTTTTTCGAGTTCGTGTCAGGTTCGGTTCGAGTCGGGTTCGTGTTTCGAGTAAAAAATTGACACCCCTGACATTTATGATCACGACTGGAAGAGGAAAGGAAATCAGTCTACACTCTCCTATAAATACCACACCTTTTCTCCTCTCTTAACCACACCTCAGTAGTGGAAAATGAAGAGTCCAAAGACATCATTGCTCTCGTTTGTTTCTGTTTTTCTCTTCTTCGCTTTGTGGGCAGCTTCAGCTCATACTGAAGAGGATTTTCTTCACTGCCTATATTCTAACAACGCCGTCCCAAATTCCAAAGTCGTTTACACCCCAAACAATTCTTCATTTTTACGTGCTTTGGACTTCTCCATTCAAAACCTACGATTCACATCACCCACCACACCTAAACCTGAAGTAATTGTTACACCTGCTGATGAATCCCAAGTCAGAGCAGTCATTTACTGCTCTAAAAAGCATGGCTTGCCAATTAGAGTCCGAGGATGTGGTCATGACTTTGAGGGTCTTTCCTATATATCACCAGTCCCATTTGTCATTCTCGATATGATAAACCTTCGATCAATTACTGTAGATGTTCAAGAAGGTACTGCATGGGTTCAAGGTGGTGCAAACCTTGGTGAACTGTACTATAGTGTTGGGAAGGCAAGTAAAACCCTTGGCTTTCCAGCAGGTCTCTGGTCCACAGTTGGCGCTGGTGGCCATATTAGTGGTGGAGGGTATGGTAATTTGATACGAAAATATGGTGTTGCTTCTGACTGTATCATTGATGTGCGCTTTATGGACGTAAATGGCAGGATTCTCGACAGGAATTCCATGAGTAAAGATCTCTTTTGGGCTATTAAAGGAGGTGGAGGTAATAGTTTTGGAGTAATTTTAGCATATAAGCTAAAGTTAGTTCCAGTTCCAGAAACTGTGACTGCTTTCATGTTCCCCAGAACGTCGGAACAAAATCTCACCATGCTTGTTCACAAGTGGCAATATATTGCACCCAAGTTACATAAAGATCTCACACTCAGAATTTCCATCCAACCTGCTAATTCAAGTCAGAAAGTACAAGTCCTATTCTTCGGTACATTCCTTGGTGGAGTCGATAGGCTGCTTCGATTAATGCATCAAAGCTTCCCTGAGTTGGGTTTGTTGAGAAAAGAATGCACAGAAATGAGTTGGCTGGAATCTGTCGTCTATTTTGCTGGCCATCCAGGAGAACCACTAGAGGTTTTGTTAAACAGAACTCTTCCTCCTAAGCCATATTTCAAAGGAAAATCAGACTTTGTAAAAGAGCCTATTTCCATAAATGGGCTTGAAGGTATATGGAAAATATTTGACAAAAAAGAGGCACAAACAGCATCAATGGAATTGACTCCATACGGTGGAAGGATGGAAGAGATTTCTTCTTCCAAAACTGCGTTTCCCCACAGAGCTGGGAATCTGTACATGATCTTATATTTGGTGGAATGGGATGGATCACAAGCAACGGTAGTGCCCCAAAATTACCTAGACTGGATCCAAGGGCTATACAACTACATGAGCCCCTATGTTTCCAAATCTCCAAGAGCTTCATTCTTCCCTTATAGAGATCTTGACTTGGGAGCAAACAAAATGGGCAGCACAAGCTATGAACATGCAAGCATTTGGGGTTTGAAATATTTCAAGAATAATTTTAAGAGGTTGGCCCAAGTGAAGACCATGATTGATCCTGATAATTTTTTCCACGACGAACAAAGCATTCCTCCTCTTTCTGCAATGGTGGAATAAATGAAGTGGTGAGCTTACGAAGCATGGGCGGAGCTACAAATTAAATTTATGTTCCTAGTTTGACCATGTATGAGTGATTGAGTGTGTGTGTGTATGTGTGAGGTAGCTTGCTCTTGTTGTTTAGATGATGCAATAAAAATAAGGTCTTTTTACAAAAACTGTACATCCTCCTCAATTTCAAGAGTATTTTCCAGAAATACTTTCTAATTTAAAAGTCCAAAGAGGTTTACAGAATTTCTGAAATGACAGGATGGAAGTTGCAAAATGTCAACAGTAATGTTACGTTGACCAAATTTTAGGACTAAATTAAGAGCCCAAATGACATGACAGTTGGCTTGGGTCCCAATAAAGACTCCAAATAATATGTTGTCATGTCATTTGAGCACTTAATTTTGTATCAAAATTTGATCAACCTAACATAACTGAAATGTCAGAAATAGAGGGGCTAATTTTTTTCCATTTATCATAACTTTCATGCACCCACTTTGTAATTTACCATTAAGGCAAATTTTATTTAATAAATTTCTTATTAAATATATAAAAATATGAGTTATTAGATTAAATAATAAAATAGGTACAAGAGAATTAATCCTCATTTTAATTTGTGATCTCTTCTATGGCCCTTTGAGTACTAATATGAGATTTATTTAGGTACTAGCAGTAATTCCGTGCCTAAAAACACTCTAATACTAAAAATCGAGCATTGATCGTGTAACATTTATATTTTAAATAGTAATCTATTTTTTTTTAATTATGCAATTTCAAATTAAAGTGAACAGAGAGAAAATATAAGAGAGACAAGAGACAAAGGAGAGAAGTAGATGTGAATTGGTTAGGTTGTCTTGCAGTGGAAAGTGTAGTGAATGAGTTGTCTGACATTTGGGACGTGAAGCAAGAGATGATATTTTTGAGTGAAAAAAAATTAGTATGAATTTTATACTATTAAATCAAAGTGGATGAAAATTGGATCAATCTTAACTATTATTTTACTTCTATAAATTGATAATTCAACTTTCTATCTATAATATTGGGCCAGTTTAGAGCTGACTTTTTTTAGAAGAAAAGTTATAGTTTGAAATATTTCGTAAAAAAATCATAGTTAAAAAAGTCCCCCATAATTGTTTGGGGTATTTTTTAAAAAGCTGAAAAAGTTGGGAAAAAAAAAACCATTTAGAGTGACTTTCTAGCTTTTTTTTGGCTTTTTGTGTCAAAATAAAAAAAATAATTGCATGTATATAGATTATGCATAATAGTTTCCAAAATATGAATTTCAAATTTTTTTATGCCACTAATAATATTTTATGAATATAATAAACTAAAAATTTATTTGGGATCCGCAACAAAACTACAAAAAGCCAAAATAAAAGTTAATAAAATCAACTTCTTGAATCAACCTAAATAAATTTTTTTGGGTCCAAAAAACTGCTGCATAAGCTGGTAAAAACGAACAGACCTACTTTATTTTACTCCAAAAGCCATAAAAACTACTTATTTAAGCTAGCTCCAAACAGACCCATTAAATCGAGTTCTTAGATTTTGCTTATAATGAAGCTTAATTGTAATGTTTTTCGTCTTGAGTATTTGTATATCTAATTATATTATAGATTAATTATATTTTTTTTTGTCAAATAAATTGATTAGATTGTAATATTATTGTTTGAATTATGATAATGTTATATTTTTACATACCGAAAAATCAAATATAACATATAGTTGATCGTGGAATGTAATTTATTAACTATGTGTATATAAAAATAAAAAATACATTGGACTTTACTTCTTGTTATACAATTAGATATGAATATATATATACTGCTCACTTGGAAGTCAAACTTGTATAAAAACAAAACTTAGATAAACACACATATTAATATGTAAATGATTGTAAAATAATAATTAGAGATAAAATAAAAAATAATTTTTTTTTAATATAAGTTGACATTTACAAGTAATATAGATATTTTTTTTCTTTACTATTATATAACGACTTGATAGTTATAATTTTTAGTTATTCTTTATCAATAATAAGTAAAATTGGTAATTTTTACTTTTAACAAGGTTATATATCATTATATTCTATTCCATCAAGAAAGTGAATGCGACTTATTAAAGGAATCAAAAAGAACATTCAAATAATTGGTTTTCTTACAAAAATTTATTGTTAAGATTATAATGTAATTAACTCGTTTATACTCTTTTTAATATGTAATAGTAAATAATATTCAAAAAAATTATCCATGTGCCTTCAAATTCATATATACTTTTTATTGATATATTACATTGTATGTGAGTTCGAAAGGAGGGTTAAAGATTAAAATTAAAAATTATATATATAAGTTTCACGCATAAAAATTCTATGAAATATTCACATATTTCATTAATTATTAAATATATATGATGTATACACTACAAGAAATAAGATATTTAGTGGCAAGATTTAAATTGCAACTAAAAATTTTACCACTAAAATTAGACTTTTAGTGATAAAAAATAATTATTTTCACTATAAGTATTGTAGTAAAACCTATTTAGTGACAGTTTAAATGTCACAACAAAAAATTAATAATTCATCACCAATTTTTTGGTAAAAAAAAATTTAGTGGCAACAACTAGTTGTTATCACTAATGGTCTAAATGTATAAAATATTCAATGACAAAAAAAAAATGATAGCCACTGATGATCTATTAGTATTACCGGCTACATTATTTTGTTTTAGCAAATTACTTAATTGTCTCACTAGTTGTCCATGAGTGGCAGTAAAGACTGCCGCACCATAGCATGTCCCAAAAGAAAATCACTCTTTTTCTCACTTTATTGCTTAAATAGACAAATCGGTGCCCTAACTCTCAGATGCATCTCTCACGCCCGAGATCGACACCTCTCTCTCCCTCTCTCTTGTTTGATTAATCATCGGCACTTCATCATTGATTCTCCATAGATCACTAAGTGTGAACTGTGCGAAGAGCGTGAACTCATGTGCTAAATCATTGGGATTAATCTTCTCAGCGATCAATTCATATTCGACCTCTTCTCATCAATAAGGTATGAATCTGATTTGCACTTGGTTATATTCAAATTTTAATGGAGTTTGATTGTTTTTGTTCACGAATTTTGGATTTTAAAGTTTGGTATTCTTGATAAATTTCTCTACTCGATCGTCACTGTCGCTCTCAATTTTTCCATCCTACATCCTGGTGGTGATCATCCAAGCATCCTAGGTGTGATTTCTTGACTTTGAACACTATTTTATGGTTGTGTGTATTATAATTTAGTTTTTGATCACTTTCCATGGAATGGACGAGAATTGTATTTTTAACAAAATTCCTTTAACAGAAAGTCATTTTTACTCCTTTATCCCCTCCTTCTTGTGCATATGATCAGCATAAGACATTCAATTTTATCTAAGTAACATTCATTTTATCAAATGAACAATAAATTAATATTAAATTTCGTCAATTTAAAATTTAATTTCTCCAAGTAAATGCCACATTTACCTTCAATTTCATAAAAATTAACATTCAATTCTTTCTAATAAACATTCAATTTCATTAATTAAACATTTAACGGTATCAAATTAATATTTAATTTTATCAAATTTAACATTAGATTTTATTATCAAATTAACACCAAATTAACATTATTTCATCAATTTAAGATTCTTTTTCATCAAAGTAATACCAAAATTACTGTCAATTTCATCTAATTAATATTAATTTATCAATTTAATATTCCATTTCATCCAAGTAATGTTCAATTTCATCAATTTAATATTTAGATTCATCAAATTAAGACCAAACTTGCCTTCACTTTTATCTAATTGGCATTCAATTTTCAACTATTTAACATTCAATTTATGAAAGAGAGTGCATAGTGTTTGGGTTTAATTTTAGTTTTGTTCAAAAAGAAAATAAGGGATGTTTGAGTATAAGAGTAATATTTTATAGTTTTATATTTAAAGGACAAAGCTGTCATTTAGGGAAGTATTTTCTTTAACATCGTCACGATTTAGACATGTCAATAACTTTTTTGATGGTAAGAGTAGTATGTGAAACGAACATATAACTACTAGAGATGATAGAGATATTTCAGAAATCAGAGGAGGTTTTCATAATTTATCTTCTAGGAATGGTGAGCCGTGAGTGGTGGACAAGGGCGGAGCTACTTGAGGACCAGGGGGCACATGCCCCCTTCAATTTTTTTAAAAAAAAAATATTACTTATGGTTATTTCAAATAATTTGAAGTATATTTAAGTGTGTCCACTCTATCATTTTTTGTTCTATCAATTAGTATAGTCCCCATACCTAAATAATTATGAATTTTTGGACACACTTTGGACATTTTAAGGATGCATCTATATAAGTTTTTGACATGTCGAACTCATTTTTTTTAAGCTATAGAGATTCCAATTAAAAAAAAAAAAAAGCTATAGAGATTATGGCAACTAGGTTACTTAATTAAATGAGTGATCAATGATTAATAATTTGATCATATATATGGAGAAATACTATAGTATCTTTTATGCAGTTTGCTTCATTTTTTATGAAGGATTATAATTAGCCTCTCTTTTTTGTTTGTTTTTATTTATGTATGCTATATTTATCAAAGTTTGACCCTTTCGTATTTTATGAATTTTTAAGTATCGAATAAAATATAGTAAATTTGAATATATTATTTTATTTTTATTGATTAGAAGAAAAAAATTAAATTTTTTTAGTAAAGTGCCCACCCTAGACATAATTTTTGGCTCTGCCCCCGATGGTGCACGTAAGATGGCGTGTGATTGAACTTGTAACGTTGCATGATCATTGAGAAGGCTATGACATAGATATTTATCTAATGCTCTACCTCACGTGTGAGAGCTTTTTACCAAGCATCGGTAGTTTTGGCAAAAAAAAAACTTCCCACTATAGCATAGTTTTAAAATTAATTCACAAACTTAGGTAATTTTTAAAGGCATCAGTTCAAGGGTCCAAACTTTATTCTATAGTTGAAATCAGTGTGGCGTCAAATTAAAAAGGACGATTTGTTGACCTATAACTTTGACTCACTTGGTGGGTCCGATTCGCTCGCTAATTCAAGCCCTTATAAAACGCATTGCTTTCACTACAGTTTCAGGGCAGGGCATAAGGCAAGGGGGTATCTTGAATCGAAGAGTTCTTGTCCGGCAAGCAAAGTAAAAAAAGTATGATTCTTGCTCTTCTCTAATGGTGTCACTTTTGAGTAGTGGTGGGTTCAGAGAACCACTATAATTCCCAAAAAAAAAAAAAAAATCAGTGGAAATCGAAATTGTAAAATGGAATAGATTTAGTCTGTAAAATCGAAATTATACATCTAATTGTTTAGTCTATATATAGTACCTTAAATCGACATGATTTTGGTATTTGTGAAGGATTAATGGAATAGATTTCGAGATAAAAGTAGACCTATCCAAACACCATCATTTATCTCCTGAATTTAAATGTGCATTTTCCAATAATATTTGTAGTAAATCTGTCTAATTAATCTGGTGATAAGGTATTGAGGTTCTAAATTAAACCTGACTTAGATTTGGGCGAGTTTTTTTTCTTTTTGGGGTTTCACGGGTTTGGGGGGGTTTTAGTTTGCTTGGGGCTCTAGTGTTTTTGATTGGATTCTGCTATAGAATTGTTGAATCTGGTAATTGTAGCATTTGCTATTATAGTTTTTTTCTTTTCTTGCTTTTCTGTTGTGTTGCTTTTACATGAATTATAGTATCATGGATACCAATTCTTGTTGCTTTGAATTGTTCTATCAACAATTTCTTTGCTTAAAACAAAATGTGTAAATTTGATAAACAAATGACGAATGCGTTGTATATTTCCTTTACCTGTGGTTCCTTTCAGAAATAAACCCCATGACACAAGTGACAGCGATCGTCGATGGAAGATTTAAGCTGTTTGAGAGGTAATTAAAGATTTAATGGGTTAGTAGCTATCAATTAGATGTGTTATGTATGTAATGTTCTTCTTTGCTTCTTTTTTTTTGGTTGATTTAAACTTAACCATTTGGTATTCATTATCATGGGCTTCTGAATCAGTGTTTTGATTAAAATATAATGTGTTTCTTGATCTTCTTGTAGCAGTGAGGACACTGGAGATCAACCTCGAGCACCATTATTTCTTGTAGTACTACCCGACATGATTCAAGTACGTTTTTTTTAAGTGATTAGTTATTCAACATTTGTTTGCTTTCATCTTTAAATACATGTAGATGAGAAAGCAAAATTAATGGCCGACAATTCTAATCCTCATGGCTCGGCATTTAAAGAATGTTATACTCTTTTTGCTTCTTGTTATCTTGATTTCATTTTTGTAACTCAAGTAACGGGTAAATTATTGTAAGGTACAAACTAATGGAAGCTCTGAAAACAGTTTTGGAAAACTCATCTCCGAAGACTAAAGACGAAAGATCCAATAATCTGTCAAAAAAAGATATATGTAGTTGAGACTTGAGACCTTATGGTGAATTGTTATGCATTCTTATTCTTTAATATTGAGGCATTGTAACGTACAATTTAATGATATTAATATCATAATATTATTTTCACGTGATTTGATTTGAAAATTATATATTTGAAATTGAGTGTTTATCGATTCCTTGAACTATAACAGGTATGTGAAATTAGGAAACATTCAAAAATAAATTCTTTCAAATATTCAATAGGTTTTTTTTTTTTTTTTGTTCATTTCAATGTTTTAGCCGCGACTATAAGTTGTCACTAAAAGCATGTTCTAAATTTTAGTGGTGATTTTAATTGCAGGTAAAATGTATATTTTTAACCGCGATCAATTGTTGTCACTAAAAGTCAAGTTTTAATCGGAATTTTAGTGGCGACAAGGTACATTTTAGTGGCAAAATTACGGTAACTTACTACAATAATTATTGCGGCTAAAAAATTTACTTTTAGTGGCAACAAATTAAATGTTGTAGCTAAATGATTTAGCCATGGACATATAGCCGCGGTCTACTGGCAATAAAAAAATTGTCACTAAATTATAGAGTGACAATTTTTATACATTTAGCCTCAATAATTTTCGCGGCTAAAAAACCAATTTTTTGTAGTGATATCCACAATATATATTCAAATATTCAAAACGTATCATAATACGATATTCAATATGAATATATCGACTTTGACAGATTATCTCTACTTCATTGATCTTCATGCATGCTTGATTTCTTACTTTTACATGTGAAATCTTAAGAATATTTTACAAGATAAAATGTCAGAGTCTTCGTACATCTCGAATTTTTTTAGTTTTGCTTTAGTTTTGATGAACATATCAAATCTATTGCGGACTTTGCGAATCATTCATCAATGAACAAATGTGATTCCAATCTCCAGAACATAAAAAGAAAAAGGGAGAGATGGCCTGGGATGACGTACGCAGGATTTGAGTTATCAAGTTGGGGGATGTTTGGTTAGCCGGTTTAAATTGGATAGGATTTGAATGTTTTGTTCTATCCACTCCAAACCAGTATAACCCAGTCAGCGGGATTGGCAAGGAAATAAGTTTATTCCTTTCCAATTTTAGTTTTCGGAGGTGAAATTAAAATTTTGTGGGTCCCACGAATTTAAAGCTTTTTCTATTTTATATTTACCATTATACCCCTTTAAGCAATTAAGTTCTTACTACCAGAATAATTAGATTTTCTTCTTTCAAAAAATTAAAAAAAAATAATTTGCAATCAGTTATTTCAAAGTAACTTACCCCAAAACAATCTCATGCGTGGGCCAACGGTGGCTAAAGGCATGGGTAGGCTGTGGCTGGCGGCAAAGGTCGGTGGTGGCTAATGACGTGGGTTGGCGGTGGCTAGGCTGGCGATGATTGGTGGCCTAGCTCATGGTAGCTGCTTCTACGAAACGGCAAGACATAAGGCGTGAAAATGAGGTTGAAGGAGATCAGATGATAAAAATGAAAACCCTAGTCTTCAACTTTTGGGGGGCAAAATCGTAATAACTTGGTTTATCCCACTTGAGCCAAAATTTAACATAAGTTACTGTACACACCAGGTTAGGGATAAACCCGAATGGGATTTCCCAGCACCATTTTTACATCCCATACAAGGGATAACTGACACCCACTTCATTTTTTTCCAATCCAACATGTGGTTAACCCTATATCCCACCACCCTTAGGGTGCAACTTTTTCCACTCCAAACATATCAATTCCTTTCTTATTAAAGTCTCTTATATAAAATTACTAGTTAATGTCTGTGTCTGAAAGCACTGTATAATACAAACAATCGTTTAGTGAAAAAAATCCAAATCAATTAGGAAAAAAGACAAACCTATATTTGAACACTAATCAAATTTTGGCAAACCACAACAACACATAAGAAATGCATAGACCTGTATCTAAACATTCATCATTCCTCAATCCAATGCATAGATTTAAAAAAAAAAAGTAATCACTATTTATGTAAACTTTAAAATGAAGCCAATACTTAAGTTATATTAATAATACTTCAACTGCATCCTTGTCATATCATCAAATTGTATCAGAAAAACTAGTACAATGAATATGCCACCTCTAAGATAAAATAAAGATTATGCATTTCTTTTTTTACTCATGGGAGGCATATTGTCCCACCCTAAATTTCACATTCAGATTCAAAGCCAAGTTCCTAAATGTATACATAAACAATAAAGAATTTCAATAGGTGGTTTCTCAATCTTTTGCAGATACCACATTCAAACATCTTATATTCCTCCTCTCAATTACCATTGAGCTCCAAACTAGTCCTAGTGCTGTGAGTGGAGCTGTCTCTTCCCCAAACAAATTTCAAGCACTAGTGTCTATGGCTCAAGGGGAGGAAGTAGTTGATGCTAGTGATTTTGAATCACCTGAACCAAGTACCATGCTTGACAAAATCAAGATGGATGATGAAATTGAACAACTGATGACTACCTCTACAAGGAAGAAGAACAGGAAAGCAAGGGGAAAGCTCAAGAATCAGGCTAGTAGTAGCTTGGTGGTAACTCATGAGGGGATGGGTACTCCAATTTCAAACCCTAAATGACAGATATCTCATGTTGGAATGTGAGAGGGCTAAATGGCCCTCTTAAACAAGTTGAAGTGAGGAGACAGATTAGTCAATCTGGAGTAGGGCTTTGTAGCTTGGTGGAAACAAAAATTAGGAGAGTTAATAATGAAAGGATCTTTAGAACTATGTTCCCTGGTTGGAATTTGATTAATAACAATGAATGGTCCACGACGGGAAATATATGGGTATGCTAGGATCCTCTTGTTTATGAGATTGAGAGGCTGAACCAAAATGATCAGGTTATCCATTGTAAGGCTACCTACTTGGCCAACATGAGCGTCTTTTTTCCCTCTTTTGTCTATACCCAAAATACTGAAGTGCTTAGGAAACCATTGTGGCTTAGCTTAGTGCAAAGGCATGCATATATGATGAATAAAGCTTGGGTTGTGTTGGGTGACTTTAATGTTGTGAGGTCTATGGATGAACAGTTGGGGGGAAACGTCAGAGATAAAGGTAGTGAGGAGTTATGTGATTGCCTTTTTAGAGTGGAGCTTGAGGATTTAAAGTACTCTGGTAATCAATACACCTGGTGCAACAAAAGGTATAATGGGGGTATTATTTCTAGCAAATTGGACAGGATCCTGATTAATAAATCACGGGCTACTGACTACCCTGCTTCCGAGGGTTTTTTCCTGGTTCCTGGGATCTCTGACCACTCAATGGCCTTACTTAGACTTGGGGAGGGACAACCCAAGGGTAGAAGACCTTTCAAGTTTTTTGATTTATGGACCAAGCATCAAGATTTCTTTCCAATTGTGAGTAATGCTTGGAATACATAGATCAGGGGCACTCCAATGTATCGAGTCTACCAAAAATTGAAGGTGCTGAAGAAAGAGCTAAAAGAACTCAACAAAAATTCATATAGTGACATCTCCACAAGAGCTATGGGGGCAAAGCAAGCTTTGGATGATGTACAAAGGAAATTTGATAGAAATCCTCATAATGAAGAAATTTGGGAGGAGGAAAGGAGGAAGCTTCAAGAATATGTCCATTTGAGAGAGGCTTAAGAGAGTTTTCTTAGACAAAAATCTAGGGTCCAATGGCTGAACATGGGGGACCAAAATACAAGGTATTTCTTTAAAACCATTAGTAAGCAAAGAATCCAAAGGAGATTAACTACATTTGAGAAGGAAGATGGCTCCAGAGTTACTAATATGAGAGAGGTTAAAGAGGAGGTGATACGATACTATGAAAACTTGTTGGGTTCTCCGCACCCTCGGCCTCTGATTCCTATGCATTGGTCATGTGCACTGGAGCAAATGGTTACTAGGGAGGAAATTAAAAAGGTCATGTTCTCCATGAAGGAGGGCAAAGCCCCAGGGCCTGATGGTTACTCTGCAGGTTTTTTCAAGAGATCTTGGCATATTGTTGGATGTGGTGTCACTGATGCTATTCTTTCTTTCTTTGAGAGTGGAAGGCTGCTCCAAGAAGTTAATTCCACAATCATTGCCCTAATTTCCAAGGTTCCCAATCCTTCAAAAGTTTCTGAATACAGACCTACTTCATTCTGTAATGTTATATATAAATGTATCTCCAAGATTATTGCTAATAGAATCAAGGTGGTTCTCCCTGTTTGGTGGATAAATCACAGGCAGCCTTTGTTGGAGGCAGGAGAATCTCTGACAATATTCTGCTTTCACAAGAATTGCTTAGAAATTATCATTTGGATGAAAGGGCTCCAAGATGCACTCTCAAGATTGATCTCATGAATGCATATGAAAATGTGAGGTGGGAGTTTGTATTAGAAACGCTTCGTCAGATGGGATTTCCTCAAAGGATGTTACATTGGATTGAGACTTGTGTTACCACCCCTAAGTATTCCATTAGTATTAATGGTGAATTATGTGGATACTTTGCAGGGAAAAAGGGCCTAAGGCAGGGTGACCCAATCTCCCCCTACTTGTTCGTGGTTGTTATGGAAGTGTTTAATGGGATGATGAAGTCTATCACTCAACAAGGAAGGTTTAAATTTCACTGGAGGTGTGAGAAAGAGTCCATTTCCCATCTTTGCTTTGCGGATGATCTTATGGTCTTTTGCAAAGGCACTCTTGATTCTATTAAAGCAATTAAAGAGGTTCTTTAAGTGTTTGAGATCTTTTTAGGACTCGAACCTAATCTATCCAAGATTCATGTCTTCCTATCTAGTGTGCATCCTGATATAAGAATAGAGATTGTGCAAGAATTGGGATTTGGAATTGGGGTACTACCTATCAAGTACCTTGGGGTTCCCTTTATTACCACTAGACTTAAGGCTATTGATTGCCACTCTCTTGTTGACAGAATTACTGAGAGGGTCAGTTCATGGAGCAACAAGTTCTTATCTTATGCAGGGAGGGTCCAACTGATTAATTTTGTTCTCTTTGCCGTTCAGTCTTATTAGTCCTCAATGTTTATCATCCCAAAGAAAGTCATTGTTCTTATTGAACAGATCTTGAGGAGGTTTATGTGGTTTGGAGCTAATTTAAAGCCTGGAGGCGCAAAAGTGGCATGGGAAACCGTGTCTTTACCTAAGCAAGAAGGGGGTTTGGGGATTAAAGGGATTGATGATTGGAATAGAGTTGCAATTCTTAAACATGTATGAAATGTTATTTGTAGATCTGGTAGCTCAATGTGGAGGGATTGGGTTGATACCTATTTGCTGAAGAGAAGATGTTTCTGGTCCGTTAAGATTCCTTCTAATTCCTCATGGGCTTGGAGGAAGATTCTGAGCCTAAAGGATGTTTTTAAGCCCCTTATTAACTACAAAATTGGTAATGGAAACATTGCTTTTCTTTGGTTGGACCCTTGGCATCCTGAGGGGCCAATTTATGATAACAGGGGGGATATGGTTTTGAGAGCCTCTGGACTGGGGATGGATGCTAAGGTATGCAGTATTATTGATGGAAGGGAATGGGCTTGGCCTTTGGCTGATCATGTGGACCTTCTGGAATTGAAAGAAGGGATCCTTGCTGAAATGAAACCAAATCCAGATAGTGAGGACACCTTACAATGGTTACCTTCCTCCATACTTGAGTTCAACACCAATATTGCTTGGGAACAACTCAGAAATAAAGGGCAAATTCAAAACTGCATAACATTGTATGGTTCTCAGGAGCAGTGCCCAGGTATAGCTTTATTCTTTGGCTGACAGTTCAAGAGAAGTTTACTACCTAAGATAAATTAATTTCTTATGGAATTCTTCAAAGAGCTCAATGTTTTTTTTTGTAGAGAGGTGACTGAAACTCATGTCCACCTCTTCTTTGCTTGTTCTTTTACAAAGAGAATTTGGTTATTTTTGCAAAGCAAACACAATGTCCAATGGCCTAGCTTGGAGTGGAGGTATCTAGTTAATTGGTTTGCTATTAATGTTAAAGGGAATGGACTTGGGAAACTAATTAGCAGGCTTATCTTTGCAACTGTGGTCTATGTGATTTGGAGAGAAAGAAATGCTAGGATTTTTAGAAATGACTATAAAGATGTGGTGACTATCTCTAAAGATGTGGTGGATTGCATTAGATTTAAACTTCACTTGAGCAGGGGTTACAAAAAAAATTGTTCCTAATCTGTGGCTGCAAAAACAATGGGCCTTGCGTGTGGAAATTTTGTATCCTCCTTGAGGGTTTTCTTGGTCCTGAGATGTTTCCTGCCTTGGGTGCCTTTGTTGAACTGCTGGGGTTGTTTGTGATGTGTTGCTTGTGTATCTACTGATCGGCGACTGTTGGCTTGTTTTGTTGTTGTTGTTTGTGCTAAATCTTGGTGCTAGATGGTGGTGTTGCTTGTGTGTCTACTTGTAACACCCCAAAACACACCCTGGACGGCATTACATACTAAAACCATTTACAATCATGAGAGCAACTACACAACCTAATATCCAAAATAATTTACTTCATCATTTAAGCACATACAATAACATCCAAAAGAATATGCCCAACAATGACATTTACATCCCAATAATTTAACTATTATAGCGCAGCGGAAAGTAGCAAAATTAAACTAGACTTTACAGTGTTCAAAAGAATATTCTAGTCTAGTACAAAAGAGAGGGTCGCTCTAAGCGTCCACCTCGAGATCCACGCTCCTGTCGATCGGAGTCTCCCAATGTGCGGGCTCCTCGACTCCCAAATCCTCCTCAAGAGTTTAATCTGAAAAATGTTCAACTGTAGGGGGTGAGCACGAAGCTCTGTAGAAAATTTCTCCCAAACCCAAACAAGGTTTAGAAAATATATAAAACAGGTCGGTCTCGTTTCACAAATATAATATAGAGCTTTTTGAAGGAAAACAGGGACAATTTATCAGATCTCAAGTTTACGCATCAAGAATAATTCACGAGTGAGTGGAACCAATATACAATTAATAATCAATTTCCAAAACATAATCCATCCCACCATACACCATTTCCACAAGTTCTCGTGGCATCCCATACTACCCCAAAATTCTTGTAGAAATCGTATCTGGTGCAATGAACAATACTCATATATAATTTATAATCCATTTCCACCATAAACTATTTCCAACAAGTTCTTGTGGCATCCCATACTACCCCAAAACTCTTGTCGAAACCGTTTCTGGTAGAATGAACAATAACCCCCAAGAAATACTATAACAATCCCAGGTATTCTGGTTCATCCTCAAGGCCATGTATGTTGATCGTTTCTCCTGAATCTTCCCAACGATTATACCTAGTCCACCCATAATAATCACAAGCACATTTGGAAAGGGGCGTATATCATACCCATGGCATTGCCGAATCCCTCCCCAGGAAAGGTATACCATCCCTAGTTCGAACTCCAGGCGTACGATAGCGGTTGTGTTGCCAAACACCAACCCACTACGAATGCAAGAAACCATCTCCCCCCACTGGGTTCGACTGACATTTACACTCTACGGCATATCTCGTAAGTAATTCAAGTCCATCACAAGCAACCATACAAAAGAGGAAACCAAGAATATCTCCATTCACAAACAATCCCAAGAAATTATCAAATTCCCCAATTTCCCAAGCCATGTACCATAGCATAATTTTAAGAAAATGAACAAGAGATCATTAGCAACATCATTTTGTTGTACAAGATAAAACACTAAAGTTTGGTAACCAAGACAAAAGGAATTTAAGAGGAAAAATCCATTTTCTTCAAAACTCGGGTTGGATTGTGAAAAAGAATGGTTCCATGGTTACCCAACCACCAAAATGTTTGAAACATGTCCTTTATTGCAAAAATATCAAGAGTCATGTACTACATATCATATATATGAGAAGACAAGTGAGAGACATACATAAATATACAACCCTAGCCTCAATGTATGAGAAATGAGAGAAATACCCCTACCTCAACCAAGTATCTCTAGCAACCCAAGCTTTAAAGACTCCATTTTCCCCTCTTTCTTGCTCCCTTGTTACTTTCTCTTTTGGTTCTAAGAGGTTTGAGTGAGGGTGAAGTGAAATTATAGAAGAGAGAATGGGTGGAGAAGTGGGTTCTTGAAAAACTAGGGTTTGATTTTATTCAAGGTGTAAATCTCTCTTGATTTTCGTGTTTTTCTCTTCCTCTCTTCCTCTCTAATGGTTTCTAGGGTTTCAAGTGGTGTAATGAGGTTCAAGGAGGCGGCATTAAGCATTTATAGTGGAAGAAATGGAGAAAGACCCGCAGTCGGATCGGGCTGGGCTTTATCAGGCGTACCGGTACGCGTACCGGTACGGTTTAGCTACTGGAGTTCGGCGTACCGGTACGCGTACCGGTACGGTTTGACAGCCAGATTTTTGTTTCAACTTCCAATGCAGTTTTGACCCATTTAGAGGTCTAATTGGAAAATTTTCATGAGATACACTTTTGTAGCCCTAGATGTCTAATATCTACTGTACAAATTTCAGATCAATTGGAGTTAAGGATAAAAAGTTATGGCCAAAATACTAGAAGGTGTCCCAACTCTTTTTTTACCCAAATTTTCTCTAAGTGTGTTTTCACTCCGGAATACTTCCTAACTTCCAATACCCTCATATTACCTCTCCCAAGGTTGTTCGACCTTCCGGATTCAATGGAGAACTTATTTTGACCTAAAAATATTTAGAAACTTCCATAATCCCTCTTCTCAAGTTTACACACCTTCGAAACACAAACCCATCACTAAATAATAATTACCCAAAAAAAAACCATTGACCATACCTTACAGGGGCAATATGATTCACAAAAACCACACATTCTAAACTACCCTATAGATGCAATATGACACACTCAGACTAAAAATTCAATGAGATTTTGAGCTAAATATTAACAATACTATGTGAAGTAGCCAAATAAGTATCAAAATTTAATTCACCAAATGCAAAAGCCCCTCCATAACCATAACCACAACCACTGCAATCCATAACCGAAAATAATAAGAAGCCATAAACAGATGCACATAACAAAAAATTAAGGTCTATTTGACCAATTCATATGATTCCATGCACCACAAAGATCTATCCCCCCCCTCTTTTGTGCATGCCATTGATGACCATCTATTCAAAAGGTTGTCTTTCTGGTATCATCATTGTTGGTAGTAGACCCATACATATATGGTAATGGAACTGTCTAAAGAAGAGGACATTTTGAAAATACAACAGGAAGCTAAAATATTCAAAATTTTGGAATTAAATTCTGATACATTGGCCCCTTCCACTTGGCAGTCACACCCAAATGGGTTGATCATCTCCTCTGACAGGAAAAAAAAATGCCTCCCATATTGACAACATATAAAGAGCATACCTACCATTAGTGATCATCAAAAAACCCTCACAAATAAATCATCAAAACCAAATCTTGAGAGCGAGGAAGATGTCTAGTGCCTGTTACTTCATTCAAATGCTCGTGATAAAAAAAATTAATTAGTCATCGAAATCATAATCGTTGTCAAAAAAGTGAAAACTAAAAACATCACACAAACAACTGAAAGCATTAAGATCCAAAAAAGTATAGTATGGTTTTAGGTTTAATTACATGTATGTTGCCTACAAAATAGAATAAGAAAATTACGACCAATCTAGGACAAAAAAAAAAGGAAATGACCACATCTGAAAAAAAAACATTAAAATATGAAAATTAGATCTTTCAAATTATTAGCTCCTGTTCCAAAAAGAGTCATTTAATAACTGGGCAAATTTTCAACAACCTATTTAACTAAACATAGAATTATTAAAAGTGCATGCATCAGGTAAACAAATGACTAATTTATGGAAAAAGTAAATCGAAAAATGTCAATTCAATTGAGAATGATGTTACGGTTCAAGAGCGGGGCGATGGTCATTAGGCCAGCCGCTCACCTTTATGAGTTGGAATTGGGAAAAGTTTATTACATCAAAATTACTACAAAACAAGAGTACTGTTACACTAATTTGTTGTGATCACAACAATGTTGTTTGAGCGGAGTAATATTTTAGGATCGATTTTAACCTTTTTTTTTTCCTATAATTTGACCCCAAAAAATTATATCTTGACTAAAAAATATATAACTTTTGATATAGTACCTCATTCAGTATCGTAGATTTACCTTGGAATTGGTTATGAAAGTAGCATTCTTACTTTATTTGGGTTGGGAGGAGAGAGGGAAAGAAAGCATACAGATGTTTGTATTTGTTTACCTAATGATTGGTCATGTTCATAAATTTTCTTTGTTTTTAGGCCACATTATATCCCCAATGGTTAGTTTTGAACTATAAGAGTTATCAGTGGAATTCATAAATAATGGTGAAATGTCCAAATTTTCAATGAAATATCACAAGAAAATGAGTTTTTATACCGGCTATATAACATATCCTTTTGATGGTGAGCTTTGACGCAATAGTAAGGTTGTTTCCCTAGAGGCATGAGTTTGAGTCGCAAAAATAGCCTCTCTTCAAAATAAATCTATATGTTTCTCTCTCTACTATATATCTCTACGTCAAGTATATCTGAAAAACACGCTTTTACATTAAGAACACTTTTATATCTTGAAAAGTAGGGGTTCAAACAATGCTTTCATGAAAAACCGAAAAAGGAAATAACTCAAAAACTACCGTGTCTAGAAACAACAGTTTAAAATTACGATAATTTGGTCAAAAAATCGTGTCATATTGTGATCGTCGTAGTAATAATGATGGTGTACACGTATGTAGGCTGTTGAAAAGCGTGATAAGGGAGTAAAGGGCTCACCCTCCGGTTTGGTCTTAGAAGCAAGAGATGGCAGCCTTAGAAACCTAATGAACACTTCAAAAATGGGTAGCTCAAAGGTACTGCCTTTTGAGTTCAGAGTGCTTGAAATTTGCTTGACATTTGTGTGCGATGGACTTGAATTTGAGGTATGTGTACCAAACTTCATGTAAAATGTTTTTTTTTTAAGCAAAAAAAATTAATTAAAAAAACCAAAAGTATATTATTTTAATGCCCTAACATAATTTAGGGCTATCTGTTCTGTTCTCTCTCTACCTCTTTTCTTTCGACCTAACTTCCAAATCCCGGCCGGACAGTTGACTAGGCCCTACAACATACAAACAGCAAACAAGGCTGCGTCAGCCTATCCAAAAAAGAATATAGATTCTTTGCCACCCTAAATACTACTACCTCTTTGTTAAGCACATGAATGCTTGATCGAGAAACGAGAAGCCATTTAGATGCATAGTTATATAAAGAGCATAATTATATTTGTGAATATGTACTAGGGTGAAAGTTTTTGCCTCGGCACAAACCAAAAATGAAATTGGTGGGTTAGGATAAGATTAGTTCTAAACGCAAATTTAGAAGTGACACCACCCACAAACACGAATAATAAACGGCTTAGTTTAGTGTCAAACACGCATAACTTGATTTTGATATAACAAACCCGTTCAACTGATATTGTATGAACAAAATGTCTATTTTTTTTTTTTTTTTATTTCTTGGTCAAGTATTGTATAAATTCTTGGCTTTTTTGATTTTTTTTTTTTCAGCTTAGTTTTGATACCACAAAAGATAAAGTGTATTTTTAGTAAAAATGGTTCCCGAAAGTGGCAGAATCAAGATGAGGACAACATTGCTGTGTAGGAAAATGGAGGGTGTGTGTGTGTGTGTGCTGGGTTTGTGCGATGGGGAGGGTGCGTTCGTCTGTGTGTGTCCTATCTGTGCTGGGCGTGGCAATTAATCGAACAGGTGGTATGCACGTGATGTGATTATGCATGTGCTTTGTGTGCGCGCGATGTGTTCGTTTGTGTATTCTATGTGTGCTCTGTGTGCTAGGTGAGTGTGTGCGATAGGTGTGGATGTGTGCATGCTGTATGTGTACTCTCTGTGTGTGTATTTGCTGTGTGAGGTGTGTGTATGCAGAGAAGATGGAAGAGCAGAGAAGAAGACTTACCAGTTACCATAGAGTTAGAGTGGTGGGATTTAGCGTAGGAGGTGACGTTAGCAGGGAGAAGAGACCGGATAAAAATTAAAGGATGGACGGTGGAGTGATTTAAGGGATTTCAAAATTAAGAGATTTAAGAAATTTTAAAATTTAAAATTTTAGAGTGACAGAAACACGGATGATTAGGGTATTGTCGACAGAGTGATTTAAAGGATTTCAAAGTTAAAAAATTTAGGCGGGATTAAACTTTTCGAGGGTTAATCTTATGCATTGAATCGATAATATTAATATAATCTGAGATGTTCAAACAATTGTATAAGTTTGGGAGTTTGAAACTCTTTGTATTTTTTTATATTCTACACCTGTCCGATTAATTACTGAGTTCACACCATTAAGTTAGTAAATATATTCTCCCCCCCCCCCCCCCCCCCCACCCCACCCCTATATACCCTAAAACATATATAATCACCCCCAGAGAATCTAATCTCATCTCATCCTTCTCAAGTTTTAGACACCAAAAAATAGCTAATACCACCACATCCTTCTTAAATTTCACATGTTATTGCTCATTACTATTTCTTTGACGATATGGTAAAAATGTGAGACCCATATGATGGTCTTAAATATACTTATGCAATGACCACCATCATTTCTCTCAAAATCATTCACATTGAATTCCCTTCTCCCTAAATCCATCATTTCTCACTTACATTGTACTGTGCCTTCAGGCACAGGTTACCCCTAGTCACTCTATATTTGTCACCACTCATTCCAGTCCTCATTGAACCCCTACCTCGGTGACCCACCAAGTTCTCTTTTCTCTATATTTTTCTTATGAAATTTACAAAATATTAAGAGAACAATTGATAAAATTTTACATAAAACAAGTCCTTCAGGACATTTAATATATTTATATGTTGATCTTTAGGATCACACTATTTCTTTTCTTTTCTTTCCTTTCATTCTTGCATTTTATTCCAACTAATGATGCGTTTTCATAGGCATTAATACATGGACATCGGTGAGGGTTATTCAACAAGAGAGAGGTGGTGTGATGGTTAAAGAACAAGAGAGTTATGAAGGTGGGGTTGTGGTGGTGGTCATCCACCATGTGATGTTTACAACACTCCCCTTTAGATAACCACTATATTAAGATAGTGTTGGATGCACGAATTTTGTCTCATTTTAACCTTGCTAGTAAAACCCAGTGGAATAAAACTTGAATGAAGGAAAAAGAGTACATTGTGCAAATTGTTATGTATCTTGATATAGATACTCCCCCTGATAAAATTCTCCCCCTAATAAGAAAATTAATTGAACTGATCACAAATTCGGCGCATTTTGAAATCATATACCAACTTTTTGAATATTGATGAGAGTAAAACTTTAGTGAACAGATCTACAAGATTATCACTCGATCATATACATTTTACTTCAATTTCATGACTCTAATGGAGTTCATGAGTATAGAAGAACGTTGGTGATATATATTTGATTCTATCACCTTTAATAAATCCTCATTTGATTTGTACAATACAAGCAACATTATCTTCATACATTGTTGGTGAATCTATAGTTGAAGGGAGTCCACATGTATTTTGGACGGTATGGATTACAGATCTTAGTCATACACATTCAAGGCTGACTTCATGGAGTGCTAGTATTTCGGAATGATTAGAGGATGTAACAATCAAAGTTATTTTGTAGATCACCATTAGATTGTTATATCACCACATGTGAATACATACCCAGTTTGTGAACGAGTCTTGTGAGGATTAGAGAAATATCTAGAATTTGCATATTCTATTAAATTTGAACCATTGATTGCTTTGAATATAACAAGTCCACATCTGTAGGTCCACGATGATAATGTAGGATGTGTTTTATACCATTCCAATGCTGCTGAGTTGGTGTAGAACTATAAATTCCCAATAAATTAACTGCAAATGCTATATTAGGCCTAATACATTGTGCAAAGTAGAACAAAACACCTATTACACTTAGGTTTGGTACTTCAGGGCCAATAAACATTTTATCGTTTTCTTCATGATGACAAGGATCTTTATTGACATCAAGTGATCAAATGACCATCAGAGTATTTAATGGATATGTCTTATCCATATTAATTGCTTTAGGATCTTTTCAATATAGATTGTTTGATGGATAATTAATCCATTGGACATCTGATCAATTTGCAAGGTAAGGCAATATTTTGTTTCCCCAAGATCTTTTAGCTCACATTCTCTTTTCAAATATTCAGCAGTTTTAATTCATTTTTTAGGAGTTCTAATCAGATTCATCTCATCAAAATATACTGCAATAATTGAAAAATCAAAATCTTACCTTTTTATAAATACACACGGGCATATGAGATTGTTAACATACCCTTTTTTTTTTTATTATTATTAAATACTCATTGAGACGATGATACCACATTCTGCTAGATTTCTTTAAACCATACAATGATTGTATCAATTTAATTGAGTACATGCTTTGTGGTTTTGAGGTATTTATTTCAAAAAATTTCAATTGTTCAGGGTCTTTCATATAAATATCGATATCTAGAATTCCATAGAAATATGCAATAATTATATCCATAAGACGCATATCGAGTCTTTCTGAGACTATTAGACTAATCAAATATAGAAATGTAATGACATCCATTACTAGTAAGTATATTTCTTCATTATCAATCTTGGGTCTTTGTAGGAACCTTTATGCCACTAGACCCACTTTATATCTTGTGATCTCGTTCTTGTCATTTCCTTTTCTAACGAATATCTATTTATGACCTACTGGTTTTATGTTATCAGGTGTTAGGACTACATGCCCAAACACCCCACATTTTTATAAAGAATCCAATTCTATTTGGATTATTTTTTTTCACTTTGGTCAATCATGTTTGGATTGACATTCATCAATAGAGCGTGGTTCGAGATCATAAAGACAATACATCATTAATAACCATTTCGGTGCGATCCCCTAATTCTCTTGTGAATGCATAATTCTTTATTCGTAGATATCTTAAATCTCTTCAAGAGTATGTGTCTCTTTGGTAACTTTTTTTTCTTCAGAGGGTTTTTCTTCTTAAGGGGATTTTATTTGACATAATGTGGGTGCATCTTGCTTTACTAACTCAATTTCTTCAGTAGTAGTATGTGATCGACCTTTAGTTCTCCTCTTCCACTAAGTTAAATCTTTTGAACCTATAGGTCATCCACGCTTCAGGCATGCAACTGATGATTCATATGCTATCATAGGTTTTTCAATTAAAATATCAATATTTACCTGAGTGTTCACAATGGGTATTGATGATGTTCGTAACACGACAGAGCAAAATGGTGGATTGAATGTGCACTGAATGGTTCAGTCTGAGCTCCAAGGCTCTTGAGAATTGGATCAGGGCATGAGAAAATCACACAGTAGGTTTATAGTGGTTCACCAGCTCGGGAGATCGGCTACTCCACTCTCAAGGGAGTCTCTTGCTCCTGGAAATATATTGATAATGGGGGATTTTACACAGAGTATTTTAGTAAGGTTATGGTTGTTTGTCTTGTTACTCGGGGTTATGCCCCTTATTTATAGATGGCTCCGAGTCTCACTTGATCCTTGGTGTGATCCTTGATCTTCCTTGTAACGGTCGTTGTTATTCTACAGCAATTGTGGAGAGTGCTGAGTCGGTTACGACTTTTATGTTTGGATAAGCGACTGTTGTCATCGAGGTGATGCTTGGTGGAAGCCAGTTGTCTTCTATGCTGCCTCCCTTGAAGTGTAGATGTAGGGAGCTCGAGGTCTGAAGTCGAGATCTATAGGAAACTCAAGTGAGTTGAACTCCCGACCTGAGGGAACATGACCCGAGCTACCGAGCTCATCCTTAGGCATATTTAAGGTGCCATCAGTCACCCTGCAGTCCCTGGTCCGATAGAATTATATGAGCTGGGACTGAGCTCTGGCTCGAGTGAGCGAGGTTGCTTGGGATCGACCTCGAGATATGCACGATGGGATGTTTTTCGACTGTTATGGCGAACGTGCACTCATTTCCTCCTCGTTTCTCACACACATCCCTTATCTTACAGCTCCACGTGTCCGTCCGTACGCTTGCTTTAAATACATCATCAGTTGAAAACTGCCTCCATTATTTCAAACTCTCTTCATCTTCTCTCTCTCTCTCCAGATTCTTCTCTCTTTCCTTATTTTTGCGATTTCGCCTTCCCTAATTTGCTAAAGATCTAGGGTTTTGCAGTCAATTCCCCAAATTCACTCCGAAGGTTTTGTGAGGCTAGCCTAATTCATTCCTTGGATTTATTCTGGGTTCCCGATTGTCGATTGTTGGGATTTCTTGCAACGCTGGGGACACAGAGGTCACCCCCAGAGCTTTATACCTCGTGGGTTTCAACGAGGTCACCCCTCCTTTTCTGAGTGTCCTTTCAGCTCGATTTGGTTTTCCAAGGGATATGTAGTATTGGTCTCCCAATGTGGACATTCGGTATGACATCATAGTCCCAAAGAAAGTCTGTTTCTTCGTAGCTTCTTTCGAGAATGGCCTTAGGTTTCCCATGCATCGCTTCCTCAAGAGCGTTCTTCAACATTTCAACGTTTGTCCTGCTCAGCTTTCTCCTAATTTCTGGGGTGTTCTAGTAGGTCTCTTGGTTTACTTCAAGAAGAATGAGCTTGGTGTCCCCACAATACCCTTGTTTATGAATTTCTTTAACGTTAAGGTTACCCCTTCTGATGGTTTTTTATACATTGCTAAGCGTGTGAAGACCCGAGTTCTAATCATTGACCTCCCGAGTTATAATAATCTTAGTGATGCAGCTGATACACTTCCTGTACCCCGGGCTTGGTCTGCCCCTGATAATTTGGGTAGGTTTTTCCTGAGAAGGCCTGGCCTAGCCCCTCATCCTGGCGTTTCCCTTTGCTGACCTTATTTCTTTTATCATTTTTAGGTATTCGCCCCGAGCTCAGTGCTAAAGACAGGATATTCCTGTTAGGCTTGGAGGGCTGTGAACCAGATAAGTATTCCAAGCTTCTCAAGCCTGCGGTGCTCACTCAGTTCGGGTTTAGTCCTCCCGAAGTGAGAGTTGAGACTCATATTCCGATAGCTGTGGTCGGTGCTGAGAATCCTGCTGGTAAGACTCTTCCTTCTTTATTTCCAGTTCTTTCTTCTTTCCTTTTCCATTTTTTTTTATAATCAGCTTATTCTGACTCCTTAGGTTCGAGCTTGATGGCTCCAGATGTTGATGCTATGAGGGCCAAGGTGGCCCAATTCTGGAAAGGCAGAACTGGGGGAAAACGTAAGACCGAGGTCAGCTCTGGTGAAGACCCTGGCTCTACTCAGAAGGTACTCAGAGTAAGCTCATCCTCTCCTCTGCCTTCCCAGACAGTCTCTTCACCACCACCAGCTCCTCAGAAGACTTCTTCGTTGGTACAGACTGGAGTGGTTTCCACTTCCCAGGGGATCTCTCTTCCCCTGATGACTCCACTGATCCGAGCTCTTCCCTTCATGGGACCATCTGGGCCAACAGGGGCCTCATATTCTCCTTCATTGACAGAGGCTGCTGGGGCTCTTGAGGCCACAGCTCATCTCCTGGGAGAGTCTATCCCTCCCAGTCCAGTCGAGAAGCTTCCTTATTTGTCTGTGGAGAGCTCGTTAGGAAAGGCATCAAAACGTAAGTGTTCACTCATCAGGAACGTGAATCTTGCTTCCGAGGCCATTGCGTCTTTCATCCTCGAGTTAGACATTCAGGAGGTTTCGATGGTGTCTTTGTCCACCTTTGCCACCACCGCTTTGTATGGAGCAACTTCGGTAAGCACTGAATCCTCTGAGAGGATAAATTTTTCTGACCTCAGTTTTTTTCTTTTTCTTCCCTTAGCTGGCCATTCACGTAAGTGCCTTGGTGAGTCGAGTTCAGGCTTTGGAGAGCACTGCTGAGGTGTCTAAGAAATCCTCAAAGGCCTTCGAGCTCAAGGTTGCAGATCTGGCCTTTACCAATGAGGATCTTATTGCTCAAGTGCCTGACCTGAATGCTCAAGTAAAGGGGCTGGCCTCATCAAATAATGATTTGGAGGTGGAGGCTAAAAAGGCGAAGGATGAGCTCAAACTTATGGCCGACAGCTTGGTTCAGGCGCAGAAGGACATCTTTGAGGCTTATGACTCCCTTCAATCCATGAAGAATGAGTACAGTATGCTGGCTAAGGTCAACACCACTTTGCTGAAGGAGATCGAGGCTAAAAGGGCCCTTACTCAAGAGAGGTTGCCGAGATCACGGAGCTCAAAGATGAGGCTGCTACGAATTGGGCTGTAGGGTACTTTGCCTTCCAGGAGCAGGCTATGGACAAATACCCAAATCAGGACTTTGACTTGGACCCTCATCTGGACAAGGAGAAAGACAAGTCAGCTACTGACAAGGAGGTAGAGGTTCTAGCTTCTATTGTTCCTAGGGTGGAGGAGCCACTTGCTGGTGATGCGGTTAAAGTTCCTATGGACTCTGAGGCTCAAGCTTCTGGGCAAGTTTATTCTGAGACAGAGGTGGGAAACTCTGAGACTATTCTGCCCCTAGCTAAAGTTGAAGTTCCTGCTCATGTCCTTACTAAAGCTCTTCTTGACCTCCCTCCAACTGCTTCTTCTGCCCCTGAGATGCCTGAGGCCATTACTGAACCTGCTGTAGAGACTTAGGACTTCTATTATTTTAGGAATAGTTTTTGAAAAGACTTTCAACTTGTATTTTATCTTGTACTTTGCTCTTTTAAGGAAATGAAAATATTTTCATCATGTACTCTGTTCTTCTCCCCCTTTACCCCCTTGCTTCAAGGAGAACTCTATTCTTCTAGAAGTGAATTTGTGGTCAAGTGTGAGGTTTGTCTTCAATTTGGGAAACTTAGTTGTTCGTTAAGAGCTCTTAGGTGTGTTGAAGGGCTCACTGTTTTATGAGTTGAAGGGCTCATTTCAGTTTACTAAAGAGCTCATTGTTAGTCTATGAGCTGAAGAACTCATCGTTCGTTTATGAACTGAAGAGCTCATCATTTATTTATGAGCTGAAAAGTTCATTGTTTGTTTATGAGCTGAAGAGATCATCGTGTGTTTATGAGCTGAAGAGCTTATCGCTTGTTTATGAACTGAAGAGCTCATCGTTTGTTTATGAGCTGAAGAGCTCATCGTTTATTTATGAGCTGAAGAACTCATCGTTTATTTATGAGTTAGGGAGCTCATCATTTGTTCATGCTAGTAATAGAATGACAATCGAGCTGAAACTTCATCGTTTTATTGCTGATGAACTGTTACAAGTATCTTCGCTATTGAAAGAATCTTTTCAAATGGTCAGCATTCCAGAATTAAGGCCAGATTTTTCCTTCCTCTGTTTGTAGCTTGTAATTCCCAGGTCTGATCACTTTGGATATGATGTATGGCCCTTCCCAATTGGTCCTAGCTTTCCATGAGTAGGGTCCGTTCCTATAGAGAGGAGTTTCTTGAGGACCAGATCTCCTACTTTGAAGCTCTTGTGTCTGACTCTTCTGTTGTAATATCTAGTTGTCTTTCTCTGATAATCCAAGATGCACTATAAGGCTCTGTCCCTCTTTCCATCTAAGAGATCGAGGTTAAGCAGAAGTGTCTCATCATTATGCTCAAGGTTGGAGAGCTCTATTCTTGGAGATGAGATGTCTATTTCCACCGGAGCCACTGTTTTAGTCCCGTAAGCCAAGGCGAAAGGCGTCTCTTGAGTTGCTGACCTGGATGTGGTTCTGTAAGCCCATAATGCTTTTGGAAGATGCTCCATCCATCGTCCTTTTAAGGCCTCGTGTTTGTTCTTTAGATCTATTTTTATCGTTCAGATAGTTACCTTTGCTTGTCCATTCGACTGAGGATGAGCTGGTGCTGAGAAGTAATTTTTTTTATGCCTAGTTCGGCACAAAACCCTTTCAATCTGAGATTGTCAAATTTCTTCCCATTGTCTGAGATGATTGTCCTGGGTATTCCAAACCTACAGATTATGGATTTCAGGTGAAGCTCAGGACCTTCTGCTTTGTAATTTTTGCAAAAGGCTCTATCTCAGCCCATTTGGTGAAATAGTCTACCCCAATTATAATAAATTTGCATTGTCCAGTGCTGGTAGGAAGAGGTCCAAGTATGTCTAATCCCCACTGTTGGAATGACCAGGGACTAACCACTGAGGTGAGGAGCTCTAGTGGGCACTGTGGGATGTTGGCATGCAATTGGCATGTTTTGCATCTTTTGACCAGCTCTACCGCGTCTTTGAGCATAGTGGGCCAGAAGTATCCCTATCTTAGAGTTTTTCCAGCCAGAGCTCGAGCTCCGATGTGGTTGCCGCATATGCCTTCATGGATTTTTCTCAGAATGTAGTCAACTTCTTCATCCCCTACACACCTCAGGATTGGTGCCGAGAAGCCTCGCTTGTACAGGTTCCTTTGTAGGATGGTGAATCTAGACGACTTGGCCCTTAGCTTTGCTGCTTCTTTGGAATCCGCTGGTAATGTTCAATTCTGAAGGTATTCTCTGATTGGTTCCATCTAGGTTGATTGAGTCTGTACAGGGAACACGTCTCCATCTTCGAAGCTCACTGATGGCTTGACTAAGTGCTCAACTAGAATTAGTCAATCCAAGTTCTCTTGAGAGATTGTGGCTAGTCTTGCCAAGGTGTGAGCTCGACAGTTTTCAGCTCTGGGGACATACATGACTTTAACATGTACAAATTTTTTTATTAGTTCTTGTACCTTCCTTAGGTATAGAGTTATTCTCTCTCACTTAGCTTCATATGTTTCCTTGATTTGTTTTACCACTAGCTGGGAATCACTATATATCAGGAGTTGATCTGCCTCCATGGAATGTGTTATGTTGAGCCCGGCAATGACAGCTTCCTACTCAACCTCATTGTTTTAAGCCTTGAACCCGAACTTGAGGGCGTATTCGATGTCTATTCTATCGGGGGAGGTTAGGATTAGTCCAGCACCGCTGCCTTGGGCGTTGGCAGCTCCGTCTAGTGAAAGCTTCCATATTAGGAGGTCGGGTACCAGCTGGGTTGCCTCCATGGATGCTCCTAGACTTGTTGCCAATTCTGCAATGAAATTCGCTAGTATTTTCCCTTTGATTGCGGTCATGGGTTTGTCCCTAATGTCAAACTCGCTGAGCTCTGTCGCCCATTTGACTAGCCTCCTTAATGACTCTAGTTTGTGCAACACCTGCTTTATTGGTTGGTCTGTAGGGACTTCGATCGTATGAGCCTAGAAATAAGGTCTAAGCCTCCTTACTGCTGTTACCAGAGCTAAGACTAGATTCTCAATCTTCAGATATCTCTCATTTCCCTCCTCAAAGCATTGCTATAGTAGTAGACTGGTTGCTGAGCTCTGTTTCGCTCTCTGACCAATGCTGCACTAGTTGAGAAATCTGAGATAGTAAGGTATAAGGTGAGAACCTCTCCCTCTCTAGGGCTCACAAGGATTGAGGGAGAGCTGAGTTAGTCCTTGAGAGCTTTGAACGCTTCCTCGTACTGTGCATCCCACTGGAATGCCTTTTTTAAGATTTGGAAGAAGGCCTGGCACTTGTCGCTCGACCTAGAGACAAAGCGACTTAAGGCTACTATCCTCTCTGTTAGTCGTTGAACCTCTCTTGTGTTTGAGGGTGATTTCATGTCTATTACAGCTCTGACCTTTTCTGGGTTAGCCTCTATTCCTCGGCTATTGACTATAAAACCCAAGGACTTTTCGGTGGAGACCCCAAAGGCGCATTTGGCTGGGTTGAGCTTCATCTGGTATTTCTTAAGGATCTGCAAAGATTCTTCGAGGTGTCTGATATAGAACTCAACTTTCAACAACTTGACCAGCATGTCATCGATGTACACCTCCATTGACGTCCCGATCTGTTTTTGGAACATTCGGTTCACCAGACGCTAGTAAGTGGCTCTAGGGTTCTTCAGCCCAAATGGCATAACCTGGTAGCAGTATATCCCTTGCTCAGTCACGAAGGACTTCTTTTCTTGGTCGCTGGGATTAATCCTGATTTTGTTATATCCTAAAAAAGCATCCATAAAGTTGAGCAGCTCATGCCCAGCTGTGACATCCACGATCAAGTCGGTCCGAGGTAAGGGGAAGCTGTCTTTTGGGCAGACTCGATTTAGGTCAGTGAAATCGATACAGAAACGCCACTTGCCATTGGCCTTTTTTACAAAGACCACATTGGCCAGCCAGGTCGGATAATCTACCTCCTTGATGGCCTTGACATAGAGGAGCTTGTAGACCTCCTCATTAATTACTTTTTTGGCACTCTGGGGCAAAACTCCTTCGTTTCTGCTTGATAGTCTTGAAGGTTGGTTCATGCTGAGCTTGTGCGTGATGATTGAGGGGTCAATCCACTGCATATCTTCTTGTTTCCATGCGAATACCTCGATATTCCTCTTAAGGAATTGAATAAGGAGTTCTTTAACTTCTTTGACTAGCTTTGATCCCACGCACACCAAATGTTCTGGTTCCTCGTTGAGTTGGATAGGCTCCAGCACTTCTGAAGGCATGGGTCTTTGTCTCCAGTTCATCCCTCATGTCGAGCTCATCCTTCTGTATAGTCTCGACTTCCTTTTTATTCATAGACGACATGTAGTACTCTCATGCCACTCGCTGGTCTTCTCGGACCACTCCAACGTCATTCTCGGTAGGGAACTTCATTACGCGGTGGTAGGTAGAAGGAATGAGTCTCACGACATTAAGGGAAGGCCTCCCCAACAGAACATTATATGTTGAAGGGGCATCAACCACCAGAAATCTTACTGTGGTGATAGATTGGCAGGGTGAGTCTCTCATTATAAGAACGAGTTGGATTGAGCCCAGGGGTAGCATAATTTCTCTTGAGAATCCCAGTAGGTGAGTTCTCACTAGTTCAAGCTTGTCTCTGCCTATATCTATCTTGTCAAAGACGGATGCGAAAATGATGTCTACAAAGCTCCCATTATCGATTAGAACCCGATGTATGGTCCTATTGGCGATGATGACCCTCACCACCAAGGGATCATAGTGGGGATGCTAGCAACCCTCCAAATCTACATCCGAAAATGTTATGTCCATGCTCAGCCGAGGTGTTTTGGACACAGCTTGCACCTCCAGCACTTCTTCAGCTCGGACCTTGCGCATGTGAACCTTCCTGGCTGAGCTGGGCTCCCCACCTCCAAAAAGTCCTCCTGATATTACTTTGATATCTCCCAGAGGCTGCTAGTGTTGTGCAGGAATTTGCTGCTGAGGTGCTAGGGGTGGGTGAGCTCGGTTCTGATTGTCTTGTGCTACAAAGCGGCACAGTTGCCCCCTTTGAATCAAGAGCTCGATCTCTTTCTTTAACTGGATACAATCTTCGGTGAGGTGGCCATGGTCCTTGTGATACTCACAGTATTTCATCGTATCCCATTTTCTGGGATTTGCCTTAATTCGAGGTGGCCACCTCAGAAACTTCTCGTTTTTTACTTCATAGAGGACCTATGATACCGTGGCGTTGAGGGGAGTGAAATTTTGTGGTGCAAATCTTGGTTGTAACTCTTGCGGTGGAGAACCCAGGCGATCTCTGATGTCTCCTTTTCTTTTTGGAGAATGATCTCTGTCTCTTCGTGGACACCTGTCTCGACTTCTCTCATTTTTGGGACTTCGATCCCTCTTCTTTTACTTCTCCTTGTGTGTGGTTGAGATCCCTACCTTGCAAAAGGAGAGCTTCCTCACCATTGATGTATTTCTCTACTTTGGCAAGGACTTTTGCCATGCTGGCTTGTGGATTTTTGGTGATAGAGAACATTAAGTCCTTTGACGGGATACCCTGCCCGGCAATGAAGGCAGTGAGGGCAAACTTTTCATCCGGGACGTCTACTTTCAAAGATTCTGAGTTGAACCTCTCAACGTAGCTTCGTAGGGTTTCATTGGATCCCTGCTTTACATTCAACAAGTGGTAGCTTAGCTTTCGGTAAGTCCGAGCTCCTATAAAGTGCGAAACAAATGAGATGGAGAACTCTCTGAAGGAGAAGATGGATGCTGGGGTCAGCCTATTGAACCATGCTAAGGTTGAGCCCTTTAATGAGATGGCGAAAGCTCGGCACCGTACTGGGTCTTGATACACGTGGAGCTCCATCTGGTTTTTGTAAGTATTAAGATAGTCCATCGGATATTTTATCCCATCAAATGTCTCCATCTAAGACATTCTGAACTTTGGTGGAAGGGGAAAATGCAGCACCTATGTGATAAATGGAGACTCAATTTGCTGAACTAAGGCGTTCATAGCCACTGGGGTCTTGCCTCTTATAACCTCTTTAATGTGGCTGAGCTCTTACCGAATTTCCTTGAAGCGTTGCTCCCAATACTGGTCCTTCCTCTCCTGCTGATGTTGAGGAAATTCGTTCTTGTAGGTTCCCCTATTATGACTCTGTACTTCCTTATTTTTCTCGTTCCTACGAGCTCGAGGATGGGCATTGTCCACTGTCTAGCTACGCTCATCCCCCTCAGTAACGCTTTTCAGGGGGTTGATGTGTTGTTGTTCCCCATGTGGGGATCATCCTGGGCTGGCTGTCCCCTTTGGGGACGTTGAAGAAGACTCGACAACTCTTCATTCTGTTGGAGGAAGTGCTGATTAGCTAAGCGAAGGGCCTCCAGTTCGTTGTTTGGGAGGGGATCCACCATGGGATGATTGAACTCAGGCGTAGGCAAAAAATCACGAAGATTTTATTGCTGTCTTTCGGCAGCAGGTTTTGGTTGGTTCTGTAATTGAAGGGGATTCACCTGACTTCTGCTCATGTTGCTCGTAAAAACTATCAATTACTGAAGAAGATCAGTATACTTTTAGCAGGAACAGTCGTTCCCATAGACGGTGCCAACTGATGATGTTCGTAACACGACATAGCAGAATGGTGGATTGAGTGTGCACTGAATGGTTCAGTCTGAGCTCCAAGTCTCTTGAGAATTGGATTAGGGGATGGGAAAATCACACATTATGTTTATAGTGGTTCACCAGCTCGGGAGCTTGGCTACTCCACTCTCAAGGGAGACTCTTGCCCCTGGGGAATATATTGATAATGGGGGATTTTACACAGAGTATTTTAGTAAGGCTATGGTTGCTTGTCTTGTTACTGGAGGTTATGCCCCTTATTTATAGATGGATCCGAGCCTCACTTGATCCTTGGCGTGATCCTTGCTTTTCCTTGTAATGGTCGTTGTTATTCCGCAGTGGTTGTGGAGAGTGATGGGTCGATTACGACTCTTATGTTTGGATAAGCGACTGTTGCCATCGAGGTGATGATTGGTGGAAGCCAGTTGTCTTCTATGCTGCCTCCCTTGAAGTGCAGATGCAGGGAGCTCGAGGTCTGAAGTCGAGATCTATAGGCAACTCAAGTGAGTTGAGCTCCCAACCTGAAGGAACATGACCCGAGCTACCGAGCTCATCCTTAGGCATATTTAAGGTGCCATTAGGTATATATAATTTGCTTACTTTTGTTGCATCAATAAATACATCAGACAACTGATTAGCATGTTTTTGTAGTTGTATAATCCTTTGAATTTCAGTTTCATGCTTAGAAGAATATGGATCAAAATGAGACATAGATTGCACATTCCAAGAAAATTCATGCGAATCTTTAGGCAACAAATTTCCTCCCCTAATGACGGGAATGGTGTGCCATTAAAATAGAATTCGTAAATCTTGCGATAAAAAATCATCTATCAAATGTTCAAGATACCTAATAATTGAAGGTAAATCATATCCAATATATATTCCCAATCAACGTTGAGGATTCATTTTAGTACGTTGGGGAGGTGTAATTGGGACATACACAACGCAACCAAAGGTTCGTGGATGAGAAATATTTTGGGGTTGACCAAACAAGAGTTGTAAAGGTGAGTATTGATGATAAACACTTGGTCAAATAAGAACTAAGGCATCCGCATGTAAAATGGCATGTTCCTAGGCAGAAATGGATAACTTTATCCTCATAAAAAAAGGCCAAGCAATCAATTGAACCAATTTGAAAAAAGACTCAGCTGTACCACTTTGAGTATGAGTGTGAGCAATTGGATGCTCAATATCAATATTGTCAGTCATGCAATAGCCATCAAATGTTTGAGATATAAATTCACCAACATTATCAAGACGAATTGTCTTGATTGAATAATTTAAAAATTGTACCTGCAATTGAATTATTTGGCCAAGGAAACAAGCAAAATTGATATGAATAAATAGTAAAAGAAATGTGACCACCTTGTTGATGCTTTTATCAAGACCATAAAATTACGAAATGGCCCACATGATGGAGGAATAGATATAAATATATCCCTTTGAATTTGCGGTATAAAAGTTGAGAATTCAACATTTTACATTTATAGGAGATGGTCTAATAATTAATTTACCTTGTGAGCAGGGGCGGAGGGGGGTACGGTCCAGGGTGGGCAAGTGCCCCTCATCAAAATATTTTTTTTTTTTAATACCTAGGTATGTATATTATATATTTGAATAATAAATTATTTTTGCCCACCCAAAACCAAAGGTAAAAATACTAGGCCTACATTATTTACCCAAAAGAATTAAAAAACTAAGCCCATTTAAAACAAAAAAAATTGGGCCCACTACTATCCACCAAAACTTATTAAAAAACCAAATCTTTGGCCCACCACCAGCTACACCAGGAAGTCAGGCACCAGCACACCACCCAAATCTATCATATATTTCCTTCTCTCTCTCTCTCTCTCAGTCAGGCACCAGCACACCACCCAAATCTATCATATATTTCTTTATCTCTCTCTCTCTCACGCCCAGGTAGAAGACAGAAGAGTAAAGATAGAACACACTCAAGACAATGAAACTTCCTTGAGTCTTCTTTGTCCTTGCTTGCACCCACCATCGACAAGAGGCCCACTAGCCAAAGCTGCAAGTAAATACTCTCTCTCCCTCTCTCTCCCTCTCTCTAACACACGCACACACGCACATTGCACACAACACACAAAATAAATTAGTTTTTTGATTTTAAAATTCTGAAATAATTAGGCTTGGTAATTTTTTGATTTTTTATGCATTTTAATTTTTAACCCTAATTTAAATTTTTGTGCATTTTTCCCTTATTTGAATTTTTATGCATTTTTCCCTAATTTGATTTTTTGTGCATTTTGCCATAATTATTTTCTTGATATAGCCTGGATTAGTAATTGGGGATGCCTTGAAGACCTCAAATTGCAGTTATTGAGTCGACAGTAAAAAGTATTTTTCGGTAAATCTCAATCCAAACCTATTTTTAATACTTTGAATGATATTAGTTGGATTTATTAAAATTATGAATTGGATACTTTTATGCATTTGTACTTGTATTTGTTTCCTAATACAATATCTCCTTTAGAATGCTTGCGATAAAATTGACAAAATAGTTTGTTTAATTGATTGCAAAAGTGGATGTATAAACCCATTCTCTTGAATAATTTTTTGAAACAGTCATAGAGAAGTATTTCAAGAGAAAATCTGAGTCAGAGTTATCACTTTCTCCAAAAAGAGCTGATGATTCTTTAAAGAAAATTTATGTACATATTAATTTGGCGGATCTTCCATCGGATCTGGGACTACAACCTCGAATTATGGATTATAATCCTAATGATCGAGAGTAAATTCATAGAGATTATCTGCAAAAGGGTCCTTGTCAACCTCGCGATCATAATTTTCCTGTCACACCCCAAATTTCATAAAAGCGTGATAAAAAAAAATACTTTGTTTATTCCAAAAATACATGCCGGTTTGTTGTAAAAACATCTAGAAATGTATCTCTTTAGTTTAAATAAATTATTTTTTAGAAAATTTCGGCAAAGTTTCTTTTGAAAATTGGGCATCCAAATAATTGGTAAGAGCTACCTGTGAGAGCATTAAACATAATAATTATACCTAACTAGTCATTCACACCATATCAATTATAAACATCCCTTCTCATGACATACACAAATAAATCATTACTGTTCAAAACCAAGATAACAAATGGAGGCCCACAAAATTCTCTCAAACCCGGGTTATAATCTAATTATCCAAAATTCGTTGTCATGAACATAATATACAGAATATCTAAAATCTTTAGACGTAAACCATTTAAAAGGTCTCAATCTATACATATTCCCTCAAATTAACCAAGATATAAATCACTTACAAATCCTCAATAATATACATCATCGTACATTGTTCTTTACATACTCTAACTAAATATATAAAAATCATAACAACTATCTTTTGTTTCGATACTCCCACTATGCATTCCACCAACATATGTCCATAACTGAAAATAATAAATGATAGGGGAGAGAAACCACACGCTCAGTAGGATAATCATTTTCTCAAGCATATACAATGTTTTAAATACCAACAGTTCACAATCATAATGATAGGTAATGAAATAATTTATCAATAAGTCTAGGTACACGATAAGTAGTAAACATTTTTTTAAAGTACACTACGAACTATCATTTGAAATACATAAGTGGAAAACATGAAGGAATTAACCACATCGAAATCAAATCTCAAAATAACACTATAAAACCTCTATTCTTAAAACATATTGCAGCACCAGTGATTTTATAAAGTACGAAGTGAGAAATCTTTATACAAGTATATGTATAACAAATCTGGTAAAATAATAATTTCTTATTTTGAACACAATTTCATAAACTTATTTTTTTCAAAGTATTTTTCAAAAAATTAACTTCATGTACTTTTGCATCAACCTCACCTTACTTCACCCCACTCAAGAGGTTTGTTGGAATATTGGTCTATTAGTTTCTTGGCACCCAAAATCTATGTATGGTACCCATACGGACAAATATCATCAAACCAACACCGGTTCACAAATGAAGCATCCTTGGGGAACCTTTTGAGTCTTGCACTCTAAGGTTTCATCGCCCTTCTTGCTTTTCAGGGAGGATGTGTAGGGAACAACTTGTGATGCCACACAGGCTGTCACCGAAAACCACTACTATCACCAATCCCCCCTAGGACTAGTAGCCGCCTTGGTAACCCCCCTTAAGAGCCCCAACCGTCTACTAACCCTCTGTTTGTCGGTACCGAGTATACAAGTTTCAAACCATAATTTCATGATCACATTCCATTCCCAATACCAACTACAACTTCGACACTTCTAAAAAAATACATAGTTTTACAAAATCTCACATTTCTATTTCCAACATAACACATTTTCAAAATAACTCACATACACACCAAAAATATAATTTGTACCATTTTATAGCAAATTTTTCAAATTGAATGATTGAGATGCTATATAGATCAACACCACCCTTTTCATACTTTAAAATAACTCAACAATACCCCAAATCATGATAAAATATACTCAATCATATTATAAAAATCAATACTTCTTTCCACAATTTATCATTTCAATATTTATAGTCATTTTGGCATTTTATCAAACACATGATAGACATAAAATCTCCAAATACACATTTAAAAAGGAACATACTCATTATTAAGAGACAAATCAAATACATTATATACAAAATCACATATATTCTAAAGAATCCAAAATCTTAAGTTCAATCAAACACCCATAACAAAAATCAAGTTAGGGTTTCAAATCCACAATACCCAAATTCATTTAATGCATGTAGGTTTACAAATTTATAGTAAACTCATCATTTAATTAAGACCCATAGCATGTATTTAGCTCATACTTAACAAATAGATATAGAACATATATGAGATGCATCAATGTATATGCAAGAGAAAGGAAAATCCTACCTCAAAACCCAAGAACCCAAGCTCTCCCTTCAAATCTTCAAGTGAATTCAAGAATCTCAAATAATGTTTTCAAATTTTTAATCAAAAGTCCAAGCTCTAATGACCTTATTCTCTCTTCCTCTCTCTTTCTCTCTCTAATTCTAAGGTTTATGGGGTAGTATTGGGTGAGAGGTGTGAGAAAAATGAGAGAAATGGAGGTGAAAATGGGGTTATAAGGACAGAAATTTACCCCGGATAGTGTTCACAAGACAAAAATGTATTTTCTCCAAAATTATTGTTTTGCCCCAAAACTTCTCCAATTTGATCCGTATGACTACCCTAAGGTTTTTTGACGTTCCAGATCCATTTTTAATGTTATTTTAGGCTAAAAAAAATTATTTGTATGAGTTCTATAACAATTCAAGCTAAATTATATCAAAAATGTCAAATTTATAATTTTTACCCTTTTAGATCGCAATACCGACTAACTTTCTAACCCAACTTTTTTCACCGCTCTCTGATTCAATAGCGATGTTCTTTTGAATTATAAAATTTTAGAATGATTAATTAACTATCCTTCTAAAGCTTACATGCATCCAACTCTATATTTGACCCAAAAGTAATTACGTGCAAACTTACACTTTGCGATTATTTTACGAATTACACTTTGAAGTTTCTAAGACCATTTTTATTGTTTTATGAACATTCTTAATGTAGTATATATATATATATATATATATATATATTCAAAAATAATACGGAATCTTACATTTCCACAAAAAAGATTTGGTGTTAAACTACGACGGTTTAATAAAACTTGGTTTTTTCAGTTTGGTAACTGGATTGAATATAGTGTAACAAAAGGTGCAACATTTTACTTATGATGTTATCTTTTCAAATCAAATGTGGTAGAACAATCGGGTGGCAAAACCTTTGTTAGCACGGGCTTTTCAAATTGGAAGAGAATAAAGAAGTTCTAAATGCATGTTGGAGGCGTTAATAGTTCTTACAACCAAGCTTGGAGAAAATGTCAAGATTTATTAAATCCAAAGCAAAGTATTGAAGCTATTTTCTTCAAACAGTCAAACCAAGCTCGAAGTGAGTACAAAACCCGGTTGAATGCATTCATTGATTGTATTCAATTTCTTCTAAGGCAAGGGCTTGCATTTCGTGGTCACAATGAATCTGAGAATTCAAATAATCAAGGAAACTTCCTTGAGCTTCGTAGATTTCTTACTGATCATAATGAGGATATTAAAGTTGTTGCATTGAAAAGTGCTCCTGAGAATCTCAAGTCGACTTCACCTAAAATTCAAAAAGACATTGTAAATGCAGCTTTTGTTGAAACGTGTAATGCTATTGCGACTCGTCTTGGTGGTGCACTTTTTTCTGTTCTTATTGATGAATCACGTGAATATCAACAAAGGAGCAAATGACTGTTGTGTTGCAATTTTTGGACAAGACGGGACATGTAGTTGAACACCATTTAGGTTTTGAACATGTTACTAATACTAGTGCTCTCCCACTTAAGGCAGCTGTAGAAGATTTATTTGCTAGACATGGGTTGAGCTTGTCAAGATTGCGGGAGCAATGTTACGATGGGGCTAGTAATATGCAAGGTGAGTTCAATGGTCTCAATACACTTATAATGAAAGAGAATGCATATGCATATTATGTCCATTGTTTTTCTCATCAATTGCAATTAGCTAGTGTGGCCGTCACAAAGAATCATATTCAAATCGCGACTCTTTTCAACTTGGTTGCTAATATTGTGAATGTTGTGGGAGCCTCATGTAGACGCGCGAGATATTCTTAGGGAGAAACAAGCGACTAGAGTTATTGAATTACACAATAACGAGGAGCTTTCAAGTGGGCGAGGCTAAATTAGGAAACTAATTTTAAACGTGCTTGTGATATACTTTGGGGTTCACATTATTATTCTCTGATCAGCTTGATTGATATGTTCTCATCAATGATTGATGTGCTTGATATGGTTTCAGAAGATGGTATAAATGCAGAACAAAGAGGAGAGACAAATGTTATTTTTGACTTGCTACAATCTTTTGAGTTTGTATTCAATCTTTATTTGATGAGAAGCATATTGAAAATTACAAATGAGTTGTCGTAGACATTACAAAGGAAAGATCAAGATATCATGAATGTCATAACATTAGTTCAACTATCCAAGCAACGACTTCAAATAATGAGGGAAATTGGTTGGAGTTGTTTTCTTGATGATGTCACATCTTTTTGTGAAAAATATGAGATAGTTGTTCTAGAGATAGACAATATATTTAAAGCTTGAGGGAGATCAAGACGTACTCAAGAAAAAATAAATTTGCATCACTATCAAGTTGAGTTATTTTATACTGCATAGATATGCAACTTCAAGAGCTAAATAGCCACTTTACTGAGTCAAACACTAATTTGCTTTTTTGTGTGGCATGTTTGAGTCATTCTGATTCCTTCTTAGCTTTTGATAAGGAGAAATTGGTTCGTCTTGCCCAATTTTATTACAAAAAATTTTCTTCACTAGAGCTCATGATACTTTTTGATCAGTTGGATAGTTATATTATTGATATGCACTCTAGTATTGAGTTTTCAAATCTGTTAGGGATTGTAGATCTTGTTCAGAAAATGGTTGAGACAAAAAAGAACGTGATATATTCATTAGTCTACTTACTTGTGACATTGACATTGATCTTGCCAGTTGCGATTGCCACAGTAGATAGAGCATTTTAGGCTATAAAAATTGTGACGAATCGATTGCATAATCGAATAGATGATCAATTGATGACAGTTAACTTGATTGTATACATAGAAAAGAAAATTTTTGATTACATTGATAATAATGTTATCATGCAACGCTTTCAAAATATGAAATCACGTCGAAGTCAATTGTGAAAGACTATAGTCTCTCATTTTTTGTAAAGTGGTCTAATTAGAACTTTCTTTTGTAGATTTTTTTTGTTTCTATATCCCATCTATATCGGCTTTTGACCCTTTTTGTCAATGAAATTTAGGTATTGTATATGATTTAAAAAAATTGTGTCTTTAACTTTAATCCTTAAGAAGGCAAAATTTTAAACTTGAAGTTAGTGCCCCACCCACATATAAATTCCTACCTCTACCCCTGCTTGTGAGCATGTAGTACATGAATAATTATTAGGCAAAAGAATCTTTTGGTTTTTTAATGGATACACATGTGAGCTATCGATGATTCGATACATCATTATTGACCTTGGATGACCTAATTGGTAATGCCAAAGTATAAAAGTTTTTAAATCGAAGAGTTTTGAGCTTGTCACATTAATGGGTGAGTTTAGTCATTAATGAGACGAGTTTAGTCACGAATTGATGGGCAAATAATGTGGCGGACTTAGTCATTAAAGGAGTGTACATAGAATGAGTGAGCTTACTTATTAAAGGGGTGTGTATAGCATGAGGTGAACTTAGTTACTAGTGGGGTGGGTAGGGGTGGACTTAGTAGTTTGATAATAAAAAATTAAATAGGGTGGGAATGGATATTCGTGGGGTGGGAATAGCCCCACCTTTCTATTTACTCGAGTTTTACCTTAGTCTCATCCAATTCTCTCCGTTGGGTTTCATTTTCACCCTAAAGGGTCGCAACAACAGTTTTCAAACCTCTTGTCTCTTGCTCATGTGCAACAGGTTTAGCAACCTTTGTCGTGGAATGGCTTCGGGCCAACGCCATAAACTCTATTATAATCGGGTCTAGTGCTAAAGACAGTGCATGTAATCTCCCCCCCTGAGACAACGGGGATGCAATTTCCTCAGAGGACATACCGTCCATAATTTCTATGAGGTATAACTAATTAGATAAAGAGACACTAACTAAAATAAAGGCATATTCATTCTCGAACTATTCGAAACTAGACAACTCAAAAAATCATCCATAAATTTCTTTTTTCCAAAAAGATTAGGATGGATATTTTATCCATGAACTAGGAGTAACTCGTGCCTGAAGGCACATTGCAATGTGAATGATTTTGAGAGGAATATTGGTGGCCGTTTGATGAGTCTATTTGAGACCGTCGGATAAGTTTATTGAAGCATGCCCTGTTTTATATTATAGATATCTTTTAAATGGAGATCACTCATCATATATGGGTAGACCACCCATGAACCCTTATTATAAAAGTGGGCCCAACGTGAGCAAATGGGAAGTGATATGTAATTAAAGAAGATTGAAGGGAAAAGTGTGGGAAGGAATTGGTATCCGATCTCCCCATATGCATGCAGTTGAAAAACTCAAACATGCTTCTCATGTGCTCTCACAAAATTTCTTTTAGCGTGACTCCATTTTTTATTTTCCATTTATTTTAAAATTTAATAAATCCTTAATCATACCCGACCCTAAGATGATAAAAAATTAGACAAATGCTTTATGAAATAGATGCTCAAACATCTTTTAGGCCGGTTAGGGATCTAAATGGATTTGTGTTATGTTATTTTTGTGTCATGCTATTTCGAATTGTGATAGGTACGAATCATATTATTGCAATTTCGTGTCGTTTTTAACAATTCATATTATAAGAGAAAGAAAAACTATTCAATTTCTTCTTACAATACAACTAAACAAGTTACTTGCGTCAAATACTAAACCTGACTTATTTATTATGCATCTATACTATATATTATAGAAAGTAGATTAGTTGAGAGGGATCTTTAGAAGCCTTCCCTCCTCTGCTATTTTTTTTTTTTTTAGTTTATAGCACTTTTAATCTCTAAAACATGTATTTTTTGTCAGTTTAATCATTATTATATCAACTAGTTGGTGCACACGTGTGTTGCACGTGGACTATTTCGAACATCAAATATTACTCATTGTAGTTGTGAAAAACTATAAACTCCCATAAATCATACAAATTCATCATGTCTTTGTCAACTTTCATAACTCTCTTGCTAGTTAGATGTCAATTATGAGTTAGGTGGTATGCATTCTTTAGTATTCACCGAAAACAAACAGATAGTCAATAATCAAGAATTAGAATAAGTAGTTCACCACGAAACTCATGATTTGGATAACTTCAACAAAATCAAAAAGAGAATTATAACATGTAGATTTAGGTAATTCGAGGGTTTCTCATCTTTAAGTTTGAATATTTCCAACTTGTTCTTGGACCCCTTCTTGACGCACCTTTTTTTATCTTGACACCCTACTTTTGCTTTCTACTTCTTGGAGAAGATGTCCCTCGCCACAATTCGCGTGTTTGCCCTTGTCATCATCTTCCCAGACTATTGCGAGTATGTTGTGTGGTTGGTGACTATTGCTGTTGCACTCTTGTCACAAAAAGCCATCAAACATTCTTTCCTTTTTGGTATGGCATAACAGACTTAAGTAATCTAATTATCTAAAAGAGGAATCAAGCAGCTCAACTTAAGCAGTGTTCCTTTAATTGATTTTACTCATCTACAATCCAAGTTTGTTGTCACTCCAAACTGCTTAAGTGGTTAGCAATAGCAAAATAAGAATCGCAAGTTTAGTGCTCTTTTGTTAATGGCTTATGACAAGTTTTTAGCCAGATAGAATTCAATGTCTTCTGTTAACCAAGATTAACAAAAAATCAATAGCTAATTATAGGCAAAGAGAAGTTATGTAGAGAACCCATGTAATAGTTTATAATAGCTAAATTAAAGGAAAAGAGAAGTCGGGGACATAATTTCCCACTCTCTCTCTCTCTCTCTCTCTCTCAAGGACAAATAAATAGCTAATTAGACATCTTAATTGATGTCTGATCCATACAATTTCTCATATTGGCCAATTAGTTGAGTTTCCTAATGTCTGAAACTTATGAAGGTGTCCTGAGAAACTCGATTGATTTGGCCAAGTTTCCTATGTCACAAATAAATCAAGACAATATCTTCATCTTTGTTTTCTGTTCATTTTCATTTGTAATCATATGATTGTCTCATCAAACTCCATTTGATTTTAAATAAATCTAATACTACAACTATCTCTTTTTTCTGAAAGGTAATATTACAATTACATCACTAAGTAGCGAATATAAGAATTGATGTTCAATTTTATGAGTTGAGAACCTAGAACTCAACTTCCAAGTTTTTAGTCAGGTCTTGTATTTTTTTAGCAACAAAAATGAGAGAGTTGTTCACATAAAATTGTTAGTACAATAAAGCGAACACAAATTGAGAAAAACCATAAGTTATACCTGAATTTTGTCCTTTGAGTTCAAGAGGCAAATAAGATTTCTGCTTATTTCCAAGGGTGGAGGACGCTTTGCCAATAGCTAAATGATCTACTTGTGTAGGTAGAAAGGCAAGAGTTTTTTGAACCAAGAATTGTCCCTGTAATTTCGAACTGCCTATGTAGATGCACATGTATTTGATCAATTTGAAATTATAATGCAGAATGCATAGTTTAGTTTGAGGCATTAACCAATTTACCTTCAGGAAATCTAGTCAAGTAGATTTGCACCTGGTATACTCATTGAATGGGTTGTAAGTAAAACTCAATATTTGGTCATGCATTCAGAATTGTGGGAAAAAAATCAAGAAACAAGTGTGAGAAGAAAAAAGATTACCAAACAAAATATATATCTAATACAATAAGGAATCGGGGAAACGACAAAATCCGAAAATAAAGGACACTGGTACCCTAAAGATACGGCTAATTAAAATAACATAACATATTTTTAGACAATAATAAAATTATAATATATTATAAACAAAATATATTTTATAACAATATTAATAATAAGACCTAATAAATATTAATTTTTTTATTAAAATTGAAATAGATCAAAATAAACATCCACCATTTTCATCAAACATCATTACATACATTAACATTCATAATATATATGTTACATAACAAAAAACACAAAAAAAATAAAAAAATCCAACCAAACTATAATCATTTTATAAAAAAAACATTGGTCTTGTCCGATTGAGCTCATTATTCATGACATTTCTAATTGTATCGGACATGTGTCCAATGCATAGCCATGTCGAACAAGTGTTCGACACTGCCACAACAACCTCAAGAAGTATACATTCTTCTTATCCTACAACTGACCCATTATTTTGATTTGTTGTTATTATGTGCTGCCTCACCAATGAATGAGATATCACAAGTTTCCATTACCCAAAATTGGCGATCTGAATTAATTTTCTATTGTATTCCTTGAGGGCTGTATGGAACATTTGGCCAAGGAATAAAGAAAAACAATACATTCATAAACCTGATTGATATAGACACTACATATACTTTTAAACAAAAACCAATGTCTGCCCATTTTGTTTATATGCTCAGAAGAAAAAAAAGCAAAGATTGCAAAAGTGTACGTCAGTCATACCCGGATGTGTCCAATAAAATCAATAGATTTGATAACAATAATTTTCTGCATAGCCTCCGAGCACTCAATCCATCTTGATTCGTTTAGATCATATTTGAGAGCCCATTCTTTCTTCATAGCCAGTCGCCACTCGACCATTTTCTTGTCTCTTTCTTCAGTGCAACTCACTCCGGAGAACATTCATTCCTTCAAAGAATTCTATACGAAGTGTCTTCAGTTGGGTCTGCATTAGGATTAGTGCTAATGCTACTCCTTGCGAAACAACATTCATATTGCCAATTTCTGACCTACCCAAATGCAAACACGCCATAGACCATAAGGATAGAGTCATTTCAGCAAAAGCTTTAGCCAATTAGTACTAATACCAATTCATTGCCAGTATATAGAAAATTTTCAATTCTTATTTTCAACCAAAAGAGAAGAAAGAGGGCAACAATCGCTGACAAAGTAGCGTTGACCAAGGAGTTTGGGAGGAAGTTTACAGTCATTGACGACATCTATAAAAGATGAGAGACGATCAGCTATCTTCTTATTGGCTTTTGGAGACAAAGAAGAAGTCGAATGGCGAAGATGAGGTGCAAGCTTACTCACAAGATGAGTTTTCATGGCTGCAAGTTGTCGAATTTGGAGTTGGGCCTTTCTGCATCCTATTTTCTCGATTGCTGGCTTCACAATTCTTTCTACGTTGCCTATTGAAAATGTGATTACAGCCCAACAGTCATTTACCGAAGAGTCGACATAACGGTTAGAAAAATTGAAAATGTGATTGCAGCTCAACAGTCATCTACCCAAGAGTCCACATAAGGGTAAGAACTATGAATATTGGAATTAACTACAAAAAAGATAGGATAGGTATCACTTATTTTGTAAAGATTATTTTGATCATTCAAAAGTTTTACATAATTGTTGACATTTATAAGAAAGAACCTTTATTCGTATCTGTTTGACAAACTGAAAGACATGTAACTGCAAAATGCAAAACAGAAGCAACAATCCTATAACCAAATGAATAGCAGAAATGCATTTCAAAGAATGATTAATCACTATGCCTAGAACAAAAAAAGCTAGTTACTCCAATAATACCTATATTAAAGAATATGAGAACAACGAAATGATCATACTTGAAACAAAAAAAAAAATTAAAGTACCTAGAAACCAAAGCAAAGAAAGAATACCAAATATATCAATTTTAGAAAAAAGTGATTTTTTTTTTCAAAGTTAGATTTATATTTATTAAATCACCTAAAAATTCAATGGGACGTACTTTACATAAAATCATACCAAAAAAAAAAACCTAAAAAAAAACCATAAATTTATTCCACTCTAAATTTTAATAAATAGAAATTGGCATAAGTATAACATTAATATATCACACACTCTGCAGACAGAGACAACATTTTTCGATACCAAATTGCCAGAGAGTCTAGCGCTACTTCAGGATTTGGAAGCAACACAACAATTAAAACCAATATTTGAAAGTACTAAGTGTCCATGCACAAAAGAAATCCCATAGTCCAAAAATGCAAGGACACTAAATCCCTTCCAAGTATGTTTCCATTGATCACTGATCACTAACCAAAATGTACACAAATTGTGCCACTACTATGATCCACCATGATAAGTTCAATACCAGTGCAGCTCCCAGTAACCCCCACCCGAATTGGAACAACAAGAGCCATTCATTCAAATGTGTACAACCAGTGTGGCTGCTAAATACTCTATGCTTGAAGGAATTTTTGAATGGAGAAATTGTCAGGCATTTTGACAAACACCTAGCCTGCATAATTCGTCAATTACAGGAATGAATGGTTTCATATGCCTAAAATCTAGTTCCATATCTCGAATTATAATAGAAAAAATAAATCAGAAAAATTAAAGCAAAGTCAAGAGACAAACTCACATTCGGAAATGAAAAAAAAAAATTAAAGCAAAGTCAGATGTTAATGGAACGACAATATATGGACCAACGAATGGCTGTCAATGCCTAGAATGAAAAAGTAAATCAAGAGGTTTTTAGACTATTACAAAATGAAATTAGAGATGTTGTCAATACTTGGCCATTTCTTTTTTCCAGAAATGCAGAGAACTCTAGTACAGCGTAGACTGGCATGTAAAATTATGGTTCTCCAACATGGCACCGTCAAATGCCTCTGATCAAATAATTGACAAATTAAAGAACAACAAATTTATGTACAAAAACGATAATATGAAAGGCCAAAATGAAAACCTGGTGGCGTCCCTTCATTTTGCTTCCTCCCAAACAAGGTATTTGTCATGATTTGGACGAATTTTGACAGGTCAAAATAATTGGAGGCTCGATGAGATTGTGGAACGATGCCCACAAATTGATACAACAAAAAATCAAAATTTTGAAATATAATAAAGCATAGGAATGAGAGAATGGAAGACACTGAAGATGTTCTAGGTACATGATCAGTAGAGAAATATTTATTTATTGCGGGAGACAATGAGTTGTAGACGTTTTAGGGTTAATTAACGAAATTAAATATAATCAGTTTAATACTAAAGGAATACCAAAAAATATTGTGGATATGATTGACTTTATATCAATAGTTGTGGGTTAACTTGGAATATAAATGTTTTTTAAGTATCCCCACATTTTTAAATAGTATAGATTTTATCAATTTGGTCACTAAAACATTCAATCTGTGTCACTTTGCTCCTTAATAAGACAATCCGTCAAGTTTTTTAACGGAAGTGACCATGTATCATTTTTTTAGACGGTATCACTAGGGATGGGAGTTGACCAAAGCGGGGGCGGGGGCGGGGGGTGTAGTCTCTATCCCCATACCCGCTTAAAAAAACTATGTCCATCACCGGTCCACCTCCGTTAAAGGGTATAGTTTTCATCACCATCCCCGTATGTGGGTAAATTTGTAATCTCTGCCCCCGCTCCGTCCCCCGCCTTTACCCCCACCCTCGTCCCCCGTACCATCCCCAGCCCAAGCCCAAGCCAACAGAATCCAAAATTCTAAATAAATCCAACAACATTCTAAATAATCCAACATAATTATAGAATATCATAATATAATTAAAAGATTGTCTACAATATAATCCAACATATAACATAATTAAAAACTTGTCTACAACATAATACAACATAATATAATTAAAAACTTGTCTTCCATGTAAATCCAACACAACATCATGCAACACAACATAATGTAACATAACATAATCAAACATAGCACAAACAACAAAGGTCCAAAATACTACTTGAAAATTTGTAATGGAGAAACTAAAGAAGGTACTCCCTCCTATTACACTAAAAACATATTGTCATTTCCAAGCTAAACAGAGAATAAGGTAAAGTAGAAAAATGGAAAGCAGAAATTGATCAATTTACACTGCAAACACCTTCTTCATGGTTGAACGCAAAGGGGGATAGTGACAAAAAACACCAAACTAGCACTAAGATAAACATTTAAAACAAAGAAACTGCAAAATAGATCTTGGATCATAGCAATCGAAACTTTTATTCCAATTATCACTATCCAATTTCACTTTATGCACGTTGCAGATGTTTCCTTACTTGAACCATCTCATCTCCGCACGGGTTTATATGAGTTTCCCCGTATACGTCCACCGTCTAATACATATGGTCCATCCCTAATCCAAACAGGGTGAATTTGGACGAATACCCGTTTTTCCCCGGTCCATTGCCATCCCTAAGTATCACGCGCCCAACACATGACTATTTCATCAAAAACTTAACGCTCCGTCTATGTAGGAACCAAAATGACCAAAATTGAATACTTTAGAGATCAAACTGACAAAAAAATGCCTACTTTAGAAATCAAAAGTTCTACTAACCATTTTTTTCCTCGTTGATTTTTGCTTTATTAAATTAAAAAAGGGTTAATAACATTTTTAGTCCCTAAAGTATGCATTTTTATCAGTTTAGTCCTCGTTGTATCAATTTGGTCCGTAAAGTATTCATAGATGGATCGTTAAATTTTTGATAAAATGATTATGTGTTGGGCACGTGATACTGTCTAGAAAAATAACATGTGGCCACTTTAATCAAAAACTTGACGAATTGTCTGATTAGAGACGAAAATCACACGAATTGAATGCTTGAGGGACCAAATTGACAAAATTGATACAATGATGACTAAATTGATAAAAAATACATACTTTAAGGACCAAAAATACTATTAATTCATTAAAAAATAGGGTTTTTACCAACCAAAATCTCACACGTCATACTAATCACTCATTTGATTGGCTTCGGCTCCTCTCCATTGAAAATTTGTTAGTTAAAGATATTTTTTAATTTTAACCCTACAAAAAAGCATGAAACACGTGTCTCATTATTACGAAGAAACGAAAGATCTTCCATTTCTAGTTGAAATGGAGAGGAGCTGGACTGCCGGAACACATTAAATTAAAAGAAAACATGAAAATTCTTGTGGAATATTGTTTAACGACTTATCATAGTAAAACGAATCATAATATCCACTTGACTTCAAACCAAATAATCACAATAAATTACTAAAATAATTGAAATAAAGAACTAAGTTTGTCAGAATAGTGTATAGAAATAAAAAATCAAAGTGAAACTAAGTTTCAAAACATATAAGAAATCTGATTTTAAATTCTTCAAGAAAACTAATGTGGAGGGGTGTTGAGAAAAATAACAATGAGATTTGTGGTCAACCTTAGTGGGCCAACCAATTTCGACATGATGAACATTGAAATTTTTTGCTTCCCTTTGGATCTGAAAAATACTTCCATATAATGAATAGACAAAATTCCTATTGCCAACAACTCTCATTTAGTTGCGCAAAGATTTATTTTTCCCATATTAATATCTTTCAGTATTTTGCACATATTACTCACTAAAACACATCAATGCAATCATTTTATCACAAATAATTAGCTCTTAGCTGAAACCATAATTAATTAACCTTTCTCATTGAGGGACCATATAAGCTTTAGGTAACTTAAACATCACCTGAGGCCCCATCTCGAAAAGAGAATCATATTCAAGTGTTTGGGGGAGATGGAAGGATGGTTTTGCCATTTCCTTGTCAATGAACTTTAAATAACCTTGAGAATTTGTTAAATAAATAAAGTAGAGAGAATGATTTGCTTGTAGAACTTGAAAAAAATAGCTTAAAGAGAAGGATATACTTGAAATTTGACCTGCCAAACTCTTATTGCATAATTCATCAATAAGTGCCTAGAAAAAAAAAAGCGAAGTTCATTGTTATAGGATTGAGTTGGTTTCTATAGAATCATGCCTTCAACATTGGCTTAGGACTGACCGACTTTAATAGAATTATGCCAAAAGGAATTAGAGGGTACAAAGTTCACAGAAAGAATAAAATAACCATGTGATAGATTATACATAGAAATGGATGTCAGGAACAAACTATAAAACAGAGATACGCAAAATATAATAACAACATCAAAAACTCGATAACAAAAGTAAAAAATTTCCATCACTAACAACCCAAAAATAAAAAATGTACAATACTGCTTTCACGGGTTGCATTGACCCTCTCATTAATAAGGTCATCAAAGAGATACCCAACAACCATATCATCTTCATTGTTTCATGCTTGTAATGGCGCTATATTCGTACGGACTTCAAAAACTCATTTGTGTTAAGTTAGCGCTACTAGTTCGTAAACTAAAAGTATGACATTAAAACACGAAGAACGTACATCAAACATAAGCAGTTAAATTTATTGATTACCCATGTTGGGATACAGACTCAATTATTATCAAAGTCATATCCCAAGTCTTAACTCTAAAAAACCCTGTCAAACACAAACTTGATGCATCCCTCAAAGAAGCAAACAAAATATATTCCCAAACGACGGCGTTGCATCAGTAGCAAGAATGACATAACAACTCGGTAGTTCTTCAATATTTCCTTAACTCCTACCACAGTCATTGAATAAAGATAAGTTTCAACAAATATCAAAAAACTCCAATAATATGAGTTATCTATTTTAATTTTGTTGTATATGAGCTTTTGATGTCAACTTATAAAAAAGTGGCACCAGCACGTTGCTCATAGCTTTGCTGGAAAAATGAACATGGAGGGCAGAATGTTTAGTAGAAGCCCCAAACATATAATCTGGTATGTCGTTACTTTTGAGTTTGGCACCTTTTTCATTTCATAGTAGAACATGAAGGGAAAAAATAATATGACTGATCAATATACCAAAAAAAATTATGTGGTTTTCAATTATTTTATAAGAAAATATTAAAGGAAAAATTCAATCGAGAACTCTTGTGATTTACCCTAACTTCAATTGGAAAGAGTGAAACATGAGCAACTAGTTTATGATGTACTGCTTAGTATTGTTATTCTATCTTGAAATTCAACGTGCAATAGTGAAATATGTTTGTAAATTAAATAATGGGAGTAGAACAAGCACGTACTTTGAATTCTTTCACATACAATTTGGCATCAATCCAGGCAATGACTTCATGCATTCCAACACGTAAGTAGATAAAAAACTACTTATGTCTAAAAAAAGAATTAAAGCACTCAATCAATATCAAAACTAACACTTACAAAGTTATGGTGATCAAAAGGAAATTATGCAATGTTTGTAGACAAATGATATGAATGACATTTTTTTTTAAAATGCAATAACTTTGATCAAGGGATTGAACTTTCAAATCAAAGGAGCAAACTAATCTAACACACTATTATATGGCTGACAGGATGGGCTACCCCTTTGTTTTCTCACGTGGCAAAATTTGTTAAGAGTTAAACCTCCACCATTTTGGGGTTTTTAACATGAGAGGGATCAAAAAATATACTTTCACATGCGAGTTTGGAGTTTTCGAGACTCAAATATGTGACCCGAACAATAAAACCATCTTAATTTAACAAAGAATATGAAAGGTAAGTTTATAAAAATAAGGTTGGTTGAAAATATCGCTAGCAATGCTTGAACAATACACGCCTATATGTCTGACTAATTTTTTTTTGGTCACATAAACCCTTTGCAGTGTATGCGAAAGGCGTGTGTATTGAGTACGACTTTTTTCCACTGTCTAAAACTATAAGCATCATGATAGCTAATTAATTAAGAAATTAAAAAGACCCAATACATTCATTGAAAGAATTAAGCTAATCGAACATCAAACCAAGATTTTAAACGTATGTGCTATTATGCTATAGCAACATTCCACTGTAGTTCTTTTTTTTTTTGACAAAAGGTGTGAGGGCAAAGGAAAGTGTCCAGATACCACCACGATAGATCCTCACTGGTGAGATCATGAGGTCTCTGACCGCGTTCGTTACTCATCTCGGGAATGAACCTATCTAGGCTAGCATAACTGTCAACCACCAAATCCTAATGTGGACTCCAAGACTCGAACCTCTAACCTCAGAGTGAGAAGTTCAGACAGTACTCCACTGGACCACCTCACTCGGTGATACATTACACTGTAGTTGCTATAGTGTACTCCTATTCAATTTCTTATAATGTTAGATCATCACCAACCATGTATAAATAATGGCAAGAGACTCACCCGAACATAATAGGACACATTCGGATCCATGGTGGGAGCTATCATTCGGATCCACCTTTGTTCTCTAATTTTACCCCTTCGCTACATATCATACCATGAAACAGAATACAGAAGACACCATGGATATTACAGATAAGTTAGGAAAATCAATAGAAAAATAATAACCAATCACCTAATACAGTGCAACATAAAGTACTTTTTATTTTTTCCCAAGAATAAACATTCCAAAATCATTGATGTCAATGGCAACCTAATGATGCAATTTCCAATGAACAAATTCATTAACAACCCAAAAAATGGCAACCTTATCTAATAGACTAAAATAACATGATACTGGCATGTAGGAATAAAATGATTGGAAACTTTGCTTTTAGCTTTCTTTGCTTATTATTTTTTACCGGGGGATTTGCGGGGAAGGGTGAAAATTGGCCATAAACAAAGACAAGTTTATAAATTCGTAAATTGCTTCTAAAATAAAAGTCGAAGAGATTGGAGAGCAGTTTACAAAGGCAACCAAATAAACCTTTTACAGATCTAAAAGGAATTGAAAAAGATATCAATTAATACGGAACAAAACACCTTTAAGCCTTACTCAAGAACTACTCTATGATCAATAAATTGAGCAAAGAAAGTTGACCGAAATACATCCTATAACCGTTCAGGACTAAACACTACAAGGCTAAAAAATTGATTAGACGTTGATTGCATTTCATGTAGCAAGACGTGTTTAGTTGTAAAACGATCACAAGCTAAAAACCAACAAAATAAGCACCAAATAAGAAACAGTAATTATATCAAACACTAAGTCAGCACTTCTCCCATTAGATTAAAAATTCAACACAATCACAACAAAATTGCCAAGTTTGACAAAATCCATAACTGATAACACATGCCGAAGCTGGCAGAATTTTAGGAGTGGTGCCTTTGGAAATCAGATTTAAGAAAACATTCCTGCAATCCTACATATTTAACCCACCGATCTCCTTACAACGAATTTTATAACCAAAAGTTTAAGAATCCCAATTTAGTTTCCCTCATCAAGCAAAAAAAAAACCAAAAACAAAAATATTATCTGAAAAGAGGAATGGAGTACCTGTTGATGAAGAAACAGAGTACCGCTGGTTCGCAATGGGAACAACCACGGTGTGTCTGCGTTTGGGAGAGGAAGGGAGCAGAAGAAAAGTGCAGAACCTGATGAAGAACAACACTGCTGGGCCGCAATTATTTAGATCCCATTCGTAACTGAAGTAGCCATTGATGTGACAAACATTAATGTGTATCCATACAGCCGAAAGAGGAAAGATGGAGGATAGCTTCAACCAAAAGAGAGGGAGATGAAGGGGTGCCAATGTGCGTTAGTTTTTGATGAAGGGGCAGCAGTGTGGGGAGATTAAGGCAGTGGCGTTGATGTTAGACTGGTTTAAAGGGCGTCAACTCTAACCCGCTAATACAAACTCAACACGAACGATTATAAAATTAATACGATTATTAAATACGTATAATAAATAATTTAGACTAATATTTAATACTCAAAATACACTAAATAGATTTTTTTTATGAGTCTTGACACGAACACGACATGAATAGCACTGATACGAGACGAATACCATGACATGCAGGTCACACGAACACGACACGTTTGACACCCTGCCCAATAAACAAAGTTAGATTTAGGAGGAATTAATTACATTTTGAAAGGGCTAAAAAAATAAAAAATCAAAAGTTCTAATATTAGCTGATATTTTAGATTAGTATAGATATAATATAATAGAGTGAATTATTAGCTCCGCCTTTTAGTTGCTCTAACTAACAGTTTAGTGGAGATAGTGGAGGATAAGAATTATTTTGTTATAAATAGCATTTATAAATTATTAAGGATGTGTACAATTGTCTTTATATATTTTCTCAAAGGGTAATAAGGGAAATAAAAAGTTTTTCATACTTGTAGACATTTTAAAATAGTGTATAGATGTACTAAAAATATTACGATGGGTGAAAATAATAAAACAGACTCAAAATATAAATTTTGTGCATCGCATGTGACCACAGTTTGTGTGAATTATTTGTTTCAAGTTTAGATCTAAATCTTGTCAAACCCGTGTAATATATAACTTGATTGATAATCACTCATCTACTCTCTCAAATGTTTGGTAATTTTGAATGTGATAGTTGGACTTGAGCATATTGATCTTTTTGTACTCTTGAGACTCTAGTATGATGTTGAACAAATGATGTATAAAAGGTGTACATGATCGTAAAATATGCTTAATTCTTGACCTTCAATGTAATTTTCTTGTTTTCTGATTTTATATTTAGGAAAAAAAAAAAATCAATCAGGAATACTGTAGAAAAAATCTTTATTTTTTGTTCAACAAACACTTTCCGTAACCTTACACATTGAGTTGAGATAGCTTCATGGTCATAATTTATTTATTTTAATCACACTCCTTTCATCCTCATAGGTCCCCCAAAAATCTGCAACTCATGATTTATATTTAATTCATGGAAGGTGAAAAATATTTGGGCATTAAATTTAAATAAAAAATTTAAAAAGTAGGTACTTGTATATAAAGAAGTGAAAAAAGGAGACAAAAAGAGAATTATGGTTTGGACCATAAAGAAACCAATATTTACAGCTAAATCTCATTCATGCCAGTACAAAAAGGACAAAAACCAACCACCAAAACAAAACCAGGGTTGAAAAAATCTGAGTAACGGACCTCACGGTGGTCCAAATTGGCATCTAATGACTATTCCTCATGTTCCACCGTCTATTGCCTTGCATTTTCCAAAACAAAAATCTAGCATTCCTAATCAGAGTCGGCTGTCCACCATCCAAAAAAAAAAAAAGGCAAAGGTATTTGTGTCCATAATTAAACCAACTTATGTAGTATTCATATCAAATAATTGTATCATTTTAGATCTAAATCCCCATCAGATTCGTTTAATGATCGTGACAGTAAATAAATTACTATCCCTAATCACAGTCTACTCTCTACCAAAAAAAAAGCGCAGTTACTTGTGTCCACTACTAGAGCGACTTGTCTATTAGCCGGTGGACCAGATCTTCAGAAAGGGAAGAGCCAATGTACAGTCTTCTATCTGGGTGTTCTTCATCTAAGACCACTGGGGTGAGCTCCTCGACTGGTTCTCCCCTTTCTAAGGTGGCGTCATCCCTTGGGTCGAGGACCTCCACTTGTAGGGCCTCTTGTGGTTTCCTTGTCTTCATGGAGGAGACGTAGCACTCTCTTGCAGCTACTTGGTCTCCTTGGACCTCTCCGACTCCGTTTGGGGTTGGAAAGCGGAGAATGAGATGGTAGGCAGAGGGCACCGCTCTTAGAGTGTTGAGAGCAGGTCGCCCTAGAATGATGTTGTACGCTGACGGGCAGTCTATCACCAGGAAGTTGACCATGACTGTGGAGCTTCGGGGTGCTACGCCGGCAGTGACTGGCAAGGTGATGGACCCTAGGAGATACACCTTCTCCCCTCAAAACCCAATGAGGGGCAACCTGATAGGCTGCAGTCTCTCTCTTCATAAGCTTCTACGAACAAGATATCCGCAGAGCTTCCGTTGTCAACGAGAATTCTTCGCACTTGAAAGTTGGCAATGGTCATGGTGAGCACCAAAGGGTCGTCATGGGGGTGCTGGATTCCTTCCAAGTCTTGAGAAGGGTATGACCTTGTTGTTTTCGTGCTTGGGCGCCTTGGATGGGCGCAAATCATCGATGTGCCTCACTTTTCTGGCGTGGGCTTTCATGGCGGAGAGGGATTCTCCTCCTCCTCCTGCAAGCCCTCCAAAAATGGTGTGAATTTCTCCGATGGGTTGTTGGTCTTCCTGATTACGAGGTGGCGATGGCGCCTGTCCCCTACCGGCAACATACTGGCGTAAGTGACCCCGTTGAATGAGCTCCTCAATTTGTCTTTTGAGGTCATAACAGTCGTCGGTGTTATGACCATAGTCGCGATGGAAGCGACAATTGTACCCATTTAAATTTGAGTTTCTCTTTCTTTAAATTTGAGTTCGTCCATTTGAGTCATTTGTATCAAATTAGAATTTTTACTCAAATGTTAATTCAAATTTGAGTAATGATTAGAAATGCTCTAATAAAGAGAAGTTCGACACTTCGAGGTTTGAAACGTTATCTTTTACGCAACCTAACCGCAAATTCGAAAAGATTGACTCTCCGGAGCGACTCAATGTAATTTGAAGCCTAAAACAGAAATATTAAATGAGGTTTTTTTTTACTATTATTTTTTTATAAAAAATAAATTATTTTTAATTTTTTATGTGAGAGAGAGTCACAGAAGAAAGATGTGCTAGTGTTTTCGAGAAACCGATTTCACTTTTTTGCTTTTTTTTTTATTACAAAGAGAGTTTAATTTCAATTTTTGTTTCTATTTTTTTACTTTTTTACTGGTGGAGAGAGAGAGGGAGAGAGAATGAATAGGGATAAATATGAGTTGACTTTTAAGTATTTCTTTTTTAATTTTTAGGTTTCTAATGTTATGGATTGATCATGAGCCCAAATTATTGCAATAAAAAGAGAAATTTGGAGGTTGGTCCCCTATATGGACTTATTTGGAGATAAGTCCGTCAATGAAACTTATTTGGTTTTAAGTCCATTTTTTGTCAATTTTACTATTGTAACCCTTTCCTAGAGTAATGTTATAAAAGACGTTTATGGACACAATAACCAGCCATATACATCTCCTTCATAATCACCTTCAAATCCGACTACAATCTTCAAAGTCATAATGTTTCCTTATCCGAAAAATAAGAAACCGGCATTTACCAAAAACCGTTCATATTCAAATTTCAAACCCATTACATTCCATAAAATACAATTTCAATTTACTATTCCAGTTTACTTTGGACTCTATCGGCAAAATATTAATATTGAATATTAATTTTTAAAAAATAACAATAGTAACATACTCAACAAAGACAGTAACATGGTCACTAAAAAAATTGTAACATGCTCACAAAAAAATAGTAACATGGTAAAAAAGTAATAACAATTAGAGATTTAATTCTGTCAAAGTGGGCATTAACCTTGTAATCAAGATTCAAGAGAACTCATACATTAGTACTAAATTAAAATGTTATAGATTTCGATTTTGTTGATTTTTTTGTTGCGCAAGACAATTGAGTATTCCTTAATTGTGTTACTGTGAAAAAAGTTCATGTTACTGTACGTGAACCAAAAAATGGAATTCAGAATTTCGATATCTTGATGTTCACAATTGGTGTTGAGTGTCATAATTCAAATGTCGATTGTGTGTTACTACTCGTCATTTTATAAATTTTCAATTTGTAGATCGTATTTTCACTAAAATCATTCGAAAGTTGATATTACTGTAAAAAAACTATTATCTTGTATTTTGTAAAATTAAATGTGTTACTGAACACAAAGCTTTGATGTTATTGTGACTATTAAAGTGTATGTTACATAATATACGTTTCAAGGTTTGCAATTGTATGTTAAAATTCAGTATAGTAACATTAGTGTCAGTATAGTAACATGACTGTACTGGTAACACGACCCTAAGTGTTACTGAACTCTGTTGGCATTGTTCAGCCTCCCTATATTATGCATTACTGTTGTTAAAGAAATTTTGTGATCTGATTTTGACTTAATAGACCAACAATTTATTCGTACATTAAGCTTCCCATATATAACTATCAGAATATATAACTTCCATATAAAACTTCTATTAATTATCATAATATTTAATAAACGGTTTCCATATATAACTCAATCAAGGGTTTTCATACTTACCTCAATGATCTAACATATGTGACTTTCCATAACTGGACAAAGCTAACACCGTTAGAGGTAATTTTGATATTTAAAAAATAAGTGGACTTAAGTACCTACATATAAGTTTAAACATGGACTTACCCTCAAATAAGTTTCCTTCCAGGATTTAAGTCATTATAAGTCCATCTAGGGGTACTCACCCTCAATTTTCACCAATAAAAATTGGAAAAAACAAAAGTTGGTTCCTTTATTAAGTCTTATTTGAGAGAAACTCCTTTTTTTTTAAAAAAATTTCATAAAAATCCATTTTGAATGAAAAAGTTGGTAATACACTCCAACCACAATTTTGATCACTCAAAACATCTGTTATGGAAACCACATTCATTCCACAGAAGCAGCCAAAACGATCTCCTTGATTCAAGCCAATCAGTTTTCACTATATTCCAAACACGAATTCTATTTTCATCTTCAAACAAAAAGTCATTGATTTCGCTCATTTCAATTTGTGAGCCAACCGCACCACAAGTGAACCTAGAGCAACAAACAAATTTTCGGCTTTGGAGAAGGAAACCCAAGCCCAAGTTTCAAGTTCCCTACCTAACCCACAAACACAGGTAAAACTGAATCAGTAGCACTCGGGCTCCAACTCAACACATAAGAGACAATGAACCTAGGAGGATCAAAGTTGATCAAACAAAAAATGGGTCAAGGCAGGTAAGATCAACCGACAAACTCATGGCACTACATCCTAGAGATCCGAAGGCTATATTCCCTCATTGGAACCGGAAAAACCATCTACTGGCTCCCCTCTCTAGGAAGGGAAATAAACCAAGGTTAAACAAACCCAACTTAGTTGCAACCTGACCACATACAAACCCAGGTTCAACTCATGTTGAATGTGATGCCCCAAATTTCAGGGTCCTCATTATCCATTAAGCCCCATTAATTAACTTAAGGCCTTGGCCTCGGTGGACTAATCCCAACGAAATTCCGGTAGAGTCTCCTTTGTATGGAGAGCTCTACTCAAAACACAATCTGTCTCAAGGCAATTACAATGACCTTTCAAGGCCCAATGTAAACATTTAAATAATTCTCATGCCGTAAACATTAACCAACAACTCTAAATGTACAAATCTTTCATTTGTCAAAAGAATAGATACAAATGCCCCCAAATTACACGCCTTTACAAAAGAATATACATGTGTTGTATATTCCAAAAATACAAGGCTATCTAAGTAATTACAATTGGGACTAAAGGTATCTATGACATCAAAATAGGAGCTAGGACTCTGGCTTTATCATCAAGCTGGACCCAAGTGTTGGCCATCCGTGGAAGCATGCATTATACCTGCATTGTTTTCCCACGAAGGGGTGAGCCAATGCCCTATATGAAGTACATCTCCCAACCCAATGATGCATATAATGAGTGATACAATTCACAAACATCGAGTGTTCATATATGAAACCTGTAACATAAATAAATGCTACTAACCATGACATGGCATGAGGTAATGCTTCATGCACGTATGATCGAACTCCGAACCTAACTTAGGCTCCTACGACACATGTGATGTCATGCTCATGCATCGAGCACTCCATACCCACACCATTGAGATATCTCAATGAATTTCCATTTATTATCTTGTTTTTATGGGGTAGGTAATTTATGGACTTTCACCGACGGGCTACCAAATTGACACGGATTTTGAGGACATCCCACCTCCGACTCTGTGTACGCCGTCACACTTTTATGGACTCGTTACACCACCAGATAGTGCGTAACCGATACAATCGGGTCTTGCACCCGAGGGAGAATCTAGCCATTCTTACTATATCTTGACACATTATCATTCATATTCCCATGAGACTTAATCAAAATTAGTCCAATTCCCAAGCCCCACCCACTCACCTATGTGGTAAGTGACCAACCCATGCACAAGCACACACTATCATGCCAATGCATTTCTTTGGTATTTGAGATTGTAAGTCCATTTAAATTGCATTTGGGCATACATGACATGTGCACAGGCTTAACTCAAATACTTTCGCGTCAAGTTTAGTATATTTTTATTGATTCGGAATAAAACTGGACAAGTTAAAAGGGGATGTGTGGCACAACGAGAGTCAAGCAATTTAAAAGTATAAAAGGGAGAATTTTTGGGTTTTTCACCCATTTGTTTCCCAAAAGCTCAGCCAACAGAGGGAGAGAGAGAAAGGAGAAATTCTCAAATATTCTCCTTCATACAAAGATCCGATCATTGGATTGTTTCAGGCCAAGAATTAAAGTTGCTCTACGTAACGAGAGCTATGCAACCATGCCAAATATCACTTTTTTCTCGAAAAATCTTAAAAAGAGAATTGAAGACCAAGTCTTGGAAGACTTGATGTTGAGATTTTCTTGAGAGTTCTACTACGTGGGTTTACGTTACAAGATGTAGGGTTTCCCCTATTTAGATGTAATGTCAACCTAAAAGATGGCATATAAAATGGGTAGGCTAAGGGTGTGTATCACATGTTAGTTCTTGACTAGTATAACTAGTGGGTCAAATATAGGATTTATAGTTAATCTTTTAATTAGTGAAATCCTATTATAATTAACTTAGTGTAAGTTAATGTTAGTGGTTTAAAACATGTTAGTTGTACATTAGCATGACTTGATATTTTAATAGCATGTCACGTTTAATAGAATTATTAGCTTTTCATGTGATTATGAGATAATATGTATGTTAAATAATCAAGTAACATATGATTAATGTGGTGGACTTGTGTTTATGTTTATAGAATTAATAAATATGTTGTCATGTTGGAAGTAATGAGCATGCTACTTGTGTAAATTGATGTGCCCTCTAGGTGTTTGTTTAAATGCCTAGGTGAATATAAGTATGTTAGTTGAGTTGATTATCTTACATAACATGCTTGGGATGGTGTTGAAAATGTTATTATATTGCATTCATTATATAATTGACATTGTAAATGGTACCGAAGACAATTGCACATTGCATTGCATTATGTATGGGTTACACTACATTCATGAGCATTGACATGGGTAGGAATCTGTGCATGATATGAAATCAATCGCCACATAGGTAGGTTGATCGTGGGCTCGGGAAAGTTGCACCAGAAAGTTGCACCAAGGTCTGGTTGAGTTGGACGGAAAATTAAATGGATAAACGTGTCGGGGTGTAGTAAGAAGGGCTAGATTCTCCCTCAGGTGCAAGATCCAGTTACTTGGTTTATACATTTCCCGGCAGTGAAATTCTAAAAAAAGTGTAATAGCGAAAACGGAGCCGTATGTGGAATGTCCTAAAAATCCGTTGATGGTGTGATGTCCCATTGGTGAAATACGATAAATCATCGCCCCACAAAGACACGAAAAATGAATTAAGTAGTCATTGGGTATACATAACACCAATGACAGGGGTTTGGCATGTCTGGATACATACGCATGACATTGCATGTCTTGTGGAAGCTCGAGATGGGGCTTGGTGTTGGTATTGTTTTTGTGAGTCTCATCTCATGGCATGACATGATTTATGACATTTTGTTTATGATAGATATATTTGAATGAATGCATGAAATGATTGTTACATGTGACATTTCATATGCATTTTGGTTGAGAGGTATTCTCTATAGGAGTTACCCCATTGAGCGTTGACTCACCTTTTACAGGAACATTTTTCAGGTATTGCACGAGCTTCCGTCGAAGGCCCTCCTATGGACCCGCTTTGACGACAGAGTCTGACTGTGGCTCTTATTTTGGTGTTGTAGTCCGTTGTATATGTTTACTTTTGGCCTTGTATAATTTTTGTAAACAAAAACTTGTTTTTTATTAAAAAGGCATGTATATGAGACTCTTTTGGTACATTTATTCTTTTATGAATGAATGTATGTAGAGATAATGATTATGGGAGAAAATGATAATGATTATGCGATTGAGTTTGGATGAATGAACTCGGTGTGATCAATGTTGTATGATTGTACAGGTTGTGTTTTGGGTAGAGCTCCCCGTACAAAGGAGACTCTGCACGAATTTTGTTAAGTTATGAATTCCTGTAAATTTGGCGTAATGACGTGGTATCAAGTTACATGGTATCCATGAATATTTCACGGGTTGATTAGTGATCAACGGATTAGTTACGGACACTCGAATTTTGGGGTGTCACATTGAATCTAGTGGTCAATGCAAGGAACATAAACCAAGTCATGAAGTGCTTGTTGAACAACAACCCATTTCGTCGGATGCAATTAACTTTGCATTGTTTGCACCTAAATTTGGACAGCAGCCTCCTTATCTCAAATCTTCAGCATCCCAACAAAAATATAGTTCTCGGTCCAATCGATCATCATCTCCAAAAAGGCCTCAAAGAAATTCTTCTTCCACTCAACCATCAAACAATTTCCCTCGGTCATGATCACCTTGCCAAATTTTTGGGAAAAAAAATCACCAAGAACTTGATTGTTACCATAGAATGGACTACACCTATCAAGGTCGACATCCACCTTCTCAATTTGCTGCTATGGTAGCCCATTCAAATATGGCACATGAAGATCACACATGGTATATTGACAGTGGTTGTAATAATCATGTTACACCTAATCCGACGACAATTGAAGCAAAGGAACCTTATCATGGGCAAGAATCTGTGACTATTGGTAATGGTGATGGACTTCAAATCTCTCAAACTGGATCTATGCAATTTTCTGCTTCTCATTTTCGTTTACATTTGAAAAATATTCTTCATTGTCCATCTGTTTCCACTAATTTATTATCTATTCAACGTTTTTGTGAAGACAATAATTGTTTCTTTGTTCTCACTGCCAAACGTTTTCTTGTGAAAGACATGGAGGCAGGAACCATGCTACTAGAAGGCAAGAGTGAAAATGGTTTATATCCCATCTAGTTGAGGAAACTCTTCATTAAAAATAAAACTGCATGCTTACTTGTTGTCTTATTGGGTGTTAGGAATTCGTTTTTTGGGTGGCATTCTAGACTTGGTCACCTGTCTGATGTCATTGTTAAAGCTGTAATAAATTCTTGCCATTTACCTATTCTTCTCAATGGCAATAATAATTCACCTGCTCTTTGTGAATCTTGTCAATTTGGTAAAAGTAAGAAACAGTCATTCCCCCACTCTCTTCATGTGACAAAACAGCCAATTGAACTTATTCATTCAGATGTCTAGACTTCACCAATTTCGTCTGTGAGTGGCTGTAATTATTATGTTGCCTTCATTGATGATTTTTCCCGTTTTACTTGGATCTACCCTTTACATCACAAATCTGGTGTATTTGACAGCTTCATTAAATTCAAGTGCTTGGTAGAAAACTTGTTATGCACTAAAATCAAACAATTCCAATATGATAAAGGCGGTGAATTTAACAAAAATGAGTTCAAAGTCTTTCTTACCAAACATGGGATTCTTCATTGACAATCTTGTCCTTGCACTTCAGAACAAAATGACCTTGCAGAGTGAAAACTGAGACACATTCTTGAAGTTGGTCTTACTTTACGGGCTCAATCTCGACTTCCACAAAAATATTGGGTGGATGCCTTTGTCACGTCAGCATACCTTATAAATCGCTTTGCCCACACCAGTTCTTAATCGTTCTAGTCCATTCCAAAAATAGTTTCATTCTATCCCAGATTTCTCTCATCTTTGCATATTTGGTTGTAGGTGTTATCCCCTTCTAAGACCCTACACTGCTCACAAACTAGATTATTGTACCACACCTTGCATTTTTCTTGGGTATAGCTCTGGTCACAAAGGATATCGATGTCTTGACACTTCCTCCAACAAGTTTTATATCTCAAGGCATATATTTTTTTATGAACACTTCTTCCCTGGATTGGAACAACACAATTCTTCTCTACCTTCGACTAGTTTGGTTCCACCTGTCACCTAACTAAGTTTTCCAACCTTCCATTTCCCTCCATTACATTATGTTTCCAATATTTCTCTATCTCCTACACCTAATTTTTCGAATCTACAACCCTCTCCTATACTTGCTCAAAATCACCTTGAGTTACCAGCAAACCCATCACCTTCCTCTACACACAACCCCAATCTTGACACCACCATCACTACATCTCCCTCTATCTCATCTCCATCCCTTTCTACACCACCGGATCCCTCCTTTTTGGTTGTGCCTCATCATTCTATGACTACTTGTTCGCGCACAGGAACCCTTCGACCCAAATCATATCTTGACTACACCCTTTACTACTCCACCCAACATGCCATTAAGGATTTTTCTTCTATCCTTCACAAAGTGGAGCCTTCTTCCTATTCTCAAGCAGTCACTGATTCACGTTGGCATGAAGCTATGAAACAAGAATATGATGCACTTATTACTAATGGAACATGGACTCTTTGTTCCAATCCTTTGCATCAAAATATCATTCGCACGAAATGGGTGTACAAAATCAAACAAAGGCCCGATGGTTCTATTGATCGCTTCAAAGCACGATTATTTGCAAAAGGATTTCAACAGTAAAATGGTGTAGACTATACTGAGACTTTTAGTCTAGTCATTAAACCCACCACTATTCGTACAATGCTGGCCAATACAACTCAATTTAATTGGGTCATCCGACAATTGGATGTCTCTAATGCTTTTCTACATGGTACCCTTGATGAAGCAATATTCATGGAACAACCATAAGGCTTTATAAGCCTCACTCATCCAAATTATGTTTGGAAGTTACATAAGGCAATTTATGGACTCAAACAAACACCACGGGCATGGTTTCACCAGTTATCTAATGTCTTGATGGATCTTGGTTTCACGGCTTCGTTGGCTGACTCTTCCTTATATTCTTTCCATACAACTCATGTGTACATCTTTATACTTAGCTATGTTGATGACATCCTTGTAATTGGTAACAATGCTATTGTTATTTCGTCTCTCATTTGCCAATTGCAGCAAATTTTTCCACTTAAGGACTTGGGTATTTTCTCGGCATACAAGCTACCAGAACTCTACGGGGTCTCCATCTTTGTCAATCTAAATATATTTTGGATCTTTTGCATAAGATGAAAATGGTTGGTACAAAGCCTTAGGCTGCTCACTGTGTCTCAGACACCCAAACTTTCCATGTTTGATGGTGCATTACTTCCTGATCCTACTGAATCTCGACATGTCATGGGTGCCCTTCAATATTGCACTATAAATTGACCAGACATTGCCTCTTCTGTTAACCAACTCTGCCAATACATGCAGTCACCTACAACTGCTCATTGGATTCTTCTTTGTTGGATAAATTTTGGCCAAAGTTTTCTTCTCTACCTAAACCACGTCCACCATGACCTCCACGTCCACATCCACATCCACGCCCTCTACCTCTTTGACTTCCATCTTGCCTTCTTTTTTTTTTCTTTGAAAGAAAGCTTTGTTTGTAGCACTTACTCCAAAGGCTCTTGCTTCTTCTTGCCTAGTCGTTCTTCATGGGCTAACAACGATCCCATGAGATTGTCAATCGTCATTATGTCTAAATTGTTAGAATCTTCAATGGCTACAGCAATATAGTCAAACTTGGGGTCCAATGAATGGAGGTTTTTTTTATCACCCAGGTATCACTTCTGCTAAGTGAGTGCTACGGTATCTCAAAGGAAAAATTGATCATGGACTCTTCTACGCACCTGGTGCTCTTGCTCTAACTGCCTATTGTGATGCAGATTGGCCAGGAAACCCATATGATCGTAAGTCCACGACTGGTTTTGGTATTTTCCTTGGCTATTGTCTTGTGTCTTGGGATGCTAAGAAACAAGTTGTTGTCTCTCGGTCCAGCACAGAGACGGAATATCGTGCAATGGCCATAACCACAACTGAACTTTACTGGCTTTGCATGCTTTTGAAGAAGTTAAGGGTTAGCCTCAATTCACCTCCTGTTCTTTGGTGTGACAATGCCAATGCCTTTGCCTGGGCTTCGAATCCTGTTTTTCACATTCGCACAAAACATATTGAGGTGGACTATCATTTTGTTCAACAAAAGGTGATTAATCGAGACATTTCGGTTAAATTCATTTCCTCGATCAGATTGTTGACATTTTTACCAACGGTCATACTGCCACTTGTTTTGCTCAACTCAAGTCCAAGCTTCTGGTGTGTCCACCCCCCCCCCCCCCCCATACGCTTGCAGGGGGATGTTAGAGCCTCTGATCATCATGCAGCAAATCCAGAAGATCATCTTGATCCTGATCCAGTAGATCCAATGTTTCAATCCTCTGTTACTTGATTATGCTTATCATTTGTAAACTTTATCCTTATCATAGCCATTGTAATCCGTTGAATCTTGGGATCATTGCTTGATCTTGGTGTATATAACTCAGCCTAGTTGAGCATACATTGTATTCAGAAAATTCATTTTAATATATATATATATATATATATATATCAATTTCTTCTTTCTTCTTTCAGAACTTGCTAATCTAATGGTTTATATTGAGGTGATGCACAAAGACATGACTTGTGCTTAATAAATCTCATGAATTGTTGGAACACCCATAATAACTTATCCCTATATGTAAGAAAGATAAGCAATTTTATCACTACCAATGAACGCATTTAGTTTCTTCAACCATTCAGCCACTACTTATCTCTCACTTAATTCAAAAATATACCAGCCCAATGCAACTACATCTAGCTTTTGTTTAAGGACTTCAATTGCATCCAGCTCCAACTGATACTTCATCATCGATCAACCCCTATAATCTGAGATTGGGTCATAAAAATTAACCCAGTTAGCACATTATAAATTAACTTGTGGAATACGTACAAGGATTTTTTTTTTTTTAAAGAGGGAGCAACAATTGATAAAACAATACCTTTGTTGGAATCTAGAGGACTATCACACACTCACAAAAAAAATATAATGGAAGAGACTATTGAAGATAGCCAAAACTCTTTCTTTTTACTCATATCCAAATGGATGTATTACATAGGATATATATAGACTTATGCAATATAACTCACTGCATAATACACTAATAAAAATAATAAAGACCCCACTCCTCCATTACTTGGAGAATTAAAATACAATAATTATTTTGTCCCCCACTAATAGTAAATTGATGACCCACTAATATAAAAAATAATTGCATAAAAATAACTCCTAGAACATGAGAAGTCATGTTTATTACTATTTTTCAACACCCCCCCCCCTAAATATGATTTTTCTTCTCAACTCCAAGCAAACTTCTCAATTTGCAAAAGACATCCTCTTTGAGGGGCTTAGTGAAAATATCGGGTCTTGAGACTTCACAAACTTGAGCTCCACCTCTTTCTTGGTCACATACTCTCTAATGAAATGGAACATTGTGTCAATATGCTTACTACGATCATGAAACACCGGATTCTTTGCCAACGCTAGTGCCGATTTGTTATCAATGAAGATCTCTGTCGATTCTTCTTGAGGCAAATGAAGCTCCTTCAACAAATTTCTAACCAAATGGCTTGACAAACACATGATGTAGCCGCCACATACTTGGCTTCACAAGTCGAAAGAGTCACAATGTGTTGCTTCTTTGAACTCCAAGCAAATGCGGTATCTCCCATGAAGAAAACATACCATGTAGTACTTTTTCTATCATCCGTATCTCTGGCCCAATCACTATCACAATAGCCCTCAAGCTTGGAATTGTTAGAACAATCCATAATCAAGTGTACCTTTGATGTATCTAAGAATTCTTTTCGCCGCCTTCAAATGGGTCGTGGTAGGAGCTTCCATGTAGTGACTTACAAGACCAAAGGTCTTGTGCATGTTAATTACCTCAAGCTTCCAACTAAGCTCTTAAAATGGGTGGAATCCACATGCTCTCCATCTTCATATTTTGACAATTTTACACCACATTCAACGAGTGTCTATACCGGCTTACAATCTTGCATCTTGAATTTTGCCAAAATTGCTTTAGCATAACCTTCTTGGTAGATTAAAATACTTTCCTTCAATTGCTTCACTACAATGCCAAGGTAATATGACATAATCCCAATATCGGTCATCTCAAATTCTTTAGCCAGTGCTCCCTTGAAATCTTTAAACATTCTTGAAAAATTTCCTGTGAAGATCAAGTCATCCACATACAAACAAACATAGAGTATATCATCATTATCATTCACATTTGCATAAATAGCATGTTCATGGGGACACTTGGTGAAATTATTTGCTTGAAAGTACTTGTAAAGTCTACTATTCGAAGTCCTTGGTGCTTGCTTCAAGCCATATGAAGCCTTCTTTAATTTCAAGACTTTCTCCCCTTGCTCTTTCACAACATAACACAAGGGTTGTTCAACATACAAATCTTCATCAAGAAAGCCATTCAAAAAAGCGAACTTCACATCCATTTGGTGAATTTTCCAATCATTTAGAGCAGCTAAAGAAATAATCAATCTAATTGTTTCCAGACAACCAACGGGTGCAAATGCCTCATCATAATCAATACCTGATCTTTGACTATAGGCTTTTGCAACCAATCTTGTTTTGTACCTCTCCACTTTACCTTTGGCAGTTTTCTTTGTCTTGTACACCCATTTCACTCCAATGGCCTTTTTTCCTCTAGGGAGTGTGGCAAGTTCCCATGTTCCATTCCTTTCAATAACTTCAATTTCTTCATTCATGGCACTTCTCCATTTCTTGTCTTGTGCCTCTTTCTCATACCCTATTGGATCACAATTGGAAAATATGCAAAAAAGTGTTAGATCACTAAATATTTGAGTTATCTCTTTGATTTCTTCATAGATATCTCGAAGACTCCTCATATGAGGTGGTCTTTCACTTGAACTTGCTTCGGATGATGATGGAGATGCTTGCACATTGGTGGGTGATGGTGGTGATGGTGGAGAAGAATAAATGGGCAGCTCCATGATCTCATTGGGCTCCTACTCTTCTTCAAAGATGGGAAAAAATCATAGTCTTATTGTGGAGTGTTCCAATCCCATTCATCTTTTTCATCAAACTCAACATCTCTATTGATGATTATCTTGCCATTGCTTGGTTGTAAAGTGGGTAACCTTAGCTTCTTGAATCATAGCCAATGAAGACAAACTTTTCACTATTGTCATCTAGTTTATTCTGTTTCTCATCTAGCACATGTGCATAGCATACACTTCCAAAAAAAATGGCAAATGAGAAACATTTGGCTTGATTCCTCCCCATGCTTATTGTGGTGTTTTGTTTTCAACACTTCTAGTGGGACATTGATTTGACAAGTAGATGTCACAATCAATAGCTTCCTCCCAAAATTTCTTGGGCATTTTCTTACTCTTCAACATACTCCGAGCCATGTTAAGAATGGTTCGGTTCTTCCTTTCAGCAACACTATTTTGTTGTGGTGATCTTGGAGCCGTTAGAGGATGGTGAATTCCATTTTCTTCACAAAAATATTTGAATTCATTTGATGTGAATTCACCTTATCTATCGGATCTAATTGCCTAAACTTCATACCCACTTTATTTTTCAATCAAAGCCTTAAACTTTTTGAAAACACTAAACACCTCCAATTTTTGTTTTAGAAAATAAACCCAAGTTTTTCGGCTAAAATCATCAATAAAGAGAAGAAAATATCAGTTCTCACCAAATAATGGTGGGTCTATAGGCCTGCAAACATTCAAGTGAAGTTGAAGTGGTTTGGTTGCTGTTGAAATGGATTCTTTGGAAAAGCTCTTTCTAGCTTGCTTTTCAATTAAACATCCCTCACAAAGTTGATCCGGGTGGTTGATAGAAGGCAATCATTTCATCATCTTCTTTCTAAACAACAAAGTTAGTCCTCCAAAATTCAAGTGCCCAAAACTCAAGTGCCATAACCAAGAAGAATATTTAACACATGCTTTCAAACATTTTGTCACATCACTTTGAATATTTAAAAAAAAAACATTCTATTTCTTGTTATCGGTGTCGACTCTACCTCTTCAACTTTATCTTTAACAAAGTGTGCTCTTTATTCCACAAAATCATTTCTACACTCGAAAAAAAAATGACCATATCGGTGACAATTATAACATTGAATATGAGATTTACCATACCTCTCTCCATATGATTTTGAATTGTTGCCTCTTTCACGTCCTCTTCCACGGTATGATTCTTAGCCTATCATCATAGTGATCATCACCATACGTTCTCAAATTATTCACAATCACCAAGATTCTTGTGAAATAATCTGAAACTAATTCGGATTCCTTCATGCGTAAAGCCTTAAATTCACCTTGTAGAGTTTGGAGGTGAACTTTCTTGACTCTTTTCACTCCACTATGAGCGGTTTTAAGAACATCCCATGTTTGTTTGGATGTGGTTGTACTAGAAACCTTTTGTAACATGGCATCATCAAAGCATTGATGGATGAGTGAAAGAGCTTTTTGATCCTTCTTCTTTGTAGCTTGCAACACTTCATTTTGGGCTTGACTTAAGGAAGCTTCATCTTGCAGTGTCGTGTAACCAACTGTTACAATCTCCCATAAATCTTGAGATCCAAGAATCGCCTTCATGTGGATACACCAATTCTCATAGTTATCTTTGGTGAATTGAGGCATTTGAAATGGAAGCATTCCATTCGACATCTCTCTCTCACTCTCTCTTTTTCGACATTCAAGCCTAGCTCTGATAGGACTTTGTTGGAATCTAGAGGACTATCACACACTCACAAAAAATATAATGGAAGAGACTATTGAAGATAGGAAAAACTCTGTCTATTGACTCATATCTAAATGGATGTATTACATAGGATATATATAGATACAATATAACTCACTATATAATGCAATAATAAAAATAATAGCGAGCTCACTCCTTCATTACTTGGAGAATTAAAATACCACAATTATTTTGTCCCCACTAATAGCAAATTGATGACCCACTAATATAAAAACTAATTGCATAAAAATAACTCCTAGAACATGAAAGGTCATGTTTATTACTATTTTTCAACAACCTCAACACAAATAAAATAACTAATACAAAGAAACCTATTAAAAAGTTGGTAAATGTCGATGTTTCACAAGTAATGTTTGTTACACATGCTAAAGAAACAAAGCTTTGAGATACTTAATCATGTATAGAAAAAATGTTTCAAGTCAAAAATGGAAAAATGAAGCTATGTGCCATATGGTGGTCTCAAGCAATGTTGTTTAGGACCTTACGACTCTGGCTCTAGATTATCTAGCCTTTGCCCAAAGAGGTATCCTCAGAATGACCTATACCAACAGTTACAGCCTGAGTGATTGTAACGGGGTGTGGATAACTACTAGGTGGATGACGAGGAACTGCAACTAAACCAAACTTATGACTTGTCACATGACCTGGACCTTGACCCTCATCTTTACTTCAACCATGAGCTCTACCATGACCATATATGCGATGGTACACACAAGCAAATGTAGGTGCATCGAGCTATGTGATTCCTTCTAAAGGGACCTCATGCCACTGGAACCTTTTGATATATACAGTGTTTATGTTGCGACGCATCAGCCATTATTGAAACTATAGGTGGGACAACTAGAGGGGTGTCACGTAAAGAGATTGTGGTGGTAAATGGGCCTGCGACGAAGGTAGGCTACTAGTTCTAGTATGATCTGAGGTCTCAATAGGTACTATTGCTGTCGTGGTTCCTCAATGGACACATAAAATGTTTGTCCATTAGTTTGCTTATTGTGTGGACACTTTATAGGGGTTGTGGTTGTCTTAGAGTTTAGGTCCACCTCAGGCTAACTTTGTCTCTCTATACAGGGTTACCGATGTCTCGATCATAGTATAATGATCCCCTGAGGTCTAATCTGTTGAGGCACATGGATCCTTACTTGAGGTGGATGTTGTGGGATGGATACAGGCTGATCATGCAGTCGTTGTTGCTCTCGAATAGCCTCCATGCAAGGAGAAGTAAATAATCCTATAATTTGAAGTCTGGACATACGAATCCGTGTCAGTATCACCTTCAAGTGCCTCGTGTTGACTGTGGTAATAAAAGGAAATAAAAAAAACACAAATAATCATATAAGTATATTTTTTAAAGTGATATAAATAATAGACTCGTAATATATAGAATAGCAGTAGCTCTGTGATGCTAATCTATCGGATGATATAATGCCCCTACCACAATAATATGTGTGTGTTATTGTTCCCACCTATCACTAGAAAAAGTAGTGATGATATAAAAAATTATCCAAGGTTAAGCTCGGCTCAGTAACAGCCCGGAAACATGACCCCAATAGAGGCCCGCATGATGACGTCAGAATCTGGGGCCTAGTTTGAGACAACTAAGGTCGGGTGATCGAGCTGAGCTTTGAATCCTTAGCTACCCAGCTGGTGACCCCAGCTTAGACCTTCCAGCTCATGACCCCTAGCTCAAACCTCCCAACTCTTGATCCCTAGCTCGGTAACCGCATATTAGGAGTCAGCACCAATGAGGCCCTCATGCACACTACGACAACGACAGTTTACACCTTTTAGAAAGTCACGTCACGCCTAGGGGACGTAGCTTCCAATGGCTAAATATTCAATCACATGGATCGTAACCACCCCAAATGGCTCATGCTGATTACGCAAGGACGATGCTCCTATACACTATAAATAGGGATCAATCCCTCACATTGTAAGGGACCTAATATCTGAGAATCGACTCACAAGAGCATTGTAATCGTCTTCCCCAAGCAATAGAAAAATTCATTAGGAGTAAGAAACTCCATTAGAGTGGACTAGCCAAGCTTTCAAGCTGGAGAACTACTATAAACCACATGTCTATCCAGGGGCAAAGCCAGGAAAGTTTTTTAGGGTGGACACACTAGCATGTTTTAATTTTGTTTTTTAGTAGACCATAAAAGTTCATAAATATATATTTATTGAAATTATATTTAATATTTTTTAAACATATAAAATTAAAAATCGTTATACGTAACATGAACAAAAAAAATAATAATTAAAACTTTTTATCGAGAATGCGACTAATTATTATCACTTATAATTGACCATAATATATTTTTATTAGTTGAAAGAATTACAAATTAATTTTATCAACAATATTTCTTTTATATATAAAATCGCGATAACAATCTTCGATTTATGATCCTATAATTTACTACATAACGACATGCATTTTTATAATGAAATAACCCTACAATTTTAAAAAATTATAAAATAACTTTAATATTTCAAAACATATTCGAACATGTCTAAAAGTTAACAATAATATTAGGTGCACCTAATTTGAGATTTAATTGATGGAGACCCAATGGTTTGTGACCATTAGATAGATAGTAAAGTTTATTAAATATTAAAACTCACTATTATACTTAATATCACAATGTACTAGGTCCTTAAATTAGGTTTCAATAACATTGTTTAAAAAGTTAACAATTATTTAGGTAGGGGTCAATTCAAATCGATATAATCAGAACACAATATTAAGGTGGACACAATTAAATATGTTTAAATTTTATTTTAAAAAATTCATACCTAATATCAAGCAAAAAAAAATTGAGGGGGGGGGCATGTGCCCACCCTAGCCCAAGGGTGGCTCCGCCCCTGTGTCTATCAGTTTCCATCCCCAGTTATTATCTCTATGTTTGACTGCTGGCCATCAAGAGCCTAGTAGCTCTGATTGGATATTATAATGTATTCCATTAACATCCCTTACGAATCTCCAATCCATTTCCAACTTTTTGAGCCCCGAGCTCAGCCACTCAACTGCGTAAATCATACCATCAGTTTGGTGTCGTCTGTGAAAACGATTGTTTTGATTTCTGATAAAATTCTACTAATATTTCAATAATTTATGGTCTCTACGTGTAACATAAGCAAAACTCAGCGAAATCTACTACTATTGTAGAACTAGCAAGAAACCAATGCCATAGGACAACAGAGAATTCTGACAAATCCTCTACTGAACCCAGAAGAAAATCCGCCAATGGCAGATCCCTCTCCAAACAACGAATTGGAAGCTCTAAATCAAGCCAATGAGCGCCTCCTCAAGCAAAACGAGGATCTAGTAACCCTCATTCGCGCTCAGAATCTCTAGAGGGCATAACCAGCTCAAGATGATCCCCCTCATAGGGAATATTAGCGTCAGAATCCTTTAAAGGAAATTACAGAAGAGAATGATCTCAGTCACTCTACTGATAACGTGCATCACAGAGCCCAGGGAAATGGGGAAGAAGAAGAGGTCTAGAGTTAAATCAGAGGAGCCCGCAAAGACGAATGCGTCTCAAATCCTCCCAAGCAAAATGGGAGTGATCAATTCTGGGAGTGACATTTCAGGAAGATCTAGCAGGAGCTTAACCATATGAAGGAGGCAATGAAAAGCAAAGCTCCGATGACCATAGATGCACTAGTTCAGCAAACATAGTCACCATTCACTTATGAAGTACTACATTTTCCTCTTCCCCAAAAATTCAAAATCCTCAGATCGAAACAATTGATGGGACGAAGTATCCTATGAATCACCTCAACACAGACAAGAATCAGATGGAATTGCACGGATACCATGATCCAGTGTGCTACCAGGCCTTCGCCATTACTCTAAAGGGCTCAACCTTAGTTTGGTTCAATAGGTTGGCCCCTGCTTTAATTTTCTCTTTTAGAGAGCTCTCCATTTCATTCGTATTTCACTTCATGGGGGCCCAAACTTACCAAAAGCCTTCCTATCACCTGTTGAGCATCAAGCAGGGTCCAAACAAATCACTACGAAGCTTTGTCTAGAAATTCAACTCGGAGTCTTTAAAATTGGATGCCCTTGATGAGAAGTTTTCCCTCACAACCTTTACCACCTAGCTGGGGGTCTAATTGAAGGATTTACTATTTTTGATTTCCTCTCAAAAGTTGGAAAATCCTCTACTCAAGGGGATAAGGAAAAGAGAAGGGATCAGAGCCCTAGGAAAGACCGAAATAGGGAACGATCCACAAGGAGAGGTGGAGATCGTTCCCCAAAGAGGAGAGGTGACATTAGAGGTCGCCTGAGTCTCCCTCCTCAGGAAATACAACCGAAATATGCCCCACAAAAGTTCACTCCCCTCAACGTGACCAGAACGAGAAGTTCTTGAGGTGGCCACCTCAAATAAGGCGGATCCCCGCAAGCGAGACGCAACAAAGTACTGTGAATACCACCGAGACCATGGCCACCATACCGATGATTGTATCCAATTAAAGAAGGAAATTGAATTTCTGATACATCGAGGTCATTTGCGCCGCTTTGTAGCACAAGATGATCAAAACTGAGCCAACCTACCTCCTGTTCCACAACAGCAAGTTCCACCTTAGCATTAACAACCCTTGGGCAAAATCAGGGTTATCTCTGGAGGATTTTTCGTAGGTGGGGAGACGAGCTCAGCAAGGAAGGCTCACATAAGGAAGGCTCGAGCAGGAGATGTATTAGAGGTCCAGTCTGTGCTTAAGTCACCTCGGCTAAGCATGGGCATTACTTTCTCAGACTCAGATCTTGAGGGATGTCAGCTCCCTCACAATGACCCTTTGGATGTAAATGCCATTATAGCCAACAAAACGATCCACAGAGTTCTTATTGATAATGATAGTTCGGCTGACATCATTTTTGCATCAGCCTTTGACAAAATGGGCATAGGAAGGGACAAGCTCGAGATCGTGAAAACCCACCTGCTAGGGTTCTCGAGGGAGAGAGTGCTTCCAAAGGGCTTTATTCAACTATTTCTCACAATGGAAGACCCCCCATGTCAATCCACAACAATAGTGCGTTTCTTGGTGGTGGATGCCCTATAACCCGTACTAGAATTAAATAAGAATAATATCATATTAATATTTATCTTACGATGAATAAAAGGATTGTAAAAAACTCAAATCATTGTTAAAAGATTGATCATGAAGTTTGAGTGTCGGACAAATTGACTTTCAAGTCAAACTTAGTTTCGAAGGTGTGTAAGCTTGAGAATGGTGACTAAGTAAGTTTTTAAATGTTTTAGGTCAAAATAATGCCTCTGTTGAATCCGGAAGGTCGAGAAACCTTGGGAGAGGTAATATGAGGTGTATTAGAAGTTAGAAAGAATTTTGGAGTTAAAACGCATTTTAGAAAGAATTCAGGTAGAAAGGGATTTGACACTACCTTAGTATTTTAGTCATAAATTTTTAATCTAAATTCTTATTGATCTGATTTTTGGAAAGTAGACACTAGATTTTAAGGGCTACAAAAGTGTATTTCATGAAAATTTCTTGAATCGACTTCTAAATAGATGAAAAACTCTCCTGAAGTTGGGACAGAAAGTTGTCACCGTTCGGACGCCCCAAGCACCGTTCGGACGCCCCTCCATTCCCTAAAATACTATTTTTTAACCAAAACAGTGAGTTTTCACCGTTGGGATTCCTAAGTACCATCCGGATGCTATGCTAAAAACAGCCCCGCTCAGTTTTAGGATTTTTCTCCGTTTTTCACCCTATAAATACCATAAGTATGTCCCTTTAGCTATGTTTCATCAGTTTTCAACCCTAAGCAACCTTAGAGAGCAAGAGGGAAGAAGAGAAACATAGGATTGAAGGGGGATTCTCACGTTGGAAACGAATCAAACACACTAGGACTATCTTCAAACATCGGATTGAGGTAGGGTTTTTTCTCAAGTTCTTTCATTGAGACTTAGGGTATAATTATGTATGTTTTAAATCTTCTAGATTATTATATGTTAAATAATCTTTCATTCTTGGTTTCTTTTGATTAACATATTGTTCTTTCTTGATTCTTTGTGAAGTAACATATGGTTTTCAACGAGATACATGTCTTGTATCCAAGAAACATTGTTCTTGAATTTTTAAACTCTAGTTTTTCCAAAATACATGTTTTATTGTGAGATTCATATGGATTCTTGATTTCTAAATTCCTATTCTTGATTAAATCATGTTTTCAATCAACTATTATTCTTGTTCCAAGAAATTATGATTTTTGGCAAAACCCTAGAATTTTGAATATCGAAATTGTGAAGGTTTTCTTGATATGATCTCTTACATATTTTAATTCCTTTATTACTGTAGTATATTGAGAATAGTACAATTTTGATACTTGAATTGTTAATAAAAATTGTGATTGGTTAAGATTGTGGTTATTGAAAGTTATGGTTTCATCTCTTGTATGGTTTGTTGTAACAGACTTGAATTGCTTTCGAGGGCTGCCGTAGAGTGTTAGAGGTTAGTCTACCCCAGTAGGGGTGAGATGGTTGCCTAACACTTGTAGTGGATTATTTTTTGTAAGAGCAACCACTATTGTTCACATAGGTTCGAGGCTGAGGGATAGTATACCTTTACTTGGGAGGATTCGTCAATGCTGTGGGAGACGGTATACGCCCTTCCTAAAATGGTTTGTGATTTGGCTCTGTGGGGAATGATTGAGATTGTGTGGTTGTGGTGGGTGAACGAGGTAAAATCGTTGTGTAGATTCCTAAGAAGCAACCAACATACATGGAAATATGGGATGATACTACTGAGTTATTAATTGATTATTTTAATTCAGACATGTTTATTCCTTTCATTGATTTAGTATAGTCCGTACACTTGAGATCATTACAATTATCATGGTTTTACTCTCAAAAATTTATATATGCTATTTTCCAAAAGAGACTTACCTTTTTTTTATTGTTTTAAAACCTTGTTGGGTTTTGAGAGGAATTTTCTATGGGCTTTTGCTCACCCCCCATAACACACTTACAGATTTTGGCATAGAAGATGATGTCTATGTGGATGAGTAGGTTGATTACGAGTTTTTGGAGAATCAAGATGTGGACCCTGTCTTAGAGGAATATAGTTGTTTTATTTTTGGTTTAGTGTTTGAGGGATTTCTATGGAACAATGTTTGAGCTAGTTTTTATTATTCCGCTGCCTGATATTCTTTGGTTTTGAATTGTAAGTTGGAGAAGTTCAATGTTTTCTTGGCTTTAGTATTTATTCCTTGTCAAATGGATGAATGGTTTATTACTTAATGATTATTTTTAGTTGCTCTCATGGTTAGATGGTTTGTAGATAGTAATGCCTTCCAGGGTAGATTTTGGGGCGTTACATGCCCTTTCAGCTTTTAATGTTCTTTTGTGAAGATCTTCCCTTAACGCTATGACGATCATCCCGTCTACTTATCACCTGGAACCCATTCAAGTAGATGATGATCCAGGACACCTGGTGTATGTAGATTCCAGATTGCTTGGGTAGGTCAAACACCTCCTCATCCAATTCCTGAAAGCAAACATCAAGGTGTTCGCTTGGAAGCAAGAGGACATGAAAGGAATTGACCCAACAGTCATAGTGCATAAACTCAGTGTTGATCCAAACTACAAGCCTATAAACCAGAAACAAAGAAGCTTTGCCCTTGAGCATCAGAAAGCTATAAACGAAGAGGTCTCCAAGCTCTTCCATGCCAAAGCCATCAGGGAAGTGGATTATCCGACCTGGTTAGCAAACGTGGTTCTTATGAAAAAAACTAACGACAAGTGGTGGCTCTGCATTGATTTCACTAACTTAAACTGTGCTTGCCCTAAAGACAGTTTCCCACTTCCAAGTATCGACCTGATCATAAATGCCACAGATGGCCAAGAGTTGCTCAACTTCATGGATGCCTTCTCATGATATAACCAGATCAAGATTGACCCCAATGACCAAGAGAAGACATCATTTGTGATCGACCAGGGAACATGCTACTACCAGGTCATACCATTCGGGCTCAAGAATGTAAGGGTCACTTATCAGCGGTTGGTGAACCATATGTTCCATGAACAGATCGGGTTATCTATGGAAGTCTATATTGATGATATGTTAGTGAAATCGTTGAATGCCGAGCTTCATATCCAGCACCTCGAAGAATCCTTTCAAATACTCAAGAAGTATAAGATGAAGCTCAACCCTACAAAATATGCCTTTGGAGTCTCTACAGGGAAATTTATGGGCTTCATATTCAATAGTTATGGCATCGAGGCCAATCTTGAGAAATTCCAAGCAGTGATCGACATGCAGTCACCCACAAACATAAGGGAAGTTCAACGTCTGATAGGAAGAATAGATGTGTTGAACTGCTTCGTCTCCAAATCAAGCAATAAATGTCAACCATTCTTCAAGGTACTAAATGCAGCTTTTCATTGGGACGAGTGATATGAAGAGGCATTCGAGAAGGGGAAGTCCTTACTCTGTACCTTGTTGTGTCGAATTTCTCTATAAGTGCAGCTTTGGTATGTTTTGACATCATAAAATTTGAAGTTCGGGATGGTGAACTTGCTCGGGATCCTTCCTTGCTCAATCCATCTGGTAAAAGGAGAAGCCTCTATTCCTCACACGTACTCACCCGTGGCTCTTTGTGCTAGGTCCCTTGCTGATTTTTGCTTGGGCCTCTTCAACCAACTGTTTAGCTCTTCGGTGATAAAACATTTCCATGCAACTTCCTGATTATCAGTTCGGTGACACTTTCTCTTGTAGTCAGTTTTCGAGGAGGCCTCTCTATCCTCTGTCTATGCTTCTAAGGTTTTTATTGTCGTTGACTTCGGCCGCATTGAGTCTCTTCACAGTCGGTATTTCTTTCCCTCGCTTTCCTTAGTTCATCTCTTAGTTCCTCATTCTCTCACCTTAGAGCCCTCTCTTTTGCGTAGGATTTTTTGAACATTGCATCGTGCGCGTCAAAGCGGTCTTGTAAGGAATGGACTAACTTCGCAATGAATGGGTTATCCCCCTCAGCGCGGAGGGATTCATCCCATATAGGGTCGTCCTAGTTTTCGTTATCATCGGGTTTGAAGCTCGTCGATGACAACTTGTCGTTGTCGCATTGTTTGTCTTGTCTTTCGTACATGTCCACCCTAATATCACTATCAGAGGGGAATGACATGCCTTAGTCTGGATCAGAATCTTGCTGAGTGTCAAGTTTCGTTGGCAATCCAATGGTACTCTTAAGTCTTGACATTATTTTTTCGTTCGAAGTGATTTTCCCATAGACAATGCCAAATTGTAAGCAGTGAAAACGTATTTATCTCTTACGTTGGTAGATGGATATGGTTTCTATGTGTTTCTCCCTCTCTTTCCTACAAAACGAGCAAACTTCCTAGGGCCAAAGTGCTTCGATAAAAGGTACTCCGATGTTTAAGTCAGTAAGGGTATGAAAGAAATGTGTATGCAAAGAAGGTTGTGCGTACCTTTTATTGTGCATCTTTGGTCCTTTATAGGGTCATTGCTCTTGTTAGGGTTCCCGTTATTGAGGAATCAAGGTGGCACACACCTTCCATCAATTTGGAAGGTTTGTTGGGGATTACTAGAATCTCTCCAGACACTCCTCCATTTGCCTGGCTCTTTCTGAGCTGTTGATGGCGCTTGTTCGTTGTACCAAAATTCCTTGATTGTAGGTGTTTCCTTATGACTACGTTTAAGGTTGTTCGAAATAGAGCTTGGCTATGCTGGAACTGAACTGTTACTCATGCTACCGAGCTCACTGTTTTTTAGCGCGGCATTATGAACCGAGCTCTCACTGTTCGGTTCGGGCTGGAGTTCCCTATTTCGCTTGGCAACCCACATGAATAGTCTCATCATGCTCACATGAGTGCATTAATTATCTTCTACACATGGCATAATTTTATTTCCTTTCAATCGGGTAGGGTAAGATCGAAATATTGCAGAACGGATCGGATGGACGAAATTTTAAACACCCCTATGATTGACAATTATATCTAGGAGATATAGGTAGAAGAGTGTCATTCGGAGATGATGTTTTGTTTTGCCCTAAACAAGAATCAATTTAGGCAATCCAAAATCATTCAGACATCCGTTTGGATTATACAATACAGGTATCTAATGTAAATCAATGCTATTTTATTGCACAAAATTAAGACAATAGACAGTATATCGTTATACTTCACCTATATTTGGGTTAGATGTCTTCTTTACCTTAGATAGGATTTGTAATTATTCCTTTTGATTATCTATTAATAAAATTTACTTTTTTTTGTTGAAAAAAAAAAAAAATTAAGACAGTATACACATACTGTCAAGGAACTTCAATCGGTGAGTTTTGAATTGCAACTAGGAATTCATTGTGAAATTTGAACTTCCAAAATAGGTGTCTCATCTACTCTCTCACAAAAAATTCAGTTAAACGTAGTCTGACACTCTCATAAAAAAAGAATTATAGATCAAGCACAGGAGCAGCACTACTTGTGAAAGAATCCACTCCCACACCCCACCCAAATACGATTTATAGGCGAAAGAAAAAGAAGATTGTTAGATCACATTTTATGATTGGTTAATTTCATAGAGTTTATTATAAATTTCAATATTTTTCATGATCATAATGCTATCAAGTTGAAGATCCAAAAGTGTTATTGAAAGGAAAAGATCAAGCGTCAAAACAATATCATTCAAACTCCGTATGCACCTTCATGCTTGGGACAAAGGTAATGACCTGCGTACCTAAGATGAACCTTTAGTTATTTTAACTTAGAATAATTATGATTAAATGGAATTAGAAGCAATATGTATATGGCTCCTAGATGTTTTGAAATGAAAAAAAATTCTAAATCATTTGGTGTTTAGAAAATATAGATTAAGTTATTAACGGATCCCTCTTGAGCAACACCCTTTATTACCCAAGAAGACAAGTTTTGTACTTGATTTTATGGTTAAAAAACTAGTGAAGACCGCACTATGCTCGTTAGCCTTTGCTAGAGCGGTACCTTCATAACTTAAGGAAGAAAATAAAAAAAGATCATGAATGGTCATCTTTTAATTTTATTAATAAAATGGGAAAAGAATCAATTTTATTAGTTTATTGTGTTGATTTACATATCAATTATATTTTAACAATCTATTTGTTAAAGTAACCCAAAAATTTGGTAATTAAGTTGTTAAAATGACCTAAAAATTAATTACTTAAGAGTTTGAAAATTGTGAGGCATTCCACATTTCTATTCGATCTTTCGAGCCAATTTTTTGGACAAAATTTGGATTAGAACATTACCCTCAATCGGGTAGAGTCGGCCAAAAAAATAATCTACCATAACTCATCAGTTCAAAACATGGAATTCAAAAATTCCTACCCATTGGCTAGGGTGAACAGCCCTAGTCTCTCATAAAGCAAAATGTCCATTTGGAATTCCTATTGCATGCGCAATGTTTACATTACTCCTTTTTTGTTTATGATTGCTTTATTTGAAAGCTAACAGATATACATTCATGCATAATGTGTAGGCAGTCTACCACCCCATAGAGCACCAATTAGGTGAGAAATCACATAGTCTTTAGTGGGCATATAGGTAGACTCAAACAATACTAGCAATGTGCAATAAGAAGTAATATAAATCTCCTGTAGTAAACTTCAATTCATCTTAATCTGATCTCTAATTGCTGATTACATATGTAATGCTCCTCTGAATGTTAATTCGCACAAGAGCTTCTCGTTGTGTCCTATCATACTTAGAAATGCTTGAAGCCCAGAGTTTTAAATTAGGAATTGACAAATTATGCATTGATTTAGCATGTAAAGGCTACAACCCAAATTCAGTATAAAAATACACTGTAAATACAACAGCTCATGACAAGATATTGCAAAAACGATACCGATAGGAATTAAAATAAAATCTCTAAAATGTGGCACCATGCAGACAGTTAGATGCCGGCAAGAACTTGCTGTAAATTTGTGACTGCCACAGAGAAAAGATCAGAGCTCACAAGATGTCCATAATCACTAGTACTTGTTTAACAGAGCTCACCACCGCACAATTTATACCAATGCCATATCACAAAGCTTTGAAAAGTTGCAGCAATCTGAATATCAAGCTCCCTAGAAGCAGAATAACAAGAAAGACATGAAAACAGGGAAAAAAAGAACAGATTACTCATGAAGGCCATATAATAAACAACTTGTATTGCAATAAAAAGTTAAAGACTCATCACAAACCATGTTGGAGAGAGCACGTAGGCAAAGAATGCTTGTGGAATTTCTAAAAGAGCTGCGACCCTGGGAGTCTGGGCAGTGCAAAAGCACCAGCTTTACCAGAACCAGTTTGTGCGAGCCCAATCAGGTCCTTCCCTGGAACACACATAAGGGAGAGTCAAATCAGGAAGTGAAATAATAACAAAAAGTAAAAAGCCTAATATATTATGGGCGGGATGAAAAGGGAAAAAAAAAAATCAGTCTGAAAATATATAAAAAGAATAGTTATCCTTTCTTAATGAAAAAACATAAAAAAGCAGAATTGTTCCATACAAACAAAAAAAATTAAAAAAAAAGGGGCTAGAATACAGAAATTAGACTTCAGGCAACTGAACCTTTCAGCCCATGTGGACTGGCTTCAATTGCATCTTGGATGGGTTTTTCCAATCCAAATTATCACAAGAATCCACCAACTACTTGCATACTCCGAGATCTTTATAGGACCTGACTTCTTTATCTTCCGCCATTCTTAAAAATCAATCCATGGTTATATAAATTCATGAGTTACCAAAAAGTCGATTCACAGTATAGAGAAATTTGTGTCGAGAAAGTCCAAGTCAAAGCAGAAAAGGAGTACCAAAACTAAATATCCATCCCACAACAATAATTATAAGCATCCATCTCAATTTCCAAACTGTTACTGAGCCAAACCCTCTAATCAATGTTACTCTTCTTTTAAAATTTTAAGCAATGAACTTTAACCAAGAACAGAAATTAATATAAAATACTTTTAAGGAAAAAAGGGCTGGTGTGATATGAGAAAACTTACCTTGAAAGCGACTAAGAAATACTCTAAACATCCCAAAGATGCAAGTGAGTTATTTATATCTTGCATCATCAAACAATCCTAAGACACCACTATATAGACCAACATAAATTGCACAATTGGCATATTATGATTTCTTTTGCTTTAGAAGTAATTTCAGTCTCTCTTCCTCTTCAGTCTCTATATTACTGATATTATTGTGATGTATTCAAAAGTTTTTGAAAAATAACTGTTCCAAACACCAAGCGCTGCTCTTGTTATGAAAGAAGGGTGCTGCCCATAGTACACAGAACCAACCTTCCACATGGCACCACCTACTAATTTCGTTACATTTTTTCTATTATATCTATGCAAAAAAATGTGTGTATACATATATAAAGATGCTAATGATGCTACCTGATTATCCAGTCAACTTACTAGTTTGCTACATACATAGAGATGCACAAACCCAAGTTGACATATTTGTCAACATGCTACTAATGGTGACAATAAAATACATAACGCAGACATGTACTCAAGGGTCAGACAGTTTCATAAAATTGCAAGGGGAATGGATCATCTCATCAAAAAAATGGGTTGGGAGACTTCTGTTATTGGAAAGAAGCCACTAATCATTTCATTGAGCTTGGAGAAGAGGAATGTCCCTAGGTGTTCATATTTTTTAGCTTGACTACAAGGTTGACAGCTATCGAAACTGAAAAGCGGTCCATCAGAAGGTCTGATTAGGAAGGGTTTTGGCTTCAACGTTGTGAGCTACTGCAAAGCAGTTCATCAAGAGTATAGGAAAGTCTTATGAGGAGGAAGTTCCTGAAATGTTGGATCCCTCAAAGTGGCAACTATTTAATTCACTTCTCCCTGAATTTGCTTCAATCAAAACAGAACAAAGTGGGTCAGTTTGAGTTCATTGTGCTACAAACAATTATGAATTTTCTTTTCTTGTCATGCAAGCGGAACTTGAATTCATACATGCACCAACAGTAACATTTCAAATTTAACTGCAACAAACAGGAGTAAATCTGTCATGATCAGAATTAACACAAATAACACCATTTTGACAACTAACCCAGAAACAATGCAAATAAACTGTTTTGAATCCAAGGAAGCTCTTGTTAAACAATCTCTAGGATAAAATAAAAAGTTTTCACACCAATATTTTTCAGGCACGTAACATGCATAGCGATCATTTCATCATATTGAACATATAATTATCAAGGACAAATGAAATAAAGAAAACCTAAAGAGGGAAAAAATCATAAAGTGTGCAAGATCTTCAAAGAGAGAGCTACATACCGGATGTCAATATATAACTCCCGGGAATTTCAATTACGCTCATGGCTCATGTACTAGGTGTATAATAGTCGACCTCCTTGATGTCTAGGAAAATATTGAGATTACACATGCATCTCTTATTATTCCTTTGCAGCATCAATATATAGACATTATAATGAAAACCAATAGAGATATGTTATTTCAACTTATCTCCAGAAGTTTGACTCTCTTATTTGTGGGTTGAAAAAAGCTGTATCCCGGATCCTTTCTTAACCTTCGATCTTCCATTAATTTCCGCGTCTTTAATGCACTATCCCACAATCCAGCTGCAGCATACATGCTTGCTAAAACCACATAGTTTACTGATTTCTCAGGTTCTATATTAAATAGGTGTCTGGCTGCAATTTCTCCAATAGACATATTGCTATAGTTACTACATGCCCCAAGAATGGAACCCCAAAGTGAGGCATTAGGCTTCATATTTGCCTTACATATAAGATTATAGGCTTCTTCTAACAGACCTCCTCGTACAAAGAGGTCCACCATACACGAATAATGCTCAGCTCTTGGCACAATACCATATTTGTTAACCATACCATTAAAGCATTCCCATCCTTCACTAGTCAAACCGTTATGGCTACACGCGAAGAGAAGAGACAAAAATGTTACATCATTTGGCTTCAGCCCTTCATATTCCATGGTCTTATAGATTGTAATTGCCTTATGTCCATGGCCATGCTTCCCATATCCAGAAATTAACGATGTCCATGAAATAACATTTTTCTCTCCCATCTTATCGAAAACACGTTTAGCATCTTCAATTTCTCCACATTTTGAGTACATATCAATGAGAGCATTTCCCATGGCCAGATCATGGGGGGGTTGATATTTCAGCGCCAAAGCATGCATTTGTCTTCCCAATCCTAGTGATGCAGTATTGGCACATATATTGAGCATGGAACATAATATGACATCATCGATTCCCATGGCCATTTGATGCACTTCATTGAAGAGATTTAGGGCCTCGCTGCTATAGTTACCTTCTCGTGCATATCCTGTGATCAATGCAGTGCATGATATTGTATCTTTTTGAAGCATACTCTTGTAAATATGATTTGCACTTCTCATGTTTCCACATTTTATGTAAGCATCAATCAGCGAACAAGACAAAATATTATGTGATCCAAAACCCAATCTGATAATGAATCCATGCATCTGCCTCACCTTCACAAGACCACTACCTCCAGCAGAGGCTTTCAGAAGACTTCCCAAAGTGAAGCAATCAGGGACCATGCCTACACCATTTAGTATCAAAATGAAGGCTAGAAAAAAAATATAAATGAAATATACTTCATGGATAATTATGAGGCAGCGATCTTCAAGAATACAGTTAAATGGAAACGATCATACCCATGTATGCTAACAGGGAACAAGAGATATCTGAACAAGAAATTGCATTTTAGTCTGTTCACATCGTAATCTAATTAAAAATCTCAGTAGAGAGTTGTTCATCAGATTGCTTGTGAGTAATTAAAGAGTAATAAACGAAAAACCTTCGCTCTTAGCTTATGATGTAAATATATGAGCAACGGGACTCTTAACATCTTCTCCTCATGCCTTTCCAGATTCTTGTGAGCTTGCAAGTAATCAAAGCAATGAAACTGTTGCATCACTTGGAACTAGTGTTCAATTAAGGTACCACATTAAGTGTCCACTTCCAATTTTGCACTTCCCCATGTCCATGTATATTAATGGTATTTGGGTATAGAAACCCTGTTATTCGTGCTCATGCAATGATCTTTCTCAAGAAATCATCTGGACTATTCTTTTTGATAAGAAATCCTCTGGCTTATTCACATCCAATTATAATGTTAATAATTAGAAAAGTCAAATTATCTAACAGTATGAAAGTACCTTCTCCCAGCATCGAACGAAACATTTGAAAGGCATTGTTGTCAAACCCCTGAACAGCATAGCCACCAATCATCGCATTCCAAGAAACTAAATCCCTATCCAACATCGACTCAAAAACATAGCAAGCATCCTCCATCTTCCCACACTTAGAATGCAAATCAATCAATGCACTCTGCACAAATAAGTTCCCATACAACCAACTTTTCTGAATGCACCCTTGTATTTGCTTCCCTCTAGTTAAACACATCATACTCGTACACGCCCTCAATGAGCTCCCATATGTAAACTGATTCGCCCTAACACCTTCCCGATGCATCACTGAAAACACAATCAAAGCTTCCTCAAAGTTACAGTTTTGAGAATACCCAGATATCAAAGCAGTCCAAGAAACCACACTCCTCTCAGGCATTTTATCGAACACTTCTCGAGCAGTGATCATGTCCCGAATTTTTGAATAAAATATAATCAGCTTTGTGTTGAGATAAACATTTGAAGGAACCCCATTTATTATGAGATGGTTGTGGATCAAACGGCCTTGCTTTGCCGCTTTTGTATCGATGCAGAGTTGCAAAGTTTTTGAGTACAGAGAATAATCAAAAGGCCTTGTGCGACTCACCATTCCAATCGGCAGCCAATGGGTGTTCGCATTGCCTTTTAGAAGAGGAGGATGGTGCCGATTACGGTGGGCGCGCGTTAGTGTGTGAGAGAAGGAATAAAAAAATGTTGGGTTGGGTTGGGTTGGGTTGTGGTGGGCGAGGGACTGTGTGGGGCTGGGAGGCAGGAGAGGGGAAGGCAGGCTGCGCGGGCCCGGGGTTAAGGGATCTGGAAACAGCGAGGGACAAAATCTGGGTTAGGACAGTGCAATGTTGACCAAACTCAAACTTAAAATTGAGTAAAAAAATTAATTTAGTATAAATTTTTTATAAACTCAGATTTAAAAAAATGTGAAATATGACCATTGGACCTTTTAAAAGAGTAAAATCTGATCATTAAAGATTTAAGTAAATATTTGAACTTGCCTTGATTTGAGTAAAAAATTGAATCTCTCTTCATTTGGTATACGTTTGAGTCAAAGACTGGAGCTTATTTTTAGTCTGTATTTACTCAAATTTAAATTTGAGTAAGAGTTTGAATCAAGAGTAGGGATGGCCAATGATGTTGGATGGCTTTTAAAAATTTATTTATTTTGAGTCTAATCTGGTTTTAATCCCTCATGTATAAATATTTTATATCCAAAAATATTTATAGTTCCTGTCTTTTTAATGTGGGATAATGTTTGTTTATATAGATTAGAGATGTAGCTAGAATTAAAAATATGGTAGAATAATTTTCTATCTAAATAATGTTAATTTTGTTGCAATTAGAGATCTAATTTTTTTTTTTGGCAAGCAATAAAGGTTTAGACATTCTTATAATTTGTCCCCCAATTGTATGAATTCTATTCATCAATTCAATTAATAATATTTCAGAGTGTTTATATTATTTTGAAGCGGATCAAGATTGTGTGTTCAGTACAAAAAAAAAACAATAATTTTTTTAATATCTTCGTGAACGTTCCCTCAATTGTTATCAAAGTAAAATAGTGATTTCTTTGTGTTCTTAATAACACAATTAGTTTCAAATCCTTGACTAAACTATCATGATTACCAATCAGCAAAGTGGTGACAATCTTTTTTTGTCGCCACGATCAGGTGGGAAGAGGTTCTTTCGAGAGTCGAGTTCTTCAGTGTCAAGCTTGGGACCCAACAAGATTTATCGTTATATTTCTGCAATTTGATTGTTTGCTTAATATTGAGAACAAATCAGAATCCAAATCAGTATAAAGTTCGTAATAACGATAAGACTTGTGTTGAACTTGTTCAAGTTCTTAATTCTATCAATATCAAAAGACTACGTATTTATGATACAAATTATAGTGATGATGACGAGTATGTTTTAGATATGTTTGGTAGTTATGGCAATATGAGAGGATACAAAGGATGTGGTTATGAGTCTAACAATCTTTGTGAGAAAGTTGACCTACTCAATTTTAATGATTATGCTTATATGTAAGATTTTTCTAAATTGATTGTATAAAGTTGAACGGTTATTTAACTATCATGAAGCTTCCGAGAAGAGGAATGTAACCAACGAGCGTTAGATCAGTTGGTAAGGGACTGTTTTAGCTTAACTAAGGTCTCGAGTTCGAGTCTTGGGAACGCAGCTGCGCTCGGTAGGGAGAGCTTTGCCGCCCTTGTGGTCCTACCCGGCTCGAATCCGGATTAGTCGGAGCCCAAAATGACTTTCGGATACCGGATGGTCTGACAAAAAAAAAAAAAAAAAAAGAAGAGGAATGTAGGTTTAATTGAGTATATATTGAAGGGTATAACATCTAATCAATGAAACAAGTGAAATTATGATGTGTCAGCCAACAAAAATCAAAAGTTTGTGAAATTATCACTTGTCAGCTAACAAAAATCTAATACTCCATTTGGTATGATGAAAAAATGGAAAGATGAAAAGTTAGAATGATGAAAAATTAGAGGGATAAATAAAACATCATGTTTGGTAAGGAAGAAAAATAGGAAGGATGGAAAAGTGGATGGATTAACTTTCCTTCTAACTCACCAAAATCAATCCCTCCAAAATCGGAAGGAAAGTAGATGGAAAGTTAATTATTTGTCTTAAGATGTATCTTATTTGTCTATATATCTTTTTATATATACATATATTATGTATACATTAATTTCATATAAAAATACAATGATAAAATATGTATTTATATTATATATATATATATATATATATATATATATATATATATATATATATTTTAAAAAAATTTTAAAATAAATTTTAAAATAAAAATAAAAAAAATAAAAATAAAAATTTTAAATTAAAAAAATATTTTTTCCATCTTAACTAGGAATGAAAATTTTTGACTCAACACGATGACACGACTTGAACTCGATACGAATTTTATGACACGAACTTGATTAACTCGAATACGAACACGACACGAAAATAAACAGGTCAACTCGTAATTCGACATGATATTGAAAAAATAATCAAATAATATTAAAAAAATACAATAAATTATATTTCATTAACAATATGTGTGTGCGCCGTGTGTGTGTGTGTGTGTGTGTGTGTGTGTGGGCGCGCGCAGTGCATATGTGTGTGTGCAGTGTGTGTAGTGCGTGCGTTTGTGTGTGTAATTATAATTATGTATGTATATTTTTGATACAGAAGACAAGGGAAAGAAGAAAAAAAAAAAAGATCGACAAGGAGAATATATAGGTTAGAGGTTTTGGAGATAAGACTAATTAGAGTTTTAATAGAATTGTAAAATATTTCGGGGTATAATTGTCATATTATAAATATTATTAAATATGATTTTGTTGAGCACTTTCAGCTTTCAGAATTAAGTAAGGGATTTCCTACTTAATATTGTAACCTATTTGTAAGGAGCACTTAACATATTAAGAGAGTTTAAATTTTAATTATCAAATAGGCTTCATTAATAAGGGCTGAATACATTCATTTTAAATACTGAATTTGAGTTAACAAACACACCCTGAGTACTAGGCAGAGAGGAGAGGACCTTGTGTTACAATACGTAAAACTCAGGGGTCATCGTACAATTATGAAGATGTCAAGTGATTGTCATTTAATTTGACTCAAGTGTATTGCAAGAAATTTACCGTTTGAGGACCTAATTCATATTTACTATAACTAGTTATGCACACGTGCGTTGCATGTGAATTATTTTGAGTTATAGTTAATGCTTGAAATTTCGAGAAATACATGTTTGTGGTTACTTTTTGAACTGAACAGAAATCTTTTTTTTTTTATAGTAATGAAGCTTCAAAAATTTCCAACAACTTTAATTAACCAATAAAACCTATCTCAGAATTTGTCCCTTAAAAAACCTGGGTTTTAAGGGAATTTATCTACAAATGCCAGAAAATTGGATGTTGACATTTAGAATCTAGAGAGAGAGAGATTCTTAGTACAAGTAAAGGGGTAGCCATAAGAGAATCGGTTGGTGCAGTATCAAATGGGGAAGTCAGTCAGTTTTAGAAAAGCTGACAGAGTATTAAACAAAAGAGATGCTGGAAAAACAGAAGAAAAAAAGACAGATTTGCTGGGAAGAAAACTAAAAGGGATGCTAGAGTTGTAGCTCCATTTTTGAACTTCAAGATTGGTTTTTGTGTGTAATTTTTGTTGGAAAATTTTCAAATAAGTTACCCTTTTATATTTGCTTGAATTTGTGTTGAATTTTGATGAAATAGAGAATTTTTGGATTGAATTGGTTTGATACCTTTTGACGTTTTTCAGCCATTTTTTTGCTCTAGTTTTTTGTGTTGTTTTTCATGTTCTTGACGAAATAATTAGTTTTCATATACCCAACATTTATAACCTTCACCCTATCTTCCACCTTTTTGTTTTTTGTTTTAACATAAAAACTATTGAACATATGATGTCCACGGCTAGAGGTGGCAATCTTAACCCATTACCCATTAATCCGCCCAATTCGTCCATAAATAAATGGGTTGGATACCTATATTAATTAATATGGTTCTAAATTGGTTAGGTACCTATATTAATTAATATGGTTCTAAATGAGTTGGGTAATATGATTCATTTTAATTAAACGGGTTAATATGGATTATAAATGAGTACCCATTGGGTTGAATATTTATCTTTTTATTAAATAACACAAGTAATAAAATTAAATAAATATACTAATATACCAAAAATTACACACACTATTACACCAAAAAATACACACATATACACTAATACACCAAAATATACACACACTAGTACATCAAAAACACACGCACTAATACACCACACATGACCCACGAGTCGACCCATGACCCACGAATCGACCCATGTCCCATGAACTAACTCAATCCATGGGTCAACCCACGACCTATGGGTTGATCCATGACCCACGGATCGGTAATATCGTACGCTTAAACATAATATAAAGAAAAAATTCAAAATAATTTTTTTAAAAAAAACCGGTAATACCGTACGCTTAAACATAATACAAGAAAAAATTCAAAATAATTTTTTTTAAAAAATCGGTAACACTGTACGCTTAAACATAATACAAAGAAAAAATTCAAAAAAATTTTTTTTTTTAAAATTAAAAAAAAAAACCGGTGACACTGTACGTTTAAACATAATGCAAGGAAAAAATTCAAAAAAATTTTTAAAAAAAAAATTAAAAAAAAAATCGGTAACACCGTACGGTTAAATATAATACAAAGAAAAAAAAATTTAAAAAAAAATCGGTGATACCGCCTGATAGTGTGTGTGTGTATATTTGTATTTTGGTGTACTACTAATGTGTGTATGTGTTTGTGTTTTGGTGTACTAATGTGTCTATTAAGAATTTTAATTATTTTATGGGTTAATCAGTTTAACCCAACCCGTTATAAACCCAACCCAAGAACGCACAACCTTTTTATAATATTTCCCCACAATAGACCTACGTATTATAGCTAATGGATAACACTTTGTAACTCTAGGAGGAAGCTTGTCTTAGAAATATACATAATAGTCAGAAACAATCCCAAAAAGATAACAAATGTTTGTGGTTCGGACAATGGGAAACAAAAGTTTTAGTTTAGGGTGCAATGTGAGAAATCTGATAGTTGAGGGGACAAAATGGAAAAAAGGTGATAATTCAGGGGGTGTAAGTATAATTTACCTTATTTTTATACAACACTGTTGACAATACTCATAACAAGTGTTTTTAGAAAGATAATTGTCAAAGCATGAAAACAAAAAAAAAAGTTTAAATACATATAGTTTTGGAGCCCTCAACACTACCATACCCCATCTTTATCCCCTGTGAAGTACAAAGCAACAAACTCCCAAACCCTGTCTTCCTACAATACACTCTCGGAAGGGCAAGCCTCCGTATGGAAGCTGAATTCCGCCAAGAACGTCAAGAACCTTGGATACCATAAACAATAAAATTGCAATGGCAAGGTCATCCCGGCACAATCGGGACTATTAATTCTTTGTATCAACACTGAGCAAGTCAAGAGTAAATAAAAAAATCTCTCCAGTTTCTTTACTTCTTCTCAAGGAGTATGAAACATTATGCCATGAAAGACCAACCAATGGAAAGATTGCTCATGTTGCTTCTGTTCAGTAAAACTCTAAGCAATGCAACCTGCCCAGATTTGTATACTGAAAGTGCCAATATTGAACTCTTTTTAAGAGTAAAAACATAAGAGGTCTTTTTCTCATAATATCTGTTTTTACCTCTACGGTCTCTTGAGACAAAAAACTGAATAAAATTAGTAATGCATGAATCGGAAACAAGTTCCTCAACACTAAACACAGAAGGAAGATAGAACTTGAGAGAAAGCGAACAATAATGTTTTCGAAGAGAATCTAATAAGTAGAACAAACATTAATCTATGATAAGTGATAACATAAGAGGAACTATTTTTGGTCAAAGGCACTGCACATATACACTTTTTTTTTTTTAACACTCGCATATACATTTTCAGTCCATGGAAAATAGTAAAAGAACACATAAAAGCATGACAGCTGCACTAATCCTGTCTCATAAAAGCACATTGCAATATCCAATTATACACACCATCATTTCTTTATTGAAGAGAGAATTCTCAGGATGATTCGAGGTCTATCTTCATCAGAAACCGAAACCTTACTTTACTTCATTAAAATTTTTAATCTAATTAGTCAATAAACACATATTTTCTAAATCCAAAACTGTCATGGTTCTGCCAAAATCAGCACAATAAAACTTTACTGCCAGAGTAAATCATATTTTTCCCCCAGTGGTGGTTTAGGTCCAAATACACAAAAAACTTAGGTGTTGAATGATCTACTCTTCACCCTTCACGATTTTAGACTGAAGTGCAACAGTTAAAAGGGTTACCAATTTATTGTAAAAAGCCAATAATATCAAAACCTAATGCTTTTTGATACTCACTTTTTTTTTAGATAAAAGGCAGAGGTAGTATATTTAGATTTGCAAAATCTTAATATTTTGAAATTTCACTTCTGATCGTCAAGTTAATGTAGATTCTATAGGTAACATTTCACTGCAACTTACAGTCTACAACTCAAAATTATGGGTTGGGGGAGGGGTGAAATATTGGATTTAGACATAGAGAATTAGACTATTAAGACCCAAACTGCAAATGGTCCAATAATTATTAGTATTCTCATTGTCATCAATATCAGCAACCAAGAAACAGAATCATTTGTATACACCAAAAGAAAAGAACAATAAAAAATGGTATCGTACTCCATATGCTCTATCGATGGGTATCATATAATATACCAATAGTAAAAACATTTAATTTCCGTCAAGATCATCACAATCACGAGCTGATTTCGAATGGGTGGAATATGAATAAATGTAGTATTAATAATTATTTCTTTATAGTGTTTCAATTGAATAAAAGTAGACAGACAAGGATTCGTACAGGCTTTTGTATGTACAAAAATATATCAAATAAAAAAGCAACATCCTATGCCCACAAGTCACACAAACCCCTCCCCAAAAAACATCAAGAAAGAATAGCAAAACGAAAATTAACCAACAAATCGCAAATGTTCCTGAAATACTCAACTGGTAACATTCAGATACATTTGCAGAGAAGGGACCGCAATAATTCTTTTCAGCACAGCGGGCGATGTGAGGGTCACAATCCTAGGTATCGAACTGCACTTCTGCTCCACCGCTGGCCACAAAAATATTCGTCATCGTTCATAAAATGTAACGGAAATGAAAGTGTGCAAATCAAACAAATTAAACATCCAAATGCCTATATTTGATTACAATCAAATAATCTATATCGAACTTAGAAACTATCACAGACAAGAGGCTTAATAGGCAATCATATACATGGAGTGTTCATGAACTACAGTACCCACGAAAGCTACAAGCATCAAAGGATTCAAGTTTCTTTGACCATATAAAGTCTTATATGCAAGCTTAAATAAAAAAATTAAATTTTACTTCTATTTTATCCTTCCAGAGGTTTAATTTACTGAATAACTTCCAACATTAAAAACTCAATGCCCACTACGGCTACAATCAGTAAAATTCCAATAATCACTAAATATACACATATGTATCTCTGGATATTTGGGTGTATATACATACTTGGAACCAGATTTTAAGGTAGAAAGCGGTGCAGGAATGTCCGATGGAGTGGAGTAGGCAGAGACCGAAGGTCGATTACAGAGAAAGTTATATTCTGTACAAAATGTATAAAATTAAAAGAGGAGAATGACTAATCCCAAACATTAGAGGAATGATTTGCTAATAAAAACTCAGTACCTGATGAAGCAGTACAATGATGCTTGTGGACTGCCAAGACACGAAATTCAGCCGGCGTCCGACAGAGAAGGGCGAAGGCGATCTGGGCTGGAAGGATTTCTGGGAAGTGGTGCAGTCATTTTTATTTTGGACATTAATTCCTGGAATTCTGGAATTAAAAGAAAGAGAGCATGGGTTGCTAACTAATTTTTGGAATGGCAAAGGGAGCAAGGCATTTCGATCGATTCTGTAATTAAAGAAAATTGAGAAGAAGATAATGGCTAAGAATGTAGAATCCCCCATAAATCTGCTAATTTTTGAAAACGCAAGGGAGAGAGGGAGAGTAACGGCTGAGAATAGGGAACCATTTAGGTTACGGCTAAAGAGCAACTCCAAGGAACCTACTTAAACTAGCTAATAAAAATATATTTTTTTATTACATTATCTACTTTAGCTAACTATTTTTTCAAATTCACTTTAACCACGTTATCTATTTTAGCTAACCACTTCAACTAATTTTAACTAACTATTAATTATTAAAATCCAAAACAAATTACATGTATTGGTGAACCATTACAAATCAGAAGTAAGACATACTGATTCTACAAAATTAAAACAGCAAAGTCAAAATACAAAGTTAAAAAATTATAAGTTATCAACAAAACAACTCAAAGAACAGAAAACTACTAACAAATTAGCCCTCACATTGACACCAACAAAAAAAAGATTTCAATTTCCATAGCCCAAAAATAAAAGGAATCCATTAAGACCAACGAAAATGTATCACATTTGCCAATCTATCAACCAAATAATATAAGAAATCATAAATTATGCTCAAATACTCTCACCCAAAACCCACATAAGCCAAAACATCAAACTAACATAAAGACACACACCCATCCTCCAACATCACAACCAGAAGGAAAAAAAAAAGAAATTAATGAAGAGACAATAGAGAGAAAAACTACATGCATATGTACCTTGTGGACTGAAGGCAATTCCAAAACCAGACGGATTGAACGCAATTCCAAAACCAGGCGATCGAAGTTTGAAATAAAAAACCCAAAACCAATCCTTCAAATCAATCCACCGAAAACCAGTCCACCCAAGTCTGAATCAGTCCACCGAAAATCGAAAATCAAAATCTGAAGAGGGATGAAAACGATGAAGCCAGATCTCAAGAGGGATGAAGACGATGAAGCCTTCTTTTGCGATGTGTTGTTGGCGCAAAAATCAGAGTAGCTAGCTTCTTTGCCCTAGCCAGGAGTAGCTAGCCAAATGGTGGTAATGGGAAATAGCTAGTGTGATAGTTAGTCCCTTGGAGCCAATATTTAAGGATTGACTATGTAAAATAGCTAAAAAATGTGTTTTATGGAGTCCCTTGGAGTTGCTCTAACAATAGGGAAGCATTTAGGGAAGCCGTTGGGTTCTGAATATGCAGGGGAGAGAGATAGAGTAAATGGCAGAGCAATAGGGAGAGAGATAATGATGATTAGGTTTAGTCTGTTATTAAATTTAAGGGGCATAATTGTGTTGTTGGTGGGTAAAGTTGAAAAAAAAATGTTTTTCAAGTATGTTGAGTAGTATAGATATAGATTAGGACAAATTTTACTTTGTACCCTGAAAAATTGCTAAATTCTCAATTTATAATCTGAAAGATAAAAATTCTCACATTGCACCCTGAAAGAAATAAAATGGTAGCAATTAGGTCCAACAACTAACCACCGTTCAGTTTGTCGTCTGTTTTTGCTTACGTGCAAAACACGTGATAACTCAGAAGGGTAAACCTGTAAATGAACCATTTTAGCGCTCAAATATAGAGATATTTGGTTGTCTTCTATATTTAAGGTCACCGATCTTCACTGTAGGTAGAGATTTGTGACCTAGGGCAAGAAAAATAGAGAAAAATTGGGAGGTGGAAGAAGAGGGGAAAATGCAAGCATTATGTTACTGTGGCCGCAGAGCTGTAACAAAGACCTCTTGGACGGATTTAAACCCTGGAAGAAGGTTTATCAGTTGCGCAAAAAATGAGGTATTTCGTTGAATGAGTTTCCCATAAAAGTTCTTTTGTTTCCCTTTTTGTTCATAAGATTTTTGGTTTGTAATCAATTGATCAAGTACAGATCCATATGTGTGAGAGATTTGTTGATTTTATATGTGATTTTTGTAATTAAAATTTCTATTTTTCTGATAAAGATTGAACAAGAATATATTTTTTTTACAACAAACTAAAGTTAAAATGGTAGTATATTTCTTTATGTATTGTATGATTTTCTAATTTTTTATCAATTATAAAATCATAGGTTGGTGGTCCATGTGGTTACTTTCTATGGATCGACCCCCCGATGTGTAACTGATCACGCTAAATTATACCCGATTTGTTGCGTCGTGTTACAAGTTTAGAAGAACAGTTAAAGAGAAGCAGAGCAAGGGGTAGAATGCTTTGGTTCTGCCTTGTTGGTTCCTGGTTTGTCATGGTGGTTCTGTATTGGAGCTGTTGTGAATGTCTATTGGTTCAAACCTGTTTTGGAAGCTAATGTGATCAAGTTGAAACTATTTTGTATCAAATCTACCATTGGATAATGCACATTTTGGAAGCCAATGTGATGAAGTTGGAGTTATTTTGTATCAAATCTACCAGTGGATTATGTATTATGCAATGCAAATTGAATTTTGTATTTGGATGGTGTTGGTTCAAACATAGTTACAGTTGCAGTTGTATTCAGATACATCCCTTTTCTTAATAACACAAAATAACACTCGGACAAAAAAATATATCCACTTTGCATTAACTTCATGCAAAAATAGTTGCAGTTAGATACACCCCCATAACAAAAACTAACTGTGTAGCTGCAACATATCAACTAAGAGAGCTGCAGTGAGATACAAAAAGTGACTGCTGAGTTTTATCCCTATTAACTAATTCCAAAATTCATTAACAGTACATCCCAAAAATCACAAAAGGTCCTAGAGTTTCACTATGTCCCCACTACATTGTTTGTCTTCCTCACTTTTTTGGATGAGTTGGAGTGTTGTATAGGAACTGGTGCAGAGTTGGAGTGCTGTGTAGGAGCTGGTGCAAACTTGGAGTGTTGGTCCCAACAAAATACCCACAAATATACCAGAATGGCGAAATAGACAGTAGTTTACAAACACACAAACCCATTAGAATGAACCCCATATTCCAAACACAATAGAAAAAAAAATCCAAAAAATACGATTACCATAGCATGGTGTATCCCAATGAGTCTATAAATTATTGGTCCCCTCCCTCAACGACCACGACATTTTTTGTCCAGTAAAGCTAAGCTGATACAGAATCAACCCACCAAGTCTGCAAATTGTTCGTAGAGAATATACAAAACCTCTTTCTTTGACTATGAAGCCCTAGACGAGAATCATGCTACCTCTTCATCTTTTTTTCTCTCTCAGTACTCTGAAAATGTGAAGGCAATGGTTGTAGATGATCGGTTTCTTCAACCGAGGTGTTGTCATGTGCAAATCACATGTGAGATTATCTTGTTCATTTACAAGTTTACTCTTATGAGTTATCATGTGTTTTGCACGTGAGCAAAAACAGACGGTAAATTGAACAGCGGTTAAGTGTTGGATCTAATTGCTATCGTTTTATTTATTTCAGGGTGCAATGTGAGAATTTTTATCTTTCAGGGTGTAAATTGAGAATTTAGCAATCTTTTAGGGTGCAAAGTGAAATTTGCCATATAGATTATACATAAAAGTTTATTAAATATAAAAGGCTGGAAAGGATTTACATGGCATGAAGAAACATAAAAGAAAAATAAATTAATTAGAACTTTGTATGAGACTAATTATTGTCATTTATAATTGAATTTGATTAGTGTTTATCATTTAAAAGCGTTACAAATCAATGATATGAATAAATATTTTTTTATATTTTTTATATACAAAATGGAGATAATAATCTTTTCTTTATTATTTTGTAATTTATTATATAATGACATTTATTTTTATACAATTACAAAATAATTCTATAATTTAGAAAAATTACTTCGATATGTCTAAAACTTATTCGGACATGTTTGAAATGTGTCTAAAATTTAAGAATAATAGTAGTTGCAACTAATTCGGGATTTAATTAGTAGCGACCCAATGATTTGTGGCCATTAGATGGATAGTGAATGTTATTAAATATATGGACTCACTATTAGGCTTAATATCATAATACATTAGGTCTCAATACCATTGTTTGAAAATTAATAATTATTTAGATAGGGATCTATTATAGTTGATATCATAATAACACAATAATAAGATAGATATAATTAAATATGTCTAAAATTTATTTTAAAAAATATATATCTAATATCAAAAAAAAAAAAAAAAGATATAATATTTTAAATATCAAGGATTTATGTGTAATATTTTAATAAATATCAGCAATTTTGTGTGTGATATTTTAAATGTCAGTGATTCTTGTAGAGAGGCTTAGGTGCGATTCACTCGTCCCGAATCACAACGGATACTTATATAACGGCTCTTTCTCCCTTTCCTTCTGTCTTTCTTTCTCACTCACTCTCTTTTTCATTGCACTACTGATCATCGTCTCTCTCTCTCTGAAGAATTTTCTGGCAAGAAAATTGGTATTCCAACCATAGAAGCATATTTTCTTGGGAAATAAAGAAACGGATCGAATTCTTCGAGAAAGGCTAATGGCCACTGGTGACAAGAATTACATGGCAAGGGGCTTCTCGACGCCGCCGCCGACATGGAAGTCAAGACGATCGTCGCCATGGATTCCTTCGTCTGAAAAGAAGAGAATTTCGCCTCAGGCCAAAGCTGATAGTTTCCATGTGATTCATAAAGTCCCCGCCGGTGACTCTCCATACGTCAAAGCCAAACATGTTCAGGTAAAATGATTTTAAATGACTATAAGTGGAGTGAACTGTTGGGTCCTCGTCTTCTTTTCATGGGCTTGAATTGAATTTTTTTTATCTTGCGAAATTGGTGTTTGTTTTTAAAGGAATTTCTGTTTTCTTTGGTATTCTGTTTACAGATTTTTTCATATTGCTTTATATCATCGGATACTTGTTGGGTTTAGGCGAGTATTAATTATATTCATTTTCATGTCGATATCGTGTTTCTTTGTTTCCAAGAATCATCACTCTCTCTCTCTCTGTTGATGTTCTTTATATATTTGGGATCAAATGCTTGATTGTCTTCGTGTCTTATTGTTACTGACCCACATGGTCTTACTCCGTTGGCTTTGAATTTAACTATTTTCCTTTGAAATTTTGACTGATTTGGCTTACAAATGTTGGCAAGAAGAGTCGAAAATTTCTTGACGGCACTGATTCACCGTTTAAACTTTTTAAAAGCAAGATTTATCGTTAAGTAATTGCATAATTGTAGTGCGGGAAAATTTCTATACAACATCTTAATGGCTTTGGTGAAATTGATTGATTAAATCATTATCCAGTTCTGTTTATTTTTTTTTTTGGCATTGGATGTACTGTGTGTCATATCTGTTGTGCTGGTTTTGATTGAATTTTAGTGTCCAATAACAGTTGATAGATAAGGATCCAAACAGGGCCATTTACCTGTTCTGGAAGGCAATAAACTCTGGTGATCGAGTTGATAGTGCGTTGAAAGACATGGCAGTAGTAATGAAGCAATTGAATCGACCAGATGAGGCAATTGAGGCGATTAGGTCTTTTCGTCATCTATGCCTTCCTGAATCACAGGAATCTATTGACAATTTGTTAGTGGAGCTCTACAAGGTAATGCACATTTCAATTATAAACAAGCACAGTTCATTTTGTTCCTTTTGCAGCTTGATGTCCCTTAGTGTTATGAATTTGTAAAGGCCACTCTGATTCCTATCTAAAAAGATGCAATCCAGTTGTATTGTTTCGAGTATGACTGGTTTTCTTCTAGAAGATCACGGCACCTTTTAGAAATTTAGTCCCTTTTCTCCTTACCAATCTTTAGTTGCTCATATATATTGAATTGGAGATTTAACGAGTTAAGTGTGAGTTCTCATCTCTGTATGTTGTATTTCATGCTTAGTTATTCTAAGAAAGACTGTTAAGCATATATATTATTTCCATTTCTCATGTAAAAATTAGCCAACAACAAATGATTAAGTTGGATGATAAGTCAAGGTGTTGTTTTGAGACCTCAACAAACCTCGGAGTAATGCAATGCATCACAAGAAATATGGATGAAATCATTGCTTTCTATCAAATACCTCATGGTGAAGGATTGAATTCTGTGAAACATTCATTCAGGAAAAAAACTTATGTGCGAAGCAATTCAAAAAATTTAAAAACTTTGTTGAATTTAGTGAAACTTAAGCTCTACAATGATTGAAGCAATTTAAGCTAGAACTTCAGTTTTTTCTAGACGTAATTTCTGGCCGGATATGTGAATAGGTATGGTAATCTTTTAGGGGAGAACCATAGAGAGGTCTAATTATGTATGCATTTGCATAATGAGAAAACAAGGGAATGTGAGACTGCATTAATGTAGTCATGCTACATTTTGTGCTCCTTTTTCAGTTGTTATGACTTCATTATGTTGGTCATGCACATTTTGTTATTGAACTGTTCAGTTGAATGGAAGTTTGCTTGTCATTGCAGAAATCCGGGAGAATTGACGAACAGATTGAAATGCTTCAAGTCAAACTGAAGGACATTGAAGAAGGTTTAGCCTTTGGTGGAAAAAGGACAAAGATAGCTAGATCTCAGGGGAAGAAGATTCAAATCACAATAGAAAAAGAGTATTCAAGGTGGACACTGGAGATAATTGTTATATGGATTTACTGGTGTTTTGATTGTTTGCACTTGTTTAACTTTAGCCTAGTTTACTGCAGGTTATTGGGAAACTTGGCGTGGGCCTACATGCAGCAAAATAACTACAAGTTGGCCGAGGAGCATTATAGGTATGTTTATCATCATGCACTGATATATAATTATACACAGTAAGCGCCATTGCGGTGTTCACTCTTTAGTTAGGAGGTCATTTTTCACAAACAAAAAAATGTTTTTTGATGCAGAAAAGCATTATCTTTTGAGCTAGATAAGAACAAGCAGTGCAACCTTGCAATCTGCTTGATGCACATGAAGAGAACATCAGAAGCTAAGTTTCTGCTTCAAACCATAAAAGCTTCATCTGAGTGCGAGCAGATGGATGAAACATATGCTAAATCATTTGAGCGTGCTGTTCAGATGCTGAATGGATTAGAATCACCGTCAGATGTAAAGCCCATTTCACATGAAGAAATAAACTGCCACGAAATCCCAACATCTTCCTCATCCTCTGATTATAGAAACCAGAAAGAACTTTTTACTCCCACTGATCGAGGTCATAATCAGGTTTTTGGCTTTGGCTCCAGAAGGTTAGCAGATGAACACAATGAAGCAACAGTGCTGTCAGATGAACAGAACAGAGGATTTTGGTTTGGAACTCATCATGAGAATAAGGCTAAATTAGTTGGTTATGACAAGAGAAATGCAAACTGCACATCAATTGGACTAAGAAATGGTTCACACTCTTCCCATCAGTATTTGTTCATGGATACAGTGAAGAAAGGACCTTACATGGAAATACCATGTGAAAGAAGGTACGATTATGGCAGCAAAAGACACGGCAAATGGGTTAGTTTTACCGCAACAGAAGTGGGTTCTGTTTGCAAGAAGACTTATGGTACTCCAATTCATAGAGCAGAAACTCCAAAGTTTCCATATACACAACCGAGAAGAGATTCGTGGTCATTCTCAAACGAGGACCAGGGAAGGGCATTTGGGAGACAGGATACAGCAGCTGGCTGCAATCGCAAATTATCATTTGAACAACCTATGATTAACAAAAATGTGCAGGGAACACTTGGAAAATCAGAAAGTCATTTGCCATTTATTGGTGGAGACTGGAGAAAGAGGTCGTGCGGAAATCACACTGAAGTGGACAGCAGTGGGGACTGGAGACAGAGGTCATGTGGAGATCACGCTGAAATGAGCAATAGATCGGTTTTACAGCCTTCCGTGAATGGAGAGTGGAAAAGGAATTTCCAGAATGATGGTGGGCAGACAAATAAGGAAACCAAAGAAAATAATTTGCCTATGGGATCTTCTTCTGAGAGAGGTGATCATAGTTCTGTAGACAGAAAGAGATTGTCAGAAATGGTTGAACCCTTAGCAGAAAGTCTGAAGTCGACTCATGAACTACGAAGCCAAAGCCATCCTATTTTCGGAGATCTGAACCTGGTTCAAGACTGGTCAATGTGCCAAAGTAAGAAGAGTTGGGCAGATATGGTTGAAGAAGATGAACAGGAGTTGTTCAATGGCAGAACTCCAAGAAACTGGTCTGACGGCTTGAACAGGGGGGAAGAGTTTAATGACGAGAACATAAATACAAATATAATTCATGAAAGTCCCACTCTGCTGAATCAGGTTGACAATTTCAGCCAAAAGATTGAATCACTTGATTTGGTGGATGGATATTACACTCAACCTCAGAATGCTGATTCATCAATGAATCAAGCAGTTCGGCGTTCGTTAAGTTTTGATCACCATCAGAAGCCTGAAACAGCAGAAAATTACCATTTGTCACCATTGCCGAAGAAGGCCCTGAGCTTTGAAGGTTATAATTCTGTTCTGCCTAATGAAAGGGACAGTAATTCTGGGAATGATACAAAATTAAACAGAAGAAGCAGGCTACCTGTTTTCCAGGACATTACTCTTCTTTCAGAAAGTCCACGACCTTGAAATGAATTCTGAGTCATACTGACAAAGCATTAGCATGAATTGAAACTGCAGAGTGTGCCCGTTTTTGTTTGTCTGGGGTCTTTCATTACGTCTTTACTTGTTCGTTCCTTCTGTGTATAGCCTTGTACAGTCGTAACTCGTAATAAATATACTTTCATACTGTTATGAAATTGATGTTGAGTTTCTTATAGGTATGCGTCACTACAATGGATGCTTGTGTTTAAGGCTAGAAGCTTGCATTTACAGTGGCTATAGCGCTTCATCGACTCGTACTTGTTGTCAGTCATGTATCTTGATGACAGTTCTGACAACAGTAAGTGCATAAATTTTACAAAGTCTATATAGACTTTGTGTTTGTGTTGCAAAATTTCATAAGCTCAATAGTGTAACCTTAATTAGATTAAAAAATAGAATTGTGGTCCAAAACCAAAGGTACTTTGCTTTGTCCGATAATTATTTTTGTTGTTTTCTTTATATTTTCTTATTTTTGTACACATTTATTTGTATATTATATAATTTTAAATACTTTACATAAATTTTTTTATGAGATTTTATTTAAAAGAGACTACATTATTGCTTATTTATTTAATTAAATTTAAATATTTTTTAGAGTACAAAATGTCATTTGATCGGTTTCATATTAGGTAAGACTTGATAATCACAGCTATTAATTAGGTAGTGGGTCCCAATAAATACTGGGACTCATAGTGAAATTAATGGTTAAATCACAACAATTGAATAGGTAGTGAATTTTAATAAATGCTGGGACCTACAGTGAAATCAATGGTTATAATTATCAAGTCTATTTTTTAAGTCTAATTTTTAAGTCCATGTAACATTGCTTCGTAAGAGTAATACTACATGAACTTAAAAATTAGACTTGATAATCGCAACTATTAAATAGGTAGTGGGTCCCAATAAATACTGGGATCCACAGTGAAATCAATTGTTAAATCACAACTATTAAATAGATAGTGAGTTCCAATAAATACTGAGATGTACAGTGAAATCAATAATTATAATTATCAAGTCTATTTTTTAAATTTAATTTTTAAATTCATATAACATTGCACCAGTGCCGATCAGTTGAAAGACAACCTTACCATCCTTGGAACCAAATTGGAAGGTGTCGCAAAAACCAAGAAGATGCGATAAGATATCCGAGATACACAAACGCCCGTGCATTGAACTTTTTTACAAACGGGAAGTTGGTTGCAAAAGAACATATTTCTCCTGTTCAAGCTTTTATTTTTAATGGGTCGTGCCAGTGTTTTTTCACAATTTGTTTGAACTTACTTGGTCACATAGTGGATGCATTTTTGGGAAGAGTAATATTATTTATACCTAAAAATTTGATCTAATTTGCTGACATAATGATGCGGCATCATAGGAATAATTGGATCAACACCATGTTTCAATGTTTAATAGGGTTTACAGTGAATCCAAAAGTCACAATAAATTACGTCAGCAAATTATGTCCGTAAATTTGATCCCAATAGCATTGCTCTTTTGAGAATAAATTGCGCACAACCGGTTTATAGTCATGTGTACGTGTGTTGTCATATTTACATGGTGTATAAGTTATTGAAAGGGTTCATAATTTCTGAATTAAGACGTGACAATTGGAACGATCTGGGTAAATGTTGAATACATACGATAAGGATTCATAAAAGAAATTAAACGCTATGCTCTAGAGATTGAGTCTTATCCAAACAAGATTAGATAACTACGCCATCCCTGGAAACCAGATGTGGTTGATTCGGCAAAGCCAATGCTGAGGCGGTGAGAACCAATAAGGAAGTTGCCTAAACAATAGGTGAAAAAATAGGTGTGCCATCTTGTACAGCCAACAACAGAAGCCCGAGGGAAAAGGGTACGACCAATCGCTATAAATACCAGTAGTGCTTAAGTCTAAGGTACACACTCTTTTCTCTGCAAATTTACTTGCTTAATTCTTAGAACTTTTATTGACTTAACCATCGGAGTGCATTCGACAAGTCCACTACCGATCTATAGCAATTTATTCGTTTTTGTAATAAGAATGTTTTTTTTGTTCGTTTCCCCTAAGAAAACCTCATTCTAGATTCCATATCACCATCAATCAAAGGTACGAGATTTTTTTTCTTTTACAATTGACATCATTTGTGAGAAAACAAACAAAAACAGTCATGTCAAATCTATGAAGCACGCAACGATCACCATGCAATAATCAAGGGTTCAACAAATATGACCCTACAACCAACTATCGAGTGTTCCTACCCTCAGATATTATATCAGGGAGGACGTTGCCAGAAGTTCAGGCGAGGGTTGGGAAGATCCAGACAACATATTGTCAGGAAGGTATCACCCTCGAAATGATGTCTGATAGGATGATACATATCAAGAAGGTTTTCCCATGTACCGATGGGGAAGTCTTCGCCTTCATAAAGCTGGTCTAGTCCCTCCAGGATTGGTTGGATGCCCATGATGTTATGTTAAAGAGGTCCCCTGATAGACACAGGGGGAGGTAGAGAGAGGACACTTACGAAAAGAATGACAGAACAAAATCTGCATGGGTGAAAGACCAAGGGGATACATGGAGGCACTTTATAACCAAGGAGCTCGATAACAGATTAAGGTGCCCCAAATAGAAATCCGCTAGGAAACTGGCCAGGAAGGCCACTAAAGAGTACTCTGGGGGAATGGAGGTGTCCTCCTTCACGAGATGGATAGAGAAAGAGAAGATCCTGAGCAAATTTGTGATGCCAAGCTTCAAACTTTACAATGGGAAGACTGTAATGCCATAAAATCTACCTTGGAAGGTATTAACTATCTATACAACATTCAACTATGGGAGCATCTAATACAATCATTTAAATAAAACAAACCATTCAACATCCAGTCACTAACTAGATAAACTCCCAAAAGAACATAAACAAATTCTTAGTTTTACAACCAAATTAAAATAATTATTCGTCATCCATTAACTAAAGTAAAATATCCATAACATGAATATAAAACCATCGTTTAGTAAACCAAACTAAATAGAAAATCTCTAAATCTCCACATCTGGATCCACAACCGTATCCCACTCCACTTGCTCACCTAGCCAAAGATTTTCCTTAAAACCGAAATCTGAAAAAATGTTTATATTGTAGGATGAGCAAAAAATTCAGTAGAAAAACCTTCTCAAACCCAACAATGTTTGGAAAACATAAAACATATAAGTCTTATTTTGCAAAATAATATATAAGGATTTGAATTAAAACAGTGACAATTGATAAGATCTCAGGTTTATGGTAAACACAATACAATTCATGAATAAATAAGATGAGCTCTCAAGCTACATATATCAACATAATCAACATATATCTTAGTATATTTGTAGGTTGGCTAACATGAATCCACACATCGAGAATATCATGGCCCACACACACCCCCTCAATCAACAATACAATCCTTGCAAGGATGACCCCTTTTCAAGAAGCACATATACCGACGCATCGACATTAACATTACTTCACAAGAATAGTACACTAGCTCTCTGCCTCGATTACCATGAGCAAATATTGATTTGATCCTTATAAGAAACTAACCCCACTATGAGCCCGCAAAGTAAGAAACTCATCTAACCCCTATAAGATATCCGGTCGACTACAACCCATGTTAATCACACCCACCATACAAGAGATACTTTTCACAATTTTTTTCTTCATAAAATCCAACGAAAATCAAGAATCATAGTTCCATAACCTTTCAAAAGGAATCAATCAAGAAAACATGCAAGAGATCTTCAATAAATATATTTATATTGATCATAACAAAAACTAGGGTTTTATAAATCAAGAACATGCGAGTTTTGATATAAAACATGGATAAGTTAGGTTATAACTCAAGAATTTAGGGTTTTTCGATAAAGAACAGATGAATTGTGGATAGAAATCATCGATTCACATAGTTGAAAAGAATCCCCAATAATTGTCTATTTAACACATATAAGGATTGAAAGCATATAAATAATAACCCTAGCCTCAATCTTGAATTTGAGAAAAAAACCCTACCTTGATTCATGAAAAATTAATCCTAAGATGATTTGTATGATTGTTTACACGTTGATGTTCTCAAGAGTAAGCCCAATCTATTCCTCTTCCTCATTTTTCTCTCTCCAAGACTCTCCTAGACTTCTTGAGGTTGAAAACATGTATAGGAACCCTAAAATATGTCCCTAGGGTGTTTATAGTGTAAATATCATAGAAAACACTTAAAACAGGCCAGGGACGGTCAAACTCTCTATCCAGTGCATCCAGATGCGCATTTTGTCCCATCTGGACGGAGGTGCAGTTTTGTCCAAGACTTGCGGCTCGATTTTAACCTAATTAGAAGCCGATTCAAGAAATTTTCATGGCATACATTTTTCGTAGCTCTTGAAGTCTACTTTCCAATGCTAGAAGAATCAGTTCCATCGGAGTTCGAGGTAAAAAAGTAATGGCCAAAATACTAAAGTAGTGTCAAATTCCTTTATGCTCAAATTCTCTCCAAAATGCACTTTAACTCTAAAATACTTCTAAACTTCTGATATACCCTATATCACTTCTCCCAATGTTTCTCGACCTTTCGGATTTAATGGGAACCTTTTTTTGACCTAAAAACACCTATAAAATTACCAAACCATCATTCTCAAGCTTAAACACCTTCTAAACTAAATTTGACCCGAAAGTCAATATGTGGTTGCACTACAAGAAAAAAGGATTTTTACGACGGTAAAGTGCTGTCATAAAATGTCTATTTGCCGTCACAAATACTTTTTGTGGCGGCATTGCCTCGCCATAATAAGTGTGGTCTCAAAAGGTTTTTACGGCAGCAACAGTCTGTCTCAAATAATATTTACGGCAGCAAGACCCTGTCGTAAATAAGTTGTCACAAAAAATCCGACACTTTTGTTTTTATCACGGCGGCAAAAGTGCTGCCTCAAATACCATATTTGGCTGTCGTAAAAAATAGAAGATATATTTATGACAGCAATGATGCCGCCACAAAAAAAAAATTAATTATTATAGACCGTTGGTAACCAATGTTATATACCCTGTGCATATATACACTTCATACAACTTTTAATTTTTTTGGTGGGGGAGGGAGGAAGGAGGCTTGAACCCTTGACCTCAAGAAGACAAAACTTTCACAATGTAAGGAATACCATTAGACCAATGACCCATTGATATCCATACAACTACCCAATTTAATATATAGATAAACACAAAAGTAAATATAATCAACATTTCCAAAAACATAGAAATATTTTCATATCCAAAAAAAACAATCCCACGAGTTAAACAAAATGTAAAGTATGCACTTTTATAAAATATAACGATCTATGAGTACAAGAAATTAATGCAAAAAGTTAAACATCATTCCCGAACCATCTACTCTCTCAGTTACATCTAAAAAAAAATATAAAATTATTGTTACTATACTGAAATAATATATATATACACAATAAAGAACTAAAAAAAGTTAGAATATACATCAACAGAGGGTCACGCAATATTTCTCTGAACGATTTGTCAAATTATGTAAATGACATATAAAAGAGTCATATTGTATACATTTCTTATAATTGATTTCACCAATACCTAATTCGTTTATAATCGTATCGTGACGGATTCACTCGTTTACTAAACAGGTGGTTTAAGGAAGACTCAAACCCACTAATTTTATGTCGTGTTAAAGGGTCGTGTCATATTTTGACACTCCTAATTTTGATATAAAACTTGACTTTGTAGAGTTTAATTTTATTTTCTTTGAACTAGAAATTGTCTTTTGATGTTAAACTACGTAATTTTATAAAATATTACTTGTAACATGAAAAATTGTTGTTGCCAATACAAATTTTTTTTAGAGTTTTTCTTTTTTAAACTATAAACTGCTTTTTAATCTAAAACAACATTTTAATGTTTTATGAAATATTATATACGATGGGAAAAATAGTTGCCATAAATATAAAAAATTCTTTTGAATTTATAAATATTATTTGAGGCAGGAAAAACAGCTGTCTCAAATACAAATTTTTTTTGAGTTTATGACACTATTTACGGCAGAAAAAATAACTGCCACAAATATTAACACAAACACGCTTTTTGTGACGGCAAACACAGCCACCACAAAAAATTGTCTCAAATACGTCTTTTGTGACGGCGAACACATCCGTCGTAAAAAATTTGTCACAAAAGCCCCTTATTCTTGTAGTGTTGTTTGATAACACCACTTAAGAGTTAAGACTGAATGCTTTAAGCATTTAATAAATTAAACCCGCTTGATAATCTAAAACTCATACTACTTAATATTTTAAGCACTTCTTAAAAATAAGTTAAAATTTTAAGTAGCAAGCCACCTACTTATCACTTAATGTTGAAAATGTAAGTTAGTAAGGATTTTATCAATTTCTCATAACGAACAAATATACCCTCACCACCATTGTGCCATCGCCACCACCACTAACACTATCACCACCACCACCACCACCATTGTACCACCACCGCCACCACCACCACTATTATCGACACCACCACCATTGCCGCCACCACCTCCACCACCATCACCACCACCACTATCGTCACCACCATTGTGTCGTCGCCACCATCATTGTGTCGTTGCCACCACCACTACTATTATGTCACCGCTATCACCACCATTGTGCCACCGCTACCATCACCACCACTATCGCGTGCCACCACCACCATCATTGTACCACCGCTACCACTACCACTACCATTGCCACCACCATCATCGCCATTATCATTGTGTTGCCGCCACCACCACCACCACTGCCACCACCACTACCATTGCCACCACCATCATCGCTATTATCATTGTGTTGCCGCCACCACCATCATAATGTTGCCGCCACCACCACTATCGCTGTTGCCACCACTACCATTGTGTCACCACCATCACCACCACCACCATTGCCGCCACCATCTCCACTACCATTACCATTGTGTCGCCGTCACCACTATTGTGTTGCTGTTACCACCATTGTGTCACCGTCACAACCACTACCATTATGTCACTGCTACCACCACCATTGTGCCACCGCTAGCACCACCACCACTGTCGCCGCCACCACCTCCACCACCACCACCACGACCACCGCCACTACCATTGTGTTGCCGCCACCACCATCATAGTGTTGCTGTCACCACCACAATCACCACCACCATCGCTGTCGCCACCACTACCATTATGCGACCGCCGCCACCACCACCACCACCACCATTATGTCACCACCACCACCACCACCACCATTGTGTTGCTGTCACCACCACCATCGTCGCCGTCACCACTATCACCGCCATTGTGATGGTGGTGATAGGAATAGGGTAGTTGTGGAGAGATGGTTAAAGAGAAGGACAAAAGTAGAATAATAATAATTTTCAAACTTCAGCTCCTGATATTTGTCAAATAATTTGATTAAATTTAATACTTAAATTTTAGTTTATACCAAACAATCTGCGAATTAAAAAATTCATCATTCAGCACTTAAAATTCAGCATTCAGTTTTTAGTGTTCAGCTTTTAGTTTTATCAAACACCACCTATGTTTTGAAACTTAAACTTCACGATTAATCTTTCAGCAATGATTCAAAGTTTCTATCATCCTTTTGGAAGTAATCTTAATATCATTTTATCCATCTTTAAATTTTATATGGGGTCTTAAAAAGAATGATTTGATTGCCTGCATATGTCACTATAGACAACTGATGGCGGTTTGCATGAAGAATGAGGCATTGAAGGGGAATCATTTATGAGGTCATATGGCAGCCTCCCAAGGAATTTTGGTTGTCCTCAAAAGTAGGTAGATAATAAAATGGTTTCCAAGCGCAGGAATAAATCATTTAGTAACTCGGTCGATTACTAAAGTTGTCTCCTCAGGGAAAATGAAGGACAAATTCGAATGGTGATAAACAAAGGAAAATAACACTCTTGAATATTTGAGAAAAGGGTTTTGAAAACAAGTAAACTAAATAACAATAATTAAAGAAAAATGATTAATTGTCAGAGTTCATCCCATCATGAAAAGTAATTTTGAACTACCTATAACTCACTCAAGATTGTAATTAAACGCCCTTGAACGAAAAATATTCAACTTGAAATCAAGAAAAAAATTAATGTGTATTTAAACTGGCCGAATTAATTTTGAAAGAATTATATTCACGTTGATTGTAGTGATTCCAAAAATTACCTATGCCAAGTCTTAGTTGTCTACGGATAAGCAAGAAGATATACATATCACCCATGTTTTCAACTTTAATTATTCAATTAACAAAATAACTTAATCTTTGAAAAAACCCTAGTTAGTTCAAAATCCCCATTCATGGATGAGAATTCCTCATCCGATTAAATTGGAATTAAATTACTCAAACATAATGAAAATAAATTAAAAGCAATAAAAGAAGACATGGTAAATAAAAGATGAATGAAAGATTGAGAATAAATTTGAATTGAAGATTTTTTATTTAAACCATAAAATTGAAATCAATTACAATAAAATAAATAAAGTACTGTAAATTGTTCAGTAGAATTGAAAATAACGAAGACTTGTTCTTGCAAACTAAAACTAAATAAAAGAACAATGAAAAAGAAGGAGGAGGAGGAGTAGCCCCCCTTGGAGAATCTCCAAGGAGGAAAATATGTCTCATTAAAAGTCCCCTATGGGTTGGTATTTATAATAAAAATAGGGATATATATATATATATATATCCCTATTGATGGTGCTTGAAATTAATATACCCAAATGCAAAACAACCGTGGGGGTGAAACCCAGTGGGGACTTTGGGGATACTTAGAACTATGGGGAAGTAAATGTTAATATTAGGCCAAAGAACATGAAATACATGGTTCACCTCAGCCGAAAGACTAAGGCTACATCCACTATAATGGAGGCTCTTGCTCCTTGGGGGTTATATTACTTAAAAAAGAAGATAACGATTATAGTGGGTTTTTAACTAGGAGCCTTTTTACACGGTATCTCTTAGGTAAAACTTTGAAAATCTGTCCCTTTACAGTGGCTTCGTCTTCTATTTATACACCTGATTCTCTAGGGTTTCTACAATTCTTAGTTCTGTTGGCTGATTCTGTGGTCCCCTGTCCTGTAGTGGATCCGCCAATCTGACGTCTTCTGCACCCACGATCCTGGGAAATGGAATGTATACAAATATTCCCTTTATCAGGGAATATATGTTTGTTAGAATCATCAGAGATTATCCCCCTATTCCCTGGACACGTGGCGCGACCAAGGCTACTTGAGTCCCATCCTGTACCGAGCTCCTTTTTCTCGAGCACGTACATTTTGTCGTGCTTGATATGACCAAGCAGATATCTATCGAGCTGGACAGTCCTGTGCTTTCATGTCCCTAGGTTGCATCCCGATTTCATGATGAAGCGGGAGCTCTACAGGTGGGCTATTAAGGTTGTTTTTTAAGGGGGCCCGCTAGATGTTTTGGATCCTAAATGGGTGGTCCAAGCTCAAATACATCCTTATTAGTTGCCCCCCAGCTGCTGGTTAGGAGGATGAATTTCCACCTATGACCTGGGGTTAAACTTGTCTTTTTCGCTGTAATGAATGTTTCCACAGATGGCGGTTTCCCATGATTGTTGATACCAAAAAATATACAAAAGGCAATGAGATTCTAGAAGAAAACAAGTAATACAGAAACTACCAGAAAGGGTAGAAAATGATTTTCACCATAAAACCATACCTTGAGCAATAAGTCATACCAAATATTCTCTGAATATTCCCTAAATATTTCCCTAATATTCTGTTATAATAAACAATGATCACTGTGTAAAAAGGGGCCTCAAGCAAGGAAAAAATCCTATCATATTCTTCTTCTTCAAGAAAGCAAGATACTATCAAGGAGCAAGTGCCTTTATGAGAGTGGATTAGCCAAGCTTTTCAGTTGGTGAACCACTTATTTTCTTGTGTATTCTCATTCATTTTTACACACACACGACACACCCACTAAGAGCTCATCCAGCTCTCCACCTCATGCCTCTCTATTTTTTACCACCATCATATATATATAGATACAATTGATTTTCTAGAGATCATCTATCCTTTTACGTCCATCTCTTATTCCCAGAAAATCTTCGAAAATATCTCCAAGAATATCTCTAAGATTTAGCAAGTCAAAATCCCTTCCTTATTTTGTCTCTTTCTCCTCCAAATAAGTATTGGAAGATCTTGGAAGATATATTTGAAGATTCAGTCAGTCAACGCCTGAGAAAGAGGATTCGTCGCCGAATTATAACACTGATGAACCAGTAGGAAACACGATTTGATCTACCGGTAGAACTGCTCTCTATCTCTGACGAATTGGTAGGTCTTCACAGCTACTGGTAGAAGAACTTTCTGTTTAAGACCTACCGGTAGCACAGTATCAACCTATCGGTAGCAAATGTCTCTGTTTCACTTCTATCAGTAGGAATGAACTACTACGGGTAGAATCTAATTCTACTCACTGTTGAACCGGCAGAAGATCTACCGGTAGAACTGACCTTTTTCCCAATTATGACTGCAATGCTCCTGTTTCCATCCTTGACTCATCCAGCTTACTTCCAAAATTCTTCAAGGCATCAAAATGAATGTAAAACCTTATCTTTATATAAATTTTCCTCCAAACACCAAAATTCCCTATAAAACACAAAACTAAACTAAAACTAAACATATAACTAATAAACAAAGCTAAGATGAATGGTTTGAGACATAAAATATTGCAATATTATGTACTTATCAAATTCCATCAATAGTTGGATGCAATTGGACAAACAATTCACAACCCGATTTATCATCAGCATCCGGCACCTGAAGGACATCGAAGCGTTGCTCTATAGAAAAAAGAAACATGTCAAAATGCTACGTATGCTCGTCATAACAGGGAAACAATGAATGAAATAGAGAGCTATAACCCAAAAATTATAGTTGCATCATTCAAGATCGGGCTACCTAAAGAGAACTAGTTGTACCAATCTTTGACCAAGCGACTAGCTCTCGACGTAGAGGAGTTAATGGCCAGGTTCAAAAGGTATGCAAAGGTGGACGACGAGCTCGATAGGGAGGTCAATCAAGAACAGGTATAACGCCCAAAATCCACCTTAGAAAGCATTAAATATCTATACAACATTCAACCATCATAGCATCTAAAATAAACATTAAATAATAAAAAAAATCCATTCATTAAATAAATAACTAAACCAATCCCAATCAAACGTAAATAAAAACTAACTATTAAAAGAAATATTCCAAAAAAATTGTCCCATCAATCAAAACTCAGAAATTTAAACTACGACCACACATCACTAGGAATCCGCACCCGGATCCACATCCTAATCTACCTCAACATCTCAATCAACTTGCTCACCCAGTGTGATGTCTTCCTCAAAGCCAAAGTCTGAAAAATAGATTTATAGCGTAGGATGAGCAAAAAGTCCAGTCGAAAACCTTCTCAAACCCAAACAAGGTTACAAAATAATTAAAATAGGTAGGTCTCATTTTATGAAATAACATATCATAATTTGAAGTAAAACAAGGACAATTAATGAGATCTCTGGTGTATGGTATAAAATAGTAAAGTTCATAAAGAAGGAGGAGCAGTTCTTAAAGCCATAGTTAATCACCATAAGTATATCTCATGTACGGAGGTAGACTTAGCATGAATACACACATCGAGAATATCCTGACCCACACTCACACACACACCATCCCCACTTTAGGAAGGGTGTATACTGACACATCGGCAGTGATGAATCCTCCCCAAGAATAGTATACTAGCCCCCAGCCTTGATCCCCATGAGCAAATAATGTGAATTCATCCCACAAAGATCTCTGTAACACCACCGCTGCAAGCTCTAAGTCATGAGTTGGATAATTTTTCTCATGGATCCTGAACTGTCTCGAGCCATAAGCCACTACTTTCCTATTCTGCATCAAAACACAAACCAAACCTCGTAAAGAGGCATCCATGTACACATCATAGCCTTCACCACTCTTTGGAGCAATAAGTACCAGTGTCGTGGTCAACTTCTCCTTCAAAGTGGCAAAAGCTTGCTCACAATCTTTGGGCCACAAGAACTTTTCCCCTTTTTCTTCGTGAGCCAGGTCAATGACATACCTAACCAAAAAACCCTTCCACGAACCTTCTATAGCAACATGCCAAACCCAAGAAACTATGAATCTCTTTCAAATTTTGGGCTCTTTCTCATTTCATCACTGCCTCAATCTTGGCAGGATCTACTGTTACTCATTGTTGAACTCATATTTACTCCTTTTCGCACACAACTTATGTTCTTGTAAAATTTGTAGCACCACCCAGATGTGTTGTGCATGTTCATCTTGTGTTCTTGAATATATAAGATATAATCGATAAAGAAGATAACAAATTGATCCAAATTAGGTCTAAACACCCGATGCATTAAGTTCATAAAAGCTGTGGGAGCGTTAGTTAACCCAAAAGACATCATTGTATACTCGAAGTGACCATATTTGGTGCGAAAGGCAGTCTTAGGAATCCTCCTCCTTTATCCTTAGCTGATGATATCCCATATGAAGATCAATCTTGGAGTAATATTTTGAACCCCTTAATACAAGGTAAGTACTACCTATTCTCCACTATCGTCCAATTTAGCTTCCGATAATCAGTGCATAGCTTAAGTGTTTCATCATGCTTCTTCACAAAGAGGACTAGTGCTCCCTAGGATGAAGTAATCAGGCGAATAAACCCAATGGCCAACAATTAGTCAAATTTCTTCCTTAGCTTCTTCAAATTCAAAGGTTCCATACGATAAGGAGTAATGGATATAGGTTCAGTACCTGAATATAGATCAATTGTGAACTCGATCTCTCTTAATGGGGGTAATCTAGGTAATTCCTCTGGGAACACATTTGGAAAGTCTGACACCACCAATAAGAAGTCAGATTGGGATTCAACTCGTTCCTCTCCCATCAAAATAGCTAGGAAGCTCATACTACTCCCCGCCTTAGCTTTCAAGAATCAGTTGCTTGTAGTTGAAAATGGGTGGGAAGAATTTCGCTCATTTGTGAAGCTGAAAACTACCACTCCTAGTAATTGGAATACAACCCGTTTACTAAAATAATCAATCACAGCATGAAAAATAGACAATAAATTCATTCCAAAAATTACATCATATCCTTTCATCTCAAGTGCCGCTAAGTCTATATTCAACTCTTGCTCCCCATTTTGGAGCACACAACCTTTACATACCTTACTCATATCCAACCGTTCCCCCCGGAGGTAAATTCACAGTCAACTCATTTTCTAAGTTATCAAAATCCAAACCTAATGTAATAGCATATTTCGCGTGTATGAAAGAGTGAGTGATACTAGGATCAAATAAAATATGTGCCCAAGAGTTATAAAGCACGACAATACCTTTCACCATTATGTTGGAAACATCCTCGTCCTGCTAGGTTAAGGCAAAGACCCGTCCTTGATTATTACCACCTGGTGCTCTGACTTTGGGATTTCTCTGCTGTGGTGGATTCTGTGGTGGGGGCTTGTTCGTATTTTGTTTTCTCGTAGTCTTGGTATTCTTCTAGGGTGAAAAGATCGGACAATGATTCTTGATATGCCCTAGAAATCCATAAGTGAATCATTTTTGTGGATTTAGTCCTATCTTCTCCTGGAAGCCCCCAGCTCCTTGATTTGATTGATTTCTCTACCCAACAGCTTGGTCTGGGTGGCGATATGGAGCTATCCTTTGTAATCTTTCACTACTAATGCCAGTCCTAATTGGACCTCCCCTAGCCAAGGTCTGTTGTCACTGATTATCCTTCATATCCCTTTCTACTAGTTCAGTCCGCTCAACCAAATCCCCATAGCCTCTAATTTTGAGAGCAACGAGCTTTTTCAGTATGATAGGCCTCAAGCCCTACTTGAACCTTTTGGCCTCGGTAGCAACAAAATTTAGCACATAGTGGGATAGCTCATCAAACTTGCCTTCATACTGAGCTAAGGTCACACTGTTGTATTGTAGTGCCAAGAAGTTTGTGCTCATCTTGTTTTTCATAGATTCAGGAATGTACTTGTCCTAAAATACCTAGGCAAAATCCTCCAAGGTCATGGTGTTAGTGTTCATCATTTCTTTTCACTAAATCCCACCAGTGATTTGCCTCTCCTTCTAGTAGATAGGTAGCCAGCCCAACCCAAAGATCCTCAGCAATCCCCACGCTATCACATATCTTCTTTACCTTGCCGATTCACTTATTCGCATCCATAGGATTAAAGCTTCCCTGAAAAGTTGGTGGGTGTTGCCACAACTCCCTGAGAACCATCGTCCTCTGATTGTCATTCTCATTGATTTGTCCTTGAGCTAGAGGTTGAGCCACCCTATTATGGTTGTTTTGATTCCCATTTTGAGTATGCACCAGCATGGTCAATGACTTGATCCGAAATGTGTACACCCAAGTGTAGGCAGTCAAGTTGTAGTAATAATCCGATTTAAGTTTGGAGTCGAATCCACATGGAACTATTGTTGGTGTTTCGAGGTAAGCAGTGGTGGAGACCAAATGATTGTAACCCTTGAGATTTGAAGTTGTGTGGTGACCAAATATAGGATTCTTTCTAAGAGGGTTTTCGAGACAAAATATAAGATAAGCTCAAATGTAAAAAGTCAATCTTTAGTTCGAGGATCTGGATATGTATTTAATCATCCGGTTGATTATACTTGTGCTTGATAACTCAATTAACCCCTGTGTCAACAACAAGTTAATCGGAAGATAAATGTGGATTGTGAGAATTAAGAGCATGATTCCGATGTCTTTCTAGAAGTTTACAAGAATTGTCTGTGTCGAGATTCAACCCGTCTACAAGCAAGCAAGTGTTTCTACAAGGCATCCAACCATGACATTAATATTCCATTTCCATTCTTTAATTGAAGCACAATAATGATGAAGATTGAAGGGTAGTCATGAAGATCTAGCCGGGGTACTTGCCTTGAACCGATGAGTCTTTCTATGCAAGAGTTATCTATGTTATAGAAAGTACTCACGGTTATACAAAGTACCTTAGTTTTGCTAGATGCAGTCAATCATTCAATAAACAAGTGAAATATAAAGCATTAAGCATAAACGAAATGTACAAATATAACTTCCGGATGATTTATACATGTCCATTACCTCTTACTAAAGAGTGAATGAGAAACTACTCACTCTTCATGGCTTTGGTAAAACTAGAAAAGTGAGTGATGCTCATCCCTCCAAGTAGAGGAGTTACAAAGAAAAAAACAATAAGCAAGGAGCCGATCTTCGACGAAGAATAAGTGAATCACGTTCCATCCTTCACGGCTTTGGCAAAGCTCTAGAAAAGTGGGAGAGTTTCACTCCTCTAAGGGAAGAAAGAAGCTCAAGCAACGGAAGTTAATGAAACAAATATTGAAAGTAGAAGAAAGCTAGTCATTTTTGGAGGGTTTCCTCCTCAACCAAAAGATGATATATCCTCCTCACTAAGACTAATTCTATAACAATATAAGAAATGTTGGTCTAGTGCCAATCCAACTCCCCTTGAAGCTCCCACAATGGTAGTATTTATAGGCAAAGAGGAGGGGGCAAGGGAGTTTGAAAGAATAATGCAAGGCCGCCAAAGTCCAAGTGAAAGCCAACCACTCTGCAGCCAGTCTGTGGATGAAGTTCGAACGTTGTTTGGCGTTCAAACGTTGCTTCTGTCTTTGCTTGATGGGCGTTCGAACACTAGGTGGGGTCTGACCTTCCCACTCAAGTGCCATGTGGTCTTTTGTGAAATCCATTTCCACACTCCATGCACAACTTGACACTTTGCACTCAGCATCCTGGTCCTCAAATAATTCAAGGGGACGTTCGAACATGAGTTGACGTTCAAACGTGGTTGCTTTGTTCCAAGCTTCTCCAATTTTGCTCCAGGGCATGCTGGTGTTGCATGAAATTTTGATATTCATTGTTTTTGGACCTTTGTTCAATTTATGTCCTGAAATGTCATCATTTAAACTCCATCAAAGTATAATTAGTCTTAAAAAGGCATAGTAATATGCTGATTTTAACTACTAATCAGTCAACTCGCGTAAGCATTGATAGATTCCATTTGTGGTATCTCAAGGTGGTGGTAGTGGGTTTCTAGCGGGGTTAGCTAGGCGTCCACCTCTTAAATCTACCTCAGCATCCCAATCAACTTGCTCCCCTAGTGTGATGTCTTCCTCAAAGCCAAAGTATGAAAAATAGATTTATAATGTAGGATGAGAAAAAAGCACAATAGGAAACCCCCTTAAGCCCAAAAGAGGTTACAAAATAATTAAAACAGGTAGGTCTCATTTAATAAAATAACATATCATAATTTAAAGTAAAACAATGAAAATTAATGAGATCTCAGGTGTATGGTATAAAATGGTAAAGTTTATAAAGAAAGAGGAACAGTTCTCAAAGCCATAGTCAATCACCACAAGTATATCTTATGTATGCAGGTAGACTTAGCATGAATATTCATATCGAGATATCTTGGCTCACATTCACACACACACACCATCCTCGTAAGGATACAATACTTTAGGAAGGAAGTATACCGACTCATCGACAGTGACGAATCCTCCACAAGAATAGTATACTAGCCCCTAGCCTCGATCCTCGTGAGTGAATAATGCGAATTCTTGAACCTCACTGGGACCAAGCAATTCCACTACAAGTGATAGCAAACCTTCAAACCTTTAAAGGTAAGAAACATATCTATGCACTCTACGATACTTGGTTAAAGGTAACCCACGTTCATCACACCCACCATACAAGAGATAATTTTCATAAAGTCCACATTTAATCACGAATCATGGTTCCACAATTGTAAAAATAGAAAAAAATGCAATAGATCCTCAAGAAAACATATTTGAATTGATAATGATCAAACACTGGGGTTTACAAAATCAAGAACATGGGATTTGTGTTGTAAAACATGTAATTCTTCCAAGAATGGATCATATATAATCGTACATATAAGTAACCTTAATCCTCAGTGAGTGAACTTGAGAAAGAATCCTACCTTTAATCCACAGTTTGGTGCAACTCTAATTCGTTGATCCATTTCCTAAGTGTTAATTCTTGACAATCTTGCTCTTTTTATTCCTTCTCACCTCTCTTGGCCCCTTATGGTTCAAAATCTGTTGAAAACTACCCTGAGGAACATCCTTACGGTATTTATAGGGTCAGAATATGTTCAGTTGGCATGAGCCTAATCACTACTAAATGTGCATTGACGTTTGAATGTGACTTGTGTTTGAACGTGATTCCTTCGAACATAACTTGCATTCAAATGTTCTTTACTCCCAGTATCTCGAGTTCTATCAGTCCTATTGGTCAGACCTAAACTACTATAGCTAAGTCACATTTGAACGAGCATTGGCGTTCGAACGTGAACCTAGTTTTTGCCCGAGCTTCCAATATAGTTTTGACCTTGTTAAAAGTCGATTCATGAAATATTTTCTAAAATATACTTTTGTAGCTCTTGGAATCTACTTTCTATTGCCCAAAAATCATATCAATCTAATGTCAGAATAAAAAGTTATGTGTAAAATACTAAGACATTATCTAATTGTTGTCTTCCTAACTTCTCCCAATGATGCCTCCCAAAATTTAGAACATCTTTATTATGCCCTATATCCCTATTCTTAAGCCATTTTATATACATACAATAGATTGTATACAAATGCATTATTATGAATACATGGGGGTTTATACCAGTTGAGTAAGAACATAACATGAGAGAGAGAGAGATAGAGCGACCGAACTAACCATGGTCAGGAGCAAAAGGAAAGGAGAAGGAAGTTTTCCCTTCCCATTCATCATTTTAAGGCGTCAATATAATGTTCAAAGAGCCCATCTATAGGATCTTATCTCAGATCAAGGTGAATTCCTATTTTAGGTGGCCTAACAAACTTGGAGGAGATCCAAAGAAATGAATTCTAACCTCAGGTGCTCTTCCATCACGATACCGGGTATATGATGGAGAACTTCCATTTTCTAGAATAGCATCTAGAAGAGCGAATTCGAATTAGCCACATTTCTCAGTTTATTGATGAGGAGATCTAGCAGGAGCGATTGATGCGATCCACACAACTACTGATCTAACCAGGGCAACAATCAAAGCTACTAGGGCGCATATTTAGAAAGCCACGCAAATGAGATAAATTAGCCAGGTCGGCCTCACATCTAAACCTTTAAGCAAGAAACCCAGAATTGATAAGTTGGATGGACTGATTAGCTTTTTTGATGATGACTTGACAGGAATTCATCTTCCTCACAATGACGCCCTGATTTTGACTCTAAGGATAACAAATTTTGAGGTAAAAATGATCCTGATTGACCAAGGAAGTTCCTTGGGAATTATATATTCATGTTAGTTTCAAAAGCTCAATTTGAAGGAGAAGGACTTGAAGCAAGTCCATGCATCACTGGTAGGATTCAACGGTAAGATAGTGTTGTCAAAAGGAATGATAACCTTACTAGTCCGAGCTGGGCCAATCAGAATGATGATAGAATTTCTCATCATTTAAACAGATTCAAAAAAATCTATCATAGGGCGTGCCTGGCTGCATGAGATGAAAGCGATCCCCTCAACCTATCATCAAATTTTGAGGTTCCTAGTAGATCGGGGTATTATTAACATCTGAGGGGACCAAATGAGCACACGAAGCTATTTGGTCACTTCATTAAGAGGGAAGACACTCAAGGAAGGGAAGTAGGGTGTACATTGGCATCCGAGCCAACCCCCAAATGTCAACCAAAGTTTGAGCCGCCAGGCCCAGAAGAGTCTATGACAAGCCTGACCGAACATGAGGTGGAGGATCTCTAGACCATATATGGAGACAAAGGGAACATTGAGAGATTCTTCTTGATTGGATTCTCACTTGCATAGGAGGAAAAAGGAGGCTCTAAGAAGAAACATTGATATATTTTCCTAAACCCCCTATGAGATGTTAGGCATCAATCCAGAAATCATCTTTCATCATCTTAATGTTGACTTGAGCTTCAAACCAGTCAAACTGAAACAAAGGAGGTCAGTTTCTACACATATAGAGGCTGTTAACAGGAAGTGGAAAATCTATGTTAACTTCATGGACCTCAACAAAGGATGACTCAAGTACAATTTGCCTCCACCAAAGATCGACCAGATGGTCGATTCTACATTTAGGCAGGATCGAATGAGTTTCATTGACGCTTATAGGGGCTATCATCAGATCTCCTTCTTTGGGCCATAACAGGAGAATACCTCATTTATTACACCATGGGGAGTGTACTGTTACAAAGTGATCCATTCGGACTTAATAATGCTAGAGAAACCTACTACAGATTGGTTACTCAGATGTTCAAGGAAATGCTCAGGAATATGATCGAAATCCATATAGATGACAGGCTGGTTAAGAGCTGCAAAGCGTCCGATCACCTAGCAGACTTGAATAAAACCTTTGACATATTGTGGGAGTATTAGATGAGACTTAATGCCTTAAAATGCACTTTTGGGGTCAGCTTAGGTAAGTTTTTGGGCTTTTTGGTCATCAAAAGTGGGATCGAAGCCAACCCTAATCAGGTGAAAGCCCTAATTAAACTTCAATCTCCAAGGATTATGGAGATGCAAAGATTAACTGGATGACTGCTACACTTAACTTGTTCATATCCAGGTCATCTGACAAATGCAAACCATTCTTTCAAGCATTAAAGCAAAAAGGAGACAGAGTCTTGATATAGGAGTACGATGAGGCATTAAAAAACCTAGAGTCCTACCTAGCAGAACCACCACTTTTGACCACTCTAGAGCAGGGAGAGCTACTATATATGTACCTGACAGTCTCTGAGCATGTAGTGATTGGTGCGTTAATAAAGAAATCCGAGATAGGAATGAAACAGGTCTATTATGTTACCAAAACCCTCCTCGATTCAGAGAGCAGGTACCTGCATTGGAAAAAATGACCCTGGCTTTAGTCAATTTTTCCAAGAAATTAAGCCATTATTTCCAAGCTCACACGGTGAACATTTTGACCAATCAACCTTTGAAGACCCAATATAGAACAACTAACCTATCTAGAAGAATATCTAAATGGGAAGTGGAGCTCGAGGAACATGACAACATTTTCAAACCATGAAACTGCAATTAAGGGACAAGTAGTTGTAGGCTTTTTGGCTGAGCTCGCCCCTGGAACAATTCTGACTCACGAACTTCAGAAGGTTCCAAGTTTCTTGGAATCCTAAGTTGGGGGCAAGATTGAACATAATAAGTCCCAAGTATCTTGGAACCTGAACTCGGGGCATGCACACCAAAGAATCGAAATTTTTGGAGTCTAGATGTGGATAGTTTTGAAACCATAAAGGAGTTAGATTTCGGGATAATTTTGGAATCCCCAGAAGACGAGGTGTTGGAAAATACAGTAAGGTAAGAATTTGGAGCATCGAAGAATATGAAGCCGTACTAGCAGGGATCAGGTTCGTGCAAGGCATGGGTGAAGACCCCTTTGTGAAGGAAAAATTGTGGTGAAGACCCCTTTGTAATGCTCTAGCAAGCTTTGAACAAACACGAGCCAAAAGCCTGGATACAAAAACATGATGGAATCTAGGCAATCTTGGTGTCAATGGATAACCCTCGACGCATAGAGCAACTTTTGTTCTTGCTCGGTTGAATTTTAAGTCTTCCATTTAGGCTTTTAAATGCTTTGTGTAGAGCTTGCCACATGTCCCCTTTTTATTGGTTGAAAATCCACCAAAGCCAATAACAAATTGACAAGTGTCAAGTGTGGATAAGGCTTATTTGACTAGCTATTTTATATACGTTGTGGGTCCTGTGAATAAAATCTAGTTGCTTAAATTTTAATGGCTTAGTGTCCGATCTTGTATATATCACTTTATGATGCGTGATTTTTTCAACTATCTCGGAATTTAACGAAATTTGTACACCCAACTCATTTTTGCGAGACGAATGCAACAGTGAAGTCCGTTTTCTCATCTGAGATACGTAAAATTTCAAGTTTTACCTTGCTCAATATCCTTAATATCGTATTACCTGTTTAATTAATTTATTAAATTGTTCGGATTTTCACATTCTTCCCCGCTTAAAAATAATTTCGCCCTTGAAATTAAGAATACATGGAACACATAAGGTAAATGCGAATGTAAGTCATGATGCATGTCACTGACACGAAATTTAAATCATATATCCATCCTCAAATAGAGATGGATAAATAGATCAGATAGCATCCTCACGTTCTCATGTAGCCTCTGCTATACCCTGGTGCTACCACAACAGTTTTACCAACTTCACAGTTTTATCTCGTAAAACCTTCTCTTGGTAGTCCAGAATACGAACCGGTCCGTCCTCGAATGTTCCATCTGTATCTACCACAAGTTCACCCCAATCCATCACATGAGTAGGATCTAGAATGTACTTCTGAAGCATTGATACATGGTATGCGCTGTGCAGACTCAACTAATGTGGCGGTAATGCCAACCGGTAAGCAACTGCCCCTACTCTCTCAAGTATCTCGAAAGGTCTAATGTTCCTTGGTGATAACTTACCTCTCTTACCAAACCAGACCATCCCCTTCTTAGGTATGACTTTCAATAAGACATGATCTCCTACCTCAAACTTATGAGGCATTCACCATTGGTTGACATAGCTCTTCTATCGGCTTTGAGTCATAAGAAGACGTTGTCGAATAATGACTACCTTCTCGTAAGTGTCCCTAATCATGTTCGAACTTGTCAAAGGTCCCTCTGTAACCTCTGTCCAACAAATTGGAGAATGGCATGATATCCCATATAAGGCCTTGTAAGGTGCCATCTCAATATTTGCATGATAACTATTGTTATAGGCAAACTCAACCAAAGATAAGTGATCACACCAACTACCCTTGAGGTTAAGGACACATGCCCAAAACATATCCTTCAGAATCTGAATAGTCCTCACTCAGACTGGCCGTCAGTCTAAAGATGAAAAATAGTGCTAAACATCAAATGTGTACCCATAAATCTATGAAAAATCTCCTAGAAACGAGCTTTAAACCGCGGATCTTGATATGACATAATAGAAATGGGTGCCCCATGCAACTAAACAATCTCTCGAAGATACAACCTACAAAATTCCTCTAGTGTGAAGGTCATCTGTACAACCAAGAAGTGAGCTAACTTGGTAAGTCGATCTACTATTACCCAAACTATGTCATGTCTCCGAATAGACCATGTCAAATCACTCACAAAGTCCATGGTGATATGCTCCCATTTTATTTGGCTACCTCTAGTGGCTGGACCAACCTTACAGGTCTCTAGTACTCAGCCTTGACTTGTTGACAAGTCAAACAACTACTAACAAAATTCACAACATGCTTCTTCATCCCACTCTAGTAGTATTGACTGCGGAGATCATGATACATCTTTGTGTCACGGGGATGTATCGCAAAATGAGAGCAATGAAACTCCTTGAGTATCTCCTCCCTTAAATTAGTGGAATAAGGAACAAGAACCTTGTCTATATACCAAAAACTACCATCGGGATGGATAGCCCAACCCTCGTCCCCTAATCCTGACGGAATTCTATCCCTGATGGATAATACCTGATGAGTGGGTTTTATACCTACGAATTGAGTAATCTTATCTTGATGAATTGCAAGTTTTCAAGTATTTTATGTTGCTTTTTATTCGTTTTCTGTGTTTTAATTTTGTTTTGTAGGGATCATGATTTGGAAGGAAACAAGGTCATTTGGTAGCCTAAAGTTGGGATTAATTGAGGACTAAGCAACAAGAGCAGCTGTGGGCATAAAAGGAGGTTAGAGCCGCAGCTCTACATGCGGCGCTGCAGCTCTAGAAGTGCAGAAAGTCAGCGCAGCAGTGCTGATTTTAGGGGCTGCAGCGCGTGTTTCGGCTTGGGACACGAATTCTGACTTGTTTTTGAGTATGAATTGAACTTTAATGCTACATATATGTTAGGGTTTGATATGGGATGAGAGTATACTGATTTGAGGGGCTACTAATAGAGGGTGAACCAAGGATTGATAGGAAATTGAAGGCAAGGATCAAAGGAAGCGACGCAAAGAAAATTGGACTTGAAGTCTAGAGAGAGATTGAAGATTGCAACTAAGTTTTCATTCTTTTATCTTACTTTTAGTTTTTGATTTTCTAAGATGTTGATTAATTTGAGGATGATTTTTTTCAATTACATTATGAACTAAATTTTTATTAAGATTGCAACGGAACCTGATGTTTAGTTAAATTGATCTACTCTCGTTTTCAGTTGTGATTGATCATATATGAGTTGTTTATCATATTTTGTGCTTAATATATGATTGTGTGGCTAGCAATTAATTTGATTTCCTAGATGAAATTGGAAGATGAATTCTAGGTTTAGATCTGAATATGATAACATGCGTCTGGTTAATTCTTCTTAGGATTGAATAATTGGGTTTGTGTATAGGATATGAATATACCTATATGCCGTGTGTAACTTTTATGAGAGTTTGAGTTTAATGAATCTATTCCAACTTATTTTGTATAGGAATATAGTAATTTAATTGGGAGAGATATTTTTATCTAACTATTGGAAGAGGTTTGATAAATAATTTTGAGTTCTCAGTTAACAACTTATTTTGATTAATTAATTGTAAAGAGAGTAGAAAGATTTATACGAATCATTAGGGGAAGTTGTAATCTTAAGTTCTTTTATCTGGTAAATGCAATCCTTGATTATTAAATTTAGATTTAGTTTTAATTAGTGAATTCATAGCTAATTTCAATTGTTTAAATAAAATCGAATTGATAAAAAGTTAGTACTTGAAAATTATTAGTAATAATTCTCTGTGGGAACGATACTCTACCAATCACTTTATTACTTGTTGATCGTGTATACTTGCACGTAAATTGTCAATATCGAATTTGGACAACAATACCTCAGAATCCTGACCCTGAGCTTCAATCATTCTACTGAGTAGAGAGGGAGTAGCAATCAAAATACCTATAGTTCCCAAAGCCTAATCTTGATAGTGCAGTCCAAACTATCCCACAGTCTCAAACATCTGCCACTCTCGGAAAGTTACACTAGCTAGAATTCCCGTGACTTCCGGCTGAGAGCATCAACCACCAAGTTTGCCTTGCTGAGATAGTAATGCAAACTAAAGTCATAATCCTCTAAGTACTCCATCCATCTACACTACCTCATGTTAAGGTTCCATTGTGTGAAAATGTACTTTAGACTTTTGTTGTCCGAATACACCTCAAATTAATCTTTGTAGAGATAGTGGCGCGATGCCTTCAACACAAAGACAATAGCCGTTAACTCCATGTCATTTATCAGATACTTCTTCTTATGATTCTTAAGTTAACGTGAACCATAAGCAACTACCATCCCACTCTGCATCAAAATGCATCCCAGTCCCTCTTTCGAGGGTTCACAGTAAACTGTATACCCATGTCCTCTTTCTGGGACAATCAAGATAGTAGTTGAAGTTAACTTCCTCTTCAACTCTTGGAACGTCATCTCGCAAGAGTCATCCCATTGAAACCTGACATCCTTTCTAGTAAGTCGTGTCATAGGAGCTGCTAAGTTGGAGAAGTCCTCGATGAACCTCCTGTAGTACCCTGCCAATCCCAAGAACTATGTATCTCGAAGATTGAATTTTGCCTCTCCCAATTCATGACAGTCTCAACCTTCTCTGGATCAACTGACATACCCATAACAGACACAATGTGGCCCAAAAATTCGACCTCTATCAACCAAAACTCACACTTGCTGAATTTTGCATACAACTGGTGATCTCTTAAATCTTGCATCACAATCCTCAAATGATGCTCGTGTTCCTGCTTAGGCTTGGAGGACACCAAATTTATTCTACAAACACCATGACAAAGTGATCAAGATAGGGTTTGAACACCCTATGCATAAGGTTCATTAATGCCGCTGGGACATTCGTCAAATCGAATGGCATAACTGTGAACTCAAAGTGGTTGTACCGAGTCCTAAATGTTGTCTTAAGAATATCAGCATCCCTTATCTTCAACTAATGATAACCAGTGCACAAGTCTATTTTTGAATAGACCTGAGCCCCTATCAATTGATCAAAAAGATTGTCTATCCACGACAATGGGTACTTGATCTTGATAATGACTTGATTCAACTAGCTATAGTCTATGCAAATTCTAAGTGTCCCATCATTCTTCTTGACAAATAGTACTGGAGCACCCCAAGGTGAGGTACTTGGCCTAATAAAGCCCTTTTCCAACAATTCCTGTAATTTGACCTTAAGTTCTTGCAACTCCATCGGTTTCATAGAAATGGGGGATACACTAGGCTGCAACTCAATGGAGAATTTGATATTCTGATGTGGAGGCAATCTCAATAATTCATCTGGGAATACATCTGCATACTCATAAACGACCCGAGGTAGACCTAACTCTGGTCTCACCTCGTCCTCAAGGGTAAGGCTCGCAAGCCAACCCATTAACTGCTAATGCCAACGGGAGTCATACATAGCCTGGGCCAAAGCATTATGCTTCTCTCTCTAGAATTTGAAACAAACTCCCTTTGAAGTATAAGTAGTGACCCTTTTTCGATCACAATCAATAACTATCCGATGTGCTGATAACCAATCCATCTCAAGGATGACATCAAAATCTGACATGTCCATGACCCTAAGGTCCACCGTGAGTTGAGCCCAAGAGATCTCTAACTCACAATCCCAACATATTTGACTAATGCAAACTCTAGCTCCTAGGCGATAATTCAAATGTAGCGATTTCTCTAAGGTTTCAATCTCTAAGCCCAAATCATCCACATATGATGCCGAGATGAATGAATGAGATGCACTAGAATAAAATAATAATCGTGCCCATAAGTGAAAAATTAAAAATGTATCCTGGATCATGAATTAGTCCGTTGGCTCAATCTGAGGAGAAATGGCAAAAAATAGCCCCTGGTTCCTTGAAGTGCCGGCCTAATAAACTTGCCCATGACCACGACCCACTCCTTGATCCACTTGCCCGGACTAAGGAGTCCTTGAGTGTGGAGTAGTGGGAGCCTGTCTAGCACCCTGAAACTAAAACTAGTTTCCTTGGCCCATGGCTAGGTAAGGAGGAACAAAAGCTAACTATGGGGGCCCAACTGATGACTAGGACTGAGAAGTCCCATAACTTTGAGATCCTTGCCTATAGGGGCAATCCCTCTTCATATGGCTTGGCTGCTGACAATGGTAGCATGCCTTTTGCCCTCCGTGGACGTACTCTTGAAGTTCCTTCCCCCTTGGGAATACTGCCTCTGGCCCTGGTTCCCTTGGCCTTGGGTTTGAGACCATTGTGGTGCAAAGGTCCTTTGTTTTTTTCCTGAACTGGAGTTAGAAGATTGACCCTCCTTTTTCTTATCTTTTGTTTTGGCCTCCCGGATGTTCCGTGCATTGTTTATCTCTCCCTTGATGGCCATGGCCATCTCGACTAGTGCACCAAAGTCTTGCAAACAGTGGCCCACCACCTTGCCATGAATGGCCAACTTCAGATCATCCTCGAAACTCCTCACTTTTACCACCTCGGTGGTTACAAAGTCGTCGACAAAGCGAGCTAACTCTATGTGAAATTAGTCATGTATTGCATAACAGTCATGTTCCCTTGCTAGAGTTCTAAGAACTCTTGGGCCTTTGGTAGTTTGAGGGTGGAGGGGAATACTTGTTCATGAACATCTCTTGGAACCCAGCCCAAGTCATTGCCTCCAAGTTCCTTGATTTCTTTGCCCAAGTCCACCATTGATGGACTTCACCCTCGAGTTGAAAGGTGGCTAATCTAACCTTGGTTGTGTCCAAGGTAATCTCCATAGCCTCTAGGATTTTCTTTATTTGTTGGAACCAATGGTCGACGAACATAGGGTCTGCTTCTCCCATTTATATTGGTAGCTTGTCTACCTTGAACTTTTGGAGGCTATTCGTGCCTCCTTAGCCCATATTAGCACTATCTTGTGTGAGGTTAGCTACCATAATGTTCATTGCCATTAGGAATGCATCTTGGTTGTAAGCAGGTGGTGGTGGTTGGTTATTTTGATTGCCCCCTTGACCATTACGACGTGGATGTCCTCTCTTTGCCATCTATAACATAAGTGATAGCAATAGGCTCTAAATTTAGTGTCACCAACTATTAACAATCTCAAAGTACCATAAAACAAGTTACAACATCCTTATAATGGTGTAAAAAGAACATACAAGTTGATTTCAAGTTAAGGTCATGACCCACCCTTACTAAAGAATTCTTTAGGATACTAAATTTGAAGCTAAAATTTGTTTCATTTGAAAGTAGACATCCTGAGCTTTCCAACAATAGTATTTACTTAATTTCGGCTTCGATAGCAAAAGTTATGGTCGTTCTAAGTTGGGCAAAAATCTGCTTGTGAAACATTGCTTGTACCGGTACAACTTGTACCAATTCATCCCTGAATAGAAACTATCCTACTAGTTCATTCATGTTGAATCTACCGGTAGATTAAAATAGAAGTCTAACCTATCGGTTCATTTATGTCAACCTACTGGTAGATTAAAATAGAAGATTAACCTACCGGTTCATTTATGTCAACCTATCGGTAGATTAAAACACAAGACTAACCTATCGATTCATTTCGGGCAAATGCACTTCACAGTGGGAAAATTTTCAAAATTAGTCCAAGTCACCAATACTTATATTGGGTCCATCCTAATTTCATTTGGGCCCGAAATCCAACCCATTTCGATTCTAATGAGCTTAATTATCCTTATTTTACACCAAGTACATCTAGGTTTCTAGGTTTATGATTTCCAAGTGTTTCGCACACATCATTACACCATGCATTTTACTCAAACATATACATCCCCAACACTTAGCACATAACACCTAATACACAATGCACATGGATGCAATGCTTAACCCAATTTACCCTCAAGTCCTAAGGTAATCGGGAACCTTGGCTCTGATACCAAGTTGTGACGCCCCAAAAATACGGGGTTCTTTATTATTCGTTAAACCTTGATCTTGGAGGACCAATTCTAATGTAATTCAGGTAGAGTCTCCTTTGTACAGAGAGCTTCACCCAAAACACAACTTGTCTCTGCTACATGGCAATGACCTCATAGGGTCCAATGTAAGTATTTAAACAAAATCCCATGAATTAGATATTAAGTCACAAATCCATAATTCAACATGTAATGTCTTTAAGTCAAAGGTTACATGCCCAGTTTTACAAGTCATTCATTAGTCAAAAGAATAGATACAATTTTTCCCAAATAACTCATGCCTTTACAAATGAATATACATGTACTATATAAACCAAAATACAAGGCCACATCAATAAGTACAATTGGGGCCTTGAAGTATCTATTCATCAAGTGAGAGCCCCATCTCCAGCTCTATCCTTAAGCTGGACCCAAGTGCAGGCCGTTTGTGGAAGCATGTACTGAACTTGAAATGTTTTTCCCGCGATGGGGTGAGCCAAAGCCTAGTAGGGTATCTGCTATAAAGTAAGCCTCCCAACCCAATGATGCATATATGGGGGATACACATTTAGATATATCAACTACTCATATCAATAGCATACCAATGACGCCATGATATGAGGTGATGTTTCATGCATGCATAACCCACTCCGAGCCCAACATGGACTCCCATGACACATGTAATGCCATGCACACGAACCGGGAACTCCATGCCCACATTGTCAATTTAAATTCAATGACTCGCCATTTATTATCTTGTGTTTCTAGGGTGGGTAATTTATGGACTTCCACCAACGGGCTACCAAATCGACATGGATTTTGAGGACTCACATCCCCGGCTATGCGTATGCCGATACACTTCTATGGGCTTGTTACACCGCCAGCTAAGTTTGTGGCCAACATAACCGGGCCTTGCACCCGAGGGAGAATATATCCCTTCTTGCTAATACCTCGACTCTTTATTATAATTATTCCCATGAGACTAAGTCAGCCTTTAGCCTAACTTTTAAGCCTCACTCGCTCACCTATGTGGTAAGTGAAAAACTCATGTACACACCACACCAACCATGCCAATTCATTGTGCATGTGATGCAATACCCATGCACATGCCATGAATGCCCAAATGCAATGAAATGGAATTACGATCTCAAGTACCAAAAGAAATGCATATATATGTATCATCTTAGCATTTCATCAAAACATGTAATGTGCATAAAATTCTACACTTAGAATGCTTGTAACTTTTAATGTAGTAACATGTTTACTAACTCAATAAACATAAATATTGATACAACAATATGTTCAATACACAATTAAGCAGGTGCTCAATCAACAATACTAGTCATATGCTAAACACCCATTTAATAGACATACACATTTGTACCCATATCACATACACGCACTAGATTGGACTTTAGTACCAAAGAGAAGGGAAATCCACCTCGTTTGTGAAGGCAAAATGGTGGTGAAGACCCGTTTGTAATGCTTTAGCAAGCCTTGAACAAACTTGACCCAAAACCCCGGATGCAAAAACGTGATAGATTCTGGGCGATCTTGGTGTCGATGGATAGCCCGCAACGCGTAGAGAAACTTTTGTTCTTGCCCGGTTGAATTTTAATAGTTGGATTGGAAGCTATGTGTGAAGGAAGAAGACGAGAATATGAAGAAGTTGGAGGTTCTTCTCTCTCTCTTTCTTCAACATTTTTTGGCAAAGAAAAATGGAAGACTAAGTCTTCATATAGGATTTTAAATGCTTGGTGTAGAGCTTGCCACATGTCCCCTTTTTATTGGTTGAAAATCCCCCAAAGCCAATCACAATTTGACAAGTGTCAAATATGGATAAGGCTTATTTGACTAGCTTTTTTATATACATTGTGGGTTTCGAATAAAATCTAATTGCTGAAATTTTAATCACGGAATTTTCGATCGCGTAGATTACCTCATAATGTGTAATTTATTTCGATTGCCTAAGAATTGAACAAAATTTGTGCACCCAACTCGTTTTCTCGAGACGAATCCAATTGTGAGGTCCATTTTCTCATTTTAGTTATGTAAAATTTTAGGTTTTTACCTTGCTCAATATCCTTAATACTGTATTATTCATTTAATTAATTTATTAACTTTTTTGGGTTTTCACAATTTATAACTTTTTTTTAATTGATTATTACTATTGTTTTCATTATCATTACATATTACTGTCACTGTGGATTCTAAGTAGCTATATTCAATTGGATTCATTTTCAATGTACTTTGTTGGCATTGTCCTAGCTACAAAAAGATTTTTTGATTTCCTATGACCATGTTACTGTCCTTTTCATGTTCATTTTTGGCTTAGTTGTGTGGATGTCACTATGCCTGTTGTTGAGATCGTGCAGCAATTATGGTGAACAACAATGAAACAATGAAACAAGAAAGCAAGAAAAATAACACAGAGATTTACGTGGTTCGGCAATGTGCCTACATCCACGAGAGCGAGCGGCCGTTTTCTTATATTCAAGTAGGGTTACATCTTAAGTATTTATATAACCCTAGTACTGACGTATTTACAAAAATACCCCTGTACCATACCCCTGTTACATCGTCGCGGGCTCCGCTCCGGCATCTGCCTCCTTGCCATTGTGCACACTGCAAATATTAGCCACACATTCTCTAACACCTGTTGAACCATTTAAGCTGATGACATGATTGAAATTCATAATCTAATGGGTTTGTTTTTAAACTAATATTGTAATTTCAAACATTCAATTACAAATTAGGTTGTAACATATCCATAGTGTTCCATATTGGCTTTCATAAAAAACTAAAAAAAAAAAAAAAAACACCACCAAGTAGCAGCAATCACTGGGCCCCTTTCCCCATTAATGTTCTTTTTGGCTTCACGGTCGTCGGTGATTTAGGAATTTGTAAACCATATTAGCACGCATGGTTCGCATTTGGTCTACTGTTAATTTTTCTAGAACTACTTCACCATTCACAGTTTTGTCTATTATGTAGCAAACATGTATTCCACAGTCAATAAAAAAAAAAAAAAATGTATTCCACAGTCAAGGCTACAATGAACGTGAAAAGCACGTTAGTATGAGTGCATGTGTATTTTTTTTTTTCATTACAAGAATAAGGGTCTTTTGAGACAAGTTTTTTCGACGATTGTGTTCACCATTGCAAAAGACGTGTTTGTAGCGATAATTTTTTAACGTTGACACCTTTTCTGATTATTTTTTTTTATATTTGCATAAGCACTTTTTCCTGCCACAAATAACATTCCATAAACTCAAATTTTTTTTTTTATTTGAGGTAACTGTTTTTCCCATCGTGTATAATATTTCATAAAACTACGTCATTTTAGATTAAAAGACAATTTATAGTTCAAAGAAAAAAACTCTAAAAATTTCTTTGTATTGGCCACAAATATTTCTCATGTCACGAGTAATATTTCATAAAATTTCGTCATTTTAGACCAGAAGACAATTTCTAGTTCAAAGAAAAAAGTCTAAAAAGTCGATTTTGGTATCAAAAATCCAGCGGCGACAAGAATTTTTTGTCATCAATAATTATTTAATTTTTTTTATTGCTGTAATTGCCAAAAAAAAAACATGTAAGCCATTCCCCCTTTCTTCCCTTTTCCCTCTTTCCCCACTCCCTTCCCTCCTTTGTTCCCTTATGTTTCTTCTTTCCCTTTTCTTGACTTTTTTCCTAGCGGTGCTAACAGGTTGTTCTCCTAGGCTCCCAGCTGCAAAGGAAGGTATGTTCTCTCTCTCTCTCTCACACACACACACACACAACCTGCTAGACTTGAACACAATTTCACACGCACTAATGCACACACACTCACATTCTCCCACACACACATCCAATCTATATTTATGGTTAGTATTTAATTATTATATTTTTGGATTAAATTTTTGTATGTATTAGTATAAGGTGTTGTTTTTATTTTTGTGTTGTATTTTAGTCAAATAATAGTGATTAATACTTTTCGTGTTAAATTTTTTTTTGTTTGAATGAGTACCATGGTTATTGTTTTCCTTTGAGTATGCAATTTTATTTGATAATTTGTTTTATATGATGGTAATTTATAAATTTTAAATGGGAAAACCTTCCACAAATTATATATTCTTTAAGCAAAAAATACTACAAACTCGAAAGTTAATGAACTATTGTCTTCCTCTAATGCAAAGATTACAAATGCCGAGAAATTGCCCTAAAAAACTTAGAGCATCACTATAATAGACCATTAAGTGGACATATGATTAACCCTAAAATAATGCGTTAATAAATTAGGTTATAAATTTAATCTAGTGCATAAATTAGGTAAAAATGATTAAGTTAAAGAGTATTAGGGTTAATGCGTAAATTGGACATTTTGCAAGGTTTCGTGCGAAAATACGAAAATTCAGGAGGATTAAAGTGTGTAAGTTGAATAAGGAAGGGGAGGCAAGTGCAATTACCAAACTATTACATCAAAGCAAGGGGCTGCCAAACATGCAAAATCCAGAGGAATGCTACCGCCCGGACGGTGATGGCGGCGTCCGGACGGTGTTGCAACTGCCTTACTTCTCTCTCCTCTCCCCATTGGTCCAATTAAGCAACAAATCACCCTATTGGCCAGCCGGGGTGTCTACCGCCTCAAGCCTCCCTCTAGTGCCTATAAATACCCTATTTCAGCCATTTTTCAGGAAAAAAAATTTAGGAGAGCTCAGTCCCGATAAGAGGGAAGGAAAGAGAGAAAGAAAAGAGGAGCGAGGCCCTGCCAGAATCATTTTCCAGCCAGAATTTCTTCTACTTGTACATTTCTGTTTATCCTTTCTACGTAGAGGGTTGAACATCTCCCACTTTTGTGCCCTAGTCGGTAATAAGAGTGGCAGTGTTTCAACTATTCCTCGGGGAAAGACTTTTTGTATTTTGTTTTCGGTTGTAATGAGATTATACCATTCCTTTTGCTCGTCTATAGCAATGAGGCGTGACTAATCCGTTTATACTCTTTGGTGAAGGGTGAATACATGTGTAATATTTTTTACATTATGGAAATGCCGATGTTTTACTTATGCTTTAATATTTATACCTCCCTTAATTGATGGATGGTTATATTTATAATATGCTCATGGTTATGAACACCGAGCAAAGCTTAATGCTATATACCATACTATGTATAATTATTACGCACTTCATGCATGATACAGTAATGTACGAAGTTGGGCTTTATGTAACAATTGGAAGATTTGTTATAGAAGGGTCAAATCTTGTCATAGCCAATGCTTTTGATTCAATGCGTAAACTGGAACTCCGTCACAATGGAAACATCAACCTGCCGATTAAATAACTGGAGTCAACATTTGAATGGTTCACCTTCTGGTTTATTTGATTGATGCATAGTACAAAGACCTTCCGACTAACTTAAACAGTTATTGTGTTATGGTTCAATATACATCAAACCTTCCAGTTAACTTTCCAGTAAAATGGGAGTTAATTGTTGTGAGGTGGCATTTCCATAAACAAACAATATAATGTATGTTGGATCCTCGAACTAAAGAGTATCTTTTTATCATTATCTTTCAAAGTTTTAATTAAGTATTTATTTGATAGTTCTAACCTCACACCGCAAGCTATTCCCTTGCACACTACATTCATAGCAATTTTACTATTTCTGTTTTGAATCCTAACAGTTAGCTCCTTGTGGGTTCGACCTCGGACTTAAACCGAGAAATATTGTAATTTGACCACTTATACTTCGGTGTATGACATAATTCAGGTCAAATCAAGCTTTTTGGCACTGCTGTCGTGGAGTTATGGTGATTTCAAAACAAATAGGGAAGTTGTCTAGTCTGTATTATATGTTTATACACTGTTTGTCATATCTTCATTGTTTATGTCTGTTAAGTCATCAGTAGGATCTGTAAATCAGTCTAGTCCTTCATCTTCGTCATCCTCATCATCACAAGCATCATTCGAGTTAAGCATGACTAATAATAATCCAAGGGAACAAGAGGTAGTTCAGAATGTCTGACCTTTAAGAAAATACTTGCACCCCACATGCACTAGTGTCTCGTCATGTTTTTTTTTTTTCCACTAATGCTCCAAATTTCAGCATTAAGGCGGGAAGAATACAGCTTTTACCACAATTTTTTGGTCTAGAGTTTGAAAACCCGTATTTGCATATGAAAGAATTTGAGGAAGTATGTAGTGCTTTGCAAGATAATTCTGAGATGACCCAGTTGAATTTTTTTCCTTTCTCTTTGAAGGATAAGGCTAAATAGTAGCTAAATTCTTTAAAAGCTCAATCTATTCCAAGTTGGCAAGTTTTACAACCGAATTTTTCAAAAAGTTTTTTCCTGTGCACCGTACTAATGCATTGAGATGTCAAATCATGAATTTTTCTATTAAAGAAGGAGAATTTTTTTATCAATGTTGGGAAAGATTTAAGGATCTTTCTCCAAACTTGCCCACATCATGTATTTGAAAGTTGGACTTTAGTTGGTTTCTTCTATGATGCGCTCCCATCCGCACTACGTCAATTTGTTGAAATGATGGCCTAGGGGGAATTCATGGGTAAAATCCTTGATGAGGCATTCAAGTTTTTTGACGCCATTTCTGAGAGTTTCCAAATGTGGGACTCGGCTTCTCCAACTATGGTTGAAACCAAGCCATCTTCACCCCAAGGAGGGAATATGATATATAATATCAGCATCTAATAGTTTAAGTATATACAATGAGTATTCAACCTTTTTTGTGGATGTCAGGATGGTTTGGAATCTTCTTCTAAGTATATACAATGAGTACATAGAAGAGGACTTATACCATTTATATATGTTATCGTCCAACTGATAGCATTTCGATCATTTTTTATAACCTCTATCGATTTCTTTTCCTGGACTTTTGACAACTTTGAAGATATTATCACTGGGTTAGTTTCATCCTCTCCCAAGAAGACATATTTCAAGTTAGTCAGGAGAGGTTTCAACTCTAGTTTAATAACTTCAACACTGGGCTTTAGAGACTTAGGTTCAGAAGGCAATAATTTTTCAAATCTAGGACTTCATGTTTCAATTATTGACATATCTACAAACTCATCATTTTGTACAGACTCTAATGCATGTGACTCTTTCTTTGTACATGCATTTTCAAACAGATCCTGAGTTAACAACTCAACACAATTTACTTCATGCAATTCTTCATCCTCTTTGGGCTATTTTGCAATGTCAAACACATTCAATTCCAAATTCATGTTACCAAATGAAAGTTTCATAATTCCATTCCTACAATTAATCAATGCATTTGATGTAACAAGGAATGGTCAACCTAAAATGACAGGGATTTGTGTAGAGGCATGCAAAACTAGTTATGTATCTAAAATAATGAAATCCACTGGGAAATAGAACTTATCAACTTGAACAAGTACATCCTCCATAACTCCACGTGGAATTTTTAGAGAACAGTCTGCCAATTACAATGTGACATTGGTGGGCTTTAACTCACCCAACCCTAACTGCTCATAGACGAAATATGGAAGAAAATTGACACTAGCTCCAAGATCAAGTAGGGCTTGCTCAATCTGGAAGTTCCCAATTATGCATGAAACTGTAGGACTCCCAGGATCTTTGTACTTAAGAGGGGCCTTGTGCTAAATGATGGCACTAGCATTTTCAGTTAAAAATACTCTTTTCTGTATATTGATCATTCTTTTCACCGTGCAAAGGTCTTTTAGAAACTAGGCATAGGATGGGACTTGCTTAATTATTCATCCAACAGGGGGATGTTAATCTTTACTTACTTAAACAACTAAAAGATTTCAGTATGATTGTTCAAAGATTGAGGCTTCTTAACTCTTTGAGGAAAAGGTAACAGAACATGACTTGAATGTTCTTTTTCATTTTGCAATTTTGGTTCCTTTTTAATCACAAGTTTAGGCTCATTTGGTTCATTTACAGGGATTGACTCAGCTATTGGCTCACGATTTTGGCTTTAATGGTCTTTTCAATCACTTTACCACTTCTCAATATGGTAATTGCTTGACTTGACTCAAAGAAGGTACGGAAGACACAACATTAGCCTGGTTTTGACCCTGTGGAGGTTTAGGTTGAGATGAAAATTTTTCCTTCTCTGTTGTGCTCAAAGACTGGGTTAATTTGGCTAAATAACTCTTGATATCCTCAATATTCTGTAAAGTTTGAGCTTTGAAATCACTAAATGCATGGGTGGTCTGAGTATCAACCTCCTCTAAAATCCTCTTATGTGGAGGTTGATAAGGTTGATAAGGCTGCTGAGTTTGTGGTTGTAGGGAAGGTGGACCTGGTGGCTAACTTATAGGTTGTGTGTTTTTTCAACTAAAATTTAGGTGATTCCGCCACCCTAGGTTATAGGTATCAGAATAGGGATTGTAATAAGGCTTATTAAAATTTGAAATGACATTGGTTTGTTACATCAAGACCTCTTTGAATGCTGGAATGGTGGGACATTCCCCCGTGGGATGTCCTGACACATATTCCACATGACTGCTCAGTGGGAGATACAACAAAAATTTCCTTGGTTTTTTTCATTTCTAGGGCTTCAAGCTTTTGGGATAAGGTAGCCATCCTGGCCTTTAGGTCACCATCTTCTTTTACCATATATCAGATAGTAAATAGGTTAGTCCAACACAGGTTGTGCCTAAAAAGTCTGGTGTCACAATCATGAAAAACCAAGAAAATGAATTAGTCCCTATGCGTATAGTCACTGGTTGGTGTATGTGAATTGACTATCGAAAGCTAAATTTTCTCACCAGAAAATATCATTTTTTCCTACCTTTCCTAGACCAAGTTTTAGAGAGAATAGTCGGTCATGCATATTATTGTTTATTGAATGGATATTTCGGCTATAACCAGATTGAAATAGCAATTGATGATCAAGATATAACCACTTTTACATGCCCCTTTGACACTTTTGATTATAAAATAATGTTTTTTGGATTGTGTAATGCTCCAGCCACTTTTCAACGTTGCTTGTTAATCATTTTCAGTGATATGGTGGAGCGGTTTTTGAAAATCTTCATGGATGATTTTTCGGTATATGGTGATTCATTTGAATTATGTTTAGAGAATCTTGAAAAAGTCCTTACGCGATGTGAGGAGACAAAACTTGTTTTGAATTGGAAAAAATGTCATTTTATGGTCACACAGGGTATTGTTTTAGGACATATAGTTTCTGTAGAGGGAATTGAAGTTGATAAGTCTAAAATTGATTTAATAGCCAATCTCCCTCCACCCAAGACTGTAAAAAATGATCGATCCTTTCTAAGGTCATGCAGCATTCTATAGAAGATTCATTAAAGATTTCAGTTTGATATCCAGGCCTATGTGTAATCTTCTATGTCAGGATGTACCATTTGATTGGAATAATGCATGTCAATTAGCTTTAGAAAGACTAAAAAACATGCTTATTTCTACACCGATTATGCAACCACCTGACTAGTCTTTACCTTTTGAGTTAAATGTGATGCTAGTGATTATGCAGTAGGAGCTGTTTTGGGTCAAAGAAAAGACAAAAAAAACCCTATATAATTTATTATGTAAGGAAGACTTTGAATGATGCACATATGAATTACTCTACCACAGAAAACGAATTACTTGCTGTTGTATTTACTTCAGATAAATTTTGTTCATATTTAGTTGGATCCTCAATTGTTGTATTTATTGATCATGCAGCCCTGAAATACTTGTTCACTAAGAAGGATGCTAAGCCACGTCTCCTACGATAGATACTGTTGCTTCAAGAATTCGATATTATCATCAAAGACAAGAAAAGAGTTGAAAATGTGGTAGCTGATCATTTATCAACGTTGAATTATGATATAAAGAAAGAATCAATACCAATCAAAGAAACCTTTCCAGATGAGCAGTTATTTGCAGTGACAGAAGTACTATGGTTTGTTGATATAGCCAATTATTTAGCCGCAGATACTATTCATTTTCATTATACATGGACCGACAAGAAGAAATTTTTGAGAGAGGTATGCAATTTATTTTGGGAAAATCCCTATGTGTTTAAGTACTGTAAATATCAAATAATAAGGCGTTGTGTACCAAATCATGAAATCGGTCAGGTCATCTTATTTTGCCATTCTGAACCTTGCGGAGGTCATTTTTCTTCAAAGAAAATCGCTGCTAAAATTTTGCAGTGTGGATTTTACTGGCCCACCATTTTTAAAGATATACTTGTCTTTTGTCTAAACTGTGACAGATGTCAAAGAATGGAGAATATTTCAAAGAGAAACATGATGCCTTTGAACCCTATTTTGATCATTGAAATTTTTGATTGTTGGGGCATTGACTTTATGGGACCGTTTCCCCTATCTTTTGGACATCTTTGCTGTTGATTATGTTTCCAAATGGGTAAAGGCAATTCCTTGTCGAAACAATGATCACCGCATGGTGATCAAGTTTTTAAAAGAAAATATTTTGTCTAGATTCGGAATTCCTTGAGCCATTATCAGCCATGGGGGAACACATTTTTGTAATAAATTTTTTTAAAACCTAATGAAAAAATATTTGATTTCTCACAAGATATCCACCCCTTATCATCCCTAGACAAGTGGACAAGCTGAATTGGTCAATAGGGAGATCAAATATATTTTAGAAAAAATAGTAAATCCAGATTGCAAGGATTGGTCTTTAAGACTGACTAATGCGTTTTGAGCTTACTGAACTGCATACAAAACTATTTTGGGAATGTTTCCTTATCGGCTAGTTTACGGTAAACCATGTCACTTGCCTGTGGAATTGGAACATCGAGCATATTGGACAATTAAAATGATGAACTTTGATATTGACAAAGCCAGTGCATCCCGCAAACTTCAGATTAATGAATTGGAAAAACTAAGAAATAAAGCATATGAAAATGCAAAGATTGCCAAGTCTAGAATGAAAATTTTTCATGATAAGAATATTGTGCGGAAGTCTTTTGAACCCTCTCAAAAAGTCCTGTTATATAATTCAAGGCTCCGCCTATTTTTTGGAAAGTTAAGATCAAGATGGACATGCCCCTACATTGTTAAACAATTTTTTGAACATGATGCAATTGAAATTGAGAACCCATTAACTGGAAATGTTTTCAAAGTAAATGGTTAAAGGCTTAAGCCATTTCATGATGAATTTGTTCAAAATGTGAATTCCATTCAGTTAATGAAACCAGTATATGTGCCTTAAAAAGTATTTATAAGTCTTTAATTGTAAATAATAGTACTAATTGTTTGTTGTTTCTTGTACAGATTAGGGTTTGGCACTATGTCTTTATCTCATCTCCAGATCTTATTAGCAATTGTCTATAATTTCACTTCATAGTGTTATACATTGGGGACAATGTTAAATTTATGTTGGGGGAAGGGAACAATTCATATGCGTCTTTCTGACTAGCAGACGTTAAAGAACCGGATAACGAGTCTTTTTCAAAATTTTTCACAATTTTCAAAAATTTCCAAAAATGGATGAGCAACTGTTTTGGTTTAGTTCGGGTATGCTGCATAATTTTCCAGAAGACATACATTCTTTGATCATAGTAAAAACAAAGGTTGTTAGAAAATTAGAAATTCGTGACAGTCAAGCAAAACCTTTGTGCGAAAAAAAATCATTTGCTAAACGCCGACAAGCAAATCGAATCGGTGGTTGTGTAAAGTGCGGTCGTTTAATGCATATGAGAGAATATAATCAGTGTGCTGAACCAATTTCAGGTCGAGTGTTAGATTATCTTGACTGGATTAAGTATGGGCAGAGTAAGGATTACCCTGAGACGCCATCTTATTCCAGTCCCACGATTTCAAGATAAGTGAGATAGGATATTAATCGGTTCATTGATGTCCTTGATTTAGAAGATTCTGATTAAAACTAATTATGATCAAAGATGAATAATTTTGGGATTTGTATAAATGTAAATAACTATAGGATGTGTTAGTGTAAGAAGTTAGGATTTAAATAGTTGAATGTGTAAATATTTGAATTTAAACTGATTTTGTAATTGCAGGCTGGAAAACTGAAGTTGGAAACCCGGAGAATATCAAGGGACAACAACCTGCAGGACCAAGGAAATTCCAGAGGAATGCCACCGTCCGGATGGTACTGCCTAATATAAAACCACACAATCATGAAATTGAATAGTCCAGCATCTCCCTCACAGCAAAAATACGAAAAACCAACAACTTCTTCACCTTTTCTCCACAGATTTGCTTCACCCATCAACTTTTCTTGAATTCTGCTCCGATTTAACACTTGCCAATAATCTTTTGCAGGTTTCTACCGATCAAAGTTCCTTAAAATCTCATTTCAAGCAAGAAATCCAAGAATCCATGGATCCAAGAACAAGAACAAGAACAAGAACAAGAGCTTCGTCAAGCCGAGCAAGGAGAGGAGCCTCTTTACCGCCTGAAGCACCCCCGCAGCAGCAGAAACAACCCTAGGGATGTAATGTATTTGATGCTGCGATGTTCGAAAATATTGATCAGCAAGTATAGTATGCCAGTTATTTTTACTCCCAAACTATTATTGCTGAGAGGCCTGTTATATATGAAGATTTCGAACAAATAGGGGTCAGACAAAATTTGACTACCCAAGGTTGGCTTAACTACGTGAAATTGGTAGGTCCTGCATATGAATGCTTGGTTCAGGAATTTTATAGTAATGTGAAACCGGGCCAAGACAATTTTGTGTCTACGTTAGGGGGGTTGTGTTCCAAGCTACACCGGGTACCATTGCTAATTTTTAGAATCCGATCCCAAGATATCGAAACCTATAGTATCTCTATACCGCATTGCCTGATATGACTTTCATTGGGATTGAGTTGACTGGGAACCCGAAATATGTTTGGGGTAGGTCGAATAATTATATAAAGTAAGGGGACTTAACCGACAAGTACATAATCTTGAATCTGATAACTGTAAACAATATGTTGCCTCAGTCCTAGAAAAACCAAATTTATACTAAAAGAGTCTATTTTCTGTATGCCTTTGGAATGAGACACACCATTGATTTGCCAACATTGATCATGGACCAAATGATGATGACTGTAAAGGTTAAGAAGCCCTCACTCACATTTGCTATGTTAGTATCCCAATTATGCAGGGAGAAATGAGTCATTGCCGATCCCACATGGCCAACGGTGGAGCATTTGACACCATTAGACAAAATCTCATTGAGAAAAAGCCATGGGGGGCAGCCAGAGGAGCAGCAGGAAGCACCACCAAAATCAGAAGCAGATCCATTCTCGGGAGGTGCAAACTTTCAGCCACCAGAAGAGCCTCAACAACAAGAAGAGCAGCCTTATATTCCAGTTGATGATAGGTCCGACTGCCAGATTCTGTTAGCGTTTGAGACTAGCATCACCCAGTTAGATCAGAGGATGGCTAGCTATGAGGAGAACCAGAATGAAATCCTGAGGCTACTTCGAGGACATTATGGTGGAGGCCCATCAACTTGAGTAACTGGAGTTCTTGGAATTTCTACGCTTTTGCTACTTTTTCCAAACTTTTTACTTGTGCACTTTATTTCAGTTTTTATGAATGATGGTTTTAAGTTGTCTTTGTTAGTAATATAGTTGGTTTATCATTTTGTTGAATTTTGTCGTGTTAGGATGCTTATTTCATGTGATTCACGATGAAATTAGGTTATTATTCTTATGCTTTGCAGGGATAACCCTAGCTAGATTGTGCGGGATTTTCATACTTTGAGTGTGCACTATTTGTATATTTTCATAGAAACTCAACATTTTGAGCACATAAAATTCCTTATTTTGAAAACTTCCTGAAATATTATAATCCTTTATTAACTTACACATATAGTGGAGATGTAAAACTTATGCAGATTTTGAGCCAATCCTCCTTGGAGAGATATTTCACATTTACTCAAGTAAGAATTTTCGATTCAGCGGTAATACTTCTTTGAATAATCTCATTAGCTTTGTTTTGGTTAGCACTCATTGAATAACATGGTTAACATTTTCCTAAAATTTTTAATTGGAAATTATGCAGGTGTATGGTTTTTGGAAAACGATTGAGCCTAAAAGTATAATTTCTTTTCGTTCATCAGTTAACCAAGTCACAAAAAAATATATTTGACCTACCCTTGCTATCTAATTTTCTTGCACCCTCTCCTAAATAAAGTACTATTAGGAAAGGGAGAAAAGAAGGAATTGGTGACTACAGTTCAAGAAAGAAAAGAATCTGTGAGAGAAATAGGAAAAGAAAAAGCAAAAAAGCAAAGAAAGAAATTAGGCAAGAAATAGAAAAAAATGGAATTGAGAAAATGAGAAATACCATGTGTAAAAGTTTAGAAAAACGGGAAAGAGGTGTGCTACACTAATCAAGAGCGGATATCTTTTTGAATACCTTTGACATCATTTCTTAAACCTAATACCCTTAGCCACGTTATAACCCTGATAAATTCATTTTTTATTCCAGAAGTCATGCATAAGTATTATTTCCACCTATTCATCAGAAAAGGGAGAGTGTTGATAATGTATTTAATGAAGTGTTAATATTCTTTCATGAGATTTGTTCAAATAACATTTCTTTTGATATATTACATGTGCTATTACTTTGCTTTGATAACAATATTCTCCTCACATGTAATTTTTGAGCGATAGTCACTAAAACTTGAGTGTGTTCTTTGCTGAGTGATTTCCAAGAAGGATTGACATCGAGGCTAATTCTTGTACATCAAGGTGATGGGTGGTGATATTTCTTAAGTGATTTTTGCAATGAAGGAATTCCTGCACACACAAACACACACACACACGGGTTTTTCTAAAAATATATGGAATAGTGTTACACTTAATGTGTGTTACCTCTTACAGTGATCGGGGAAGGGAAGTGTCCTGGCAATAAAAAGAAATGGTGATTTAATTTTATCTATGAAAAAATATGAATTAGGGAATCCTAACTGTTGAAGTTTGTAGGTATCTTCACTGAAAACCTTCACGAGACAAAACTCATCCACTAGGGATCACCTAGAGGCTTAACGGCTTGTTGCATATGCTAAATGCAATCGTGGAATCTACAAAAATGATTTTGTTGTGTTGTTTATTTTTATTACCAGGGACTAGTAATGTTTGGTTGGGGGGAGTAATTAACCCTAAAATAATGTGTTAATAAATTAGGTTATAAAGTTAATTTTGTGCATAAATTAGGTTAAAATGATTAAGTTAAAGAGTATTAGGGTTAATGCGTAAATTGGACATTTTGCAGGGTTTCGTGCGAAAATACGAAAATTCAGGAGGATTAAACTGTGCAAGCTAAATAAGAAAGTGGAGGCAAGTGCAATTACCAAACTATTATATTAAAGCAAGGGACTGCTAAACATGCAAAATCCAGAGGAATGCTACCGTCCGAACGGTGGTGGGGGCGTCCGGACGGTGTTGTAACCACCTTACTTCTCTCTCCTCTCCCCATTGGTTCAATTAAGCTACAAATCACCCTATTGGCTAGCCAGGGTGTCTGCCGCCTCAAGCCTCCCTCCAGTGCCTATAAATACCCTACTTCAGCCATTTTTCAGAAAAAAAATTCAGGAGAGCTCAGTCCATACAAGAGGGAAGGAAAGAGAGAAAGAATAGAGGAGTGAGGCCTTGCCAGAATCACTTCCCGGCCAGAATTTCTTCTACTTCTACATTTTTGTTTATCCTTTCTACCTGGATGGTTGAACCTCTCTCACTTTTGTGCCCTAGCTGGTAATAAGAGTGGCAATGTTTCAGCTATTCCTCAGGGAAGGAATTTTTGTATTTTGTTTTTGGTTGTAATGAGATTATATCATTCCTTTTGTTTGTCTATAGAAATGAGGCGTGAGTAATCCGTTTATACTCTTTTGTGAAGGGTGAATACATGTGTAATATTGTTTACATTATGGAAATGCCGATGTTTTACTTATGCTTTAATGTTTATACCTCCATTAATTGATGGATGGTTATATTTATAATATGCTTATGGTTATGAACACCGAGTAGAGCTTAATGCTATATATCATACTATCTATAATTATTACGCACTTCATGCATGATACAGTGATGTATGAAGTTGGGCTTTATGTAAGAGCCGTAGATTTGTTATAGACGGGTTAAATCTTGCCATAACCAATGCTTTTAATTCAATGCATAAATCGGAACTCTGTCACCATTGAATCATCAACCTGCCGATTAAATAACTGGAGTAAACTTTTTGAATGGTTCACCTTCTGGTTTACTAGGGTTATTTGATTGATGAATGGTACAAAGACCTTCCGGCTAACCTAAACAGTTGCTGTATTATGATTCAATATACATCAAACCTACCGGTTAACCTTCCAGTAAAATGAGAGTTAATTGTTCTAAGGTGTCATTTCCATAAACAAATAATATAATGCATGTTGGATCCCCGAACTGAATAGTATCTTTTTATCATTATCTTTCAAAGTTTTAATTAAGTATTTATTTGATAGTTTTAAGCTCACACCACAAGTTATTCCCTTGCACACTACATTCAGGACAATTTTACCATTTCTGTTTTGATTCCTAATAGTTAGCTCCCTGTGAGTTCGACCTCGGACTTAAACCGAGAAATATTGCATTTTGACCACTTATACTTGGGTATATGATATAATTAAGGCCAGATCAACATGTATCAAAGACTATTTCTTCCATTTATTCTATTTTCTTTGTTTGTTTGATATATATTTGAATTGTATGTTTTCTAAGCTTTTGTTCATAGGAGAACTGTTATCAAATAGGAGAATTATTAAGAAGCCTTTTATGTTAGCATTGTTATATGTTTTTATGATGGTAGAACCCTTGGTTTTCTTGCTAATGAAGAAAGAACCCGTGGTTTTCTTGTTTTCATGAATAGCCGCACGACATCATCTTATTGAATAAAAACTTTTCTTGTTTTGCCGCAGTCTTCTTGTTTCATTTTCTTCCTTATTTTTTATTTTGATCTTAAGTCTTGATTGTGTGAGATTATTATATTTTTTTTGTGATCCTATATCATGAACACCGACTGACACAGTTAATTTACACACACACAATCATAAGCTCACGCACAAACACTATGACATATTTTCCTATTTGCAACATTTAGGTGACTCTTTGCCCTTTTGCGACATTCAAGTGATTTTTTGCCCTTTTGTGACATCCAGGTGACTTTGCCTTTTTGCGATATCCTGGTGACTTTGCCTTTTTGCAATACTTCATAGATGAATTTTCTTCTATCGGTGCTAGCTACTACTACGATAAACAATTCAAACCAAGACCATGATCAATCTCTCAACAGTTGGTTTACCTTTTGCACAAATATTTTGAGTCACACTAATTAATTTTGTATAAATATGGACTATGTCATATAATACTAGATCGTTTCAGTCTTACACATTAGATGAAGGAAATTTTATATGATGTTGATTCTCTTTGAATGGAATATTGTGTATCCAAATGTTCCCATTAGAGTATCCTTTTTCTTGAAAGGCTATAATCCATATGGTTTCTTCTACTTGCCTTTTTGAGTTTGGTTATAATGTTTTGAGTTTGAATTTGGAATGTCTCATGTTGAATATTGTTGCTAAACAATCCATAGAACCTGTATTATGTTTTTTGGTATATAATATTGCACACATTTTTTTTTAAAACAAATTTTTCATACATGCATGACAGAAACATTGGGTACAAAAAGTGAGAAAATTCGAAACATGGACAAGAGTTGGATTGATTTACCAAATAGGGTCTCACGGGGGTACTTGTATGGGGTTGATCTTACGTTTTCGTACACCAATAAGCATGGAAGTTCAACAATTTATTGCCCGTGTAATAGATGTGAAAATAGCTTCTTTGTGCCAAGAGAAGTAGAGCGGGGCCATCTTATTTCCCATGGTTTTCTTAAAGAAGTACAAAAATTGGATTAACCATGGGGAACCCTAAATACCACTTCAATTAACTCAGATGTTCATGATAATATGGTCAAAATGGTACAAGAGGCAATGTGAATTCCAAATGTAGGTGCAAATGTTGAAAATGATGAACTAATTGCAGATGAACTCTAGTCAAGGCCTAATGTAGACACTGCAAAGTACTTCAAACTTCTACAAGGCACATAAAGTGAATTGAATCTAGGATGTGCACATTTCACGACATTGTCATTTATTCTTTAACCATTGCATTTCAAGTTGTTCAATTGATGGACAGACAAGTCATTTACAATGTTGCTTCAGTTGCTAACCATGGCTTTTCTTGAGCGAGTCAAACTTCTGAATTCATACTATGAAGCCCAAAAGGTAACAGATGATTTGGGTTTCATGCAGACACCATGAGGTGTAGGTATAAATCTATATAACTTGGGATTTTTATGTTATTTCTTATTGTAAAAAAATAAGTACTCAAATTGTCTATTTCTTTCAATGTTGAGAATTTTATTGGACTATAGTGTTGTTTTGACAAAAAAAATCTTAGTTATGAGCTAATTTCTTGAATTATAGTTGTAGGATAACTTGACATTTTCACCCCTTAGATTTAGATACGTCTGCTTGAAAGTATGTACAAAAATGTGGAGAGAGCACAAACATCAAACAAAAAAAAAAAAGTATATGAACCTTACAAGATAGTTGTTAATTTTTCTTCAGACGTTCATCTTGAAATAGTGCCACAACAGTTACAAGAGCTTTTGCAATATTGGGGAAGTGACATAATGAAGGTATGATTACAATTTTTTGTAAACCATTATAATAATAGAATACTAACTTTGAATAATTTGTAATTGATGCTATAGGAAATATAAGTCCGAAATTCAAGTAATTGTGAATGTCAAGGCCCAATTCACCAGAGTGGCGAACTCACTTTGCCCAATTACGGAGACTGGCAAGTGACTTTTAAAATGAATATGCTTAGATATGTAATATTACATCTATATTTGAGAAGTTTTGGAATCTAGTTTATGTTCGTTGATATTTTTAGATGGAAGAAAATGGAGAACACACCGATAAAATCAACATTTAAATCAAAACACACACAAAGAATGGTATTCCATGTGATCCGGATGTAGCTTATATTTTTGCAATTTTTAAATAATGTTTTATCTTACTTTTTACAAGGTATCTAAGCAATATTAATTCATTATTCTAAATCATATGAAGAATTTCAGGGGCGACTGTTTCAGATTCCTGAGTAAGATCATACCCCAGATCTTCGAGATCAAATTTTCCATGAGGTTTTGGGAGAAGATGGACATGGATATTGTAAGACCTACTATACTGGAGTGCCTTAGAGTGCAGTGTATAAACAAAAGACAAGCTCATCAATAGTATTCCATGTGATCCGGATGCAGCTTATATTTATGCAATTTTAAATAATTTTTTATCTGACTTTTTACAAGGTGTCTAAGCAATATTAATTCATTATTCTAAATCATACGAAGAATTTCAAGGGCGACTGTCTCAAATTCCTGAGTTAGATCAGACCCCAAATCTGCGAGATCAGATTTTCTATGAGGTTTTGGGAGAAGATGGATATGGATATTTTAAGATCTAAGGTACTGGAGTGCCTCAGAGTGCAGTGTATAAACAAAAGACAAGCTCATCAGATGTGCTAAAACATGCGTCCATTGATCAAATTTGTCGTACAGTGCGAGCAGAGTTATAGCAACAATTTAAAGAAATGATGCAAGCGGAGGTAGAACAACAATTAAAAGTGTTAGGAATCGTATGTATATTGCATAAGCATAAGATCAAAGACATACCTTTCTTGCGCGTTAATCCAAAATCTTAGGAGGATGTTCTATGTATTTTAGAATCTAAAACCCGTATTTTCTTTGATTGCTTTAGTAGTATGGTGTTGTTACACAAGATGAATCAACACCAAGTTTTTACAGCACAAAAGTCCTTCAACGTTATGTAGAGAGAGAAAGAGAGTAGGAGAGTTTTATCGTTAAGAGTTTTTCTAATAATATCTATTGGGTTGACTAAGAGTTTATATAGGTAACTAATAGGTGCCTTGGAGATGCACATTCTTCGGGGAGATGTCTGTTAAATGCTAATAGACATGTATGTTGAGTGGCAAAGGATACCTCCAAAAGTCATGCCCCTTGGGCATTTTCTAATTGGGTTGACCCATCATGGGCGCCCCGGTTTGGGTCTATGACGCAAACCCAATATCCAACAAAAAGAAATGTAGTGCGCCGATGTAGCTCAACAATATATTGAAAGAATTTTAGCGGAGGTAGATCAACAAGTTAGAGTAGAATTCAACCTTATGTAATTGAAAATTAATTTTTTGGAATCTCAATTGGAAATTGGATGTGACCCTAGGGTGGTCCGAAAGGTGGAGTATAAAAAATTTCATTTTGCAGTTTGAAAATTTTAAATTATGTTGATTTTGATTTTAATATGTTATCATGTCTTAGCCTTCGGATTTAATAAGGGCGTAGCAACAATCGAGAGAATTTGGGGGAGATGGACTTCCACAATCGCAGGAGGAGTCTCATGCACCATCTCTGTTTATACGACCTACTAATAAGGTTTTGTACTAAAATTTATATTGAAGTTAGTATTTGTGTCCAATGATACATTTGATGCCAAGTATAGGTAATACAGATTCGTGCCGTATCTCGAAATAAAGGACAGAGGGTATTATTCGACAAAGATTGTTTCAAGGTATGTGCATTTTACGTGAGATTGTTTCACTAATGATGTTTCATTTTTTCTCTCTCCCTTTCTAGTAAAAGGGCTGCCACTTGCAATTATAAAGGAAAATTTCATCAATTAATTTTATTAGACATTGGACACGAATTTATATTTCATAGCTCTTACTTGGATAATTTTTTTTTTATGTCAGTTGGATAGGGTGGAATTTTGAGTCCTTCCATTTTGTTGAATGTTGATATACATCAGTGGGTCTTTGATTGTTGTGACACTTTATGACCTAGTCCGCATATTATTAGAGAGCCTTATTATTAGTATGGACCAATCGACAAAAATAAATGGAATTCCATTGGGATATTTTTAGAATATATTTGTTGAAAAGACAGTAAAGCTAAAGGTGTGTATGATAAGGTCTAGTTCGCAGTATTCTTATAGTTTGACAAGCCGTTGAGAGAAATATTGCGAGGCCCTCTATTGATGTATATTCCAAGTTCTTTTAGTTCTTTATTATATATCTGTATATAAATATCATTTCAGTAAAGTAACAATAATTTTATTCTTTTTCCAAGTGTCACTGAGAGATAGAAGGTTTAAGAAGGATGTTCAACTTTTTGCATTAGTTTCTTGTACTCATGGACTATTGTTTTTTTTGGTCATGGATCATTGTTATGGTTTGGGAAGGTATGATATGTTATGAAAAATATGAGCAGATGTTCAACAGATGAGCCCGAGACATAGGGAGGAGATGGTAGAGCCGGTGGAGTTTGAATCAACCATTTAAGCTGTTATTTTATAGAGACTTGTAGACCTATGACTCTTTGGTCCAATGGTACTCCTTATCTTGTGAAAGCTTTGCCTTCTTAAGGTTAAGGGTTCAAGCCCCCTTTCCCCCTCCCCCTCCCCCCCTCCCCCTCCCAAAAAAGAAAAAATATAGAGACTTGTAGTGTAAGTCATATGGGAGATGAGAGTGTTTTTATTCATTCATGACTCCTAATAAAGCACTCTTTAGTTTTTGTTGTTGAATTTTCCAGTTTATTTACTTTTGTTTGTTTAGTTAACTTTTTGTAAAACCCGAGAAAATTTCAACCTTTGTGAAAAAGGGCAAAACGGTAAATTGCCACTACAGTACAGGTTGTAAACCTGAATTTTTCTAGAACTCGGATGACGAAACGGACCTCACCGTTGGATTCGTCTCGCGAAATCTAGTTACCACGTCAAATTTCGTGGAATTCCGAGATAGTCGGATTTTTCGCGTTTTACGAAACGAACGGGCCCCGGGTGACCCTGTACACGAAATTTTTATAAAGTTTCCAGGTTTGGGGAAATATTAAACACAAGTTAAAACAAAAATAATTCGAACTTGAACCGGAGCGAAATTTAATCGTTTCGGGATTAAAACGGACCCGGAATTAAATAGGACGTGTGGCGAATTGTGGGCCAAGTATTCTAAAATATAAATAGGGGGAAAAATTAGATTTTTCCCCATTGTTCAGCCGGTTTCAGCCGATAGAGAGAAAGAGGGAGAAAAGAGAGAAAAACTCACCTTCTCTCTACGATCTACGGCGCTACGGACCTCGAATCCACACAAGCCAAGAATTAAAGTCGCTCTACTCATCGAGGGCTACGCGGCTATACCAAAAAGCGCAAGTTTTACCGAAGATTAAGGTACGGGATTTTCGAGAAGTGAGGGTTTTTGGCTTGAATCGGGTCTTGGAACTTCCCTTGGTCGTTCCTCACGCTTCAAGAGGTAGGGTTTCTTCCTACTAAGGTTTATTCCAAGCCTATAATGTTTTTATGGAATGGGTAGGATGATAGCCTATGTGTCTCTTGCCTATTGTTGTGAAATTGGGTGAATTGGGTATTGAAATGGGTAAAGGAAATCCTAACTTGGATGAATATTTAGAAGTTACTAATTGTGATTTCTATGAATTGGATATGTGAAATGAACCCAATGTAAATTCATGTGTTATATGAAATTGTGGACGTGTTATGTGTTTATATATATATGCCATGAAACTTTAGTATGTTGATAACATGCTTGGAATTTGTATTATGGGAATTATATGCTTTTGATATGATTTTGCCATGGAATATGAGAAATGTATTGAGAATGTTCATATATCACCCATATCATATCGAACATTGTATTGGTGTTGCAATGGAGCACCACATTTCATATGCACGGGAACATCGCATTTTAGGAGGTGTGTGTGCATGGTTATTTGTCTTCACCACACATGGTGGATGACGAGTGAGCTCGGGTAATATGGGTCGATGACCTAGACGAGTCGAATGGTTTATATGTTGATAGGGTTGGGGTAGCAAGAAGGGCTAGAAAATCCCTCGGGTGAGAGACCCGGTGATTGGATACGCACTCCGTTGGTATAAGAGCCCAAAAAGTGTGTCGGTGTACGCGGAACCGTTGGTGGAAGTCCATGAATTCCGTGTAGGTTGGGTGACCTTTGGTGTGAGTCCATGAACATCCACCCCTTACAAAGACCCTAGAATGAAATGTCATTTGATGTGGAACATAAATGACGGATTGGTACACATTGGCACTTGCATGTGTAGAGGAGCCGGGAAGGGCTCGGTTGATGTGCATGAGTGAGTCTCACCTCATTTCATAGCATGACATTACATGTTTCAACATGGAATATATTCTTGTTGTGGATTGTTGATTGATAGCATGTGACATTTCATATGCATTTAGGTTGGGGAGTAGCCTCTCTAGGAGATACCCTATTGAGCGTGGCTCACCCTTTATGGGAAAAACATTTCAGGTGTGGGTTTTGCTCCGGCGGATGGCTCATTTGGAGAGCATCAAGCATGAAGGGGGCCGGCTTGTGGCCTTAGTTTAAGTTTTGTAAAACCTTTAACAAAATTCCATTTTGATGTATATATATTATGGAATGAATTGTAATAGAGATTGTATGAGTTGGGTATTATATGGAAAATCTCATTAAACATGTATTGAATGAGTTTGGAGTGTATGGGGTAGCTTTAAGGATGGTTTGGAGGGGAAAGAAATCCATTTTTATGCTCACAGTCTGAAAACCTACCGGAAGGTGTGTGTCGGCCTTCCGGAAGGATTTGCTAAAAACCCCAGCTTGCCTTGCTCACGGCTAATACCTTCCGGAAGGTTTTGCCCACTGGAATGAACCTTCCGGAAGATTTTAGCTACTGGAGTAAAACCTACCGGAAGGACTTGTCTACTGGAGTGGACCTTCCGGAAGGTTTTGCCTTGGGTTTCTTTTTGACTGCCGAGTTCTTCCGGAAGGGTTGTTTTCTGGAATGAACCTTCCGGAAGGTTTTGGCTACTGGAATGGACCTTCCGGAAGGTTTTTGCTACTGATGTCGACCTTCCGGAAGTTCTTGAAATTGATCATTTTCATGTAACAGTTCCTTCAGCGACCTTCCGGTAGGTATATATCGACCTTCCGGAAGATTTTTCCAAAAACTTGAAATTTTCAAAATGCTTAGCCATGCTTTTGGGCTTTGTTTTTCTTTGGTTTCTATGACATAAATGGACATAAATGAAGGTATAATTGACCTTGTGGATGGTAAATCCGATTAAAAGCATGTGAGTGACGTGGTGTCGGGTTATACGACCATCACGAGTATTCCCGCGGGTTGACGGATGGTCAACGGTTAATAAAGGACCCCCGGAAAATTGGGGCGTCACAGCTTGGTATCAGAGCATAGGTATGCGATTTACCTAGGGCTTGATGGGGCATGGGTTTAGACCATTGCATTCATTGTACATTACATGTTATGTGCTTAAATTGATACATGTTATGTGATATGTGGTATGTGTATTATATGCATGGTAAAATGTGTATGGAAATGGACACACTAGGGTTAGAGAACTTAACCTTGGGAGTGGGAAAGCAAATGAACGGGAAGGTTCAAAGCGAAAGGGTCCACTATTGGAGGCATACGCTCTACTAGTGAGACAATGAGAAAGATTTGAGCGTTTTAACTTTGATCCCTATCTAGGGATACTAAGTTGTTGTGCCATTGCCATTTGACTTGTGTGTAGATGGCAAGTGGAAGAAGAGGACGTCGAGGCGGTGGGCGGAACAATAACCAACCACCACCGGTCTTCGATCAACGAGCGTTTACGGAAACCATGGGCCTAATGGCGGCTACTGTTGCACAAGCTAGTGCAAATGCCGGACATGGAGGCGCGAGTAACCTCCAACAGTTTAAAGCACACAAACCTCCAGTCTTCATGGGAGGGGCGGACCCGATGGTGGCCGACCATTGGTTCCGGCAAGTCAACAAGATCTTAGGGGCGATGGAGGTCACCTCAGACGCTACTAAGATAAGGCTAGCTGCATTCCAGCTAGAAGGAGAAGCCCAATTGTGGTGGGATTGGGTGACGGCCTCGAAGAACTTAGAGGCCATGACATGGGGAGAGTTCAAGGAGCTCTTCATGGGTAAATATTTCCCAACGGCCGTTCGACATGCAAAGGCCCGCGAGTTTCTAGATTTGAAGCAAGGGTCAATGACAGTGATGGAGTATGTGGCTAAGTTCACCGAATTAGCCCGATTTGCTGATGATTACGTGGCCACGGATATGGCCAAGGTAAGAAGGTTTGAGGATGGGTTGAAGCTATCCATCCGAGGAAAGATTGTGGGCCTCCGCCTGCAAGACTTGGACTCTATGGTCGAGACAGCTATGGCCATTGAGAGGGAGGTGGACGATGCTCGAAGCATCCGTGAGGCGGGTGCTAAGGATAAGAAGAAGGAGGGCCAATCCTCTTCTTCTAGTTCGGGGAAGAAACAGAGGACCTCTGCTCCTCAAGGACAGGGCCGCGGCTATCAAGGCCAAGGCCAAGGTCAGCTTTCCCAAGGCGGGAGAAACTTCAGGACTACCTACCAGGCGGGCCAGAAGACATGTTTCCATTGCCACCAACCGGGGCATATGAAGCGGGATTGTCCGCAGAGGCAAGGATCCCAGAGCTATGGGACACCTCAGTCCCAGTCATCAGTGGGGCAGTCGCAGACACGCCTTGTTCCTCCCTACCCCACCACGGGCCAGGGAAACCAGTATCAGTTCCAGGGCGCTACTCAGGCCCCTACCACCTTTCGAGCGGGGACTCCGCAGTCGGGCCAGATGAGCCAAGGCATGGGTCGAGGCCGAGGACAGGGCATGCAGGCCGGGACTTCGGGGACCCAGGGGCGTGTCTACGCCATTACACCTCAGGCTGAGCCAGTGGACCAGTCAGTCATTCAGGGTACATTTCTACTTTCTCGCCTATGGACTAAAGTGTTATTTGATTCTGGTGCATCACATTCATTCATTTCTGCATCATGTGTGAGGGATTTGGGCTTAGAGGTTGATACCTTGGAGGAGCCGTTATATGTGAATTCACCCCTAGGAGCTAGGGTGTGTGTGAATCAGATATGTCGGGGTTGTGAGCTAGAGATCTCGGGGATTCTACTCACCGTGGACCTTAGGGTTATGGACATGTCGGAATTCGATGTCATCCTTGGGATGGACTGGTTGGCGGCGTATCGGGTCGTTATTGATTGTGACAGGAAGAGGGTCACCGCCTATACACCGGACGGTGTTTGTTTCAAGTTTCAGGGGGAAAAGCATGATGCTCTACCTCAAGTCGTGTATGATTCACGATGGCATGGGCAATTGATGGGTTGGCTTGCGAGCCTTACCCTGGAGGACGAGGCGAGACAAGAATTGGGTCTACCTCGGGTGGTGTGTGAATATGAGGACGTTTTTCCGGACGAGTTACCGGGATTACCTCCCCATAGGGATGTGGACTTTAGCGTTGAGTTGCATCCGGGTACTTCACCCATTTCTATGACTCCACATAGGATGGCGCCAGCTGAGTTGCAAGAACTCAAGGTTCAATTACAAGAATTATTGGACAAGGGCTTTATTAGACCGAGTACCTCACCTTGGGGCGCTCCGGTGCTGTTTGCCAAGAAGAAGGATAAGACCCTTCGATTGTGTATAGACTATCGGCAGTTGAACCGGGTCACCATCAAGAATAGGTACCCTTTGCCGAGGATCGATGATCTGTTTGATCAGCTGAGGGGAGCGCGGGTCTATTCAAAAATAGATCTCCGCACGGGCTACCATCAGTTGAGGATTAGGGAGTCAGATATCCCTAAGACGGCGTTCAGAACGCGGTACGGGCATTTCGAGTTCACGGTGATGCCATTTGGGTTGACGAATGCCCCGGCGGCATTTATGGATCTCATGCATAGGGTGTTCCAGCCCTATTTAGATCAGTTTGTCGTAGTGTTTGTTGATGACATCCTGATCTACTCCAAGACAGAGGAGGAGCATGAGGGTCACTTAAGGATTGTTCTCCAGACCTTGAGGGACCACCAGTTGTACGCCAAGTTCAGCAAGTGTGAATTTTGGCTTACGGAGGTGAAATTTTTGGGACACGTGGTGTCGGCTTCGGGGGTATCAGTTGATCCGGAGAAAGTCGAGGCAGTTATGAGCTGGGAGAGGCCAAGGTCAGTCTTCGAGATACGTAGTTTCTTGGGATTGGCAGGGTATTACCGGAGGTTCATCGAGGACTTCTCCCGACTAGCCGCACCTATGACTAGATTGACCCGGAAGGAGGTCAAGTTCGAGTGGAATGATTCGTGTGAGAAGGCATTCCAAGAACTAAAGAGGAGACTCACTTCAGCTCCTATCTTGATTGTTCCAGAAAGGGGACAAAACTACACGATATATTGCGATGCCTCTAAAGACGGACTGGGTTGTGTCTTGATGCAGTCCGGGAGAGTGGTGGCTTATGGTTCTCGACAGTTGAAGAATCACGAGCAGAATTACCCCACGCATGACATGGAGTTGGCGGCCGTTGTCTTTGCCTTAAAGGCTTGGCGCCACTATTTGTATGGTGAACGATTTGAAGTGTTTTCGGACCACAAAAGTCTGAAGTACATTTTCACTCAACGGGACCTCAACATGAGGCAGCGTAGGTGGATGGAGTACCTAGAAGACTATGACTTCACTTTGCATTACCACCCCGGTAAGGCAAATGTGGTGGCTGACGCACTTAGTCGGAAGTCACGGGGTGTCTTAGCTAGTGTGGCTTCCCGGGAGTGGCGGATGCTTGAGGCCGTGGGCCAATTTGGGCTGCATTATCGGGGTCGGACTCAGGGTGTTTTAGGGAGTTTGGTGGCTACGCCTTCCCTACTGAGCAGAGTGATCGAGTCACAGAGACAGGACTCAGAGTTATCATCCATCAGGGACCGAGTGCAGGCGGGTACTGGTGACGAGGGCTGGGCCATTCACTCGGATGACAGTCTTCGGTTTAGGGGAAGGGTAGTGGTTCCCCAGTCGGCGGAGCTGAGAGAGGAGATCCTCAGGGAGTTCCATTGCTCTCGTTTTGCGGTGCACCCAGGCGGCACGAAGATGTATCATGATCTTCGTCGCCAGTATTACTGGAGCGGAATGAAGAGGCAAATTGGCGACTTTGTCAGTAGATGCCTCACATGTCAGCAGATTAAAGCCGAGCACCAGAGGCCAGCAGGGTTGCTCCAGCCCTTGGAAGTGGCTGAGTGGAAGTGGGAGCACATCACAATGGACTTTGTGACCCACTTGCCACGGACATCACGGGGACACGATGCGGTGTGGGTGATAGTGGACCGGCTTACGAAGTCGGCACACTTTTTGGCGGTGCGGATGACCTTCACTCTGGAGGAATTCTGCAGGTTGTACATAAGGGAGATAGTCCGGTTGCATGGGGTACCCGTATCTATAGTATCGGATCGGGACCCCAGGTTTACGGCTCACTTTTGGGAGAGTTTCCAGCGAGCCATGGGGACTCAGTTGAGGATGAGCACAGCCTACCATCCCCAAACGGACGGTCAGTCGGAGAGGACCATCCAGACATTAGAGGACATGCTACGGGCATGCGTCCTAGATCTCAAGGGTAGCTGGGAAGAGCATTTGCCCTTAGTGGAATTCGCCTACAATAACAGTTATCAGGCGAGCATACGGATGGCACCCTATGAGGCGCTTTATGGGAGGCCTTGTCGTTCTCCGGTTTGTTGGACTGAAGTTGGGGAAAGACCCTCTACGGGTCCAGACTTGATTAGAGACACCTCGGAGAAGGTGAACCTGATAAGGAAGCGTCTTCTCACGGCTCAGAGCCGGCAGAAGAGTTACGCCGATAGGCGGCGGCGGCCTCTGGAATTTGAGGTGGGAGACCACGTCTTCTTAAAGGTGATGCCTAAGAGAGGGGTGATCAGATTCGGCAAGCGGGGAAAACTGTCGCCGAGGTATATTGGGCCCTTTGAGGTGCTTGAGAGAGTTGGCACTGTGGCTTACAGATTGGCGTTACCGCCAACTTTATCGGGTGTTCACGCCGTATTCCATGTCTCCATGCTCCGGAAGTATACTCCAGATCCGTCGCATGTTGTGGATTGGGGCGAGCTCATAGTTGATGCGGATGGGACCTTCGAGGAGGGACCAGTGCGTGTCATGGATAGCCGAGAGCAGGTTTTGCGAGGCAAGACCGTGAGGCTAGTGAAGGTGTTGTGGCAGCAACGAGGAGTGGAGGAGGCAACATGGGAGCGTGAGGACACCATACGTGCCAACTATCCTTTCTTATTTGAGGATGGAGGTACATTCTTATAGTCATTTAGTATTATATGACTGTTGCATATGCGTGTAATTGTGTGTGCATGAGTGTGTGAATTTCGGGGACGAAATTCTTTTAAGGGGGGAAGAATGTAAAACCCGAGAAAATTTCAACCTTTGTGAAAAAGGGCAAAACGGTAAATTGCCACTACAGTACAGGTTGTAAACCTGAATTTTTCTAGAACTCGGATGACGAAACGGACCTCACCGTTGGATTCGTCTCGCGAAATCTAGTTACCACGTCAAATTTCGTGGAATTCCGAGATAGTCGGATTTTTCGCGTTTTACGAGACGAACGGGCCCCGGGTGACCCTGTACACGAAATTTTTATAAAGTTTCCAGGTTTGGGGAAATATTAAACACAAGTTAAAACAAAAATAATTCGAACTTGAACCGGAGCGAAATTTAATCGTTTCGGGATTAAAACGGACCCGGAATTAAATAGGACGTGTGGCGAATTGTGGGCCAAGTATTCTAAAATATAAATAGGGGGAAAAATTAGATTTTTCCCCATTGTTCAGCCGGTTTCAGCCGATAGAGAGAAAGAGGGAGAAAAGAGAGAAAAACTCACCTTCTCTCTACGATCTACGGCGCTACGGACCTCGAATCCACACAAGCCAAGAATTAAAGTCGCTCTACTCATCGAGGGCTACGCGGCTATACCAAAAAGCGCAAGTTTTACCGAAGATTAAGGTACGGGATTTTCGAGAAGTGAGGGTTTTTGGCTTGAATCGGGTCTTGGAACTTCCCTTGGTCGTTCCTCACGCTTCAAGAGGTAGGGTTTCTTCCTACTAAGGTTTATTCCAAGCCTATAATGTTTTTATGGAATGGGTAGGATGATAGCCTATGTGTCTCTTGCCTATTGTTGTGAAATTGGGTGAATTGGGTATTGAAATGGGTAAAGGAAATCCTAACTTGGATGAATATTTAGAAGTTACTAATTGTGATTTCTATGAATTGGATATGTGAAATGAACCCAATGTAAATTCATGTGTTATATGAAATTGTGGACGTGTTATGTGTTTATATATATATGCCATGAAACTTTAGTATGTTGATAACATGCTTGGAATTTGTATTATGGGAATTATATGCTTTTGATATGATTTTGCCATGGAATATGAGAAATGTGTTGAGAATGTTCATATATCACCCATATCATATCGAACATTGTATTGGTGTTGCAATGGAGCACCACATTTCATATGCACGGGAACATCGCATTTTAGGAGGTGTGTGTGCATGGTTATTTGTCTTCACCACACATGGTGGATGACGAGTGAGCTCGGGTAATATGGGTCGATGACCTAGACGAGTCGAATGGTTTATATGTTGATAGGGTTGGGGTAGCAAGAAGGGCTAGAAAATCCCTCGGGTGAGAGACCCGGTGATTGGATACGCACTCCGTTGGTATAAGAGCCCAAAAAGTGTGTCGGTGTACGCGGAACCGTTGGTGGAAGTCCATGAATTCCGTGTAGGTTGGGTGACCTTTGGTGTGAGTCCATGAACATCCACCCCTTACAAAGACCCTAGAATGAAATGTCATTTGATGTGGAACATAAATGACGGATTGGTACACATTGGCACTTGCATGTGTAGAGGAGCCGGGAAGGGCTCGGTTGATGTGCATGAGTGAGTCTCACCTCATTTCATAGCATGACATTACATGTTTCAACATGGAATATATTCTTGTTGTGGATTGTTGATTGATAGCATGTGACATTTCATATGCATTTAGGTTGGGGAGTAGCCTCTCTAGGAGATACCCTATTGAGCGTGGCTCACCCTTTATGGGAAAAACATTTCAGGTGTGGGTTTTGCTCCGGCGGATGGCTCATTTGGAGAGCATCAAGCATGAAGGGGGCCGGCTTGTGGCCTTAGTTTAAGTTTTGTAAAACCTTTAACAAAATTCCATTTTGATGTATATATATTATGGAATGAATTGTAATAGAGATTGTATGAGTTGGGTATTATATGGAAAATCTCATTAAACATGTATTGAATGAGTTTGGAGTGTATGGGGTAGCTTTAAGGATGGTTTGGAGGGGAAAGAAATCCATTTTTATGCTCACAGTCTGAAAACCTACCGGAAGGTGTGTGTCGGCCTTCCGGAAGGATTTGCTAAAAACCCCAGCTTGCCTTGCTCACGGCTAATACCTTCCGGAAGGTTTTGCCCACTGGAATGAACCTTCCGGAAGATTTTAGCTACTGGAGTAAAACCTACCGGAAGGACTTGTCTACTGGAGTGGACCTTCCGGAAGGTTTTGCCTTGGGTTTCTTTTTGACTGCCGAGTTCTTCCGGAAGGGTTGTTTTCTGGAATGAACCTTCCAGAAGGTTTTGGCTACTGGAATGGACCTTCCGGAAGGTTTTTGCTACTGATGTCGACCTTCCGGAAGTTCTTGAAATTGATCCTTTTCATGTAACAGTTCCTTCAGCGACCTTCCGGTAGGTGTATATCGACCTTCCGGAAGATTTTTCCAAAAACTTGAAATTTTCAAAATGCTTAGCCATGCTTTTGGGCTTTGTTTTTCTTTGGTTTCTATGACATAAATGGACATAAATGAAGGTATAATTGACCTTGTGGATGGTAAATCCGATTAAAAGCATGTGAGTGACGTGGTGTCGGGTTATACGACCATCACGAGTATTCCCGCGGGTTGACGGATGGTCAACGGTTAATAAAGGACCCCCGGAAAATTGGGGCGTCACACTTTTTGTTTGTTGTGACATATTCTTAGTTCTAATCTTGATGTTCTTATCATATTTGACTTTAAGGTAAATGCCTTTTTTGTCCCTTGCTTATTTTATTTGTATGATTTGGCTAGTTAATGTGCATTCATACCTTCTTATTATACTATGATTCTATGTCATGATTGTTATATGTTGCCATTGGGTTAGCATTTGTAGGAAATAAGATAACAATATGTTGGATAACTTGATTCTATACCATGCTTGTTGCATGTTGTCATTGGGTTGACATTTGAGACAAAAAAGGTGGAGAATATTTTAGGTACATATGAAAGGAACTAGGGAGATTTATTCTTGAATAGGCTAGATATGTTGCATGTGAAAATAGAAAGGGGAAGTTTGTTCAAATACTCAGGGGGAGTAAATTTGCAAACTTAGCATGCAGTCACCTATCTTACACTTTGTTTATTTTTTTACTTTGTTATTTCACTTGTGAACATTGACTAAGGGGGAGAACCTAAAATATTGGGCATTCATACCTTCTCAAGCATATTGGGCAAGTTAGTTCCTAACATGTTACATATTTGCACTTGCATGATGTATACATACTTATACCCAATGCTTAACTTGGTGCTTTCCAAACTTGTGATTATGTTATGTATTTTTTTAACAAATGATGCTTTTCACAAGGTTTTGATATGAGTGGTGATGTGCAAGACTACAATCTTCAAGCTTCATCAAAAGAACTAGATCTTGTACTTGGATATTTATGACGTGTAAATGAGAGTTCAGATTAGATTTACAATTCGTTTTGTTCAATAGTTTGTGGGTTGTAATTTTAATTTCTAACTTGTGCATTTTGTCACGAAATTGCCAAAGGGGGAGATTGTTAGATCAAATTTATAATTGGCTAATTTTTTGGAGTCCATTGTAAATCTCAACCTTTTTCAAGGTCATGATGCTATCAAATTGAAGACCCAAAAGTGTCATTGAAGGGAGGAGATCAAACGTCAAAACAACATCATTTAACCTCGCTTGGTTTTGTGCTTAAAAAACCGGTAGGGACCTAGCTATGCTCTTCAGCCTTGGCTTGTATGGTATCTTTATGATTTAAGGAATAAAAAAGGAAAAAGCCACAGGAAAATAGCACATAGCTCACTCTGTGAGCTCGCTCAAGCAGTCCTTCAAGGTCGCTTGAGTAGTGTTGCTCTTGGATTGGATGGAAATGTGATTTTTATTCTATTGCCACCCACTCTATGACCTCCCTCCAACTGATTGAGAAGTCGTTTCCGAATATGACTTTTCTTATTTACTAAGACTACTCTTATTTCCGACCTATAAATAGGGAGAGCCTTTCCCACAGCTAGGTTAAACCTCTTGTCTGATTTTGAAGAGAGAAAACACTTCTTCTATCTTGAGAGCATCCATCATTGACCTAGATCCCTAAATCAAAAGACTACCACTAGAGATTCTACTGAACCTCACACCTTGGAGTTGAAGATCTTGATGTTTTGACAAACCCATTGGTATGTGCATACTGGGGATCGTTGGCATGCCCATGATTGCTTGAGGCCTAGATGAATCGTACGGTATGGAGGGCCTTTGACAGAGAGACAACAAGAAAATGAACATCTAACCATGGTATTAGTTAAGGTATAAGTCTCTAGTATTCGTATATTGACTTAGCGAGTAATGCATTTGGATTTGATGAATCGAGAAGGTTTCTCGCGATTTTTTATGAGGAGGGTTTCCTTGTCAACAAATCACTTGTGTTCCTTATTTTTTATTGTATACACTTATTATTGTTTGCACACACACACTATATATATATATATATATATATATATATTTGTTGATTTGATTGACTGATATCCTTTCAACCATAGTTGTGCAAATTCGGTTTGAAATTTGGGAATGTCGTGAGATTGTTTGTAAGTGAATTAATTGAAGATTAATTAAAATCAAACGTCATAGTTAATTTGGGTTGTGGTGACTAAAAAAGTTCACACATTATTTGCTAAATCTTTGTGGGAAGAGGTAATTGTGGTGATTTAGGTTTTAATTGGTAATCAATTGAGCATTAATAGATGAGTATATATGCACAGGACATATAAAATTGGTTACCAACTGTCAATAATAATTTTGAAAATAAAAATTTATTTTTTGCGGTTGCATTGTTGCTTTCATAAATACATTTCATTTAACGTAATTAGAAAAAAATTGATACTTTTTGCTACAACATATTTGTTGCCAGAACACACTCTTCAATTTTTTACGGCAGTGAAAAATGGTATTTGAGGCAACACTTTTGTCATCGTGATAAAAGCAAAAAATTCAAATTTTTTGTGACAACTTATTTGCAAAAGGATATTGCTGCAGCAAATACTATTTGAGGCAGGTCGTCGCCGCCGTAAATACTTTTTAAGGCTACACTTATTATGGTCATACAATGCCACTGATTAGCACTTAAAGTTAGCATTTTATTATGCCATTTTAAGACTAATTGTACTTTGATGGAGTTTAAGTGATGTCATTTCAGACCCTAAACTGAACAAGGACTCAAGAACAACAAGTATCACACTTGAATGTAACACCAGCACATTAGGGCACAAAATTGGAGAAGCTTGGAGCACAGCCAGAACGTTCGAATGCCAACTCACGTTCGAACGTCCACATTGAACTGTAGCAGACCTGACTGCTGAGAGAAGGCGTGTTGCAGTTAGGAAAGAAGACTCTGAAGCTCTGAGGCACTTGAGTGTCACGTTCGAACGTACACTTGAGTTGATTGAGGACCAGACTACTGCATAGAGTGTGGAACTGAACTTCACAGAAGACCACAGACCACTCGAGTGAGAGGATCAGAGCACATCTGGCGTTCGAACGCCCTTAAGGCAAAGACAGAAGAAACGTTTGAACGGCAGACAACGTTCGAACGACCATAAGGCAAAAACAGAGACATCGTTCGAAAGCCAACTAACGTTCGAACGTTCTCCACAGACTGGCTACAGAGTAGTTGGTTTTTCACTTGGACTTGGGCGGCATACACTATTCTTCACCCCCTCTTGTCTCTTCCTCTTGCCTATAAATACTCTCATTGTTGGAGCACAAAGGAGAGTAAGTAGAGAGGTTGATGGAGGCTTAGACTCCTACTCATATTGTAGATTTAGCTTACATTTTCTTGTATGAAATAGTTGTTTTAGAGATTAGTTTGGCTTTAGTCCAACATCTCTTAGCTTGTTATAAAAGTAGTTTTATGCTTATGCTTTCACTTCTATGCATAAAAGAAAGTTAGTTCATCTTTTGGTTGAGGAAGCAACTCTCCATTTCTTGGTTGAGAAAGCCACCCTCCAAATGTGACTAGATTTCTTATACTTTTATTGTTTATGTACTTCACTTCCATTGCTTGAGCTTCTTTCTTTCTTAGAGGAGTGAAACTCTTCCACTTTTCTAGAGCTTTACCAAACCCGTGAAGGGTGGAACGTGATTCACTCATTCTTTGTTAAATATTGGCTCCTTGTTTATTGTTATTTCGTTTTGTAAGTCCTCTACTTGGAGGGATGAGCATCACCCACTTTTCTAGCTTTACCAAAGCCATGAAGAGTGAGTAGTTTCTCATTCACTCTTTAGTAAGAGGAGAAAGGCGTGTATAAATTATCCGGGAATTATATTTGTGCATTGTTCTTATGCTTAACGTTTATTTCTCCTTGCTTATTGGATGATTGATTGCATGTAGCAAAACTAAGGTACTTTGTATAACCGTGGGCTCTTTCTTTGACACGGATGACTCTTGCATAGAAAGACTCATCGGTTTAAGGCAAGTACCCTGGCTAGATCTTCATGACTACCCTTCAATCCTCCCCATTATTGTGTTTCACTTAAAGAATGGAATATTAATGTCATGGTTGGATGTCTTGTAGAAACACTTGCTTGTTTGTAGACGGGGTAATTCTCGGCACAGTCAATTCTTGTAAACTTCTAGAAAGACATCGGAATCATGTTCTTAATTCTCACAGTCCATCTTTATCTTCTGATTAACTTGCTGTTGACACGGGAGTTAATTGAGTCACCAAGCACAAGTATAACAAACCGGATAATTAACTAAATGTCTAGATCCTTGAATTAAAGAGTGACTCTTTTTCATTAGAGTTTATCTCCTATTTTGTTAAGAAAATTCTCTTGGAAAGAATCTTATATTCTGTCAAGGAAATCTCACACCTCACAACAAAGCTTAAGGGTTACAATCAATAGGTCTCCACCACTGCTTATCTCAAAAATACCAACAAAAGTTCCCTGTGGATTCGAGTTCGGACTCAAACCGGATTATTACTACAGCTTGACCGCCTGTATTTGGGTGTACACATTTCAGATCAAGTCAAGTTTTTAGCGCCGTTGCCGGGGACCTTTGAAAGGTGTTTTAAGGTAAAAGGTAAAAAGACTTTCATCTTTGTATATATTCTTTGGTTTACTGTAAATAACTTTGTTTTATTTTCTTTATGACTGAGGGCACTCCTCACTATCAAAATTTGCCGGCAGAATCTTGTGAGTCTGTGAATCAGCCTGAACCTAATTCACCTAGATCAGTAGCAGACTCTTGTGAGAGTAATATGACAAATAATGAAAGAAATGGAGAAGTCCCTATGAGAGAGGAGGAAGTTCCTAACATCCGAACTTTGCGGGATTACTTAAATCCCACAAGAAACAGTGTCCCCTCCTGTTTTATATTTTCTGAAAATGCTCCCCTCTTTACTGTAAAGCCGGGGACAGTGCAGTTATTACCCGTGTTTCATGGATTGGATGCAGAAAATCCATATCTGCATATAAAAGATTTTGACGAAGTGTGTGGAACATTTCAAGACAATTCTGAACTAGCCAAGATGAAACTTTTTTCTTTCTCTTTAAGAGATAGAGCTAAACAATGGCTAAATTCTTTAAAAACTTTTTCAATACCTAACTGGCAGGCATTTCAAAATGAATTTTTTAGAAAGTTTTTTCCTCTACACCGCACAAATGCACTAAAAAGGCAAATCATGAATTTTGCGGTTAAAGAAGGAGAAACTTTTTACCAAAGTTGGGAGAGATTCAAAGATCTACTCCAATCCTGCCCACATCACGCTTTTGAGAATTGGACTTTGGTAGGATTTTTCTATGACTCCTTACCCTCTAGACTACGTTAGTTTGTCGAAATGATGGCCCAAGGAGAATTTATGGGAAAAAGTCCGTAGGAGGCATTTAATTTTTTTGACACCATATCTGACAGTTCTCAGATGTGGGACTCAACCTCTCCTACCACTGTAGAAGCCAGACCATCTACTTCCCAAGGAGGTAAGTATGTCTTGAGAGAGGATGATGACTTGAGAGCAAAAATGTCTACGTTGTCTCGAAAGCTCGAAGCTTTAGAGATGAAGAAAGTCTATCAAGTTGATGTTAGCTCTTCCACAGAACAAGTGTGTGGAATCTGTGCGCTAACAGGACACCCTACTGGGGAGTGTCCTACTATCCCAGCGTTCAAAGAGGTATTGTTGGAACAAACACATGCAGTTTCAAACTTCAACAAGCCTTACTCCAACCCATACTCTGAAACATACAATCTAGGGTGGCGGAACCACCCTAACTTCAGTTGGAAGAACACACAACCAATGCACATGAACCAACAACAAGGTTCATATCCACCACCTCAAGGACCTCCCGCATATCAACCATACCAACCACCACAAAAGAGGAGCATTGAGGACACATTGAATCAGTTCATGCAAAGCCAAATGAACTATAACAATAATTCCACACAGACTTTCACTGATTTCAAAACCCAGATCACTCAATCTTTTGAGGATCTTAAAAGCCACATCCAAAAATTGACCCAATTCATGGCCACACACGAAAAGGGCAAGTTTCCTGCCCAACCAAAGCAACCACAAGGCCAATTCCATGTAGGGAACCCTTCAACAATAGGAAACACACAAGACCAAGACCAAGTTGTCACTACACTAAGAAGTGGCAAGGTGATTGACAAGACCATCAGAGACATACTCATTCCAAAGCCAAGACTTGAGTCAATCCCAGTCAAACCATCATTTGAACTTGAACCAATTGAGACTGAACTTGAGGGAGAACCTAAGCCTATGATTGCACAAGAGCCAGAACCTTCTGAGGAAAGAGAACCTTCATGTTCCATTCCTGCTCCTTTTCCTCATAGACTCAAAACCAAACAGAAATTGAAAAATCAGTTTGAAATTTACGAGTTTTTCAAGCAAGTAAATATCAACATCCCACTTCTGGACGTAATCAAACAAGTTCAGTCTTATGCCAAGTTTCTAAAAGACTTGTGCACAGTCAAGAGAAGCCAGAATGTCCAAAAAAAAGCCTTCCTAACAGAACAAGCCAGTGCCCTACTTCAACACAAAACCCTTCCAAAATACAAAGATCTAGGGTGTCCGACTGTGTCATGTATCATTGGAAATTTCAGAATTGAACAAGCACTGTTAGACCTTGGAGCCAGTGTTAATTTGCTACCTTACTCTGTCTACCAGCAGTTGGGTCTGGGTGAACTCAAACCCACTTGTGTTACACTCCAGTTGGCCGATAGATCTGTCAAAACCCCCAGAGGGATTGTTGAAGATGTGCTTGTCCAAGTAGACAACTTTGTCTTCCCTGTTGACTTCATTGTTCTGGATACTCAGCCAACAATACATTTGGAGAACCAAATTCCCTTCATTCTTGGTCAACCTTTCCTAACAACTTCCAATGCACTAATCAATTGCAGGAATGAAGTCATGAAATTAACCTTTGGGAATATGACTCTCGAACTGAACATTTTCAATATTGCTAAGCATCCAGAAGAAGATAAGGAAGAAAGGGAAATAAACTCCATTGAATCTTTGATACGGGAACATCTGAATGACACATTTTGTGAGGACCCTACTGAATCTTCTCTGTTAGAGTTCATCTCATCTGAAACAACAAATGATGGCCCAAATCCACAAAGTTGCCCCACTCATGCTGTTGAGACATGGGCCCCCAAATTCGAAGAGATTTCACCAAGTGGCACAAAGCCAATCTCATCAAGTGTTAGGCCACCAAAGCCTGAATTGAAACCTCTCCCATCTGACATCAAATATGCATTTTTAGGAGAGGACGAGTCATACCCAGTGGTAATTTCATCTAAGCTCACAGACTTGCAAGAGTCTAAACTGATTGAAGTTCTTCAAAGCCATAAAAGCACCATTGGGTGGACCATTGCTGACTTGAAAGGTATAAGCCCGTTAATCTGTAATCATGCTATATACCTTGAAGAGGACTCAAAACCCTCTCGTCAAATGCAGCGACGACTAAACCCTCACATGAAGGAAGTTGTGAGAACTAAGGTACTCAAGCTCTTAGATGCAGGGATAATCTTTCCCATCTCTGACAGCAAGTGGGTTAGTCCAACCCAAGTTGTACCCAAAAAGTCTGGGGTCACAGTGGTAAAAAATGATGCAAATGAACTAGTACCAACTCGAGTCGTCACAGGATGGCGAATGTGCATTGATTATCGAAAACTCAATTTGGTCACTAGAAAAGATCATTTTCCTTTTCCATTTCTTGACCAAGTCCTAGAGAGAATTGCAGGCCATGCATTCTACTGTTTCCTAGATGGGTATTCTAGATATAATCAAATTGAGATAGCACTAGATGATCAGGAGAAAACAACCTTCACATGCCCCTTTGACACATTTGCATTCAAAAGGATGCCATTTGGGCTTTGTAATGCTCCTGCAACATTCCAAAGATGTATGCTAAGCTTGTTCAGTGATATGGTTGAAATTTTTTTGGAAGTATTCATGTATGATTTCTCTGTATATGGTGATTCCTTTGATTTGTGTCTGACCAATCTGGAGAAAGTGCTAATCAGATGTAAGGAAGCCAATCTAGTGCTCAATTGGGAAAAATGTCATTTTATGGTAACACAAGACATTGTCCTTGGTCACATTGTGTCGTCTGAGGGCATGAAAGTTGACAAGGCAAAAATAGATCTGATTGGAAATTTGCCTGCCCCTAAGACTGTAAAGGATGTCCGATCATTCCTAGGGCATGCAGGTTTTTACAGGAGATTCATAAAAGATTTAAGTACCATAGCAAAACCCATGTGTCATCTTCTAAGTCAGGACGTAATCTTTGATTGGAATGAAGCATGCCAAAAAGCCTTTGACAAGCTGAAAGGCATGTTAATTTCTACTCCAATAATGCAACCCCCTGACTGGAATCTACCCTTTGAACTAATATGTGATACAAGTGATTATGCTGTAGGTGCTGTATTGGGACAGAGAAAAGATAAGAAACCCCATGTGATTTACTATGCAAGTAAAACTTTGAATGATGCTCAAATGAATTATTCAACAACTGAAAAAGAATTGCTTGCTGTAGTTTTTGCACTGGAAAAATTCCGTTCTTATCTTGTTAGTTCTTCTGTTACTGTATTCACTGACCATGCAGCCCTAAAATTCTTGCTCACAAAGAAGGACGCCAAACCAAGACTCTTGAGATGGAAACTCTTGCTCCAAGAGTTTGATCTTGTCATCAAGGACAAGAAAGGTGTCGAGAATGTGGTGGCAGATCATCTGTCCAGACTAACATATGAATTTCGTGAGGATTAACTGCCAATCAATGAGAAATTCCCCGATGAACAACTATTAATGATTGATAAAACACCATGGTACGTGGATATTGCTAACTTCCTTGCTACTGGTACACTCCCTCCATCCTTTACCATGATGGACAAAAAGAAATTTCTGAGGAAGGTTCGTAACTTCTTTTGGGAGGATCCCTATGTATTTAAGTACTGTAAGGATCAAATCATAAGGTGTTGCATCCCCGCTCATGAAAGCATCCAGGTAATAACATTTTGTCATTCTGAAGCATGCGGTGGCCATTTTTCATCATGAAAAACCGCTGTAAAAATATTGCAGTGTGGATTTTACTGGCCCACACTTTTCAAAGATATCCATGCCTTTTGTTTAACTTGTGATAGATGACAAAGGTTGGGAAGCATTTCTAAAAGAAACATGATGCCCTTAAACCCCATTCTGGTAATTGAAGTTTTTGACTGTTGGGGCATCGATTTTCTGGGATCGTTTCCCCCTTCCTTTGGCTATCTATATATTTTAGTGGCTGTAGACTATGTATCCAAATGGGTTGAAGCAATTCCATGCCGAAACAATGATCACCAAACAGTGATCAAGTTTTTGAAAGAAAATATTTTGTCCCGGTTTGAAATTCTGAAATCAATCATAAGTGATGGGGGTGCTCATTTTTGCAATCGTCCCTTTTGGAATTTGATGAAAAAATACTTGATTTTTCACAAAATTGCAACCCCTTATCATCCACAGACTAGTGGACAAGCTGAATTAGCTAATCGGGAGATCAAATTAATTTTGGAAAAAACGGTGAATCCAGACCGCAAAGATTGGTCGTTAAGACTAACTGATGCACTCTGGGCGTACTGTACTGCTTTTAAAACAATTTTAGGCATGTCTCCTTATCGATTAGTCTATGGAAAACCGTGTCACCTACCTGTGGAATTGGAACATAGGGCATACTGGGCTATTAAAGCAATGAATTTTAACTTGGACAAGGCTGGACTAGCAAGAAAACTTCAGATAAATGAATTGGAGGAATTGAGAAATGAAGCATATGAAAATGCTAAGATTGCTAAAACAAGGATGAAAATTTTTCATGACAAAAACGTTGTGCGGAAATCTTTTGAGCCTTCTCAAAAAGTCTTGTTATTTAATTCAAGACTCCGCCTCTTTCCTGGTAAGTTGAAGTCAAGATGGACTAGGCCTTACATTGTCAAAAAGGTGTTTGGACATGGAGCAGTTGAATTGGAGAATCCATCGAACGATAATATCTTTACTGTTAATGGTCAGCGGTTAAAACCATTTTTGGAGAATTTTGCTAAAAATGTGGAAACCATTCTTTTAATGGAACCAGAATACTCCTCTGAGATTCGTGTCTGCCGACACTCAAGTGGATCGGGTTAGGAAAAATCTAATCCAACCCGACCCACTAGAGCGCCTTTATAAGGCACCCACTCTTTTTCTTCTTTTTTCTCCCAGCCGCCGCTGTTGGCCACCCCCCCCCCCCCCCCAATTTCTTCTTCTTCTTCTTCTTTCTTTTCTTCTTCGTTTTCTCTGTTATCTGATAAACAACCCATGACCACACACTCTACAAACACAATCTTTTGCTTCATGTTTTGCATTTTAATCTTATATTTGCTCACGGGTGTCCTTCTCTTGTTCGCACTCACACACAAGGATTTTCAGCCTACCCGAAACCCAGATCTGCGCACAGATGAGTAATTCGTGTATTTTTATTTGTAGGTTTCAGCAGATGAACAGATCTCTACCATTCAACCTCATCTCCAAGATCCGTGAAATGGTAAATTCGAAACATTGGGGACAATGTTCAGTTTAGGTTAGGGGGTGAGAACTACAGTTCATATTTGCCCGTAAATTTTTAAAATTTTTGTTGTTGTTGCGGTTGTTGTTGTTGTTCTGATCATTTTATGTACCTTGCCTTGTATAAATTGATGATTATGTCTGTGAGTCAGCTTCAATCGTCTTTGTGACTGGCAGACGTTAAAGAACCAAATAGTGAGTCTTAAAGCTTAGAAATCATGGATGTTAAACTTTTTCGGTTTAGTCTAGGAGTTTTACGCACTTTTCCATCTGATGTGCATACTGTAATCATGAGAAAAGCAAGACTAGTAAGGAAGGCCGAAAGCCAAGAAAAACAAGCGAAACCCCTATGTGGCATAAACACCTTTGCCAAACGCCGTCGTGCCAAAAGACTTGGTGCTTGTAAACAGTGTGGCAGAGTCTTTCACGAGAAAAGATACAACCAGTGTTCTGAACCAATCTCTGGTCGCGCACTCGATCGATTAGACTGGATAGTGAATGGGCTGAGTAAGGATTACCCTGATATGTCATGTTATTCCGGTACTTTGCTTAACCGGTTTGTGAGAGAGGAAATTGGGAGAGTCACTGGTTGTCCGTACTACACAGACACAGAGGGAGACTCGGATTAGATAATTTTCTATAGGAAATTGTACTTTTGTTGGAATGAAAGTTGAATGTCCAAATTTTTTGTAAAAAGTGTAAAAATCTTTTTGTACAAACTCTTTTGACTGAAATGAAAATATGGGCCGAGTAAGGAATGTCCCAGAATACCAACCTGAAGCGTGGGTAGGGGCTTATCCTGAGACGCCATAGGTTTTTGATTTAAAATTGTGTGTTTAGCCCTTTCTGAGTTTGTATAGTCTAGTGCAGAAACTTTTGGTTTTTGACTCAACGTTCGAACGCCAGGTGACGTTCGACCGTTAGCTGCTTGCAGTACTCAACCCCTGATGAAGCCTCTGATGGAAGTAAAAAGTACTGGGAGCTCAGCTCGTTCGAACGCCAATAGACCGTTCGAACGAAGAGAACTTACAATACTTTGGCCTCTGAAAGAACTCAAAAGTACTGGAAGCTCACCACGTTCGAACGACAACCACGTTTGAACGATCTGTTTAAAATCCTTCCAGACACGTTCGAACGTTAACCATGTTCGAACGTCACGACTCAGGCTATAAAAGCCTGGTTCATCTTCTTCATTTCAAAACCCCCCAAAAACCGAAAAACCCTTGGTGACTCTTCACTACCCAGACCCCAAAACACCTACTATTCTCCATTTTTACCGAAAATCAACCCTCCCAAGACTATTCCCATATCAAAAAGCTCCATTTTCACAAAGAAATCCAAGATTTCAAGGCCCTCAAATTCAAAAAACTGAAACCACCATGCCAAGAGTCAAGCTCCCTGCCAGGCGCAACCCAAACAACCAAGAACCCAATTTCGTTGAGGAAGTGGTGGAAGTGAGAGAAGGAATGCCACCACTTACGCAAAGATACAACAAGACCCGGTTCCCCACAACTTTAAAAGCTGACAGGTACGATAACTTCTTTAAAAAACATGTTGTGGTCTATGAAAGGGATGTTGTTTTAACTGATTTTGTTGAATTGGGTATAATGGCAGAGATGGAATGGTGGGGTTGGATCTTGTATTTGCAAAACGGCGGAGAGGCCGTGATTGACTTGGTGCGGGAGTTTTACTCCAATGCCGAGATCGTCAATGGAGCGGTAAAGAGTTTTGTGAGGGGAATCCACATCGATGTGGACGAGGATTACATTTGGGGGATAAGGCAAGAGGTGCCTCGGGTACCAAGTCCCACCTATCCCCCAAGAAAGAATGTGCGATGAATGTCGTGGGGAGGGAGCTAATGGGAGTGCCTAACTTTTCTTGGACTGGAAAGAGATTTTTTAGACAAGGGGAACTCACCGACAAATATAAAATGTTGAACTTGATTGCGGTTGCCAACTTTCCTCCGCTAGGAAGAAAGAATGAAATCATCCCCGACATGGCCCTGTTGTTGTATGCAATTGGAAAAGGGCAAAACATCGACTTCCCCTCCCTAGTTTTGACAGAGATGAAGAAAGAGTGTGACGTGAAGCGAAATTCAGTTCCCTTCGGCACCCTAGTGACGAAAATATGCAAAGACCATGGGGTTAGGGTGAAGCCAGAGATGGAGATTCAAAAGCCAATGGGGCCACTTAACAAGGCATCCTTCCGGAGGAGCCAAGGTCATAGTGGCGGCCCAGCGGTGAGACAAGAGGAGCCCCCTACCCATGGAGTGGACGAGGTGCAAGAAGAGCTTGATGCGGAGGAGGAGAGAGAGATGGAGGAAGAGAGAGAGCAGCCACAGGAGCAGGCCCCAGCACCAGCAGTCAGAGATCGCTGAGAGACATTATGATTGGCATCGAGGCTAACCAAGACAAGATTCTCCGACAGTAGGAGGAGATCCTTGGCCTTCTAAAGGGTGGAGCTAGTGGACATGGAGGAGAGTGAGAGAGAGGGATTCATGTTCTTGATTATAGTTTTTGTGTGTTTATTGCTTCTTTTTATGAGTTTCTTCTTTGGTAGTTGTTAAAGATATTGTAAGTTTTTGTGTGATTGTGGATGAATTGGATCATTGATGTTGATGTTAAACGACAATATTTTGTGAAATGAATGGTTCAATTTATCACTTTTATTTGTTTTAAATGCATATGTAGATTTAGCTTAATGATGGAACGAATGTGGATGTTAAGAATGTTTGTTAAAGTAACTACGCACATGATCAGTTTGACACCTCAACCTATCAACCGAGACTTAAAACCACATTTCTTGGAAAATTGGTATTCTTTCTATGCTTAAATTGTCAAATGTGCATCGATATTTGTTATTTTCAAGGAACAGGATGATCGGACTCGAAAATGGAATCAGTATATAACCGACATTCCGTGGAAAACCTGACATAACCAGTGGAGATAACAAAGAATACCATGGTAAGTTTTGAGCCTTACGATGCTTTCGAGAGACAATCAATGTTTACTCAAGTAAAGTCTTTCACTCTCAATTTTTGAATAATCTCATTAACCTTGCTTTGATTGACGCACTTAAAAGTGATCTATTGACATATCCCATAGGGAACCTTCGCATACGACACATATATGTGCACATACTTGAGAAATGATCTTAGGCCATCTTTGATTTGATATTAAGTCTTAGCCATTTCTTTTACAAAATTATTTCCCTAGTTAGCCATGCTTGAGCCCTCAATATATAATTTCTTCTTCGATAAACCCGTATGAGTATCAAACCACAAGAGAACATACTTGACATACATTTGCTATCTAATTTTCTTGCACCCTCTTATAAATCAATATGACACAGAAATGCAAGAAAAAGGGAAAGGCTATGGAAGCTACTTTTCAATGACAAGAAGAATCAATGGGAACAATTGAAACAGAAAAGAAGCAAAAAGGCAAGAAATTGCCAAGAAAGTGAAAAATGAGAAAAATAAAAGAAGGAGATATCATTTCTGGGCAAAATATCGAAAATCTAGAAAGAAGTGTGCTACACTACAGAAGATAGCTTTTGAATACTATTGACGTCATTTCGTTAGCCACTGATCTCTGGCCACATTACAACCTATGAAAAGCCCTAATTGATCTCAAGTCTGTTGCATGCATGTGTTGTCAATCAAAATTGGGATATGGTAAATAGTATTTCTTTAAATTGCATCAATATTCTTTCATGAGATTATGCCAAACATGAGTAGTTGCTTCTTTAAAATTTCACTCCCTTCCTAATTATGCATGTGATTTTTTTGATTGGCCACCTTCTGATCACATGACCCGTGAGAAACAAGTCACTATAATCAGAGCAAACCTTTGCTGAGAGCATTCTACGAGAGGTTTGTGAAATCAAAACTATCCATGGAAGGTGGTAAAATGGAGTGTTTGTTATACAACGATTCTTGCTGCTAGAATGATCATTCCTACTACACAGGGAATTCCAAATACCAATGTAACATATGCTAATTTTTGCATAGAATAGATACCTATGAAAGAGGGACATGTGGGATTTAAGTCGAAATTGAGAGTTGGGTGTCCCAACGACCATGATGCTAATTTACTTTAATCAACAATCTCACATACACATCTGTTCGACTGAAGTTTGTGGGTAGCTTCACTGAAACCCTCACGAGACAACACTCGTCTGCTAGGGTAAACCTAGGGGTTCAATGGCTTGTTGCATAAGATAAATGCAACCGGATGACCAACGAAAATGGCATTAGGAGTAGATTTTTTTTTTTTTTTTTGTATTACTAGAGACTAGCAATATTTAGGTTGGGGAGTGTGATTAGCACTTAAAGTTAGCAATTTATTATGCCGTTTTAAGACTAATTTTACTTTGATGGAGTTTAAGTGATGTCATTTCAGGCCCTAAACTGAACAAGGACTCAAGAACAACAAGTATCACACTTGAATGTAACACCAGCACATTAGGGCACAAAATTGGAGAAGTTTGGAGCACAGCCAGAACGTTCGAATGCCAACTCACGTTCGAACGTCCACATTGAACTGTAGCAGACCTGACTGCTGAGAGAAGGCGTGTTGCAGTTAGGAAAGAAGACTCTGAAGCTCTGAGGCACTTGAGTGTCACGTTCGAACGCCAACTCACGCTTGAGTTGATTGAGGACCAGACTACTGCATAGAGTGTGGAACTGAACTTCACAGAAGACCATAGACCACTCGAGTGAGAGGATCAGAGCACATTTGGCGTTCGAACGCCCATAAGGCAAAGACAGAAGAAACGTTCGAACGACAGACAACGTTCGAACGACCATAAGGCAAAAACAGAGACAACATTCGAACGCCAACTAACGTTCGAACGTTCTCCACAGACTGGCTGCAGAGTAGTTGGTTTTTCACTTGGACTTGGGCGGCATACACTATTCCTTCACCCCCTCTTGTCTCCTCCTCTTGCCTATAAATACTCTCATTGTTGGAGCACAAATGAGAGCAAGTAGAGAGGTTGATGGAGGCTTAGAATCCCACTCATATTGTAGATTTAGCTTACATTTTCTTGTATGAAGTAGTTATTTTAGAGATTAGTTTGGCTTTAGTCCAACATCTCTTAGCTTGTTATAAAAGTAGTTTTATGCTTATGCTTTCACTTCTATGCATAGAAGAGAGTTAGTTCATCTTTTGGTTGAGGAAGCAACTCTTCATTTCTTGGTTGAGGAAGCCACCCTCCAAATGTGACTAGCTTTCTTCTACTTTTATTGTTTATGTACTTCACTTCCATTTCTTGAGCTTCTTTCTTTCTTAGAGGAGTGAAACTCTTCCACTTTTCTAGAGCTTTACCAAACCCGTGAAGGGTGGAACGTGATTCACTCATTCTTTGTTAAAGATTGTCTCCTTGTTTATTGTTATTTCATTTTGTAAGTCCTCTACTTGGAGGGATGAGCATCACCCACTTTTCTAGCTTTACCAAAGCCATGAAGAGTGAGTAGTTTCTCATTCACTCTTTAGTAAGAGGAGAAGGGCATGTATAAATTATCCGGGAATTATATTTGTGCATTGTTCTTATGCTTAACGTTTATTTCTCCTTGCTTATTGGATGATTGATTGCATCTAGCAAAGCTAATGTACTTTGTATAACTGTGGGCTCTTTCTATGACACGGATGACTCTTGCATAGAAAGACTCATCGGTTCAAGGCAAGTACCCCCGCTAGATCTTCATGACTACCCTTCAATCCTCCCCATTATTGTGCTTCACTTAAAGAATGGAATATTAATGTCATGGTTGGATGTCTTGTAGAAACACTTGCTTGTTTGTAGACGGGTTAAGTCTCGGCACAGACAATTCTTGTAAACTTCTAGAAAGACATCGGAATCATGTTCTTAATTCTCATAGTCCATCTTTATCTTCCGATTAACTTGTTATTGACACGGGAGTTAATTGAGTCGCCAAGCACAAGTATAACAAACCGGATAATTAACTACATGTCTAGATCCTTGAACTAAAGAGTGACTCTTTTTCATTAGAGTTTATCTCCTATTTTGTTAAGAGAATTCTCTTGGAAAGAATCTTATATTCTGTCCAGGAAATCTTACACCTCACAAAAAATCTCAAGGGTTACAATCAATAGGTCTCCACCACTGCTTATCTCAAAAATACCAACAAAAGTTCCCTGTGGATTCGACTCCGGACTCAAACCGGATTATTACTACAGCTTGACCGCCTGAACTTGGGTGTACACATTTCGGATCAAGTCTGCCGCCACAAAAAGTATTTTTGGCGGCAAATAAGCCTTTTATGACGACATTTTATTGCTACAAAAAACCTTTTTTCTTGTAGTGTTTGAGATATGAAATTAATTTTGAGTTACATACAAGTCTGATTTTTGTTGCAGACATTTCTCGATAGATATCACGGGTCGCACATTGTCTTGTGTAGTTATAGCAAGCTGTTCATCTTCCTACAATGTCTCTATGTACTGTTTCTTCACAGTGTCCTCATAATATTTTATAGCAAAAATTTTGGGGAAAAAATCTAAATGATATCTTATTAGATTATAAAAGATAGGAAATTTTCCTTGGATGTCGTATGTTTTTTACCACAAGAAGTGCAACTTAAAAGTAGTAGTCGTGCAGACACTTCCTTGACTTGAATGAGTTGTAATGACTCCACACACCTTCTTGTACATCCAAAACAAGCAAGGTCCAATGTCTTGGGCCACCTTCATTCATTGTTACCTCCCAAATTAATTGGGAACATCAGATATCGGTTGTTGTGTTAAGATTTAATTTTTCCATCCAGCATCTTACCATGGTATTCTTGATGCTCATATTCAGAGATTAGGATTTGCACAATTTATCAAAAGATCAAGCTGGAAATTATAGTGCATTTTTCATAAATAGCATGGTTGTCCACTTACCAACACAAGCTGTTAAAAATGAAACATCTATTCTCCTCCGTTGTAAATAGGTCTTTGAAGTGTTCTTCCACTACCATATCCGCAAAGCAATCAATGATCTACAGATGTAAATGACCATTGAAATCATTGGATGACAGCAGTTACATAACACAATGACATCCCACGCATTATGCTTAAATGTAGACACATTAGTTTACATTCGATGGTAACTTAAAAAGGTAAACACCATATGTACTAAAACTTACATTGTTGAAGGTTTCATGCCCAACTAACATGGTGAAAATGACATTAGAAGTTATAAATATACCATATACGTGCTTAACCATACATGTGCCCTGATTAACGTACAGTGACAACCGTTAGTCAAATAAAATCATGAATGCAAAATAATCAAAAGTGATAGGTTTATATCACAGTAACAGTTTGAAAAATGAAAAAATGTCATTGTGATTGTTTAGACACTAACAACATCAACAGGCGAAGTGTCCATTTTTTGCATTGGTAAAGGGTTGAAGCTAAAAAAGGATTAACTCAAATGACGTCATTTTAGTGTCCATTTTCTTTGTCTCTAGCTCGCTTGACCTCATTATTGGCATCCCACCCTCTATTCCCGCCTCCCTCCATAGAACCGTTGCCATCTCTATCGGCCATCACTGGACATACCCATTCTGGCTACCTAGCAATCTTCCTCGGTCAGCTCCTAGCCACAACAACCTAACCTCTAATGTCACTCTCTCACAGGTAACACACACACACACACACACACACCCACACACACACTCTATCTCTTTCCAAATTTAGGGATTGTGCTTCCATTTCTCCAAAACCCCCTAAAATCTAGGTTAGACTGTTGAAAAATAGTAATAAACATGACTTTTCATGTTCTAGGAGTTATTTTTATACAATTAGCTTTTGTATTAGTGGGTCATCAATTTGGTAATAGTGGGGGAAAAAGTAATTGTGGTATTTTAATTCTCCAAGTAATGGAGGAGTGTGGTCTTTATTATTTTTATTATTGCATTATATAGTGGGTTATGTTATATGTCATGTGTTATATATGAGAGTATATATATATATATCCTATGTAATACATACATTTGGATAAGAATGAATATAAAGAGTTTTTCCTATCTTCAATAGTCTCTTCCTAATATTTTTTGTGAGTGTGTGATAGTTCTCTAGATTCCAATAAAGTGGTATTAGAGCTAGGTTTGAGTGTCGAAAAAGTGAGAGTGAGAGAGATGTCGAGTGGAATGCTTCCATTTCAAATGCCTCGATTCACCAAAGATAACTATGAGAATTGATGTATCTGCATGATGGTAATTCTTGGATCTCAAGACTTATGGGAGATTATAACAGTTTGTTACACGGTACCGCAAGATGAAGCTTCCTTAAGTCAAGCGCAAAAGGAAGTCTTGCAAGCTACAAAAAAGAAGGATCAAAAAGCTCTTTCACTCATCCATCAATACTTGGATGATGTCATGTTACAAAAGGTTGCTAGTGCAACCACATCCAAACAAACATGGGATGTTCTTGAAACTGCTTATAGTGGAGTGAAAAAAGTCAAGAAAGTTCACCTCCAAATTCTACGAGGTGAATTTGAGGCTTTACGCATGAAGGAATCCTAATTAGTTTCAGATTATTTCACAAGAATCTTGGTGGTTGTGAATAATTTGAGAACGTATGGTGATGATCACTATGATGATACCCAGTAATAGAAAAAAATCATTCGTTCATTAGACCCCAAATTTGACTATATTGCCGTAGCCATTGAAGAGTCTAAAGATTTAGACACAATGACGATTGACGAACTCATGGGATCATTGTTACCACATGAATAACGGCTAGGCAAGAAGAAGCAAGAGCCGTTGGAGCAAGTGCTACAAACCAAGCTTTCTTTCAAAGAAAAAGAAAGAAGGCAAGATGGAAGTCAAAGAGGTAGAGGGCGTGGACGTGCACGTGGAGGTCGTGGTGGACGTGGTCGAGGTAGAGGAAAAACTTTTGCAAAAATTCGTGCAATAAAGAAGAAAGAGGCCAAGAATCACATCGTGGAAGAGGACATAGAAGAGGCAACAATTCAAAGTCATATGGAGGGAGGTATGACAAATCTCATATTCAATATTATAATTGTCACCGATATGGCCATTTTGCTTACAAGTATAGAAATGATTTTGGGGAAGAAAGAGCACACTTTGTTGAAGACAATGTTGAAGAGGTAGAGCCGACCTTGTTATTGGCATACAAAGAAGAACAAAAGGGAGACAAGAACATGTGGTACCTTGACTCCGGTGCTAGTAATCATATGTGTGGAAACAAAGAGATGTTTGCGGAGCTTGATGAATCGGTGAGTGGAAAATTTTCTTTTAGAGATTCTTCTCAAATTTCAGTAATGGAAAGAGATAATATTTTGATTCGTTTGAAAGATGGAAGGCACCAAGTTATTTCTAATATTTTTTATGTGCCAAACATGAAAAATAATATTTTAAGCTTGTGACAACTCTTAGAGAAAGGTTATGATATTTGCATGAAAAATTATAATCTTTCAATAATACATGAAAATGGAAATTTGGTTGCTAAAGTGTCAATGACAAGAAATAGAATTTTTTTGTTAAATATTCAAAAAGTGATGTGGCAAAATGTTTGAAAGCATGTGTTAAAGATTCTTCTTGGTTATGGCACTTGAGATTTGGGCACTTGAATTTTGGAGGACTAACTTTGTTGTCTAGAAAGAAGATGGTGAAATGATTGTCTTTTGTAAACCACTCGGATCAACTTTGTGAGGGATGTCTAATTGGAAAGCAAGCTAGAAAGAGCTTTCCCAAGAAATCCATTTCAAGAGCAACCAAAACACTTCAACTTGTTCACTCGGATGTTTGCGGGCCTATAGACCTACCATCATTTGGTAAGAACCGGTATTTTCTTCTCTTCATTGATGATTTTAGCCGGAAAACGTGAGTTTAATTTCTAAAACGAAAATCGGAAGTGTTTGGTGTTTTCAAAAAGTTTAAGAGTTTGATTGAAAAACAAAGTGGGTATGAAGTTAAGGTAATTAGATCCGATAGAGGAGGTGAATTCACATCAAAATGAATTCAAAATTTTTTTTGCGAAGAAAATGGAATTCATCAACATCTAATGGTTCCAAGATCACCACAACAAAATGGTGTTGCTGAAAGGAAGAACTGAACCATTATTGACATGGCTCAGAGTATGTTGAAGAGTAAGATAATATGCAAGGAGTTTTGGGCGGAAGCTATTGATTGTGCCATCTACTTGTTAAATCGGTGTCCCACTAGAAGTGTTCAAGACAGAACACCACAAGAAGCATGTGGAGGAATCAAGCCAAATGTTTCTCATTTGCGAGTTTTTGGAAGTGTATGCTATGCAGATGTGCCTGATAAGAAACAGACTAAACTAGATGACAAGAGTGAAAAATTTGTCTTCATTGGCTATGATTCAAGAAGCAAAGGTTACAAGCTTTATAACCAAAACATTGACAATATAATCATTAGTAGTGATGTTGAGTTTGATGAAGAAGATGAATGAGATTGAAACACTCCACAAGAAGACAATGATTTTGTCCCATTCTTTGAAGAAGAGGAGGAGCTCAGTGAGATTATGGAGCTTCCCATTTATTCTCCTCCACCATCACCCCCATCACCCATCAATGTGCAAGCATCTCCATCATCATCTAAAGCAAGTTCAAGTGAAAGACCACCTCGCATGAGGAGTCTTTGAGATATCTATGAAGAAACTGAAGAGGTAACTCAAAGATTTAGTGATCTAACACTCTTTTGCCTATTTGCCAATTGTGATTCCATAAGCTATGAGAAAGCGGCACAAGACAAGAAATGGAGAAGTGCTATGAATGAAGAAATTGAAGCTATTGAAAGGAATGGAACATGGGAACTTGCCACACTCCCTATAGGACAAAAGTCAATTGGAGTGAAATGGATGTACAAGACAAAAAAAAATGCCAAAGGTGAGGTGGAGAGATACAAAACAAGATTGGTTGCAAAAAGCTATAGTCAAACACCGGGTATTGACTATGATGAGGTATTTGCACCCGTTGCTCATTTGGAAATAATTAGATTGATTATTTCTTTAGCCTCTCTAAATGATTAGAAAATTCACCAAATGGATGTGAAGTCTGCTTTTTTGAATAGCTTTCTTGATGAAGAGGTGTATGTTGAACAACCCTTAGGTTATGTTGTGAAAGGGTAAGGAGAAAAAGTATCCCCATGAACATGCTCTCTATGCGAAGGTGAATGCTAATGGTGATATATTCTATGTTTGTTTATATGTGGATGACTTGATCTTCATAGGAAATTGTCCAAGAATGTCTGAAGATTTCAAGATAGCAATGACTAAAGAATTTGAGATGACCAACATTGGGCTTATGTAATACTACCTTGGCATTGAAGTGAATCAAATGAAGGAAGGTATTTTCATCTCCTAAGAACGTTGTGCTAAAGCAATTTTGGCAAAATTCAAGATGCAAGATTGTAAGTCGGTATGCACACCCATTGAATGTGGTATAAAATTATCAAAATATGAAGATGGAGAGCATGTGGATTCCACCCATTTCAAGAGCTTAGTTGGAAGCTTGAGGTACTTAACATGTACAAGACCGGATATTCTTTTTGGTACTAGTCTTGTAAGTCGCTATATGGAAGCTCCTACCTTGACCCCATTTGAAGACGGCGAAAAGAATTCTTAGATACATCAAAGGTACACTTGATTATGGATTGTTATATTCTTATTCTAACAATTGGAAGCTTGCGAGGTATTGTGATAGTGATTGGGCCGGATATATGGATGATAGAAAAAGTACTACTGGGTATGTTTTCTTCATGGGAGATACCACATTTGCTTGGAGTTTAAAGAAGCAACCCATTGTGACTCTTTCGACTTGTGACGCCGAGTATGTGACGGCTACATCATGTGTTTGTCAAACTATTTGGCTTATAAATTTGTTGAAGGAGCTTGATTTGCCTCAAGAAGAATCGACAGAGATCTTCATTGACAAGAAATCGGCACTAGCGTTGGCAAAGAATCCGGTATTTCATGATCGTAGTAAGCATATTGACATAAGGTTTCATTTCATTAGAGAGTATGTGACCAAGAAAGAGGTGGAGTTCAAATTTGTGAAGTCTCAAGACCAAATTGCCGATTTTTTTCCTAAGCCCCTCAAAGATGATGTCTTTTGCAAATTGAGAAGTTTGCTTAGAGTTGAGAAGAAAAATCATGCTTAAGGGGGGAGGGGGTGTTGAAAAATAGTAACAAACACGACTTTTCATGTTTGAGGAGTTATTTTTATGCAATTAGTTTTAGTATTAGTGGGTCATCAATTTGGTATTAGTGGGGGACAAAGTAATTGTGGTATTTTAATTCTCCAAGTAATTGAGGAGTGAGGTCTTTATTATTTTTATCATTGCATTATGTAATGGGGTTATTTTGTATGTCATATATTATATATGAGAGTCAATATATATCATATGTAATACATCCATTTGGATATGAGTTAATAGAAAGAGTTTTTCCTATTTTCAATAGTTCCTTCCTTATATTTTTTGTGAGTGTGTGATAGTCTTCTAGATTCCAACATAGACAACTGAAAAGATTAAAATATTTGCCACTCCAAAAACCCCTAATCACTGCCTAATAGCCACTTTGATTTCACCACTATCTCACATCAAATCCACCACTTTGATTAGATGTCTATAAATCCCAAAACTTCAGTTCGTCAAATGGTATCTTCTCGATTTCTTGAATTAGGAGTTCCGAATTGAAATGAAGTCAAATTTGGAGCCATTTGCTTTGAGTGCTTTTTGCAGCGTTCAATGGAGATTTGAGTTAAGGTTGGTTCAAGTTTTCTAGGGTTTTGTTCTTGGGTTTGTTGTTGTTCTTCAAAGAGGCGGAGGTGTCATAGATTTCTTACAAGTTGGGGAGAAAGTTCTCAGCTCATTGTTCCGCCAGGTCTATGCTTTCCTCCTTCCTGCTACTTCCGCTCATCATGGGGTAATTACTCGTATAGCCGAATAATATTGTATTACTAGAGATAGGCACTGTGCTATTTAAAAAAATAAAAAATTGATCATGCACAAAAAATCAAAAATCAAAAATCAAACATCGAATATGGACACGCACAAACCTGACATGCATTAAATTTAGGTAAAATCCTAATGCTAACAATTTAATCGTATTGAACTTCCTTAATGGATCAAATAAGTTTAACTTATAATTAAACACAATTATAAGCAAAATAAATAGGTAAAATTATTCTTTATCTTGAAAAATATTAACAAAAGGAAGAAGGAAAGGTAATAAAAGACCTAGAATGAGCACAAAAAATAGACAATTAAAGGTAGTGGCACCTCCCCTAAGGAAGAACACCCTACTTATAAATCATAGCTACATATGTCGCAATTGGTGATCACTACACAAAACCTTCAACCTTAAAAAACAAAATGAAGTCAAATTCAACCACTCAAAAGATTATAGGAAGATGAAAACAACAATGATAAAGACGACAGTGTAGACGATGATTTTATTACCATGGCATCATAACATGATTATCACAGTTGGAAAATGCATTATCTCATAGCAAACACTCACTTGTTCCCAAACCAAGCTCAAGCACAAAGAAATGCAGAAGCTTAAAACATCCCCTCAATTGTTTCCAAACCAAATATAAAGTCAATCACTATTGAAAGACAAAAACAAAAAAGACACACATTCAATACTCTGAATACAATCTCCCAAGGAAGAGACGCATTGTTCTTGTACCTAGTCTATGTGTGTGCCTGGTCTAGGTGTGTTTGCGTGTTGTGGGTGTGTGTGCGTTTGCTCTGTGTGTTTATGTGTGGTATGTGTGTGTTCGGTGTTTTGGGTTTAGTGTGTGCGGAAAACAAAGATCAGAGGGCGAGAGAGAGGGAGAGGAAACTAACCTTTATTTGCAATCGTCGAAGCTCGCCGAAGCCAGACAAGATAAGAGGGATGATGATGGAGAGAGAGTCACTTTGAGTGGGTTTGTGTTGTGTGTGCGTGTGTCTGTTTGTCTGTTGTGTGTGTCGAAAATGAAGAAGAGAGAGAAAGGGGGGACAACAATTTTGGATGACAATTTTGTACCATTGAATTACATTTTTGAATCAATCAAGTCCATTCTTGTGGTCCATAAAATTTGCCTATTCAAAAACAAATAGCAATTAGAAAAAAATGAGAATATATTGGAGAAAGTTAAACCTAATCAAATAACCATTAAAAACATGAAAAACAAAAACTAATAGCAATTACTGAAAAATTAATAAGTTCCCAATGAAGGTAATTTGAAAATTCAAAATTGAAATGAATAGGAAATGAAAATCACCTTTTTGACTAGATGGACACTCTTCATTAGCATGAATCAATGAAGCCGTTTTTGATTAAGTTTCTATGATCAAAGTCCAACTACTCTAACCAAATTACAAGTAAAAAAATTAACCACACAGACGCAGACACAGACGTAAACACTCAAAATAGAACTTCTCTAAATCCATTTCAAAGGGCATAAATTATATAACTTATTCGTTTGTCGGCAAGAAAAGTGATTGCTCAATAGTATCATTGTATTGAAGATTTTCATAGGAATAACCAATAAATTGTGTCGAACCCCTACAAAAAAATAAAATAAAATAAAATAAAAGAGTGACAATAATTTTTAGGAAATTGCATGGTTATTATTCAAAGAAGTTATCCATGGGTTATAGAGAAGAGGAAGTTGTTACCATTTTGGATCACTGAAAAAGGTCCCTCGTAAATTTCTGCTCCACCAAAGAAAAATTGCCCTAACAAAGTGGAAAAATAGGGAAAAAATATTACAATCAAAATGGGGCAAATAGTTGGATTTGAACAAATAATTGGGAGGAAAGTGAAGAGTAAGAATGCACCTCCAACATATGAGCTATCAGGGGGACCATTATGGTCACTTGCCAATGAAACATGTCTTTAGCTGCAGCCTATTAGATTGCAAACAAACATATAAAGCCTATCACATAATATATTTGATAGATGCAAGGCGATGTACGCATGCTTATGCAAAAGGAATGCACTATTATTCAATAAATAATTATCAATCCATTGGTAAAAATGTTTCACAACAACAACAAATGACATAACAGGAAAAGCATGGATTAGAGTAATAGTAACAACTGCTATCTAGGCAAAATCAAACCTGAAGATGCCTAGAAGGAATTCTGCATTTGAGCTCGTAACACTCTCAACCCCGCAAACCACCGCCTGAGATCACGCTGAATATTGCTAGAAGGAGGCGAAGATCTCGTCCCAAATCCCTTAGAATTAGGAGCAGGACTATAAATACTGTTCAATGCCTCCCGTTCAAGGAGAGGGAGACTAAGTGAAAAACGATAGTCATACCAAAGAATATTGTGTAATTCTCTCAAAACCATCAATAAAGTTCCTAGGAGCAAGAGACTCCATTAGAGAGCGGACTAACCGAGCTCCCGAGCTAGTGAACCACTATAACATTGTTGAGCAAACCACCCATTATCCACACACTGCTGCATTGTTTACATAAGCCTCGTAGCTTGAACCAAATCATATCTCCGTATATACAACAAAATACATTTATTCTGTTCAACCACGTCGAGATCACTATCAGTTTGGCGCCGTCTGTGGGAACGACTATTCCTGTTGCAAAGATACTGATCTCCTTCAGTAAATGATGGTCTCCACGCGTAACATGAGCAGAAGCCAGTTGAATCCTCAACGAATACAGAATCAGCATGAGGCCACCATTGGAAGGCAACGAGAGAACCCTCAAGACTTCGTGCCCACCACAGAGAATAACCCTCTTATAATGGATCCCCCTCAGAATAACGAGTTGGAAGCCCTTCTCCTCATTTACCAGCGACTACTTCAACAAAATGAAGAGCTTGTGAAGCTCTTGCAAGGTCCACAGAAGACACGACCAGCCCAGAATGATCCCCTACAAGGGGAACGTCAACATCTCAATCCTTTGAGGGAGGTTAATGAAAGGGGTGAGAATAGCCAAGCCATGGGTCACGCTCCCCACCCACTCCCTAGGAACGGGGATAATGAAGAAGTCCAGAGCTTGAATGTGGGAACTGAGAGAAACGAATTTCTCCCCTTCCCACAGGAAAGAAGAGAACAATACTGGGAACAACGTTTCAGAGACATCCAACAAGAGCTCAGCCACATGAAGGAGGTTGTGAGAGGTAAGACCCCAGTGACCATGGATGTCTTAGTGCAACGGATTGAGTTCCCATTCACCGTTGATGTGCTGCACTTCCCCCTTCCTCTGAAGTTCAGAATACCTTAGATGGAGACCTTCGATGGGATGAAAGATCCCACGGACCACCTCAACACCTATAAGAACCAGATGGAGTTGTATGGGTACCATGACCCTGTGCGATGTAGGGCCTTCGCCATCACGTTGAAGGGCTCAGCCTTAGCCTGGTTCAATAGACTAACCCTGGCATTTATCTCCTCCTTCAAGAGAGTTCTCCATATCTTTTGTGTCACACTTCATAAGAGCACGTACCTATCGAAAATCGAGCTATCATCTGCTGAATGTGAAACAAGGACCCAACGAGAACCTACGGTCTTATGTCCAGAGGTTCAAATCAGAGTCACTGAAAGTAGATGTACCAGATGAAAAGTTCACAATCACCGCTTTCATCGCTGGACTAGGAGTACCGTCAAAGGACTTGATGTTCTCTATATCAAATAACCCACAAGCTAGCATGACAGAGGTGCTAGTCAAGGCACAAAAGTACATTAATGGCAAAGAAGCTCTCATTTCTAAAGGAGGGAGCTCATCTGCATAGAGGGAAAAAAGGAAGGAATAAAAGAAGGGGGACCGAGTCTCCGAAAGGAAAAAGGTAGAGATAGGTCTCCAAGAAAAGACAGTGACCGATCCCCCAAAAGAAGAGGAAATGTTAGGGATCATTTAGGTCCTCCGCAACAAGAATTACTGCCGAGGTACGCACCTCAGCAGCTCAATCCTCTCACAACTACAATATCCCAGATCCTTTACGAAGTACAGAATGAGAAATTCCTAAGGTGGCCACCTCGAATGAAGGCGGATCCAGCAAAAAGAGATCTGACAAAGTACTGCGAGTACCACCGAGATCATGGCCACCACACCGATGATTGTATCCAGTTGAAAAAGGAGATCGAGTTCCTAATTCAACGAGGACAGTTGCGCCGCTTTGTGGTACATGATAATCAGAATTGAGCTCCACCACCTCCAGCACCACAACAGCAAGCCCCACCACAACATCAATAGCCTCTGGGGGAGATCAGGGTCATATCCAGGGGATTCGCTGGAGGGGGAGAGTCCAGTTTAGCCAGGAAAGCTCACATGCGCAGAATCAGAGCTGACGAGGTAGTGGAAGTATATACCGTGTCCAAGTCGCCTCTCCTAAACACAGACGTTAGTTTCTCAGACTTAGATTTGGAGGGGTACCAGCATCTTCACGATGACCCCCTTGTAGTGAAGGCCATCATTGCCAACAGGACAGTCCACCGAGTCCTGATAGACAATGGGAGCTCAGCTGACATTATCTTCGCGTCTGCCTTCAATAAGATGGATATAGGTAGAGATAAACTCGAACCAGTAAGCGCTCACCTGTTAGGATTCTCAATGGAGATGATGCCACCCCTGGGATCAATCCAACTCGTACTCACTATGGGAGATCCACCCTGCCAGGCCACCACTACTGTAAGGCTCTTAGTAGTTGATGCCCCCTCGACATACAACATCCTGCTATGAAGACCTTCCCTCAATGCCATGAGGGTCATCCCCTCCACTTACCATCTCGTCATGAAGTTCCCAACATAAAATGGAGTTGGAGTGGTCCGAGGATATCAACTTGTAGCACGGGAATGTTACATGGCATCTGTGAAAAAGAAAGAAGTCCAAAATATCCAGTTGGATGAGCTTGACATGAGAGACTAGCTGGGAACTAGGCCAATGCTGATTGATGAAAAACGTTGTTATTCCTAACCCCTAAACATCACCATTTGACATGTGTATATGGCTTATGTGTGAAAGGGAGTGTCACTCTCCCTCGGGGTGATGCAAGAGATTAGGCAACAACGGATTGGTGGAAAATTGAATGAAGAAAATGTGAAATGAAATGTGGGTGTGTGAACAAAAGTGCTCCCCAATCGCAAAGAGTCTTTTGTGTGTCGGTGTTTTAGTTGGAAAAGTATTCCAACGTCGTCTCCTCAGGGAAGGAAAGTTCAAGTTGTGTGAAGGTGATTTTGCAAAAGGTAAAGAAAGTGAAAAATCTTTTGTTTGAGTTTTGTGGTTGTGTTTGTGAATGGAAATGCAAGAAAACAATTGTTGGCTAATCCAAAAAGGTCATTCCAATGGGAATACCAAATCAACTCAAGACTTCCTCCAATAGAGCCTAGAAGTACGATTGATTCGTGGGAAGCTCGGGACTAAAATGGAGGTGAGGATTCAAGCATACCCCGTGACAATGCCTACGGTGTATCAAGAACTCACAACCATGTCTTCACCCCAACCCAGTCAAACCGAACCATCGTACTCTAAGAGGAGGAATGAAAATGAGTTGAAGTGGCACACCCAAGAGGAATTATCTCTTGGATTAACCAACTTAAAAGCTAGTTAATCATGCATAAAAGAAAGACAAGCATAATGTAAATGAAAGACATTGTAGAGAAAATGAAGATTTAAAACATGAAACTTAACTTGAAGCAATAAATCTAAAGCTATGAAGGAAAATATGCAATACCCATTTTAAAAGATGAAATGAAGAAAACTTGAAGCAACAATGGTGAAATGAAGAACATGCAAGTAAACTTGGAATAAACTTGAAACAACTTAGATTAAAGTGCAAGGAATGAAGATTACAAGAGGTTTAAAGCTTACAACAATTGAAATGGAAAGGAAAATGCAAAAACATAAACTTACATTACACTATTCATCATCTTCTACATGGAACTAAAACTAAGCTTAGGTAGCCACCCACAATACAATGTGAAAAATGCTGAATATCATGGAGAGTTAGCCTTCAATTTTCGTGCATGGTGGTCCCCCCTAGCTGTGTGCAGGCCTCCCATCAATGGGAGGCTGAATGATGGCTCTTGACAGGCTAAGGAAGAGCTAGCCTGCAACTCACTGAGCAGCCCCCTTCTCTCCCATCCTCCTTTAATGCCAAGCCTTAAAAGTCTTCAAAATGTGTAAGAGAAGCATGGAGATGTGTAAGGAAATGTTGGGGGCAAGTGGGAGAATCATTGGTGGGACCCCAAGCAAGTGGAGAAGAGTTTGCAGGTGTTCTGGGCTGTTCTGGGAGCGTACCGGTACTCTAAACCTTCTGGAGTTCGAAGTACCGGTACGCAGTACCGGAACGGTATAGTACCGGTACTGTTTTCTGCTCCGGACCACTTTTCGTAGAATCGACATAACTTTTGATCCAACCGTTGGATTGAGCTGAAATTTTGACACAATACAGAAAACATCCAGATCTACAGCTTTCATGTTTTGAACTTGTTCAGATTCGAAGCGGATCATGGTCAAAATGGAGGAAAACCGAGGCTCTTCAACCCAGTGGTGTGGCTGCTGGCGCCTTTGTTACCAAACACCAATACCTCCTTGATTTCTTCACTTTTAAGCCTCCAAATCTTCATGTAATGTGTTCATGCCCTCACCACACATCCAACATAGTTGCAAGGTCCTAAAATACATGATTTAAGCTATAAAAACATGTAACATCGAGAATTCAACATTATTCATAAAATCGGCTAACTCTAAGTACTTAGATGCAAAAGTTGAGTTAAAATGCATGTAATGAGGCCTTGAAATATACAATATTTTGTGCTCATCACACCCCCCAACTTAAGCTTTGCTAGTCCCTAGCAAACAAAATATAAAAAGCAAGCAAACAAAATAAACTTATACTAATTCCGCAATTGCATTTAGCACATGCAATAAGCCTTTAAACCCCTAGGTGATCCCTAGTGGACGAGTTTTGTCTCGTGAAGGTTTCCAGTGAAGGTACCTACAAACTTCTTTTCCTTGTATCCAATATTTAAAATATATTCCCTTATCTTAATTAGCAATGGGATGTCAACAATAACTTGATCCGAACACCCGAACCAATCACACATGAAACACAACATAGCCTTAAATGCTATTCTAGAGTATCCACATACACATTCATTTTCAAACTCGTGTATGTGTGAAATGAACATGTAATTTAAACATTTGCACAATAGAATTCACATTCACTTTGGCTATCCAAATTAAGCTTCGAAGCAAAAACTCACCAAGGGTTTCTCTCAACAAAAAATAACTCAATGATTATCCGAGCATGCACTCCATGTGTATATGTGAGATAGAATCTTGTGCACAAAACGAAGTATACTCACATATAATCCAAAAATGAAGTATGCATAAAAATGAAACAACATTGGCATAATCTCATGAAGGGAATGCTAGGGCATTTGATAGCAAAACCAACTTCTCTTGTTCTTTTCAAAGTATGCATCCCCCATTTTTCTCTAGATCATTTAGGACTTTCACGGGTTATAACTAGGCCTTGGGGTGATATTGAGGTAAGGGAAACGAAGGATATAGGATAACAAAGAGGGTTGTTCCAAGTGAAAGACATTTATTTCAAAAAGATCTCCCTTTTATGGGATTTCTAGGCTAACACCATCACCACACTCTTTGTTTCTTTTCTCTCTTTTCCTTAACATTTTCCTTTTCTTTTGATCATTATTTTCTTCTTCCACCCCTTTTCTTCCTTTTCTTGGATTTTCATTTTTTTTTCCATTGAACTCTTTGAGTTCCAATATCATTCATCCCTTTTTGTTGAGTTTCCGCCATACTTCCTTCTCTTTTATCATCTCTCATACTTAGCACTAGGAACAACCAAGGTAAGGTAGATATTTATCATTTTCACTGGTTTGGTTACATGTGTGGCATAGAAACGAATTCAATTAAGGCTCAATCATGGCACTAGAGATAATGTTTCACAAGAAAAAGGCAAAGGCTCAAAACATTTCAAAGATGGCCTAAGATCATCTCTAGGTAAGCATAGGAGGAGCATTTTGCGTTTCAAGACAAAGTCAATCAACTACCCAAAAGCACCTAACCAAAACAAGCATAATGAGATTATTGAACAAATTTGGAATTTGAAAAATTGTTCCTTGAGTAAACGTAAGTTCCCTCCAAACAAGGATTGGCATTAAGGCTCACATGAGTTCTTACTCATCTCCACTATTCATGTCAAGCACTCAAATGTGAACTCAATCCGTAAATTGCCAAAATTACAAGTTCATGGTGCACTTATGGTTGAGTTCAAAAACAAACAAGTATGTGATACTCTTAGCAATAGGATAAACTTCTATAATGTGCTCATGTATTCAAAGTTCAAAATGAAGATCAAGTAATCACAAATCCCATAACCATTAGGATAGGGGAATATAGTTCAATATTGGAACCAAAATTTTGAAAATTTTTCACATTTTCCATTATTCTATACAAAAAGTGGTGGAACATGTGAATGGTGCACCTCACCCCCAACTTGAACCATGAATTGTCCTTAATGCACAAGGAATCATGCAATGAGAAAAATGAAAGTAAAAATGGGGAATGAGATACTCCCTTTTTTTTCATATATATATGTACATTAACAGAAAAAAGAAAACACAAAAGCTTGTTTACACCCCCCAACTTAGACTAGAACATGATTCCCAATAAGATTTGCTACAATGATGCTCAAAGTGAAATGAGTCCAAATTAGGAAGAGGTAAACAACCTTTACACTACAACAAAATAAAAATAAAGATATAACAATAAAATAAATCTAACTACTGTAAAACAAAAAAGACTCATGTCAATCCGGCTTCAATTCAGATATGAGCTTGCGCCCATTGATTTTTTTGGTTTTAACATTTTTTTGTTGTATAAATGCCCTTACTAACCCATCTATCCAACAATACAAAGGATAAGAAGTCAAAAATCTCTACCAAATAGAAGTGTAGGCAAGTTTATGCAATCCCAACAATGGAGTATACAATTTCTCCTTAAACGTTTCTACACTTAACTCCGTTTCAATGCCCTTCCCAAGTTGAGAAATGTGAATCTCAACACCACTCATATATTGAAAAATGACCTTGGGCTCATTAGCCTCTTGTGCGATAATAACTTCATTAAATTTTTCACAAACAAGAGTGGTGGGAGATTCAACATCAATAGGCATTTCATTGGGATGATCAACCTCACTAATAGCATGAGTCAATGCAATAAGGTCTTGGGTAATACGGGCGTTGAATTCCATTTGGTATTGCATAAACTCGTAAAACGTATTTTCCAATTCTTCTTCGGTTGAGTTCCCATATGTTGGATATTGAGAAAATTCATTTGGTGGTGTGAGATTGGATGAAAAATTACAAGGTTCATTCTCCCAACCATAATTCGAATAACTCGATGTATCATAATGGTTGGGGTAAAAATTTTCGGAGGCCAAAAATGAATTTGAACATTCGCATGCAAAGTCTTGAACCGGATAATTTATTGGGCACACACAAGAGATGAGCCCATAGTCATCACAAATCTCACACATATTTTCATAATATGGGGCATTTGATACATTTTCATAATAATTATAAGACATTATATAAAACACAAACTAAAACAAAATATATACAAAAGAGACGACATACCTTGGCCCGTGATGAAAATCACGAGACTTACCATGCCGTCCAAAATCACCTCCGAACTCGACGCTTAACCTTCCCCGGCAACGGCGCCAAAATGATTGATGAAAAACGTTGTTATTCCTAACCCCTAAACATCACCATTTGACATGTGTATATGGCTTATGTGTGAAAAGGAGTGTCACTCTCCCTCGGGGTGATGCAAGAGATTAGGCAACAACGGATTGGTGGAAAATTGAATGAAGAAAATGTGAAATGAAATGTGGGTGTGTGAACAAAAGTGCTCCCCAATCGCAAAGAGTCTTTTGTGTGTCGGTGTTTTAGTTGGAAAAGTATTCCAACGTCGTCTTCTCAGGGAAGGAAAGTTCAAGTTGTGTGAAGGTGATTTTGCAAAAGGTAAAGAAAGTGAAAAATCTTTTGTTTGAGTTTTGTGGTTGTGTTTGTGAATGGAAATGCAAGAAAACAATTGTTGGCTAATCCAAAAAGGTCATTCCAATGGGAATACCAAATCAACTCAAGACTTCCTCCAATAGAGCCTAGAAGTACGATTGATTTGTGGGAAGCTCGGGACTAAAATGGAGGTGAGGATTCAAGCATACCCCGTGACAATGCCTACGGTGTATCAAGAACTCACAACCATGTCCTCACCCCAACCCAGTCAAACCGAGCCATCGTACTCTGAGAGGAGGAATGAAAATGTGTTGAAGTGGCACACCCAAGAGGAATTCTCTCTTGGATTAACCAACTTAAAAGCTAGTTAATCATGCATAAAAGAAAGACAAGCATAATGTAAATGAAAGACATTGTAGAGAAAATGAAGATTTAAAACATGAAACTTAACTTGAAGCAATAAATCTAAAGCTATGAAGGAAAATATGCAATACCCATTTTAAAAGATGAAATGAAGAAAACTTGAAGCAACAGTGGTGAAATGAAGAACATGCAAGTAAACTTGGAATAAACTTGAAACAACTTAGATTAAAGTGCAAGGAATGAAGATTACAAGAGGTTTAAAGCTTACAACAATTGAAATGGAAAGGAAAATGCAAAAACATAAACTTACATTACACTATTCATCATCTTCTACATGGAACTAAAACTAAGCTTAGGTAGCCACCCACAATACAATGTGTAAAATGCTGAATATCATGGAGAGTTAGCCTTCAATTTTCGTGCATGGTGGTCCCCCCTAGCTGTGTGCCGGCCTCTCATCAATGGGAGGCTGAATGATGGCTCTTGACAGGCTAAGGAAGAGCTAGCCTGCAACTCACTAAGCAGCCCCCTTCTCTCCCATCCTCCTTTAATGTCAAGCCTTAAAAGTCTTCAAAATGTGTAAGAGAGGCATGGAGATGTGTAAGGAAATGTTGGGGGCAAGTGGGAGAATTATTGGTGGGACCCCCAAGCAAGTGGAGAAGAGTTTGCAGGTGTTCTGGGCTGTTCTGGGAGCGTACCGGTACTATAAACCTTCTGGAGTTCGAAGTACCGGTACGCAGTACCGGAACGGTATAGTACCGGTACTGTTTTCTGCTCCGGACCACTTTTCGTAGAATCGACATAATGTTTGATCCAACCGTTGGATTGAGCTGAAATTTTGACACAATACAGAAATCATCCAGATCTACAACTTTCATGTTTTGATCTTGTTCAGATTCGAAGCGGATCATGGTCAAAATGGAGGAAAACCGAGGCTCTTCAACCCAGTGGTGTGGCTGCTGGCGCCTTTGTTACCAAACACCAATACCTCCTTGATTTCTTCACTTTTAAGCCTCCAAATCTTCATGTAATGTGTCCATGCCCTCACCACACATCCAACATAGTTGCAAGGTCCTAAAATACATGATTTAAGCTATAAAAACATGCAACATCGAGAATTCAACATTATTCATAAAATCGGCTAACTCTAAGTACTTAGATGCAAAAATTGAGTTAAAATGCATGTAATGTGGACTTGAAATATACAATATTTTGTGCTCATCAAATGTCATCTGAAGAACTGGAGCCTATCCAACTTGACGAGGAGCCAGATCATCTAGTGTATGTGGGATCTAAGCTGAACAAGGAAGTCAAAGACCTCCTAATCCAATTCCTTAGAAGAAACATGGAAGTATTCACATGGAAGCAAGAAGACATGAAAGGGATTGACCCATCGGTTATCACACATAAGCTCAGTGTGAACCCAGCCTGTAAACCTATCAAGCAGAAACGAAGGAGTTTTGCCCCAGAGAGCCAAAAATCAATTAATGAGGATGTTAACAAACTTCTCCACGCCAAGGCTATCATGGAGGTGGATTACCCGACCTGGCTGGCAAACGTGGTCCTCGTTAAGAAGACCAATGGCAAGTGGTGCCTCTGCATCGACTTTACCGACCTCAACAAAGCCTATCCTGAGGATAGCTTCCCTTTATCACGAATTGACCTAATCATAGATGCCACAGCCGAGCACGAGCTCCTAAGCTTTATGGATGCTTTTTTCAGATATAACCAAATCAGGATGGATCCCAGTGATCAAGAAAAGACCTCTTTTGTGACAGAATAAGGTACATACTACTATCAGGTCATGTCCTTCGGACTGAAGAACGCTGGAGCCACTTACCAGCGCTTGGTAAATCGAATGTTTCAAAAACAAATCGGAACATCCATGGAGGTGTACATCGACGACATGCTGGTGAAATCGCTGAAAGCTGAGCTCTACATCGGGCACCTTGAAGAATCATTCCAGGTCCTTAAGGAATACCATATGAAGCTCAACCCCGCCAAGTGTGCATTTGGGGTCTTTGATGAGAAATTCTTGGATTTCATAGTCAACAACTAGGAAATTGAAGCTAACCCCGAGAAAGTCAAAGCAATACTGGACATGCAGCCTCCTTCCAACACCAGAGAGGTCCAACGCCTTACAGGAAGAATTGCAGCTTTGAGTCGCTTTGTGTCCAAGTTAAGCGACAAGTGTCACCTTTCTTCCAAGTCTTAAAAAAGGCGTTCCAGTGGGACTCTCGATGTGAAGAAGCATTCAAAGCCCTTAAAATTTATCCAAGCTCGCCCCCAGTTCTAGTGAGTCCTCTGAAAGGGGAAGTGCTCACCCTCTACCTCGATGTTTCAGATTTCTCAACCAGCGCAGCGCTAGTAAGAGAGCGAGACAAAGCTCAGCAACTAGTTTACTACTATAGCAGAGCTCTGAGGGGAGTATAGGAGAGATATCCAAAGATGGAGAAGCTTGTCATAGCCCTGGTTACAGTTGCGAGAAGGCTTAGACCATATTTCCAGGCTCACACCATTGAGGTCCCAACAGACCAACCAATGAAGCAGGTACTGCATAAACTACAATCTTCAGGAAGATTAGTCAAATGGGCTATAGAGCTTAGTGAGTTCGATATCAGGTACAAACCCAGAATTGTAATCAAGGGGCAAATTTTGGCAGATTTCATTGCAAAATTCACTGCAACCATAGAAGTACCCACGGAGGCAACCCAACTAGTGTCTGACCTCCCTACATGGAAGCTGTCAACGCTCAAGGAAGTGGTGCAGGGTTGATTCTGACCTCCCTAGATGGAATAGATGTCGAATACGCCCTCAAATTCAGATTTAAGGCCTCAAACAATGAAGCAGAATATGAAGCTGTTGTCACTGGACTCAATCTGGCTCACTCAATGGAGGTAGAACAGCTCAAAATTTACAGCGACTCCCAGCTCGTGGTGAAACAAATAGAAGAAACCTATGAGGCTAAGGGAGAAAGAATGATCCACTACCTCAAAAAGGTCCAAGAACTGTTAAAAAAAATTTTGCAAGTCAAAATCAAGCATGTCCCCAGAGCTGAGAACTCACGAGCAGATGCTTTGGCAAGATTGGCTACAGCTTCTTAGGAAAAATTGGATAGGTTAATACCAGTCGAGCACCTAACAGAGCCATCTGTAAGCCATGAAGACGAAGAAGTACTCCCCGTATTGGCGTCGCTGAGCTGGATGGACCCAATCAAAGAGTATCTTCAAAATGGAACCTTGTCAGAAGATCCTAAAGAGGCCGCAAAGCTAAGAGCCAGGTCATCCAGGTTCACAATTCTACAGGAAAGTCTGTATAAACGAGGTTTTTCAGTGCCTCTCCTTAAATGCGTAGGAGATGAGGATGCCAACTATATACTCAGGGAAATCCACGAGGGAATCTGCGACAACCATATTGGAGCTCGAGTTCTGGCAGGAAAGGCGCTAAGGCGGGGATACTTTTGGCCCACTATGCTCAAAGATGCCACAGATGTAGTCAAGAGGTGTAAGGTCTGCCAGGTACACGCCAACATCCCTCATGGTCCACCAGAGCTCCTGACTTCGGTGGTAAGCCCTTGCCATTCCAACAATGGCTTCTGGACATACTTGAGCCCCTCCCCACCAGTACTGGACAGTGCTAGTTTGCCATCGTTGGGGTAGACTACTTCACCAAATGGGCAGAGATTGAACATTTGCCAACCATCACAGAGCAAAAGGTTCAAAACTTCACGTGAAAGTCTATAATCTGCAGGTTTGGGATACCCAGAGCGATCGTCTCCGATAATGGGAAGCAATTTGACAGTCCCAACTTTAAAAAGTTATGTGCCAAACTGGGGATAAAGAATTACTTCTTGGCTCCAGCCCATCCACAATCCAACGGACAGGTAGAGGTGACCATCAAAACCATAAAAGCAGCCCTGAAAACCAAGCTAGAAGCTCTGAAGGGGAAATGGGTAGAACATATCCCAGAGGTGCTATGGGCTTACAGAACAACTATCATATCAGCGACTCAGGAAACACCTTTCGCTTTGGCGTTCGGAACCGAGGCAGTGGCACCTGTAGAGGTTGGTATCGCATCCCCCAGGGTTGAATTCTCAGAGCCCGAGCATAATGACGAGTCACTTCTGCTAAGTCTCAACCTCTTGGATGAAAAGAGAGATAGAGCTTTGCATCGTATCAAGAGTTATCAGAGGAAGACAGCGAGATACTACAATAGGAGGGTCAGACACATAAGCTTTACATTCAGAGATCTAGTACTTAGAAAACTCCTACCTGCGAGGAAAGACCCCACTCATGGAAAGTTAGGACCTAACTGGGAAGGTCCTTACATCATCTCCAGGATAGTCAGACCTGGGAACTACGAATTGCAAACCGAAGAAGGAAAGGTCCTGCCTCACTCTTGGAATGCAGAACATTTGAAAAAGTTTTTTCAATAAATTCTTGTAAGAAGATTGCCTTTAATAAAAATAGCAAGTTTTAGTTCAGCAAGACTTCACCAGCAGTAAAAGATGAGCTCTTCAGCTCATAAGTAAACGATTAGTTATTCAGTTCATAAATAAACGATGAGCTCTTCAGCTCATAAATAAAAGATGAGTTCTTCAGCTCATAAATAAACGATGAGATCTTCAGCTCATAAATAAAAGATGAGTTCTTCAGCTCATAAATAAACGATGAGCTCTTCAGCTCATAAATAAAAGATGAGCTCCAAAGCTCGTAAATAAAAGATGGGCTCTTCAGCTCATAAGTAAACGATGTGCTCTTCAGCTCATTAATAAAAGATGAGCTCGTCAGCTCATAAATAAAAGATGAGTTCCACAGCTCATAAACAAACGATGAGCTCTTCAGCTCATAAACACATAATGAGCTCTTCGGCTCTTAATGAAAACAATGATGAACTCTTCAGCTCATAAACTCGCAAACACAGCAACCAACAGAGGAAAAATTGTAAGAAAGTAAGGCAAGGAAAAAGTTTCTTATTCATCAACATAACGGGATGCAAGAAAAAGAAGAAAAGTCCTAGTTTCCCCCAATCCTTCTCTTCAGCTCAACAATCTCCTCCTCTGAGGAAGCATTCACAGCCCGCAGGCGTACGTTCTCTTCCTTCAATTCATCTCGTTCCTTCTCCGCGTCGGTGAGCATCTTAAAAAGCTTCTCCCCAGCATCAGAAAACAAAATCTCACCAAAGGAAAGGCCAGACAACGGAGAAGGAGAGTCGTTCCTCCTGCACTTTCTTTAAGACGTGGCAACGTCCTCATCTTCACCTGTCTCAACAGGGGAGGATTTAGAAGAAACTGGGAAGGAGACAAATTCCAAAGCAAAAGAGCAGCACTGAACAAGAAAAGATTCTCTGGAGTAACGAGCTCAGAAAAAGGGACAGGATCAACATGGGCCACTTGGTTAACCCTCCACAGCTCTGCTGGGGTCAAACTGGGGGCACCTACACAGAAGAAACATAGTCAGAATCAACCTAATTGTCCACAAATTGTAACAAGCAAATCAGGAGAATCTACATTTGTGAGAAAAATGAGCCCATGAGCGTGGGACTCGGGAGTTTGAGATTGGTTGCTCCACAGACCTCTAGGAGTCCCCAGAGGCAAAGAAAAAACAGTGAGCCCATCCTTCAAGAGAGAAGGGAATATCAAGGACCAGCTGGGGCTCAGAGAAACGCATCCACCTAAAATAGCTGAAGCAAGAGAGCTCATCCTCTTCAAGCTCGTAGAAATAAAGGAACTCGGCAACAGTGGGGAACTCATTGTTGCCTTGCAGACGCCAGAAAAGGAAAAATCTTATCAATATGCCCCACCCTTTAGGAGAGAGGCGAGAAGGGCACAAACCGTAGTAGACAAGGATCCATCCAATAGAAGGATGGATGGGGAGACGAAGACCCCTCTCAAAGGCGCCTTCAAAGAAGCAAACCTCCCCTGGAGAAAGGAAGTTACTTGGTTCATCAGGACTTGGGACTCGCAAGGGTAAGTCCGTAAAAAGAGAAAATCTTCTTTTGATTTCTTCCAACTCCGAGGATGTTATTACTGAAGGAACCAAGTAGTGGGAGTGCCACCTCCAGTCGATCCCAGTGGAAGCTTTTTGCTTGAACAGAGAAGAAGGAAGAACAACTATTAGAAATCAAGGAAGAAGACAGAGATCGCAAGAGCCACTGACAACCAAGAAACCCAAGATCTCTTTCTCAAAGATTGCTGACAAGAAAGAGTTCTAAGGTTCGTAGGCAGCAAGAAGTCTGAAGCCTTATGGAAACTCAAAGAAATCCCAAGTTTTAAGGAACCGAAGAACGCATGAATGCGAAAAGGCAGTCCCTTAAACTTCCAAAATTATGGCGGTAGTTACGTTTTTGGAAAGTAGTCGGGCACGTGCTACAATGAGAAAGTTAGGGTACAGCTCTGCTAGCTCAGCTCTTTGAGCTCGGCTCAGTCCAGGAAGACCTCAGAATGCAAGCAACACATTATGCAAGTGTAAACTCAAAGTCCACAGGTCCTCAACCCAACCTAAAGTAGAGCTCAGCAGCTCACAGGCTCCTCAATTCATAAAAATGCGCCCTCCGAGGTTAAGACCTCAACCATTGAACTCAACAGTTTTTCAGCTATCCTGCTTCAAGAAGAACTGAGTCCTCCTTGAAGTAAGGGGGCAAGGAGAACAGAAGGCACATCAATACGACAAATCAAAAAAGCAAGTAATACAGCAACTCAAAAAAGAAGTGTAACTCAAAAAGCAGTGTATATTTACATCTCCCGAAAGGAGCAGAGTACAAAGTATGAAAGACAGAAAACAAAGAACGACAACAGAAGTTCCTAAAAAAAAAATCCTAAGTTCGACAGGAGGAACATCTGACAGCTTGGTGATGGTAAGGGAAGCTCCGGATGACACAGGAACATATGAAGGCAGAGGAGCAGGCGCCTCAACTCCGGCTGGTGCCGAGATCAGCCCAGGTGCCTGAGCCTTGGGATCAGCAAGGCTAGAAACAGGAATACCGACAGAGGCATCTGTAGTAGGAGCTAAGATCTCTGCCTCTTCCTCAATGCTTGACTTTTCCCCCTCTTTATCCAAAGAGAGCTTAAATTCAAAGTTCAGACCTGGATATGCATCTACAGCTTGACCCTGAAAAGCAAGATACCCAGTGGCCCAATTAGTAGCAGCCTCGTCCTTAAGTTCGGCAATCAAGACATCCTTCTTCCGAGCTGCGGCCCTCTCAACCTCAATTTCCTTCAGCAGAGTAGTGTTGGCCTCAGCCAACATGTCATATTCCCTCTTCATTGTCTTAAAGGATTGGAGGGCTTCTAAGGTTTCCTTGCGAGCTTGAAGTAAATTGTCTTCCTTAGCTAAAAGTTCTTCCCTGGATCTTTTAGCTTCCTCCTCCAGACCTTTGTTGGCAGAACTCAACTCCTCAACCTGAGCTTCAAGCTCAACATTAAGTAGGCTCAGCTCAACAGCCTTAAGCTCAGATGTCTTCGCAGACCCTTCCGGAGCTCGGATCCTTTTCACCAGGGCGCTTATATGGATAGCCAGCTAAGAGGAAAAAAGGAGGAGAGCATGAGAGTGAGCCTAGACGCAAACAAAAAAAAAGACCCTCAAAGCAGGAACAAAGCTCAGATAAGCCAGAGTTTACCGATGTCGTTTGCGTACAGATCTGTAGTAGTAGAAGTATGCAAAAGGAATCGCAGTGACCCTGTCAATGTCAAACTCTAGGATAACCGAGGCAATGGTCTCTGCGGCCAGGCCTGAATCATCAATAAGTGAACTCTCGCCCATCTCGAGCTTTGCAGGAAAGCCCTCCACTCGTATATGAGGATCCTTCCTAAGAGATCGAGAAGAGGAAAAGCCTCTCAAGAGGGGAGCCAAGGACTCCAGTGCCCCGACAACCTCTGCAGACGATGGGGAGGATGAGGCCCCAGCCTGATTAGTAGGTCCCGCGGTAGGAACCCCTTGAGATGAGGAGGTCAGATCGGCCTCCACGAAGCCGACGAAGGAGGAAGGATCATTTGATGAGGAAGGAGAGAAGACGGAGGCATTTCAACCTTCTGCACTTTAGAGGAAGGGCTAAGTCCAGATCCTGCTCCAACCTTACGTTTGGCCTTCCCCTTCATTTCAGCAATCTTAGCCTTCACCGCTTCTGCATCTGGAGCCATTGAGCTGGAACCTGGGAAAGCAAGTATGTTAGCTAACAAAAAAAAAAAAAAAAAAAAGGAGAAAAACATAGAGAACAATCCTACCAGCAGGATCTTTTGCACCAACAAAGGAGATGGGAATTGGAGCTTCAACCCTCACTTCGGGAGGGCTAAATCCGAGTGAAGTGAATACTTGGGGCTTAATGAGCTCAAAATACTTCTCTGAATCACAACCCACTAAGTTCAGCAAAACTTGTTTGTCCTCAGCTCTAGGCAAGGGCTTACCCAAGTTGTCAGGGGCAGACCAGGCCCGAGGAACTAGAAGAGTGTTTGCCACATCTTCGGGGTTGAATTCCCATTCTCTGCCCCACACAAAGAAGAAGAGCTTCTTCCAACCCTTGTGGGAGCTTGGGAGATCAGAAATTATAACTTGGGTTTTCACCCGTTTGGAAATGTACAAGAAGCCCTCGGAGGGAATATACTTGACATTAAAGAACTTCATGAGCAGAGACACGGTGGGAACTCCAAGATTATGTTTCTTGAAGTAAACAAGGAGACCCACGAAAACACCCCAGAATTGGGAGAAAGTTGAGTTGGGCAAATGTTAAAATGCTGCAAAACGCTATTGACAAAGGGATGCATTGGAAAACGAAGATCGTTCTCAAGGGCGGCTACGAAGAAGCAGACCTTCTTAGAAATGGGAGAATCATACCGAACGACTTTGTCTAAGCACCAGTACTTCAAACCCCCAGGAAAACCGAAACGAGCCGATAAGACCTTCATATAAGGAAGTGTGACCTCGCTGGGACCAACGAGGTCTGAAGCTCTGGCAACAACCCCAGCACCTCCAGCGCTGCAAAAATCCCCACACCACTCACTTTAAATTTACCTTTACTAGATTTCTTGGGCACAAGGGATGACAACAAGTGGGGCTCCTCAACGTTTACCTCAATATCAATGGAATCGACACCAGGGAAGTTATCAATCTCCTCACCTACATCTCCCAAATCAATATCCTCCTCGGCAGACCCGTCACCCATGAGGGAAACAGATGAGGCGATGGCTTCAGAAAAGGCAGACATGGTTGGACAAGAGAAAGGAAGCCTAAAGGATTTGTAAAGGGGGGGACCTCTGAAAAATACTCCCTGAGAGTCGAGGGGTCAAGGCACCAGCGGCCGATAAGAAAGATCCTAGCCGTAGAATATGGGTCAAGAAAGAGGGGAATGGAAGACAAGGAAGAACCTCGATTCCTAAAATAGCAAAAACAAAAGGTCCAAAAATGCAGCAACCACCTTGGATTCGAGGGATCCAGAACGAAGAAGTGAACAAAAGCCAAGAAATGTACCTAATCAGGAATGAGCGACAAACCAAAGCCCGAAGAAAAATCGAAGAGCAAGCCTTGCAAAGCCTTCGAATCTAGCCAAGGAAAACCGATTTTCGGTAAAGCCCTAAGAACACTAGCGGTTTGGGAAGCTAAAATCGCAAGGAAGGAGGAGACAAAACACTAGAAAGAGGAGTTGAATGGAAGAATGTGGCAGTTTCAGTCTTCTGAGGGGCATTTAAAGCCGGGTGTATGTGGGTCTTCGAAGTGTGGGACGTGCGCGAGAAACAAGAAGGAAATGATTGCACAAAACCGCCAGAGAAGTCTCTTCGTGCGCAAATCGAGGTCGCCATAGGAAGGTCTAACTCGGCCTAGATGCAGCTCAGCCCATACTCAAACCCACTTTGACTAAGGGCTGGGGGCAACTGATGATGCCTGGAAGGAATTTTGCGTTTGAGCTCGGAAAGTGAGGTCAGGAAGGGAGGTCAGCCACGAGCTCCAGAGCTCAGAGGTCCAGACCTTATTCTCCTTGACCTGTATCAAGAAGAAAGTGAGACAGCTAGCAGCCACGGAGCACCACCTCAGCAGCAAGAGACGTCATTCCAGGCGTAACACTCTCAAACCCCCAAAGCACCGCCTGAGATCACGGGGAATATTGCGAGAAGGAGGCGAAGATCTCGTCCCAAATCCCTTAGAACTAGAAGCAGGGCTATAAATACTGTTCAATGCCTCCTTTTCAAGGAGAGGGAGACTAAGTGAAAAACAATAGTCATACCAAGAATATTGTGTAATTCTCTCAAAACCATCAATAAAGTTCATAGGAGCAAGAGACTCCATTAGAGAGTGGACTAACCGAGCTCTCGAACTAGTGAACCACTATAACATTGTTGAGCAAACCACTCATTATCCACACACCACTGCATTGTTTACATAAGCCTCGTAGCTTGAACCAAATCATATCTTCGTATATACAACAAAATACATTTATTCTGTTCAACCACGTCAAGATCACCATCAAAACCAAAATCTATCAATTTTAAAAAATTATTTGAACTTATGGCCATACCTCCCTTCGGCTTTCTCATCAGATTTTCAGTTTTTTTCATTGCAGTAACACACAAAACATAAATATAAGATCTATGAAAAGCTAAATCAAATATGATACACATGAAACACGCATGTGTGTGCACGCACACAAAAATTAAAAGAAAATAAAGAGAATCTGACCACCTGCAAGATCAAAATATTAATCAATTAAAAAATTTCTACTCAAAAATACGACACCACAAAAAAAAAAACACTATACCTAACAAACATTTAAAACACAACAAACGGAAGCTAGGAAATTGGTTAGAAAGAAAATTAGCTCAAGTAATTCTCACCCCCAACTTTGGCGACCTGAATGCACAGGTTTTAGGAAAGGAAATTTATGTTTGGTAGATAAGAAATTAGAGGATAAAGTACATCACCATAAGAGGGTCCCTTTCATAACAGTACCAATGCTATTGAGCAAAAAAACAAACAGTTGGTGAGCACTTTTAAGCAAAACACATTAAACAATGATTCACCATCCAATAGGCATGCAATTTCTCAATTCAACCAACTAAATATATTGCTCTTTGCATTAAACCTAACCTAACAAAATTATTGTTTGAATTCACAAAACTCATGACAAACACTATCAAAATCAAAATTCATGCCAAATGCGTGTTTTGTGGGTGTGCCGTGTGTGTAAAGAAAAAAGAAAGGTGTGTTGTGTTCTGCTTTGTGCACATAGTAAGTTTATTGCGTGAAATGTGTGTGTTATTATGTGTGTGTGTGAGTAAGAGAGGGAGGGAGGGAGAGAGAGAGAGAGGCATATTGGGTGTCCATTTGAACATAATCAAACCTAATTCAAACTGAACCTCATCAAACCGAGATCACAAAATTCAAGAGAGTGTGTGGGTATGTTCTGCGCGGGTGTGTGTGTTTTGTGCATGTGTAGGGGCTGGGTTGCGTAGAGGGGGTAGAGGGGGGTTGCGCAGAAAGGGGTGAGCCTTAGGGGGGGGGGGGGGGGGGTCGCAGAAGGGGCGAGCTGGAGGGGTGTTATCTACATTCGTGTGAGAGAGAAAGAAGAATAAGAGAAGAGGGATAACTGAGAGAAGCGGAAGGCGGTGGAGGTAGCAGTGGTGTGTCTATGTGTGTGTGAGAGAGAGACAGAGAAAGGATTGAACGAGGAAAAGAAAAAGAAGAGATGAGATGGGCGGCATGGTTTTTGACAGAGGAGTGGAGCCGGTGAGGTGAGGGAGGACCGAATGATGGGATGGATTTGAGAGGAATGTTGGTGGTCGTTGGATGAGTCTATTTGATACCGTTGAATAAACTTATTAAAGTCTACCCTGTTTTATATTATAGATAATTGGGGGAACTATGTGGGCAAAGTTGCATTTAATGGGCATGCACGTTTGAATAATCTCTTGTTGTACATTACACCTATAACCTGAGCTTCTTTTTTTTTCATCAATTTTTTTTTCATAGCATTTGAAATGTGACATGTGTACCATATGAAGCTTATGACCTATCGGTCGTTGTAGGTTCTGAAACAAACGTGAACTTGGCGGAGTTGATTTAATGAATTGGATAAATAAGCCAATCATGGCTTTGTTCCAAAGTTTTTTTTTTTTTTTTTCTGGTTGGGGTATTAATAGTTTACATCTATCCTATTTTTTTCCAGGTCAAAGAACGTCTTTTTTCCCTTTTGGGTATGCTCTATGCAGTTGTGCCTTAAATGAGATGAATTGTATTGGCCCTTTGAGGAGGATTCTGTTGGTTGCTTGATGTTTTTAGTTGTATTGGGCACGTGGAATTCTGGATGAATGCTTTTTTTTTTTTTAACATTCTGACATTGAATATTGAATAGGTGATGGAAGATTGCACTTCCTTGGTATCCCATTCTCTAATGAACTGACCATGCTTTTATCTTTTTGTTTATTTTCTAGAGATTGGATTTTTTGTTTTCTTGATGTACTATGTAATGGTTTTAAACAAACATTTACTTTTTTATCACAACGATGTATGGTATTTCAAAGAATTGTCTTAACTTCATATTTAAAGTTCAAACATCAATTTTTCCTGTCCTTAACTTCGAGCATGTCTATATTTTGGCCACATATTTTTCTAGTTTTAATTTAGTTCTAAATGGTATCTGAAAACGTTTTAACTTCAGCTACTGTGAGAAGAAGTGTGCTTTCGACCACTCAACCCCTGGCCGCTCCTTCAGGTAGAAGTGACTTTGATTTCTGTTTGAAGTTTCAAAAATCAAAACCACTCATGCATCTGATTTTTTTAGCACCTTTGTATGGTGGTTTCACAGTGGAGGAGTTTGTTAAAACTTTGGTGTATGGATTTGGATAACGCAAATGGTTCTAGATTTGGTGTAATTATTATGGTTTAAAATATGAACAATGCTATTGGGACCTAATTTACTGACATAATTTGCTGATCTAATTCAGTATAACATTTGAATTGATTGTAGGCCCCATCAAACATTGAAACTTGGTGTTGATCTAATGATCACTATGAAGCCACAACATTTTGTCACCAAATTAGGTCAGATTTTTAGGTCCAAATAGTATTATTCTTTGAATATTCTCTTATTGTGTATGTATTCGTGTTGTATTTACTCTACTCATAATCAGGGAAGTAGCAAAGCAACAATGCTCTAGCATTACAAAAATACGTGGCAAAATAGGATTTAATATGCTAGAGTTTTCTTGAGGAGTCGCCAATTTATGGACTTTGGTTTAACTTGGGTTTTTTTGGGTTGAGCTCTTTTCGTTATTTGGTTTCCAAATTAAGATTGGACTAATCTCTGTTGACTTTTCTTGCACCCTATTCATACCACCATGTGTTCAAAGGTATGCTAGTAAAGTATCATATAGTTTGTATTTGGGAGCTGTGACTATGTCTGTTTGTGCCTTTTTCAGTTTTTTTGCTGACAAGTTTGAGGAAAAAATTACTTGGCTTGATGACAATGATACAACAAGGGTTGATGGGGTTTAAGCCAAACGTGAAAGGGTCTTGAGAAATTTATTGGATTTAAGGAAGGACACCTCAATTCTTATAATTCTTGCTCCTATTTATAGTTTCCTTCATTCCCCCGCAGGGCCCTAAGACATTTGCAATTAGTGGCCAACTGTTTTATCCACTACAACCACCACCAATATATCGATTCATTTTTATTTTAATTTTTTTGAATTTGAATTTCTCTATCTGTATTGAGTACTAATAGACTTGTGAAAGAAGATAAGACAATCGAAAACATTTTGTGTTAGTCCATTAATAATTGTTTTACTTTCGTAGTTGTCCTCGCTTTATAGAAAAGTTGCCTCTCGTTTAATACTACTTGTTTTTATTTTTTTGTGTGTGCGATAAGTAGTACTATTTTAGTTAATGGAATTCATTGGAGTATAACTCTTTTATTTTAATTCGTAGATGTCAGGTGGAATGTCTATATCTTACATGTATTAAGTATGTAATTGGTTATAGTGTGGGCGAGAGAATGGATGATGTATAGGGAGAAAGTAGACGAAGCATTTGGAGGATGGATATTTTTATTTAATCATGTATTGATACGTTTTTTAATGTAGTTTGGAATTTTTTTTACATATACAAATTTTGACTGTTAGTGTATTTGCAATTAGTGTTAATTTTTTATGAATATTGATATATTTTTTGGTTTTTTATTTTGTGCACATGATTTTTTTTTTTATGAATAAGGTGAATTTCTAGAATTTATTGGATACTTATGTATGAATAGGACAACAAATAATGCAAATATTTTTAAAAAAAAATATTATTTGCATCAGCAAATTGCGTAAGCAAAAAAACTAAATACCAACTAAAAAAATGACTATTTTTTTTTTGATCAAGTAAAAAAATGACTATTTGTATTGGTAAAATGTTGAAGCAAATACCCATTTCTTATGTCAGCAACGGTACCGAAAAAAAAGTGACACAAGCCAAACTTTTTCTTTGGTTGTTTTGTTTTGGTCATTTGCGACGCTAACAGTCTTTTGCATCAATAATTTGCCGATGCTAATTTTTTGCATCACTACATATTTACTTCGCCCTTTTTGCTAATGCAAAAAGGTTGCTTGCCAACACAAATACTATTTGCTTCAACAATTAAACTTTATTGGCAGATGCAAAAAAACTTTTTTTCTAATAGATCCTAGTTTGCTTGGCAAACAATCATGGGGTGTTTGATTTAGGTGTATCTGGAGATGAGATTGGACAATTATTTTTCGATCCAATTCATGCTAGGAGTAAAGTCTACTATTTTATCCTATTTCATTTATATTATGTTTGGATCAAAATTGGAATAAGTTATAAGTCTATTATTCCATTACCATCCTTATGTTTAGATATGAAATTATTGGATTATATTAAGTTTTAAAAAAATGGAAGCATCCTTGCATCCGTTATATCCAAGACCAAGTAAAGGATATTCTGGTCATTTTGAATCATAAAACTTATAGGATTTATTTGGGTCATCTCTTACGTGGAATTAATTTGTACCACATATATAGAGTTATTTGACAATTCAATTTTAGACCGGTATTAACTTATGTTATAAGTCCGGGTCCTGTAAATTGAAATATTGTATTTTAATTTGTCATACTAGTTTTGTCTAATTTTACCTTTGCATACCCAAAAGAAACTTGCTTTAGAGTTTAATATGACATTCAATCTATCTTTGATGAAAACTATCAAAGACATTATGGACCTATTGTATCTTGCGTATTTGTAATCCGCGCATGCCTCCCGAACTCAAAAAACATGTTTTTCAAGATAACCAAAAGACCAAAATACTTTATGAAATCAAAAGATAAAAAAAAAATGAGTATATATATTCATGAAAAAAAGTAGAAATATCACTTATGAGAGACAAATTCAGAGAGAATTTACATAGTTAGTTTGAATATCTTTATAAAGAATCAATTAATGCACCAATAAGCAAGAATGATATAGACGACAATGTGAGGGAGCAAAAGAAGACTAAAATTAATTTTTAGTAAAATAGAAAATAAATATATTGTAACATGTGATTTAGCAGAAAATATGATTCTTGATAGATCACAATTTCGAAATCAAGGGCGGATCTATGCTGGCCAAGTAGGCCATTGGCCACCCTTAAAAAATTTTCAAAAATTATGTGCAAGTGTAAGGTGGTGTTTGATAAAACTGAATGTTGAATTTTAAGTGTTCAATGCTGAATTTTTTAATTCGCATATTGTTTGGTATCAACTAAAATTTAAGTGTTGAATTTAATCAAATTGTTTGACAAATATAACGAGATGAAGTCTGAAAATTATTATTACTCTACTTTTGCCCTTCTCTTTAACCATCGCTCCACAACTATCTTATTCCTATCATTACCAACACAATGATGGTGGTAGTGGTGGTGGCGGTGACACAATGGTAGTGGTGGCGACAGTGATGGTGGTGGTGGTGGTAACAATATGGTGGTGGTGGTGGTGGTGATGGTGGTGATTGTGGTTGTGGCGGCGACACAATTGTAGTGGCGGTGGTGGTGGTGACACAATGGTAGTGGTGATAACCACAACAAAATGGTAGTGACGGTAGTGGCAGTGATGGTGGTGGTGGCAACAATGGTAGTGGTGGTGGTGACAATGACACAACGGTAGTGGTGGCAAGAGCGATGGTGGCAGTGGTGGCGATGATTGTTGTGGCAATGGTAGTAGTAGTGGTGATAGCAATAGTACAATGGTGGTGGTGGTATCGGTGACAGTGGTGGTGATGGTAACAGTGGCACAATAGTGGTGGCGGTGGTGGTGGCGGTAACATAATGGTAGTTATGACGACGGCGACAAAATGGTGATGATGGTGGTGGCGGTGATGGTGATGGTGATGGTGATGGTGGTAGAGGTGGTGGTAGTGATGGTGGTGGTGGCGATGACACAATGGTAGTAGTGATGACAACGATAGTGATGGTGACGGTGGCACAATGGTGGTGGTGGTGGTAGTGGTGGCGGTGGTGGTGGTGGTGGTGGTGATGGTGATGGTAGCGGTGGTATAATGGTGGTGGTGGTGGTGTAGTGTTGGTAGTGGTGGCGATGGTATATTTGTCTATTATGAGAAATTGATAAAATCTTTACAGACTAACATTTTTTGCATTAAGTAATAAGTAGGTGGCTTGCTACTTAAAATTTTAGTCTAATTTTAAGAAGTGCTTAATGTTAAGTAGTAAGAGTTTTAGGTTATTAAACGGCTTTAATTTATTAAGTGTTTAAAGTATTCAGTTTTATACTTTAAGTGTTGTTATCAGACAGCCCCCTAAATGAATGTCTGTACGTAATGAATATTGTTATTAGATATTCGGCCCACACTGTCTTCCTTTAATAGCATTTTTGTGATAATGTGAATTGCAATTGGCTTGTAACTACATATTCATTGCTTTTATTTGTGTTATATTCCTATATTATTTCGCAATGAGTAACATGTTAATGACTTTTTTTTTTTTTTTTTGCAACTCTTATGCTCCGTTTGGTACGATAAAAAAATGGAAGGATGGAAAGTGGGAGGGATAGATAAAACATCATATTTGGTAAGGAAGGAAAGTAGGAAAGATGAAAAAGTTGATGGATTAACTTTCATTCCACATCACCAAAATCAATCCCTCCAAAATCGAAAGGAAAGTGGATAGAAAGTTAATTATTTGTGTTGAAATGTATCTTATTTGTCTATATATCTTTTAATATATACATATATTATATATACATTAATTTCATATAAAAATACAATGATAAAATATGTATTTATATATATATTTTAAAAAAATTTAAAAATAAAAATAAAAATAAACAGGTCAACTCACAATTCGACACGACACAATTAGTTAAATGAGTTGAGTTAGGTTTGACTAATGTTCGACACAAACCTGACTCAATACAAATCTGACACGACACGATTAGATTGTCACCCCTAATCTTAGCCGGCACAAAAAAAAAAAAAAAAAAAAATTTAGTCATTTTTATTTTCCATCCATCCAACCAAACACAAATGAAGGAAAGTGTATCATTCCTATTTTCCTTCTTTGAAGGATAGAAAATGTATCTCTCCTACTTGTCATCCTTTATACTTTCCATCCTTCCTACCAAACGGAGCATTACGGTAAAAGTAAAATTACTTAAGGGTAAATTACATTGACACTCCTTGTGAATTGGTCTAATTACTGAGACGCTCCCTCGATTTTTAAAATTACACTGTCACCCCCTGTTAGTTCTTGTACCTTAACACATATAACAAAAAATGAGATTTTTCATAATTACCTTAACCATACATCATTTTTTACTTATCATCCTCTCATATATTTAAATACTAATAAATGGGTCATTTACGTGTTCAACTCGCTAAACCTGAAATTGACACGATCAACATGTTTAACTGATATTATAAAAATAAAATATTAATTATCTGTTGTTGTTTATTAAGTACTGACATAATTGTTACATAAAAAAAGATATGTTTACTTACTATTATTACTATGTTTATTAAGTTACTTTTTAGTTTAAAGAAAAAATATGAGAATTGATTCAATTAAGTGATAATAGAATCTTAGACTTAAATTTTAGCGCTAAATATTTTTATTCAAAGTTTATATAGGTCAACACGAATAGGAATACATCCGTACGGGTAGCCCAGCAGTGTAGAGTTGAACCCAGATGAACCGTAGACTCAGACATCAGATGTTCGACTCTCACTGGTGTCTCTCGAGCTTAACCGATACATGTGATTTGAGGGTGATTGTAGGTATCTAAGGTTTACTCTTGTAGCGATGGGTCCAAAGTGGCCTTGCCTTGGAGAGGTTCCATGTTATTAAAAAAAAAAAACGCGAATGCGAATATGAAAACTATACAAAAATAAATATGTTAGCATAATTTTGTTTAGTGGTAATAAGAGTATTGAAGTATGAAAAGTTGATGATGTAATTTTTTTTTTTTTACATTGTCAATAATGATGCTAACTATAGGGGTACTTTGTAAAATGGGTACGTAAACAGTGAGTGGTGTTAGTGTAATTTTAGAAAATCGAGGGGTTGCTTTTGTAATTAGGCCAATCTACAGGGGTCAGTATAATTTATCCTAAATTTAAATATTTAATCTTATTTTTATTGTTTGAAAAAAAATTAAATATTGCAGCTGAAGTGCCCACCGACCCATAATAAGTTTCTGGTTTGTACCTTGTCGGAATATGATTCATGTGGATAATTAATTTTAAATGATCATAATAAAATTTTATTGAGTTAAGTTACATAGCAAAAATATTATGCAAAGTTATTAGCTTCGTCTTACGATTGGCAATGGTAAAGCTTGATCTTTTTTTCTTTTCAAATCGCATGAAATAAAAGTGTGGAACAAGATATAAAAAGAGATTGAAATGGCCCGTTAAAAGATCGGTCAATATTTTACGGAGGACCGAGACATTAATATCTCAAAAATTAGGGGGAGTAAATTGAAAGGTCAAAATGAAAATTCTACTCTGCCACTCATCAAAGCAATCACAAAACTCTTGGTGAAGCCGTCCTACATGTGTTCGGACAATACCAAGCATCCATTGCAAAGGACAACACAAGCAGGCTGGTTGGATGTGGCAACTTGGCTTGCCTAATGTTTGTGATCTAACAAGAGAAATTAGGTCTATTAATGGATCAGAGTCTAAATTATATCAATTTGAATTCAAGTTTGAATAGTCGTATGAGAATTAGTACACGGATAATCCAATCCGGAATTACAATATATTATATCGAGTTGGGTGAATAACACTTTTCACTATGAAAGATCATTGAATTCTCAATTTATACACAAAAAGATTACTATTCTCTCATTGCACACTCAATTATATAAAAAGGTAGTAATGCGGTCCAAACTAAACTTTTGTTGCTTTTTGTCTGAATTTTTTATTTGGTGTATTTTTTTTTTTTGTTTGTATTTTACTATTTTTGTGAACAATCTATCTAATATTACAACTAGAAAGTTGAATTCTTAACTTATAAAATCACAACAATGATCAAGATTGATCCAATCTTCATCTACTTTGATCCAATAATACAAAAAAATCCAAAAAAAAAAAAATGTTTCTGCCCAAAAATATCAACTTCTCTATACGACCCCCAATGCCAAACAACTCAATCAATACACTTCCTAATGTCAAACAATGTCATCAATCCACACTTACCTCTCTCTTCATTTTAATTTTGAATTGCATTATTAAAAAAAACTAAATTATTATTTAAAATATAAAAATTGCAAGATCAATTTGAATTTTTATATTAATGTCTTCAGACACGGGGTTATTATTAGTTATTTGTATATTAGTCAATCTTAAGTATTTTACATGAAAATCTGGTACTTTGCTACCATTTTGTATGATTGAGTGTACAATGTGAGAATGTGTAATTTTTTTAGGTGCCATTTGGAAATTTGATTTTTTTTTGGGGTGGAAAGTGTCATTTGACCAAGCATATTTAATAAAATCAGATTTGAATATGTCAATAACCAATTAGATTATGTTCCAATATTAATAGGTTATGTCAATATTAATCAGATTATGCAACTCGGTAAACCACGTAACCAATTTTATTCTTAAGATGTCCAACTTCAATCCCTTTCCATTTTCAAGTAACATGATCAAAATGGAGTTAAATGTGGCCACATTATATTCGAAAGTCATCTTTCATAGGAATATGTTTTCTTTTTGTGGTGCTTTACTAAAAGAAAAAGTAGATTATACAAAATTTTTCTTTAACTCCTACTTTTTAAATACTTTTGGAGTACAAATTCCTTTTCTTTTTCTTTTTTTTTTGTCTGTTGGAATACGTCGGGGTCCCTTCTCCCCCTCCACCCATCAAAACCACATGCAACTGAATATAAATTAATAGGTTATTGTAATAATAAAGAATCAAATATTATCATTTTTGACTTATAAATCTAAGCATATGAGAAAGCATTCACAGGAGGAGGATATAAGTGATAAAATCTTATTTTTAGTAATAATTGGTCTCTAATTGATTTCTTTGTGGCAAAATCTTGAGAGAATGAAGAGAGATCAACTACCCTAAACACAATTAGTTCTATGTGCAGTAACTTGAAAATCACTCTTTTTAGATTGTCTATTACTGGAGACTTCTTATTTTGAGGTTTCCTAACACTAATCTTTGGGGACAAAACCTTTATCCTCTTGAATAATTCTTGTAAGGATTTTTGATTGGGAAGTTTGCCAATGATTTTGATCTTTGTGGCATTATGATTATTCCTCAAATTATATATGATGGTGTAAATCTACGTGAATGAGCTATGGAACAGGATTGATTCGTATGAGTGATATGCGTGGAGTTAAGTGTGGTATCTGAGCTGCAAGGCTCGTGTCTAGCAATGCTAGTTGACGTTTAGGGGAATCAAGGAAAAGGGTGATAACACAACATAATTATAGTGGTTCACCGGCCAGAGCTCGGCTAGTCCACTCTGGAATGGAGTCTGTAGCTCCTCTTTTCTTATTGATCATGCTGAATGTGTTACAATGTAGTAAGGGAGGCCTTAGGGTTCTTCGTGACTCTATCGCCTGCCTCCCTCATGGAAATGTACAGTACTTATAATATTGTCTCCTATCCTCCAGGATCTCTGCCGAGATCTTTGCCCCCTATTCATGGGATCTTCCTTAATCTTAGGAGGGGGTCCTAATCGACTAAGGGTTCCCTTCTTGGGACGTTGCATGATTTCCGCTTGGGTGATGCTGGCTATTATCCAGTTGTTTCCCCTGCTGATTTGGCTATTGTTTCGCTTGGATGGAGCCTGAGCTCCGGTCCTCTGAGCTCAGGAGTTTTGACCCGACCTCCAGACCTGACCTCCTGGGCTGAGCTCGCACTTGTGATTAATTTTGGGTACCATCAGTTGCCCCCCAACCCTTAGCCCAAGTGATCTTGGGTAGGGGCTGAGCTGAGGTCCAGTTAGAGCTGAGCTCCGGATACCGACCTCGGTTTTCGTGTGGACAGGCTCCTGACGGTTACGAGTAATCATTTCTTTCCCTCGTTTCCCGCGCACGTTCTCCACTCGGTGCAATTGTCTTTAAATGCCTTCGACTTGACGCTAACGGCCATTTTTCCCTCTTGAAACTCCAAACCCTCCATCTTCCTTGTGGATTCAGATTTCCCAATCCTTCGGCGAATTTAGGGCTTTGTTGCGACTCTCTTTCCTTCGAATTGGCGTGGGTGGTTTGCTTCCTTCGACCTTTGGCTTGTTGTTCATTCCCGATTAGGTACGTTCTTGGTTCTTTACCTGTTATTTCCGTTCTGGATCCCTCGAATCTGAGGTGGTTTTCACATTTTTGGACTTTTCGGTTCTGCTATTTTAGGAATAAAGGCTTTTCCTTGATTCATCTTCCCCATTTTCTGGACCCTTACTCCACCGCTAGAATTTTTATCATTGCTCATAGTTGTGTCAACCCCAAAGTTCTTAAGGAGTGTTTTTCTGAAATTCCTCCTCTCTACAGGTCTTTCAAACTTCCCTTTTCCTGCCCAGCTATGTTTGTTTCTTCCGAGGCCACCCCTTCCTCTGTTTCCCTCTTAGGAGATCAGTCAGTCGAAGAAGACTCTGACCTAGGAGCCGTAGGTGAGGAGATCGACAATTTCCCTGGTGTTGACTCTGTCGAAGCTCATGCACCCACTGCCAAGCCTTCCTCTACACTGCCCCCTGTGGCCCTAAACAAGGGGAAGGGCAAAGTGAGTGGTGTAGGTGTTTCGGCTCCAGGGGTGTCGTCCGCCTTTAGTCATCCTGAGAACGTAGGCCGTAGTGAGGTCAGCCCTTCCCTCATGAAGATTTTGAGTGCTCATTATGGTTTCCCACCAGGGGTTAAGTACTGGTGCCCGGATGAGTATACCCCCTATGTCTCTCATGTCCACAAGAAGGTCTACTTCTTCGTAGCTGCCTTCGAAAATGGGCTGCGCTTTCCACTTCACCCTTTCATAAAGGGCGTTCTTCAACATTTCAATGTCTGTCCTGCTCAGCTTTCTCCTAATTTCTGGGGAATCTTGGTGGGTCTACTTGTCTTTTTCAAAATTCATAAGCTTGGGGTTCCTACCTCAACAGGTGCCATCGCCTCGGTCCCAAAGGCCAAAGTAAACAGGGTTTCCTAAGTTGCAGATCTGACGGTGGTCCTGTAGGCCCACAAAACTTCAGGGATGTACTCCACCCATTTGCCCTTTAGGTTTTCTAGTTTGGTCTTCAGAGCTGTCTTTATGGTTCTGATTGTGACCTCTGCTTGTCCGTTGGATTGAGGATGCATAGGAGCTGAGAAATAGTTCTTTATCCCGAGCTCAGCACAAAATCTTTTAAATTTTGAGTTGTCAAACTGTTTCCCATTGTCAGACATGACTGCTCTGGGAACTCCAAACCTGCAAACTATTGATTTTCAAACGAAGTTTTGGACCTTTTGTTCGGTGATTGTTGCCAAAGGTTCAACCTCTGCCCACTTGGTGAAGTAATCCACTCCTATGATAGCAAACTTGCATTGTCCTACACCGGTGGGAAGGGGTCCAAGAATGTCCAAACCCCACTGTTGAAAGGGCCATGGGCTTATCACCGAGGTTAGCAGCTTGGGTGGACAATGGGAAATATTGGCATGCTCTTGGCAAGTCTTACATCTCTTGACCAATTCGGTGGCATCTTTAAGCATAGTGGGCCAATAATACCCTTGCCTCAGTACTTTTCCTGCCAAGGCCCGAGCTCTTATGTGATTGCCGCATATTCCTTCATGTACTTCTCTGAGTATATAGTTGGCATCTTCATCCCCCACGCATTTAAGGAGAGGTGCTGAAAATCCTCGTTTGTACAGATTTCCTTGTAGCATAGAAAATCTGGCTGACCTGGTTCTCAGCTTGAAGGCCTCTTTAGCATCGCCTGGCAAGGTTCCTTTTTGCAGGTATTCTATGATGGGGTCCATCCAGCTCGGCTGAGCTACGATCGGTAGCACTTTCTCCCTTTCAATGCTTACTGAAGGCTCCGGAAGGGGCTCCACTGGTATTAGCCTATCCAAGTCTTCTTGTGAGACAGTTGCTAACCTTGCCAACGCATCTGCTCGTGAATTCTCTGTTCTGGGTACGTGTCTGACATTAACCTGCACAAACTTCTTCATTAGTTCCCGTACCTTTCTGAGGTAAAGGATCATTTTTTCGCCTCTCGCTTCGTAGGATTCCTCTATCTGTTTCGCCACTAGTTGAGAGTCGCTGCAGATCTCCAGCTGTTCTGCTTCCATAGAATGAGCAAGATTGAGCCCAGCGATGACAGCTTCATATTCTGCCTCGTTATTTGAAGCTTTAAACCCAAATCTAAGGGCATACTCGACATCTATTCCTTCTGGAAAGGTCAGGATCATACCTGCACCACTTCCCTGAGCGTTGGCAGCTCCATCCACTGAAAGCCTCCATATGTGGAGGTCTGGTACTAAATTTGCGGTCTCCGTAGGTGCTGCTGTTGTGAATTCTGCGATGAAATCTGCCAAAATTTGCCATTTGATGGCAGTTCTTGGCTTATATCTGATATCAAACTCACTGAGCTCTCTGGCCCATTTAACCAACCTCCCCGAAGACTCTGGCTTATGTAGCACTTGTTTCAACGGCTGGTCTGTTGGAACTTCAATAGTATGAGCCTGAAAATATGGTCTAAGTCTCCTAGCTGTTGTAACCAAAGCTAAAACGAGTTTCTCCATCTTTGGATATCTCTCCTCTGCCACCCTCAGAGCTCTGCTGCAGTAGTAGACTGGCTGCTAAGCTCTGTCTCGCTCCCTAACCAGCGCTGCGCTTGTTGAAAAATCTGAAACTGCCAGGTAGAGAGTAAGTACCTCCTCTTCTATGGGGCTCACCAAAACAGGAGGAGAGCTCATATAACTTTTCATGGCTTTGAATGTTTCTTCGCATTTGGTATCCCACTGGAATGCTTTCTTCAAGACTTGGAAGAATGATTGGCATTTGTCGCTTGACCTAGACACAAAACGGCTCAGGGCAGCTATTCTACCTGTCAGACGTTGTACCTCCCTTGTGTTGGATGGTGACTGCATATCCAACACCGCCCTAACCTTCTCTGGCTTAGCTTCAATTCCTCGGCTGCTAACTATAAAACCCAGAAACTTTCCTGCTGAGACACCGAATGCACACTTCGCAGGGTTGAGCTTCATCTTGTATTCCTTTAGAATCTGGAATGATTCAACTAGGTGGTCGATGTGGAGTTCTTCCTTCAGTGACTTTACTAACATGTCGTCGATGTAGACCTCCATGGATGCACCTATCTGCTTTTGGAACATCATATTCACCAATCGCTGGTAAGTGGCTCCAGCGTTTTGCAATCCAAAAGGCATGACCTGATAACAATATGTTCCCTGTTCAGTCACAAAGGAGGTCTTTTCTTGGTCGTTGGGATCCATCCTGATCTGGTTATAACCTGAGAAGACGTCCATGAAGCTGAGGAGTTCGTGCCCAGCTGTGGCATCCACTATTAAGTCGATCCGAGGTAAGGGAAAACTGTCCTTGGGGCATGCTCGGTTGAGGTCAGTAAAGTCGATGCACAGTCGCCATTTACCATTGGTCTTTTTGACAAGAACCACATTTGCCAACCAGGTAGGGTAGTCGACTTCCCTGATGACCTTGGCATGGAGGAGTTTGCTGACCTCCTCATTTATTGCCCTTTGTCTTTCCGAGGCAAAACTACTTCTCTTCTGTTTGACGGGTTTGCAAGTTGGGTTCACGCTTAGCTTATGGGTAATAACCGAAGAGTCAATACATTTCATGTCTTCTTGCTTCCAAGCAAACACCCCCATATTCTCCTTTAAGAACTGGATGAGGGGACCTTTGAGCTCATCGTTCAGTCTGGAACCTACATAAACGAGGTGTTCTGGCTCCCCATCAAGCTGAATTGGTTCCACCTCTTCTGATGGTATTGGTCTTGTTTCCATCTCATTTCTCATGTCGAGTTTATCCAATTGGATGTTCTCAACCTCCTTCATCTTCACAGAAACCATGTAGTATTCTCTTACTACACGTTGGTTTCCTCAGACCGCTCCGATTCCATTTTCATTAGGGAATTTAACGACCAAGTGATAGGCAGACGGGATTGCCTTCATAGAATTGAGGGATGGCCTTCCAAGCAAGATGTTGTATTCCGAAGGTGCGTCAACCACTAGGAATTTTACGGTTGTGGTGGCTTGGCAAGGTGGGTCCCCTAGGGTGAGCACGAGTTGGATTGAGCCCAGGGGGAGCACCCTTTCTCCCGAGAATCCCAACAAGTGAGTACTTACTGGTTCGAGTCTTTCCCGTCCTATGTCCATTTTGTCGAATGCAGGTGCAAAAATGATGTCCGCCGAGCTCCCATTATCGATCAGAACTCGATGAACGGTTCTATTAGCCACCACAGCTCGTACCACCAATAGATCATCGTGAGGGTACTGGCATCCCTCCAAATCAGAATCCGAAAAAGTGATAGTTGTATCTAAGCGTGGTGCTTTGGATACAGTGTGCACTTCGAGAGCTTTTTCGGCTCTGATTCGTCGGAGGTGTGCTTTCCTGGCTGTACTGGACTCTTCACCTCCTGCGAATCCTCCAGATATTACTCTAATCTCACCTAGAGGCTGCCGATGCGGTGCAGGTGCCTGCTGTTGGGGTGGCGGAGGTGGAAGAGCTCGGTTCTGGTTGTCATGGGCCACAAAGCGTCGCAGCTGCCCTCGCTGAATTAAGAACTCGATTTCCTTCTTTAGTTGAATACAGTCATCGGTGTGGTGACCATGATCTCTGTGGTAGTCGCAATACTTTGTGGGGTCTCTCTTAGCTGGATCTGCCTTCATCCGGGGTGGCCACTTTAGGAACTTCTCGTTTTGGACCTCATACAGAACCTGTGATACAGTAGCGGTGAGCGGGGTGTATCGCTGAGGTCCGTATCTAGGCTGTAGTTCAGGCTGCAGGGGGCCTAAACGGTCTCTAACATTTCCTCTTCTCTTCGGGGAGCGATCTCTATCCCTCCTTGGGGACCTTTCTCGCCCCTTTTCTTTCCTGGGACTTCGGTCCCTTTTATTCTCTTCTTTTTCCTTCTCCTTTCGTGAGGATGTACTCCCCACTTTGGAAAGGAGTGCTTCTTCACCGTTTATATACTTTTCTGCCTTGGCCAACACCTCGGTCATGCTTGCTTGAGGGTTCTTCGATATAGAGAACATTAGATCCTTTGACTGTACTCCTAATCCTGCAATGAAAGCAGTTATGGCAAACTTTTCATCTGGGATGTCCACCTTCAGAGATTCTGAATTGAACCTCTGCACATAAGATCGCAGGTTCTCCTCGGGCCTCTGCTTGATATTTAATAAATAATAGCTTGGCTTCCTGTAGATCCGAGCTCCAATGAAGTGAGATATGAAGGAAATGGAAAGTTCCTTGAAAGAAGAGATTGAGGCTGGGGGGAGCCTATTGAACCATGCCAAGGCCGACCCCTTCAAGGTAATGGCGAAGGCCCTGCATCGCACAGGGTCCTGGTATCCGTGCAATTCCATTTGGTTTTTGTAGGTATTAAGGTGATCCACGAGGTATTTTGTCCCATCAAAGACCTCTATCTAAGGTACTCTGAACTTCGGAGGAAGGGGGAAATGCAGCACCCCGGGGGTGAATGGGGATTCAGTTTGTTGCACCAAGGCATCCATCGTCACTGGGGCTTTGACTTTCACTGCCTCTCTCATGTGGTTGAGCTCTTGCTGGATATCCTTGAAGCGGTGTTCCCAATATTGCTCCATTCTTTCATGTTGGAAATGAAGGAAATCATTCATATCCAGTCCTTCATTCTGGCTTTGTGCTTCTTCATTGACTCCCCTCCTAAGCGGCTGATGGGGTGCTCGGCTGCTTTCTCCTCCTTCGTTTGCTTCCCTGAGGGGATCAAGGCACTGTCGTTCCCTAGGAGGAAGATCATTCGGCCCTTGTCGGGGTGGTCGCGCCTGCTGAGGATCTTGTAAGAGCTTCAAGAGCTCTTCATTTTGTTGAAGCAAGCGTTGATTGACCAGGCGAAGGGCGTCCAGCTCGTTGTTAGGGGGAGGATCCACCGTAGGAGGGTTGTTTTCATCAGTGGGGATGAAACCGTGAAGGTTTTCCGGTTGCCTCCCACTGGTGACCTCCTGGGGGTTTTGCACTCTTGGAGGATTCATCTGATTTTTACTCATGTTTCGCGTAGAGACCATCAATTACTGAGAAATCAGTATATTTGTAATAAGAACTGTCGTTCCCACAGACGGCGCCAAACTGATGGTGTAAATCTACGTGAATGAGCTATGGAACAGGATTAATTCGTATGAGTGATATGCGTGGAGTTAAGTGTGGTATCTGAGCTGCAAGGCTCGTGTCTAGCAATGCTAGTTGACGTTTAGGGGAATCAAGGAAAAGGGTGATAACACAACATAATTATAGTGGTTCACCGGCCAGAGCTCGGCTAGTCCACTATGGAATGGAGTCTGTAGCTCCTCTTTTCTTATTGATCATGCTGAATGTGTTACAATGTAGTAAGGGAGGCCTTAGGGTTCTTCGTGGCTCTATCGCCTGCCTCCCTCATGGAAATGTACAGTACTTATAATATTGTCTCCTATCCTCTAGGATCTCTGCCGAGATCTTTGCCCCCTATTCATGGGATCTTCCTTAATCTTAGGAGGGGGTCCTAATCGACTAAGGGTTCCCTTCTTGGGACGTTGCATGATTTCCGCTTGGGTGATGCTGGCTATTATCCAGCTGTTTCCCCTGCTGATTTGGTTATTGTTTCGCTTGGATGGAGCCTGAGCTCCGGTCCTATGAACTCAGGAGTTTTGACCCGACCTCCAGACCTGACCTCCTGGGCTGAGCTCGCACTTGTGATTAATTTTGGGTACCATCAATATAGATACGGGTATGAGAAACAAATACGATAATGAGCGAAATTCCAGTAATTTTGGTAGGTGATGATTTATCGGGAATGAATGAGAGAAATTCAATAATTATTGATGCTTCGGCTGATAACCCATCTCCGGCAAGGGTCAACGATGATGATGAAGTGGGTGACCATTCAGGGAAAGATACTGATTTTATTTTGGTAAATTCCAATTCTGACTTGGATACTGTTCCCACAGTCCCACTTGATTTAACGGAGGTGATTCAGGGTAACAGAAAGGAAACTATGGAAGCTTCAGCTATGGAGAAACCCAATGAGCAGTCTGATGGACCATGTCCACTGAATAAGCAAATCTCATTGACTTCAGATTCCACATTCCTTGTAGATCACGAATATTTTTATGCTGGTAATAGGGGTTCGGCTTTGGATGATGACAGGGACCTGCAGTGTGTCAGGGAACCTCCTAATAAAGGCTTTCATTCTGATGATGAAGTTACTACTACTCTTGCATGTGTTGAAGTAGTGGATTCTATTAACTTGGAAATTGACTTGCAAATGGAGGATTATACCCACTCAGACATTGTTACTATATCCAAGTCTAGGAAGCAGTCTTTACCCCAAATTTCTTATGATTAATACAATTTCCTGGAACGTGAGGGGAGCCAATAAGGAATCCTCTAGGAGGAGACTAAAGAAACTAATTAAGCTTCATGATGTTAGCCTGGTGTCTATTTTGGAACCTAAATTAAGTCCATCCAAGTTACAGATTTTATGCAATAGTTTGGGGTTTTCTTCATTTCTTACTAATCCTCTTGCGGAAAAGCATATTTGGATACTCTGGGATCATCGAATGCAGGTGCAAGTAGTTGTTGTCCACGACACAAGTGTTAACTATGGAAGTTTCATTTATGGGGTTGGATAAATTTCATGTCTCTTTTGTTTATGCAAAGTGTGATCACATCTTGAGAAGGCCTATGTGGTCTCATTTGCTTAGTCTCAATTTACAGTCTTCTCCTTGGATGATTGTCGGGGATTTTAACGCTATTGTCTCTTCTTCTGAAAGGAAAGGAGGATCTCCTCCTAGTTTCTCTATCATGTCAGAATTTATTGATTTTATTAATTATTTGGGCCTGTTGGATTGTGGTTTTATAGGCTCTCCCTTCACATGGTGCAATGATCACCACAATATGGCTCGTATGTGGCAGAGACTGGACAGGGCGCTTGTTAATGTTGAATGGGGAGATAAATTTCAATGCACAGAGGTGGAGCATGCTGCAAGAGGAGGATCTGGTCATTCTCCTTTGATTATCAAAATTTCTGACTCCCCTACAACTATAAGAATTTGTTATTTTAAGTTTTTTTTTGGACATGTGGGTTGAGGATGCTGGTTTTATGTCCTTCGTTCAATCCAGCTGGTCTGGTTTTTACTCTACAAATCCTATTGAAAATGTTTTCCAGAAACTCAAGTATTTAAAAGGGGAGCTGAAGAAATGGAATGTTAACACCTTTGGAAATATATTTGATAATGTCAAGAGGCATGAGATGCTGCTATTGCAAGTTGAGCAGGAGGTTGAGAGGGATGCTACTGCTACTAATCACCAAAGCTTGCTTAAGGCTAGGAAAGATTTGGATGACTATCTTAGAATGGAAGAGATTTTTTGGAAGCAAAAAGCTAATGTTAAGTGGTCTATAGATGCGGACAGGAACACTAAGCTCTATCATGCCATTGCAAAAGGTAAGGCAATCAGAAACAGGATTTTAAGAATTAAAAATTCTGTTGGTGATTGGGTAAAAGGGGAGGAAGAGATTGCTAGTTGTGCCATTTCTCATTTTTCAGCACTTTATGAATCTAAGCCACATTCTTTGGAGGAGGATTTATTTACTTCCATCCCTGCTCTGGTAACAGAGGAAGATAATGTTATGCTCACGTCTCCAGCAACAATGGAGGAACTTAAGCAGGTTGTCTTCTCTATGTAGGTGAATAGTGCCCCAGGTCCAGACGGGTTCTCAGGCAAGTTCTTCCAATCTACTTGGGAAATAATTAAGTATGATTTACTTGCTGCTCTTAATTTTTTTCTGCAAGGGGGAGTGATCCCAAGATCTGTTAATTCTACTTTGCTCACCCTCATCCCCAAGAAAGATCATCTAGTCTCTTTCTCATAATTTAGACCGATTAGCCTATGCAATTTTCTATATAAAATCTTTGTGAAGATTTTACCCAGTAGACTATGTAATATTCTCCCCAAGCTTATTTCAAAAGAGCAGCATGGTTTTTTCTTGGGAAGGAGTATTGGGGATAGTATTTCAATAGTCCAATTCATGGTGAATGAGCTGGACAGGAAGGTGGAGGCTGGGAATGTTATAGTTAAGCTCGATATGATGAAGGCTGTTGGTCGTATGGAATGGGATTTTATTAAGCAGGTACTCCTAAGGTTTGGTTTCTCGCAAGGTTTTGTGGACATTGTCTCAAACTGTTTTCTAAACAAGCATATCTTTGTGGTTCTTAATGGTGTTCGTCATGGCTTCTTTCCCACTTCTAGAGGATTAAGACAAGAAGATCCTTTGTCTCCTTCTCTTTTCATTTTGGCGGAGGAGGTATTAAGTAGAGGACTACGGGGTCAGTTTCAGCAAGGCCTTATTAAAGGTTTTCACATTGGGAGGGGTTCACAACTCCTCTCCTACTTATTATTCGCTGATGACACTCTTATTTTTCTTAAAGGTAATAAAAGTTCTATGCAGAATCTTCTAAAGTTTATGGCAAGATATGAAGCATCATCTGGGCAATAAGTAAACAAAGACAAGAGTTCTCTTTATTGCTCATCCAAAATCACAGTTACCAGGAGGCATCTGCTATCTAGAGTTGCAAATATTCCTTTGAAAGCTTGTCCTCTTATCTATTTGGGGTGTCCTATCATTAAAGGTAGGGTGAAGATGAGGTATTTTGAGGAATTGGTGAGAAAGTTTCAACTTCGATTGGAAGGTTGGTATTCTAAGCTCTTATTGTACATGGGTAGAATAGTTCTGATTCAATCTGTTTTGACCTCGATCCCTGTCCATTTGTTAGCGTCTCTTAATTTACCGAAAGGAATTTTAGCAAGGTTAAAATCAATTATGGCTAAATTCCTTTGGTCTGCTAAGTCAGGTGTTAAAAAACGTCATTGGTGTTCTTGGAATGAGATATCTAAACCAAAGGAAGAGGGTGGTCTAGGGATTAGAAAGTTTGAAGATGTACAAAAAGCATTCAGAATGAAACAGGTTTGGTAGTTATTTCATGGACCTTCCTTATGGTCTTCTCTTTTTGCTGCTAAATATCTTAAATAGCAACACCCACTAAGGAATCAAAGTCGATGTCATTCACGAGCATTTACAGCTCTTGCTCCTTTTTTTGAGATCATTGCATCTAACTCCTAGAAGCTAGTTGGTAAGGGCAATTCCTTTGATTTCTGGTGCGACAATTGGACTGGCATGGGACCTTTGATTTTGAGAAACTCTATAGCTCCAGTATCTTATCCTATGCTTTCAGAAGTATTTGTTAATTGTATATGGGTTCTTGATGGTGTTAGACAACAATTGGATGTCGAGCTTATCCAAGAAGTCTATGACACTCAGATTCTCCCCTCTACTGAAGATGATATGTTAATCTGGAAACACACTACTCTTGGGAATTTTAGCATTAAGTCTGCCTGGGACCTTATCAGGCAGCATAATCAGAAAAATTCTCATGCCATATTAATTTGGAAACAAGTTGCTCCCCCTAGTGCTCAGTTGATGTGTTGGAAACTAATGAGGGGAATTCTCCCCATGGACTCTACTTTTCAAAGAAGTGGAGTCTCAATAGTAAGTAGATGTGTTATGTGCTGCAATGCTTCTGAAACTCCTATTCATCTATTTATTGATTGTAACTATGCTAGTTCATTATGGGACAAAATTTCGGGTTTTCTGGGCTTTCAGTTAATCGCTAATATGGAGCCAATTACAAGAATGGTAAGGTTAGCTAGAATTGTTGTCCGAATTTGGTATTGACAATTTACGTGCAAGTATACACGATCAACAAGTAATAAAGTGATAAGTAGAGTATCGTTCCCACGGAGAATTATTGCTAATAACTTTCAAGTACTATTTTATATCAATTCGATTTTATTTAAACAATTGGAATTAAACTATGAATTTACTAATTTAAGACTAAACCTAAATTTAATAATCAAAGATTGAATTTAACGGATAGAAGAAGATAAGATTACAACTTCCCCTAATGCTTCGTATAAATCTTTCCACTCTCTTTCCAGTAAATTGATCAAAATAAGTTGTTAACTGAGACTTCAAAATTATTTATCAAACATCTTCCGATAGTTAGATAAGCATATCTCTCCCAATTAAATTGCTATATTCCTATGCAAAATAAGTTGGAATAGATTCATTAAGTTCAAATTCTCATAAAAGTTACACACGGCATATAGGTATATTCCTATCCTATACACAAACCCAGTAATTCAATCCTAAGAAGAATTAACCAGACGCATGTCATCATATTCAGATCTAAACCTAGAATTCGTCTTCCAATTTCATCTAAGTTATCAAATTAATTGTTGACTAAACAATTATATATTAAACACAAAATATGACAAACAACTCATATAAGATCAACAAAAATTAGAAACGAGAGTAGATCAATTTAACTAGACATTAGTTTCCGTTGCAATCTTAATAAAAATTTAGTTCATAATGTACTTGAAAAACATCCTTCTCAAATTAAACAACATCTTAGAAAATCAAGAAGTAAAAGTAAGGGAAAAGAATGAAAACTTAGTTGCAATCTTCAATCCCTCTCTAGCCTTCAAATCCGATTTTCTTCGTGTCGGTTTCTTCGATTCTTGCCTTCAATTTTCTATGAATCCTTGGTCTTCTTCTCTATGTTTTTAGCCCCCAAAATCAGTATATTTATATTATCCTCAAACCCTAGCACATAAGAGGCATTAGAGTCCAATTTCGGGTAAAAAACGAGTCCTAATTCGCGTCCAACCTCCCCTACCAGCGCAGCTGCGCCAAAGTCAGCGCAGGGGCGCTAATTTACTGTCCTTGTGGCACAGGGGCGCTGGTTTTGGCGTAGGGGCGCTGACCCTTTTAAAGCCTAGCATATTCCCTTGTTGTTTAGCCTTCAAAAATCCAATATTTTGGCTCCAAATTGACCTTGTTTCCTTCCAAATCATCTTGTTTCCTTCTAAATGATCATCCCTACAAAATAATATCAAAACACACAAAACAAATAAAGAAGAACATAAAATAATTGAAAACTTGTAAATTCCTCAAGCCGAAAGTACTAAATTCGTAGGTATAAAACTCACTCATCAAATACCCCCAAACATAAATGTTTGCTTGTCCTCAAGCAAAATACTAAGAACAAAAACTATAAAAATTAATTCTAACAACTACTCAAACAATGGATCAATATGAATTTGAATAATGGCCCCAAAAGTTACTACAAATACTAATTCACGGGAAACTTCAAAACAAATCAAAGTCTATCAATTAAACATACTCTTTAATTTTACCTCCGCTCATGACCCTTTAAATACATGTGCATATTCGAACTGTTTAAGCTAGCCATCACCCAAATACATTCACATAGTCAAGCGCTCCGTAGGAGATACTCAATATCAACTCTATGAACTTACGTTTCACATCAACCTCTGCTTGTTAAGGCAAAACATATAACTAGAAGGTACAAAGATTTTTTTTTCTCTCTCTTTTTCTCTCTTTTTCATTCATTCGGTGAGTGCATTTTATGCTCCATCTCACCTCCTATTGAGCGAGTGTGTTTTACGCTCCATCTCGCCTTTTCTTGAACGAGTGCATTTTACGCTTCATCTTGTTCTCAACATGTGTTTATGAGTGAGTGTGTTTTACGCTCCATCTCTACTCACCACATGCCCATTCTTGTTTCTTGTTTCCCTATTTTTTTTTTTTCATCTACCTCATAAAGGATCAAATCAAAATAATTTTCAAAAACTCTTTTTTTTTACTAACCCCTCGTAAACAATATTTCCCCCAAACTTATATGAATGCCTAAACTTTGCTTTGAATGATGCTTAAATAAGTTTTCTAGAGTTTCACTGATATCTCCCACAAACACTTAGTCAAATAAATTCTCTAAATGATAACTAACCAAACAGATTGATATGTGCTCATGAATGAAAAGATCATAAATAGTGTAAAACCAACTAGTATGTCAAACTTCAAACTCAACATGTTCATCAATTTCCCTTGAATTAACAATTAATCACATTCATCATTGGCCATAATCAAATTCACTCAACCAATTGCTCAAATTGTACTAAAACATGCAATCTAAATGCATACCTAATAATGAAAATGCAAACAAGAAAACACCCCCAAACTTAAACTAAGCATTGTCCTCAATGTATAAAGTAGGAAAAATTAAGATAGAGGACTTCCCTGAGATTTTGCTAGTTGGCATCATCGTTAGCGTCCTCGTCGTGCATTGAGTCGGGAGTGTATTCAGGAGACATAGATGGATTAGGAAACTCACATTGCAAAGCTTAATCTTACGTTGTAAAGCTTCATGTTACCCATGGAGAATGGAGGAACCCTTGCTGCTACTTGATACTAATTGATGCCACTTGAGCGGGAAGATTATTATATAAAGGAGATTGGGAAATCCAAGACGATTCAACAAAATTAAGAATGATTAGGAGTTGGAGATAATATGTGTTAGAGCTTAGAAATGTAGGAGGAATGGGAGGAATTTTTGTGTGCCCCAACTCTCTGACTACTGTGTTAATGATGGCGCTTCTAAACCCAAAACTTGAAAAAAAAAAAAAAAACTTCGGACAACCCAAACACATGTTTCCAGACCTTTTTTGGGCTTTTAATAGTGTCCCTCATTGTCAAAGGCAATGAGTCTAGTAGGGCTCGTCGAGGGCTTCGATTTGATATATTATGGGCCCCGTAACTCCAAAAAAATTTTTTTTTTTTTGCTGGGCTGCGCTGCCTGGCTGCTTTTGGACTGCATTTTGGGCAGTAGGCGAGCGCAGGGGCACTAAATTTGGCGCCTAGGCACTGCCTCACTGGTTTGGGGACAAAATTCCAGCACTGGGGCGCTGTTTTTGGCGCATAGGCACTGACTTTCTGGCATGCATCCTCCTTTTGCTTGTTCAAACTTCATTTTTTTCCTTTCTTTCACTCTTTTTGTTATTTCTTTCCGATCCTTGGTACCTACAAGCAATTGACTCACTAAATAAAATGCACTAATAATTTAAAAAAAAAAAAAACTAAATTGACACAAACATGAAATAAAACTTAAAAACTAAAATTTGGGTTGCCTCCCAAATAGCGCTTGTTTTATAGTCTTCAGCCTGACTACTTCCTGTTTCATCCTGGGTCGGCAAGGATAATTGAGGTCTTTTCATGATCAATGTCACCACCCCAATATTGCTTCAGTCTCTGCCCGTTCACCTTGAAAATTCCTTTTGAATTGGCTTCCTTGACTTCAACCGCTCCATGCGGGAACACCTCCTCTTTATATATCTCGACGTTCTCAAGAGAATTTGAAATATAGCTTCCTACGAATATCCCATTCACTGCATCTTCCACCACATCAACCCAAAAATATTCTTCCACTTCCTCTGGAAATTTCATATCTGAAAATACATTGAATGTAACCTCTTGATCTTGGACTCGCATCGTTAGCTCACCTTTCTGTACATCGATAAGTGTTCTTCACGTTGCTAAGAATGGTCGCCCAAGAATAATAGATATTTCCCTATCTTCCTCACAATCTAAGACTATGAAATCAGCTGGAAAAATGAACTTATCGACTTTAACTAGAACGTCCTTAACTATGCCCCTTGGATAAGTGAGTGATCTATCCGCCAGCTGCAGTGTAACATTAGTAGGCTTCGCTTCCTTCAAACCCAATTTCTGATAAATTGAGAGTGGCATCAAGTTAATACTAGCTCCCAAGTCACACAATGCTCTCCCAAAAAATTGACTGCCTATTGTGCATGGAATTGTAAAGCTACCCGGATCTTTGAGCTTTGGTGGTAGCTTCTTCTGAAGAATAGCACTGCATTCCTCCGTAAGTGCCACTGTCTCAAAATCATCTAGTTTTCTCTTCCTTGACAGAATTTCCTTCAAAAATTTCACATAGTTAGGCATGTTCTCCGCTGCTTCTGTGAAAGGGATATTTATTTGGAGCTTCTTAAACACATCTATGAATTTAGAGAACTGCTTATCCCACTTATGTTTCTACAAACGTTGTGGAAATGGCACGGGAGGCACAATAGGACTCTGCTTGCCTCCATTAGAACATGCAACTGGTTCCTCTTCTTTCTTTTCATGTTCCACATTCTTGCTATCTTTTTCTTCACCCTCACTATCATCTCCATGTGATTGTCTTGGAGTTCCACCAACAACCTCAGGTAACTTTTTTTCGCTTCGTAATGTAATAGCATTGCAGTGCTCCTTACCTTCCCTCTTAGGATTGATCTCCGTATCACTAGGTAGAGTGCCTTGAGGTCGGTTGTTAATGGCATTAGCGAGCTGACCCATTTGGTTTTCCAGGTTTCGGATTGATACATTCATACTGTTCATCCTTGTCTCACTTTGTGATATGTACTTGGAAAGCAGCTCCTCCAAATTTGACTTCTTTTCCTGCTGTGGTGGAGCTTGATTCTGAAAGCCTGGTGGATATGATTGTGTTGGAGCAGAGGTTTGGGCTTGATTATTATTCCATGAGAAGCCCGGATGATTCCTCCAACCAGGGTTATAATTGTTGCAATTATTGCTATATTGTTTTCTGTTGTGGTTACCAATGTATTGTACCGACTCAGAATTAATTGCACATTGATTACTTGGATGGTTCCCGGCACACAATTCACAAATAACTGCCACACTCTGAATAGGTTGCACTCCTAAAGCATCAATCTTCTTTGTCAATGTAGCAACCTGTGCAGCCAATGCAGTAACCGCATCAACTTCATAAATACCTGCTACCTTTTGCTGATTGATCCTTGTAGAAGGCCACTGATAATTGTTTGCAGCCATCGTCTCTAATAACTCGTATGCTTCATCAAAATTTTTCCACATTAATGCCCCACCTGCAACTGCATCGATATTAGTTCGGGTAGCACTAAACAACTCGTTGTAGAACGTTTGAACTTGCAACCAATTAGGAATACCATGGTGAGGGCATTTTCGGAGTAAGTCTTTGAATCGCTCCCAAGCTTCATAGAGAGTATCAGAATCATGCTGTGTAAATGAAGTGATGTCATTCCTCATCCTTGCAGTTTTAGCTGGTGGAAAGAATTTAGCTAAGAATTTTTGAGCTAAATCTGACCACGTAATAATAGAACCCGAAGGCAATGAATGCAACCAACTCTTTGCCTTATCACGAAGTGTGAAAGGGAAAAGTCGGAGTCTAATCGCATCTTCAGAAACCCCATTATACTTGAACGTGTCACAAATCTCCAGAAAACTCACCAAAAGATCGTTTGGGTCGTCGTTAGGCAAACCCCCAAACTGCACTGAATTTTGAATCATTTGGATGGTACCCGGCTTGATCTCGAAACTATTTGCTTGAATTGCGGGCCTTTGGATGATCAATTGTATTTTCCGTAACAAGCGGCATAGCATAATCCCTTAGCGATTTATGTTCTTCTTCAGCCATAGTTTCTTGATTATTTACTTTTTGGCAATGCTTTCGCAAGTTTCGAAGCCTTCTTTCGATTTCGTCTTCGTATGGTAGTAGCTCCTGACCTTTAGATCGTGCTAGCATACAAAATTCAAGAGTGCTTGCGAAAACAATTAAAGCAGAAATTAAAAAATTAAAATAGAAAATTAAATAAGTTTAAATTAAGATCAAACTGATTGAAATTAATATTGAAATAATTACTAGAATAATTCCCCGGCAACGGCGCCAAAAACTTGTCCGAATTTGGTATTGACAATTTACGTGCAAGTATACACGATGAACAAGTAATAAAGTGATAAGTAGAGTATCATTCCCACGGAAAATTATTGCTAATAACTTTCAAGTACTAACTTTATATCAATTCGATTTTATTTAAACAATTGGAATTAAACTATGAATTTACTAATTTAAGACTAACCTAAATTTAATAATCAAAGATTGAATTTAACGGATAGAAGAAGTTAAGATTACAACTTCTCCTAATGCTTCGTATAAATCTTTCTACTCTCTTTCCAGTAAATTGATCAAAATAAGTTGTTAACTGAGACTTCAAAATTATTTATCAAACCTCTTCCGATAGTTAGATAAGCATATCTCTCCCAATTAAATTGCTATATTCCTATGCAAAATAAGTTGGAATAGATTCATTAAGTTTAAATTCTCATAAAAGTTACACACGACATATAGGTATATTCCTATCCTATACACAAACTCAGCAATTCAATCCTAAGAAGAATTAACCAGACGCATGTCATCATATTCAGATCTAAACCTAGAATTCATCTTCCAATTTCATCTAAGTTATCAAATTAATTGTTGGCCAAACAATTATATATTAAACACAAAATATGACAAACAACTCATATAAGATCAACAAAAATTAGAAACGAGAGTAGATCAATTTAACTAGACATTAGGTTCCGTTGCAATCTTAATAAAAATTTAGTTCAGAATTTAATTGAAAAACATCCTTCTCAAATTAAACAACATCTTAGAAAATCAAGAAGTAAAAGTAAGGGAAAAGAATGAAAACTTAGTTGCAATCTTCAATCCCTCTCTAGCCTTCAAATCCGATTTTCTTCGTGTCGGTTTCTTCGATTCTTGCCTTCAATTTTCTATCAATCATTGGTCTTCTTCTCTATGTTTTCAGCCTCCAAAATCAGTATATTTATATTCTCCTCAAACCCTAGCACATAAGAGGCATTAGAGTCCAATTTCGGGTAAAAAACGAGTCCTAATTCGCGTCCAACTTCCCCTACCAGCGCAACTGCGCCAAAGTCAGCGCAGGGGCGCTGATTTACTGCCCTTGTGGCGCAGGGACGTTGGTTTTGGCGTAGGGGCGCTGACCCCTTTAAAGCCTAGCATCTTCCCTTGTTGTTTAGCCTTCAAAAATCCAACATTTTGGCTCCAAATTGACATTGTTTCCTTCCAAATCATCTTGTTTCCTTCTAAATGATCATCCCTACAAAATAACATCAAAACACACAAAACAAATAAAAAAGAACATAAAATAATTGAAAACTTGCAAATTCCTCAAGCCGAAAGTACTAAATTCGTAGGTATAAAACCCACTCATCAAGAATCTACAAGAAGGACTCTCTCAGTCATACTCTACTGAGAAGTATCTCATTGCTGGTTTTTTTGGGTATCATGGTAAGAAAGATGCAGGAGACTGTTTGAAGACCAGAGGCAACCTTCTTCTTCGATCTTTATGGTTATTATGCATATATGGAGACTACAGGTGTATCGTATCAGGCCTAAGGCTTTGGATTCCTCTACAGAAAATGATATGCTTGCTGCTCTTAATGTTTTTTCTCCATTTCATATTTCTATCCAAGTTAAATGGATAAGTTGGTCTTTGCCTATTGAGGGATCGCTTAAATTGAATATTGATGGTTCCTCCAAGGGGAATCCATGTCTGTCTGGAAGAGGAGCTATTTTAAGAAATCATTGGGGACAGTTTGTTCTTGCTGGTTCTTAATTTTATGGAGTATGTACGAATATGGAGGAGGAGCTGAGGGCTCTATTAGATGGTTTACGATTGTTGTTGCAATTTGGGTTAGAAGTTTATCCTCTTGTTATTGAATCTGACTCTCAAGTTCTTGTGAACCAGATAAATTCAGGTTCTCTTTATGCTTGGAAGTTCAGGTCTCTTTCTCATCTAATTTTTTCTCTTCTCCAAAAGTTCAAATATAAGTTATGCCACACGTACAGAGAAGGCAATGCAATGGCTGATACTTTGGCAAATATTGGAGGGCAGGGTGTTTCTTTGACTTATACTACTGCAGACCAACTCCCCTATTCTGCTAGACTTTTGTTATTGTATGATGTTCAACAACTCAAGACTCCCAGGAAAAAAGCCTCGGTTTTTCGTAGATAGCTATCTTCTTCCAGCGAAGAAGAAAACTCTTTCTTTGAGAAGGCAGCAGAGTTCTTTCTCTCCCATCCACTGGTCTCCTATCTTTATTTGGGATTTATTGGTTTTCAGCATACATCAAACACATATGCATTAAAAGGAGTTCAAAACAATTCTCTATCCTAACATGAGAGCTATTCTCTCCAGATGCAAAGTAATTGAAGTGGTGGAGTTCATAGCAGGCACCTGGTTGTCTTCTTTTCGGATGCTAGTTGGATTCATTTGGATCTGGGCTTCATTGGTGATCTGCATCTGGATATCTGGCCTTTCTCTTGCTGGATTTTGGTCTTCTACATCGATTGAAGGAAGAGGTGTTTTGCTCCATGATAGGAAATGCTTATAGTTCTCTGACTGTCGGACACTGTTTCAAATTCTGGAAAAGTCCTCTGCATTTCAGACTCTTAATCTTCTGCAGAAATTTCTAGAGGATTCTTGGGACTTTCACGAAGATTTGCTGGTCCAGGATTCTCTTCAAGGTATTCTCTCATGGTCTTCATGGTCTTCTCGCTCCTTGCACTTTTTGTCCAAGGATCACTCTGCATTCGGTTGTTGGGACTCTCCTCTGCTTCCATACGTTTCTCTGTATCGGTCTTCATCTTTGGGAACTCTCATTGTTGTGCTCCATATCAGAAACTGGATATTCATCTTGGAGCCTATGAAGCTGGATATTCATCTTCTGCCTTCTTCACAGGGAGTTTGGTCATTCATCGTTTCAGAGTGGCTCTCTACAGCGCCTTGGTTACCGATGGCTAATTTTTCTCTGAAGCCTAAAGGCCTTAGTCTTTCTGACTACTCAAATAGACTAATGGTCTTCTCAATAAGTGCAGTAGGCTATCATCTGGCTTTCAAGTTTCCTAGGTGGACATGGTGCCCCAAGATGAAACTCCCTCAGATCCCTAGTGCTCTCAGCTCAGTACATCCCCCAGCTAGCGACAGCTGCTGCTCCTAGCTCATCAAGGACCCCTTCAACCACTATTTGACTCAAGACAGCTGCTATCCAGGCCCTGTATTCTTCAGTACAGCTGTTCTCTCAGCTTGTTCGCAACTCTCCCATAGCTTTGTCAAACTATGGACACAATCAGATGCCTTTACTATTTTTAGAAGTAGCATGCATAGGTTATTTCATCTCATTATCTTTTGTAATAAACATGCATTTAGCTTCTTTGATTTTCATTTTAATTTTAAGAATCATGTAATTAGATTGCATCGAGGGGGTAAGGTACATACGTCCCCCCCTAGCTAGGTGAATTTTAATTTTTAGGGTTAATTGCATTGGAGGTCCCCAAAGTATGGAGTTTGTCTCATTTTGGTCCCCAATATTTCAATTGCATCACTTTGGTCCTTAAAGTATTGAATATGTTTCTATATGATCCTTCAAATAGGCAGTGTCTAGATTGCTAACTATTTTTTATTATAAGCTTGTCACGTGATATTTGATACGGACAAAAAAATAATTTTGATATCTCTTGGCCAAATTTCTATTGAAATTTTAGTTAAATAGTTACCTAAATTACACGATTTTGATCACGAGCTATCTAGATTTTGATAAAAAACAATCTATATTACACATTTTTTTGTCAAGAGTACTCAAATTTTGTTTAAGAGCAATTAAAATTATTTTTTGTCCATATTTAGGTATTACGTGACAAGTTTATGATAAAAAATCGTTAGCAATCTGGACGTTGTCTGTTTGAAGAACCATCTAGAAATATATTCAATACTTTAGGGACCAAAATGATACAATTGAAACATTAGGGATCAAAATGAGACAACCACATACTTTAGGGACCTCTAGTGCAATTAACCCTAATTTTTAATTAATAAATCTCCCTCGCACCGTCGAGGTTCCACCAAAAAAAAAAAGAGAAACAAATACGATAATATGTGAACACAAAAATACATAAAATTTTAAAAATAGGACCTCAAAAACAACTTTTGTTTCAAAGGAAAAAAATCTATTGATTGGAAACCACTTTACAAGTAATAAAATGGCGCTCCACAAGAAGGCATCAGGTGTAACAACAGAGCATCGAAGGAACTAAATTTCATTTTGTTTTCATTGAAATAACAAAAACGCTTGGACCTATTTTCATGGAAAGCAAATCAAATTCGTGGTTAAATATTGAAATTATTATGTTTCAAGGTGTTTGAAAATATTTTTGCATGTTTCGATCAATATTTCTTGTAAATAAATATTCATGTTTTTCTTTGTTTCAATCATGTTATGAAAATATTTTCGGAGCAATTACAAAATATTTCTATTTCTCAAGTGATCGAAACTATGCATCGAAATGAAACATATAGAAATAATAACCTAAAAGAAGGAATCAAGCAAAACTCACAAGTGAGCAAGAGCATTCTTTTGAAGAAAAACTCTAATAGGATTGTTACCAAGGCCATTGCAGGGTGATCTAGGGAATTATCAACTTGTCTATAGAAATCTTCCATTTTCTAATTTTTTGTTTGTTAAGCATTACAAGGGTGGTAAGGTCTCCAATCTGTTTTTTAAAGACCCCACCATTTCTCTACTGCTAGAGGCGATACACTCTGATAGGTAAAGTTGAGCTTCATAATCAACATCTTCTAATTTCCCTTCAATTCCGTGGAGTCCATTGAATGAAATTGTTGCATTGTGTCTGTTGACATTTGTTGATCATTGAGATGCAAAATACTTTTCTACAGTGAAGCATGTGAAAATTTGTGCTATCAATTCTGGAGGGCATAGCACATTTACCTAATGGTATACTTGGGAAGATTAATTTGAAGAACAAAACTAATGAAAACAAGCAAAGGCATACCGAAATGTTTGAAGCAAATGGAAACTTAAGGACCATTTTTTTTTCAAGACGGAGGGTCTAATATAGGATATTTTCATGTTTTTAATATTTTTGCTAACATCAGTATTTACTTAAAAATATTTTCTAGAGATTGCACAATGATAGTGGCGGTGGTGGCAATAGTGGTAGTGGTAGTGGAAGTGGTAGTGGTGGTAGTGGTGGCACAATGGTGGTGGTAGCGATGACATAATGGTAGTGGTGGTGACGACGACACAATGGTGGTGACGATAGTGGTGGTGGTGATGGTGATGGACGTGGTGGCAGCAATGGTGATGGTAGTGATGGTGGTAGTGGCGACAATAGTGGTGGTGGTGGCGGCGGTGGTACAATGGTGGTGGTGGTGGTGGTGGTGGTGGTGGTGGTGATAATGTTAGTGGTGGTGGCGATGACACAATGGTGGTGAGGGTATATTTGCCCATTATGAGAAATTGATAAAATCCTTACTGACTAACATTTTTAACATTAAGTGATAAGTATGTGGTTTGCTACTTAAAATTTTAGCTTATTTTTAAGAAGTGTTTAAAATATTCAGTAGTATGAGTTTTAAGTTATGGACATGAAAACATCATTATACCAAGATCGCACTTCCTTGGTATCCCTTTCTCTAATGAACTGACCATGCTTTTATCTCTTTGTTTATTTTCTAGAGATTGGATTTTTTGTTTTCTTGATGTACTATGTAATGGTTGCAAACAAACATTTACTTTTTTATCATAATGATGTATGGTATTTCAAAGAATTGTCTTAATTTGGTATTTAAAGTTCAAAAACATCAATTTTTCCTGTGCTTAACTTCGAGCATGTCTATATTTTGGCCACATATTTTTCTAGTTTTAATTTAGTTCTAAATGGTATCTGAAAACGTTTCAGCTACAGTGAGAAGAAGTGTGCCTTCGACCCCTCAACCCCTGGCTGCTCCTTCGGGTAGAAGTGGCTTTGATTTCTGTTTGAAGTCTCAAAAATGAAAACCACTCATGCATCTGATTTTTTTAGCACCTTTGTATGGTGGTTTCACAGTGGAGGAGTTTGTTAAAACTTTGGTGTATGGATTTGGATAGCGCAAATGGTTCTAGATTTGGTGTAATTATTATGGTTTAAAATATGAACAATGCTATTGAGACTTAATTTATTGACATAATTTGTTGATCATCAAACATTAAAACTTGGTGTTGATCTAATGATCCATATAAAGCCACATAATTATATCAGTAAATTATGTCAAATTTTTAAGTCCAAATAATATTATTCTTTGAATATTCTGTTGTTGTATATGTATTCGTGTTTTAGTTGTATTTACTCTACTCAAAATCAAGGAAGTAGCAAAGCAACAATGCTCTAACATTACATATATACGTGGCAAAATAGGATTTAATATGCTAGAGTTTTCTTGAGGAGAGCCACCAATTTATGGACTTTGGTTTAGCTTGGGTTTTTTTGGGTTGAGCTTTGTTCGTTATTTGGTTTCCAAATTAAGATTGGACTAATCTCTTTTAACTTTTGACAAGTCCAAATTCAACTGGCCAGGCCCAATAAATTAAGCACGACCAAGTCAGCTAAAAGGTAACCCAAGTCCGGTTCATCAATCCGACCCAGTCCAAAATCTAAGGAGTATGGGAAGATAAGAGCACGTGGGAGAGAGAATATCGGGATACGCACTCACAAAGATCAATCCTACTTTAATTGTACTTACCTTTTGTAACTATCCTCCCCGAAGAAGTAGTGCCCTCTCCCTCACGCCACCGCCTCACTCACCGCCTCACCATGCCTATAAATTGTAAGTCATCTCCACATGAGAGGGGACACCTCTAGAGACATCTCTAAACACACCTAGATATCTGCCAACACACCTCTCTACATCTACACATATAATTTTTTTCTCCTAGCTATTGTACCTCTCTAGGAGCACACCTCTCTCGGAGCCTTTTCTCTCTTACTCAATTCATCAATAAAGAGCCTCCCGCCACCGTTACCATTTTCGAGAGTGGAGTAGGTCACTCGGACCGAACCACTATATATTTGTATGTTGACTCATTATTTATTATTTTTGCCATTGATTGTTTTATTTATTGTTCATTAATTTCACCATATCAAACATTCGACTATTGATCTTGCACGAGTCCAGTTTTGTGCAACATCAGTTTGGCGCCGTCTGTGAGAAACAACTAAGTTTTCTACTACATTGCTATTCTACGGCAATCATGACCAGGTCAATGAGTCAACAACCGAGAGACAACAACCCGGCCCCCCGAGAGGAGGCTCCGCCTCCCCTCGCACCCTTGGAACCATCCGCTACGGCGACTCTTGTCGTCGAGCAACAGCTCTTACAGACCATGCAACTACTGGTAAACCAAAACCAGCAAATCATTCAGTTGATGCTCGCCCAGGGAGACGTTGCCCCTCAGCTCGTAGGAGGAGCCCCACTCCCTCCAATGGGAGAGGCCCAATAGCCTATCCCCTCTGGACGCCAAGCAGTCCCCCACCATGGGGCCCCTCGCCAGAACGCCCCAGGGCCACGCCAGGGTGCCCCTCGCCCAGTAGTCCTTTCTCAACGTGCAGGGAGCTCACATGTTCCCCCTCTTCATGTATCTGTGCAGGAGGACGAGGGAGAAAGTTAGTGTGCCGATTATGGAAGCCAGTACAACCACCCAACGGAGGATGTCCCCAACCAATGGGACGAGAAGATCAAGGAGGTGAAGAACCAACTTGGTAATGTCCTCAACGCCATCAAGGCAAAAGGTGCCCGAGACGGGGGATTACTTGGTAAGACGCATTGATACCCCGTTCATTGTAGATATAGTCAATTATCCCTTACCCTCGAAGTTCAAGATGTCTACCATCGAGATCTTCGACGGTACCAAGGACCCTCTGGATCACCTCGACACGTATAAGTCTCTGATGCAACTCGAAAATGTGCCTAAGGAGATTATGTGTAAAGCCTTCCCCACCACCTTGAAGGGGTATGTTTTACAATGGTTTGTGAAGATCAAACCCTTATCTATCCACTCTTTCGTAGAATTGAGTAAGTCTTTCGTCTCCCATTTCATTGGGGGGCGTCGACACCAGAAACCTGTTACCCACCTGTTCACCATCAACTAGGACCGAGATAAAAGCCTTAGGAGCTACCTCACTCGTTTCAACGAGGAGGCTCTCCAAATCAAGGATTCAGACGATAAGGTAGCCCTAGCAGCCTTTATTACTGGTATGTGCTCCTCTAGCTTCATGTTCTCCTTCCTCAAGAAGCCGCCCCCAGCATGCCCGAGCTGCTGTCAAGGGCATAGAAGTACATGAACGCCGAGGATGTCACCAAGGCCAGACGAGGTGAGTCTTCCCACGGGGGCGAGAAGAGGAAGGACACCTGTGAGGATAAGTGGGAAGTAGAGAACAAAAGGAGTAGGACAGAGAGAATCTCTGTCAAGGACCGCCTTGGTCCCCCACCTCTAAGAGAGCGACAAGCCTTCACACCGCTCAATGCTTCCGTGGAGCATATCCTGTTCCAAATACAGGATGATTGTACAGTACGCTGGCCAGAGAAGATGAAGACTTCCCTGAACCGTAGGAGCCCGAACAAGTACTGTCGTTTCCATCGCGACCACGACCATGATACTCACGAATACTTTGATCTTAAAAGGCAGATCGAGAAGCTCATACAACGTGGCTAGTTGAGACAGTACGTTGCTGGCAGAGTACAAGCTCCGCCACCTGGTCTAGACCAGGACGACAGAGAACGCCAGTAACCCCTCGGAGAAATCCAGACAATCTCTTGAGGGCTAGGAGGATGAGGTGAGTCCAACTCCGCCAGGAAATTCTTGGCCCACCTATGGGACACTGAACACCTGAAGATTTTATTTTACAAGAGTCCGAACATGACCTAAAAACAAGGTAGACAAAAAGACAAAAGTCGTCATATTCCTAACGATCAGTCACTACCATCAAGGCTCTCTCCGTCATCATCTACCCCTGACGCCTCATATGGGACGAAGCCAGAGAAATCAATAGCAGGAAAAATCTATCAAGCTCTTCATAACCATTAATAAAGGCACCTGCAATGGCTCTCTTAACAGCCTCCCTCCTCATCTCCATCTTAATGGAATGAGCCTCTGTCACGGCAGCCATCTCCCAAAACTATACATAGCTCGGCCTCAACTCTTACGACCCTCTCACGGGACGTTTGTAGCTATGAATCTGTTCTCGCACATGTAGTCTCTTTACAAGCCTCTGCCATGACAACCATCTCCCAAGACTATATGTAGCTCGGCCTTAGCTCCTGCGGCTCTCTCACGGGACGTTTGCAGCTATGACTCTGCTCTCACGCAGGTAGTCTCCTTACAAGCCTCTGCCACAACAGCCATCTCCCGAGACTATACGTAGCTCGGCCTCAGCTCATGTGGCCCTCTCACGGGACGTTTGCAGCTATGACTCTGCTCTCGCGTAGGTAGTCTCCTTACAAGCCTCTACCACGACAGCCATCTACCGAGACTATATGTAGCTCAGTCTCAGCTCTTGCAGCCCTCCCACGGAACGTCCGCATATCTGACTCTCCTCTCACGCAAGTAGTCTCCTTATAAGTCTCTGTCACAGCAACCCTCTCCCAAGCTATACGTAGCTCGGTCTCCAACTTTGCGGCCCTCACACGGGACGTCCACAGCTCTGACTTTGCTCTCACGGAGACAGTCTCATTACCAGCCTCCAGCTTCCTTGCCCTCTTGTGGGATGCCAAAAAGCTTGGTCTCAAGAGGCACGACTCTCTCATGAGTAAGCCTCAACTGCTCCTCAGCAGTCTCTCAAGCCCGCCTCTCTTTTGCCAGATCCTTGGATGCTTCTCCAAGTTTAATCATTCTTGAAAAAAGGCAAGAAAAAGCGGCAGTCACCTACAGAATCCAGAATTCCGAAGGAAAAGTCCTAATCCATCCATGGAACACAGTAAAATTTCGCAAAAAAAAGTTGTATTTCATAGAAGTTCATGGAGTTTTTACAAAAAAGATAGAACATGACCTATCAACAAAAACGTAAATACAAAGGTACCATGCTCCTAACGACACTCACTGTCTCCGCTCCCATCATCGTTCGCGTCCTCATCATCGGTCCTTGGAGCCTCATAAGGGACGAAACCAGAAAAGTCATAAGCGGGAAAAGCTTTTGAGACCTTCCTCCTGAGCTCCTCGTAGCCATCAATAAAAGCGTCTGCCATGGCCCTCTCAGCAGCATCCATCTTCTTCTCCATCTCTATGGAGTAAGTCTCCGACCTAGTAGCTCTCTCAAGACTTGCTCGAACGTCAGCCGCTGATGCAGTGGCCCTCTCGCAGGACGCTCGCAGCTCTGTCACTGCAACCTCTTTATCAGCCTCCAGTTGGGCGGCCCTCTCGCGGGATGCCTGAAGCTCGGTCTCAAGTGTGGCAGCTCTCTCGTGTGCTAGCCTTGATTGCTGCTCGGCATCCTCCCGCACCTACCGCTCGAGCCCCAACTATTCTTTAGCAGTCTTGCGTGTCTGCCTCTCCGCTGCTTGACCATCAAGAGCCTCCCTGATCTTCAACGTACTCGAGAACAAGTAGGGAAAAGTAGCAGCTACCTGCAGGCACTCGAAAGTCAAAAATTAGAGTATAAAGGAGAAAAGTCAGGTACAAAACCAAAGAAAAATGTAGGATATACCAAAGCAAAACCCTTCATGACAGCATCAACAATACCCTCCAGACCTCGAGAGGCAACCTCCTCAACCTTCGCACGAGTCACAAACCTCCAAAGCCGCTCCTTGGCCAGTTTCACGTCCTGCAACATGGATACTAGAATACTGTCCGAAGCAGGATGGCTAGGCGAAGCCTCCATTCTAGTAGGAGACCGCACCGGGGCCTCAGCCCCCACTACAGTACTAGGACTATCTCTAGGGGTGAAGGAATAACAATCGGAGGAGAACGAGAGGCATCACCAAGTCCCCCCCTCAGGGACTAGCTTGACCAGTGGACCCCAGCTGAGAAGTACCAGGGGCATCAGGCTTCGCCCTTTTAGAAGAAATAGGAGAAGGCGCCGCCCTGGAAGCATAGACTGCCTCCACCACCGATCTGTCAATAGAGGTACCTGCAGAATCGGTGTGAAATGAAAAGCCCACAACGATGTAACCATAAAGAGCTCCTTGGAAAGATTAAATACCTTTCCTCTTCGGCCTGGAAGAAGCTTTGGAATGACTCGACGCGGACATGATCCCTGAGAACTCCTTGAACGGATGATCGCGCACCATCTGGAGTCTACCCTCTTGCTCCGAGGACAATGTAGGCGAAGCTGCAAAAGAAGCTAATTGCATAGTAAGAGCAAATATGTGACAACTTGAAGTAAAACCAAAAGCGGAGTCCTTACCCAGCTTTGTCTTGGGAGCGGTGTCACACCTTGAAGGCACCAGGTCACGATCACTCTCGGTGGCCCACTCGCCTCCAACAAAGAAGAACTTGGCCTTCCATCTATGACAGTTTGAAGGAAGCCAGTGATGAACTTACGCAACATCGGAGCAAAGCGGTACCACACCTGATGAGGAGTGGAATTTTCCACGAGCACATAAGTGGCCAAGAACTCCTCGAAGGGAGAAGGGACAGAAGCACTATGAACTAGCCGCCATAATGAGAAGAACGCCAGAATCACCCTCCACCTATTGGGAACTAGTCTCCTAGGAGCCAACGACAAATGACCCAGAACTAGACATATGAGCCTAGGGATCGGGAACCTCAAGCCCGCTTCCAGGATATCCTCATAAAGGACAATCTCGCCGGAAGAGTGACAACACGCTGACTCGTTCCCCTCTGCGCGACGACACATTACAATGGGAGGAATGCGGTATGAAGACACTATACCAGCCATGTTTTCGTCACAGTCAACGGAGCTAAATATGGAGGCTACTTTTGAGCCACTATCTCCAGCACTCTCCATGCCCCGCTCGATGTCCTGAGTAGTCTCCCGCTCTTCAAAATGGACGTCTGCCAAAAAAAAATCAAGTCAGTACTAAGAAAATACCCATGCCAACAAAGGGGTAAATATGAGCACCAGATAACATACCTCGAGAACTCGGTCTATTCAAATCTCTGCCTAGCCGCTTCCTCATGCAACCTAGGCATCCAAAAGTGCCGCTGGGCTTACCCACATGCTTCCTAGGATCGTCTAACATCTTCTCCCCTTTCGTCGTCAAAGCCATCACCCCGAGTGCCTAAGGAACCGCTGGTGTTGCCCTCTTCGCCTCGGGCGCCTCCTATGGCACTGCCTAGGTCTTGGGCGCCGCCCTCTCCACCTTGGGTACCTCCAATGGAGCCGAATGAGGCTTGGATCTCGCCTTCTCCACCTTGGGCGCCTCCCATGATGCCGCCTAAACGATAGGTCTCACCCCCTCTACCTTGGGCGCCACCAACATTGCTGACTGAGCCTTGGCTCTCGCCCTCTCCACCTTGGGCGCCTCTCATGATGCCGCCTAGACGATGGGTCTCGCCCCCTCTACCTTGGGCACCTCCAACATTGATGACCGAGCCTTGGGTTTCGCCCTTTCCACCTTGGGCGCCTCCCATGGCGCCGAGTGAGGCATTGGCCTCGCCCTCTCCACCTTGGGCACCACCTATGGCACCGCCCACTCTCACCTCCTTCTAGCTCCTGGTCTTCATAATCTTGCTCTGGTATAAGGAAGAGAAGATTTGAAGAAAATGGCCTCTAGAAAAAGCTTATAAAAAAAAGAGAATGGCTTCTAGGAAAAGAGAATAGCTTCTAGGAGAAGCCTTCAAGGAAAAGAGAATGGCTTATAGGAGAAGACTCAAAGGAAAATAGAAGGGGAAAAGGAAGTGGGGGAGTCTGAAGGACTCTATATATAGGCAAGATTCTTTGAAGACCCAGCAAAAGGAATGCATAAAAATGCAAAAAACATCTAGTGTCAGTAGATTCAACATAGAGTCCCTGAAGATGAAAAGACGCCATGGAGAATAAGAAATGAGAGCTCACTCATGCCCTCAAAATCTTTGACACAACAAGAATTTGGGTCATGGGGGACAAATGACGAGCCCAAATCCAACTAGGTCAGGCCCAACAAATCAAGCAAGCCCAAGTTAGCTAAAAGGCACTCACTCACGAAGATCAATCCTACTTTAATTTATGTATTTTTAAATTATCAAAATTTATTTATTGAATGTAATTAAATTTTTAATTACATAAAAATAAACTCATCCTCTCAAAAAGAGACGGAGCAAAAAAATTTTAGGTATTATTGTTATGGAAAAAAATGTCAGTAGGACAAAAGAAATTTATGTATTTTCAAATTATCAAAATTTATTTATTGAATGTAATTACATTTATAAATAAATAACAAAAAAAAATTTACGTATTTTTAAAATATCAAAATTTATTTATTAATTAATTTGTTTTAGTAAATAAACATTTATCATTTTATTCATAAAAAATGGCAAAAAACCTATCACTAAGGACTAAATTAAAACCGAAGATAAAAATTATGGGACAGTTATAATAATTATTGAAACTAATTTATAATTATTATAATTGTTTTCCAAGGTCAAAGATTGCGGCAGAGGAGACCAAGCTTGTTTTCCAAGCTCAAACATTGCGGCTACACACTTGCTAACATTTTGAGAAAGATGAAGACGTCAGTTGGTCTGACGTCTCTTATAAAAACGTCAGACCAACTAACGTTTTTAAAGGATTACACTACACGTTATATTGGCTTAAAAACGTCAAATGGACTGACATCTTTGGTTAAAAACGTCAGTCCATTTGACGTCTTTAACCTAAAAACGTCAAATGGACTGACGTTTTTAAAAATAACCTGAGTTTGAGAATTATTTTCAAACCAACTCTTAGTTGGGAATTTTTTTTTTAAAACCCATGGGTTTGGTCAAAAGCTCTTAATTTGACATTCAATCTATCTTTAATGAAAACTATCGAAGACAATATGGACCTATTGTATCTTGTGTATTTGTAATCCGCGCATGCCTCCCGAACTCAAAAAACATGTTTTTCAAGATAACCAAAAGACCAAAATACTTTATGAAATCAAAAGATAAAAAAAAAAAAAAATTGAGTATATATATTCATGAAAAAAAGTAGAAATATCACTTATGAGAGACAAATTCAGAGAGAATTTACATAGTTAGTTTGAATATCTTTATAAAGAATCAATTAATGCACCAATAAGCAAGAATGATATAGTACCTATATATTGACAGCAATGTGAGGGAGCAGAAGAAGACTAAAATTATTTTTTAGTAAAACAATAAATAAATATATTGTAACATGTGATTTAGCAGAAAATATGATTCTTGATTGATCACAATTTCGAAATCAAGGGCGGATCTATGTTGGGCCAAGCAGGCCATTGGCCACCCTTAAAACTTTTTCAAAACTTATGGACAAGTGTAAGGCGGTGTTTGATAAAACTGAATACTGAAAACTGAATGTTGAATTTTTAGTGCTCAATGCTGAATTTTTTAATTCGCAGATTATTTGGTATCAACTGAAATTTAAGTGTTGAATTTAATCAAATTATTTGACAAATATAAGAAGATGAAGTTTGAAAATTATTATTACTCTACTTTTGCCCTTCTCTTTAACCATCTCTCCGCAACAGTTTTATTCCTATCATTACCATTACAATGGTGGTGGTAGTGGTGGCGGCGGAGGCACAATGGTAGTGGTGGCGACAACGATGGTGGTGGTGATTGTGGTGGTGACGGCAACACTATGGTGGTGGCGATTGTGGTGGTGGCGGCGACACAATGGTAGTGGCGGTGGTAGTGATGGTGGGGGTGGTGGTGGCGGTGGTGGTAGCGGTGGTGCAATGGTGGTGGTGGTGGTGACACAATGGTAGTTGTGGTAACGACAACACAATGGTAGTGACGATGGTGGTGGTGGTGACAATAGTAGTGGTGGTGGTGGTAGTGACACAATGGTAATGGTGGTATGAGCGATGGTGGCGGCGGTTGTGGTGGCAGTGGTGGCGATGATTATGGTGGCAATGGTAGTGGTAGTAGTGATAACAATAGTACAATGGTGGTGGTGATATCGACGACAGTGGTGGTGGTGGTAGCGGTGGCACAATAGTGGTGGTGACGGTGACATAATGGTAGTTATGACGACGGCGACAAAATGGTGTTGACGGTGGTGGTGGTGGCAATGGTGGTGGTAGTGATAGTTGTGATGATGGCGATGACACAATGGTAGTGGCGGCGGCGGTAGTGGTGATGGTGGCGGTGGTATAATGGTGGTGGTGGTGGTGATAATGTTGGTAGTGATGGCCAGGGGCGGATTTAGTGTGGGGGCAGTGGGGGCAGCTGCCCCCACTGAAATTTTAAAAAATTTTGGGACTCAAGTGTAATTTTAAAAATTTCAAGAATTTTTTAAACTTGCCCCCACTGAAATTTTCTTAAAGTATAGGGTATATTAATATAATTTTTAAACCCTTAAAAGTCAATTTTGGCAGCTCTAGCTTCTCCTCATTTTTCATCTCCTGCTTTTTTTTTTTCCCGTAAGTCATATTCATCTTTTTCGTAGTCAGTCCAACTTTCAGTCCAACCCTCTTCTTTCTTTTATTTAAGTTTCTTTGTTAGTTTCTTTGGTGTATTCATCAACTAATCAGTCAAGGAGAGGTAAATCAGACAACGAATCAACCCTTTTTCTTTGTTAGTTCCTTTGGTGAATTCATTCGTTGTGCAAATCAAATTTTTTGATAGTAGTATTAGCACTAATCTAAAATCAAATTTTTTATATTAAAAAATTAGTTTAGTTCCTGTAGAATTGATGGTTGTTTGGTCTATTATTTATGGACTTATATATGTTTTCTTTATTTCGTCTTGGGTCACCACTCAACTATTTTAGATTTTTGTTGAAGTTCCTAATTCAGATTGGCTATTTGAGATTCTTGGTTATTGCTATTTTTCTTCCCTATGATTAAATTGTTTTAATTGATTTCTTGAAATTCTAGTTTAGATTATATTTTGGATTTATGGATTATATTTTGATTATGTGTAGTCTATTAAATTTTATATTTTGGATTTATGGATTATATTTTGATTATGTGTAGTCCATTATTGGATATTCGAGAGTTGGAAGCTCTTTTTGTACAGAATCTTGAACACTAAATGATATTTTTGATGTGAAATTTTTTTGTTACCTTTTTTTGTACATCACTCGTATACATGAGTTGCGCCTCTAAATGACATTATTTTGATGTAACTATACTTATAAACAATTTATCAAGAATATATATTTTGATGAAAACAATGTTACAATTATACTTTTTTTTTTATTTGAAAAAAAAAATTACAAAGTTTTTAAATTTCAATGGGGACAACCTAAATTCTTAAATTTCAAAGTTACAATTAACTTTGAAATTTAAAAATTTAGGTTGCCCCCACTGAGGCAAAATCCTGGCTCCGCCCCTGGTGATGGCGATGACACAATAGTGGTGAGGGTATATTTGTCAATTATGAGAAATTGATAAAATCTTTACAGACTAACATTTTTTGCATTAAGTGATAAGTAAGTGGCTTACTACTTAAAATTTTAGTCTATCTTTAAGAAGTGCTTAATATTAAGTAATATGAGTTTTAGACTATTAAACGGATTTAATTTATTAAGTGTTTAAAGTATTCAGATTTATACTTTTAAGGGCATGTTTGGTAGAAAGAATATATAGTATTATAGGGTGGGATAGAAGGAAATAATATGTGGGCCCATCTTATACCTTATTTGTTTGACATTTTACACTCAGTACTATTTTCCAAGTCGTAATACCGACCCGGTTTGAACAGTGTCCTAAATGCCTTGTATATGGTATTAATGAATACCACATACCTGGTGGTATTATCTTTCCGATACAAATGAAATGACGGTATAAGAGAGTAAAATGACACAAATGCTCTCCTCTATTAAGAGTTCACATATAAAAAAATTATTTTGAATTTTTTCTTTGTATTATGTTTAAGCGTACGATGTCATCAGTTTTATTTTTAATTTTTAAAAAAAAAAATTATTTTGAATTTTTCCTTGTATTATTATGTTTAAGTGTACAGCGTTACCGTTTTCTTTTTAATTTTTTTTTTAAAAAAATATTTTGAATTTTTTCCTTGTATTATGTTTAAGCGTACGATGTTAATGATTTTTTTTTTAATTTTTTTTTTAAAATTTTTTTCCTTATATTATGTTTAACCGTACGGTGTTACTGGTTTTTTTTTTTTTTTTTAATTTTTTTAAAAAAATTATTTTAAATTTTTTCCTTGAATTATGTTTAAGCGTAAGGTGTTACCATTTTTTTTAAAAATTTTTTTAAAAAATATTTTGAATTTTTTCCTTATATTATGTTTAAGTGTACGATATTACCGATTTTTTTTTTTTTAATTTTTTTAAAAAATTATTTTGATTTTTTTGCTTGTATTATGTTTAAGCGTACGGTGTCATCGATTTAAAAAAAAAAATTTTACGGTATCACTTATTTATAGCATCAGATTCTTTATTTTTTATATGGATTTTTTATATTATCTGAAATTTTTTGGGTATAGATTGTTATATCATGTATTATACCAAATATTGTGCAAAAACGTTACACAAACGGAGTAATGAAATGGATGATGTTAAGGGTAAAATGGTACATTTGTTATATAATATGTGATAGAATAGATGGTTGTTTGTGGGACCCACCATAGTACTTATTGATCAAACAAACATGAGAGGAGATTGAAATACTTTCTATTACTAGTACTAATTTTCATTGATATTAGAAATGTAAGAAATACATTTCCAATACCATCCATATTTAATCCCCAAACAAACATGCCCTTAAGTGTTGTTATTAGACGAAATGGATGCCTATATGTAATGAATATTGTTATTAGATATTCGGCCCACCCTGTCTTACTTTAATAGCATTTTTGTGATAATGTGAATTGTAATTGGCTTGTAACTACATTTTCATTACTTTTATTTGTGTTATATTCCTATATTATTTCACAATGAGTAACATGTTTATGATTTTTTTTTTTGGGCAACTCTTACGGTAAAAGTAAAATTACTTACAATTGATTTGTAGTTAATTTTTATTTTTATGCTACATATTTTATTAGGGAAATATTATATAACCCAAATTTGTAACTCAAATTTACATCCCAAATAAAAGGAGACCATTGGATGAGTAGGTCCCATCAATTTTTTTAAATGGGACCCACTGATCCAATGATCCCCTTTCATTTGGGATGCAAATTTGGATTGCAGATTTAGATTATAGCATTCTTTATTTTATTATTATTATACGACTACCGATTGATGAGTTTCAACTGTGTTTTAATGGTATTGTTATGCATATTCATTGATTTTTCCTTATCGAGTTTGCTAGTTTCATCTTTAAATAATAAGGTTTGGAATATAGTTTGACAAATATTGTATAATATTAAAGATTATGAAACATAATGATCGATGGATGCCTAATTTTCGATAGTATTTATGATAAAAGCTATCATTCAGCGTCATTTTTTCATGCAAAGTTGAAATTAATTTATTTTTAGTTGACTACGGGTAACGATTTTTGGCTCTTTTGCATTTAACAAACACTTATGTATCTAATTTAAGGGTAAATTACATTGACACTCCTTGTGAATTGGTGTAATTACAAAGACGCTCCCTCTATTTTTAAAATTACATTGTCATCCCCTGTCAGTTCTTGTCCCTTAACAAATATAACAAAAAATGAGATTTTTCATAATTACCTTAACCATATCATTTTTTACTTATCATCCTCTCATATATTTAAATACTAATAAATGGGTCATTTATGTGTTCAACTCGTTAAACTCGAAATTGACATGATCAACCCGTTTATTTAATCATGTCAAACTTCCTCTATCTTCTTGTTTGTATGTTAACACGACCAACACGAGATTGACACGATCAACATGTTTAACAGATATTATAAAATAAAATATTAATTATCTGTTGTTGTTTATTAAGCACTAACATAATTGTTTATTACTATGTTTATTAAGTTACTTTTTAGTTTAAAGAAAAAAGTATGAGAATAGATTCAATTAAGTGATAATAGAATCTTAGACTTAAATTTTAGCGTTAAATATTTTTATTCAAAGTTTATGTGGGTCGATACGAATAGGAACACATCTGTACGGGTAGCCCAACAATGTGGAGTTGAACCTAGATAAACCGTAGACCCGGACATCAGATGTTCGACTCACTGGTGTCTCTCGAGCTTAATCGATAAAAAAGTTAGCATAATTTTGTTTAGTGGTAATATGAGTATTGAAGTATAAAAAGTTGATGATGTAATCATTTTTTTTTACATTGTCAATAACGATGTTAACTATAGGGGTACTATGTAAAATGGGTACGTAAACAGTAAGGGGTGTTAGTGTAATTTTAGAAACTCGAGGGGTTGCTTCTGTAATTAGACCAATCTATAGGGGTCAGTATAATTTATCCTAAATTTAATATTTAATCTTATTTTTATTGTCTGAAAATAAATTAAATGTTGTAGCTGAAGTGCCCACCCACCCATACTAAGTTTCTGGCTTGTACCTAGTCGGAATATAATCCATGTGGATAATTAATTTTAAATGATCGTAATAAAATTTTATTGAGTTAAGTTGCATCACAAAAATATTATGCAAAGTTATTCGCTTCGTCTTACGATTGGCAATGGTAAAGCTTGATCTTTTTTTCTTTTCAAATCGCATGAAATAAAAGTGTGGAACAAGATACAAAAGGAGATTGAAATGCCACGTTAAAAGATCGGTCAATATTTTAAGGAGGACCGGGACATTAATATCTCGAAAATTAGGGGGAATAAATTGAAAGGTGAAAATGAAAATTCTACTCTGCCACTCATCAAAGCAATCAAAAAAACTCTTGGTGAAGCCGTCCTACATGTGTTTGGACAATACCAAGCATCCATTGCAAAGGACAACACAAGCAGGCTGGTTGGATGTGGCAACTTGGCTTGCCTAATGTTTGTGATATAATAAGAGAAATTAGGTCTATTATGGATCAGATTCTAAATTATAACAATTTGAATTCAAGTTTGAATAGTCGTATGAGGATTAGAACACGGATAATCCAATCTGGAATTACAATATATTATATCGAGTTGGGTGAATAACACTTTTCACTATGAAAGTTCATTGAATTCTTAGTTTATACCCAAAAAGATTATTAAAGAAAAAGGTAGTAATGCGGTCCAAACTAAACTTTTGTTGCTTTTTGTCTAAATTTTTTATTTGGTGTATTTTTATTTTTTTGTATTTTACTATTTTTATGGACAATCTATCTAATATTACAACTAGAAAGTTGAATTCTTAACTTATAAAATCACAATAATGATCAAGATTGATCCAATCTTCATCTACTTTGATCTAATAGTAAAAAATAATCCAAAAAATAAAAAAAATTGTTTCTGCCCAAAAATATCAACTTCTCTATACGACCCCCAATGCCAAATAACTCAATCAATACACTCCCTAATGTGAAACAATGTCATCAATCCACACTTACCTCTCTCTTCATTTTAATTTTAAATTCCATTATTAAAAAAAACTAAATTATTATTTAAAATACAAAAATTGCGAAATCAATTTGAATTTTTATATTAATGTCTTTAGACACGGGGTTATTATTAGTTATTTGTATATTACTCAATCTTAAGTATTTTACAAGAAAATCTGGTACTTTGCTACCATTTTGTACGATTGAGTGTGCAATGTGAGAATGTGTAATTTTTGAGGGTGCCATTTGGAAATTTGATTATTTTTTGGGGTGGAAAGTGTCATTTGGCCTAGCATATTTAATAAAATCAGATTTGAATATGTCAATATCCAATTAGATTATGTTCCAATATTAATAGGTAATGTCAATATTAATCAGATTATGCAACTCGGTAAACCACGTAACCAATTTTGTTCTTAAGATCTGCAACTTCAATCCCTTTCCGTTTTCAAGTCACATGTTCAAAATGGGGTTAAATGTGGCCACATTATATTCGAAAGTCATCTTTCATAGGAATATGTTTTCTTTTTGTGGTCCTTTACTAAAAGAAAAAGTAGATTATACAGAATTTTTCTTTAACTCCTACTTTTTAAATACTTTTGGAGTACAAATTCCTTTTCTTTTCTTTGCTTTTTTTGTCTGGTGGGATACTTCGGGGTCCCTTCTCCCCCTCCACCCATCAAAACCACATGCAACTGAATATAAATTAATAGGTTATTGTAATAATAAAGAATCAAATATTATCATTTTTGAATTATAAATCTAAGCATATGAGAAAGCACTCACAGCAGGAGGATATAAGTGATAAAATCTTACTTTTAGTAATAATTGGTCTCTAATTGATTTCTTGGTTGCAAAATCTTGAGAGAATGAAGAGAGATCAACTACCCTAAACACAATTAGTTTTATGTGCAGTAACTTGAAAATCACTCTTTTCAGATTGTCTATTACTCGAGGCTTCTTATTTTGAGGTTTTCTAACACTAATCTTTGGGGACAAAACCTTTATCCTCTTGAATAATTCTTGTAAGGATTTTTGATTGGGAAGTTGCCCAATGATTTTGATCTTTGTGGCATAATGATTATTCTTAGAAATTATGGATATAGATGCGGGTATGAGAAACGAATACGATAATATGTGAACACAAAAATACATAAAATTTTAAAAATAGGACCTCAAAAACAACTTTTGTTTCAAAGGAAAAAAAATCTATTGATTGGAAACCACTTCACAAGTAATAAAATGGCGCTCCACATGAAGGCATCATGTGTAACAACAGAGCATCCAAGTAACTAAATTTAATTTTGTTTTCATTGAAATGGCAAAAACGCTTGGACCTATTTTCATTGAAAGCAAATCAAATTCGTGGTTAAATATTGAAATTATTATGTTTCAAGGTGTTTGAAAATATTTTTGCATGTTTCGATCAATGTTTCCAGTAAATAAATATTCATGTTTTTCTTTGTTTCAATCATGTTATGAAAATATTTTCGGAGCAATTACAAAATATTTCTATTTCAAAGTGATCAAAATTATGCATCGAAATGAAACATATAGAAATAATAACATAAAAGAAGGAATCAAGCAAAACTCACAAGTGAGCAAGAGCATTCTTTTGAAGAAAAACTCTCATAGGATTGTTACCAAGGCCATTGCAGGGTGATCTAGGGAATTATCAACTTGTCTATAGAAATCTTCCATTTTCTAATTGTTTGTTTGTTAAGCATTACACGGGTGTTAAGGTCTCCAATCTGTTTTTTTGAAGACCCCGCCATTTCTCTACTGCTAGAGACGATACACTCTAATAGGTAAAGTTGAGCTTTATAATCAACATCTTCTAATTTCCCTTCAATTTCGTGGAGTCCATTGAATGAAATTGTTGCATTGTGTCTGTTGACATCGTTGATCATTGAGATGCAAAATACTTTTCTATAGTGAAGTATAGATCTACCTGGATAATTAAATCAATCGAAATTAACAAGTTAATTTTTTTAGAATTACTTGCTGCAAAGAAAAAGAGAGAACTTATCACATTTGATGTCTTTTTGACATTGATAGTATATAATACTTCAAAAACACTTGCGTGTCTCATGTTTATACCTTTTGTATTTGATCTTTAACAAATATGACAGCAACCTTGACTGTCAAAACATTAACCTTAATCGATCAAGATTGTTCGAATGGGAAGATTTCATAGTTTATTGCCTCGAGATTCTAAGTCTACTTATCAAAAGAGGGTTTTTGTGCATCCGATAATTGTTACTTGTAATTACAAACTACTAGAGTTCGCGTTGTAGGTATGGAGTGGAAACACTTGCGTATTCAACCTTGAATTGTTTGGGTTTTCCCTTGGCTGTGCCACAACACATCGTGAAATCCTCTCCTCGGATGAGCACCAGGAAAGCAAACCCTAAAGAAGAACATCAAAAAGCTACTTTGAAAGATATATAATATTTAAAGCTACAGAACGATATCTACTTTGCAAGAAAAATAATATTCAAAGCTACAAAATGATAGCAAGGCATCAACTTTATGAAGATAAGATTCAAATAGAAAACTTCAGTGAAATTCGCAAGCAAGGAACATGCAACATTCATCCCATGCAAAGGCAAAGCCCTTGCATTAAATAAGCTCAATGAATCAGAGGTTTGGTAGCCAGTACAATTCTTAATTATGGCAACTTCAGACACTCTATTGATAGTTCTTCTACTTGTTTCTTTTTCATGCAATGCATTTGGGGTCGAAAGGGAGTGTGATTGTTCATTTGTGCCCTTTGAGCGAGACAGCTTTCCCTCGGGATTTGTATTCAGGGTGGGAACATCTTCCTATCAAGTAAATCAGTGTGTCTATAATTATTTCTATTTAAACTATGTTATTCCAATGAATAATGAATCTAGCTACTAAAAGTGCTTATAAACAATTCTTTTATACTTACAGATTGAAGGTGCTTTTAATGAAGATGGTAAATGAATAAGTATCTAGGATAATTATACTCACACATATCCTGGTATCTCTCTCTCTCTCTCTCTCGGGAAAACATTAAAAATTGGATAATAACTACGTATGTTATATAGAATTCTCTATAAATATGAAAAAAAAAAATGAACTCTAATACTTGAAATTAATACATACAACACTAATAACTGATTTTATGAAAGAAGAAAAAAAATTAATAATATATACTTTCTATTTCTTCATTATATAAGATTATTGTTAAATGCATAAAGGATTAATTGCGAACGGATCCAATGGAAATGTGGCCGTTGATTCTTCTCATCACTACAAGGTATAATGCTTTGATAAATTTTCTGCTATGTCTTGGGGATTTAGTAAACCAATTCTAGCAAATTTGGATTTTAATAGTAGTGGTAACATTTTTGTTTATGATGTTCCAGGAAGTTGTGTGCATGGTCAAACAACTAGGCCTAGATGCTTATAAATTCCAATTTTCCTGGTCCAAAATCTTACCAGGTAAGTATTATCGGAGGTTGGACTTGGATGATATTAATCATATTGAGTTAAAGTTGACTAATGTTCAAACCCCGAAATGACATAACCCTAACACAACATGGCACTAGACGATTGACATCGTTACTTCAAACCATGAAGATAATTTAATTCAATTATCCTAAGCATCTGATTGATTTTTTGGTTGATTAGGCAGGTTATGGTCTTTCAATTTCTGAATTTGGTCTATAATTAATGTTGCATTATTTTTTCATTATGTTACCATTTTTAGATGGAAAAACAGTGAAACCTAAGGTTATCATCTTCTACAACAACCTCATAAATGAGCTCATAGCCCAAGGTTACTTTAACTCTTTCATTCAAGTAATATTTCAAGATAATTTTATTTATACTTAATTTTACTCGCACAAAATTTTTCATGCTATTTGATGTGTGAAGGTATAGAGCCCTATGCAACGCTCTTCCATTTTGAGCTTCCACAAGCCTTAGAAGATGAATATATGGGTTTCTTAGATCTCCGTGTAGTGTAGATTATTCGATCCTATCATTTACTTTCACAAAATAGAAGTGACAATCGTCTTTTTTTTTTTTGTTTTGCAATGAAAGGAAGCTAGTAGACATGATTGACTTAGATGCAATTTGAGTAAGATTTGTTACTTTCTGCATTGTAAATTCTTCTAATTTCACATTGATTGTTCTTTCTTTTGACATGTAGGCTTTTTTTCCATTTTATTTTTTAAATATTTTAACTCCGCCATTGACTTATGTTAAGAAATTTCCACCTTTAACTTTTTTAAAAGTCTTATTAATAGCAAGAAATAAATCTAAGAAGAGGCACTTTTTTAGATTGTATGAATTTATTAATTTTCTCTTCTTTATTAAGTCTATTTTCTAGTAAACTAGTAATGCACCACGTGCGTTACACGTAAATAATTTTTTAAACAAAAATTAATAAATAAATATTTGGTATATGTGTACCTAAATTAAATATCATCTCAAATTTATCAAACTTATTTTTGTAATGCTGATACTCTATTATAGAATTTTTGAAAATTTTTTATATTCCAAAAATTTGTTGTTCTAACTTCAAGAAAATGGATAAAAAAAAAGAAGTAAATAATTAAAGTTCTAATTTTGTTTCTATAATTTTGTAATTGAAAGTGATATTTTAGTGATTTTTGAAAATTAAAATTTTTAAAATTAATTTGATTAAGATTATATTTATAAATTATTGAATAAAATACAAAAAATTGTCAATATACCAATCATATTAGAATCTCATTGTATTTAGAATTAGTTAGGTCAATTGAGATAAGATTTAATATATTATGCTATATTAAAATTTAAAATAAATTCAAGTTTTCCTTAAAAATATACTACAATCTATTTTCACATAAAATCTTGACACAGTTTGAAAAAATTATTGTGACTGAAGGATCATGTAAAACTATATATACATTATTTTTTATCTTAAAAATTAAACATTTTTATGAAAAATAAAATATACATATGTAGCCATAATGTTATCTTTATAAATGAGATGAGTAATGTTAGATTGATAGAGTTTTTAAAGGTTTTTTTGAATTTTATTAAAACTTATAATGATGCATATATTTTTTAAGAGTAATATAATCAAGCAAAAAGTTTCATAAAAATTTATATTTATAAATAGAAAATAGATAATTAAAAGTGATCTTAGATGTAATTTGGAGATTGAAATGCATAAGGATATGATGATAATTTAGATATTAAGTGTGGAAGGATAAAATAGTCTTTTTAATTCTTTATGAGGGTAAAATAGTGAATCAAAATTTTTTCATGTTAAAGTACTTTTATTAGTAGTATAGATATAGATATAGATCTGTTTTTCATCAAAAAAATATACAACAATAAATGTATTTAAAAATCAAAAGTCTATACAAAAACACTATCTACACTAAATAATGGTAATAAAATTTAATGGCGTAATAAAATCTGTTTTATCAACCTTGAATGCAAAAGTTGTTGATATGGAGGATTATCTGATTTTGATAAACGTTCTTCCTCGAGATAAATTCTAATATGTGAGAAGAAGTTTACAAGGAAAAAGGCTGTGTGATAGATGAGACAGAAAAATTCTAATTATGTTTTCTTTAATCGCCAGTCGATGGTGATGAGATTTGATCTGATGGTTTTAATTTTTTCTCATGTTGAATCATCTCATGGGAAAATTCAGAATTTATTGAGCACATAATAGATCAACAGACATTTGTTTACACATGCAAAAGAATTATTTTTTGATTGAGAGGACTTGAGAAGTATTTCCTCTTTATTGTCTTAATTTGTATGTTTGCATTTCTTTAATTAAACTGTAAAGTGTTATCTATTTAAATTCATTCAAGTGGTCTAAATTACCTCACCCACTCCCCCACTAAATGCCATTTATTTAAATTAATTTATAAAGCTTTTATAACCTATAATTTTTTGAAATCTCAAGTGGTGGGTAAAAGAGGGACAAATAATGAAAAATTATAAAATATGATGGGTTACAAATCTAGTACATCAAAAGAAAGGGGACCACTAGTTTTTAACTAAATAAAACTTTTTTCATATTTAACATGGATGATTTTTGCTACTTCTCAGGAGTCTGTTTTTTAAATTTTGGCAATCGGATAAAACATTGGGCTTCGTTGAATGAGCCACATACTTTTGCGAATTTTGGGTATTCAACGGGTGTACATGCACCGGGTTGATGCTCCAAATTTATAGGCAATTGCACTGAGGGAGACTCTGTTAGGGAACCCTTTGTGGTGGGACACCATCTTCTTCTTGCCCATCTTACTGCAGTAGAATCTTACAGGAAGTATTTTTAGTTAACATATACTTTTAATATTTACATTAATCAATCACAATGCTAATTTTGTGTGAATTACGTTTCATATTAATGTCTAGTATCGAAAATTGCCACACATAATTAATTACATTTTTATGGAGAATATGATGGGAGTAGTAATCACATTAGAACTTGTACCATATTAAAAAATAATACATTCCAAGTTAGTCATGAAAGTTGAGTGAGTCTCTCCTTCCATTACCAAATGATTTGGAGAGCTAAGCTACTAGAGTCTTTTGGACAAGGCTTTAAATTTCTCAATAATTTGATTGCACATCTATTTTTACCAGAATTGTACTTTAACATTCTGATCTTATTTATAATTATCTATCGCTTCACTTGCGAGGAAGAGTCACCATGATAATACTTGCTAAACTAGTACTATATGAGTCTTGTAAGCCTCTTCGTTATATGGTCTATATTTTTACGTTTGAGTAGGGCTCATACATGCACGGAGCATTGGAGCTTATCCCACATCAAAATAATAATATTTTATAAACTAATATGTCTTTCGTGATCACACTGCTTGGTTATCTACAATAATAAAACAGAGCCTCCTGCTTAAGCTACTCACTTAGAAAAATACAACGTCGATCTAGATTGTGTAGACTCGATAGTTTATATTATGATTTAATATTTTAACCTTTTAACGTCCTTTAAATTTTAATATTTTAACCACAGTAACTCATTTAAAATTTAACCATTCAACAATAGTAATTTAAATTTTAACCTTTGAATCTTTTAACCACAAGAACTCACTTAAATTTTAACTTTTTAACCTTTTAACTACAGTAATTCATTTAAATTTTATTTTTGACCAGAGTAATTCAACAGATACATTAAAAAAAAACGTGATGTGCTTTGCAAGGGGCACAGCAATACTATTATTACATGAGGCTGTGAGCATCTTTACCAATTAGGATGCATTTTATGTCATGCATCTCTAAGGTACTATAATTATTCAAAAGGGTATAATTGGAATACAACTTTCTACGGAATGGTCAATTCCTTACACGGATACGGAAGAAGATCAAGCTGCAGAACGGAGCACTATATGCACAACTAGGATGCTATGTAAGATTAATTTCATTATGTGAAAACCATCACATAAACAGGAACATTCATATTGAATCATCAAGAATTAAAATATTGGATTTGCGGAAGCGTACCTGAATCCATAACACAAGATTGAAATATCGAGTTTGAGGCTTGATGATCTTCCAGATCTACACTTTTGTTTTCTGTCTTAAATTTCTCTCTGACAATGGGAATCAGAAGAATAGAAAAACATCATCATGTGATCTGGGGACCATGACCCCTATTTATAAACAATCGTGTCTGTTTATAAGCAGTCACGCCTGTTCGTAAACAATCGCGTCTGTTCGTATTTTCTATTTTAACCCATCATAAAAATAGAAATTACGCTTGTCTCTACACATTAATGCCCACACTTTATAATATATTAATTAAGGCCCCAAAACTTAATTAATCACTTTAATTAGCCTAACTTTATTTGATAGCCTATAATTCACATTTATTTAATATATAAGCCCATATATTTAATTTTACTCCAACAATCTCCCACTTGGGCTATATATATAACTTTATAAACGTGAATTATACTTTATGAGCTCATGAGTTTTGCTATCAAAACTTTATATATTTTAACAATCTTGTCCATTAACCACATCAATACAGAACCAAAGCGATCGTCGTTACATATTTCGTAACTAGACCCATCAATGATCACATATATCAATGCAACTAATGACAAAGATCAAGTGTGGATGTGTAGCATGGAAATTTCATGTAATGTGATCTTAACATGCCTATTTCCAACTGGTCCTCCTTAAACCTTAGTGAGATCAAACCATACTAAATCAGAGTGAATGAAAACTGAATACTTTACTGCAGTAAATAACCATAATATCCATAATAAATGTATCTATAAAAGTATCTAAAATACAAACTCCCACTAAAACGACATATCCTGAAAAGAAACCACACCCATATGAGTAGTGTGCTCATGAAAGACCTTGGGTGGTAATCCCTTAGTTAGTGGATCTGCAATCATGGAGTTTGTCCCAATGTGCTCTATAGATATAAGTCCACTCTGAACTCTTTCTTTGACAACTAGGAATTTGATGTCTATAAATTTTGACTTCGTCGAACTCCTGTTGTTGTTGGAATATAGTACTGCTGATTTAAGCATCACCAAGATCTTTCATCTCAAATTTCTTTGATAGAAATCTCTTGGTTTCATGCAACATGCCTATATCGTTGGTGGCAAGCAATATGTCATCAACATATAAAACCAAGTAAATATGCTTACTCCCACTGAACTTATGGTATATACAATCATCAACCATATTCATCTCAAAACCAAACGAAATGATAACTTGATGAAACTTGTAATACCATTGACGAGAAGCTTGCTTAAGCCCATAGATGGATTTCTTTAACTTGCAAACCATCTTCTTTGCATCTCCCGACACAAAATTTTCTGGTTGCACCATATAGATTGTTTCATCAATGTCACCATTGAGAAATGCAGTCTTAACATCCATCTGATGAAGCTCAAGGTCAAAGTGCGTCACAAGTGCCATTATTGTCCTAAAAGAGTCTTTCGATGAAACCGGAGAGAAAGTCTCTTTATAATCGATGCCTTCTTTTTGTGTATAGCCTTTAGCGACAAGACGAGCTTTGTATCTCTCCACATTACCTTTCGAATCCCTCTTGGTTTTAAATATCCATTTGCAACCAATGGGTTTCACACCTTCAGGCAATGTGACAAGATCCCAAACGTCATTGTCCTTCATGGACTTTATCTCCTCATTCATGGCATCAATCCACTCTTGAGATTTAGAACTTTCCAGGGCTTGACGGAAGTTGATTGGATCATCTTCCACCGCACCAATGTCAAACTCATGTTCTTGGAGAAATACAATGTAATCATCTGGCACTGCACTTCTCCTTTCTCTAGTGGATCTCCTTAATGGCGTAGGTTCTGGAGGAGGTAGAGTTTGTTCTTCTGGAACGGGAGGTTCTTGGATATTGTTTTGATTTGGATCTGCTTCTTGAACAATGTCAGGTATAGGAGCCTGATCAATGTCAATAACAGCTGTGGGAATATCAACATATTCCTTTTCAAAAACAAAATCCCTATCCATATCTCCCCCATCAAACTCAACATCCTCAAAGAACCGGGCGTTCCCCGTCTCAAAAATTGATCTAGTAGTAGGATCATAGAATTTGTAACCCCTGGATCTTTCGGAGTATCCAATAAAATAGCAACTAACCGTTCTTGAATCCAATTTCTTTTCATGTGGTCTGTAAGGCCTTGCTTCAGCTGGACATCCCCAAATGCGTAGGTGCTTCAGACTAGGCTTCTTGCCTGTCCAAAGTTCATAAGGGGTTTTAGCAGTTGCTTTAGTTGGTACTCTGTTAAGGATATACGCTGCAGTCTTTAATGCTTCACCCCAGAGTGATTCTGGCAAGTTAGAATGACTAATCATACTCCTTACCATGTCTTTGAGCGTTCTGTTTCGCCTTTCAGCAACACCATTCATGCTTGGAGAACCTGGCATGGTGTATTGTGGGACGATACCGCACTCCTCTAGGAATTTAGCAAATGGTCCCGGACGTTGTTCACCTGAACCATCATACTTACCATAGTATTCACCACCACGGTCAGATCTGACGTTTTTAATCCTTTTGCTGAGTTGATTTTCAACTTCAACTTTGAACGATTTGAACATGTCCAGTGATTGGGACTTTTCATGAATGAGATAAAGGTAGCCATAACGCGAAAAATCGTCTATGAACGTGATAAAATATTGTTGGCCATTCCATGAAATCGTAGGAAATGGCCCACAAATATCTGTATGTATCAGTTCTAAGACATCTGTAGCCCTGTTGACACCAAATCTCCTTATGTTTGTTTGTTTTCCCTTTATGCAATTTGTGCAAATTTCAAAATCTGCAAAATCAAGGGAATCTAGAATTCCATCTGACACAAGTCTTTCAATTCTCCTTTTGGAGATGTGACCTAATCTCTTATGCCATAATGATGAGGAATTCTCGTTGGTTAATTTTCTTTTAACACCTCGAGTACTTAATTGCAAGGTTTCATGATATGAAGCAACTGTATCAAGCATATAAAGGTTATCTACATAAGATAAAGAACCAGTACCAACCAAATTTGAATTCTGAAAAAGACTAAATGTATTATTTCCAAAAGAACAAGAATAACCAAATTTGTCCAATACAGAAATAGAAACCAAATTCCGTCTAAAGGACGGTACAACAAATGTCTCATTCAAATCCAAATAAGTACCAGACTTTAATAATAACCTAAATGTCCCAATTGCTTCAACTTCGACCTTCTTGCCATCGCCTACAAAGATGGATCTTTCACCATCATTTGGCTTTCGGCAGCTCAGGCAGCCCTGCATAGACACACTGATGTGAGTGGTTGCACCAGAATCTATCCACCAAGTGTGTTTAGGTACCGAAGTCAAATTAACCTCAGAACAAACTAGATTAAGAAATGTACCTTTCTTTGCACGCCAAGTATGATAGTTGGTACATTGCTTCTTCTTATGTCCCGCAGCTCCACAAAAGAAACAACCATCAACATTCTTTTCTTTATGTTGTTTCTTTTGATATGGAACCTCTGCAGCTTCTGTATCCTTCTTTCTTTTCTTCCCTTTATACTTGGAAGTACTAGCCAAATGAGCACTTTCTATCTTTTCTTGCTTCAGCCTTTCCTCTTCTTGCACACAATGTGAAATGAGCTCATTAAGAGACCAAGTCTCTTTTTTGGCAGTTGTAGCTCACCTTAAATTGACTGAATTGTGTGGGAAGAGATATCAGAACCAAATGCACAAGCAAATCCTCAGAGAGATCAAGTTTATGTGCTCTTAACTTTGAAACGAGATGAGACATTTCCATAATGTACTCCCTAATGTTCCCATTACCTTTATATCTCATTGAGATGAGATTTGCCAAAAGTGTACTTGTTTCAGACTTTTCATTCTTGGCAAATCTATTCTTAATTTCTTCTAGGAACTCTTTGGCTGTCTTTATCGTTTCGGATATTGTGCCCCTGAATGCTTCTGGAATGGCCTTCTTAATGATCATCAAACACATGCGATTTGACTTCTCCCACCTTTCAATATCCCTCTTTTCATCAGAGGAACTTTCATCAGTAAGAGGTGCAGGAGAAGAAACCCTTAACGCAAGGTCCAGATCCATGACACCGAGAACTATTTGGAGGTTCTCATGCCATGTCTTAAAGTTTGTGTCATTTAGCATAGGAACAGAATTAATGCTGGCATTAATGTTAGAAGCAGAACTAATAGCTGAATCAGAGAACAATAAACAAGCAAAACAAACTCACATAAGCCTCAAAACAAAAATAAATTCAAATAAAGGCAAATCACATCTCAAGATACCGGACACTCTATTAATATTTTATCTTTGGATAAAAAATATTAACTTGTAAGTGATATCTTGGTGTAGTAATCAAACACTGATAATAAGAACATATCAAATAATAAATCTTCCTTTGGGCCGATTTATTATTTATATGTAAAACCAAATAATCATCACGCGCTTATTACCACAGGTGTACATGCAATTCTGTTAAATATTAATTTTCCTTTGGGCCGATTAATATTCACATAAGTTACATGCACATAATCTTGTTATATTTTGAAATAATATTAATTTTCACAAAAGTGGTCACTTTGGTGACATATTGTTTCAATTAATTTATCTCAAAATATATATTTAAACACCAATATTTGAATGTAAATACACTGTAACTTCAACATATTTATATCTAAATAATCAATTTTAACAATAAATTGGCTTTGCCTTAATGGTGGTCAACTGCAGTTTCCACTCCATAGGTCCAGTGATCAAATCTCAACAATCCAGGTCCCCTTTTATTTTTTAAAAACAAGGAAAAATATATAGAAACAAAATACTCGGACCAAGATTCGAACCAAAGACCTCGCGGTGCAAACAACTGCACCAAATGCCACCGAACCAACACACCGTTTATGAATAGACACGTCTGAATAAATATAAAACTATATGCATCTTACGAATACAACCGAAACTACGTCGTAGGTCTTCTTCTTCACAGATTCGGAACCAAGAAAAAAAATAGAACAAAACAGTACCAGATTCTATATTTTCTCTTAAACCTTTAAAAAATCATATAAAATCAACCGTATGTCCAAAAATTATGATATTTATATCGTTGGACTCGTAATGAGATGTAGAATAAATATTTCCAGAAATATTAAACTTTTCGAAAAAATATTTTTTCGGCCCTAAAAAAAAATAAATTTTTCTTAACTTATTCTCAACAATTCAACATGATATGGGCTCTGATACCACTTGTAAGATTAATTTCATTATGTGAAAACCATCACATAAACAGGAACATTCATATTGAATCATCAAGAATTAAAATATTGGATTTGCGGAAGCGTACCTGAATCCATAACACAAGATTGAAATATCGAGTTTGAGGCTTGATGATCTTCCAGATCTACACTTTTGTTTTCTGTCTTAAATTTCTCTCTGACAATGGGAATCAGAAGAATAGAAAAACATCATCATGTGATCTGGGGACCATGACCCCTATTTATAAACAATCGTGTCTGTTTATAAGCAGTCACGCCTGTTCGTAAACAATCGCGTCTGTTCGTATTTTCTATTTTAACCCATCATAAAAATAGAAATTACGCTTGTCTCTACACATTAATGCCTACACTTTATAATATATTAATTAAGGCCCCAAAACTTAATTAATCACTTTAATTAGCCTAACTTTATTTGATAGCCTATAATTCACATTTATTTAATATATAAGCCCATATATTTAATTTTACTCCAACATGCTATGTATATTTGATTTTCATAGCATATTTTTAAATTTGTTAAAAAATTAAGTAGTTGATTTGATATGAATAACTCAATCAATACAAAATTTAATAAATTATATCTGAATTTGGACTCGGCTTCAATTCTAATAGGCTTATACAATAGATGTCTTACGGGGGCAAGCCCGTGTATGGGACAAAACAAAAAACCCCTTGCAAAGCCTTCAAAGACTTTCATCGTGCACAATCTCCTCATTGATATGAAAATGTTATTGAATAGACTTAGATTTGAATAATAATAAAAAATATGAATTTATCTTCCATTACAAAAATTCAGATTTAGATTAGAATCAAATCTATTAATAGACGATGCCAATAAAAAGACAAAATAAAAACGGGAGGTGAATTGATAATAAATTAAGCCATGTTCATCTTCTTTCCCATAAATACTCCCTTTTTATTTTTATGTTTCTGCTGGATTTTTAGAACCACTCATGCCATTGAACCTTCCATTTGTATCATACGTTCATGGACCCATTGGGGACTATCCAAAAACTATGCGAGATAATGCAAGAGAAACACCCTTTTAGACTTCATAGTTTACTTTTAAATTTGCTAACAAATCAAATATCTGTTTTTTTATGAATAACATAATCGATACAAAATTTGTACATATTACAACTGGATATTGACTTAGCTTCAATTCTATTAGACGTATAGAAGAGATGCCAAATTATTGTTGGAGACAAGCCCTTGCATAGCCTTAAAATACTTTCATTGCGCACAATCTCCTCATCAATATGGAATATGAATTAAACCACATTCATCTTCTTTTCCACCAACACTCTCTTTTTATTTTCATTTTTTGGATTTTAAGAAAAATTAATGCTATTGAACATCCCATTCATATCACAGATACATGGACCCATTGGTATTCGGGAGGTATCCAAAAACTATACGAAAAAATGTAGGAAACAGATTGCCCAGGTTTACAGCTAAACAATCCAAAAGGCTAAGATGGTCATTTGACTTTATCGGATTAAACTACTACCTTTCTAAGTATGTTCTTGATGATCCTACTCCGTTGAACATGAAAGCTACGAAACGGATGCTCGTGTACAATTTACACGTAATTGGACAATTATCTCAAAAGGTAAAGTTTGTATTGAAAAAAAGCTATACATGAGCAAACAAAATAACAGCTAATGTTGTCCATCAAAATAGAGAAGAAAGACCAGAATTCAGAGGGAAGTATAGATGATACTCAGCACTTCCCCAAGAATTCAAGTCCTAAGATTATACAAAAATAGTCCACAAAAGGAATCATGCTAAGAGGTTGAGAGGTAAGATCCCATAGATGCAGCATCCTAAGATTCTGGGTGGAGTACTTGAATTTAGTAGACATGAGTTTGTCCTTGATTGCTTGTTTGATGACTTGAATCAGAGAGTTGTGGTCTCTGAATTGGTTAGAGAACACTCTGGAGCTCCTCTCCATCCATAAATGATAAACTGTAGAAGCAAGGCTAAGCTTAAGGGTGACAGAGAGCATAGATTTTCCCTTCCAATGGGTATCAACCAAGTTAATGAAGGAGTGCCAAGGAGAAGGAGACCACTGAGTTTGGTAGCAGGTGAGAATGGATTTCCAAACACCATGGGAGAAGGTGCATTCAAAAAAGAGATGAGAATGAGACTCAGGGAATTGTCTGCAAAGGATGCATCCCAAATCCAACTGATTGGCAAGAGAGTGAGATCTGTCTTTGGTATATAATCTTTTGCCTAATGGCTAGCCATAAAATAAAGCTCATCCTGGGAATGAGATGTGTGTGCCAAACAAGCTTTGACCAAGGAATTTTCTGTCCAGTTTCTTTGATGTAGTGCCAAGCAGAAAATGGTAGAAAATCGACAATTTGCAGTGAGAGATCAAAAGACTTTGTCATCAACAAGATGGTTGGGGGAATACGCAGGCATAGATTCAACAATCCTGGCCAAAACAGGAGAAGAGGTGTTGGGCTAGCACCATTGAGTCCCAGAGATGATGCGGCTAACTTTGGATCTCATGGTGAAAACAGAGGCAAGAATGGGGATATGACCCCATCTTCGAAACAGAGGACCATTGGGATGCCAACTGTCAAGCCATAAAAATGTATCATAACCATTACCAATTTTATGAGTCAAAAGAGGTCTAATAACCTCCCTTAACTTCAAAATATTCTGCCATGTCCAAGAGCTAGTTGGGGTAGCTCTGATTTCACAAAGACTTCTCCCTCTTAAGTGGTAAGAGTGTATCCACCTTGACCATAAGGCCTGTTTGTCCGTGAATAACTTCCAAATATGCTTCATAAGCAAGGTAGAATTCCAATCCTTGAGCCTCTTAATGCCCAATCCACCCTCATTCTTAGGTTTGCAAACCTCAGTCCATGCCATTTTAGCTCCAGTATTCTTCAAATCAACACCCTTCCATAAGAATGCCCTCATGAGCTGTTCAATTTTGTCAGTTACTGATTGCGGAAAAACAAGATGGGAGGACCAGAAGCCTTGAATGTTGCTGATGATAGAAGTCACAAGTTGAAGCCTACCTACATTAGGCAACAATCTGTTAGTCCAGGTTCTAATCCTCTTTCTGATTCTCTCCACAAAACCTTCACAGTGCTGTTTTTTGAGTCTAGATGTGATGAGAGGAATGCCCAAATACGTTACAGGAAGGTCCCCTTCTGACAGGCCCATAAGTTGAGAGATTTGGGATTTAACTTCAGGTTGAGTTCCACAGTGATAGATATAGATTTTTCCCAGGTTAATCTGCAATCCAGAAATGGCTTGAAACTGTTGCTTTGATAGATGGAGTACCTTGACAGAGGCAAGGTCTCCATGACTGAACATTAGAAGATCATCAACAAAGGCAAGATGGCTGAGTTTGATTTTCTTGCATCTCCAATGGAACTTAAAAGGATGGAGATAGATGTTCTTTTGTATAATAAGAATAAGCACCTCCATTGCAATGACAAATAAGTAAGGAGACATGGGATCCCCCTGCTTGACTCCCTTTTTGCTAGGAAAGAAACTAGCAAGTTCACCATTAATACAGATAGAGAATCTTGGAGACGATAAGCAAGCAAGAATCTACTTCCTCAACCTGCTAGGAAAATTAAAGGCTTCAAGTGTCTCTAGTAAGAAGTTCTAGTCAAGGGAATCAAATTCTTTCATGAGATCAATTTTGATGGCACATCTTGTTGAACCTTTGTCATTATGGTAGTTCCTTAAGAGGTATTGGGCTAAAAGAATGTTATCCCCATTACTTCATCCATGAATGAAAACAACTTGGTTTGTATTGATAATTTCAGGTAAAATCCTTTTGATTCTAGAAGCAATGATTTTGGAAATAACCTTGTAAATGGTGTTACAACAAGAAATAGGCCTATACTCACTCATGGTGCTTGGGTTGGGAATTTTAGGGACAAGGGCCAGAATGGTTGCATTAAGCTCTTTGAGGAGTTTTCCAGTAGTAAAGAATTCTTGAATTGTAGCACATACAAGATCCCCAATAATAGACCAATATTTTTTAAAAAAGTATGCATTGTAACCATCTGGCCAGGAGCTTTCATATCCTTAAGGGAGAAGAGAGTAGTATTGATTTCATCATAAGTAACCTCTAGTTCCATTTCAACAGCTTGTGCATCAGTGAGTCTTTTTTGTACTATCTCAGAAAGCATTTCTCTTCTTTATAAAATCTATGATAGTGACAGGAGTCTCATGCATTGAGACTGTTTTTTTTTTATAAATAATGTTCACTTTTTTCCTTTGGCAGATTCCCGAGATTGTGTTTCCTTGTGCAATCCGATAAGTAACTAAATCAGTAATCCAATTAAAAAGGAAATTTCATATTGGGTTTTCAAAACTTGATGATGTACCTTAACTCACTTAGATTTGTATAATGGTCAAGTAAGTGGTGAAACGCAAATTCACACTTCTTGAGTTTGAGTTAACATGTCCACATAAAATATGATTTTAATCAATGTCAATGGTTTGTGGGTGATTGCGTGAATCTAGACTCTAAAGGGTGCTAGGTGGAATGATGCCCCTTGAATAACGTTTAAAGGTGGCGATGTGTAATTGGACCTTATTTCTTTGTGGTAAAACCAAAAAGAGATGTTACTTATTACCACTCTTTCATTTCCTATCAAGTGAAATTTAATATCATAATGTTTGTAAAATGCCACAGAAATGCCATTTGTATTGAGATTCCTTGTTGAAAATTCTATTTGTGAACCATTTTCTATGCGTACATGTTTCTAATATGCAAGTTTATATCGTTAATATTGCTACATGGTAACTTTTCTTGGCTTTGTAACCATCCACAAGGGATTCGCGAAGCTTTGATCTATCTCCATCGTAACTATAGTGTTCCACTCATCTACATTACGAAAAATGGTAATTGCAATTATATTAATTTTTAATAGCATCAAGGGCACATAGGAATATTACTTTTTCATTTATCGAACTATGTTATATATCTACTTCTTGGGTCAATAAAACTAATTTTTACTCACAATAATTTTATATTTGGCTAATTATATTTTTTGGCTTAAAATTTACTTGATGTGCTGAAGAGCTCATCGTGTATTCATGAGCTGTGGAGCTCATCTTTATTTTTATGAGCTAAAGAGCTCATCGTTTATTCGTGAGTTGAAGAACTCGTTTTTATAAATTGAAGAGCTCATCGTATATTCATGAGCTGGGGAGCTCGTCTTTATTTTGACAACTCATTAATTCTTTACGGGAGTAACCGGAAACTTCTCCTTTATTGCATAAAATTTTTACAAGGTAGAATCTCTAGCTCATGCTTTCTATCCTGGTTCAACTATTGGTAGAACTTCTTCAAGTGGTATGCATTCCACGAATGAGGCAAGACTTTCCTTTCCTCGATCTATAACTTGTAGTTCCCTAGTCTAACTATCTTTGTGACTATGCATGGGTCCTTCAACTTAGGCCCCAGCTTCCCATGCATGGGTTCTTTTTTGGCTAGGAGAAACTTCTTTAGGACCAGATCTCCCACCTTGAAACTCTTCTACTTGACTTTCCTGTTGTAATATCATGCTATTTTTCTCTTAAAGTCCATGATGCGCTATAGGGCGTTGTTTCTCTTCTCATCTAAAATGTCAAGATTAATGAGCAGTGATCCATCGTTCTATTCTAGATTTGCAAGCTATGTCCTCGGAGATAGGATGCCTATTTCAATAGGGGCCACTGCCTCAGTGCGATATGCCAGTGCAAAAAGGTGTTTCACTTGTGGCTGTTCTGGCAGTTGTTCTATAAGCCCATAGTGCCCCTGGTAGATGTTCCACCCATTGGCTCTTTAAAGCTTCGAGGTTGGTTTTCAAAGCAGTTTTGACAGTTCGGATGGTGACTTCTACTTGCCCATTAGACTGAGGATGAGCCGGTGCAGAGAAATAGTTCCTTTTACCCAGCTCGGCACATAATCCTTTGAACTTTCAATTATCGAATTGTCTCCCGTTATCTGAGATGAGGGCCCTTAGGACCGTCAACCTGCAGATTATAGATTTCCAAACAAAGCTTTGAACCTTTTATTCTGTGATATTTACAAGGGGATCCACCTCAGCCCATTTAGTAAAATAATCAACGCCGATTATTGCCCACTTGCATTGCCTTATGCTTGTTGGAAGAGGTTTGAGTATATCAAGTCATCATTGCTGAAAGGGCTAAGGGCTGATCATAGAGGTGAGCAGCTCTGGTGGGCTGTGTGGGATGTTTGCATGAAGCTAGCAGGCTTTGCATTTCTTAACAAATTCTTTTGCATCCTTGAGTATTGTAGGCCAGAAGTATCCCTGCCTCGGCGCCTTGCAGACTAAGTTTCTGGCTCCGATGTGATTTCCACAAATGTCTTCATGAATTTCCCTTAAGATCTTATTTGCTTTGTCATCTCCAGCGCACCTCAAGAGCGGCGAGGGGAGGCCTCTTTTGCTCAATTTGCCCTGGAGGATGGTAAATCTGAATGACCTGGTTCTCAGCTTTGTTGCTTCTTTGGAATCTGTTGGTAGAGTTCCGTTCTGTAGATAAGTTATCATTGGGTCCCTCCAGGTCGGCTGCATCACCACAGGGAGAACCTCCTTTGGTTCAGAGCTTAGGGAGGGCTAGGCTAGGTGCTCCACTGGGATAAACATGTATAGGTTTTCTTGGGAAGTGGTGGTTAGCCTGGTTAGAGCATCGACTCTGGAATTCTCTGCTCGGGGGATTTGCACGACTTTGACCTAGACAAACTTTTTCAGTAATTTTTGTACCTTCCTTAAGTATAGTACCATCCTTTCTCCCTTGGCTTTGTGAGCTAACTTGAGCACTACAATCACTATTTCATATTCTATTTTGTTGTTTGTATATTCCATCTGGAGAGGTTATGATTAACCTACTGCTATCATGAGCGTTAGCAGCCTCATCTACTGAGAGCTTCCACATCGGGAGGTCGGGAATTAGGTGGGTTGAGTCCTGAGGTGCTTCTTGGTTCATAGGAATTGTAAATTCTGCAACGAATTCTGCTAGCACTTGCCCTTTAATGGAAGTTCTGGGCTTGGACTTAATGTCAAACTCGCCAAGTTCGATCGCCCATTTCACTAATCTCCCTGAGGATTCAAGCTTATGAAAAACGTGTTTCATTAGTTGATCCATGGGAACTTCTATCGTATGGGCTTGAAAATAATGTCTGAGCCTCCTTGCAGCCGTTACCAGGGCTAGAACCAATTTCTCTATTTTTTGGTTTATCTCCTCTGCCTCCCTCAAAGCTCTTCTACAGTAGTAGACTGGTTGCTGAGATTTATCTTCCTTTCTTACCAATGCTACGCTTGTGGAAAAATATGAGACAGTGAGGTACAGGGTAAGGACTTCCCCTTCCCGAGGGCTGACTAGAACTGGGGGGAGCTGAGATATTTTTTAAAGGCTTCGAATTCTACCCCACACCATTCATTCCAATGAAAATCCGCTTTTAGTATCTTGAAGAATGGTTGGCATTTATCACTCAATGTGGAGATGAATAGACTTAATACTACTATTCTTCCAGTCAGACTCTAGACTTCCCGTATATTAGTGGGTTGTTGCATGTCAATCACTACTTGAACTTTCTCTGGATTAGTCTTGATGCCTCGACTGTTGACTATGAAGCCTAAGAATTTTTCTGTGGCGACCCCAAAGGCGCATTTTACAGGATTGAGCTTCATCTTGTATTTCTTGAGAATCTGGAAAGATTCTTTAAGATGCTGGATGTGGAGCTTGGCATTTGATGACTTCACTAGCATCTCATCGATGTAAACTTCCATAGATGTCCCAATCTACGCATGAAACATACGGTTCACCAATCATTGATAATTGATTCCCGCATTCTTTAACCCAAAAGGCATGACTTGGTAGTAGTATGTCCCCTGCTAGGTAACAGAGGATGTTTTCTCTTGGTTGTTGGGGTTCATCCTGATCTAATTGTATCTGGAGAAGGCATTCATGAAACTAAGCAGTTTGTGCCTCGTAGTGGCATCCACAATCAAGTCGATTCATGGGGTGAAAAATTGAACTTAGGGCAGGCGTGGTTTAGGTCAATGCAGGGGTATCATTTGCCATTAGTCTTCTTTACGAGCACCACATTGGCCAGCCAGGTTAGGTAATCTACCTTACTGGTGGCCTTAGAATGGAGGAGTTTAGAGACTTCTTCGTTTATTGCTTTCTGGGACGCAAGGGCAAAGCTCATTCGTTTATGCTTTATAGGTTTGAAGATTGGGTTGACATTGAGCTTATGCACAATGACTAATGGGTCGATACCCTGCATGTCTTCCTGTTTCTAAGAGAAAACCTCGATGTTTGTCTTCAGAAATTGAATGAAGAGGTGCTTGATCTTTTTGAGCTATCATGATCTGACATACACTAGGTGCCTTGGGTCATTATCCAGTTGGATAGATTCCAGCTCTTTCGAAAGTGTAGGCCTTGTCTCTAGCTCATCTCTCATATTGAGTTCATTCAATTGAATGGTTTCGACCTCCTTTTTCTTCATGCATTGGTCTTTTCGGACCATTCCCACGCCGTTTTCAGTTGAGAACTTCATTACCAAGTGATAAGCTGAGGGAATAGATCGTATGACATTGAGGGAAGGTATCCCCAAAAGAACATTATATGCCGAAGGAGTGTCCATGATCAGGAATCGAACAGTGGTTGTTGACTAGCAAGGAGGGCCTCTCATTGTAAGAATGAGTTGGATAGACCCTAGGGGGAGTACTCTTTCCCAACCTAGCAATAAAGGTTGTGAAGGCAAACTTCTCATCAAGAATAACCACTTTTAGGGACTCCGAATTAAACCTTTGGATATAGCTTCCCAATGATTCGCTGGCCCTTACTTCACATTCAACAGATGATAGCTCGGTTTTCGATAGGTTTGAGCTCCTATGAAATGGGATACAAACAAAATAGAAAACTCTATGAAAAAAGAGATCGAGGCTGGGGCTAATCTGTTGAACCAAGCCAAGGCCAAGCCCTTCAGGGTGATAGCGAAAGATCGACATCACACTGGATTCTAGTATCCATGTAATTTCATCTAGTTTTTGTAGGTGTTTAAGTGGTCCATGGGATCCTTTGTACCATCAAAAGTCTCTATTTGTGGCATTCTAAATTTTTGGGGAAGAGGGAAGTGTAGCACCTCAGGGGTGAACGGAGACTCTGTTTGCTAAAACAGAGCATCCATAGTCATTGAGGGTTGTATTTTTTACTGCCTCTTTCATGTGGCTGAGCTCCTGCTGTATCTCCCTAATAGTCCCTCTTACTGGAGAGGGACTAGGGGGAAGCGTTCCTAGGACCTCCTCTATTTTGGCTCTAGACCTTCTCTTCCTCCTCATTCCTCTAAGCTCGGCGGTGGACGTTGTCAATAGAATGATTGTGTTCATTTTCTTCGGTAATACCCCTGAGGGATTCTGAAGATAACGTTACTTCTGTGGGGGATCCTCTTGGGCAAGTTAGCCCCTTTGGGGGTGTTGGGCACGAATAACGTTCAGTAAATCCTTCTCACAGCTGAGCAGGGGCGTGCTATCTAGAAATCTGGGGATCACTGTAATTAAGTTGCGTCGAAAAAAGATTATGCAAAGTTATTTGCTTGGTCTTACGATTGGCAATGCTAAAGCATGATCTTCTTTCTTTTCACAAATCGCATGGAATAAGCTTGATGTCAATTGCGGGGGTGAAACCAGAAATTAAAGAGTGGAGCAAGATAGAATAGGAGATTGAAATGCCACGTTAAAAGATCTTTCAATACTTTAAAGTGGACTGAGACACTAATATCTCGAAAATTAGGTGAATAAATTAAAAGGTCAAAATGAAAATTCTACTTGGCCTCTCATCAAAGCAATCACAAAACTCTTGTGGCACCGTCCTACTCGTGTTTGGACAATACCAGGCATCCATTGCAAAGGACAACACAAGCAGGCGGGTTGGGTGCGGCAACTTGGCTGGCCTAATGTTTGATCTAAGAAGAGAAACTAGGTATATTAATGGATTGGATTCTAAATTTTATCAATTTAAATTTGAGTTCAAATAGTCGTATAAGCATTAGTACACCGATAATCCAATTCGAAATTAAAATATGTTATATCGAGTTGGGTGAATAACACTTTTCACCTTGAAAAGATCATTGCATTCTCAATTTATACCCCAAAAAAATATCACTATTCTCTCATTGCACTCTCAATTATATAAAAATGTAATAATGTGGTCCAAACTAAACTTTCATTACTTTTTGTCCGAAATTTTTTTGGTGTATTTGTTTCTATATTTTACTATGTTCGTGAACCAATCTATCTAAAATTACAGTTAGAAAGTTGAATTATCAACTTATAAAAGCACAACAATGATTAATATTGATCCAATCATCATTTATTTTGATCCAATAGTACAAAATAATCCCCAAAAAAATGTTTTTGCCCAAAAATATTAACTTCTCTGCACAACCTCCTATGTCAGTCAACTCAATCAACACACTCTCCAATATCAAGCAATCTCATCAATCCTAACCTACCTACCTCTTCATTTTAATTTTGAATTGCGTTATTAAAAAAAACTAATTTGTTATTTAAAATACAAAAATTACAAGATCAATTTGATTTTTATATTGGTGTCTTGAGACATGGGGTAATTGCTAGTCATTTGTATATTATTTAATCTTAAGTGTTTTACATGAAAAATTGGTACTTTGCTACCATTTTGTATTATTGAGTGTGCAAAAATGAGAATGTGTAATTTTTTTTAGGGTGTCCACTTAGAAATTTGATTATTTTTCGGCGTGGAAAGTTTCATTTGGCCTAGAATACTTAATAGATTCAGATTTGAATATGTCAATATCCAATCAGAATACGTTCCCATATAATATATATGACGAGTCCAGATCCAGACCAGACCTATGCCTAGTCCATAGTTTAAACCCAAATCATCAGAAGGCAGGTCAGACTTAGCTCATGTCTTCAATCCAATCCAAAACTCAAGAGTTCAGGGAAAGTCAACGCACGTGGAAAAACAATCATCGTGATAGTCATTACTCCAAGATAGTGTCTATCCCCAATCATAGCTATCATTCCCGATAAATTAATAGCATGATCTTCATGTCACCGTCACAGCTAAGACTCTGTACTTATAAATTGTAAACCCCTTACACGTGGGGGTAGATTTTACACACTTCACCTTGCGTGTACTCTTTCTTTCTCTCTCTTCCTACTATTTTGTACTCTCTTATTAATAGAGTTCCTCGACCACCATTGCTACCTTCAGTGGTTAGGTCATCCAGACCCATTCACCCAATCTTTGTCTCTTATTATTAATTATTTTACACTATACACTTGACTGATTTGATCGTACATAGTCAACTTTGTGCATTATCAATGTATATGTATGTATAATATAATAAACTGATTGATTATTTGACTTCATTGGACCGGATCAAACTTTGTTCTCAGACTTTCTATTTAACAGGTTCGTTATGGAATATAAAAAGAATTGTTGGGTATTCAAACCAGTTTCGATTTAGAGTTTTGAATCAAATTAGAATTCTGATCGAATAAATTTTGTTTTGAATCCAATTTGTAACAGCCACTGCACGCCGGCTTCCTCCTTATGACGATGGAAAATGCAGTAAAATCTACATCTGTTTATCCATCCCATTAACATGCAACTCAGTAAACCACATAACCAATTTTATTCTTAAAATGTTCAACTTTAATCCGTTTTCAAGTCATATGTTCAAAATGGAGATAAATGTGCCCACAGCACATCGTGAAAACCTCCCCCGGATGAGCACAGGGAAAGCAAACCCTAAAGAAGAACATCAAAAGCTACTTTGCAAGAAAAATAATATTCAAAGCTACAAAATAGTAGCTACATTGCAAGAAAAAGAATATTCAAAGTTACAAAACGATAGTAAGGCATCAATTTTTTGAAGATAAGATTCAAAGAGAAAACTTTAGTGAAATTGGCACACAAGGAACATTCAACATTCATCCTATGCAAAGGCAAAGCCCTTGCATTATATAAGCTCAATGAATCAGAGGTTTGGTAGTCAGTACAGTTCTTAATTATGGCAACTTCAGGCAATCTATTGATAGTCCTTCTACTTCTTTCTTTCTCATTCAATGTGTTTGGTGTCGAAAGGAAGTGTAAGTGCTCAACGCCCGTTGAGCGAGGCAACTTTCCCCCGGGATTTGTGTTCGGAGTGGGAACATCTTCCTATCAAGTAAATCAGGGTTTCTATATTTATGTCTATTTAAATTATGTAATGCCAATGAATAATGAATCCAAGTTACTGAAAGTGCTTATAAACCATTCTTTTATCCTTACAGATTGAAGGTGCTTATAATGAAGATGGTAAAGGAATCAGTATCTGGGATAATTTCACTCACACATATCCTGGTCTCTCCCTCTCTCAGGAAAACATTAAAAACTGAACAATGGCTACCTATGCTGTATAGAATTCCCTATAAATATGGAAAAAAAATGAACTCTAATACTTGAAATTAATACAAACAACTCTAACAACTGATTTTCCAAAAGAAGAAAAAACTTTAATAATATATACGTTCTATTTCTTCATTATATAAGATTATTGCTAAATGCAGGAAGAATTGAGAACCGATCCAATGGAGATGTGGCCACTGATTCTTATCATCGCTACAAGGTATAATGTGTTGGTAAACCAAGTCTAGAAAATTTGGATTTTAATAGTAGAGGTAACATTTTTGTTTATTGTGTTTCAGGAAGATGTGTGCATGGTCAAACAACTAGGCCTAGATGCTTATAATTTCCAAATCTCTTGGTCTAGAATCTTACCAGGTAAGCATTGATCAGAGGTTGGACTCAGATCATATTAATTGTATCGAGTTAGAGTTGACTAATGTTCAAAACAAGAAATGACATAACACTAACGCAACATGACATAAACGATTGACAACACTACTTCCGGGGTGGAGCCACCCTTGGGCTAGGGTGGGCACATGCCCCCCTCAAATATTTTTTCCTTCATATTAGACAAGTATTTTTTGAAATAAAATTTACACATATTTAATTGTGTCCACCATAATATTGTATTCTAGTGATATCGATTTGAATAGACCTCTACCTAAATGATTGTTAACATTTTGAACAATGTTATTGAGATCTAATTTAAGGAACTAATGCATTGTGATATTAATTCTAATAGTTAGTCTTAATATTAATTTGTAACTCTTTCAAATAATAAAAAAATACCAGGGTCAATTGTAAGTGATAATAATTAGTCGCGTTCTTGATTAGAAGTTTTTTTTATTCATGTTATGAATATCGGTTTTTAATCTTATATGTTTACTGAACTTTTAAGTATTAAATATAATTTCAATAAATATGAATTCATGAAATTTTACGGTCAATTAAAATGTGCTAATGTGCCCACTCTAAAATTTAAACCATCAGGATAATTTAATCCAATTAGCCTAAACATCTGATTGATCTTTTTGTTGATTCAATGGGGTAATATCTTTCAATTTCTGAATATGATTTGTTGTTAATGTTGCATTATTTTTTCAATATATTTCCATTTTCAGATGGAAAAAAAGTGAACCATAAGGCCGTCGACTTCTATAACAACCTCATAAATGAGCTCATAGCCCAAGGTTATAACTCCAACTCTTTCATTCAAGTACTATTTCAAGATAATTTTATTTATTTATACTTAACTTTTGCTCATACATATTTTTGCATGCTATTTGATGTGTGAAGGTATAGAGCCTTTCGCAACTCTCTTCCATTTTGAGCTTCCGCAAGTCTTAGAAGATGAATATATGGGTTTCTTAAATCTCAGTATAGTGTATGTGACTCGATCCTATTATTTATTTGTTTTACCAATCAATCATCTGTATCATTGCATGAGACTCTAGTCATTGTGAGTCTTGGAAGAGTCATGACCAATTAATAGCCGTAAAAATAATGATACAACACAAGAAGCACTTTCTGTGATTTAAAAAGAATGATGATACAATACAAGGAACCCATGCAATGCAAAGAAAATTCCTACGTGGCAAAGGGTTAGTATTTAATTTGGAGGTTCTATTCTGTTAATAAACAGATTTAACACTTCATAACCAGAATTTTTATAAAAGCTTTTATAAACTATAATTTTTTGACTTATCAACCGGTGCGTAAAAAAATATGACGGGTTATAAATCTTGTGCATCTTACAAGTTGGGGCAGCTAGTTTTTATCTAAATAAAACCTTTATTTAACAGGGATGATTTTCGCCACTTCTGTGAAGTCTGCTTTCAAAATTTCGGCGATCGGATAAAACATTGGGTTACATTGAATGAACCATATACCTTTGCAAAATATGGGTATTCAACGGGTCTACATGCACCGGGTCGATGCTCTAAATTTATAAACAACAAATGCACTGCGGGAGATTCTGCTACGGAACCCTATGTGGTGGCACATCATTTTCTTCTTGCCCATCTTGCTGCAGTAGAATCTTACAGGAAAAATTACCAGGTAGAATATGCTTTTAATATTTACATTAATAGTCGTGCTAGATCGTGTTCATGTCGTGTTAGTTTCAGTTTGTCTTAAGTACTAGTTAATTCTATGTTACCCATTCCGTTAATCATATTAATTAGATTTCGTGATACTAAGTTGATCTATTTTTTATCATATCGTGCTTGAATTGACCTTTATAACTAGTGAATCAAATATCCGATACAAAGACAAATATTTCTCAATCCAATCCACTACTCATAGTGTCTTCATAGACTAAAAATCATTAAGTCCACTAAGTAGTGAAAAGAAGTAGAAATATCTTTAAGTTTTACCTCGATCCATGTCAATACCTGATCAAAAATGACAATCATTGTACATTTTGTTCATACGATACGAGGTAATTGTCAAATTCCGATCATTGGTGAATGACATTAATTTAACCCTTTTATTATTCATGTTAGCAGGTTATGTTATTTTTGGGTTTGTGTGAAGAATTAATTAATCATAGTGCTAATATTGTGTGAAGTGGATTTCATATTAATGTCTCGTATAAAAAAATTACCACCCATAATTAATTATATTTGTATGGGGAATGTGATGGGAGCTGCAAGCACATTAGAGCTTGTACTGCATTAAAAAATAATACCTTCCAAGTTCGTCATGAAAGTTGTGTGGGCCTCTCCTTCCATTACCAAATGACTTTGAGTTAGCTACTTTAGCATGGTATGAGAGCTAAGCTATCAGAGTCTTTTGGGCAAAGCTTTAAATACTACAATAGTTTGATTTCACATCTGTTTTTATCAGAATTGTACTTTATATTCTGATCTTATGTTTCGAATTATCTATCTATTACCTTCGAGCAAGAGCCGTACATGCATGACATATTAGAGCTTATCCCACATCAAAATAATACAACCTCCAAAACTCGTGTTATGATGCATTTTATGTCATGCATCTCTAAGGTACTATAGTTATGGTTGCAGCCAAATCAAAAGGGAATAATTGGAATAAAACTTTGCACGGTATGGTATATTCCTTACACGCATACGAAAAAAGATAAAGCTGCGCAACGGCGAGCACAAGATGCGATACTAGGCTGGTGAGTATGAAAGTGCTTTGTTGATAATGTATATTTGATTTTCATTGCATATATTTAGATTTATTTAAAAATTAAGTATTTGATTTGATCTGAATGACGAAATTAACACTAAATCTAATAAATTATATCTGAATTTTGACTCAGCTTAAATCCTAATCGGCTTATAGTATAGACGTCTTATGAAGACAAGCCCTTGCAGGGACCCAAAAAAAAAAAAAAAAAGCCCTTGCAGAGCCTTCAAAGACTTTCATCGTGTACAATCTCCTCATTGATATGGAGTGTTATCCAGACTTAGATTTGAACAAAAAAAATATGAACTTATATGCCATTATTGAAATTTAGTTTTAGCTTAGAATCATATTTATTAATAGACGATGCCAATAAAAAGGAAAACAAGAAGCAAGAGGTGAATTGATAATAAATAAATTAAACTATGTTCATCTTCTTTCCCACAAACACACTCTTTTTATTTTTATGTTTCTGTTGGATTTTAGAACAACTCATGCCATTGAACCTTCCATTTGTATCATAGGTTCATGGACCCATTGGCATTTGGGGACTATCCAAAAACCATGAGAGATAATGTAGGAAGCAGATTGCCCAACTTTACACCTGAACAATCTCAAAGGTTAAAAGGGTCATTTGACTTCATCGGATTGAACTACTACTACTCTAATTATGTTCTTGATGATCCTACTCCGATTGAAAATGCAAGTCGTGAAACGGATGCTCATGTGCAATATAAAGGTAATTGGACCATTATCTCCCTGGTTGTTCTTTATAAAATCTCTGATAGTGACGTGAGTCTCATATATCGAGCCTTTTTTTTAATGATGTTCTCTCTTTTCCATGGGCAGAATCCCGAGATGGTGTTTCCTTGTGTAATCCGGTAAGTAACTCAATTAGTAATCCTATTAAAAAGGAAATTTCGTGTTGAGTTTGAAAACATGATGATGTACCTTAACTCACTTACATTTGTAAAATGGTCAAATAAGAGGTGAATTCACACTTCTTGAGTTTGAGTAACCTATTCACATAAAATATGATTTTAGTTGGTGTTAATGGTTTGTGGATGATTGTGTGAATCCAGACTCTAAAGGGTGCTCGTAGAGTGATGCCCCTTAAATAAGGATTAAAGGTGGTGATGTACAATTGGACCTTATTTCTATGTAGTAAAACCAAAAAAAGATGTTTCTTATTACCACTCATTCATTTTCTAATAAATGACATTTAATATCATAGCGTTTGCAAAATGCCACAGAAACATCATCTGTGTAGAGATTCTTGCTGAAAATTTTATTTGTGAACCATTTTATGTGTACTATACATATGTCTAACATGCAAGGTTATATCGTTAATATTGTTACAGGGTAGCTATTCTTGGCTTTGTAACCATCCACCAGGGCTTCTCGATGCTTTGATCTATCTCCATCGTAACTATAGCGTTCCACTCATCTATATTACAGAAAATGGTAATTAGAATCTTATTAATTTTTAATAACATCAAGTGCAGATAGTAATATTATTTTTTCAAGTCTCGAACTACGTTATATATATCTACCATTTGGGTCAATGAAACTATTTTGTACTTACAAAAATATTATCTTCGGCTAATTATATTTTTAGCTTAAAATTTAAACTAATTTTTCACTTAGGATTTTAAAAATTCTAGTCAATTTCGTTCTCCGATTTTAAAATTTGTACCAATTCAAACAATAACTTTGATTAAAAAGTATGATAGTGCCACATGTCATCAGGAAAAAGTGACATGTCTTTTCCAATGAAAAAACTAGTCATCTTATAGATAGGACTGAATAAAAAAATGTCAAAAATTGGACGACGAATTTTCTATTAAAAAATTGAAGTATCAAAGTGAGAATCAATCGATATTTCAGGGATAAAATCTCTAATTAACCATACTGTTTTGAGACATATTAGTATTGAGAGGATTGTGATTCCATAGTTGTTTTTAACTTGATACAATTTATCACTGCTTAGGGGATAATGAGAAGAATGATCCCTCTTTAACACTGTTTCAAGCACTCAATGACACCGTTAGGAAAGACTACATCCATGACCATTTTTGCTGTGTCCAAGAAGCAATATATAAGTAAGTTCTCTCACTCAATCTCTCTCTCACTCTCTCTCTCTCTCACACACACACACACAAACAACAAGCACACACATGCATGCACACATTCCTGCTTAATTGATCCACTTGCTTCTACCTTGTAATTCTGAAACACTACTCTACCATTGAAATTGGTTCTTATTTCACACTAAAAAGCGTGTTTAGAAATTTGCTTTCTTAAGAAGAATGGTAGTTTGGTAAATATTTTTGAAACTATAATGTATTTGTAAAAGTATATTTGTCAAGCATGAAGTTTTTACTATTTTTGGCAGGCACAATGTCAATGTAATTGGACATTTCGTATGGTCATTGTTGGACAACTTTGAGTGGTCTGAGGGCTACACCGTTCGCTTTGGGCTCTACTTCGTGGAATTTACTAAGAACCTGTTAACAAGATACCCCAAGAACTCTGCTCTATGGTTGAAGAGTATTCTACAGAAAAGGGATCACAAAACTCAGCTAGAACTTGCAGACCAATAAGCAGAAGATAAATCTTCTTTAATAAAGCCAATGTTGCTTAACTATTATGTATTCAAACTTGATGTTGATGTTTTTGAGTGACCCACCTTTTATAGGTAGAAGGGTGGCTAAATAAGGATGTTGTTTGTGTGACTTTGAAAGGTAACTGGTGTACTCCAGTTCTGTAAAAGGGGCATAAGTTCCCTATCTATTTCAAATTTCAGTCCATCTAATAAAATGCTATGTTCCAAATCCAAACTCTATCAACTTTTGGGTTATTAAAGAAGGGACATGATACACAAACTTATGAATTCGGAGCAGAGTGCACGATGCATCGAATGAAGTTGGTTTGAAAAAGAACAAGTTGTTAATATGACAAGCTATGTTGGCATTTGCAATCACGAGTGAAAGGCATGTGTGAGGTTTGTGGGTCCATTTTTGTTTGAGTTTGCTTCTTATACGTGGTCCCCATGTTTTCCCTGGGCTACTAAGATGTGTTTCCAAGTAGAGGACCAAGTGAGAAGGAAGAGAATCAGCAAGACTAGTATGTGTGGCTCAAGTTCAAAAGATACCAAAGCCTCACAGTATTATTGTCAATCATTAACTAAAAATCCCAAAAACACCAATCCACCATTCAAAGTTTACAACCCAAGAAAAACCTCGAATCAAAAACCACATCAAATCCAATTGTAAGACCCTGTGTATTTTTTTAAAAAAATTTATAACAGATTATTAAGTATGATAGTGAGTTGGTAAAATTTTTTATACGAAATGCGTTGCAAATTGATGTGGAAGGAGTAGTTGAAAACCGTTGGGAGATTTGATATATTTGGAGTAATCACTCTTAGGAGAAATTGAGTAAGTGAAATTCTAGAGGTCTTTGGTTGAAAATAACATAAAAAATGGATTTGGAGCGTCAAAAAACCTTGAGGAGGTAATCAGGGTCTTAAACGTATTTTGGAGGGAATTCAGATAGGAAGAAATTTAACACTACTTCAATAATTTCGTGAATTGGCCTCTAACAAGGTCAAAACTGGGTTAAAAGTTTGGGGCAAAAAGTCACTCGTGTCCAAACGCTCCTGTGAAGCTTTTGACGGTGACTTTGCTCTGTCAGAATGGAAAATGTGCATCTTGACGCGTGAGTTGGTATCCAGACAAAAGTTTTAGTCCATCCGAACAAGCAAGTTGTGTCTAGATGCGTCTCTGAAGTTAGCCCTGACCAATTTTGAGTGTTTCCTTCGTTTGTGATACTACAAATACCATAGGCACATGTTTTAGCTTTACATATTTTTCAACCCTAAGGAGCCTAGGAGAGTCTTGAAGAGAAGAAGACGAAGAAGAATAGTAGATCAGGCTAGCTCTTGAGTAGGTCCACTCATAGGAATCAAAAAACACACTTTAGGAGCAATTCTCTTTGGAATCAAGGTAGGGTTTCTTTTCCTTTTCCATTCAATGAAGCTAGGGCTAATATTTATGTGCTTTTTGATTTTAATTTGTATATATATTATAAATCTCAACTATTTTGAATTCCTTTCAAATACATAATTCGCTTTCTTGGAAAAATACCTTATTTACATCAAATTGTATGTTTTTAATTCATAAAACCTAGATCTTTTATATTGTCAAAGTATAATGTTCTTGGTGATCTCGTCATGTTTTTGTTGAAGTTTATTCTATTATAAGAGTTGTTGAACTGTTGTGTGTGGTACCCGTGGATTTTATTGAAAAGCATGAATTACTTATCTTGTATGGGTGGGTTTGGTGAACTTGGATTGCACTCAAACTTATTTAGATATGTTTCTTGCCTCGAGGGATTCGAAGGTTCTCATCACTCGTAGTGGGATGTTGGTTAGTTGTGCGATTCCAAACCACTAAGGAAACACCTAGAGAGCACATCAATTTGCAAAAATAGCATGCTTGTTACTTCCAACATGGCAACATGTTTATTAATTCAATAAATATAAACACAATTCCATTGCATTAATTATATGATAAATGGTCATCTAACGTACATACAATTTCATACTCGTATCACAAGCTAATAAGTCAATTAAGCTTGATATGTCATTCATACATCAAGGTCATGCTAATTTATAATTAACATGTTTTAAACCACTAATCTTAACATATACCCAATTAATCATAATACGGTTTCACAAATTGAAGGATTAATTATAAATCTTATATTTAACCCATCAGCCAAACAAGTCAAGAGCTAAACAAGTGATACACACCCCATAGCCCCATTTCATATGTCATAATCTAGGTTGAAATTACATCTAAATAAGAGAAACCCTAACTCTCGTAGCATGAGCTTACGCAGTAGAACTCCCAAGAAAACGCCGAAATGTAGCTTCTCAAACCTTGATTTAATCTCGAGCCAAAACCCCGATTTTCAGAAGATATCGTAATTGAACGTGGTTGGTACTCACACATAGCCCTCGCCGTTGTGAGCAACTTTAATACTTAATTCGAGTCAAGTCGTCCCTCGGATTTTGCTAGATCTAAGGAAAAAGGAGAAGAAACGAAGAAACTCTTTTTTCTTTCGCTCACTCTCTCGGGTGAAACTTGGAGACAAAATGGGTGGAAGACGCCAAAAGTTTTTCTTTTTATATTTCCTTAATGCTTAGCTCACATCGCGCCACACTTTCAGTTTTAATGAGTCCAATTTATTCGGAATCAATTAAATTTTGCCTCGTTTTAAGTTTATTATATCTTTATTCAACTAAATTTAAATTATTTCTTGCGTCCTGCGAATAAAATCTAATCGCAATGCCCGAACGCTCCATAAAATGCAAAAAATCTAACTATCCTATAATTTAATGAAAATTGAAAGGGTGGTTTGATTTTGCGATATAAATCCAATGGTGAGGTCTATTTCGTCATCCAAGTCATATAAAATTTTGAGTTTTTTACCTATGCTTTAACAGCGAATTATCATTTTGCCCTTTTAATTAAGATTTTTACTTTCCCGGGTTTCATATTCTCCCCACCTTAAGGGAATTTCGTCCCCAAAATTGCACACATGCAACATGAAATATGGATGCATGTGCAACATATCATATAATACACTATGACTAAAAGAAATGTACCTCCATCCTCAAATAGGAACGGATAGGTAGTGTGGATAGTGTCCTCGCACTCCTATGTCGCCTCCTCCATACCATAATGCTGTCACAACACCTTTACCAGTCTCACAGTCATGCCACGCAAAATCTGATATTGACTATCCATGATACCCCTCCTCAAAGGTCCCATCAATATCAACAACCACCTCACCCCACTTGTGCAGGATTTGGAATGTACTTCCGGAGCATAGAGATATGGAATACCGCGTGAACACTTGGTAGATTTGGTGGTAACGCCAACCGGTAAGTAACTACACCAATCCTCTTGAGTACCTCAAATGGTCCAATATACCTCTGTGACAACTTTCTCCACCTCCCGAACCTGGTCATTCCCCTCTTAGGCATGACCTTAAAGAATACGTGATCTCCAACATCGAATTCCAGAGGTCTCTACCACCTATCAGCATAGCTCTTATGCCAGCTCTAAGCAGTGAGAAGACGTTTTCGCATAATGTCCACATTCTTCGAGGTTTCCCTGATCAAGCTCGGACCCGTGGAAGGCCTCTCTCCAACCTCCGTCCAACACATCGGAGAATGGCCTCTCAAATAATGTCTTGTAGACTGCCATTTGTATGCTTGTCTGGTAACTGTTGTTGTAGGCAAACTCCACTAAGGGTAAGTGATCATCCCAGCTACATTTGAGGTCAAGGACACATGCCCGAAACATGTCCTCTAAATCCTAGATAGTTCTCACTGACTGATCCTCCATCTGGGGATGAAAAGCTATAATGACCATCATTTGCATCCCCATTGCTCGCTAGAAGCTCTCCCAAAAATGAGTCGTTAATCAAGAATGTCGATCTGATACTATAGATACGGGTGCCCTATGTAGCCGGACTATCTCCCGTATGTACAACCTGCAAAACTCCTCTAACACCCCACCCTCCACATGGCATAATATTGTCCGCTTTGGGCCCACTGGCCCTCACGGTTTTGTTCCTCCTAGTACCCCTGGGAAAAGGCCTTATGCCATGTAAGGCAAGGGGCTTACTTTTAAGCCCAACAACTTTCCCCTCCCTAACCGATGTGGGACACCAGAATCTTACAACTCCTCTGATCTGAAGGTCATCCGCACAGCCAAAAAGTGTGCCGATTTCATAAGCCGGTGCAGTCTCACCCATACCACGTCATTCCCACGCAAAGTCTTTGGTAAGTGGGTCACAAAATCCATAGTGACGTGCTCCCACTTTTACTCAACCACCTCTAAAGGCTGGAGCAACCTTACTAGTCTCTGGTGATTAACCTAAACCTGCTGACACGTGAGACATCTACTAATAAAGTGTCTGACGTGTCTCGTCATCTCACTTCATCAATACTGGCGGCAATGATCATGGTACATCTTCATGCCGCCGAGATGCACAACAAAACGGGCGCAATGAAACTCTCTGTGGATGTCCTCTCTCATATCTGTAGACTAAGGACCATAACCCTGCCCCTGAATCGAAGATGCCATTAGCATGAATGGCCGAACCCTCTTCACTTGTACCTACCTATACCAGTCCCTAATAGACAATATCTTCGTGTCCTGCCCCTGGGACTCGATCACCTTGCTCAGCAAATATGGAGTAGCCACTAGACTACCCAAAATGCTCTAAGCCTGATCTTTGTAGTGTAGCCCGAACTGTCCCACAGTCTCGAGCATTTTCCACTCCTGGGAATCTATACCGGCCAAAATCTCCCATGACTTTTGGTGGAGTTTTTCAGCCATAACATTTGCCTTACTAGGGGTGGTAATGCAGAGTAAAGTCATAATCCTCCAAATACTCCATCCACCTGCGCTGTCTCATGTTGAGGTCCCGCTATGTGAAGATCTACTTCAAACTCTTATGATCTGAAAATACCTTAAATTGCTCTCTGTACAAATAGTGGCGCCATACCTTCAAGGCAAAGACAACAATAGTCAATTTTATGTCATGTGTGGGGTAGTTCTACTCGTGGTACTTCAATTGTCGTGAACTATTAGCTACCACCCTCCCAGACTGAATCTAAACACATCCAAGTCTGTCCTGAGAAGCATTAAAATAAAATGTGTACCTCTGCTCCCTATCCAAAACAATCAAAATTGGAACTGAAGTCAGCCGCCTCCTCAGCTCTTGGAATGCCCTCTTACACGAGTCATCCCACTAGAATTTGACCTCATTCCTAGTCAACCTAGTCATATGTGTAGCTAGCCGAGAGAATTCATCAATGAATCTCTGATAATATCCTGTAAATCCCAATAAACTACGTATCTTGAAGAATGACTTAGGCCTCTCCCAATTCATTGTTGTCTTAACCTTCTCCGGATCCACTAACGCACCCGAAGTAGACACCACGTAACCAAAAAACTTGACCTCTGTGAGCCAAAATTCACACTTGCTGACCTCAAGGTCTGCAATACAACCTGTAGGTGCTGCTCATGCTCCTCCTCAGACTTGGAGTATATCAGAATGTCGTCCACAAACACCATAACAAACTAGTCGAGATAGGGTTGGAATTCCCTATGCATTAAGTCCATAAATGTCGTTGGGGCATTCATCAAATCAAAGGGCATGACCGTTAACTCAAAATGCTCATATCGCCTCTTAAATGCCGTCTTAGGGATGTCAACCTCCCTAATCCTCAACTAATGATAACCCGCATACAAGTCTATCTTGGAGTGGTCCTGTGTGTAAGTCTATCTTGGAATAAACTCCTCCTTACTAAGTTGACATATAACATACCTAGGCTAGTCAAGAGTAAATCTCTTTGATTTCTCTCATAAGTACATAAAATGTTCTTCCCCCCTTTTTTTCATAAATGTCAATCCAATGATGACCCTTGATAATCAAGGTACAAGATCAAGTTACCCAACATATTCTTTCTTTATTTGCTACAAATGTCAATCCAATGATGACATATAACAAGTGTGGCATAGAATCATGGTATAAACATAAACCAACTAGCTAAATCATGCATTTAAAATAAGCAAATGACAAACAAGACATATAACTCAAAGTCTAAATAATAAAACATCAATAACAGGAGTAAGAGTATTATCAGAACAAACGAAAATAAAGCAAATAAATAAAAATACAATAAAGTAGAAAATTCAATAGAAAAAAAATAAAGCACTTGAGTACTTACCACGAATGAATCAAATCTCTCATATGGTCATATACTAAAGTCCCTAAGCAGCTCCAGTGGCTGCATGTGATCCGAATGCCCAAATCGGGATTACTCGAACTCCTTTTTTCTTAGAAGTTTAGTGGATACAACCTCAATATCATTCATGAGTTTATGTACAACCTAAATACAACTAAATTCAGATTCATGGATGAAATTGGAACTTAATGTAATGCAATTTTCAATTAATCATAAGCATGCACATGCACAATGTGATTAATCATGACAATTACACATGTTCACATTATAAAAGCTTCATCTAAATTTCATCATCTCATTACATTACTCTGAGGCATATTAAGAAATATAGAATTCAAATTCATGCATCCTAGAGCAATGTTTCCTCACTTCATTCAATTTCACTCACACGTATTTCAATTTTGTTCAACATTTGACAAATTTAAGTGTGACATGTTTGAAACCAAACTCTACCATCATTAAAATTCCGATTAGTTCAAAAATTCATTATCCTAACATGAAATCCTAATGTATCGTCTATGTGAATATATGATCAGTTAGTGAGTGCCCTAATCATTTTCCTTTTTAGACAGCTCGCCATTTCTTTTATCCCTTCTTCTCTTGTGGTTTTAATTAGCATGATTGTGAATTTTGCACTTTTAAAATATGCTTCTAAACGTGATTAGCATGAGCTCTTTGAGCTTGAAAAATGAGCAATGTCTTTCAAGTATAACTACTCTCAACAATTCAAGTGCAATTATTTTTAGCCATTTATTTATGTCTCACCTTTTTAAATTTTACCACATTGGGCTCTTTTCTCATAATTGGTCGTTGCCATCTTTCAAGGAATTTGGGTTTAACTAACCTTTAGTCATGTGTTCACCTATCACCAACACTTAGAGGCATTTATGATTATGAAATCCTGTGGTTTGAAAGTGAATAGTTGGCATGTACTTTGTTTTGAATTTTTCAAAGGTAAACACTATCCAAGCATGCTAGGGTGAAAGAGACTTAGGCTCATGAATTGTGCATTAAGATTTATGCCACTAACTTATCTATCCCCTAATATGATTCATAACAATGCACATTTCAATTTTGATTTAAAGGATGAAAACATTATAATGAAAATCAAATTATGTGTCACACCCCATCCAGGAAAAGAGTTAGGGTGTGGGTAATCTCGATCTGTACACTCTTAAATCATAATTAATCTCAGAGTAATCTAATTTTGAGTAATAATATCCAAATATAACCTTCATAATAAGTAACTGACAAAAACATATAACCTAGCACAATGCTATCACTACTAGGGCACAATATCCTTTAAACATCTATATAACTCTTGTACATCATGACTCTTAACATAAAGTACAATCTGACACGAACACTTCAACGTCGAGCTAGACAGCTCAGTGGACCACTTCCTTAACCTGAACACCTTAAAACAAACAACTATTTTGGGGGGGGGGGGGGGGTGTTGAACAAGCCACACACTCAGTGAGTATACTAGAGATATATTAAAAAGAAACGCAAAAGCATTTAAAATTTGTAATCATATCTCAAATATACATTTAAAGTGAAACTTACATTAAATATCCAACATCCATGACCCAACAACCAATACCCAACATCCAAATAATAATATTCAATATCTACTATCTAATATGCAATATTCAAAAATAGTTAATGCTACCCGTTTACGCCCAGGAGTATTGGCAACTATAATGCTGCTTGTATATACGTGGGAGTCTCAGCTATTATATCGCTACTTGTATATGCTCGGGAGTGTTAGCTATTATATCGTTACTGTTCATGCCCAGTAGTCTCGGCATCCACATACTGGTAAGCATCAACAATCAAGTCATAAACAAGTAAATATAGCTAGTAACTAACAATCACCATTTTACAATTTATAATTTACTAAATCACCACTGATAACTTAACAACGCTACCCGTTTCAGCTCAGGTGTCTCAGCAATCACATCACTCCTATTTGTGCTGAACATTTATAATCATAGAAATCACATAATCCTTCAATTCACAACTCCAAGTCATAAGCACACACAATACACAACATAGCATCCATTAACTGACAATTTACCTATAATCACATAAATATAGCTAATAATATTCACACACATTTCCATATATCAATATGAATCAGTACACTCGCCTCGGGTTAAATTCAAACCCAGATTTAGTTTCTTTGTGTATTCTTAGGTGAGTCCGACATTGACGTCACCGCCCCAACATCTAACATACATTATCACAAGTTACATAAATAACATTCAACACAAAATTGTTATGCTACACATGCAGAAACAATCAATTGGGCTTAACCCGATACCTTCACATTACACTCTTCCATTTTATTACAATACTTAATTCCGTAGGATTAATTACGTGTTTATAAGTAAACAAGTTCAACTACAATTAATTCAAACCCATCAAAGTGTTTATAAGAGGTTTGGAGTTGAATGGACAATGATTTACATTCATTATAGCGAAATGGTGAAAATTTCATGCTTCTACCCTGTAGAAATCCTTTCAGAATATCTTCCTACCGGTAGGACACTAACTCTAACCGGCAGAACTTCTCACACAATATCTTTCTACCGGTAGAATATCACGTCCTACCAGTAGAAGTCTATCTAAAACCCTTCTTCAACCCATCTTCTTCCCTAATCTTTCTCTCTCAATCACATGACTCCTAATTTACACACCATCCATTTTAATCCTCAATTACATGATATTTTACATCAATTAACATCCCCAATACATAAAATCCAAAAACCAAAACTAAAACTACTCTTGAACAAATTATCAGGGATTTTACCTTCAAAATTCCCTTGAATTCAATTCCCCCGAAAAGCTTGAGTGCATAGACCCAACTATGTTCATCCTCTCACTTAGCTTCCCGAATCTTGTTCCCCCTTCTCCTTCCTTTCCTCTTTTTATTTTCCTCTTCTTTTTTCCTCCTCCCAACAACTCTCATTAACCCACATAAACAGACACACATATACACACACCTATATATATCATACATATATAGAAGAAATAGGATATATAAGACACTTGTCTCTTACGACTCCTAGGATTATAATTCAAGGTTTTTCCCTTCTCCCATAGTTTCTATATCTATAATTTAACCCCCAGATTAATATCACAAATTATCATAGTTTTCGCATTAGCCCCTAATATTTAATAAAAATGTCACGCAATGTCTATATGAGTCTAGCATTGTGAATTACCATGATCAATAACAGAGAAAATTTTTTTTTTCTTCTTTTTCAATATTTTTTTATTTTTTTTAAATAAACATATACAAGAAAAATATGTATAAGCATGCAATAAACACGAAAAAGAATAAATAAAATAATTATCATAAATCCTAAAAATGAATGTCAAATTTGACATCAAAACTCATTTTGAATTTTTGAATTTTTTTTGTTTTTAGGTTTTCCACATTTCTATTATTTTTTGAGTTTTCAAATAAGAAAACAAACCAAAAATAAACAAGGAAAATATATATACAAATGACTTAGTCTCTATTTGAAGTTTCATTAATGCTCCTTGGACTAATTTCCTCAAGCACTCGCTCAAGTGCACAAATACCTATGGATTTCCTAAGACTTCAAATCTATGTGCACCCACAGGTTTTGTGAGAAGATTAGCTAATTGATCTTGAGTTTGGACATATTCTAATGATATCACCTTGTTCTCTACAACACTTAGTCCTAGAGTGCTGAATGAAATTATTTGAGATGTTTATGACACTAGAATTATCACAATACACAGTCAAGGTACCATGTGATATCTTGTAGTCAAAAAGTATTTGCTTTAACCAAAACAATTGCGTTCAACAATGCCCTGCTGCAATATACTCAGCCTCTGCAACAGAGAGTGATATAGAATTTTGTTTCTTACTTTGCCAAGATACCAAGTTGGTCCCAATGTTAAAATACTCACCGAAAGTTCTCTTATTGTCATCTACATTCCCTGCCCAATTGTCATCATAATAGCTAATAATCTCGACATTAGTCTCAAGGGTATACCGAATATTATGCCCTAAAATGCCACCTACATAACGAATGATGCATTTAACTACAAACAAGTGTAACTCCTTGGGGCAAGACTGGTGCCATAATATAGTGTGGTCGACTTGTAGTGAGATAAAGTAGGCTACCTATCATACTACGATATAGTGTGTGATCAACATTTTTGCTTGGAATTTCCTTACTTAACTTGGTGCTGGTACTCATTCGAATACATAAGAGCTTGGCTAACTCTATTCCAAACTTCTTAACTAGGTCGCTTGCACATTTAGATTGCGAGACAAAAATCTCATTTTCTATTTGTTCAACCTACAAACCTAGAAAGAAGCTTAGTTCACCCATCATGCTCATTTCAAATTCAGATTTCATCAATGCACTAAAATCATGAGCAGAAGAGTCACATGTGGAACCAAAAATAATGTCTTAAACATAAACTTGGGCAATTAAAAGTTCACCTTTAACACTCTTTACAAACAAGGTCTTATCTACACTACTTCTAGAAAACCCTTCTTCCCAAAGATAAGTAGAAAGTCTTCCATACCAAACCCTTGGAGCTTGTTTTAAATCACATAGTTGTTTTTTAAGTTTAAACACATGCCTAGAATGATGTGGGTCTTCAAAACTGTTTGGTTGTTCCACATAAACCTCTTCTTGAAGGAAACCATTCAAAAATAAACTTTGCACATCCATTTGATATAACTTGAATTTTATATGACAAAATATGGCAAAAAGCAATATCACAGATTCTAGCCTAGCTGATAGTGCAAAAGTCTCATCAAAATCTATTCCTTCAACATTTGTGCAACTAACCTAACCTTGTTCATAGCAGCTATACCATTTTCTCCAGATTTATTTTTAAAAATGCATTTTATTTCAATTACATTGGTGACTTTAGGCCTAGGTAACGAATCCCAAACATTACTTCGTGTGAATTGGTTTTGCTCTTCTTGCATGGAAATAAGTCAATTGCCATCTTCAAGGGCCTCACTCACATTCTTAGGTTCAAACATGGAGACATAGCAATCCAACTCATCTTCAAGTCATCTCCTAGTCCTTACCCCTTTGTTCGGGTTTCTTAGAATATCACTACGTATGTGCCTAGCCCGGACCCACAAAGGAGTTGATTTGGTGAGAAGGTCATCATTCCTTTGAGGGGTAGAATTTGGTTCTGGTTCACCTTTATCTTCTAATGAATTACTCATTCCCTCATCCTCTTATTTCTCAAGCAAAAAATCCTCACCTAAGTCATCAATGACAACATTAATGGATTCCATAACAATAGATGTTCTCAAATTAAACACTTTATATGCTCTACTATTACCGGAGTATCTCTGGAATGTTATTTCATCTCTTCAGAAGTCAAATTCTCTCTATCTCTCAAGATGTAACACTTACTTCCAAACACTCGAAAATATTTCACACTAGATGTTTTGTCTTTCCAAATCTCATTGGGGGTTTGACATGTGCCTAGCCTAAGGTTGGCTCTATTAATGGTGTAACATGTAGTGTTCACAGCCTCGGCCAAAATATCTCTAGAAAATCTTTACTATGGATCATGACATTTGCCATTTCTTGAATGACTTTGTTCTTCCCCACAACAATCTCTCACATCCATCAAGTCTCCAAGCAATTATCATTGCAATGTTCATCACTATATGCAGATAATATAGAATTATCAAATTCTCTACCATGATCACTTCTAATTTTGACAACTCTTTCCATGGCTTGACCTTGTTCATTGTCAGTTTTCCTACAAATGTTTTTAAAGCTAGCAAAAGCCTCAGATTTTTCTCTCAAAAACGCAACCCAAGTGTACCTAGAGTAATCATATACCATTACTAAGATGTACCTCTTGCCATCTATGCTTTCGGTTTGTGTAGGACCCATAAGATCCATATTTAGCTCTAGGGTTCTCTTAGTTATGATTTTCTTCAACTTATTGTGGGAAACTTTAGTTTGTTTCCCTAACTAACAAGGGCCACACAATGTGGTAAAAGGCTTACCTAACTTAGGTACTCCACTCATAAGCTCCTTGCTTGTAATTTGATTAAGGTCTCTATAGTTCTTGTGACCTAACCTTTGGTGTCATAGAGTGGCATCATCAACACTTGCTCTATGACACACTAGTGAAGGACCCAAAGATACGCAATAACAAATATCTTCTTACCTAATCCCTTACAAAAGACATTCCATTTTATCATTTAACGTAGTGCATTTGTCTCTCATGAATTGTACATCATTGCCATCATCACACAATTAGCTAATATTGATAAGGTTAGTTTTCAACCCATCCACATAAAGGACATTATCCAACTTTGGAATTCCTAATTGTTTAATGGAACCTTTGCTCACAACCTTGGAGACAGTTCCATTTCCAAGTATGACAATCCCACCACAACACTTTTCCAATAAGCAAAAGTGGGACTTCTCTCCAGTTATGTGTGGAAGTGGATCATGAAGTGGATCCAAAGTTTGAGATTTAATGTGTTCTATTAGTCTTAGTTTATAAGTTTGTTGATGGGAACATTGTCGTTCTGGGAGGGGAAGAAATGTTGTGAATTTTCCTTCACAATTATACACATGGAGGCACGACACTACCTAGAAGGGTTGAATAAGTTTTTTAATTTTAAGCTCAATCAAATACCAATTAAAACTGAATTCTACCACAATTGTCTATTCTCACTCAAATATAGCAAGTAATTGTGAGAACTCTTTTTCAACCACCATACCCCCTTTAACCCATGAGAATTGATGTTCATAATTTTTTCAATTAAACACTCAATCTCACTCGGGGTACCAAACACCCAAAACCTAATACCCAACCATGGATGATTTATATGTCAAGCAATCAGTTCATGAAAGACATAATGCACGAGTGTGCAAACAATCACAAGTGTATATGCAAAAATAATAAAGAACACACATGATTTATTAACGAGGAAACACTCCTAGGGAAAAACTACAGGGAATCTCTACTGGTTCAGCAAAACCTAATCTACTACCCCAAAGTTAACATACAAGGACTCGAACCTTATACCTCAACCAATACCACGACTAGATATTACCTTACTTTAATATGTCTCTCTGCAGACGTCCCTCTCCGATGTTAAGAGTAGCTTCACTTGGATTTACCTCCGCAAAGGATACTCTAGACCTCGAGCGAACTTAGGCACACCAACTATCTTCGAAATGCACAAACCAATGTCACTCGGGGTACCCAACACCCAAAACCTAATGCATAACTATGGATGATTTATATGTCAAGCATTCAGTTCATTAAACACATAATGCACGTGTGTGCAAATAATCACAAGTGTATATGCAAAAATAATAAAAAAACACAAGTTACTTATTAACGCGGAAACCCTCCCCGGGAAAAACTGCGGGGAATCTCTACTGGTTCAGCAAAACTTAATCTACCACCCCAAAGTCAACATACAAGAACTTGAATCTTATACCTCAACCAATATCATGTTTAGATACTTCCTTTAATATGTCTCTCTGTAGACGTCCCTCTCCGACGTTAAGAGTAGCTTCACTTGGATTCGCCTCTGTAAAGGATCCTCTAGACCTCGAGCGAATTTGGATGCAACAACTATCTTCGGAATGTACATACCAATGAGTTTTGTTCAAACCATTCAAGATCTTCAACACCGAGTTATGAGGTTGGGTAGAATCCTTGGAACGTAGCCTTTAGTCTTAGTGATCTAAGATTGTGGTGGAAGTTCTCTAGAGTATATGATAAATTTCTCTCTCAAAAATCAATCTAAATTCTTACCCTATTAGTAGGAAAGACACTCCCTATTTATTTGCTCAGAATAAGGGTAATATTGATCAACAAGAAAACTTAGATTCACAAACGATTGCTCTATCGATGGGAGGACGGTGGTCACTAGAATGAAAATCACATTTTAAACTAACCTAGAAGAGCAGACTGCTCGAGCAACCATGGGGACCACTTGAGCGACCTCAAGGACTCCTCGAGTGACCCTAGAGGGCGAGTACTGTTCTCCTCTATTTGGTTTTTTTATTTATTTTTCACTAAGTCATCAAGAGACCGCTCCGGCAAAGGCAAGCGAGCATAGGATAGTCCCTACTAATTTTTTAAGTATAAAACAAAGTAAAAAATTGTCCTCTTGAGCACTAAAGGGTGTTGCTCAAGAAGGGTCTAATAATGGCTCAAAGTATGTTTTAAAAAACACAAAATGGTTTTACAAATTTTTTTTGTTGAAAAACACATAGGAGTCATACACAGATTGTTTCCATTTCAATTTAACCCTAATCCTCCTAAGTTAGCTACCAATGGATCATATTAGGTATCTCGGTCTCTACCTTTGTCTTAAGCTTGAAGGTGCATTCGGGGTGTGAATGATGTAGTTTTGTCACTCGATCTCCTCCCCTCGATGGTACTTTCAGATGTTCAATTTTTATCGTATCATGACCATGAAATAGACTAAGATTTACAATGAACTCCACGAAATTAACTAATTACAAACATATATCTAACAAACATTTTCTATGATTGTTTACTAGTTTATTTAAGATAATGATGATTTATGGTTTTTAGGTTATATTTAAAAGCTGGTTGAATATTTTGGGATTTTCGTTTGTTGGAATTGAATGACGGTTGGTTTAATTTATTTAATGGTTATTTTAGCTATGCTCACATGCTTTGATGGATGATAGATAGTTCATGTATGATTGTGGAAATTGGGGCTTGACAATATTATTGCTTTTATGTGAGAATTTAATATTTTAAGATATAAAAAAATTGCAAAACTAGTACCAATAGCAATATGAATTTAAACATCTTTTGGAGTACAAAGTGTCATCTTCTTGGTTGCATATTAGGACTTGAGCAAAACTGATACTTATAGTTGAAAGTCCATCTTAGCATCTTTGGAACCAAATTGGAAGGTGACACAGAAGGTAGAAGATGCATGTGATATACACACAGAATTTTTTCAGTGGGAAGTTCGTTGCGAAAGAACATATTAATTAATTACTACTCCATTTCGCCTGTTCATTCATGTTTTTAATGGTTCGTGTCTGACGGGCCTGGCCCAGACTAAACCCAGTTCAAAATTATAGACTAGGTTCAGGTCAGAGATTTAGTTTAAAAATACAGATCAGACTCAAGTCAGAGGTGCATCCCAACCCAGATCAAAAATATAAGCCAACAAAGACCAAACCCATCATCTTGAAAAACCTAGTCTACTAGTGACACACGTGAAATCTCCATCTTAAGAATGGAATTAGGGTACGCATTGTAAGTCTCAACCACCTCGTTCGTTACGCCAACATCACGTAGTTATCCACTCTCGTCACAAGGGTGATGCCTTAATCAAGGCTCTCCGCTATGGCGCCTCCATCAAAACCCGCTCTGGGACGCCATAAAGACTGTACTAACCTATAAATTGTAAGTTCCACTTACACATGGGGGACATCACACACATCTAGTACACTACACTCTTAAGCAATAAGATTCTCCGGCCACCATATCCCTTCTCAATGGAGTAGGGACCGAATCCACTTAATTTGTGTTTGCATGTTTTGAGGTCTTGTTACTTCATCCTTGATTGATTTTGCATAACTCAATTTTGTGCATCATCAATGTCATATCTAACACGTAATTTTTTTTTGCAGTTTGTTTGAATCTGCTTGGTAACATAATGGATGCATTTTTGGGACTAAATTGTACACAACCTGCTTATAGCCATGTAAATGCATGTAGTGGTGTTTGCTTGTTACATACGTTATGACCATGAGTATTGGGGATTCGTGTTAATCTCTATAGTATAAAGATCTGTATGTACAAATAAGGAGAAGCCTCCATTCTAGCTACCCTAATTTTCTATTTTTGATTTTTTGAAAATTCAAAAGTTCACGTGGCTACACCCGATTAATCTTTCTTAATCCTATAATATATAATACCTCATCATTAATCAAAAAGATAATTTAGTTTAAAATAAATAACAGTTACCACATCCAAATCCTTATCTATCTACACTTATCACGTTATACCTCTGTTTCACACTTACACAGTCTCTTTTTTAAGTCTCCCTTTAGCCCATGTCTCTATCTCTTTTTTTTCTCTCCGGAAATCAATGAGAAAAAGTCAGTTTCAATGGAAGATACCGAAGGTACCAATTCAAACTGAAAACAATCTATAGATTAGTTACTAGATAGCATTATCTTTCATAATTCTTACCTTTTTATCTTTCTTTTTTTAGCATGTACATACCCATTAACATGGGACACTTATCTTTTGTTGCTATATATATGAAATGCAAGGCTCTCCAATCTTACCGTGAGATAGACTACTTTTCAAAATTCTTTAGGCAAGACATTCTCATGCAATCTCTTTCGTTTTTCAGTGAGGCTTTTTCTATGTATTTTGGTCAATACATCTCTCCCATTTTTAAATTAAGCTTTCAGAGCAAATCTCATGACCTGGACAATATTTTGAGAATGGCGGTGCTATCGATAACTCTCAAAAGTTGAATAGAGGTGATTTTCTCTCTTTTTGTGCTCGCCCCAAGCAGTGCTCGGTTTGTACATTCTCTATTTTTTTCATATGTCATTGTAATCGAGCATTTAGAAAATTATAAGTTTCGAACACTTGGTAAGGTCACTGAGCATTCTCTTTAGTTGTTAGTATTCATAAATTATTTTGAAGGCAATAGTAAATTAGCAATGCATTATTTCATAACACACATATGTTTTTGTTGGTATTTGACTCAAACTCTCTAATTGTTATAAATGAGAGTTTATTGGGTAATCAATATGAGAACCTTATATGGAATAAGATTCTATTGTAAGAGTTTTAACATACCATGAATAAATATTTTAGACATGTGATAAGAAATATAAAGATCAAGTTATATCTTAATAGGCTTGGATTACAGTATTTTATCGCTATAAAAAGGGATGTATATTATATAATCAGTTACCAAATGACCAGATTTCAGTGAATAATACATCAATATAAATTCTTGGTCCGTGGATGTAGGTAGGGTATATGAAGGTGGATATGTTGTATCGAACCACGTTATATCTTTGTATCATGTTTTTATTGTTTTCCTATCTTTCAATTTCTATCTTCCAATAAGTACTATTGATATTAATTATCTGCTGTGCAAAACTAACAAGTGATATCAGAGTTATGTTTCAACAAGTGGTATCAGAGTTAGATTGATGCTCCTAGTGTAACAATCAGAGCTAGATTGATGATTCTGGTATAACAATCAGAGCTAGATTGACGATTCTAGTGCAACAATCAAAGAATTTATTAGTGATTCAATGATCAAGTTGGTGTTTATGTTGAAGAAGACTCTCTTACCTTATATGTACAATTCATATTTTTGTTTAGATTCACAAGAAAAAAAAAATTAAAGTTGGTATGAAACCAAACGAAAGACTAAGTAAGTTGCTTCCTAATTGTTTGAATTTCAAGAATTACCACGCGTGCTATGTTGAAGATGTTTTTTCAGGCTTTTGGGCTGTTAGAGTTGAAGTCACGGTATTCCAATGGTTTGAGAACTATTGGAACGACATAAACTCAATAGTAATGATATGATATCTTGTGGGTTACGAGTTACTAGGCTTTTACCTTTGAATGGTGAAGTATTGACCATTGAGACCTTCTAAGAACAGGTAAGACACAGACAAAGGTGCATAGTTGATGCAAGCCAAGACGTAGGTTCTTGAAAGACAGAAATAATTGTGATGACTTAGAAGAGCAGGTTTACACAGGGTGTAAAAAATTGGTGGATCAAAATCAAGGATACTAAGCCCGATCTTGGGCATGACCAAAGTTGAAGAGTTTGGTACAAGAGAGGCTATTGGAATTTGACCCAAACTCTCTAATTGTTATGAATGAGAGTTTGTTGGGTAATTAATGTAAAAATCCTACATGGAATAAGATTATATTGAAAGAGTTTTAATATATCATGAATAAGAATTTTAAACATGTGATAAGAAACACAAAGATCAAGTTGTATTTGAATAGGTTTACGTCACAGTATTTTATCTCTATAAATATGGATGTGTATTATGTAATCAGTTATCAGATAACCAGATTTATGAATAATACATCAATGTACATTCTTGGTCTGTGGATGTAGATACGGTATAAAAATGTGGGTATGTTTTATCGAACCTTTTTATATCTTTGTGTCAAGTTTTTATTATTTTCCTATTTTTTAATTTCTATCTTCCAATAAGTATTATTAACATTAATTATCCACTGTGTAAAACCAACAATTTTGATGTTTTCTTTTTTAACACATAGTTTCGGTTATTCATTGTGTTTTGTTTGACAGCCACCACTTCCAAAGCTTCAAAGCTTATTCTTTATGATGTCTTGGGAAAGAGTAATGTTACTTGGATTTAAAAATTAGATTTAAAAGTTAGTCTTAAAAGCTAGATTTGATAATCATAACTATTGAATAGGTAGTGGGTCTCAATAAATATTGAGACCCACAGTTAAATTAATGTTTATAATTATCAAATTTGGTTTTTAAGTCTAATTTTTAAGTTCTTACAATGAACAAGAAGCCAAGTGAGCCTAACGGGTCAAATACCATAATGACATAACATATGAGAATTGGGTGTAATACCTACAACATGTTCCTTGTTTTATTCTTTCTTTCTTTCTTTAAGGTAGTTGCTAACTGCAATATTTGTTATTCTGAATAGGGGTGTTAACTCTGACTCGCTGATACGAATTCGATACGAACAATTGAAAAATTGACATGATTAGTAAATACGCATATTAAATAGTCTAGACTAATGTTTAATACTCACAACACATTAAATAGATTTTTTTTTCGTGGGTCTTGACGCACATACGACACGAATAACAATGACACGACAAGAATAACACGACATGTGGGTCACACGAACATGACACGTTTCACACCCCTAATACCGAATACACCACCCAAATTTTCCTCGGGGCATGTGTGATTCTATCAGCAATACAAAAGAATTTAATTAGCAAAAATACCCAAAAAAGATTACCTATTTTCCCAGGACATGTTTGATTGTATCAGCAATCCATAGGATTTTATTTACTGAGAATAACCCCATAGAATTTTAATTTTACTGTAAAATGTTTGAATTTTAAAAATAGGAATTCTATAAATAAGCCTAACATAACTGTTTCGCCAAATTTAGCACTCTTATCTTTAGCCACTTTATCTCATTTTATTTTTAACAAATCAAACCGACTAGATGTCGAGGGTGCAAGGGGTCATGCGGAGCTATGGTGGTGAAAGGGGGTAAGATTAAGATAGGGTGCTGATTGGGGTAGAGTTGGCATAGGTGGGATGAAGGTAGGGAATGCCAATATTTTTTGGGGTATAGAAGAAGTGGGGTTGTAAATGGGGTTCTGTGCATTACACGGGGTACTACTACTTTGCTTATTAAACAAGTGTTTGACCGATCCGAATTGCCAATGCTCTCTGAACTTCTAATGTGATAGTTTAGGTTAAGATATGAGAATCACAAAATTGACGGGATCAAATATTGCAACATGCTATTTATAATTAATGGCTGGCAAACTTTGAAGAAGAAGACAAGCAGCTATCATTAATATGACAAAAGACTTTTGTATACTCAACTTTCCCCATAAATACGGGTGTTTTACTTGTATCAATAAACATCATAACAATCTATGTATATTTATGTTTTTCTCCTCTTCACCTATTTTATATCTTCCTGTATCTCACAGCAAAAAATTTAATATGATATCAGCGTGAAATTTAATATGATGAGCAGGTGATCCTTCGATGCTTAAATTCTTCTGCTGATTTCACTTTATAACAGAACAGTATATATTTTTGGATCTATCTATATAGTCTTCGGAAAATATTTTAAAAAAATTCAAGTTCAGCAGCACCCTTGGTGAACAGAATTTCTAGTTCATTCTGTCAATGAAATTATTTTTTAAAAAAATACCAGTTACTTGTCTTCCATACAACTAGCGGAAATTATCGTCGTGGAACTCCGTCGGAGCTGCGTTCATACTCACATATCCAAACATTCAGATCTTCCTGTGAAAAAAGGTTACGTTCATAGATCCCAACTGTAAAAATTCAACAATTTATTTGAGCAAAACATGCATCTGTCAAAAATGAGTATCTAACTGAAGGGGTTCAGAATCTCTAAACCATGATGTCATAACTGAACTAGTACACGTGGCAAAGCAATGTGCTAAAAAGGTGTTGGTTCGGGCGTGACCGAGCAAGACGAGTCAAGTCAGGGCAGTGCTAGGGCAAACAGACTTCTTGCCCCAGTCAAGCAAATTGGATAAAAGTCCGAGCATAAAGTGACTTGGCTGAAAATGGTATGCTCAATGGAAAACATTCTCAAGTAGGGAAGTATGTATCGAGCAGATCCTGATGAAGCATGATAAGAAATAGGTTTTATGGGACTTGAATTCGAATAAAGTTCGACTCTATCCTCTGAAGATCAAGCCTTATCCGAATAAAAGCAAGTAGTTAGGTTATCCCTAGAAACCTGATATGGTTGATGGGATGAAGTCTTGGCATTGAATGACAAGACTGAATGGAAACATGGCTAGGCCATCCCGAAAAATCAATAAAGAAATCGTCAAAATCATAGGTGCACAATAGAAACATGTGACCTTAAGAATCGGTAAGCAAGAAAGAAGTTTTAAAAGATTTTTGCACGAATTAAGACAGATTTGGTTAAAACATAGGTGTGCCACCTAGTACAACCAATGATTGAAACCCTTCAATATGGTATAAACCACAATAAATATCGGGTAAAGCTTAAGCCTAAGCTACACAATTATTTCTCTACAAATTTGCAAGCTTATTGTCAGAACCCTTACTGTCTTAAGAGTCGGAGTGTCTCAAGCCGATCAACCACCAGTCTCTGGTAGTTTATTCATTTTGCAAGAGGGAGGTTTACTTTTGTTTGTTTTACCCACAAATCATTCACAGGTCTGTTCGACACCCTCAATTTGAGGTGTGATATTTTTTTTCCATGTACAATTGGCACCATCTATGGCAAACAAAGCAATAGATTCAACCATGTCAAATTTACAGAGTATGCTAAGACCACCACAAAATAATTAGGAACCTACCGACTATGACCCTGAACGTAACTACCGAGTGTCCTTACCCTTGGCTACTAGTGACACCAGGGATGATGTTTCCAGAAGTTCGAATGAGGAACGAGCCGATCGCGACAATATATCTTTTGGGCGGTATCACCCTCAGAAAGACAACCATTGAGATGATTTTCCCTGAATTGACGGGGAGATTTTTGACTTTCATGAAGTTGGTCAAATTCTTTTAGGCTTGCCTTCATGTCCGAGATGATATGCTTAAGAAGTTATATGAGGAAGAAAAAATTAGGTGAGAGAATAAGGCGCATATGGAAGTGCTGAGGAAATCCTAGGATTTAGATATCCCCGAGGAGTCTGATCACTAGGAGACCAACTTTAAACGAGAATTTCTCTGAGCTGGTTGTAACTGCAGCCTTGCTGAGCATAGGGGTAGGCATAGAAACAAGAGACGTGACAAACACAAGAGGAGAAAATCTGTTTGGGTGGAAGACCAAGAAGATAGTTGGAGGCGGTTTATAATTAAGGAAGTTGACAATCGTTTAAAGCATCCTAAGCAAAAGTCAGCTAGGGAATTGGCTAGGAAGGCCACGGGAGAATACTCAGTGGGAGTATAGGTGTCCCCCTTAACTAGATGGATCGAGAAAGATAAGATCCCTAGCAAGTTCGTGGTACTGAACTTCAAGCTTTATGATGGAAGGACATATCCAACTGCCCATATCTGCCACTATAGGCTGCTCATGGCGGTTCATAGGAAGAATGAGCCATTGATATGCACTATATTCCCTAGCATCCTTGGGGAATCGGCTATGAAGTGGTACGATCATTTATTGAGTAACTCAATCAACAGTTAGGTGCAGTTGGACGAGCAGTTCACGGTTTGGTTCATTACCAGCAACAAGCACTCCAAGGATATTGGGGCATTACTTTCTTTAAAAAAACAGCATGATGAAACCATGCGGGATTATGCACATTGTTATTGAGAGACAATTAATGAAATAAAAAAAAGGCAATCTATAGTTGCTTCATTGAAGATTTAGTTACTGGAAGATAACCTGCTGTACCAATCTTTGACTTGATGCCTAACCATTGACATGGAGGATTTTATGGTCAAGGTCGAGAAGTATGCCAAGGTGGATGATGAGCTCGGTAGAGAGGTCCATCGGGACCAACCGAACAAGAAACAAAATGGGAAAGATAGGCAAGACCAACCATGCTTGGCAACAAAGGGAAAACATAAGAGAGGCTTCCAGTCTTGATAATAATTCACCGGAGAAAAACACCATATTCAAGGAGCCAATTTCCAAAATCTTGTTTATGATCAAGGGTAAACCCTACTTCGAGTGGCCTAGCAAATTAGTCGGGGATCCAGAGAAGAGGTACCCTAACCTTAGGTGCTCTTATCAACGTGACATTAGGCATATGATGGAGATCTGTCATTGTCTGGGCCGACAACCTTTCTCAATCCATCAATGAGGAAAAGAATAAAACAGAGGCCGCCAAAAAGGAGGTAGCACGGAGTCATGTTTAGGACCCCATTAGAGTGAAAGATGTATTTCATGCATCCACGGGTCTGAACATTACTACTAATAAGGCTGCCATGGCCAACATTCAGAAGGCGATACAAATTAGAGAAATCAATTCACATGCCAAGTTTGGGTTGTTCATCTCAAAAGGAGTTCAAAGGGCTAATTCATAAATTAACTTTTAATTTGTAATTTTGGTAGAGGTTAAAATTGGTATTTGTCCAAGCCAAATTGAAATTAACATATTCACCCCCTTCTAGGTCTAGCATGCAGTTCCTCATGTATAATTGAGTAGAAAGATCATTCACGTGAAGTATATGTTTTTCTGTACACTCTTCATTGTGATTGGGCCTCTTTGCTAGGGGTTGGGGACAATGTTTGAAATCTGTCTAAGCATGAAATGCCCAACTCTTCATTAAGGTCCAGCCTCTCTGCTAAGAGGGACAGTATTTGAAATCTTTTGAGGTATGAAAGGCCCTAGTCCTTCATTAAGGCTGAACCTCTTTGCCTATGTTTAAAAGACCCTAGCCCTTCATTGAGGCCAAGGCTATTTGCTAGAGGGAGGGGTAATATTTGAAATCTTTTCAAGCATGAAGAGCCCTAACAATTCATTGAGGCTGAGCCTGTTTTTTTTTCTAGGGGAAGGAGGTAACATTCAAAATATTCCCAAGGCCCTAGTAAAAAAATAGTGGGCTTCCCATTCATTGACTAGTTAAAAAATGGATACATAAAAAATATAGAGCTACATTAAGAAATGCTTAGAGGTTTGGGATCACCAGATGCGTCTTGCTCGGGAACCATATTGCCCGAGGAAGGTAGAGTCACAGAGTGTCTAGAAAAAAACTCAGATTCAAGAGGGACTTCAGTAGCAACTAAGTTTATGTCCCAGCCATTTTTAAAGAAAACCTTTCTGAGCATCGGGACCTGATCATCCATGGCCTTCTCTGCCTTTTAAAATCCCTCATCATAAACCTTATCTTCAGCAACTTTGGATACAGATTAAAGAATGATGATGCACAAAATTGTCTTGTGCAAGATCAACAGTCAAGAATATGAATAGGTATAATCAATGAGCAGTAAACAGACAATCAATGGCAATAACAAAGCAAAAAAGTAAATATGGAACCAACACAGAGATATATAGTGGTTCGGTCCGGGTGACCTACTCCACTTTCGGGAACAGCTACGGTGGCCGGAGGTGTTTTATTGATGGACAATGCAGTCGGGAGAATAACTCCAGGAGTATTACAGAGAGAGAGAGAGCCAAGTGTGTAATGAGGTATGTAGGACCTTGGAGGCGTAGGGATTACAACTTGTAGAGGTCTCAAGCTCTCAAAAAGGTGATGTCCTCTATGTGGAAAGGGCTTACATTATATAGGTGCAATGAGGTGGTCAGGCGGTCACTATAATTTAGTAAGTACAATTTAGGTAGGACTCCTCCACTTTGGCAAGTATACTCATGGTAGGATTCGATTTCCGTATCCCGATATTTTCTCCCCCGTGTCCCTATTTCGTCGTCGGAGGATCTTGAGCTGGACTAGGCTTGAGTTGGAGTGGGCTAGGCTTGAGTTGGAGTGGTGGCCTTCATTGGAGTCAAGAGACAAAGGAGGAGGAGCAGACCAGAGGGGTAGGCAGGCGCCCACATGGGCGGCGCCCCCTTGGGCGTGGCCAAGCGGGTGGCCTCCCATGGGCGGCGCCCCTTGGTCCCTGGGCTTGGATTCTTTGGACTCCGTATTGATTTGCGGTCGTCTAATTACCTTTATGCCCTCCGTATTGTTTTACGGCCGCCTAATTCCCTTTATGCCCTCCGTATTGTTTTACGGCCCAGCTTCGAATAGTATCTCCTTTGGGCTTTCTCGATCCGTTCAAGTTGGGCTCAGCCCAGTCAAATTTGGACTCGTCAAAGAACATTGAATTCCTCCTATAGAGAGATGAACTATTCCCTCAATTGAATGGACTACTTTGGAGCGGCCTTTTTATCTTGCTTGGCCTCCTTCAATTTTTTATTAAGCTTTTCTACTTGCTCGGAGAGCATGACCAGATCAGCCTAAAGCCGAGCATTTTACTTAACGACATTTTACAAACTCCCTCTCAAGGCAACTGCATTTCTGAACAACGAGAGAATTAAACAAAAGAGCCTTTTTCATTTCCTTATTTTTGTTCGGTTATGAACTTGATGAAGGCCCTAAAGAGATAGAAGGTTTCAAAAAATCAGCAAAAGGGATTAAAAACTCAAACTCTTAGAAGATTTTTCACACTTACCATCGCCATCATCTGTAGGGTGCTCCAAGCCACTGAGTCGTCATCCAAACTCGAAAAAGTTTGAAGGTCGAGGAGAAGAAATACTGCCCTAGAAACTCCAATGACTACACCCAGATCTTCGATGACCGATTCCTTGGCAAGAATTTCCCAAAATCGGGCCTTTAGCCTAGGCTACAAGATGGGACCCCAAAAACCTTCTCGAGTGCCCCTTCAGTAACAGTAGATGGACCGACTAGGACCTTCCTATTTTTCGTAGCATGCTTCCTCCAAACGAGCTCGGTTATGGAAGCATAGCCTTTAGAGAGATCCTCATCTTGTTGTAGGTCGATTAGTTTAGAAGGAGGATCAACCATGATTTCTTCAAGGATCCCCATTGGGCTTGGCTGAATGGAGATAGGCTTGGTACATATGGCTTCAATAGGAGGTCTTGAGGGGGTTAGCCTCTAGAGTTTTTCTAGAAACAGACACTTTCCCAAGATTTGTGTTCAAAACCAGGTCGGTGAAATTGGTGGCAACCCTTCCTCTTCCCGTTCCTCTTCTTCGACGACTCCTTGGTGGTGTAGAAGTAGATACTTCCTTAACCCAAGAAACTCTATGCTCGACGAGTTATTGAGAAGTCATAGAAGGAACAACAATAAACGAATGGTAGGTAAACTCGTACCCGAGCAATGCATGAACAACTCGGCACCAGCCGTCCTTTGCACTGAATGGCCAAACCTTTCGCAAATCGACGAAATTAACACTTTATTTGGGAACTTTTCCTTTGACAAGTTCTCCCATAGAAAACCCAAGCGTTCGAAGAAGTAATGAATGAAAAACAAAGCAAAGAAAATAGGGCACCGATGAAAGTCACTTGGGTACCCTCTTCGTACAAACAATTGTAGCGAGGCTTCTCACCCACTGTATGTTCCCAGTTATCCGAAACAAATAGGACATCGTTTTCATGGCCCTTATTTGATTCCGGAAGGTAGATAACTAAATAACAAATCAACTTTCATAACCTGAAGGTAGTAATATTTTTGAGAGGTGGGGGTGATGATATAGCAATAGAGGATGTCCCAAAGGCCAAGAATGGTTCCTAAAAGATTATTTAATGCAGCAACACCCATAACATCCTAAAGAAGTTAGGGCATCACTAAATGGGGCAATGTTTCAATGTATGAAGTACCCATAGAAACAGATGGTGGAGGGGGAATCTTACCCCACCCTCCGTTACGACTCTAGTTGGGATGGGGATTAACTCCCTGGAACCTGTCAAGTTCACCCTCGCTTGCAACTCTGATGATCACGTCACTAAGGATGGAGTATTTGGACCTAAACTCGGGTATCTTCTTTTCTTTCAATGGTGCAATGGTGAACAGATAAAATAGAAGAAACTAGAGACGAAGAGGTAAAGAAAGGACTTCTAGTTTCTAGGGGTGCAGAAGCTTGAAGATGTTACTAATAATGGAAGTCAAGAAATGGAGAAGATGAGTAATGCTACACTAACCAAATTTTGGGACCAAAATTAGAGCCCAAATGACATGGCAGCATGTCATTTGGAGTATTTATTGGTGCCCAAATGACATAGCACCAATTAAATAAGTCCAAGTCAGTTGCCATGTCATTTGGGCTCCAAATTTGGTCCTAAAATTTGGTCAGTGTAACATTACTCATCCTTTAAATAGAAGAGAAGAGGCACCAAAAAAAGGTGCCAAGAGTATTGAAAGATGATATGACATTTTGACTAGTACACGTGGCAGAGTCACTTGCTAAAAAGGTTTTGGTTTGGCCATGACCGAGCAAGAGTAGTCAAGCAAGGTCAATGCTAGGCCGAATGGACTTCTTGCCCGAGCCGAGCAAATTGGATAAAATTCTGAGCATAAAGTGACTCGACTGAAAATGGTATACTTGGTGGAAAACATTCTTGAGCAAGAAAGTGTGCACGGAGTAGAGCCTAATGAAACGTGCTCATAAAGAAGTCTTATAAGACTAAAATTTGAATAAAGTTCGACTCTTTCCTCTTAATATCAAGGCTTATTTGAACAAAAAAAGATAGCTAATCTATCCCTAGAAATATGAGATGGTCGATGGGATGAGGCCTAGGCATTGAATTATAAGACTGAACGGAAAGATGGCTATGCCATCCCCAAAAACTAGAGGCGATGATAGGCAGCTAATAAAGAAATCACCTAAATCATAAGTGCACATTAGAAGCATGTGTCCTAAAGAATCGGTTAGCAAGAGAAGAAGTCTCAAAATATTCCTACATGAATTAAGGAAGATTTGGCTAAAATATAGGTATGCCATCTACTACAACCAATGATTGAAACCCTAGAAGAGGGTTAAAACCACTATAAATACTAGGTAAAGCTTAATTCTAAGATACATGCTTCTTTCCTTGCAAAAATTTCTTCCTTATTCTCAGAACTCTTACTGACTTAAGCATAGGAGTCCCTCTAGCAAGTCAACCCCTAATCTCTGGAAGTTTGTTTGATTTACAAGAAGGAGGTGCAGTTTTGTTTGTTTCTCCCACAAATCATACACGGGTCTTTTTGACACTCTCAATTCGAGGTATGAGATTTTTTTTTCCTCGTACACTACCCTAAGACTAAAATTTTTTTTTCTCTATCTTCTTGAGGTGGGCCACATCTTGCCTACTCGTGAGCAATCAAGTACATACAAATCGGACCTTGTGCCATTTTAATAAAATAATTGGAATTGTTCGGTCACTTTATTCTATAACACTTTCGTAATCGCTATTACTGGGATTTTTGTTTTGGATTACGTGTATTGACTTATCATTGGTGTCACTTCATTTTAGGTAAGCTTTATGTTTGCTTGTTATGTCTCCATAGTGTTATTTGTGCCCTATTATTGTAATTTGTTTTTTTGAAAGTTGGAAAAATTGGGTCTAACATGTTTCCCATAATCTATATTGTTAAAGTAAACTTTGTAGTAATCTCCACGTCAGCTTGTCAGAGCTCTGATGACCTAAAAAATAAGTCAAGACCAGAGGGGAGAGCTCTGGAGGTCGACCCTTTGATGCGTAAGTCAATATTTCGTAAGAGAAATTGAGTGGGACTATGGAGTGAGTGTTGCGTACCTTTAGTGTTCCCCTTATAAGACCACTTAATAAAATTAAATAAGGATAATATTACCATAGGAGTCCTAAGATAAATAAAATAATGGTAGAAAAATTGAAGCATTGCTGAAAGATTGATCATAAAGTTCTAGTTTCACGCTTATGGACTTTTGGGTAAAATTTTGTTTCGGATGTGGTTAAGCTTGAAAAAGGTAGTTAACTAAGTTTCTAAAGGTTTTTAGGTCAAAAAAAAGGCTACCATTGAATCCAAAAGGTCAAAAAACCTTCAAGAAGGTGATATGGAGTGTATAAGAAGTTTGAAAGTATTCTAGAGTTGAAACTCATACTGGGGAAAATTTGGGTAGGAATGAATTTGATGCTATCTCAGTATTTTAGCCTTTTTTTTTGCTCTGATATCCGATTGAGTTGATTCTTGCAGAATGGGAAAGTAGACTTCATGGGATACAAAAGTGTGGACTAGAAAGTCACCCGTGTTCGGACGGGGAAAACACTCATCCGGACGCATGAGGCAGAGAGTTGTCCGTCCTGGCTTGTTTTGAGTGTTTTCTCCTATTTTGACACTATAAATACCCTATGGATTTATTCTAGGGTTTCTATACATGTTTTTCAACCCGAAGAAGTCTAGGAGAGTCTTGGAGAGAAGAAGAGAAGGAAGAGTAATAGATTGGGCTTACTCTTGAGGAAATCAACATGTAAGCAATAGCACAAAACACCTTAGGAGTAATTTTTTACGGATCAAAGTAGGGGTTTTTGTCAAGCTCATTCGTTAAGATTAGGGCTATATATTTATATTATTTTTATCTCTATTACAATATAAATAATAGATCTACGATGTTTTCATGTTGGTTTGACCCCAATATTAGTTTCTTGAATAAAATACATGATTTATTTCTAAGGTTTATTCGTTTTTTGATTTAATAGCCTAGTTCTTGATTCATAATCTTATCTATGTGATTGATCCACCACGTTTTTTACATTCATGTTAAATATATACTTATATTCTTGAATAAACACATGATTTACATTCAAATACATGTTTTCCATCCAAAAATTCATATGTTCTTGAATATTGTCAACATGAATGCTTCTTTTTACGATCTCTTGCATATTTTGATTGATTACTCGTCCCCCTTGAGAATTGTTGAATTACAAATTGTTTGACATACGGATTTTCTGAAAGTATGGAATTATCTCTTATATGGGTAGGTGTCAGGCCCCCACCCTGGATCACGTCAGGTAGGCAATGGACCAACCATCAAGGCCTTAGCAACAAACCCTATTGTCACACCCCGAATTTCACAAAAACGTGAGTTATATAAAACATCATTTTTTTTTATCAAAAATGGTTATCAATTTACAATTAGATTGAACACAAATTTATTTGATTTTAATAAAGCACATTTGTTTTTCAAAAATTCGGCAGAGTTTTGTTTGAAAATCGGGCATTTCAAACATTGGCAAGAGCGACCTGTGAGAGCATTAAATATAATAAATTAAATCTAATTATCCACATCATACCAACCATAAACAACTAACTAACATCAACATCATTCATTCATCACAACATAATCCAATATAAAGATGTGGTGATAATGGAGACTCACGAAGTACTCCCAAACCCAGTATTCCCAGATAAGTTCTGTTTACCAAAGCGTAACACTAAATCCATAACTTTATATTATAACACCCAAAATAATAACCTCTCGTGATCATGAGGTAATTAATTTTACATCAAAAGCTCCACAAAAATACCCTTCAAATAAAAGTTTGTGTATAATTACATTTCTATACAACGTTCTAAGAGTAAATACAAAAAGGTTTTCAAAAGGAGTCCCTTCTAGCCCAAAACTCCCACAATTCTTCATCAACTAAGTTCCGAGATGCACGTTGGTATCTGAAAATTTTAATAGGGGATAAACAACCACAACCCAGTAAGATAATCCTTTTTCCAAGCATATACAATGTTTTAAATGCCACCACTTCACAATCATAATAATAGGTAATGAAATAATTCATCAATAAGCCTAGGTACACAATAAGTAGAAGCATTTTTGAAAGTACACTACATACTATCATTTGAAATACACAAATGAAACATCAAAGAATTTACCACGTTGAAACTAAATCTCAAGGTTACACTACAAAACCTTTCTTCTTAAATCATAACACAACACCATTGATTTTATAAAGCACGAAGTGAGGAATCTTTATACAAGTACATGAATAATAAATCTAGTAAATTCATCATTTTTTCTTTTGAACACAATTTCATAAACTTATTCTTTTTTATTTTTTTTTCAAAAATATTAACTCTATATACTTTAGTCTCAATCTCACCTCACTCAAGCGGTTTGTTGGAATATTAGCCAATTGGTTTCTTGGCACCCGAAATCAATGTATGCTACCACTACCATCATCAATCCCCCTTTGGTAACCCCCCTCAAGGACCCCAACTGTCTACTAGCCCCCTATTTGTCGATACCGAGCATACAAGTTTCAAACCATACTTTCTTGATCATCTTCCATTCCTAAAAGCAACCTCAACTTCGACACTTTTGAAAAGATACATAGTTTTCCAAAATCTCGCATTTCTATTTCTAATATAACATGTTTTCAAAATAACTCACACACACATCAAAAATACAATTTCTACCCTTTATAGCAAAATTTACAAATTAAAAGATTGAGAAGTTGTGTACATTAACACCACTCTTTTCATATTTTAGAATAACTCAATAATACCAAAAATCATGGTAAATATACTCAATCATATAATAAGAATCAATGTCTCTTTTCACAATTCATCATTGTAATACTCATAGTTCCTTTGGCATTTTATCAAACATATGGTAGACATAAAATCTCCAATATATATACTCTAAAGAACCCAAAATCTTAATTTCAATCAAAGACCCATAACAAAAATCAAGCTAGGTTTTTAAACACACAATACCCAAATTCATTTAACATATTTAGGTTTACAAATTCAAGGTAAACTCATCATTTAATTAAAACTCATAGTATGAAAACATGAATTTAGCTCATATTAAACAATAGATATAGAAAATACATGAGATGCATCAATGCATATGCAATAGAAAGGAGAACCCTACCTTAAAACTCAAGAACCTAAACTCCACCTTCAAATCTCCAAGTGAATCCAAGAATCCCAAGCAATGTTCCTAGATTTCCAAGCAAAAGCCAAAACTCTAATAACTTTTTTCTTCCCTCTTCTCTTTCCCTTTATCTTGTCAAATAGTTCTAAGACTGGTATTGGATGAGAATGGTGAGAGATAATAGGTGCAATGGGTTGAAAATGGGGTTTATACCCAAAAATTCCCGTATTATTATAGTTTTACACCTAAACATCTCTAATTTAATCTCTATGACTACCCTAAGGTTTTTTAACATTCCAAATTCATTTTCAAAGTTATTTTAACATAAAAATATTTATTTTTATGATTTATCTCAAAATTAAAGTCAATTTACACCCAAAAATATCAAAATTACCATTTTAGCCCTCTGAACTGTTATATGAGGTAAACGTCTATCCCAAAAAAATTTTTACCTCGCGAATTCAATGATAACGTTATTTTGACCTTAAAAAATTAAAAAATTTTCTTAGTTACCATTATCAACCTTAAACACGTCAAAATTGAAATTGACCCGAAAGTCAATACGCGCTAAAACTCAAACTTACGCGATTATTCCTTCGACAATGATTCAAAGTTTCTCTCATCATGCTAATCATTTTAAAAATATTATCAAGTTAATACCACTTATATTTATATGAAATATGGGATGTCACACCAGTGCATAATAAATGCAAAGTACGACAGAATACAAATAGTAAAATGATTCATTCCAAACATCTAATAAATACAAGAGTAATAAACTAAACATCATCCAACATCATTTTTAAACCTAAGTAAAACCATAATCAACCATAAGGTTTAAAAAATCCAAACATAAAAAAAAAAAAAAAAAAAAATTGTTCCCAAAATAATTAATAACTGTCTCAAAACCATAAACAATACTTATTTCTGAAAACCTACAATATAATAAATCTTCAAGTCATCTAAGCCCTTGTTTGTCAATAGACTTACTGTTCACCCTAAACTTCACCTAAAAAATATGAAATATTTGTATGAGCACGATGGCCCGTGAATTATAACCACTGAGGTGTGAGAGATAAGCCCCCACAATTTATATATAAAAATAGATTTTGATACATACATTAGTACAAAAAATTGTACCATAACCCCTTTCACATAATCATTAAAACAAAATGATCATATATTCACAAATATATTTATAACTCAAACACCCACACACACTCCATTCAAACACATTTGCTATCTTTAGCTTGATAACTAGGCCTCATCTCATTTTTGTTATCATTAGTTGGTAACTGGTCCCGTCGCTAGTCATCACTAGCCTAATGACTGGTCTCTATGTATACACCCCTATACCGATCACATCAGTATCCCTTCAATCTCATTGTCATTTAGACCTGATAACCCAATCCTCGTCTCATAAAACATGATTTTAACATACACCAAAATTGTTGTTTTAGTCCCAACGCATACAAAATTTTCCTTTCATCACCAAAACATATTTAAGCAATCACATAAAATCATCCCACATATTTTAAAAATTTACATGTATAATAATTCAAAATTGAAAAATACTTAATTTTAACCCCAAACATAAACATATATAGTATATATATGAAATATCCACCCACACCCATGCCCATACGTTTAATATAGAAAATCCTCCCAAAAGAATTAATAAACTACTCAGCTTGGTTCCCAAATTCCAATGCAAAAACATATTTCCCAATCTTAATGTAATCACTACCGAATCCAAAATAATATGTAACAATCAATCTCTATTCCTAACTTTATAAGTTTGCACTTCTATATTTATTTTTTGTACTTTCAATCGATTGACATATGCTTTATATATCATGAACATATAAACAATCTTTCAAATTGTATGAGATAATAGGGTTTGGAAGTAGTCTGGTAGTTTAGAAAAAAATTCTAAAGTTTTTGGCGTCAAATTATAATTTTTTAAACTTTTGGGATCAAATTGTAATCATCTTCAAAAATGAATTTTCTGTTTTCAAGGGTACCATAAATTTTTCAGATCAAAATTTAAGGTTATAGAGACCAGTGTTTGAGAATATAACCTTTATTTGATTCATTATGACTAACCCTTAATTTTTGAAAATTTAATTGAAATTATTAGGGGTCGTTTTAAAATATCAGAAACTTTCCAAGACTTGGGGCTGTTTTGGAATGACAAAATTTGTTTCAAACCTATTGGGGTCCATTCTTGTTTCAAAATAAATTTTTTTGTAAGTAAATGGGTGAATTCTATAATTTATGGACTTGTTCAACCTACGGAAATCTCCAGATTGGCTGTTCTGCACTTAAAAGTCCAATCTCTTTCTTTCCTTTCTTTTCTTATCTTTTCTTTTCTTTTTTTCGTTTTCTTTAATTAACTAGACTATAACTCCTTGAAAACTTAATTTATTTTAATCAACTCAAGAATAAAAAACATACAAGATCACCCATAAACATTTATTATCTATGCTACTTTAAAATATCAACATAGTTGAAATTTTTTTTCCCACCTTTACCCCCAATAATACAACTATGTCATCTTTTAAATGATCTTACAAAGACAATTATGCCTTAAACAAAAAATTTAATTTAAATGTAAAAAACTTTTGAGTTTCTAAACTTTTAAATCAATCATAAAATAATACTATAAATTCACATTTATCATGTCAAGATTTATAAAAAACTTTTAAATCTCCAAACTCCCCTTACACAAGTGCGTAAAGAGAATTTAATATTATCTATTAACATTTTCTCTGCCTTTTAGTTTTCCCAACCCTCACTTAGAGAAGCTAAAGAGATAGACTTTTTTCTATACCCACTTAATTACCCCAGTTAGTGAAAACCTTTCTTGTTTTGTTGCTTATAAATAGAGGAAGCAAGTAGAGTAAATCCCAAATCTTTGTTATTTCTTTTTACTCTCTCTACATAAATTTTATTCATGTTCTGTTTTAGTGAGGTGAAAATAGTATAGAACAGAAGAAAGAGGAATATATATATATATATATATATATATACATGCTCTCTTTAAATAAAGAAGGCCTATTTTGTTTGAGAGTTCTGATTTGATGTTAATAGTGTGTTATCGTTGTTTTCAATTGTTTTGTTTATTCATTCTGCATGGCTGAGGCTTTATAATTAGTTAGAAAAGTCGCAGTGTGGAATTTTGTAGGTTCCAAAGTTTTTTGAACAGATTCGGGTGCACTGCAATAACGAAGATGCTACACAAAATGCCAAGAGTTTGAACGCATAAATCAATAGTTTGGCACTTACAGGTTACAACAAGGCAAAGACCTATAAAGACAGAGAAGCTCATTGCACAAATGGAGTTGGCGAGATTTCTTGCATACCTTAAATTTTAGTTGCTGCAACTTTATTTTCTCAAAAAAATTGTAGTTACAAAATAAAGGCTGGCCAAGACAATATCTTCTTCTTCTCTAAATATTTTGTTGAGCTTGGTTAGTCTTGGACATGCAGAATAACATAAAAATATTTTTGATATCTAACATCACTACATACAATTAAAACAAAAGCATATAATCCATATCACCCAAAATAAACAACAAAAATAAAAAATACAATTCAAAATGGTTCACGTGCAACACACATGTGCACTAACTAGTATATATATAAGCAAGAGAATAATTTCAACGCTAAGTGACAAAAAATGTAGATAACCTATATAAGAATGAATTCCTACCTCTCTTGAACTTTAAGTGATCCCAAACTCACTTTTTCTTCTTCTTCATTTGTAGAGGTTACTACTTGGCATTAGAATTTTGTTGGCGGCCACTTCTTTTCTTTCACTGCACATTCTATTACTTTCTACCATTTTTACTTTATATTTTTTTTTTCTTTCTAAACAAACTGACCCCTAGGGTTTTACACATCTAAAAACTCTAGCACTCCACCCTCATAATATCTCTAATTAGTTAGTAAGGAAGAAATAAAAGGAACATAAAATATTCCCTTCGAATCATACTCATAATAATTATTGGTCCCCCTTTTATTTTTAAAATAAAAAAATATATATGTGAAGATATTTACCTTATTCGGGTATTACATTGGGTGAGATGAACATGAGTTATACTCGAATTCATATCGTAGAGTATTAGAGGTTTTTCTATCTTGAGATGTTTGATGGTTGCTTAATACTCGTAGAGTGTTTGATTTCTTGCAAGAGTCAACTACTATTTGTTCACGTAGGTTCGAGGCTGAGGATTAATATATTATTCCTAGAAAAGGATACGTCAATACCAATATGTTTGTACACACCCTTCCTAAAATGTTGTAAGTGTTGTGGGCCTATGGTGATTAATTTGAGATGGTTTGTGTTTATGGTGGGTGGACGAACCAAAGCTCTAGTTACGTCAATAACAATTCAATTGATAATCAAATCTCTAAGTACAAATAGAGCTCACAATTTAAATATTACAAAATTGTAATCTCTAGTTTCTCCGATATTCCAATCACGATCTATGCTCCATATTCTCCTGATAAATTAATTAAGTGAAAAAATATACAATATGATAGGAAATCATATGCTCAACGATAAAAGTACGAATGATTGAATATCAAATAATTCAATCGATAGGCAATTATGAAATTATGAATCAAATACGACATATCACAACATGCATCGCCTAATACTTGGTTCATCTTGATAACATAACAAGTAACACTTTCAAACTTGTGCCGACCAATTACACCCCATAGGGCCACAATCACACCTCGTACGGCCATAATCACGTTTCACAAAATATGCTTCAAGTTTACTGCGTACATATATCAATTAGTCCCAAAGTAATTAGCTCAAAACACAGTTAGCTCAAATTCATATCGATCAACAAATAACGAATAAGAATAGAATTTTAAGATAATTAATAGAACACTCTTTACAAAGAGATTTAAAAGATATAAGCATATTGTATACTACCCCATACCTCAAATCGTCAAATGACTCTGATAAATATGAACTTAATGATATGAATAATCATATCCTCAAATTCGGTTGCAATCCAATCTAAAATCACTGTTTGATGAAGTCTTATTGTTTTCCTCTCTCTGCCCCCTTCCTTTCTTCTTTCTTGGCTACGGTTACTACAGGAAGAGGCTGAATTTATGGGCATTTTGAAAGTAGGAGGTGTCCCCTTGCATGTTTAGAATGTCTTGTTGCTTGACACATGGTAGATGAGGTGTCCTCTTGCATGCCCTTCATCATTTTTCACTCGACATATGTCAAACACTTGTCATACCATTACTTCACCCTACACATTTTGCTTCGTCGTGGTTACTATACGTATCTTTCTAAAGATTCCTACACATTCTACTCTCAACAAGTGTCCTACGATAGACTAAAGTTTACACTTATTACACATTCTCGATTACTATGGTAATTAGCATCTTTTATTTCTTTCGACGTGAAACATATACAATATTACAGTCATCGAGTTCATCCTGACACAAGAAATTCATTTATGTATTTGAAATCTCCAAAAATAAATTATATTAATTATATAAAATTCTAATATTCCTCAAAATTTAATCCCCAATTATAACTCTTATTTTATAAAAATTTAGGATGTTATAGACATTATATTATGAATTGTGGTTTTTGTGAATGATTTTATTCTACTATTAACTTTACTGTTTTATAACATAAACTTGATATGGTTGTTAAATGTTATTGTTTTCAAAATCATATACGTTATCTTAATGATTTTTTTCTATTTGATTTTGGAGATTTTAATTAGGTAGATATGAAATGATGAATGTTTGATTTATTTTATTGTCTTTTTAGTATCCTCTCATGGTTTAATGGATTATAGTTAGTTAATACCTGAATATGAATTTGGGGTGTTACACCCCTTCGTCCCCCCTCCCCCGGAGTTCTTTTTATAAGTCCAGGGATTAGCTTCCCTCAAAAGATTGACTCTGAGCTCTCTTATCCTCTATTTAGGAGAAGAGAGTCCTATTAGGAGTGGATTTTAGACTCCCTCCTTTGTTTGTTGAGAAGATAAGACTCCTCCTGACCGAGAAGTCTTTGACTCGTTCACCTGTTAATAAGGGAGGTCAGACTCCTTCGGTTTAAGGGGTCTTAGGTATTTTATCCTTTCAGAAAGATGGTGCTAACTGTTCCCTTCAATTTGGGAGTCATTTGATTTTCAAATTACTCATAATCTTATCCTCTGGCTTTTTATCAAGATTCAACCATGTGGGGGCAGAGTTGATTATTAGGTCTATCGTAACTCAGAACTCCTCATGTCCACCTTAGTGGCTTGCAGGTCACGTCAAAGCTTTCCTCGAGGTGCTACCTTACTGAGCTAAATTTTTCCTTATCATATATTATGAATATTTATCGAGAAAATATTATTAATAAATAATTAATAGTAATCTAATGTTAGTCTTTTTAAAAATACAATCCCATTTCTCCTTCTTATCAATGACCAACACTTCATTAACCATTTCTCTCTCTCATGCATGACCAACACTTCTTCAGGCGGTTTTTGTCTCTCATCCATGACTAAACTACTAAATAATTTTTCCGTTATATCTTATTTGTTGGAACAAAACTTTGATACCACATGTCGGTTTTGCACATCATCCACTACACTATCAGTCAAAAACAAAGCTTCTGAATTATCATCATTGCCCTCTGCAATTTTAGCATGATAATTCTTATTATCGTGTCTTCTTAATCTGAAGCACTCCCTTTTATAGTTCCCTAATTTTTCACAATTGTGGCACTTAATTTTGAATTTATCACGTTGTTCACCCTAAATATTACATTTGTATCTTTCTCCACCAGATCTGTGTTTCCACGTACATTGGTTATTTGAATGATGATACTTCTGATTTGATTGAGATTTATTATGTGACTCATCATTCTCCTTCTAGAAACTCGTCAGAGTCTGCAAGTTTTCTTCTCCTAAAATCTCTCTCTTTTCATTCAAATTTTGTTCATGGGCTTGCAGGGAACCCATCAACTGATCAACTGTCAAGGAATCAAGATCATTTGACTCTATAATAGCTATGACAATATATTTGAACCTCATTGATAAGGTCAGAAGAATTTTCTCCATAACCTAGAGATCCTTCACTTCCTCGCCGTTGGCTCTCATCTAATTGACAATAACCAACGTCCGCGAGAAATAATTAGATATACACCCTGATTTTTTCATCTGAAGAAGCTCAAACTATCTGCATAGGGTCTACAATTGAACCTTTTTCACCTTGTCTTGTCCAATATAACAATTGATCAAGACATCCCATATTGCATTTGTCGTCGAAATATGAGCAATCTTATCATAAATTGATGAATCAATTGCTTCATAAATATACATCAATTGTGACACCCCAAAAACTGGGGGTCCTTTTTGTCAATCCGCTGATCACCCATCAACCCGCGTAATACTTGTGAATACCGTGTAACCTAATATCACGCCGTTATGCCCCATTTACCGGGATCTATAATTTAACAAAAGTCAGGCAGAGTCTCCTTTGTACGGGAAGTTCTACCCAAAACACAACCTGTACAATCATACAATATTGACCACACCGGGTTCATTTAATCATACTTGTGACGCCCCTAAAAATTGGGGGTCCTATGTCAATATATGCAGTGTGACATTGATTTGTAGTAGTGTGACATTGGTTTATAGCAGTATGAATTTGGTTTGTAGCAGTGTGGCATTGGCTGATATCAGTGTGACATAGGTTGGTATCAGTGTGACATTAGCTTATATCATTGTGACATTGTCTTGTAGCACTGTGATATTGTCGTGTACCACTGTGCCAATGTGACACGTACCGCTGTGCCAATGCGACATGTACCATTGCTAATTATAAACACATCGAATTTAAGCATCAAACATAGTTAATACAAGTTTGATTACAATCATTTTAATATGATTACATGTCCAAACTAAATTTTACAAATGTTTTACAAAATGAGATTTAAAAGCCACAAGTTGCCTTTTCTTCATCCTTGAGACCCCAAGTGAGAGCCTTCCACCGGTGTGTATCTCGCACCTGAAATGTTTTCCCATAAAGGGTGAGTCACGCTCAATAGTATATCTCCTATAAAGTCCACTCCCCAACCTAAGTGCATATGAAATGTTCACATGCAACATTCAACAAGCAACAACCATTCCAATCAAGAATATTCAATTCAATGTTGGAAATCACCATGTGATGCCATGAAATGAGATGAGACCCAGTCATGCAATTCAACCCGAGCCCCTTACCGACTCTCGTAACACATGCAATGCCAATGTGTATGAATCTATCATTTATGTTACACATCAAATGACCTTTATAAATTTTTGGGTCTTTCTTGGGGTGGGTATTTATGGACATACACCAACGGGTACCCAATCGACACGGAATTCATGGACTTCCACCAACGGTTCTGCGTACACCGACACACTTCATGGACTAAACAAAGGGATTGCGTATCCTAAGTAACCGGGTCTTGCACCCGAGGGATTGTCTAGCCCTTCTTGCTAACCCCGACCCTATTTTCAATGCAAATCAGGCAACTCAGTCTAATCTTTGATCCAATTTTCCCCAAGCCCAAGTATCATCCACTAAGAATGGTGTTTGATCAAACCATACACACACATCCACCAAATGCGATGTCTCCGTGTATATGCAATGTAATGAACCATTGCAATATCAATATCATGTCCAACATGTAATGAATGTCATATGAACTATTTCAACCACATTTCAACACATTTCATGTGCAATTATCCAAAGCATATAATTTTCATAATTCATCACAATGCCAATACATCATCAAGCATATATCAACATTTTTATCCAAGAACAATTCTCAATCATGCTTTCACATAATCTCATGCAATTAACACACTTTATTGCACATAGACATTTAATCAAACAACTTCAAGGCTCCAAATCATGTAATCACATAAAATGGCCAAATTCATCACATAGCTCAAAAAATCACATTAAACGATTTCTACATACCCCATTATCCAAACTTCAAAGAAATCACAAGCTATCAATTTCTAATTGCCAATTCATACAAGCATTGAATTTATCCATTTTCATTTCTCATTTCATCAAATCACAACCGTAGGCAAGTGTTAAATACATCTAACTACGCATTTCATACAATCATCCTAGGTTGGAAATAAGCCTAGTTATGATGAAAATCATATCTCTTGAAACGTAAGACAATGCTGGGAAGCTCCAATAACACAGATCTCGCCCAAAACCAAGCTTTTCCCAAAATCCTACCTTTGAAGTTCAGTGAAACATGTCCTTTTTGGTACGTAGGCGTAGCGCTCGTCGCATAGATCGAATTTAATACTTGGCTCGAAGGATTCCGACCAGCAGAACTCCGTAGATCGTAGAGAGAAGTTGTAGCTTTCTCTCTTTTTCCCTCTCTTCCCTCCAACGTTAAACCCAACTTTGTGTGGAGAAAAATCAGATTTTTGTCTCATATTTATACCCTTTAATGCTTGGTCCACGTCGCGCAACTCATTCCTAGGTCCGATTTCGTCCTGAAACGATTAAATTTCGTCCCGGTTTAAATTCAAAATTTTTTTATATGAACTTCCTTTAAATTATTTTAACATTTTTTAAATTTTATTTCCGGGGTCGTTTTTTAGGTCATCCGACACCCGGTTACCTTGAAAAACGCGAAAAAATTGACTATCTTGGAATTCGACAAAAATTGACAGTGTAACTAGATTTCGCGAGACGAATCCAACAGTGAGATCCATTTCATCATCCGAGTTCTAGAAAAATTCGGGTTTCCGGCCTGTACTATAGCCACAATTAATTGTTTTGCCCTTTTTCATAAAAAGTTCAAATTTATACGGGTTTTACATTCTTCCCTCTTTAAAAAGAATTATGTCCCCGAAATTTACACACACATACACCCTTAACCGCATATATATGTCATAGTCAGATTATAGGTAATGATTATAACAATATACCTCCATCCTCGAATAAGAAATGATAACTGATGCGTATAGTGGCCTGAGCCTGACCCCTATAATGTAGCCCGAACTGTCCCACAGTCTCGAGCATCAGCCATTCCTGGGAAGCCACACTAGCCAAGACTCCCCGTGCCTTCCAGCTGAGTGTATTAGCCACCACATTTGCCTTACCGGGATAGTAATGCAAAGTAAAGTCGTAGTCCTCCAAATACTCCATCCACCTGCGTTGCCTCATATTAGTCCTGCTGTGTAAATATGTAATTCAGACTTTTATGGTCCAAAACACCTCGAACTTCTCTTCGTATAAATAGTGGAGCCAAGCCTTCAAGGCAAAGACAATGGCCTCCAACTCCATGTCGTGCGTCTGGTAATGTAACGCCCCCAAAACCACCCTGGACGGCATTACATACTAAAACCATTTTCATCATGAGAGGACTAAGATAAATCATCCATAAATAAGACTTCATAAAAATCATTCCTTAATTTAACAAAATTTGGGCAGAGTCTCCTTTGTTCGGGGAGCTCTACCCAAAACACAACTTGTACAATTATACTATATTGACCACACCGGGCCCAAGTATGACTACATATTGACCACACCGAGTTCATTTACACATCACAAAATAAGATTTTATTCACCATAAATAATATCCACAATATCATCCCAAAAGAATAGGCCAAGTTATGGCAATTACATTCCAAAAGAATTACACTCAAACTTAGCAGCGGAACAAACAAAATACTAGACTATACATGATCTCCAATTAAATTCCCTAGTCTAGTGCAAAAGAAGCTATATCTCTATATGTCCACCTCGGAATCTCGATTTCCCTCGGATGGGGCCTCCCAATACCCCTACTCGTCAACTCTGAGGTTCTCCTCTAACACCGTATCTGAAAAATGTAATTTGTAGGGGGTGAGCACTAAGCTCTGTAGCAACATTCCTCCCAAACTCGAACAAGGTTTATAAAACACGTAAAACAAGTCGGTCTCATTTCACAAATAGCATATATAATCTTTGAAGTAAAACAAGGACATTTTAGAATGGATCTCAAGTTTAGGTAACAACAGTAATTTAATGAATAAATGGAACCAATTACACAATTAATAATACATTCCACCATAAACCGTTTCTCACAAGTTCTTGCGGAGTCCCATACTTCCCAAAACTCTTGTAGAAACCGTATCTGGTAGAATGAACAAATACTAACCATTGCATTCGTATCAACATTATAAACATGTATCTCCACCATGATGTAAGGCAAGCCCCATGAATCGACACATTGAGTAATATCTAGCCCACACACACGCACACAAATCTTCTCAAAGATATACATCCTTTAGGAAGGGCGTATGCCATACCAATGGCAGTGACGTATCCAACCCAGGCATTAGTATACTAACCATCTGACACGGCACCCGTGAGCAATAGCGGTTTAGTCTTACCAAAGCACTAACCCCACTACGAGTGGTAGGAAAAATGTCAACCCACACGGAGCAAGCAACACGTCTACCCACTCTACGATATCTCGTCAAAGGCCACTCATGGTCATCCCACACTCATAAGAGATACAATACCAAACACAATTTCACAATTTACAAGTATAACTTAAAAACCCCCAAATTTATCACATGACAATTTCAATAAACAATTACAAAAATACAAGAGATCACCACAACATCATTTTATTACTCAACACCAAGCACTATGGTTTCAAAATCAATAATAAAGGAAGAATTTAAGAAGAAATCCATCACTCTCCAATAACTAGGGTTTTGAAACACAAAAAAGAGATTTCATGGGTATTCAACGCTAACTTTGTTAAAAACATGTAATCTTTGCCCAAAAGACTAAGAGAGGATGATTTCATATCATATATATAACATTTAGAGCAAAACATACATATATACATAAGCCCTAACCTCAATGTAAGAGAAAGAGAAGAAATCCCCTACCTTGAAATCAAGAATTTCAAACCAAAGTCCAAGCTTTAGAGACTCTCTTTCTCCCTTTTCTTCTTCCCTTTATCTTCTCCTAGGGCTCTAAGAGGTTTGTGGTGAGAGTGGAATGGAAGAATGGGACAAATGGGGCTTAAAATGGTGTTTTAAAACACAAAAATCCCGATTTTTTTGTTACTGTTTCGGCAAACACTCTGTTCCAGACCAGTCTTCGTAGAATGGGCATAACTCTCTCATACGAGCTCCGATTGAGATGATTCAAGATGCTATGAAATGCTAAGAAAGAGATTTGCAACTTTCATGTTTTGAGTTTTGAGAGATATTGACTGCATCAAGGTCGAAATCGCGTTTGAAGTTGCAGCCAGTGCACTGTTCACAGCCTTTTTCATTCATCATTTTTTTTTTTTTCCATTTCCAATCCATTCCTAAGCCAACCAAATCCATCCCAAACCTCTCCAACACATATTTCTACACCAAACCTATTTAATACAAGTTCTAGGACCTAAAATTTCCTATTTTCACTTATAAAAAACCAAATTTCAACTATTATTTCCACTAACATTTTAAATCTCTATTTTTCCAATCTACCAAATTCAAAGACACATCACTACACATATCCACATTTTTACAACAATTATTTACTATATATCTATATACATATATAAAAGAAAATGCGGGGTGTTACAGGTAGTTCTGCTCGTGATTCTTTAACTGCCGAGAACCATAAGTCACCACTCTCCCGGACTGCATCAAAAAAAACACCCAAGTCCGTCCTTCGAGGAATTATAATACACTGTATACCTCTGTCTTCTTTCCAAAACTATCAGAATAGGAGCTGAAGTAAGCCTCCCCTTCAACTCTTGGAATGCCCTCTCACATGAGTCATCCCACTAAAACTTGACCTCCTTCCGGGTCAATCTCGTCATAGGCACAGCTAGTCTGGATAAGTCCTCAATAAACCTCATGTAATACCCCGTCAATCCCAAGAAACTGCATATCTTGAAGACTAACTTTAGCCTCTCCCAACTCATAACCGCCTCGACATTCTCCAGGTCAACTGACACACCCGAAGCTGACACCACGTGTCCCAAAAACTTCACTTCCGTTAGCCAAAATTCACATTTGCTGAACTTGGCGTACAATTGATGGTCCCTCAAGGTCTGGAGAACAACTCTCAAGTGACCCTTATGCTCCTCCTCAGACTTGGAGTAGATCAGAATGTCATCAACAAAGACCACGAAAAACTGATTTAGGTAGGGTTGGAACACCCTATGCATGAGATCCATAAATGTCGTCGGGGCATTCGTCAATCCAAAAGGCATAACAGTGAACTCGAAATGCTCATATCGCGTCCTAACGCCGTCTTAGGGATATCCGACTCCCTAATCCTCAACTGATGGTAACCCGTGCATAGATCTATCTTGGAGTAGACCCGCACCCCTCTCAGTTGATCGAACAAATCATAAATCATCGGCAAAGGGTATCTACTCTTGATAGTAACCCGATTCACACTATAAGAAAATTGATTTTCCAAGACAAATTTTGGCGACGAATAATAAAATTAGTTGCCAAAAAATAATTTTCGGCGACAATTTTAAAAGTTCCTCACAGAAAAATTTTATATTATATTTTTGGCGACAAATTTTTTTTTGTCATTGCTAGAAGCCTTCGCAAAAAAATTCCCCCGAAATTTTTTTGGCTTGAATGTTGGTGCTAAATTCTAATTCTATTGGCAATAGAATTATTCCTTGCCAAAAAATATTTGTTTGTCGCAAAATTTTTGACAAATAAAGAAAAATAAAAAATAACAAAGAATAAAGTTAGCGACGATTAATGTTCGTCACAAAATTTTTAATAGTTTTTTTGGGGACAATTTTTTTTTATCGCAAATCATTTAATCTTAAATCATTAATTAATAGACTAAAATGACATCACCTCTTTAATCCTTCCCTAAAAACCAATGTTTTGAAACCCTAGCATAATATACCCAATTGCTACTTCTCTTTCTCTTTCTCTCCAGTCCAGATTTTGACCATCACCACCAGCAGCAGTAACCCAGGTAAGTGCCCTCTCTCTCTCTCTCTCTGATCAAATCACACAATCTTACACACGAAATCACAATATTATTAATTAAATCATTAACTAATAGACTAAAATGACATCACCTCTTTAATCCTTCCCTAAAAACCAACGTTTTGAAACCCTAGCATAATATACCCAATTGCTACTTCTCTTTCTATTTCTCTCCAGTCCAGATTTTGACCATCACCACCAGCAGCGGTAACCCAGGTAAATGCCCTCTCTCTCTCTCTCTCTCTCTCTCTCTCTCTCTCTCTCTTTCTCTAATCACACAATCTTACACACGAAATCACACACACACAAACACCACTCATAGTTAAACCTTTTCACCCTCATAATCTTACACAAGAAATCACACACACATACACTCACCTCTCTACTCTCTGTCCATGGCCAAAATCGAATTATGCTCTATCTCTCTCTCTCCCATGTCAATCCCAATTTTTGCTTAGAAAGTTTGGATTTCATTTTTAGAAATTGATCAAATGTCTAATTTATGTGTTCTTGATGATTATTATTGAATGCTCTGGTCTCCTTTTGTTAAATTTCAGGGGAATTGACTATCCCTTAGGTCACAATGGCTTGAACAAATGTTACTTTGTAAAGAAGAACTCGGGTTTCCGCTGTTCAACAGTAATTTTGATAAACATGTTGCAAAATATTTGATTTTGGTTTGTTTATTTTTCACTGAACTATTGTAATCTTATTCATTCCTATAGGGTTCCTATCCTGTGTCTTTCATTTTTTTAGTTTAAAAGGAGCTTATGGCATATCCTGATGGATTATCCTTGTTTATTAACTACTTGAGCTTCCATTATAAATTGTGAATATCATAGCTTGATCTTTTAGTTAAAGATGATTCATTTTGTTGTTACTTCGTTATTTGAGTTAATATCAGTATAGTTTCTTGTTCTTGCTTGCAGTTGTTGTTAAGTTTCTTGTTTTATCCATTTGCTTTAGGATTTGATGTTCTAGTTTCTAATTGGCTAGAATAAGTACAACTTCACTTCTTGGATGACACCAAAAGACTTTCATAAGTACTAACATTAGAATTTATTACCTTAGGGCCTCAAAAAATGGATTACTTGTATACCGTAAGGCCTGAAATTCTATGCCAGAACTGAAATTCTATGCTAAGTTGCTAATTTACTTATATGTATTAGAACTAAAGTTCTATGCCAGAAATTATGTTTATTCATACCTCATGTCAGCCCCATTTTTTGCTTAGAAAGTTTTAATTTCATTTTTAGAAGATGAAGTTGTTACATTGTAAACCTAATTTAATTGGGTTGTTTTGGTATTTTAGCTTTTGGGTTGTTATTAAAATTTATAAGTTTGTTTGTCCTTAGTTGCAAATAGATTACTTTAGTGTTTTTCGATTGGTGTTCAACATAAGCAACAAATTTCAATTTCTCTTGATTAGGTATGCCAAAGTTTCTTATTTCAGGAATTTGCCTCTACATATCACTATAAATTCACTTCGATGTGTGTAATTAGAAATGCCAATTCTCAACTTTATATGGTATTGCTAAATTCGTTATCTATTCACTTCTAATCATGTAGTTGGATCAAAAATATTTTCCTATTGATTTAGAACCAATGGAAAATAAAAGACTGAAAGAGTGTGGAGAATAGTTGTAATTTTTAACCCTAGAGGTTGGAAGTTCTTATACCTTGGTTCTTTCAAGGTAATGATTTTTCTCTACCTCCAAGTACTCCATGACTTATCCCATGTTTTCATTGTATGTTTGTTATATAGGGAGTTCACTTGTTTAATTATATTTCGCTTCATGGTTATTTAAATAACCCTACATAATTAACAACACTATATAGTTTCGTTGGTATTGTGGTCCTACCATTCTTTTCAGGAAAATGGTAATGGAGATCTTAAAAAACAAGGTCAGTTGCCCCCACTCCTTTCCCACGTTGTTCAATTTTAGTTCTACTTGAGAATTTGACCTCTAATTATTAGAATGAGTCTTTATATTGTTTGAGGTATCGTTATTTGATTGTAGAATGTATCGTCATGGATGAAGGTTAATCAGGTTCATCTAATTTATAGCTTGACCACTGATTTGGCTGATTAAGCACTCAAAATCAGGTTTAATGATTATCACTCTACTTGGTCTTGAAATTTCTTAATTTAGTTCTTTCCATTATGGTATATTTTTCCAATTTTTTTTTTTTTTTTTACAGTTGCTTGGAGGCTTTGGAGGCAAATAAAGCTGATCGGGATAAACTTTTTGAGCCTCATCCTTTTTCTGAAGAGTACAAGAGTTATTTATGAAGTGATATTACAATGAAGTGATATTACAAGAGTTATTCATGCGTTAGATTTTGGGGTACCAAAGATACAATGAAGTTGTGGACCTAATTTTGTACTTCTTTTTTTCTTTATTATCGATGTAGTTAATTAATATTTCATGTGTGAGACACAATATTAAATTATTTAAATGAGGATGATTGTATTGGCGAGATATTGTTTTAATTGAATAAAAGTGGATTCAACGAACTTCTTGGTCTTGCCTTTATGGATATTGATGTTTTATAATTTTGGTAATTTTTTTTTTGACAATTTTCAAATGTGAAAAATTAAAATAAGGGATTGTTGGCGAACAATAAATGTCGCTACTAAAAGTCTTGAACACTTTTGGTGACGAATATAAGTTGTCGTAGAAAGTCATAAGTAAAAATTTCTACAGTTTTTTCTGCGACAAACTTCAATGTATTGCGACAAACATATGCACTTTTAGCAATGACATATCTGTCACCGAAAGTTTAATCTTTTGCAACGAATATATATTTTGTTGCCAAAAAAATCAGTTTTGGCGACAAATTCCAAATTTTGTCGCGCCAAAATTTCAGTGACGATCCTACAACGACAAATTGGCGACGAAAAAAATTCGTCACCAAAAGGTTTTTGCGACGAATTTTATGCTTTTAGCGACAAATTTTTTCTTCACTAAACATAAACTTTTTTATAGTGTCAACTGCTGATAGTCTTTACATAGCCGAAGAGTCTTATCCTTTTTCTTGGCAAACAACACCAGAGCACCTCAAGGTGAGGTACTCGGTCTAATGAAGCCCTTGTCCATCAATTCTTGTAATTGGACCTTGAGTTCTTACAACTCTGTAGGTGTCATTCTATGCGGAGTCATATAAATGGGCGATGTACTGGGGTGCAACTCAATAGTGAAGTCTACATCCCTATGTGGAGATAATCCCGATAATTCGTTCGAAAAAACGTCCTCATACTCACAAACCACTCGAGGTAGACCCAACTCCTGTCTCGCCTTGTCCTCCAGGGTAAGGCTCGCAAGCCAACCCATTAACTGCCCATGCCAATGGGAATCATACACTACTTGGGATAAAAAATCATGTTTCTCCCCCTGAAACTTGAATCAAACTCCCTCCGGTGTGTAAGCAGTGACCCTCTTCCGATCACAATCAATGACATTTCAGTGTGCCATCAACTAGTCCATCCCAAGGATGATATCAAACTTCGACATGTCCATAACCCGAAGGTCCATGGTGAGTAGAGTCCCCGAGATCTCTAACTCACAACCCCGATATATCTTATTAATGCATACCCTAGCTCCTAGGGTTGAATTTACCCAAATGACTCTTCTAGTGTTGCGATTTCTAAATCTATATCATTCACAAGAACATGAAAATGACAATATGTGACACGCCCGAATCAAGTAACACATGTGCCCATAAACAAGGAGATAAGAAATGTACCGTGGGTCGCTGACTAATCCATCGGCTCATTTTACGGTGCAACGTCGAAGACCGTCTCTTAGGTCCCCGGTGTTGCTGCCTGAAAGTCTTATCCCTGGCCTTGGCCCACATCCTGGCTCATCCGGCCTAATTACGGAGTACCCGCACATGAAGTACTAGGGGCTTGTGCAGCACCCTGTAGTCGGAACAGATTTCTCTGGTCCATAGTGGAATAGGGAGGAACAACGTGTGAGTCCAACTAACGACTAGGGTTGAGGTGTCTTGGAACTCTGTGAGCTTTGCATCAGGGGACAATTCTTCTTCACATGGCCCCGTTATCGACAATAGAAACATGTCCTCTGAATTCCCTACCTCTGAGGACAATCCCGTTTCATGTGACCCGGTTTGTGGCATATGAAACAAGTCCTCTGGCCTGCCTGGTAGAGAGTCTTGAAGTCTCTCCCACCTTGGGAGGATTGACCTTGGCCTTGACCTTGATAGTTGTAGCCCTGTCCTTTTGATCCCTGTGGGGTTGATGTTTTCTGCCTTTTCCATGAACGTTGGTGGTCCATGGAACTTAAACTCATTTGGATGGCTTGAGCCCCTTGGCTCATATTGGCATTTGCCTGTGCAAAGGTAGCCACTATAGTGCCAATAGCCTCCATAAAGGCTTGTTGGTCAAAGGCCGGTGGTGGTTGGTTATTGTTCTGTCCACCGCCTCGGCCACGTCCTCTTCCTCTATTTGCCATCTACACACATGTCAAATAGCAACAGAGCACTTACTTAGTATTCCAAGATAGGGATCAAAGTTGAAACATTGAGATTCCTCTCCTTATTTCACTAGTAGAGCATGTGCCACCACTAGTAGACATTTATACCTTGAACCGTCTCGTTCCTTTGTTTTCCGACCCCTAATGTTATGTTCTCGAACCCTAGTGTCTCTTTTTTCCATATACATTTCACCATGCATCTACTTCACAGAACACATACCACATAACATGTAACATTTAAAACACATAACATGAAATGCATAATGAATGCAATGGTCTAAACTCATGCCCCGCAAGCCCTAGGTAAATCATAAACCTAGGCTCCCCAAAAATTGGGGTTTCTTTTGTCAACCCGTTGATCACCCATCAACTCGCGAAATACCCGTAGATACCGTGTAACTCGATATCACGCGCGCTATGCCCCATTTAACGGGATCCATAATTTAACAAAATTCAGGCAAAGTCTCATTTGCATGGGGAGCTCTATCCAAAACACAACCTATGCAATCACACAACATTGACCACACCGGGTCCATTTATCCATACTTGTGACGCCCATAAAAATCGGGGGTCCTATGTCAATGTATGTAGTGTGACATTGACTTGTAGTAGTGTGACATTGGTTTATAGCAGTGTGAATTTGGTTTGTAGCAGTGTGGCATTGGCTGGTATCAGTGTGACATAGGTTGGTATCAGTGTGACATTGGTTTATATCAGTGTGACATTATCTTGCAGCACTGTGTCATTATCGTGTACCACTGTGCCAATGTGACACGTACCGCTGTGCCAATGCGACATGTACCCCTGCTACTTATAAACACATCAAATTTATGCATCAAACATAGTTAATACAAGTTCGATTATAATCATTTTAATATGATTACATGTCCAAAACCGAATTTCACAAATGTTTTACAAAAAGTGATTTAAAAGCCAAAAGTTGGCTTTTCTTCATCCTTGAGGCCCCGAGTGAAAGACTTCCACCGGTGTGTACCTCGCACCTGAAATGTTTTCCCATAAAGGGTGAGTCACGCTCAATAGGATATCTGCTAAAGAGGCCACTCCCCAACCTAAGTGCATATGAAATGTCCACATGCAACATTCAACAAGTAACAACCATTCTAATCAAGAATATTCAATTCAATGTTGGAAATCACCATGCCATGACATGAAATGATATGAGACCCACTCATGCACTTCAACCTGAATCCCTTACCGACTCCCGTAAAACATGCAATGCCAATGTGTATGAATCCGCCATTTGTGTTACACATCAAATGACTATTATAAATCTTTGGGTCTTTCTTGGGGTAGGTATTTATGGACGTACACCAACAGGTACCCAACCGACATGAAATTCATGGATTTCCACAAACGGTTTCGCGTACACCGACATATTTCATGGACTAAACCAAGGGAGATCGTATCCTAAGTAACCGGGTCTTGCACCCGAGGGATTATCTAGATCTTCTTACTAACCCTGACCCTATTTTCAATTCAAACCATGTGACTCAGTTGAATCTTTGATCAAACTTTCCCCGAGCCTAAGTATCATCCACCAAAAATAGTGTTTGATCAAACCATGCACACACACCCACCAAATGCGATGTCTCCGTGCATATGCAATGTAATGAATCATTGCAATATCAATATCATGTCCAATATGTAATGAATGTCATATGAACTATTTCAACCACATTTCAACACATTCCATGGCAATTATATCCAAAGCATATAATTTCCATAATTCATCACAATGCCAATACATCATCAAGCAGATATAAACATTTTTATCCAAGAACAATTCTCAATCATGCTTTCACATAATCTCATGCAATTAACACACTTTATTTCACATAGGCATTTAATCAAACACCTTCAAGGTACCAAAGCATGTAATCACATAAAATGCCCAAATTCATCACATAACTCAAGAAATCACATGAAACAATTTCTACATACCCCATTATCCAAACTTCCAAGAACACAAGTTAGAAATTTCTAATTACCAATTCATACAAGCATTGAATTTACCCATTTTTATTTCTCATTTCATCAAATCACAACCATAGGCAAGTGTTAAATACATCTAACAACCTACCCATTTCATACAATCATCCTAGGTTGGAAATAAGCCTAGCTAGGATGAAAATCATACCTCTTGAAGCGTAAGACAATGCTAGGAAGCTCCAAGAACCCAAATCTCGCCCAAAACCAAGCTTTCCCCAAAATCCCGCCTTTGAACTTCAGTGAAACCCGTCCTTTTTGGTACGTATGTGTAACCCTCGTCGTGTAGATCGACTTTAATACTTGCCCCGAAAGATTCTGACCGACGGAACTCCATAGATCGTAGAGAGAAGGTGGAGGTTTCTCCCTTTTTCCCTCTCTTCCCTCTCTTCCCTCCAACATTAAACCCAGCTGAGTTGTGTGGAGAAAAATCAGATTTTTGTCTCCTATTTATATCCTTTAATGCTTGGTCCACGTCGCGCCATGAGTTCCTCATTCCCGGATCCGATTTTGTCCTGAAACGATTAAATTTCGTCCATGTTTAAGTTCAAAATATTTTTATATGAACTTACTTTAAATTATTTTAAAATTTTATTTATGGAGTCGTTTTTTAGGGCACCCGACACCCGGTCGCCTCGAAAAACGCAAAAAATTCGACTATCTCGAAATTCGACGAAAATTGACAAGATAACTAGATTTCGCGAGACAAATCCAACGGTGAGGTCCGTTTCGTTATCCGAATTCTAGAAAAATTCGGGTTTCCGACCCGTACTGTAATGACAATTTATCGTTTTGCCCTTTTTCTTAAAAGTTCAAATTTATCCGGATTTTACATCAATGCTCTATTGTGTTTTTTCCGATTAATTACCAATTCATAATTTTGGGCTTTTGTATGAGTTGGTAGATCTCTAGGATTTGTGAACCCATTTTTCACAATATCTGAAATATCCATGACCTTGAAACATAACTTCATCTATGTTTTCCAATGTTGAAAATTTAACCTCCTATTAAATTTTTCAACAGGACATTGAACGAACTCATTCCTGTTTGCCATCTCTGAAATTGGCTCTGATACCACTTGTTGATTTTACACAACGAATAATGAACACAAATAATACTTATTGGAATATAGGAATTCAAGTATAGGAAAAACAATAAAACATGACACAAAGATATAACGTGGTTCGATACAGTATACCCTCCTAGTACACCGTACCTACGTCCACAGACCAGAAACCTACATTGATGCATTATTCACTTCAAAACTGGTCATCTGGTAACTAAGTACATAATACTTAACCCTATTTATAGGGATAAAATATTATAACCCAAACATATTCAGATATAACTTGATATTTATATTTTCTATCATGTGTCTAATATACCAATTTATGGTATATTAAAACTCTTCCAATATAATCGTATTTGATTTGGTCACTAATAAACTTATCCATGGTTTATTAGGACTCTTGCATTGATTACCCAAACAAACTCTCCTTCATGACACTTGGAGAGTTTGGGTCAAACTCTAATATTATGGTTTTTTATTTCACCATATACAACTTTTCCTCTATTACATTTTACTACCTATAGCTTTTCCTCTATCACATTAACCTAGATTTATCTATTTTATTTTCCTTTCACTTCTATGTCCTTCTATTTCTTTCTATATGCACAGGAGCACCCCTAGTGGAATTAAATCATGACCTGGGTCATCACAATTGCACAATGAAAAACATGCGAGATCGAAATGCAATCATACTTTTCAGGTGAGTTTAGAGACCCTTGTTAAGCACTTAGATCATATAGGTCAATGTGATTCAGTTCTGGTAATATAATATTCATCTGCTGGGTATTCCTCCCTTACCTATATACAATTTTATTTTGGGGAAATAGTGAAAATGTACATTATTTCATACTTATTTGTATAAAAGTACTTTAATATAAAATATATGTGTATAAGTACATTTGTGTGTAAATGTTTGGTGAGAAGATACACTTTTGCTGATTTTTAAATTTTTCTTTTACGGAATTGTCCATTTCCTTTATTAATGGGAGACAAATCTGGTAGTTATATTAGATATTCAGTTTCCTAAATTTATGAAATAGCATTTTTGAATTTTAAATTATATTTTCCTCTTTCATTCAACTAAAGCTATTCAAACATTCATTTTTATTCAAACATTCATGTTTTCCCCACATTTGTATAATTTATTTTACTTTTTATTTTTTTTTATATCGTAATGAGGAATATATGTTTTAACCTAATATAGTATCATTGGTTATTATGAGTGCTTTTTTTCATGGATATTTTAAATTTAAATTTATATGTATATTATTTGATGTGTTTATAAGTAACAGTGGTACATGTCACATTGACATAGTGGTACACGACAATGTCACAGTGTTACAAGACAATATCACACTGATATAAGTCAATGTCACACTGATACCAGCCTATGTCACACTGATACCAGCCAATGTCACACTGCTACAAACCAAATTCACACTGCTACAAACCAATGTTACACTACTACAAGTCAATGTCACACTACATACATTGACATGACACAGGGTACAATGAATTATCACAGTGGCACAATACACAAAAAAATTGTATGACACACACATTATGAATAACTAAATTTAATGTAAATAAGATTACATAGTATCACAAACAAACAAAAGAGGACGAATTGTGTTTGTGGGTGGAATTATAGTTGTGAGGAGGTGGTGATGTTGGTTGTGGTCTCGATTAAATAGTCTATGTGGGGTTGGAAGGTTTTGAGGGCGGTGATAGTGGGTAAGGTCTGTTGTGAGAATGCAGTTGTATATGACCTCTTTGGTTTTTTTTGGCAAATGATCAAACATTTGGTCTGCATGTAGTACCAAGCACCAGAAGCAGAAAGGTGGTTGAGGGAAAAAAAGTAGATAAAATAAAAACGGTGAGATAAAATAACAACGTTTTTCTTGAGTTATCAACTTCTTTTCCAAAAACTTCAACGATCTCAACGGTCATTCTTCTCTACGATGCTCCTTTTGTTCTTCAACTATTGATGCTTTGTATGGTATTAACAGTTTGATGCCGATTTTTTCACTTATTCACTGCGAAACCCTAAAAAAAATGATTTTTAAATGACGATTTTCAGAGAATTGTGGTTTTGGGAAAATTTTGTTATCCCCTTTTGAAGTTCACACAATCCGGTGATAATGGTGGAACTATGCATAACTGTTATCTCTTCCTTTCCTTCTGAAGATGTCCTCACTTGTCTAGAAATTGTTCAATTTCTACAAAAATGGGCATTTTAGACTTTGGGTATGACATGTGTACTTTTTTACTGATCTTTTTAATTGTGATACTTTTTGCCTAATATTTCTAATAAATGATACCGGCCCCTTAATTCCCTTTTATTTTACCTCATTCTCTACAAAAATATCTGCCTATTACTGTGTCGTCTCATTCATTGACTTCTTTATTGGTTACTTTGTACATCTGAAATTGACCCCGAGGAATTTGACCCATTAATATTCCTCATTCCTCAAGGTGCTGTCTCTTACCAAGAAACAAATACTTCAATGATCAAACCTAGAAAATACCATTTATTAGCACAACCCCCGATACCCAATTATATAACATTCCCTACTTCTCATCTCTCATCACCACCTCTTCATTCCATCTTTACTTGCTCGTTATCACCATTTTCTCTCTCTTCACTTCTAATGCTTCAAAGCAAAAGGGGTCCAATCATGAGAATCAAAGAAAACAAGCAAGACAAGCTGAGGCATTACATTCGAGCACCCAAGAGGTTTCTAAGAAAGGCTAGAGACTTCTATGTGGAAAGCATGGTGAATTTTGATGGAAGAGTTGGTGGCGTTGGCAAAGTGGTGGGCGGTCCTCACCCACCATTGGCCAAGCACTTTGGCAGTCGCCCACGGAAAAGTAAGGATAAAGACGAGCTCATGGAGCTTTTCCGGTCAATATCTAGGTGGAATATTGGGAGTAAGGAAGAGACTGATGTGCATGGTGTAAATGAAAGGAGGGAGGCAGTGACCGGATATAATGGTATAGGGAGGAGTTTCAGCGTTGGGTTGGGAAGGATAGGAACAATTGATGAGGAGAAGCCATATGATTATGAAGAAGAAGAGATCAATGTGATTGATATATTGTTTTCAAGGAGCAGAAGTTATGCTGTTTCAAATAGGAGGGTTGAATTTTATTAGATTAGAAAAATATCCCCCCCGGGGGGGGGGGGGGGGGGGGGGATGTTGGGGTTGGTTGAGGGGAAACGGTTTGGAGGAGACTGGAGGGGGGTGGGGGATGAGAGAGGTCATCAATTGTTTTTTTTTTTTGTCTTGATGTCTAATTTGTTTATTAATTAAATTGATTCTACACTTTTCTAATTAAAGTCAGGCACTATAAAATTTTGACAAAAAATAACTGCAATATGGCATGCGTTCATACCGGCAGTAAAGTCTCTTATCTATCTAATAAAATAACTAGTAATTTAAATTTCATTTCCGCATATGTTTCTCATTTATATCTATCACATCACTTATTTCTATCACAAGTTAAATCATTTAATTTTATTACTTTGTGTTTCAATATATTTTTTATTTCATACATTATTCATACACGAGTATTGTTTGAGGTCATGTATTTTGAAAAAAAAAATTGATTTTTTTTTAAAAATTAATGGGTAGAAATTAATTTCAAATTATATAATTTAAAAAAGGGAAGAAAAGAAAATTTATTATTTAATATAATTAGATTGATTTTTTGAGCTTTCGAATTTTAAATTGTATCGTGTTTTTAGGCACGAGTTATGACTAATTTTATCATATTTCATCTATGAGTAATGTTATTTGGACCTGAAAATCTGACATAATTTGCTGACATAATACTTTGTTTGAATCAAAGCTGGGATAAGTTGTAAGTCCATTAAGACCGAGTCCTATAAAATGATCGAAATATTGTAATTTTACCCTTGAATACTCAAAAGAAATATGCCGTCGGAGTTTAATATGACATGCAATCTATCTTTGATAAAAACTGTCAAAGACCAATCTTTTAGAAAGAGAAAATTTTTTAAAAAAAAAATGTATATATCTTGTGTATTTTTAATCCGCGCATACCTCCCGAGCTGAAAAAAACATTTTTTTCAAGATAACCAAAAGACCAGAATATTTTATGATATTCAAAGATAAAATTAAAGAGAAGTATATATATATTCATGAAAAAATGTAGAAATATCACTTATAAGAGAACAATTTAGAGGTAATTCACTTAGTTAGTCTGAACAAGTTTTAGTTGATTTTTTATTTATATAATCCATGTGCAACGATTTTAACCCACCAATACATGAGTTTCTCGCTCGTACTTGATCGGAATATTATTAATGTTATGTTAAACGGGTAGAACCAGATTTTATTTTGGTGAATTTCATTTTGCATCTTAAAAAATTTAAGAATATCTACTTTGTACCCTTAAAGATTATATTTTTCATATTACACTTTGAATGTATTAAAGAGTTCTCATATAGCCCTTCTACTAACTTCCGCTATTTATTCCTTCAAAGCAACAGAAGCTAATAGAAGAGTCACATTACAATATTTTTATTACATTAAGGGTATAATGTAAAAAATTTAATCTTTAAAGATACAAAATTAAAACTCTTAAATTTCTCAGAGTGCGAAGTACAATTTCTCCATTTTATTGAGTTAAGTTGAATCGTTAAAAGATTGTGCAAAGTTGTTTGCTTTGTTTTATGCTTGGCAATGCTAAAGCATTAGCTTCTTTTTTTTTTTCCCCACAAAACCCACATGAAATAAGATTGATGTCAATATGCGGGGGTGAAACCAGAAATTCAAGACTAGGGTGGCCAATCAAGAGTGGAACAAGATATAATAGGAGATCGAAATGCCACGTTAACCGATAGAGTAATATCTCAAAAATTAGGGAAATAAATTAAAAGGTCAAAATGCAAATTCTACTTGGCCTCTAATCAAAGCAATCACAAAACTCTTGGTGGCATCGTCCTATATGTGTTTGGACAGTACCCAGCATCCATTGCAAAGGACAACACAAGCAGGCTGGCTGGATGCGCCCACTTGGCTTGCCTAATGCTTGTGATCTAATAAGAGAGATTACGTCTATTAATGGATCAAATTCTAAATTATACTGGTTAAATTTAAGTTCAAATAGTCGTATAAGCATTAATATACTGATAGTCCAATCCGAAATTCAAATATGTTATATTCAGTTGGGTGAATATTATTTTGCACCCTAAAATATAATTGAATTCTCAGTTTATACCCAAAAAGATTACTATTCTCTCATTGCACCCTCAATTATATATATATATATATATATATATATATATATATATATATATATATATATATATATATATATATATATATATATATATAGTAATGCGGTCCAAACTAAACTTTTGTTGCTTTGTCCGAAAAAAAGATATTTCTGTATTTTTGTAGATTTTACTATTTTTATGGACAATTATTTGTATATTACTTAATCTTAAGTATTTTGTACTACATTACTACCATTTTGTATGATTGAGTGTAGAATGCGAGAATGTTAATTTTTTTTAGGGTGCAATGTGTCATTGACTCATTTGGCCTAGCATATTTCTTTTGAGACCAAGATAACAACTACTCCACACCGGCTTCCTCTTTATGACGATGGAGAATGAAGTAAAACCAAGATAAATCACATCTAAAAATTTTAGGAATTTATATTCCGGCAAAAATACTCCACCGAACTTAGCACTAGTACAATCTGCCTTTTAACTTTCAGATCTGCCTTAATTTAATTTTTTTTATTTTTATGCCTGGACACTACAATTTTTTTGTTGTTTCAACCAATCAGTCGATCCTGTCAAGTGCCTTAATATAGTTGTCTGTTAGGGTTTAGAGATATTGGCTCCTTCACTTGCCCCCAGAGAATGTTTTCCATGTGGCACACTAGGAGACGTTCTCTATAATCATTTCACTTCATTTTATGGTCTCACTTCGTATGTCACAAAAAAGGCATTTTTTGTGTCCTTTTAATGGGAAAACTATCATTTGCATTGATGATCTGCCTTTCATTGCTCTGTAATCATTTTGCTCTATCCTATGTGTCGGGACTCGCAATGCACAATTCTTAAAGTTTCGCTCCGATATTGTCTATAATATTAGTAATATAACAATAAATTTTACTATTTCAATATACGTCAATAATAAAAACTATATGTCAATAATAAAAACTAATAAGTGCACTTATTTTTGCTTCATTAGTACCCCAATATTGCACAAATGTACGCCATTGCTTAGGTACCACCCGATCAGGGACTCCCGACAAACGCTCTTCATCTGTAGTAGCACTATCATAATACTTCGCCTTCAACTTAGTTTTCCAGTCCTTCCAAATCTTTCCCCAAATCTTCATGCAAACCTTTCTAAGCTCTAGAGGAACGTTAGTATTATCCTAGTGTCACGATTCCAACCCAGGTTGTAACAGAATACAATGTCATGAAAGCACAAAAAATCTAAATCCAAAACCTGAAAAAAAAAAATCCATTTAGCCATGAAAGCACAATTCATTATACCCGCACCTCTTTCCAAAGCCAATATTTTGTATCTTTAGATATATGTCTCCAAGAAAGATAGGTGAATGGTAGTCGATGGCCATTGTGAACCAAAATGCTCAATTCTGACTTAAACTCGATAGCTAATGGTCAACTGGTTGTCGCTTATTGTTATATTGAAGTTCCATCTTTTTATTAGTACCCCAAGTCCTACCACCCACTACTGATCCTTGACAAGGCTCGGTGATTGCGGATGAATCGCTTGTGTCATGACCTATTTATAATTTGGATGGGAACATAAAAAAAATAATCAGGTAATATCCATCCATGTAATAAAAATTTACAAATATATAAAAAGTATAAATTCCATCCCCATCTGATTGGGTAGGAGCATTAATTGGTAGCAGCCTAACCACTAGGCTGTGATGAATGCGCCATGATGGGTGCCCTAACTCTTCTAAGATGGGGGAGCTGCACTAGTGGTGGGACAAAATTAGCTGATGATGCTGGCTGGGTGGCAGAGTTTTGTAACACATCTGCCATGGTCATATGACATATCTTCCTCTTTGATTGTATTGTAAATTTGTCTTTATATAATATCATCATAGTTATTGAATAGAGAAGAAACATAAATAATTTCCGCCGCTACAATAAAAATCATTTTTTGCCACGATTTTTTTCGTCGCTAAAATTGAAAAAAAAACGTCACCATTTATTTTTTGCAACGTTTTTTTTTTCGTCGCGTGTTCGTCGTAGAAAGTATTTTGCGACGAAATTTTATTTTCATCGCAAAAAAAAAAATGTCGCGACGAAATAAAAAACGTCGCTAAAATTAAAAAAAACGCAGCTAAAATCTATTCCACCAGTGTAAAAAAATAATAGTTTAATTAATTTTTCTCGACACAAAAAAATCATTGTAAATAAATTTTTACATAAATAAAAATGTAAAAAATAATAATTTAATTATTTTTTCGCGACGAAAAAAAATCGTCGTAAATAAATTTTTACATAAATAAAAAAATGTAAACACATACACGACGAAAATATAAACGTCGCAAATAATTTGGTTCAGTTCAATCAAAAAAATTGAATAAATGCAGTTGCAACGTATAAAAATCGTCGCTAAAAAGATTGTTCCTACAATTTTTCGCGACGAGTTTAATTTCGTTGCAAAAAAGTTTATTTTTTTTTAAAAATAACCCTTCATAAAAAATGGTATTCCAATAAAAAAATTTACCTGTACACCACTAATACATGTGTTCAATAAAAAAACTAACACAATTAATACATTTCACATCTTTTCCATTCAACAACCAGCACAAACTAACATCAAATACCATACTAACAAAAACATAAAATATAATACACTTAATAAAAGTTATACAAATCATCAAAATATCCAACAACGTCATCTACATACAAGTTTCCCAAAATATTTTAATACATAACCAAAAGTAACCCCTAGCAAATCATCATACCCAAAAAGTTTTTTGTAATGTCCGAAAAATTAGGTTGAGCACAGACTTCATTAATAGCGTTTACTCTAGTATCAGCAAGTATTGACGAATCCTTCATGAATTGAGAAAATGTGGGACTTTTCTTTGAAGCCTCAACAAGGTCAAGAAGCTCGAATTCAACTTTTTTCAATGCATTAGCTTTTACTGCTATAATGTACAAAGCAGAGGCATAGTTTCCAGAACCTCCAACTAATGACAAAGACACTTGAAATGACAAAGACACTTGAAATGCCACAGACAAAAAATGAACGATTAACATAAGTGAAACTGTCATAGACCCCAAGAATCTAACTTGTGGATATTTTGTCCATTGGAGAAATGAACAGTATCAATTTTTTTTTTTAACAAAGGTAAAATTTTATTTATTAACAAAGCAACATTACAAGAAGCAAACAGAAACAAACCAACTCAAAGTAAGGCATAAACACCTGTCAAAACAACCAAAACTCAAAAGCTCAAAAGCAAACAAAAAAAAGTATGCTCCCAGTTTAGATTCTTCATAGCAGCCACAACCTTTCCTTCTACTTCCAAAGCATTTCAAACAAATCAACACTTATTCAAAGTGTAGATATATTTCCAGCAAAACCCAAACAAGTAGCCCTTATCATCAAACATCACATTCTTCTTTTTCCGCATAATAGGTAATCCCAACTGATCATTATGCAGAGCAAGCCCAACCTCACAGGGAAGCTGTAAATGAATCGAAAAGTCCACAGATCTCCTCTCCACCACAGCATGACCAACCAGCCTATCAGCAACTGTGTTGGCAATAAGCACCATCAGTATTCAGCTTCATCCAACTAGCCTCTGGACATGTCCATTTCACCCATACAGACTTCAAAACAGCTTTGTAAGAAAGTGTAATCTGCAACCAATCCAGAAATGCTTTTCCACCAGAATCATCAAGCACTTTAGGTTTCAAATTCCAAACTTGATACCTTAAAATATTGCATATCCTCACAACGACAGAATAAGAATGTAAAATCCCCTCCCCTGCAAGTCTTCTACACCTCTCCTTCCACAATTTCCAGTAAATGACCAAAGGAAGACTTCTGAGTAAACCATGACTCAAAGATCTCCTTTTCAAAACCCTGCATAATCTTTTAAACCTCACCAAGGAGCCCTCCCCATGAATAATCTGGAACCCAACAACATACACAAATTTAGCCCAAATATTCCTTGCATAAGGACAATCCACAAATAAATGATCATCAATCTATATTCCCTGAAAACATAGGCAGCATCTACTCACAACAGAAACACCAATCCTAGCAAAGTTAGAATCCAATGGTAAAGATTTCATCAAAATCTTCCATCCAACCAGCTAGGCACTAGGGGCAGTGTTAACACTCCATATAAGAGAAGACAGATCATTCCCCAAACCCTGTTCTCTAGCAAGACCCCAAGCTGACTTAACAGTAAAAACTCCAGACGAAGTATACTGCCAAATCAACCTATCTTCAGCTTCAGAAAGACAAAAACTAGAGTTCAAGAGCACTTCTCTCACCAGCATAGGTAACTCCTCCTCCAACTGATCTAAAATCGAGTTTGAGCTAACAAAAAGATCAGCCACCTTAGGAAAATTACAAGGCATACCTTCCATCCTATGAAGCAAAACCCCATCACCAATCCAATTATCACAGAAAAAGTCAGTATTCTTTCCATTTCCAATTAAAACCTTTGAACCAGCAACAACCAGCTCAAAGTATGGTCTTCGTAATTCAAAGCTAGCGAAATGAGTTTTACCACACTACAACAAAAATCATTTTTTGCGACTTTGTTTTTTTTGCAACGAATTTTAATTCGTCCCCAAAAGTGTACTATCCGCGACGATTTCATAATTTTGTCGCAAAATTCTTTTTTGACAATTTTTTTTGCGACGTTTTTTAAAAAAGTTGCGAAAAGGTGATTCCCACCCAATTGTTTTTGGAGCGAGAAATGGCGGGAATTGATACTTTTTTACAACAACAATTTTTTGTCGCAGATAGTTTAAATTTGTCGCAAAAATAAATAATATAAAATTAAAATAAAAATAATGTCAAAATATTTATTTAGCGACGTTTAAGTTTTTCGTCGCAGAATATAAATTTTAGGTATTAAAGTAAAATAAAATATTAATATTATTTAGCGATGTTTTTTATTATTTTGTCGGGAATATTTATTTTTTATCGACGTTTTTTTAAATTCGTCGCAGATATTAATTTTATTTTTGTATTAAATAAAATTATTATTTCCGACATTTTTATATTCGTTGTAGATAGTAATTTTTGTAATTTTAAATTAGAATCAAAATATTATTTGCGACGTTTTTTTATTTCGTCGCAAAAAAGTGTACTTTCCGCGACGTTTTTTAATTTTTTCGCAAATATATTTTTTTGGCAATTTTATTGCGATGGTTTATTAAGTGCATCGCGAAAAAGATGATTCCCTCCCTTTTTTTTTGGCGCGAGAAATAGTGGGAATTAATAATGTTTTATGAAATTTTTTTTTTGTCACAGGTAGTTTTTCTTCGTCGCAAAAATAAATAATCTAAAATTAAAATAAAAATAAATTCAAAATATTAAAGTCACGTTGTTTTTTTTTTCGTCGCAAAATTGTAATGTCCATCTCTTATTTCCCGCGAGCGATGGCGGGAAATGAAAATATTTTTTATGACAAATTTTTTTGTCGCAAAAATAAATAATCAAAAATTAAATTAAAATAAAATAAAAATATTAAATTGCGACGTTTTTATTTTCATCGCATAATATAAATTACAACCACATTTAAATTTAAAATAAAATAAAAATATTAAATTCCAACATTTTATTATTTACGCCAAAAAAATATTTTTGAAATTTATTGCGACATTTTTATTTTGGTCGCAAAATATAAATTACAACAACATTAAAAATTAAAAATTAATAATAATATTAAATTGCTACGTTTTATTATTTACGCCACAAAAATATTTTCGAAATTTATGGTGACGGTTTTATTTTCGTCGCAAAATATAAATTATAACCACATTTAAAGTTAAAATAAAATAAAGTCGTATAACTGATGACATATAAAAATATCACCCTTTGTCAATTTATAGCAGTATGTTATATTCAACATCTCTCACTTTTTATGCTAGAAAATTGTATAAATTGATAGATGCACAACCCATTAATTGGATCCTTATTGGTAAATTCCAAAAATGGCTCACCATCCGTATTATGATGTATATTCTTTTCATAATATACAATAATATTATTAATATTTAAGTTTATTATTCTACATAATATTTTATAATAATATTATTTTGACATAATTTATTAATTTAATCCATCACATCAATTGAATTGGTTGTGAGTCTCAACAAATACTGGGGTTCAACCCGCCAAATCCAAAATTGACACGATCAACTCTTTTATTTAAGAATGAACACTTTCTATATTTTCTCGTTTGTATGGTAACACGAACAACACGAAATTAACATGTTTAAATAGTCTTATAGAAATAAAATGTTAATTATTTGTAACTATTTATTAAGCACTGACATTATTATTGTTTAAAAAATATATTTTTATTTACTATTATTATTATTATTATTATTATGTTTATTAAGTTAATTTTTAGATTGTAGAAAAAATATGAATATGGATTCAATTAAGTGAAAATAGAATATTAGCGTTAAATTTTTTATCTAAAGTTTATTTAAAGTGTACTATCCGTGATGATTTATAAATTGTCACAAATTTTTTTTTTGGCAATTTTTTTGCGACGTTTTTTAAAAAGCATCGTGAAAAAGTGATTCCCTCCCAATTTTTTTTGGCGCGAAAAATGGCGGGAATTTGATAATATTTTTAGTTATTAAAGTAAAATAAAATATTAATATTAATTCGCGACGTTTTTTATAATTTTGTCGGTAATATATATATTTTAGCGACGTTTTTATAAATTCGTCGCAGAAAATAAATTTTATTTTTGTATTAAATAAAATTATTATTTACCGACGTTTTTAAATTCGTCGCAGAATTTAATTTTTAATTAGAATTAAAATATTAATTGCGACGCTTTATATTTTGTCGCAAAATATATTTTTAAAAGAAAAACGACAACGTGTTTGGGCCCGAAAAAATTCATTTATACTCAGAACGACGTCGTGTTGGCCCTAGCAGCCCCTTCTTCTTCACATTCCCCTTTCCACACTCTCTCTCTCTCTCTCTGTTTTTCTATCTCATTCCCCCACCTCCGTCTCCCTCTCTCTGTTTTTCTATCTCATTCCCCCACCTCTTTGTTCCCTCTCTTTATACTTCTCAGCCCCACCCACCTATTGCTTACAGCCATAGCCACTTCTTCTTCGTCAGCCGAAGCCTCCAGTGACTAGAGACGAACTACCAGCAAGACCCAATGTGATTTCTAAGAGATTTTCCTTTCCGAGAAAAACAACATTCAAGAATAGGAGGGACTTCAAAAAGTTCACCAGAGTTGTGTGCTTTGTTGTTGAAGATGTGACAGAAAAGCAACAGCAATTAGGTGGTGGCGGGATTAGTGGTGTTGGTTCAGCTCTTGAGGATAGGCCCTGTAAGATAAACCCTTTATGAATTTTGTTTCTTTTGAAGAAATTATTGATGGGTGTTTAATTTTTGGATTATTTTATGGAATTTATTGATATGGGTGGTTTGTTTGTATAGATATCTGAAATGGGTTCTTTTAATTCAAATTGAAGGGATTGTATACTGTTCAGATTTGCCTTCTTTTTTACTTTCTAGTTTCCCCACTCTCTGCACTCTCTCTATCCATTCTATTGGCGGATAGAATGGGGGCCAGCCATATGGACTCCTGCCTTATGTGAGTACAAGAGAATACCTAAAATGTCTTCCTTTAGGCTTTCCTTTGTGGTGGTTTCAACTTTTAGTCTCTCAGTCATCGTGTGTCACAGCTTCAGATACTTGAACAGATTATTTTTTCATCTTGAGCAGAGAAATATATCTTTGTTCTTTCTTTCGATTTTTGGGGTTACAGGCGTTTGTGGTTTTTATGTTGACGAATATAACCATTGAAAATGCAGCAACATCTTCTATATGACTTGGGAGGACGTGTGCAGTCATCTGAGCACTATCCAGTACACATTTGAACTTACTCTGTGTGTGTGTGTTAATCTTGATGTTTCACACATTTTCTGAAATGGGCAATTCTCTCCACTTTTTTCGTGTTTGCCAATGCTCCAGGCTGTCCGGAAACTGAATGAAGTAAAGAAACTTGAATCTTGTGCTCATTACAATGCTGATTTCAGGAAGGATTAAGATCCTATGCATTCAATCTATAGTGACCTGAGTGAACTGTAAGTGCAATGTATTCTGAATCAGGAAATGTGTCTGCTTATGTGCTTTATTGTTTGGAGGAATACTTTATCACATGTATCTGCAATTTGGATTTAATGCTTATATTTGTTCTCACTATAAAATTGCGAAAAGGATTACATGGGCTAAAGCTTGGAATTGTTTTCTATTCATTTTCATTTTACTTGTTAGAAGCATTATTAGAATTAGTTATGAACCATCTTAACAATTATTGTACATAGGATGTGTACATGTTAAAGTAGGGCAGAGCTTTGTTTCTTCCACGAAGTTTCTAATTGGAGTAAATTCCCTTTTTCTGGAGTAGGATCTCTTTTTACAAAGTCGAATGGTGCAGCCTAGACACTTCCTTTAATTGTCCCTATTCAACCAACCACACATTATTGTAATGGATTAGAGTAAACAGAGTCTCAAGACATGGATTTAGTTGGAATTGTGAACTTCCAATGGCAAAGCTATGGGGGATAGAGAAAAAGGAGAGAAATTTACTTGGGCAGATGGTAATAATCGCATATGATTGAACTTCCTGTGGATGCATATTCGCCTCTTTAGTACTACTAATTCCTTCCATGACTAATAATTGCATATGATGATTGAATCTTGTACAGACTTGTGAGTTTTACTTCCCCAGATTAAAAGGTGTTATTTCGTTTGGAAGCAAAAGGGGATTCTTACCGTTGACAGAATCTTGGTCCAACCAAAGTTTGGATGCAATCTTAGTGCTCGTCTTATAACCTAATCAACTGCATCTTGCAAATGCTTCAAGCACTAGCTTACAGTACTGTTCACGGTACTGTGCAGTACTGTTCACAGTAATGTTTAGCTAGTTTAGACTTAAGAGTTTATTTCTTTAGCTTTATGAATTATTTCTTTTCTTTATTTTTAGATGCATTATGAAGTAATTGCATGCATTTTATTTATTTATTTTGTTTTAATCATAATGTATTTAGATGCATGTCGAGGTAAGGTACATACGTCCCCCTCGCTAATCTGCAATTTCTTTGTTGTTTCTGCAGATTTGTTATTTGAGTTAATTGAAGCAATTTGATAATTTCGCAGCGAACACACCCCACAGCCTCACTCTTTGGGCTGAGATCCATCAGGTATTTTAAACCAATTAGTTTGCTAGTTTCTATATTTCCAAATGTGGGTTTCTTCAAATGATTCAGTGATCACTCTCTTGTTTAAGGTGATTCTTCTATATGATGGGCTTCTTCACTTAATATTTTAGTTTGTAAGAATGCATAGTTTTGTTTCTGTTTGTTGTTTTTTAATCTTTATCAATCTTGAGCTCAAATCTTTGCTTTAAATAACCCAATCCAAGTAGCGTATAATTTATCAAGTATTGAATTGATAGATTTCGAGGTGATACTTTTTTTGATGTGTGTGTGCTTACAGATTTTCTTGGAGTTTTTCTGACTTATCTGGCATAAGAAATTGAATTATTTGGAAGCCTCCACCAATGTCACGCAAACCTAGCCACCTCCCCCCCCCCCCCCCCCAAAAAAAATGAGACATTTTATTGAAAGAATCATATCAATTATAAGAAGCAAAACATAACAAACAAAAACTGTTTTCCTGTTTAAGTCTAGTTTTTTAAATGTTGTTTTTTTGTTTCTGGTAATGGGCGAGTTATAAGTTTTGGTGATGTATTGAAACATTAATTTATATTAAGGTTTCAATACAATCTGTTTGTAAGTTTTAAAATTTGTACTATTCTATGCATGCCAACATGAAACCTTAGTACCTGTTCAGGTAACTTTTATTAGCTATGCAAATTAATATCCACTTTTTATTCCCAATTGTGTACTAATTATGTTCTTTGTATATAGGTAAAATCTAAGAAAAATGCGGAAAATCGTGCCAAACTGTCATATAACCACTTGATGGGTTCAAAGTCCTTTCAATCTGACCTATATGAAAGGGTGTTATACTTTAGCATTTGCTTCCTACATTTTAATAAATAGGAAATTCATAAATTTAAATATTGATACTTTGATTAACTGTAACAGAGGGACCCTACGACTGATGACCCACCCCCACATTGTTGTTTTTTTTCACGATTCTCATGTGAACAAGAAGGGTGAGTGGGTTTCTTCTGAGGCAGAGTCAAGCTATATAAGCATTTCAAATTGTAGAAAATTATGTTTTAAATAAATTTTTATGATACACTCACTAATTGGATTTAAATACATTAAATTGTAGGAGCAAATGAAAGAATTGTCCACACAGAACTTAGAAAAAGGTGTAGAGCCATTGACACAAGATGAAATTGCATGCACAGTCCTTGGCAGCTGACCTGGATATAAGAAAGGATTTGGACATGGCCCGAAGCCTATATCCTTTAGTCAGTCATTCAGATCCACTGCAGAATATCGAGAACAAGCTGATGTGATAAAAGAGTTGCAAGCAACTGTTGATTCTCTTCAGAAGGAACGTGATGAAATGAAAGAGAAGCTAGAGAAGTTTGAAGACGCGCAGCAGAGGTTTGAAGACGCGCAACAACAGACGATGCAACAACTTTTGCAGATGCAACTTCAAATGCAACGTGCTTTGCAGGGCACCTCAACTAATGCAGACATGCCACCTGAGTCTTAGTTAGTATCTTTTTACTATCATTTTAAGTTCAACACTTAAGAAGTATAAAAACTAAAACTTGGAGCTATGGGGGCTAATTGGCTCGTTTCCACTCCGTTTGCCGTGAAAGCGAATGGAGAATAACTATTGGGGCATAGAAACTTGTAGGAAAAGACGATTTCTCATTTCGGGACCCAAGTTGAGAGTTTGACGAAAAATTAGAAAATTCAATACTTAAGAATTAGAAAACCTAAAACTTGGAGTTAAGGGTGTCAATCGGCCCGTTTCAACTATGTTCACCTTGAAAAAGGACGAAGATGAACTATTTGGATATATAAATTTGTAGGAAAAGACATCTCATTTCGGGACGAGTTGAGAGTTTAAGAAAAACTAAAAATTTCAACACTTAAGAATTAGAAAACCTGTATGTTTTGAAAAATTTGATTTATAGTTTATTAATGTATTTTTTTTCTTTTTTGTAACAGATGAATTCTGGACTTCTGCATTAAAGTGGCGGACGAATTCTCTTTTGGTTATGTATTTAAATATTGTATTATTCCATCTTGTTTTGATGTGTGATTGTTGTTTTAATTTGTGATTTGAGGGGTTTGCCTTTTAAGTGGTTTTTTATGATAAGGGTTAATTGTTTGGCTATATGGTGTAACTGTTGATTTGTTTGAAATATGGTAGAAGGAAAGGCATTGGCAAGTTGTTAGTTTTGGTTTTGAAAGTGCTTTGCTTAGCTGGTTGCTGCTTTAGACTGGTCTGGACGAAGTTTTTGGGTGGAGCTATTGATTTGGTTTTGGTTATTTTGTATCACGTGACTGTACAGTTGGTTTACTGGCCTCTGCTTGGATAATATTTCCTGGTTATTTGTAGATGGCAAACTTTCTTGTTTCTCAGGTATTCGTTGAGTGCTCTACTAGATGTACTGCTGTCCAATAAGCTGGCTGCAGTAAATTTTTGTAAGAGTAAATTTTTGGTTTTAAGATATGCATGCCTTGTCTTAGAAACCTTTTCGTACATGCTAATGCTAGTTGGCTCAAGATCAAACTCAATAGTGAAACATATTTCTTGACTTTTGTTTTCAAATCTAGGAACTTGATAGCGGACTTAGGCGTTGCAAGGATGAATTCAAGGAGTTTGAAAGACAGGATGTTAAATACCGTGAAGATTTAAAGCACATGAAGCAAAAGATCAAGAAACTCGATGAGAAAGTTGACAAGGTATGGGAACAATTGGTCTCCACTTTTATTGAAACTAATGCATGTATCTTACTTTGGGTTCCACTGTAGGATTCAACAAAGATTACTGACATAACAAAGGAGTGCGAGGAGTCAACAAATCTCATACCCCAACTGGAGGAAGACATTCCCAAATTGCAAAAACTCTTTCTTGATGAAGAGAAAGGTTTAGACGAAATTAATGAGAACTCCAAAGGTATTTTCTTCAGTGTAAACAAGTAAGGATGCTTGACAGGTAATTCTTTTCATTTTAAAGGGTCGTTCACAGTTCACTATTTTATTGGGATCTGTGTATGTAGATTTGGAGGACAAAATGTTCTTGGTATCATAAGTAGCTTCTTGCTCGGAAGCTCTTCAATATAAGTTATCGAGTCTATCTCAAAATAAATGATGAGATCAATTTTTTTAGTGCCATGATAACCTGCAAGTCTAGGTCTGTCAATTTCTTTCTTATTTTGCCTAGTTTCCCTATATCTGGAAAAAAAAAATAAATATATTGTTGTATCAACTTGAGTTTGTCTTGAACTATTTTTATACTTTCAGTCTGGAAAGAGAAGAAGCTGAGGATTTGATTAAACGACATGGCGGTCGTGTTACTAGATCTATTAGCAAAAAAACGGTCTTTTCATGGAACTCTCTTTTTGTTTGCTTAGGTTTGCGGTAATGTATTGGCATGAGATTTACATTGTTTCTTTGCAGATATTGAGGGACGTAAATCTTCTAAAGCCAAAGAACTAGGGTTTGTTAGCTAGCATTAATATATCTTGTTTTCATTCTTTCCGTTTTTCTGAGGAATTTTCATGTCTTCTATTTCTTTGTAGTACTACCTTCCTTACTGAGGATGGGCTATTAGATATGATTCGTGCATCAAACACATCAAAAACAGCTGTAAAAGAAGAACCAAAGAAACTTGCAGACAAAATGGTTGTGTCATTGCCAAAGAAAAGTCCTCAAAGATTAGAAACAAAGAGTATGCTCCGAATTACTCCATGCATTAGTTAATGTACAGTCAGCTTTCATCAAAATATTTTATGCTGTCAAACTGCCTTCTTTTGTTGCTATTGGTAAAATAACTCATTTAGGGCTGATAATATCGAGTTTGTTAGTTAGTAAATAAAAAGTTTGTGGAGGGTTAAGATTTTCGATAAGAAACAGGAAAGAAAAGCATGGTTTTGTGGTTATTGTAGAACCATGGACAGTGCAAGGGTAGTTGTGGTGTTTGTGTGGTTGGTAGGCAAGATGCTGATGATAGAATGGTCTTGGGCTTGTTCTTAGAGGTGCTAGGTGCTGGAATTTAACAATTAGGTTGCCAGAATTTTGTGGACCGCAATATTTTCAGTAGAGGCCTACTTGGAATTGGAAGGTAAGGGTCATGAGAGGTGGCTTTTAGGTTGGTTGTTGACAAAACAAAGAAATGATGGGCTTCCATCAAAATCTGAGAATCTGCTTGCACTGAAAGGGATGATACTGATGGCACGGTGGTACCCATGTCCAGTAGAATTTGTCTTTACTATAAAATCCTCAAGTCCTTGCGCAAAAAAAAACTTAAAAACATGCATAAAGCACACTATTTTCATTCATTTAATTTGCTCTTTCTATATATATGACAATGGAAAATTAGCTCTTTCTTCTGCCTTTTCTGCATTGATCCTGATGTTTTTGACTGCTTTTGGGTCTGTGATTAGTCATGTGTTTTGATCTCTGTCTTCTTTTTAATTCTAACTTGGCATGAAAAAAATTGTAGTTGATATCTTTATGCATGAGATGGTGCTTTATTTATTACTAGCTTTATGGATGCATCACATTTATAAGAAATAGTTGAGTGAATGCTACTTGATAATTGAAGGAATACCAATGAACAAATTTTAGCATTCTTTATCCTTTATCTTAGAACCATTTTCTTTTATGGGTGGCGAGGTTAAAGCATTATTTTTTTTTATGTATAGTGTTAATATTTACTTTCTTAATATTGAGCTAAAGGTGTTAGTTATTCTGTTTTTATTGAAGAAAAATTAAGCAATCCATTAATTCGACTTCTGGTTTTTGTGTAGTAACATCACTTCTATGCTAATATCTTTTCAAATGCTTATTTTACTGAATTGAACTTGTGAAGACAATCTTGTTCTGCCATTTTTGAAAGCTATCAAGGCTATCACCTATTTTTCGTGTTGCTTAAATATTTCTTGTAGGTCCTTCGTTGTTTCAACTTTGTTCATTCTTTCCGTTTTTCTATTTCTGTGTCTTAGAAAACACTTAACATTCTAGTTTACTTGACCCCAGTTGCCTCTCCTGCTAAGCGGAAAGATCAACTTGTGGAAAAAGCTTGCTTGCCATGGACGGAAAAATATAGGCCAAAGATTCCAAACGACATGATAGGGAATCAGTCACTGGTTGCTGTTTTTTCAGCTTCATTTTCAACGTAAAATTTTTCTTATGCACATATATCTATTTGAAGACATCTAACATTTCTTAGTGGAAATAATGTGCAAGTGAAGCAGCTTCATGATTGGCTGGCACATTGGGATGAGCAGTTCATGACTACTGGGAAGGGGAAAAAACAGAATGATTTTGCTGCTAAAAAAGCTGTTCTATTGAGTGGTACACATGGTATTGGGAAGACTACATCAGCCAAGTTGGTTAGTCAGATGCTTGGTTTTCAGGCAATCGAGGTAGATCATTTTCCTGATTAATACTGGACTAGACTATGTCAATTTTCTTTTGTATTCCTTGGTTATATATGTTACTTCCTATTTTATTTGTTTAGGTAAATGCTAGTGACAACCATGGAAAGGATGATGCCAAAGTTGAGAAAGGAATATGTGGAAGCTTTGAGCGTTAACATGGATCGGTTAGTAGTACTCTATTTTATTGTGCATGCATCAAGAAGTACCTTATAAGAATCTAGCTTAATTGTTGACTATAATTCCAGTTCAAAGCATCCAAAGACTGTGCTGATTATGGATGAAGTTGATGGCATGTTTGCTGGAGATAGAGGGGGAGTGGCTGATCTCATTGCTAGCATCAAGATCTCTAAAATTCCAATCATTTGCATTTGTAATGACCGCTACAGTCAAAAACTAAAGAGTCTTGTGAACTACTGCTTAAAGAGTCAAAAACTAAGGAGCCTTTTGATGATTTGTATAACTTTTATTAAGTGTATTATATTTTATGTTTTTGTTAGTATGGTATTTGATGTTAGTTTGTGTTGGTTGTTGAATGGAAAAGATGTGAAATGTATTAATTGTGTTAGTTTTTTATTGAACACAGGTATTATTGGTGTAGAGGTGAAAAATTTTATTGGAATACCATTTTTTATGTAGGGTTATTTTTAAAAAAAATGAACTTTTTTGCGACGAAATTAAAATCGTCGCGAAAAATTGTAGGATCATCTTTTTCGCGACGCTTTTTATACGGCGCACATGTATTTATTCAATTATTTTTTATATTTTTTATTTATGTAAAAAATTATTTGCGACGATTTTTTTACGTAGCAAAAAATTAATTAAATTATTATTTTTTACATATTTTATTTATGTAAAAATTTATTTGCTACGATTTTTTTACGTCGCGAAAAATTAATTCAATTATTATTTGGTTAAATTTTTTATTTATGTAAAAAATTATCTGCGATGATTTTTTTACGTCGCGAAAATTTAATTCAATTATTATTTTTTACATTTTTTATTTATGAAAAAAATTATTTGCGACGATTTTATTACGTCGCAAAAAATTAATTAAATTATTTAGTTTACATTTTTTTTGTAAAAAATTATTTGCGACGATTTTTTTGCGTCGCGAAAAATTAATTAAATTATTATTTTTTATTTTTTTTATGCTGGTGGAATAGATTTTAGCTACGTTTTTTGAAATTTTAGCAACGTTTTTTTTTTCATTGCAAAAATTTTAATATTGCGTCGCAAAATACTTTGTGCGACGAGGCTATTGCGACGATTTTTTTTTTTTAATTTAGCGACGAAAAAATTCGTCGCAAAAAACGATTTTTGTTGTAGTGCCAAGACAATGTAAAAGACTTCTTCCCCTCAAAAATTTAGAATTAAAAACCTTAGCCCATAGAGAAGAATCCCTCATCAGATTCCAAACCCGCTTCATTCGAAAAGCAGTTTGGATCTCCCCAAATTTCCTTAAGCCCAACCCTCCCTCATTCTTGGGCAAGGTTATCTTACTCCATGAAACCCAATGTCTTCTTTTCACATCCAACTTATTGGACCACACAAAACAAGACATTAAAGAATTAAGTCCAGAAACATAGTTTTTTTTGTGTAACAATCAATACTTACGATAACAGAATGAAACAAACAGTAACAACCACATCAAGTGTTCTCCCATAAAGACCTATAACTATAATTTATAAGAACAAGATGCACATTGCACCACCAGATGTGAGATAGACTTTCACCCCTTATTTCTACCAGATGATGAGACACACAGTGTACAACAACTGCAATTAAATCTTCATTTCCAAAACAGGTGTCTGCTAACAAAAAATCACTAGAATTACAAGCAACAAAAAACATAATACAATTGCATACGAAAAAATATCCAGTTGATAAAACAAAATTATAAGCAAAACCCGTAAGCAAATTACAAAACCAACATCTTATAGCACGAGCTCTCAGGTTATTTATCGAAAGGGTACGATTAAATTCACTAAAAGATCCCATTATAATCACAAAACAAAACATTCCCCAATACAAGAACCCCCAAACCCTAAAAAACTCAGAACTCACAAACCTTTATCAAAAGCCAAAAACTAGAAATACCCAGTTGATAAAAGGAAAAAATAAGCAAAAAATAAACATACAGTTGATTAAAAAGAAACATACAGTTGATACAGTTAATTTGTTGGCCACTTTGATGCAAAAGTCCAAAATTAATCTGTTACAAAAAAGAAAAAAATACATTAATAAATTATCAATCAAATTTTTCAAAAACATACAGATTTTCTAATTCTTAAGTGTTGAAATTTTTAGTTTTTTTCTTAAAATCTCAACCCGTCCCGAAATGAGCTGTCGTCTTTTCCTACAAATTTATATATCCCAATAGTTCTTCGTCCTTTTTCACGTTGAACATAGTTGAAATGGGCCGATTGACACTGTTAACTCCAAGTTTTAGGTTTTCTAATTCTTAAGTATTGAACTTTCTAGTTTTTTTGTCAAACTCTCAACTCGGGTCCCAGAATGAGAAACCGTCTTTTCCTACAAGTTTCTATATGCCCAAATAGTTTCTCTCCATTCGCTTTCATGGGAAACGGAGTGGAAACGAACCGATTGGCCCACTTAGCTCCAAGTTTTAGTTTTTATACTTCTTAAGTGTTGAACTTAAAACGATAGTAAAAAAATATTAAGGCTCAAGTGGCATGTCTGCATTAGTTGAGGTGCCTTGTAAAGCACGTTGCATTTAAAGTTGCATCTGCAAAAGTTGTTGCATCATCTATTGATGAGTGTCTTCAAACTTCTTTAGCTTCACTTTCGTTTCATCACGTTCCTTCTGAAGAGAATCAACAGTTGCTTGCAACTCTTTTATCATATCAGCTTGTTCTCGATACTCAGCAGTGGATCTGAATGACTGACTAGAGGATAAAGGCTTCGGGTCATGTCAAAATCCTTTCTTATATCCTGGTCGGCTGCCAAGGACTGTGCATGCAATTTCACCCTGTGTCAATAGCTCTACACCCTCTTCTAAGTTCTGTCGGGACAATTCTTTCATCCACTCGTACAATTTAATGTATTTAAACCCAATTAGTGAGTGTATCATAAAAAAATATTTTTTAAAAAAAAACATAATTTTCTACAATTTGAAATACTTACATATCTTGACTCTACCTCAGAAGAAACCCACTCACTCTTCTTGTTCACATGAGAATCGTGAAAAAAATCAACAATGTGGGGGTGGCTCATCAGTCGTAGGGTCCCTTTGTTACAGTATGTGGGGTGGCTCATCAGTCGTAGGGTCCCTCTGTTACAGTTAATCAAAATATCAATATTCAAATTTATGAATTTCCTATATATTAAAATTTAGGAAGCAAATGCTAAAGTATAACTTCCTTTCATGTAGGGCAAACTACAAGGACTTTGAACCGATCGAGTGGTTGTATGGCAGTTTTGGCACGATTTTTCGCATTTTTCTTAGATTTTGCCTATATATAAAGAATATAATTAGTACACAATTGGGAATAAAAAATGGATATTAATTTGCATAGCTTATAAAAGTTACCTGAAATTTTGGATCCTTGTAAAGTGTTTCAATTATGTACTCCCATTCCCCCTGACTCACATCACCATATGGCTTGCTCTTTGGGTCAACACCGGACTCAGCCAAAAATCCTTGTAGTGCATATGCATAGAGTATCGGTGGTCCCTGTACCTCGCAGCAATTTTTTTGTCGATGGCCTTCCTAACACTAACTTTTTCACGATACTCTTTAATGTTAAAATTTGTCTACAACAAAATATAGATATACAAATTAATTACAGCATGTTGTAACACTCTACATAAATAAATATATTGTTGAAACCAAACAAATATATCCACTAACCAACAACCGTGCAATGAGTGGTGCCTTCTCCTCTTCTGTTATTTGCTTCCATTTGTGCACATTTCTAATAGTGGCAAACGTCCTCGCTAGGGAGCCAATTTCTGTTATCACCTTCAAAGAATGTACACCCACTGGAATGCCGACTCCATCAAGAATCAAAACATCAAGCGGGTCGTGAGCTGCACGAAGACGCTCAACATTTTTCCCTCTAGACAGTCCTCGACCTCGTTTCTTGGAGGTAGAAGCTGCGCAAACATTAATAATAGATGTTAGCCCACCATATTAAGAAAAATATATTTAGAAAATAAAGTATGCATCAAACATGTACTGCTACCCTCAGTGCCTGCAACAGGCTGTGATATAGGTGCATCAGATGATACAGCCCTAACATGAGTACTTGAGGATGCAACCTTACTAGCTGTTGTGGTGGCTCAGCAACTTGGTCCCATATATATAAGACACCTGACATATAGAAATATATAAATTATATCGACAATATCCAAGTATAACAATTATATAAGTCATAATTTATTAATTGCCATGAAAATATCTTAATAATTCATCTACATATCTGACTCTTCATCAGAATTAAAATGGGAATGCACATCATCATCTTCTTCTGAATTGACATACTCCACTTATGCCTCATCATTGTCATCACATATGAAATCATCAATGTTATTGTCTTCGACCACTACAGAAGCAACCTCTATTGATTCATCCTGTTGAAATGCGTCACTTGGAACATACGATTTATTTTCACTAACTCCTATATCTTCCAATTCAGGAATATCTCATATTCCTCGATGATGTATGTGTTGCACAACTTGTCAATCCGTACCCAATTTTGTATCATTAACATAAAATATTTGTTTCACCTGATCAGGTAGGACAAAATGATCATTTTGATACCATCTACTTTTCACATTAATGTTTGTAAACTAAGCATCAGTCTGAACTATTTTTCCACTACCAAAGTTGAACCATTCACATTGGAACAAAAAAAATACTATGGTCAAATATGTAACTCATCTCCCACACCTTATTTAATGTCCATAGAAGTTAATTGTTTTGTTATTATGTTCTCCTTCTACAACTACCCCACTGTTTTGGCTTTTTCGACGATTGCCACGCTCTTTAGTGTGGAATCGGACATACATATTGCCCCAGAGTACAATTTTATTGTCACATCAGGACCATTTGCTAGTGACCACAATTCTTCAGTTGCTTCATGTGACCCTTCGCCTTGTAACTTATTCATCTACACACATGAATATGAAAGTTTTTATGTTTTTACAAACTAATGCAAATAATGCTTATAATCTAAATTTGTATAGCTTACACGTTTTGCAAACCACTTGGGAAATTCTGCTTGGTGGCGACGAGTGATGTCACAATTCCTTTCCAACTCTAATATATTTTTGTATTCCCTACGTATAAAACCATAAATTTGACATATAAAAAATTTTAAACAAATAAAAAGTACAATAAGAATGCTCACAAATATGTTTATTTAACATACACCTACTCTAGATACGGATCCAGTTCGGGACTATTATGTAGGACAAACCAATGAGTCATCTCTTGTTCCTGTTGAGAGACCTCAACTGCTCTTGTAATTCGCCCAAAATGACGAGCATTTTGGGTGAACACAGCTAACCCATGCACATTTTCAACTCGATCTGCATTTCGTTACTCGCGATTAAAAACTGTTTCGATACCAGTAAGATACATCGAGCAAAAGGTAAGACATTCTTTGACAGTATAAGACTCATCAATTGAACCTTCTGGACGAGCTCGATTACGAACATATCCTTTTAAAGTTCCGAGATACCTTCAATAAATCACAAAACATATAAGGAGATAATAACAAAACGAAATGAGAAGCTAATAACAATTTAAAATATTTCCTTTCCACTGGGTGCATCCATCGATACTGCACTGGTCCAACAATCTTGGCTTCCCTTGACAAGTGAACTACTAAATGCACCATAACGTCGAAGAATGTTGGTACAAATATCTTTTCTAACTTACAAAGAATAAGTATTATGTTATCTTGTAATGCATCCAAGTCTTTTACCATGAATGTCTTTGCACAGAGTTGTTGAAAAAAATTTCCCAGCTCAAATAAAGTGGTACAAATTTCCTTGTCCAAGTAATCACGAATTCCAAGTGGAATAAGTCATTACAGAAGAACATGACAATCATGGCTTTTTAGGCATGATACCTTATCATCCTTCGTGCTCACAAACCTCGATATATTTGCTGTATATCCATCTGGATACTTAACTGATTTCAAAAATTCACAGAACCCTTGTCTTTCTTTTGGAGACAAAGTGCACCACGCAGCTGGTTTTACATATGACTCCCCATTCTTTTGGTGGTGCAATTCTTTTCTGATATTTAGGTCCTCCAAATCCAGATGAGCTTTATCTGTGTCCTTATTCTTGTCATCAATACTCAACAACGTACCAAGAAAACTATCATATATATTCTTCTCTATGTGCATGACGTCAAGGTTGTGTCGAATCTTAAGCACATGCCAATACGGTAACTCAAAAAAAATGCTCTTCTTTGTCCAACTAAGTTCCTCAGATGACCGCTTTCTTTTTCGATTGTTTGGATGTTTCCCGAATTGCACATTTGGTAAACACTCCAATTGATCTAAAATCTCTTGCCCCGATAACTCACAAGGTTTTGATTTTTTCTCAATCTTACCATTAAATAACTTACTTCGTCGCCAGCTGTGATCTTGTGGCAAGTAACGACGATGGTCTGTGTAACCTATTTTGCTTCTTAATGGCTGTGATAATGCATCTAAATTACAAATGGGGCATGCCTTGTAACCTTTTGTACTCCATCTAGATAGGTTACCATAAGCAGGAAAATCATTTATGGTCCACATAATAGCTGCACGCATTTGAAATGTATGTTTGGTACATGCATCAAATGTTACAACATCATCCCACAATTCTTTCAACTCATCAATTAACCGGCGCATGTATACGTCAATCTCCTTCCTAGGTGCCTGTGGTCCTAGAATAAGCAATGACATCATGAAGAATAGATCGCTCATACATTTCCAGGGAGGCATGTTGTAAGGCATCAAGATCACAGGCCACATACTGTAAGAGTTACTCATGTTCCCAAAAGGGTTAAAACCATCAGTGGCCAATCCAAGCCTAACATGACGAGCGTTCCAAGCGAAATCAGGATATTGCTTATCAAAGTCTTTCCATTCTTCATAATCACCAGGATGCCTTGAATAATTCTCGTCATCCACTCGCTTCTCTTGGTGCCACCTCATAGCTATAGCCATCTTCCTCGACATAAACAATCTATGTAACCTCGGTTTCAATGGAAAGTATCTCAAGATCTTATGAGGTATCTTCTTACCCTTACCATCATTGAGCTGATATCTTGACTCCCCACATACTGTACACTTATCCAATTTTTCATTCTCCTTCCAAAATAGCATACAATCGTACCTACATGCATGAATAGACACGTATCCAAATCTCAAAGCTCGTAAGAATTTTTTAGCATCATAGACAAACGTTGGAAGAATATGACCTTTAGGTAAAAGGTCTGCCAATAGCTCTAACATCAGTGTTAATGACTTATTGCTCCACTTGTTCAATACCTTCAAATGAAGCAACTTAACCAAGAATGACAATAGGGTATATTTTTTGCAACCAAGATACAAAACACGTTGAGCATCTTTCAGTAATTTTTCCAAAGTTTGAACTTCCTCACTATCAACACCCTCACATGTTTCTCCAGTATGAACACCCCCTAAATCATTATCCATGAACATTCCCCTACCAACATCTTCCAACATTTCGAGTATTTCGTCTCGATCATCATCTTCACTATCGGTCATATCATCCTCGACACTATCAACATCATCATCATCATCTACAAAAAATTGGGTGACATTCAAAGGAATGGGTTCCCCATGGTATACCCACGTCGTGTAAGAGGTCATGATCCCTTTCACGTACAAATGATTTTTCACAGTCTCATCATCATGTCATTCTGCATTCATGCAATTCCTACATGGACATCGAATTTTTCCATCTCGACTCGAACGTTCCATGGCAAATTGACAAAATATTTGACCCCATCAATGTATTTCGAATCCAACCTATGCCTAATTGTCATCCAATTCTTATCCATAATTGATAGCCTACAAAATCACATATTTATCAATGTCATGTACCAAGCATCATGCAAACTATGCTGTCAACTCCTTCCTATTTTGGTAGGTGGTCCTATCCCATTCAAGAATGCACATTCTATATAGTAGAAAAAATCTCTTATCGCTTCATTCATCTCTAATGGAAATCCGGCAGCATCACCCCATAGTTCTCCAAGTACACGACATAGACTAGGTGTCGTTGCTACACCCGTCTAGTATGTACACAGAGAACAATGAGATCTGCCACACAGAATATCCAAGAGATGTAACAAATTAAGCGAAGATATATTAACTACAATATAGACTTGTGCCTTCCCTAACTGTCCGAAATTGGACAATTCGAGAAATCTCCATCGGCAAAGAATACTCTATGTTCGATGTGGATTCTTGAACGGGTACTATGGTTTCATGTAGGCATGCATAGAATTGAAACCTTAATTTATATTAAGGTTTCAATAAATTACCAAAATTCATAATTCGCCCATTCCCATAAATAAAACGAAGCATCAAAAAAACTACACATATATGATAAGTGATCAAGCTGCCTTACCAATCAAGGTGTGCATGAGGATAATCTAAGGTTGAAAACAAGAACCTTAAGTCTCTTGAATGATTTCAACTCTTTCAATCGATGTTATTGATGTATTTACAACTTCACACCCCTTTTAATATTTTGTGTATATATCATACTCTCCAGGTTGACGTAGAATGAATTTTTTTTAGAGTGTAAGTCCATCATTGGTACAAGTGCGTCTCAAGGCAATTTGAGGCCTAAAGCGAAAACAATAAATGGGGCCTTTTATTTTTAGTATAATTTTTTAAAAAAATTAATTTATTTTTAATTTTCTATGTGAGAGGGAGACAAAAGAATGATGTGTTAATGTTGTCGAGAAAGCGAGTTCAACTTTTGTTTTTGTTTTATACCACAGAGAGGGAGAGAGAGTGTTTAATTTCAACTTTTGTTTCTGTTTTTTATTTTTTATTTTACCACAAAGAGAGAGAGTGGGTGGGAGTAAATATGAATTGACTTTTGAGTATTTGTTTTTTTTTTTAATTTCTATGTTTTTAATGTTATGGATTAGATCATGTGCCCCAATTATTGCAATAAAAATTTTGATTGGATTTAATTTTTTGGGGCTTTTTTTTTGTGGGCTAGTGATGTACTTAAATTATGGGGCCTTCTAAAAATTTGGGGCCTAAAGCCCATTCTTTTTTTTTCCATACTGTTGGGCCGGCCCTGCATTTGTATTGATTCTTGAATTCCAAAAACTCTATGGGTTGGTTCCATTTTCTTTGATCAGGACATTATATATGTTTTTCTTTTGATATCATTTCTATTGTATTTTAACATGTAGTGAATTCTATTTAGTTGTGTTTTCATTGGGTATGTACCATAGTTTTAAATTTCATTTCGGTTTGTTATTTCTTCTACCCAAAACAAAAAGGTAGCAATTTTTTGGCATCTCTCGGGTTATGAGTTATTAAAAAAATATATAGATTAAAAAACACTTTAAATCTAAGCATTACAAAGAACTCATGGCTATACAATCTCTGCAAAACAAAGAACTCATGGCTATAGAGGATGCCCTTGAAATCAGGCTTTCGGGTATTCGCAACAAGCAGGCAAGTCTCATGGCAATTTTTAAAGCTCATGACATATATAGTAGACATAAAACAATATATGATCTTCTTATTGATTGAATTTCAACAAAGAATCAAAAAGCCAAAATTATGGCTTTAATCCTTCAAAAAAAGAAATTGAATCCATAATGCTGGAAAAATTCCATAATCAAGTTCAGGGACTATCGCAACCTGAAGTACTTGTGATATGCCCGAATCCAATCCCCAATACTTTAAGCAAACAAGCATCAGGAAGAGATGAATGGCCTTGTTGCCAAATTGCTACCAAATTAAGTTTCTCAGTAGTTAGTACAATTCTACAAGATGTGGGCTTCAAGCCCCAACGGTGTTGCTTCTATATAATATATCCAGATGTTCTTTAACATAGACCACAACACGCACGCGCACAAAGGAAAAGATCACACCAACAGGTATGCAAAATTATAAAAATACTGGCTAGAACAAATAACAATGTGTTGAAACATGGAATCCATTGGACAAAATATTTCCTTTAGATACCCAATCATCAAGCAGCTACCCACCCAGCAGCATTCATAGGAGAAGAAAACGCACAGACTTCAGGTATCCATTAGTTAGCAATTAATTTAATAAATCCATGCTAACACATAAGAAGTTCAATATGAAATCCATAGTTAGCAATTAATTAAATAAAACATATGGAACATCAAGTCATCGAAAAACCCTAATTACACTAACAATGAATTTAAAAAGTAAATATACTCTGCTCAAACCATCAAAAAAAGATTAAATCAAGGGAAGAAAGACATATCTCTAAGCTTGATTGCCTATTGTGAATAAAACCCACAATGTCTAGAGTTGTGAGGAATGCACCAAAACACTGACGAAACACCAAGGAACGAGCCAACTATCTGGTACGATAATGATCTTCTTCTTCTGCGGCTATGATTTCTGACTAGAGATCCACATTATTTTTGCCTGAAATGCAAACAAAAAATCAAAATAAGTGAATAGAAGTGTGTGTGTGTGTGTGTATTTGAATGAAGTTGAAAATATTAGGGCTTTTCTCTATACCAGCTCGGGAACCCATTGTCAGTACTCCACACAAAGTGATTATTATTTGGATTTTCAAGAATGACGCTGTTATTGTCTACCAAAGCCATTGCTTTCGGTTTTGGAGTTTGAATGAATGTTTTCTATAAAAAGAAACAGCAGACACAATCGAAGATCTGAGAAGAGTGGGTTTTGTGTTCACGAGAGAGAGAGAGAGAGAGTGAGTGAGTGTGTGTGTGTCGACTGAAATAAATGAAGAGGGAAAGATGGGGAAAGTGAGAATGAGGGAAAAAGGGTTGGGTAAGGGACAAAAATGATCAAAACGACGTCGTTTTTGGTTTTTAAAAAAATCATATTCTACGACGTAAATAACAAAAACGTCGCAATTTATTATTTTTATTTTCTTTTAACTTTAAATGTGGTTATAATTTATATTCTGCGACGAAAATAAAAACGTCGCGAATTAAATTTTTATTTTATTTTATTTTAATTTTAGATTAGTTAATTTGTGACAAAAAAAAATTTGTCGTAAAAAATTTTTTCATTTCCCGCCATCACTAGCGCAAAAAAATAAAAGGGAGGGACTCACAATTTTTGCGACGTACTTAAAAAAATGTTCCGAAAAAATTACCATAATAACTATTTGCGACAAATTTATCACATCCTCGCAGATAGTATATTGTTTGCGACGAAAATAAAAACGTCATGAAATAAATTTTTATTTTATTTTGTTTTAATTTTTGATTATTTAATTTTTGACAAAAAAATTTTGTCGTAAAAAAAATTTTCATTTCCCGCTATCACTCGCGCCAAAAAAAGGGAGGGACTCACAATTTTTGCGATGCACATAAAAAAACGTCGCAAAAAAAATTACCATAATAATTATTTGCGACAAATTTATCAAATCCTCGCAGATAGTATATTTTTTGCGACGAATTTAAAAACGTCGAAAAAAATGATTTTTGTTGTAGTGCGGGCAAAAAAATAAAAATAAAAAAAACGCAATAATAACATCTCAAGAAAGTGACTCATATAAGTAATTAAAGATAGGAAACAATAGTAATATATCTACACAACTACTAACTCAAATAAAAAATAAAATATCAATGGCATGTTAATACATATTCAACTATTATCAAGGTTATCCATGTCATCTTCCTCCATCACAACAACAACCGAGTCAACGATTACTCATTCTACTCCTTATCAAACCTAACCAACATCCTCATCGCGGAGCACAATATCTTCATTTAATTGTTGACTGCTATATGGCTCGACTTGGGGGTCTTTATGATGAATGTCAAACAAATCCTTCTAGGACATCTTCACATCAACATGTCAATCAGGTTCCACAGGATCTGGCGTATACCAAACCTGCTCTGCTTGGGATGCCAAGATGAATAGTTCATCATTCAATCGACCAGCTCTATACAAAAAATTCTTGAAGTTCACAACCATGAATTATATGCATCTTCTTTCTTTCCCAAATTGTTATCAACCCAATCACACTTAAACAACACATATTTCATGTCATTAGTGTACCGAACTTCAACAATGTTTATTAATACTCCATAGTAGGATACAACCCCCACATGAGGGTTTTTGTCTTTACGATTTGCATAACTCACAGTACTTGTCTTTAAAGTAACACCATTATTTTGTGTACTTCAACGTCTGTCCACGCTCTGTATGCGAAAATGAAATTCGTTGATAATATATGCATTATATCTCCTTGCTGTGCGATGAGGACCTTTAGCTAATGTATTGATTTCAATTGCAAACTGGATGCTATATGAACTTCGCAAAGTTTGAACCTATTTTTGATATATTACCAAAGTATTAACAATAAAGTTATATCATATGCACGTTAACAAATGTGGCATATAATTTGTCATGTGTGATACATACATGCTCAGTAAACCATGTGTGGAATGTTTCATTGTGCACACGATGGATGTTATGGTCCTTTGCATTTGGCAATGAAGGACTCTAAGGTGGTCCCTATATAAGTACAAAGTAGTACTCAAATCGCATATAAATTACGAATAGTGGAATTCACCAAAAATGACATTTAACTTACTCCACATATATGGTGAAACTGAGTCGGTATTGAATAGCACATATCGATAGGCATGTGCCATGGTCACATCATCAAGGAGAAAAGGAAGGCCTTCCCCCAAAGGATGACCTAAGTTCTCACCACCATCATAGTTTCATAATGGTCGGTTAGACTTGGTTTCCACGTCATCGAGATGCATAACACAAAAATTCATGCACTCCTCAATCAAGTAACCTTTAGCTATTACGCCTTCGGGATGAGCCCAATTATACAAATATTGTTTTAGAGTAAGAATATACTTATAAGCATATAAGTGCATAAAAATATTGGAATGAGAAATGGATAATATATTTTGATAATATACATATTACACCCTTTGCATAAATAAGAAACACATACCTCTCAATGGGGTACATCCATCTAAACTGCATTGGTCCTGCTATCAATGCTTCCTCAGCTAGATGTATAGGCAAGTGCTTCATTATATCAAAGAAGATCAGTACGAAAATTTTCTCTAGATGACAAAGTGATACCACAATCCGATCTTGAATATATTCTAAGTCAGCTACAGTATTCACCTTGATTAGTACAAAACATTGCATATTTAAACTTCTTTTACATTCCTTTTGGTACTAGCTTTGGTGGTTAATATGAGTGGATTTGCATCGTTTGTGCAATTTATGGAATTTCGGTATGTTTGCAGATATATGGTGATAAAATGATGCTTGCTAAGCCTTCCCATGTCAGGAACATAGTGGCAGAGCCTGATATGCAGAATCTGGGCTGTTTCAGTACAACCTACCGGTAGGTCGATGGAAACCTATCAGTAGGTTTCACTCCAGTAGGCTTCAAATACCAGTATGTCTAGCGGTAGGTTGAGGTCCAGTAGCTAAAACCTTCCGGTATGGCCTACCGGTAGGTTTTCCCTTATTTTGCTGGTTTCTTGGTTTTCTCTCCTCCTGAGCTATTATCAAGCCATCCCATTACCCTTATTCATCTTAAACACCATGGGAAGGCTTAGCAAGCATCATTTTATCACCATATATCTGCAAACATACCGAAATTCCATAAATTGCACAAACGATGCAAATCCACTCATATTAACCACCAAAGCTAGTACCAAAAGGAATGTAAAAGCACTTTAAATATGCAATGTTTTGTGCTAATCACACCCCCCCCCCCCCCCCCCCCAACTTGAGTTTTGCTAGTCCCTAGCAAAATTTATTTTCGAAACAAGATAACAAGTATAACACTGAAAGAAACCATTTCCACAACTTCGAACACAATTGTCTAAAGAAATTACTCAATTTGATCAATGGTTCAACCACATTCTTAGGCATTGTTTTCAGATTGCTAGAGGTAGTAGTTGTTGCATCAAAATATGACTATCATGACTTTTAAGACCCCAAATACTGCACTCTTTTCATATGCATGCATTGCGAAATATTAGACGCATATCTGTCAGGCACATTGACTCTTTTCAGCACTTTGCAAAATGTCTGTTTGTCATCCTTACTCAACGTATAGTTTGCTAGATGTAAGTACTATTTACCAGATCCTCTAGTTTGAGGATGTAATGGTCTTATAATGTTCATTTCTTATAAGTCACGCCTAGCATTCAGATTGTCCTTGGTTTTCCCAGCAACCCCTAATAATGTCCATAATATATTATCGCAAAAATTCTTCTGTATATGCATTATGTCAAGATTGTGTCTAATACGACAATTCAAAGAAGATAATTTTTTTTCTTCCAATTATGTTTTTTTTGCCCATCTTTTACACTCTGTACTTCTCTCATTTTCCTTTGCTTAAGGTCATCATACTTATATTTTCTTAAGATATCTTCGGATTGTAACTGTAACAATAACTGAGTTCTAGATAATGCAGTAGGCTTATGCCCATGTTACCATCTCCCATCAAAAGACATTTTACTCTTTCGAAATCTGTGTTGACTAGGTAAAAATTGATGATGACCCATATAACAAAACTTCCTACCATGCCTCAACCAATTAGATCAAATTTTTGTATTGAAAATAGGACAAGCATATTCACCTTTTGTACTCCACCCCGACAAGTTAGCATATGTAGGAAAATCATTAATTGTCCATGGCAAGGCTGCGTGTTGCTGAAACATATTACTACTTGAGCCATCAAATGTCTGCACACCGTCCTCTCACAAATCTTTTAATTCCTCAACCAGATGTTGCAAGTAGACATCAATCTTATTATAGGCCCCTTTAGTCTATCAATAAGTATAGAAAGAATAAAAAATGGTTGTTTCATTCACATCCATGGTGGTAAGTTGTATGGCATCAATACAATAGGCCAAGTGCTATAAACAATATTCATCGATTTGAAAGGATTGAATCCATCAGATGCCAGCCTATGCCTAACATTGTGGCTATCACTAGCAAAAATCGGGTATCGTTTATCAAAAGTCTTCCATGCAATAGAATCAGCCAGATGCCTTAATACACCGTCATCAGTCCATCCTTCTAAATGTCATCGCATAAGTGAAGTAATTTTTTATGACATGAAGAGCCTCTGTAGCCTTGGCTTCAAAGGAAAATACCTCACCTATTTTTGCAGCTATTAGTTTACTACCATTGACAACATCATTTGTATCACCTTCATGTTGTTTCCTTCTAGAAGCATTGCATATCGAACATTCATCCATCTTTTCCTCCTCATTTCTAAACAACATGCAACTGTTTGGGCATGCATACCACGTTTTATACGTGAACCCTAAGTCCTTGATTACCTTTTTGGATTTGTAGTATGAACTTGCCAATTTCACACAAATGGAAAAAGCCTCGTTCAGTAAAATAGGCAACATCGTGAAAAACTTATCTGTCTATCCACTGAGCGCCTTTATATGCAAGAATCGCACAAGAAATGACAATGTCGTGAATTTCTTGCACCTTGGATATAATTTGCTTTTCGCATCTTGTAGAAGTTTCAATAACTTCGCGGTGAATTCATTCATTCTGCGTCGGGGATCATTCGTAGGTTGTTAAAGATTTTCAACACTTTTATTTTTTTTTTTTTTATAAAAAAAAAAAAGGAAAATTTATTGAACGAAAATTAAATTACACCTAGATAGGGGGGGACTATACCTTACCCCTCGTTGCAATCTAATTACATAGAATAAAATTAAAAGGAGAGCAAAATGCATGTTTGATACATGATAAATGAAAGAACATAAATCCTAAACATGCAGCTCTTGAAATAGCATGGTCAGCTGAAAATATGATGAGAGCAGCATTACAGCTGCAAGAGAGATATTAAGCTAATAAATGGAGTCGAGAGAACTAGTGGCCTGAGCTGTGAGAAAGGACTGAGCTGAGAGAACCAGCTGAGAGAAGGATGATAAGCTTTGAGCTGTGGGCCATAACTTATAAGGAGACTAACAGATCAGGCAGTCTCCTTATTGATAAGGAATACTGCCTTACTGATAAGGTGGCCAATCTCTCTTCAGAACCGAGGAGACTCTGGCGCAGCAGACGAAGAGAAATACGGTTGTGGCTATTGCAATGTCCCTGGTGCACTGGACAGACATGAGAGAAATCCAAAAGACTTAGTTCAGTAAAAACCAAGAGACTTTGAGAGAGAAAATAGTGCACCAACGTCTGAGAGAAAAACTCTGAGAGAAAAAGCCAAATGCGTGTGAGGAAGAGAAGCAATTCCATAAGAAGATGTCCAAAAATTCTCCACGCTGCATGAAAAGAAACCCCAACCAAGAGATCCAGAGTACTCCTTCCCTTAACAGCATAGAAGGTGAATGATTTGCCAAGCCTCTCCATAGCAGCCATGAAGCAAAAAGGGGACCAACAAGAGAAAGATGACCAATGTAAGATCAAATACCCCAAAAAATACCTAGGAGACGAGGCAGATAGAATTCTGACAAACCGTAAGAGATCAGAGCATGAAGCTTCCAATGGAGTACATCGGTCAAGCCACAGAAGTGCAGAATCCACCACCGCTTCACCCATAAGTCTTCTAAAAAATTCCTCCTCCATAACACATGATAAGAGAAGCCGCCAGTAATAGATCCCACAGAGACCAAGATCCTCCTTGTAGAAGTCCAACAGTCGAGACAAAAAAAATAAGTTCAGAACCCAAGAGCAGCAGAAGAGCAGACTAACAGTAAGCACAAGTACGTTCCCCATCTGCAATTCTTTGAGGTTGAGAGAAATATCCCTCTTGAATAGGGATGAATATGTAAACTAGACTGTATAACTGGACTGTATTTTTTGGATGGACTTTAGTCTAGACTTGATCCATGTATTTGAGGTATTCTGCTTGTATGTTTTGTATGCTTCCATAAAAATCGAACAGAAAATAGACTAGGATGAGGTAGAAAATCTTTTGCGAATAGCCTTGATCCCCCGCTGATCATGTTGCAGTAAAAGCCTGATAGAGAAAGGCATTGCACCTTGATTTGAATATAAACGTAAGGCTTGATCCCTAACCCCATGATTAGCCAGAGCATCAGCCACAGAGTTCCCTTCCGTGTACACATGCTGCATTCGGTAGTCCATAGACTGCAAAAGAGGGAAAATTTGATCTAAGAGTGCCCATAAATGCCATGAGGGTTCTGACTTTTTGCTAACCATGTCCAATAAGACCTTAGAATCAGTCTCAATATCCCAAGCATAAACCTCTAATCCAAAATTATAGATTAAAGAGAGGCCATCTAAAAGAGCACGTATTTCTGCTTCCATGTTTGTGCATCTGCCATAGGAATAAGAACCTGCAAGAACAAACTGTCCCCAATGATTCCGTATGATCACCCCACCACCAGAAACACCTGGATTGCCCTTTGAGGCACCGTCTATGTTCAATTTTAATCTCCCTTCTGGCGGATATAACCAAGAAACCCACTTTACCTTAACTGTCGCCTAAGAAATGGAATTAATATTAAGAGCTAGGAGAATTGCTTTCCCTGAGTTTGAGTCCATGGACTTTGGTTTGACATTATATGTCTGCATACGACAAAACTGTAGAACCATCTTAAATAAGACAGAAGAGTGGATTTTGTGATTTTCAAAGAGTCTCCTACATCTTTCCCTCCAAAGCTGCCAGAACACCAGAAGAGAAATACCCCTAGCCAACACATGACTAGTCGAAGAGTGCTTGAATATTCTTAGGAGTCATAGAAACCTTGTTACAGGACCTTCATTCCCAATCAAATGAAAACCAAAGAATTTGGAAACATAAATTCACACTTCTCTGGCGTATGGACAGTTAATGAATACATGAGATAGAGATTCTGCTTCCATTTCACACAATGCACATCTACTAGCTAAAGCTACACCCCTTCTCTTGAAAGTTGAATCCATAGGTAAAATGTCCTTCCATATCTTCCAACCATGCAAAAGGGCACTAGGAGGAGAGATTTGCCTCCATAGAGCTGAATAAGATACCTGGACTGACCCAGCAACTCGAACCAGACCCCAAGCTGTTTTTAAGGAAAAACTTCCACTAGGAGTAAGTTGCCAAATCAACTTATCCACTTTAGTAGATAGCATAACAGAGCAGGCTGCAACTTCTTGAAGAATATTATCATCTAGATAGTCAGAGACTCCTTCCAAATTCCAACTTCCATTTATTAATAGATCAGACAACATAGGAAACTGCCTAGGCTGCGTGGAGTTCTATAGAATTAAAGGACCTTATCCAAGCCAATTATCACACCAGAAATTCACAGTATTACCTGTACCCACCAGCTTTTTAGAGTTATTAATTACTACTCCAATCCACGGAACCAATGCCTTAAAAAGTCTAGAGTGACTGTTTATAGACTGTTCAAGCGGGTGCTGATTCTTAAAATACTTTGAGGTGAAAAAAGAAGACCAAAGAGAGGAGCCTTGTAGAAGCTGCCACACCTGCTTCATTCTAAAGGCATTCTGCACATCTGAAAATTTCCAAATTCCAAGTCCACCCTCCTCCTTTGGCATTGTGATATTATCCCAAGAACACCAGTGCCGCTTGCGACATTCTCTTGTGCTAGACCATAAAAATTGAGCCATAATAGAATTAAGCTTGGCAATAATACCTTTGGGCAAATTTAGTGTTGCTAGTAGATGCACAGGAATAGAATTAAGAACCGATTGGATTAAAACCACTCTGCCCATGTTAGATAGAAGTTTAGCATACCATCCCTCCAACTGAGCTTGAAATTTATTCAACAAATCCTCAAAGTAGAGGAGCTTAACCCTGCCCTTAATTATTGGACATCCCAGGTAATTAAATGGACATGTTTTGATTGGAATTCCAAAAACATAAGACAAGGCATTCCTCCTAGCTGTGCTAATCTTGGATGAGCAATACATAGAAGACTTTTGCTTGTTGATTTTCTGACCAGAAGACTCCTCATATCTCCTCATAAACTCTAATAGATTACACATTGACCTTTTATTCCCTCTAAAAAAAACCAGAGTGTCATCAGCAAAAAGAAGGTGGCTTAATAATGCAGCTCCCCTACCTGTGTGATAATTCTTGATAAATCCTTGTTGGTAGCAGTAGGAAAGTCCTCTGCTTAACACTTCTTCTGCTAATATAAATAGACTAGGATACAATAGGTCCCCTTGCCTCAAAACTCTAGTTGTTTGAAAAAAACCATGCCTAACTCCATTGACAGCCACCGAAATGAACTGATTGTTGAGGCAATTTGAAATAATGGTCAGAAAGGCGTTAGAAAACCCAAAGCAACCCAACACCTTCTTTAGGAAGTCCCACTCCATTCTGTCAAAGGCCTTCATCATGTCTAGTTGTAGAATTACATTGCCAGCTTCCACCTTCCTATCCAATTCCTGCACCATAAACTGGGCAAGAGAGATACTATCTCCTATACTCCTGCCTTTAACAAAGCCATGCTGCTCCACTGAGATCAACTTGGGGAGCAAAACACTAAGTCTCTTTGCCAACAATTTAGTAAAGACTTTATACAAAAAATTACACAAACTAATGGGTCTGAAATCAGTAAAAGAAATAGGAACATCCTTCTTTGAGATCAAAGTCAATAAGGTGGCATTCACTGACCTGGGAACAACACCACCTTGTAGAAAGTAATTCACTGCAGCAAGGAGATCAAGTTGAATAATAGACCAAGATACCTGAAAAAACTTGCCCGGAATCCATCTACGCCCGGAGCGCTTTGGGTAGACATTGAAAAGATGATGTCCTTCAGCTCCTCCAAGGTGGCAGGGGCTGTTAAACACACATTATCTTCCATAGTGACAATATAAGGAATGACCGATAAAAGCTCTTGGTGTAGAGAATGAGGCTCAGATTGATATAAGTTAGAGAAAAAATTCACTGCACACTCAGCTATATCCTTCTCCTCTTCCATCCAAACACCTTTTGCATTTTTAAGTTTCAAATTTTGATTCCTGCTCCCCTTTCCCTTAGCAACTACATGATAAAACTTTGTATTTCTCTCTCCCTCCATAACCCATTTCATATTAGCTTTTTGCTTCCAGTAAATTTCTTCCATTCTCAAGACATCCTCCAATTCTTTGTTGGCCAATTCCAAAGCTGAGTGATTTGCTGCCGAGTTATTCCCCTCGAAAGCCAGCTCCGCTTGCAGTAAGTTCCTCTTCTTGGCTTTAATGTTCTCAAAGAGGTTTCCAAATGTACTCTTATTCCAAAATTTTAAATGAAACTTAAGAAACTTCAACTTCAAAAACACATTTTCAATAGGGTTATCTGAGTAATTACCAGACCAGTGAGATTCCACCAGTTGAAGAAAACCAGCATGAGCAGTCCACATGTCCTGAAATTTAAAATAAGATTGTCTTCTAGGCTCAGCCACTTCTGATAATCGCAAGATCAATGGGCAATGATCAAAAGTGCCTTTGGCAGCATGATGCACTTGAGAACTCGCAAATCTTTGCCCCCACTCAACATTAACGAGAGCTCTATCCAATCTTTGCCACATTCGCGTCCTTCCATGATGCTTATTGCACCATGTGAAATTTGACCCAATAAATCCACAATCTTGCAAGCCCATGGTATTGATAAAAGCAGAAAATTCACTCATAATAGACAAACTAGGTGCAGCCCCTCCTTTCCGTTCTGACGAAGAAACAATAGCATTGAAATCCCCTACTAACATCCAAGGCATTGAAGAGCTTTGTATGTTTGATAAATGAGCCCATAGAGGTCTTCTCTGAATATGATCACACTTAGCGTAAATAAAGGAAACCAGCAAGGGCTGAGTACCCATGAAGGAAACCTCTACTGTTAAAGATTGCTCATGAACATGCACCACTTTCACCCTCAAACGATGGTCCCATAAAACCCAAATATATCTCTCCGCAAGGGAATTGGCCACAAATCCAAAGAATCCCAAACTTCTACAAAGACTAGGCAGTTTATATGCATTTAACTTAGGTTCCAAAATGGCAACTAAACATACATCATTTAAAGAAACAAGCTTCTTTAGTCTTCTTCTAGAGGCTTCTGAATTAGCACCTCTAATATTCCATATGATCGTGCTAATCATTTGAAGGAATAGAAAAAGAGACTGCTAGATTTCGATCTAGTAATCATTCCCGAAGGAGGAATCTGTGAGAGAGCAATATCATTATCTCTGTTGGGAACCAAATGTGAATCACAAGGATTTAATTCATAAATACTATCTGATAACTCCTCATCAGTGTAATACCCTCTGTCCGGAGGTTCTTTTTCTTTGTATATACCCATTTCATCATCTAGAGAGTGACCCGAGTCTCTTCTAACATCAAAGCAGTGATCAACGAGAAAAGAGGGGTCTGAAGATGGAAAACATTTTCCATTCAATAAACACTGCTCTTCTTCATTAGTCTTCTCCAAATCTTCCATTTGAGAAACACAACAAGGCCTATCAACATTAATGATCTCATTTAAGTCAGAGTTTGGAAAATGAGTTCCTGAATTACCATCAAAATTTGATGTCTGCTCTTTTTGAATATCATCAACTAAACCATCCTGCTGGGCATCATCTACCAGACACTCGTTTTGGGCACCAACTGTGACGCCCCAAAATCCTGGGGTCCGTTGATCACCCATCAACCCGCGGAATGCCCTTGGATATCGTGTAACTCGATATCACACCGTTGCGTCCCATTTACCGGGATCCATAATTTAACAAAATCGGGCAGAGTCTCCTTTATACGGGGAGCTTGATGAGAACCAAGGTGGGCCTATTCTTAAAGATCCTTTGCAAGTTTAAAAAAATTTTTTTAATCTAATATAGATTAATTGGTGAATCGAAGAAGCAATACATCAATAGAAAAAATTGCAAGAATTTTTTTTCAACTCACAATCAAAATTCATTATATATTGTCCCCCTAGTCATTGCACTAAGTGGCCTTTTATAGGCTCTGATACCAAATTGATGTAGATCGTAATAGCTCTGACACCAAATTGATGTAAATCGTAATAAAGAAGAATTAGGGATGAGAAGGGAAGAATAAGAAGGGGATGAGAAAGTAGAAGAAGGGGATGAGAACAGAGAGAATTTAAGGAAGAAGCAATATCAGGATTCAATATCAATAATCAAAGTCGAGTCTCACAACAAATATGTATCCCCTATATATATAAGGAGTTCACAAATCCTATATATATAAGGAGATCACAAACCCTAAAATAAATAAATAATTAAAATGACAACTAAACCCTTAAAAGATAAAATAAATTACTTAAAAGATAAATACTAAAAGTATCTAAATAGCTATCATAATTAATCTATAATATCTATCCAATTCCTACACGATCTCCATCATTCTCCTCCGGTTGAAAAAAACTCTCCTCCGGAGAGTCTTCAAAGCAGAAGTACCCTAAGAGAGCAGCATGAAGATGACAGAACGCCTCATCTAGAATGAAAGAACCATCAATATCTTTCCATCGATCAAGATAAATGTGAGAATCTCCATCTGTGGCAATGTAAATCTGGTCACGTAGCACATCATCTATTTGTCCCGAAATACGCGATGGAAGTGGAAAGATAAGAACTGGAGCTAGTGCTGAGGAAGAAACAATTCCACCTGTAGAAACACTGGATAACAAAATAGGAGGTTCTGGAGTACCTCGATTAAGTAGCATGTCCTCCAAATAAAAATCTGGACTAATACTAACATTCAATGGAAAATTAAGTAAATAAGCATTAGATCCAAACTCAAGAATAGCAAAATAATTCCCATTAGATTTGAACAAAAGGCATTCAGTGGGACAAGACATCAATGACAAAGGAGTAACTATAACACCCTGGTGCTGAAAATAAGAAAGTACAGACTCAATTGAACACTTGACAGTAGGAATAAAGTCAACTATTTCAGAGGGGAAAGATTTGGGAACAAAGTTAGATTGACTTGAAATAGGAGACACAAAACATTCACCAAAAGATTCTGAGATAGGTAACTCAATTTGCTTGACATCTTTCATAATTGTGGACTCGACCGAGTTTTCAACAAGTTCCATTACAAGTGGTGACTCAACATTTGACTCCGGTAAAGGCTCAAACTCACTTTCTTCAGTTATCGACTTTTGTTGGTATGAAGAAGATGAACTCTGATCTGATAAAATTGGACAACGGGATTGGTAGTCGACATGAGTAACATCAGGAGGTGAACTCTGATCTGATAAAACTGGACAAGGGGATTGGTAGTCGACATGAGTAACATCTTTTTTTTTAGGTGAGAATGTGTCATTCAAATCCATGGTTATCCTGGAATTAGAAAAACATGCAGAAATAACATGGATATCATTCAAGTAATCATGATACTCATATGTGGTCGAATTAAATTTGGAAGGTATCCTGTCACGCTGTTTAGCAGACTGTGATTGAGAACCCATCAAGTTATAGTTGGATTTCTTATGAAATCTCTCAATCTTTAGAGCATATTGATAGGCTGCAACTAACGTATTAAAAGTGTATTGCTTGACGTCCCTACTAATTTCGTGTCTCAACCCAAGAATAAACTGATCAATTGTCCAAGGTTCTTCAACAATGTCACACAAGTACATGAGATAATCAAATTGGGCGAAGTAATCAGAGACACTAGAAGAATGTTGTCTAAGATTGAGCCATTGGTCATAAAATTGATTCATGTAGGAAGTAGACAAATACTTTTCTTTCAATTTATATCTCATTTCAGCCCAAGTGATAGATGATTCTCCAAAAGGGTCTAGGCTTCTTTGGACTGTTTGCCAATACTTCTTAGCGGAACCCTCCAACATCAATTTAGCAAAACGAACACAATGAGAATCTGACATGCCATGCCAATCAAAATATTCTTCTAAATTAGCTAACCAATCCAAGAATTGATTGGGATCCGGAGTACCACAAAATGTAGAAGGATCTTTAATTGACTTGGTCATAAGTGTTGAATCCTTATAAACATTCCTAGACTTACTATGATGATGACCTCGAGGAGGGACTCTTAAACTGGAGTAAATATGTGGATTAAAGGCATCATAGATACTCATGAGTGACTCTTGGAACAAGGGAATGACACCAAAACAAGTTCAAGAATGTAATTGACTAATAATTTGGACCATTTGCAAATTTTTTTAATTGTCCGATGAATAAAAATATTAGTCTCAAAATCTATGGGAGTATGCATACCATAATCAAGAGGAAATTCTGAAACTTTTTGTGGATGATTCTGCAATTTTTGAAACTTTTGGAGGAGGATTCTGAAATTTTCTGGAACTTCTGGGGTGATTCTGAAAATTTCTAGAACTTCTGGAGTGATTCTGAATTTTTCTGAAACTTCTGGGGTGATTTTAAAATTTTCTGGAACTTCTGGGGTGATTCTGGAAATTTCTAGAACTTCTGGGGTGATTCTGAAATTTTCTGAAACTTCTGGGGTGCTTCTGAAATTTTCTGAAATTTTTTTTTTTTTCTGTTTTTTTTTTTTTTTTTGGGACAGTGGCTGTTAGCTGGAACAGTGTCACCGATGAACAGTGCCGCGTTGAACAGTACCGCGATGTGATTTTTTTTTTTTTTTCTACTCAGACCTTTGATTTCTGTTTTTTTTTTACCTGAACAGTAGGATGTTTGGCTGACTCGATGAACAGTACTTCTGTGGTGAATAGTGTCGATGAACAGTGTTTTCTGCGATGAACAGTGCACGAATGAACAGTTTTTTTTTTTTTTCTTTCTTCAATGAACAGTTGCTGAGATTTTTTTGTGAGTTGTACGAATCGAAATTGGGCTCTGATACCAAATTGGTGTAAATCGTAATAAAATATTATAGATTAATATTATAATCTATAATATTCGATTCAAATTCCCTAATTTTCCAATGAATAAACATATTAATCTCACCGATGAACAGTGCGATGAAAAAATTTCGTAATAACTAGAACCAAACAATTTCGGGCTTTACTTTTTTTTTTGACACCTTTCTGTTTTTTTTTTTTTTATGATCAGCAACTATCTTTTGATAGTAACAGAATAAAATTTTGTAATAAACTAGAACAAAATACAAGCGGAATGGGGGATAAAGGAAATTCGGCTAAACTAGAATTTGTGAACCGAATTTGGGAGTAAAGAACACAGAATAAGAAGAAGAAACCTTTTTTTTTTTTTTTTTTAAAAGATAGGCAAACCTGAACTAGAACCTTTGCTCTGATACCAAATGATGTGAACCCCAATAGACTTGCTTTGAGACCCAACAACAATATTGGAAAACCAACCCAAGAAAGCCAAACTCAGGTCTATGGATGGAAAACCTCGACCCGTTGTTTACGACAAACAAGAACCTTGGTATATATGACCTCAACCCGTTGTTTGATGCGAAACAAGAACCTTGGTATAAGGAAGACGCCACAAACAGTGGTGGAAAAACCGTTTGATAAGTCGTTGGTGAACGCCACGGGAAATCCCGATAAGTTCGAAAAGTTCTTCAAAGAACCATAGAGACAATGCTCTCAAAGCATATTGAGATAATAATCTAACTTTTCATTGATTTGAATGCCTATTTATAAGGCTAGTCATTACAAGGAAATAAATCCTAATCTAATAAGGAAACAAATCATAATCTACTAAGGAAACAAATCCTAATCTAAATAGGAAACAAATCCTAATCTAAATAGGAAACAACTAAAGACTAAAAAAGTGAATAGTGTGATGTTACTGTAGCATGAATAGTGCCGTGCTACAGTAACTTCGAAAACCCTACTTCATAAGAAATAAAACATGTGGGCTAGGCATCCTCAAGCCCACTTATTCTAATAATAATAATTTAAACAAATTGGAAGCCTTAATCAACAAAAAGCCCTAACTCTAAGTCATGTCTTCATGTCTTCCACAACTTGGATCAAGTGGATCAAAATTGGATCTCCTTCTTTCAAGCCCATCTTGAGTATTGGGCTCTTGCTAGCTTCATCCCAAGTGGATTGTACTAATTCTTGCATTGCTTCCTTGATTCTTGGAGTCGTTGGTGAACGCCACGGGAAATCCCGATAAGTTCGAAAAGTTCTTCAAAGAACCATAGAGACAATGCTCTCAAAGCATATTGAGATAATAATCTAACTTTTCATTGATTTGAATGCCTATTTATAAGGCTAGTCATTACAAGGAAATAAATCCTAATCTAATAAGGAAACAAATCATAATCTACTAAGGAAACAAATCCTAATCTAAATAGGAAATAAATCCTAATTTAAATAGGAAACAAATCCTAATCTAAATAGGAAACAACTAAAGACTAAAAAAGTGAATAGTGCGATGTTACTGTAGCATGAATAGTGTCGTGCTACAGTAACTTCGAAAACCCTACTTCGTAAGAAATAAAACATGTGGGTTAGGCATCCTCAAGCCCACTTATTCTAATAATAATAATTTAAACAAATTGGAAGCCTTAATCAACAAAAAGCCCTAACTCTAAGTCATGTCTTCATGTCTTCCACAACTTGGATCAAGTGGATCAAAATTGGATCTCCTTCTTTCAAGCCCATCTTGAGTGTTGGGCTCTTGCTAGCTTCATCCCAAGTGGATTGTACCAATTCTTGCATTGCTTCCTTGATTCTTGGTTCTTGATCTTGTAATTGGCCCATCTAAAACTTGCAAAGGATCTTTAAGAATAGGCCCACCTTGGTTCTCATCAGAGCTCTACCCAAAATCTAACCTGTACAATATACATTAACATGACCCATCTGAGGTCCAATATAACACAATGACCGCACCGGGTCTATTTATAAGCAAGACATTGACCACACCGGGTCCATTTATCCCTACTCATATAATAACATGAAATGTTACATTAACATAGTCCATAAGAGTTCGATTACAACTCTTTTACACATTACATGCCCAAAACTAAATTACAAGTCCAAAAATATAATTTTTCAAGTTTGTTTTACAAAAACAATGCATTAAAAGCCACAAGTTGGCTTTTCTTCATCCTTGCGGCCCCGAATGAGAGTCGTCCACCGGCGTATATCCCATATCTGAAATGTTTCCCGTATAGGGTGAGCCAACGCCCATTAGAGAATTTCCTACAGAGGCTACTCCCCCCCCTCCCCCTAGATGCACATGAAGAGTGTACATGCAACAATTTACACACACATCCACTATTCCTTAAAAGAACATGCATTAAGGGCTGGACTTCTACTATGTTATGCCATGAAATGGGATGCGACTCACTCATGAAGATTTCCCCGAGTCCTCCCCGACTCACACGACACAATGCAGTACCAATATGTAATGAACCCGTCATTAACGGAAAAACATCCAATGATCGCTTTGAATAAAATTATGTGTTTTATAAAATCAAATCATTGTTGGATGCTACCCATTGAATGGGTGTTTTTAGATAACAAAATCTTGTGTCTTCCTAGGCAACGGATTTTGGAATCACACCGCCGGCTCCGTGGGCCTAACTTACACTTTTCTGGAATTTCACCGCCGGAAAGTGTATAAACCAAGTGGCCGGGTTTTGCACCCGAGGGAGAGTCTAGCCCTGCTTGCTACACCCGACACAAGTTTTTCTCATGCAATCATGCGACTTCATGTGACCATTGATCCACATTTCCAAGTCCACAAATCAACCACCAAACAAGGTGTTTGATTAAACATGCACCTCACACCCCCACACCCATGACTTATGCTCATGAATATGATGCTCCCATACACATGCAATGCAATGCCTCCTTGCACACTTTCCACATGTTCAAGATGCAATGAATGTCTTATGAACAATTTAAACCACATATCAACATATGTCATGGCAATATATGTCTTAAGCATACAATTACCATAAAACATCATGAAACTAATATCTTAGCAACATATTAACATATTTCACCACAACATTCAACATGCTAAACATAGTTATGTAACACATGATTTCAATCACTCAAGGTGTTTTATCAATCACCTTCAAGGCAACCTTCATGTTGAACACAAATCATGCTCAAATTCCACTAAGTTACAAGAAAATTCACAAGTAACTATCATGCATCATTCTCAAGCTAAGAGATAGCCTAAGCCAATTCTCTACCCTTTCTCCTTAATTCAATAACTATACACAATAGGAGGAACCCAAATGGAAGGAAAACTCTACAAGTCATCCTATAATTCATGTCACCAATCCATTTTATTCACAAGACACAATATTAACATTTAGACTGCCTACACACTACCATGTCCTAAGTGGTTTCACAAAGAATTTCCACACCAAATCTCATGATAGAATTTGTTCCAAGTCATTTCTACCGGAATAATCCCAAATAGGAGGATCCCTACATACAATTAAACAAGGAAGTGATCTAGGCCATTTCCATAACCCTTTAGTAAGTGTTAAGTCCCTAACACCCTACTCATCCCATATAAACATTTCATATAAACCACCTAGGTTAGGAATAATCCCAAATAGGAAGAATCCTACAAGTATCATATAACACAAGAATTTATTCTAAGTAATTTCTACTCCACTATTTCAAGATGGAATATATTCTCTCCACTTCCAACACCCATTTAATCAAGTCACCAACAATAGGTAAGAGTCATATACAAGGTCTCATACATCAACCCCTTTCACATGAACATCATAGAATGGAATAAGCCCAACACAGTCCATAAATTCAACCCAAAACAGTCCATAATTTCAAATCCAAATCAGTCCAAAAACAGTCCGCAATTTCAATCCAAAACAACTTAAAAACAGTCCGCAATTTCAGTTCCAAATCAGTCCAAAAACAGTCCGCAATTTCAAACCAAAACAACTTAAAAACAGTCCGCAATTTCATTCACTTACAAGAAGATATACAAGTAACTTCCATGTATCAATTGCAAGCTAGAATTTAGCTTAATTTATTCCTACACTCAATTCTTCATTTTCCTTAACAATAAACAAGTGATATACATCAACATACACTTAACCACCCCTTATGAACATGCTAGGTAGCAAATGAACCAAAGTAGGAAGAACCCTACCTTTTGAAGCGTGAGATGAAGACTAGAGCTTCAAAGCTTCAAGAACACCTCAAGAACACCAACAAAAACTCCAAAATCCTTGATTTCTCCAAAGACTCCACTTGAATCTTCGGTGAAATCCCTCGTTCTTGATACGTACGCGTAGCTCTTGACGAGTAGAAGAACTTTAAGTCTTGGTCCGACGAATTCCGAGCGACGGAACTCCGGGAAATCGAAGGAGAAGCTTGAAGAATCAAGGTTTTCTCTCTTCTCTCTCTATGGCCGGCCAAAGAGGCTGAACAATGGGATATTTCTGCTGAAATATCTCATTTAAGTCCCTATTTATAATTTTAAATGCTCGGTCTACGTCGCGCCACACGTCACCCACTGATCAGGGTCCGTTTCCACTCCAAAACGATTTATTTGATCCCGGTTTAAGTTCAAATTAATTTTATTTGAATTTTAACTTAATTTTAAGGAAATTTTAAAAATACATTTTTTGGGACCTTTAAAATGTCATTCGCCACGCAGTCGCCTCGAACGATGTGCAAAAATCTGACTATCTCGGAATTCGACGAAATTTGACAAGGTAACTAGATTTTGCGATACGAATCCAATGGCGAACTCAGTTTCCCCATCCGAGCTCTAGAACATGAGCATTTTAAATACGCATTATAGTGGCAAATTACTATTTTGCCCTTTCTAGAAAAAGTTCAAATTTCCCGGGTTTTACACCAACTACCAAACACTCCTGCTGGGCTCCAACCACCAAACACTCCTGCTGAGCAATATTTTGTGTCCCCGAAAAATCTCCTCTTTCCAAAAGTAAGGGTTAGCTTCCCTTATTTGGAATTTCGGAAAGTGTAGACTTACCAAAAGAGATTGCAATATTCCCTGTATGATCTTCTTCCAGATTTTCCGAATTAATGGGCTTCTTACCTCCATTCAGTTGTTTCCAAATTCTCTTTCCTTGGTTCACTTGATTTGCTGGGATATGCTGTGCAGAAAGATCCGAATTCCTCTGATTAGGCTTCTGATTTATTAAAGTCTGCTGACCCTTAGCTGTTTCTTGCAAAGTTTGTGCTATCTTTCCCAATCTTTGTTCTGCCCTTTCCTTGTTCTTGGCCTCATCTTTAGAAGGTAAAGATACTGCATCCTTTCCTTCGAAACCATTTTCTAAATCGGTGATCTTCTTCTTCCTGCATTCGGCATCCCCATGACCTTGCTTTCTGCAGTTTCTACAGAATTTCTTGTTACGTTCATAAATTATTTTCTGCCATCTAGCACCCTCATCCCCCATATCAATCCAAATTCTTGAAGGATTCTGGGCCAGCAAGTTAACTTCCACGCAGACCCTAGCCACACCTGGTCTGGCTAATGAAAGAGTTGCTTGATCATATGCAAGAACTTTACCTATTGGCTTCACCAATAACTCCAGAAAAGGTTTCTTAAAAAAGTTCAAAGGAAGGCCCGGTAATGATACCCACATTGGAACAATAGAGGGCTCTATACCTGGAACAAATGCGGAGAACCACTTGAAAAATCTAAACAAATAATCTTCAATAAGGGTGGCATCCTTTAACCAAGTTTTGACGTAATCTTCATGCAGTTGGAACCTAATCAGTATGTGCCTTGGATCAATAGCACCAACTTCAAATTCTCCCTTGAGACTGCACTTTGATCTGATCACCTCTTTGATTACTCCTAACGAAGGTCTACCATAAGCGCACTTACCAATTAGAGAATATTGCAATGAAAGGCAGGAAGCTTGAACTTCTTCATTGGCGAAGTAGAAGGCAGGCTCTCCTTCATAAAAAACAGTTGGTTTCTCAATCTTGGGGATATGTTGTGGTTCAGTTATAGGATTCAATAAAGGCTTAAACAATGAAGCATAGGTTGGCAATGTATCTTTTGAGTTGTTTGGATCAAAATCTGGTGGTTTGGGTGGTATTTGGGAATGGTTTGGTGATGAACTCATGAAGAGAGAAAATTGTAGAGAGAAGTCAGAGCTTCTCTCTCTAAAACTTTTGTTTTCAACACTGACATCTACATTTTGAACTCCAATAACCTCATGTATCATTCCAATCATATCATCCCCAATATCTGAATCCTCTAAGATTTCATTTTCTTGGTTGTCATGCCTCGAAATGTAGGCTTCCCCATGTTTAGTCTAATTTTTATACTTCCTTAAAAAAGCCATTTATAATAAGGTGTTCTCGCATAACCTCTCGTTTAACAAAATAAACATTTAGACATAACCTGCACAAACAATAAATCGTTGCATCTTCCGCTTGATCTGTGTATGCAAACTTGAGAAATTCCTCAACCCCTCTAAAGTACTTGTAAGCCTCTCTGTTGAATCAATTCAACTCTTATCCATATTTCTACTATCGTCAACTATTTCACACATCCACATGAAGGTAACGTAGTTATCACAAAAACTAAACTTAATGAGTATCTAATAACTAACATATTCATGTTACGAGTGAAGGACAATTAAAGATATTAAGATGCACAAGTGACTAAAAAATGAATGTACTCGTGAAAAGCCGGAAGTTATTGGTACGTTTTTCTCATGTTGCAATATGAAAAGACAATGAAAACTCTACCACATAGAAACAATTAATGGTGAACTAAGAACCTTCTAGCTTTGCACCACGTTATTTATGTGCCTCAATCAAGCCTTTTTGTAGAATTATTATAAAATGGATGGATTTATCAGTAACTTACAACAAACCCAATTTAAAAACGTATCAATGGAATTAGAACATAGAAAGATAATCAATTTACAAGACCCGAAGTAAGATAAACTAAAATGACTAAGAAAAATAATTGGCATTCATTCGCAAAGTGAAATTCATAATACCTAGACACTTAATGGAAGCCTGAAATGTGAAAAAGTTTGACCACTATTTTATTGCAATAATTGAAATTTTTGGCACAAAATCACACACCATCGATTAAAATCAATTAGGAGATTTATTGATTGAACAATTCATGAAATATAAATATAAATTAAAATTTAATACAAAAATTATAAAAGAACAAAGAGTTACCTGAATGTCACAAAACTGACAAAAATTCACTAACAGAAAGACAAGTTATCACCTGAAAATCAGAGGGACAAATCTATCATGTGTTGACTGACCTCGTGTGTGTGTGTAAATCGATTGTGACAGTTTGTGTTTTTGTGTATGTGTGTGCATGAGTGTATGTGTGTGTGTGTGAAAGTGTGTGTGTGTGTGAGAGAGAGAGAGAGAGGGCGTTTGGCAGTGTGGGCGTTGTGAGAATTTGTGTGTGTGTAATATTATTATTAATTGGTATGGAATTGAGATATATGTGAAAATGTGTAGAAAAACAAAGGCTAAAAGTAGAAGTAGAACTACGGGCTCAATAATCTACTTTAGACCCACCAGATGCCTTATATAGGCATTGAGTTGTCCAGCAATTACATTGTCCCTTTAAATTGTAATTGATAATATTAAAATAGCCCATTAATATGATTAAAACAGTCCATTAATCTAAATAAAAAACTGGCATTTGAATTTAACTGACCCAAAATTAAAGGGTGTGAAGTATGCGATCGATATTATAAGAACAATTAAGGGTAAATTTAAAAATTAAATTTTTTTATCTTTAACTTTCTTTTATTAATAGTTAAAGATTAATCCCTGAATATTCTTGGCAACTGGCAAGAGGAGCATGAACCTGGATTGGGTTCAATTGAAGTTTTAAAGAATCCAAATAAACCTAATAAAATCACAAAGGGGTTCATTGAAGCAGCAAGGGCAATTGAAATCAAAGAAATAAAAAAATAATTATTTAGAAACTTTTGTGATCCTCAACTAAAGCTTAGTTTATTAGAAGAAACTAACAGGATTATAGTCCATTGCAAATTCTATTATACAATTCATCATACATATCTATTCAATTCCCTTGCAAATGGTCTGATCAGAAGCTCACCAAGAACCGACCAAATTTTAGAAGATCCCGAAAAAAACATCAAGGAGTTTGTAGAAGGAGACAATGGAGATGGCATAAGCAATGGCCCATGCAATGACATTGGATACCAAAACCTTGAAAATGTAATGGAAGGATAAGATTCTTGGCCCATTGATGGACCATAAATCTTTTTTCTTGAAATCCCAATCTCAATTTTGGTAATTAGTTCAAGTTTGACCTCTATATAAGGAGGCTATCGACATTATAGTAAGCATCTAGTCTTCAGAGTCTAGTGAGTGCATAAGAGTCTAACTGAGTATTTTCATTTCCAATGTCTATTTAGAGTGACTTTGAATGTTTATTGTGAGTGTTCAAATGTAATGTGCGAGTAAAACTCTCTACTAAAGAGTTAGTAAGGTCATTGTAATCTTTCAAATATTGAATAAAATCTTGCAGTGCTGCATCTTCGTTGTTGTCTTTCTTCAACTATCAGTTCCTACAATCTTAGTCTATTTTTCCTCTATATCAAAAGAGAGATAAATGATATTATAATGTAGTGAGAGTAGAAGGAATTATTAAAGATCAGGAGGTGCCATGAGTTTTTTCCAGTAACTCGAAGGTGAGTCCTAGTACCTGGAATCTAGCTTGAGATACAAGAACGGAGAATAGGCTTCAAGAGACAAATTAAAGCCGAAAGGGGAGGAAGCAAAGTGGACCCTGAAAGGTATAAACAATATGTGACTTCGATTATATAACTAAATGCCTCTTCAATTATTTTCATGTTATATATTGGACACAAGATTGAATCATAATCAGACTGTATTACAAAGGGAGATTCAAACATTAGCACAACATAAACGTGAATTAGAATCAAGGGCAACAACTTTATTTAACAATTAATTTTTAAATTAGATTTCTAATTGGGAAAATAAATTATCAAAAAGATAAAGCTTAAGAACTTGGAAGCCAACTAGAAAGGCTTTGTATAGGTTAAAATAATATTGCTATAGTCCAGGAGTAGACATTGTAATAATTGAAGTATATTGAGTACATTATGTAAACAATTTGGTATTTATTTGTTGAGTGTAGTAAAACCCATTTCAAAGTATCAAGGAGGATCACAATTTGTTTCAGGTAGAGCCCATTTTCTCTCTAACTAGATGTTTGGAGAAGTTCTCTTATAGCGTCGACTTAGTTTAAGCTTCAGTCTTATACTATTAATAATCTCCTTATACAGACAATACCCACATCTCAGTATGTTATCTTGAAAGTCCTTTTGTTCCTTCTTTTCTTATTGTATAGACAGAGGTGGATAGTATTCACTCACTATTCATTTTCTATAAGCCATTACCCTTAGAAATTGTTCAACCTAAAATTTGGAAACAGGTTTTTGATAGGATACCAAAAAGTTATATTATCGTACTATAGCCAGACCCCAAAACATATATGCCACATCTTAGTACTTATATTGAAGTACTTATATATGTAGACTCACTATCTCTAACTGTAACAAGACTTTTTTTGGTGATGTCAAAAGCTCAAAAAAACAAAATTGTGTGAGATAGGCTCAAAGTTGACAATATTGTTATAATATGGATCGAGAGTCTTTACAAATGGTATCAGAGCCAAGACCAACCAAAAGTGTGCAGATTAGCTCCACATAATTTGATAAGTGTTTGGGCTTAGGCCAACAAAAGGATGTGTGACCCTTAATTGGGGTGGATTTGGAAACCATGGAATATGGTGTTACAATGCCATAGTGCAATCTCACATTGCCTGATGAATGGTTGTCGTATTCGAAATGGATGAATTAGATATAGTAATTTAGTATAATACAATAAAGATAGACAAAAGATAAATTTGCTTACAAATTTGAAATTAATACGGTATCAAATTTGTTTACCAAATAAAGTATTAGGTCTGATCAAATAAAAAATAGTATAATTCAATATTTAATCTCCTCATAATACGTTTATCAAACGAGCACAATATTCTCAATTGTAAAAAAGTCTTTTTTGGGTGATGTCAAGCCCAAAACAATAAAGTTGTACCGGCTAGGCCCCAAACAAATAATATTATTATAATATGGATCGTGGTCATTACAGATATGCAAGTTCTTCATATTTTTATTTATTATTTTGAATTCTTTTTCAATTTCAAAATATTCTCCTCTTGTTTTCTTTCTATTTTTTTCATTTCTCACATTCAAAAACTTTTATAATAATCACAATTGACGCATTGCTATCATCAATGGTCACATCTTCTTATGAAAACCGTTCTAAATATTTTATTAATGCCCAAAAAGTAACAAGGCAGTTATTGTTATGATGTAACACAAACTTCTGTTTGGGCCTCACAAATGTACACCAAATTACTATTAATTGGATGTGAGGAATTTTGTTTTTTTTGTTTTTGGTTCGATGGTCAGGAGTGTTCGAACTAGTTTGCGCGTACCTCGATTGGTCTCATCTCCAGTCCGATCAAAGGTAAACCATCCACGCCGGACTAGATGATTCATAAGGGATAAATCTCTCATGACTTGGCCTCAAGGAATTGCCAAAATTCAAACGCATGACTTTTGAATTTACAATTAGTCCCTGTTACCATTTGAGCTACCTTAGAATTTGGATGTCAGGAATTAAGGATCTCTTTGACAAGAAAAAAGAGTTTAGCACTAGAAATCAATGATAATGATTCGAAAAATTAACGATTAAGTTCTAAAAGTGTGTGTATATGCGGATTAGTATTCATATTAATAGAATTACTTTCCGTTTTGTTCTTGTTTTTTGTTTTACATTTATCCATATTCTGAAAATTGTTTTATACGAATTAATATTCATATAAAACAAATAAGTAGATGGACCCCACAAAAATTCATAAGTACTGTGCACGATGATTTTCGCACAATAAATAAAAAGACAGCTCTCTCCCGTGGTCAACCCGTATTTACCTTGAAAGTCGATGATCCCGTGGCAAATGAAGGCCAAAGATGGCCTAAGGAGTGGTGATGAATTGATTTCAAGGCTGTCCGATCGATTCCGGCGAGTCATAGGCGGTTCCTTACACAAAAATGATGAGTTAGAAGAGCGCCAGAGTGTTTTTCAGTGTATCCCCTCCGACGATCAAGTCAGTTTCTGTGAGATAGGAGATAGGAAAAGCACTGTATATGTTCTGAGAAGTGAGTTTGCGTACCTTTGCCCCACATTCGTGAGTGCTATTTATACCTTCCATGGAGGTCCTCATTGTTGTCAGAGGGTCCAGTCAAGAAGAGGCTTCGCATTGGTCCATTTGGGAGGCAGTAGGCAGTGCACAGTCATTGGGCAGTGCACCTCCTATTTTGCGTGGGGGAAGCCCCGTTATTAATTGTTCGGGCCTTCGAGCATTTAATGCTCTTTCTCCTATGCACATACATTAAATGCTCGGGCCTCGGAGCATTTAATGCTCCTTCCTCTCAGCTTCCCAAGCCATCATGGGTATCCCATCCTTCTGAGGGCTTATTAATGCTTCTCTAGGATGACTGCATGTCAGAAGATGTATTTTTGTCTATATACCCCTTATCTTGTACTTCATGTTACGTGTCTAACTGCCCTTGGTTGCTGGTCTTGTTCATTCTGACATTCTGATTTCATTGGGAAGGCAAGTCAATGATTCATTGTCAAGCTCTGAGATTGATGGTTATAGCCGCCAATAATGTACCCAGGAGCCGAGGTGACTTGTCAGAAAAAGCCCTCGGGATCAAACCACGCAGGGGGACCCGTGAACCAGGGAGTTTGGAGTTGTCCTCGGTGCCGAGGACACGTGTCAACTCCAGAGAGCAGGGGGATGTCCTCGGTGCCGAGGACACATGTCACCAATAGAAGGTGAAGGTGTCCTTGGTGTTGAGGACACGTGTCATCATCGAACTGCTTAAGGGTCCTCGGCACCGAGGACACATGTCAAACCCTTGTTCCTCCTCCAGAATGTCCTATCAACTACCCCCAACCCTTGATCTTCATATGACATGGGTGAGGTGGCGGTAGAAGATGAAGAGGTTAAGTTGCTTCCTGATTGTGCAGACGTTTTCCTTCCTTCGGGGATCGCGCCCATTGAATGCGCCTCCCCTCGTGCTTCGTGCGCAAGGATGGAGACTGACCCTATATAAACAGGGCCTCGTCATCCCTTCTCCATTTTTGAGTCCTTAGCCATTTCATAGATTTCTGACAGAGTACCATCAGAGACGATACTGCTCGCCTGAATCCACTGCCATTTCCGTCAAGAATCGTCGAAGAAGAAGGCCGTCGAACATCGTTCCTGCACTTTTTGGTTCTGGTGAGTACATTCGTTACATTCTTTACCTTCCAACTCTGCTTTCTCTCTTTCTCTTTCATTTTTTCGGTGACTCCTTGCCTCCCATCTCCACCCATTTCAGTTTCAATTGGATTGCATAGTCCCGTCGCCTCCCCTTTCACCGTTTCACCTTCTGTAGTGCCCCTTAGGATTCCTTACCTTAGGAAACACCGCTTTGAACTTTCCCTTTCCTTTCTGAGACATGCTGAGATGTCACCTAAATAGAAACGTCAGGGCCGAAGAGGCTGGTACCTCAAGGCCCCGAAAGTACACTGTTAAGGGGCGACAACAGATAGTTAACTTTAGAGTCGCCTATTCCATTCCCCCTTAGGTGACCGTGGATGACTTCAAATTTGGCCAGCACAGTGCCACCATCGGCACCGACGAAGAAATGCCTTTTTATACTAAGGCCATCAGTGAGGGAGGCATTAGGTTTCTTCTTCACCCCTTCTTCTTCGCTTCTTGTCCCGATTTCGGCTCTTCCTTGGGCAATGTTGTCTGAATACATTCAGGATCATCATGGGCATGGTCGCCTTGAATGAGCGACTACACCTCCACCTCGGTCTGGACGTTATAAATTTTTGTTATGCCTTGGTGAGGGTCATGCCCCAGCAAATGTACTACCTCAAAGCTCGGGACCCCACGATGTACCTTGTCACCCCCCTTCCAGACTCTGACAAGGGGTACAAAGATGACATTCTCATCTTCGACGGTCAATCGGAGAGGGGAGCTGGTCCCGAGTGTGCTGCTGACTTGTGGTGCCCCAAGCAATGGCGGACTACGAGTACGTCGACTCTTCTCTCTCTCAACATTCGTTTCTTCTGTTCCTTCAATTGCCATGTGTCATAACACTTGTATTTGATAACTGTAATGTTGTTGTCTCAGGAATCCCCAACACCGAGACGACCCCTCTTCCTCGGAACCAGGTCAACATTGGCGACATTAACTTCGTCTGGAATTACTTGGGGAACAGAGGCCTTGGTTGAGCAGCACACATCCTCCTTGATTACTTCCTCGGGTACTAGAAGTTCTCCCAAACCCCACACAACAGTAATCCTTAGGGAGAGCTAAGAAGAATTTGCAGAACGACCTTGACAGAGCCCCAGATGCCAAGGTAGAAGGGGTTGCCGAAGAAGAGGCCGCCGAGGAGGGAGGTGCTGATGAAGTCGTTGAAATCAGAGATCCCACCACCACTGTAGCCGCCGAGGCAAGCACATCCGGTAGAGAAGCTTGGCCGGATTTCGACATCCTTCATAACTTGAGAGTAGAAGACGCGTTTGACATTGCAATGTCTGATGTTCATCGCATCTCCCTAAACCTCCTCAAAAAACGCGCCCCCCCTCAGAGCTCGAAGGGGCCGAGGGTCCAGGTCCAATAAGCCTCCTCCACCCACTAGATGGACCCCTCCTCTCAACATCCCTCCGCCTCCTTCAACCCCAAGGTCAACAGGTCATGGTCGAGGTCATGAAAGGGACCCTCAGCCGGAGGAGGAGAAGAGGGTCAAACATAGACACGACGACGTTGGCCGGGGCAGGGGTACCCCCATCACTCCTCTGACATTAGTGTCTCCAACAACAACAACAACATCAATTCCACCCTCTCCCCCTGCGCCAACGACCCAGGCTGATGAATGGCGCTCTCGGGCTCGGGATCGTGATAATAGACTGATCCAGGTCTCTGATTCCATTGTCAATTCTCCTCAGGTGGCCTACGCCATGAGTGAGACACTTTTGTTCGATGCAGACATGGCGGGGCATCGGGGGAGGGTGACCAACCATCTCTTTTGCTCCATCATTCAGAACTTGCTAGTGGTAAGACTTAGATTTGCATCTCTTCCTGTTTTTCTTTCTTTTTTTGCTCATAGGTTTAACCCCCAATCTCCCCCTTTGACAGACTACCTGGAAAATCTCAATCGTTGCCGAGCGCTTCCATGCTCAACGGGAGAGGCTTCAGGACCTCGATAGACTGAGCGCCGACCTAGAGAGGGCCCAGGGGGCTTTGGCCACGACAAAGGATGAAGTGGTAGCTCGTGACAAGAATTTTTCTTCTCAAGCTTCCCAGATTGCCGAGCTACTGAAAGAGGCTGAGACAGCCAAGGGGAGTGTAGAAAAAACAATTGCTGCCATTGCCGATGCCGAAAAAAGAATAACAGAAACGACAAAACAGCTCTCAGAATCCGAGGCTAAGGTGGCAGAGTCGGAGCAGACTTGCTCGGCTCTGACTCAGGAGTTGGACAGAGTGAGAGCTCAACTGGAGGTTGCCAGCAAGACTCGACAAGAAATTGTGAATGAATGCGCCAATGGAATCTTGGTGGCCTTTGAGGAGCAGAAGAGAGAATTCTTCAAGTTAGGGTGGGACAAAACCCTGAAGGCTGCTGGTGTCCCTTCTAATTCTCCCTCTTCCTAGAGCATGAGTACGTTCCTTCGGAGGAGGTGGCTCAGGCTTCTGCTGAGATTGCGGCTGAAGATGTTGAGAATGCACAAGTGCCAAACTCGGCACCATCTGCTGAAGATGCAATCTTGGCCCCAATCAACATCGCTTCTGTCCAAGCTCCTCCACTTATCCAGGCTCCTTCTGCCCCGGAGGCATCATCGGTTCCTATTCCCCCTACTCCAGAGCCTACATTGGCCCCTGCTCTTTCACCACTTCAGGTTGACACTCTTGTTGCTGACTCCCTCTCCGCCAGCATCGACGAGTTGTTTTGAGACGTTGGCAGCGACGTGAATGGGCCTCCACCAGCGCCCTAGGCTTAGGCTTTCTTTTGTTTTCCTTGTACTTTTTCTAAGTTTTGTAGCTTGGGGGACGCAAAGCCCCATTTTCCATTGAATGAAAAATGATTTTTTACTTCACGTGTTGATGTCCTTTTTTTTTTACTCGTTCACTTGCAACTCCTAACTCCAAATAATACAAGTGATGTACCTCGGGTGTTCCTCCAATGAAAGAAAGTCTTTCGCGTGTGTGCAACTCCTAACTCCAAATAATACCCTCCTCGGGAGAAGGTAGAACCCTCCTCTTTGCTTGATCTTTTCTCCAGGGAAAAGAAGGAAAAAAATCTCTAAGTGTCCCCTTGTCGAGATGACGTGTGGTTGCACAGGGATAAGAGGAATATTGGTGCCGAGGACACTTGTCAATCATGGAGGAGTCCGAGGAGTATTGACATCGAGGACATGTGTCAACCGTGGAGTAATTCGAGGACACGTGTCAATAGTAGAAGGATCCGAGGTGTATTGAAGCCGAGGCCCCTTTACCACTGTTTGGCTTCGTGCTTCCTGTGTAGAGGCAGTATATCAACAGCTTTGGCATACTCCATGAAGAAGTTCAATAGTTCCCTTTGTCGAGTTGACTCTCTAGCAAACCCAGTAGCTCGCTATTACCCAGCTCAAATTCCTCGACAAATGGATTGTTGGAACCAAACAACTTCACTCATATACTTGTGCAAGCAGACACCAATTCCTTGGTACGAAGACTTACATTCCCGAACTTATCAGTCATAGACGATGGACTTTTGGGTGTTTTCCCTCGGGAGATCTGTTCTTGTCTTGGAAACCCCCCCTTGGGTCTTTTTAGGGTGAGTTTGCCTCTCATGAGGCATCGCCCTCTGGGTCATCCTTCATCCAGGAGGTCATGTTCCCTTTACATCTTTGTAGGCGGAGCCTTGAACTCTGCCTCTAGGGCCATGCCCCTTTAGGAGGCCATGCTCCCACATTTATTTGGAGGCAGGAGTCTCTAAGACTCTACTTCCAGTGTCATGCCCCTTCTAGGAGGCGTGCTCCTGTTTTTATTTGGAGGCAGGAGTCTCTAAGACTCTACCTCCAGGGCCATGCCCCTTCCAGGAGGTGTGTTCCTTTTTTTATTTGAAGGCAGGAGTCTCTAAGACTTTGCCTCCAGGGCCATGCGCCTTCCAGGAGGCATGCTCCTGTTTTTATTTGGAGGTAGGAGTCTCTAAGACTCTGCCTCCAGGGCCATGCCCCTTCCGAGGTAGTATACTTAGCACAAAAATGAGCCTTTATTTCTAAAAAGTGATACTTCTTTAAATTCATTACATTCCAAGGTCGTATTAAAACATTTTCTTCCATGTCTTCTAGTCTATATGATCCGGAGCCTCCTACTTACGTGACTTTGAATGGTCCTTACCAGTTAGGGCTCATTTTTTTGTCAGCTAGATCCCGAGTATTTCCCACTACCCTTCTGAGCACCAGGTCGCCTATTTGGAATTCTCGGGGTCTAACCCTTCTGTTGTAGAGCCTGGACACCCCTTCTTGATACTTAGCCAAATTTAAGGCAGCCACCTCTCTTCTTTCCTCCACGCGGTCCATGTCCTAACTAAGTTGACAATTGTTGTCCCTGACGTCAAAGGCTTGTGTCCTTATGGTAGGGAGACCTACCTCCAACGGGATAACTGTCTCTACCCCGTACGCGAGGACGTAAGGCGTTTCTCCTGTTGAGCTTCGAGGGGTGGTCCTGTATGCCTAGAGGACGTTTAGCAATTCATCCACCCACTTTCCCTTAACCTTTTCTAACCTTTTTTTGATCCCGTTGATGATAGTTTTATTTGAGGACTCCGCCTGTCCGTTGACTTGTGGATATGCAGGGGTGGAGTAGTAGTTCGGGACTCCTAGATGCTCACAAAAAGACTTGAAGGGCCCGCTATTGAATTGGATCCTGTTATCTGCCACAAGTGCACGGGGGACTCCAAATCTCGTAACTATGTTCTTCCATATGAATTTCTTGGTGTCTACATCCCTGATATGGGTCAAGGGCTCCGCCTCGACCTATTTCGTGAAATAATCGGTTCCTACTATCAGAAACCTCTTATCTTTAGGAGCCCTTGGGAGGGGTCCAACTAGGTCGAGTCCTTATTGAGCAAACGGCCAAGGACTAGTTAGTGGATGCAAATCTCCGGCCGGCTGTCTAATGACTGGTGCGAATCTCTGACACTGGTCACATTTTCGGACGTAAGCCTGTGCATCTCTTTGCATCCGTGGCCACCAATACCGTTGAGACATGATACGATGGGCCATGGATCGTCCACCTATGTGCCCCCAAATATGCCTTCATGTACCTCGTACAAGAGAGGTTCTACTTTATCTTCGCAGACGCAGAGCAGGTATGGTCCAGAGAATGACTTTTTGTACAACTTCTGATCTGGGGAGACCCAGAATCTTGGGGCCTTTAACTTAATCTTTCTAGCCTCTTTTGGGCATTCAGGGAGCTCCCCAGAAAGGAGGAACTTGAGCAATGGATCAGTCCATCTGGGGGACTCCTGTCCTTCTTGGATGACTACCACTCTCGAGGCCTCATCTATGCTATAGTTGGAATGGTACTCCACCGTGATCCTTCGTGTCACGTCAAAATCCAATGCCGAGGCTAGACACGTTAGGGTGTCAGCGTGGGCATTCTTATCTCGCGGGACTTGCTTAACTTCAAATTTCTTGAACTTGTGGAGTAAGGCTATTGCTTCATGGTGGTAGGCTTTCATTCTTGAGTCCCTTGCTTCAAACTCCCCGTTGATCTGGTTGACCACCAACATGGAATCACTGTGGACAATCAGCTCTGTGGCCCCCACTGCATTGGCAAGTTTAAGTCCGAAAATAAGGGCCTCATACACTGTTTCATTGTTGGACGCCTTAAAGCCTAGCCAGACGGCTTGTTCTGTGATCAACCCTTCCGGGGAGACTAAAAGTATCCCATTTCCAAAACCCTTACTGTTGGAAGACCCGTCCACGTAAAGACTCCAGGAGGGTCCTTGGCTGATCGTGGAGGGCTCCACCTCAGGGAGAGGTGGCTCCCCTTTGGTAAACTAGGTTATGAAATCTGTCAATACTTGCCCCTTTATGGCAGTATGACACTTGTAGTGAATATCAAGTTCTCCCATCTCCACCGCCCACTTGGCTATTCTTCTTAAGAAGTCCGTCTTCCTTAAAATTGCTTTCAAGGGTTGATCCGTCTGGACGGTGACCGGGTGTGCTTGAAAGTAATGCCTTAACTTTCTCGCGACTATGATTAGGGCTAATGCAAGCTTTTCTAGGGGCAAGTATCTTGTCTCCGCGTCTAGTAGAGCCTTGCTTATGTAGTACACTGGCTTCTGTTCTTGTTCATGCTCATGGACCAGTATGCCACTAATAGCGAACTCTGACACGGCCAAGTAGAGGAACAACATTTCCCCTCTTTCCAGGACAGACAGGGTTGGGAGGACCCTGAGGTACTCCTTGATTCCCCCGAGTGTATTTTCGCATTCCTGATTCCAGGTATCCTTCCCGGACCTCCTGATAGCTCCGAAGAAGGGCTTGTATTTGTCCGATGACCGAGAGATAAAACGATTTAGTGCCGCTAACATTCCTGTGAGTTTCTGGACTTCCCCGACTGTCCAGGGGCTTCGCACGTCCATGATGGCTTGTATCTGTTCTGGATTGGCTTCGACACCACGTCGACTCACTAAGTACCCAAGGAACTTCCCGGAACCAACTCCAAAGACACACTTTGCCGCGTTCAGTTTCAGTCTGTACTCCCGAACGGTGGAAAAGGTGTCTTCTAGGTCCGCAATGTGATCGTCCCTCGTCTTACTCTTGACCAGCATGCCATCAATATACACCTACATGGTGTTCCCTATCTGTCACTTGAACATTCAATTCATGAGCCTCTGGTATGTAGCTCCTGCGTTCTTTAGACCGAAAGGCATGACCATGTAGCAATAAATCCCTCTCGGAGTGATGAATGCAGTTTTCTCCTAGTCTGACGGATGGAGGGGAATCTGGTGGTAGCTAGCCCTGGCATCCAAGAAGCTCATGCGCCAGTGCCCTACCGTGGCATCCATTTGTTGCTCCACCTTTGGAAGAGGAAAGTCATCATTGGGGCAAACCTTGTTCAGGTCGGTGAAGTCCACGCAAACGCTCCATTTTTTGCATAAACTGTGTTTGATAGCCATTCCAGGGACTGTACCTCCTAGATGGCATTGGATTCCAGGAGCCTCTCCACTTCTTCGTTTACCACTTGGGCGTGATGCAGTGGCGTGCGCCGAGGATTTTGCTTCACCGGCTTGTGAGCGGGATCAACATGAAGCCTGTGGGTTATAACGTCGGGGCTTATGCCCTTCATCTCCATGGCATCCCACGCAAACACATCTACATTCCTCCTTAAAAAGTTAGTCATCTCCTCCTGCTCGGCCGGGGACATGGTGGAGCCGATCAGGAAGTATCTTTCTTCGTCCCTCTCCACCAGAAATACCTTTCAGAGGTCCTCTATTAAGCGGTCTATCGGATCGATTCGCAGCTCGTGGACTCCCAGTCGCCCGGACTGTAATTATTATTTATTTAGGACCTCCTTCAGGGCTCGCTCCTTCTCCTTGGAGGCGACCCTTGCCTTCACTGCTGCGTAGAAACAACTCTTGGTGGAAGCTTGGTCCCCGCGAATCTCCCTTACTCCTTCAGGGGTGGGGAATTTTAACTTCTGATGATAGGTAGAGTGTACTGACCCACGTGCATATAGCCAGGCCCGCCCCAGGATTATATTGTAAGGTAAATCAGAGTCGATTACCATGAACTCCGTGTTGGTTGTAACGGGCCCCACAGTGACCGACAGCGTGATCTTACCCAAGAGCAAGGCATACAAGCCATTGAATCCGAAGAGGGGCGTACTGACTTTGGTAAGATCTTCAGAGCCAAGACCGATACGTCTCAGCACTTCGAAGTACATCACCACTAAAGAACTACAAGAGTCCACCAAGATCCTCTTGACATCAAAATCACCAATCTTCAAAGTTAGGATCAAGGCGTCCTCATGGGGGAGGACCATGCCTGCCAGGTCGGCATTGGAGAAAGTGATACCTCATTCATCTGTCCGGGGCCTCTTGTTGGGTCGGCCCTCATCTCTTTCATCCACCTTCCTTGTAAAGGCTACGCTCTTAAGGTCGGATCTGAGGGTGTTAGAAGTTGGTCGATCCAGTGGGCCAACATGGATGGCGTCAAAGACATTGTCTCGAATAGTGGCTTGATTATTAGCACCATGGGCCTCCACTGGTGCTACTTACTCAATGTATTCCTTCAAGTGTCCGTCTTGTACCAATCTTTCCAGGAAAGACTTGTAGACTCTGTAATTCTCGGTGAGGTGTCCCACGTCCTGGTGGTATGAACATCTTACTTTCTGGTTCCTAGTGGATGAGTCACCCTGCATCTTAGGAGGCCATTTGAAGAAGGATTCCTTCTTGATATTGTGGAGTAGTTTATAGATGGGCTACTTGAGCATAGTGTGGACCCCTTTGAAGGAACTTCCTGACGGAGGCACTAGTCCCTTCTGGGAAGGGGTTGCCTCTTTCTCCTTTTCCTTCTTCTTTGGGGTCAGAGTCTTCCCTTTTTTCCCCACCATTTCATCCTCTATCCGGGAATATTTATTGATTTGGGTCATCAAATCTCCCATGTCTATCGGTGTCTTCTTGGTTAGGGACTGGTAGAGGTCAGTGTCACGTGAGAGGCCAAGTCGGAAAGAGGCAGTCGTAATGACCTTAGAACATCCCTCCATCTCATTCACTTCCTCCCAGTATCGAGTGGCATACTGGCAGTGTTTCACCTTCTTTCCGTCTCAGGTTCAGTAGTGACCCAACGTACTTGGGGCGCTTGCTCCTTGTAATGAATCGGACAAAGAATCGGCTGGTTAGCCCCTTCCAAGATCCTATGCTGTTGGGCGGAAAGGTTTCAAACCATTTCATGGTAGAGTCTCTCAGGCTCATTGAGAACACCCGGCATAGTAGTCGGTGATCTGAGTGGTACAGGGACATCATGTGCTTGTATTGTCTGAGGTGGACTGTCGGGTCAGAACGTCTGTCATAAACTTTGACTCTCGGTACCGTAAACTTCTTTGGTACCTCTGTCTCCATGATACTCCTCGTGAAGGGCGACTGAATAACTTCGTCATCCATGTCGTCCTCTTGAGTGGCCCGATCCCTTCTTGTAGAATCCAACCGTACCTTGAGGTCTTCTCTCTACTTGGGGCGCATTTCTCCACCTTCTTGGCGTCGGTCAACATGCTCACCTATTCCGGGGTGTCGGACGAAGAGGGTTGACCCTTCCTCGGATTCCTCCACGCCCCCTCGCCTGGACAATCCGTGACGGAGGTCATTCCAAGCCAATTGTCTAGTCCTCTTGGCTGGAACCTCTGGGAGCTGTCCCTTGGCCCTCAGGCATTTCGGAGCCTTGGAGCTCCCTGCCCTGTTGCTCAGACGGTGCCTCAAGTCCCCAGGTCCCACCTCCCTGACGGAGGGTTCCCGAGACTGCCGCAAGTCTCGAGATCCTCCGTCGAAGAGTGCAAATTCATCGATTTAGGACGTTCACGTTGTCCTCCTCTAACTGTCGTAGTTAATCCTCGAACCGATCCTCAATCACATCAGCAAGTTGACGGGCCAAGGGGGTCGATTTTCCAGCCCCGATACTCAAACTAGTTTAGCGGGTTTTCTCCCTAGAATGATCGAAAAGTTCATTGTTGACACTTTCAACACGGTCCTTCGTTCTCGATATGGAGGGAGTAGGTAAATCCATGTTCCTTTGTTGAGGACCCTTTCCCTTTTGATGAGTATTCACCATGGTCACTGTTCTTTGGAAAATTTGGTCGATTTCGCACAAATGGCGCCAAACTGTGTGCGATGATTTTCGCACAATAAATAAAAAAGATAGCTCTTTCCCGTGGTGAACTCATATTTACCTCGAAATTCGATGATCCCATGGCAAAGGAAGGCCAAAGATGGCCTAAGGAGTGGTGATGAATTGATTCCAAGGCTGTCCGATCGATTCCGACAAGTCGTAGGCAGTTCCTTGCACAAAAAGGATGAGTTAGAAAGGCGCCAGAGTGTTTTCTGGCGTATCCCCTCTGACAGTCAAGTCAATTTCTGTGAGAGAGGAGATAGGAAAAGCACTGTGTATGCTCTGAGAAGTGAGTTTGCGTACCTTTACCTCACATTCGTGATTGCTATTTATACATTTCATGAAGGTCATCATTGTTGTCAGGTGGATCCTATCAAGAAGAGGCTTCCCATTGGTCCATTTGGGAGGTAGTAGGCAGTGCACAGTCATTGGCCAGTGCACCTCCTATTTTGCTTGGGGGAAGCCCCGTTATTAATTGCTCGGACTCCCGAGCATTTAATGCTCTTTCTCCTATGCACAAGCATTAAATGCTCGGGCCTCGGAGCATTTAATGCTCCTTCCTCTCGGCTTCCCAAGCCATCATGGGTGTCCCATCCTTCTGAGGGATTATTAATACTTCTCTGGGATAACTGCATGTCAAAGGGGTATTTTTGTCTATATACCCCTTATCCTGTACTTCATGCCACGTGTCTAACTCCCCTTGGTTGCTGGTCTTGTTCATTCTGACATTCTGATTTCATTGGGAAGACAAGTCAATGATTCATTGTCAAGCTCTGAGATTGATGATTGTAGCCACCAATAATGTACCCTAGAGCCGAGGTTACGTGTCAGAAAAAGTCCTCGGGATCGAACCACACAGGGGGACCCATGAACCAGGGAGTTTGGAGTTGTCCTCGGTGCCGAGGACACTTGTCACATATAGAAGGTGAAGGTGTCCTTGGTGCCAAGGACACGTGTCATCATTGAACTGCTTGAGGGTCCTCGGTATCGAGGACACGTGTCAGACTCCTGTTCCTCCTTAGGAATGTATCATCAAGTACCCTACCATGTAAGCAAATAACTTCTCACCCTTCATATAAGCCCAAGTTGGGTTCACCTTTCCCATTTGAGGTTTTATTATTCGTTAGTGATACCATGTCATCAACGATGACATGGTATCCCGTTGTATTCAATATTTGCTCCTCGTGGGAAGTCAAAAATTCAAAGCTAAATGGTTGAGATTAAGCATGTCAACAGATCAATTTTTAAATTTGAATCTAATTTGAATGCTAATCTATATACCTACCCAATTTCATATTTACAGAGCATAACGAAATCAATAAAATCGAAAATTTGATTACACTTTTCAACTCTATACAAACAAATAATTACTTAATTTTAACGTTAAGCATCTTAAAACTTAAAATTCGTAAAGTATGACAACCGAAGTCCAATCCAGATGGCTGGAGCCCTCTATAATTAGTGATAGGTTGATGGTTCGATTCCCCTTTCCCCTTTTCCTCCCCCATTTCCCTGTAGTGTAAAAATATCATTCTCTATCAAAAAAAAAAAAAAAAAATTCGTAAAGTATCTATACTACTTTAAAATAACAACATACTTGATTTTTTTTATTTTTTTTCACCTTTGCCCCCCAATAATACAACTATGTCTTCATAATTAGGGTCACTCCTATTTTGTCCTTAAATGATCTTACAAAGACAATTATGCCGTAAACGAAAATTTTGGCTTAAATACAAAAAACTTTTGAGTTTCTATTTTCTTCTTATATATATTTTTCTATCTATCTATATCTCTTATATATCTACTAGTCATTGCCCATACCTGAAGGCACTATATAACAAACAAAAAAATCTTAAACAATTGCTCAAATTCAAAAGAAATGTCCGAAAAATATTCATATCAATTCATATTTTAAAATAGCTCAAAAGATATCGTCGACCATATCCTCCATATTAATGGAACTATCATAAGAATATATAAAAACTCCCCAAAACAACGCCATATATACAAATGCCTCTGAAAAAAGAAAAAATAAATACTAACATAACTTATTGAAATTTACAGTCTTTAAGGAATAAATAAAATATTGTTCATTTATAAGACTCACGAATTTAACACATCTACTACCACTCAATCTAATAACACAATATAATTATAAACTCAGCCACCACATTTCCAATCCACCCTATCCCCATGTAATAAATACCTCAAGTAAAAAAAAAATACTAACCGAACACAATTTAATTCACAATCTTTAAGAGATAAATAAAATTAACCAAATCTTGCTTATTTAAAAGAACTCATAAATTTATCACCACTATAGCCATTCAACCTCAAATGACACAATATAATCATAAATTTAATCACCAAATGTCCAATCCTCCACATATAAATATACATAGAAACACACTTATGCACATTTCTCTTTTGGTTACCAACAAACCCTCCTAACCAATAACTGTACATGTTTTTATTATAAATACAATAATTTATGTTTTTAAGATAAAATAATAATAAATTAATGTTTAATTAAAAAAGGGATAAAAATCACGGACATCCCTTGAGTTTTTGTAATATTACACGGACACCTCCTGACATTTTATTAATAACACGAAGACCCCCTAAGGTTTGAAATTTATTGCCCGGAGACCCCTCTGTCTCCCTTCCATCAATGTTGCTAGGTACTATATAATAAACAAAAAAATCGTAAACAGTTGTCCAAATTTAAAAGGAATAGTGTAAAAAAATTCATACCAATTCTTCTTTTAAAATGACTCGAAATATATCGTCGATCATATCCTCCATATTAATGGAACTGCCATAAAAAGATATAAAAACTCTCCATAACAACATCATATATACAAATGCCTCTGGAAAAATAAATAAATACTAACATAATCTATTGAAATTTATAATATTTAAGCAATAAAAAAAAATCTTGCTCATTTATAAGTCTTACGATTTTATCACCTCTACTACCATTCAATCCAATAACACATATAATTATAACCTCAACCACCATATTTTCAATCCACTCTATCCCAATGTAATAAATGCCTCAAGTAAAAAAAGAATAACGGAAAATTAAATGCACAATCTTTAAGCAATAAAATCAAACAAATCTTGCTCATTTATAAAACTCATGAATTTATCACCACTATCACCATTCAACCCCAAATGATACAATATAATTATAAATTTAATTACCAAATGCCCAATCCTCCATACATAAATATACACAGAAACAAGCATTTCTTTTTTGGACCAATAAACTCTCTTAACCAGTAACTGTTTTTTTTTAGAAATACAATAATTCAAGTTTTTTAAGATAAAATAATAATAAATTAATTTTTAATTAAAAAAATGGTAAAAATCACGGACATCCCCTAAGTTTTGACAATATTACACAGACACTTCCTGACATTTTATAAATAACACGAAAACCCCCTAAGGTTTGAAATTCATTGCACGGAGACCCCCTCTGTCTCCCTTCTGTCAATGTTATTAACGAAAATTGATAATTTCATCCCAAAAAAAATTATTATTTTTACAATTGCCCTTCTCTAAATTTAGTGTCAAAAAAATTAAAAATTTAATAAAATCAACAAAAATTTGATTTAGTACCCAAAAAATTGATAAAAATTTGATTAAATGAATTTCAATATTAATTTGATAACAATAAAAATTAATTTGATATTAATTCGACAAAGTTGAATATAAATTGGACAAAATTAAATGTCAAATTTTGATAAAATTTTATATTAATTTACAATCTAAGGTTCTTTTCGTGTTGAATATTATTTGGTATTTCTAGTCAATGTTCTATTTTTTATTTACATTAAATTTTATTTATAAATTAAGAAGCAAGTGACAAAATACATGTCGTCAGATATATAAAACTTTTGAATTAGTTTCATCGAATAAATAATTACATAACATGTAATTTTATCTGTTTTATGGAGTAAATTATAACTAAAACAACACTGGGGAAACAAAAAAAAAAGATAATAATATGAGAGGGAGAGAGAATATAAGATAGATAGATAGAGAGAGAGAGAGAGAGAGTTATATGAGAGAGAAGAGTCTTAGAGTTGTAAAAGGAATGAAAGTCTAATTAGGACCATCAGATCAAAATGATCTGAGCCGCAAAAAGTTCAAGACAAACAATCTAGCTACTTATTATACTATTTGATGTACGCGTATGTTGCACGCTGATAATTTTAGGCTATAATTTTGGTTCTTAGTTTCTCCAAATCGAACTATATGATCATCAATGAAATCCGCCATTAAAGTCTTACCCCGCTGATCACAAATATGTCAACAATTATGCCTACTGATTTTTCATATGTAAATTGCAAAAAAAAAAATCTTCTAATAAATAGATCCGAATACACAAAGCCCAAACAAGGAAAAATACACCAAGTCAAACTCAATGGTGCTTAAGATAACATGCTGCTCTTTCAAATTGAGTGATTCCTAAGATATATGTTGAAAAATTTCATAAGAAGAACAATAATAATTTTTGATTCTGAATTCACGTGTCAATCCTAACTTGGTCAAAATTAAATAAATAGAACTACTCAACTTACAACATGCTAGCAGTATTTTTCTTCCGTCCATGAAAATATATCGCTAGGAGTTTTCTTCATTGCTTTTGCTTTTTTTTTTTTTTTCAGGAACATAATTATTTCAAGCATTTAATTACATCTGAGAATACCTTGCAATACCATAGAGAACAAATGATTTGTAAAACTTGTATTTTCATTTTTGTCACCTGATGGGATTAGAGATATGTCACATGGGAAGCCTTAAAACATACACATACAATTAATTAAATATCACCCACAATATACAAAATGATGATTTCAAATTTTTAGCTAAAATCTGGAAACACAAAGTGCTCATACACATGAAGAACATAAACTATGGTAGTTAGCCAATTAAAAGATATAATATGACACCGAGAGAAAGCTTGTGATAATTTGGAATAAAGGTAGTGTCATAACATACATATTGCATCAATACATAATGATAAAGATGACAAAACAAAAGGAGTTATAAATATTTGGTTTGGTTAGTGGCTGCAAATGGAGAGGGAAAACCTTTGGCTTGGGCTCCAACATGGTGATGTGTTACCTGAAATCTGTAAATAATATCTAGGTATGCTTTAAGAAAATTGGTTTATAAGTTTGGCAAGCCAGTCAACTTCTCACCGTTCCATGTCTTGGAGTTATGGAACTCCAAGGGTTCTATAAGAGTTATGTCTCTTTAATTGGCAATAACTTGCAAGAGAGACTTCTGGCCCAGTGAAAAATCACAACAAAAGGATATTATTTGATTGTTAACATGTTTTAAGGATATTATTGTCAAACAAAAATTGTGCACAAGTGTTGAGATAGATAGATAGATAATATAATATTGAAGGGAGGTTAAATGATACAATATGACATGATTGGCAATAAAAAATTAATTAGGGTTATAAGTAGTATAAATATATATATGTTTGTGAATGTAATTAATATTAGAAGATCATGGAATATGATAGATTTATGTATTTAATTTAAGAAGTTAAAATGGTGTGTGGAATATAATTGACTTTATTATATTAATTGAGGGTAAAAGAGGAAATCAAAATTTTTTCATTGTTAGCCATTTTTATAAGTAGTATAGATACATATATACTTTTTTTTTTATTCAAAGCCACCTAGTATTGGTGGGGGGTTTGGCAGGGCCCCTACCTGTATATCTATACTACTTTAAAATATCAACATACTTGAAAAACATTTTTTTTCTAACTTTACCCTCCAACAACACAATTATGTCATCCATATCCTTAAATTTAATTACAGACTAAACCTAATCATCGTTATCTCTCTCCCTATTTGTCTGTCATTTACTCTCTCTCTATTGCTCTGCCGTTTACTCTATCTCTCTCCCCTGCATATTCAGAACCCTACGGCTTCCTTAAACGTTTCCCTATTGTTAGCCGTAACCTAAATGCTTCCCTATGCTCAGCCGTTACTCTCCCTTGCGTTTTAAAAAATCAGCAGATTTAAGGGCGATTCTATATTCTCAGTCATTTTCTTCTTCCCAATTTTCTTTAATTACAGAATCGATCGAAATGCCTTGCTCCCTTTGCCATTCCAGAAATTAGTTAGCAACCCATGCTCTCTTTCTTTTAATTCCAGAATTCCAGGAATTAATGTCCAAAAAAAAAATGACTGCACCACTTCCCAGAAACCCTTCCAGTCCAGATCGCCTTCGCCCTTCTCTGTCGGACGCCGGCTGAATTTCGTGTTTTGGCAGTCCACAAGCATCATTGTACTGCTAATGATTTTTTATTAACAAATCATTCCTCTAATGTTTGGGATTAGTCATTCTCCTCTTTTAATTTTATACATTTTGTACAGAATATAACTTTCTCTGTAATCGACCTTCGCTCTCTGCCTACTCCACGCCATCGGACATTCATGCACCACTTTCTACCTTAAAATCTGGTTCCAAGTATGTATATACACCCAAATATCCAGAGATACATATGTGCATATTCAGTGATCATTGAAATTTTACTGATTGTAGCCGTAGTGGGCATTGAGTTTTTAATGTTGTAAGTTATTCAGTAAATTATACCTCTGGAAGGATAAAATAGAAGTAAAATTTAATTTTTTTTATTTAAGCTTGCATATAAGACTTTATATGGTTAAAGAAACTTGAATCCTTTGATACTTGTAGCTTTCGTGGGTACTGTAGTTCATGAACACTCCATGTATATGATTGCCTATTAAGCCTCTTGTCTGTGATAATTTCTAAGTTCGATATAGATTATTTGATTGTAATCAAATATAAGCATTTGTATGTTGGATTTGCTCACTTTCAATTCCGTTACATTTTATGAACGATGACGAATATATTTGTGGCCAGCGGTGGAGCAGAAGTGCAGTTCGATACCCAGGATTGTGACTCTCACATCGACCGTTGTGCTGAACAGAATTATTGTGGTCCCTTCTCTGCAAATGGCGACACCAATCGCTTCCCATCGTCCTCACAGCAAGCCCTTTCCAGTACGGCATCGCCCTCATTGACTTACCTATCGGTACACTTTCCTATATATACGTAATGTCCATGAATGTTACCAGTTGAGTATTTATGGAACATTTGCGATTTGTTGGTTAATTTTCGTTTTGCTATCTTGATGTTTTTTGGGGAGGGGTTTGTGTGATTTGTGGGCATAGAATGTTGCTTTTTTATTTGATATATTTTTGTACATACAAAAGCCTGTACGAATCCTTGTCTGTCTACATTTATTCAATTGAAACACTATCAAGAAATAATTATTAATACTACATTTATTCATAGTCCACCCATTTGAAATCAACTCGTGATTGTGATGATCTTGACGGAAATTAAATGTTTTTACTATTGGTATATTATGTGATACCCATTGATAGAGCATATGGAGTATGATGCCATTTTTTATTGATCTTTTCTTTCGATGTATACAAATGATTCTGTTTCTTGGTTGTTGATATTGATGACAATGAGAATACTAATAATTATTGGACCCTTTGCAGTTTGGGTCTTAATAGTCTAATTCTCTATGTCTAAATCCAATATTTCACCCCTCCCCCCAACCCATAATTTTGAGTTGTAGACTGTAATTTGCAGTGGAATGTTACGTGTAGAATTTACATAACTTGACGATCAGAAGTGAAATTTCAAAATATTAATATTTTGCAAATCTATATATCCTACCTCTGCCTTTTATCTAAAAAAAAAAGTGAGTATCAAAAAGAATTAGATTTTGATATTTTTGGCTTTTTACAATAAATTGGTAAACCTTTTAACTGTTGCACTTCAGTCCAAAATCGTGAAGTGTGAAGAGTAGATCATTCACCACCAAAGTTTTTTGTGTATTTTGACCTAAACCACCACTGGCAGAAAAATATGATTTACTCTGGCAGTAAAGTTTTATTGTGCTGATTTTGGCAGAACCATGACAGTTTTGGATTTAGAAAATAAGTGATTATAGACTAATTAGATTAAAAATTTTAATAAAGTAAAGTTAGGTTTCTGTTTCTGATGAAAATAGGCCTTGAATCATCCTGAGAATTCTCTATTCAAATAAAGAAATTATGGTGTGTATAATTGGATATTGCAATGTGCTTTTATGAGACAGGATCAGTGCAGCTATCATGCTTTTATGTGTTCTTTTACTATTTTCCATGGACTGAAAATGTATATGCGAGTGTTAAAAAAAAAAATGTATATGTGCAGTGCCTTTGACCAAAAATAGTTCCTCTTATGTTATCACTTATCATAGATTAATGTTTGTTCTACTTATTAGATTCTCTTCGAAAACATTATTGTTCGCTTTCTCTCAAGTTCTATGTTCTTTCTGTGTTTAGTGTTGAGGAACTTGTTTTCGATTCATGCATTACTTATTTTATTTAGTTTTTTGTCCCAAGAGACCGTAGAGGTAAAAACAGATACTGTGAGAAAAAGACCTTATGTTTTTACTCTTAAAAAGAGTTCAATATTGGCATTATCAGTATACAAATCTGGGCAGATTGCATTGTTCAGAGTTTTACTGAAGAGAAGCAACATGAGAAATCTTTCCATTGGTTGGTCTTTCATGGCATAATGTTTCACACTCCTTGAGAAGAAGTAAAGAAACTGGACAGATTTTTTTATTTACTCATGACTTGCTCATTGTTGATACAAATAATTAATAGTCCCGATTGTGCCGGGATGACCTTGCCATTGCAATTTTATTGTTTATGGTATCCAAGGTTCTTGACGTTTCCATACGGAGGCTTGCCCTTGCGAGAGTGCATTGTAGGAAGACAGGGTTTGGGAGTTTGTTGCTTTGCACTTCACAGGGGATAATGATGGGGTATGATAGTGTTGAGGGCTCTGTGCTGCACTGAAATGCGATTGCCATTATGTTGGAAGAAGTTGCATGCACAGGGGCGGCCCGACCTAAACAGAGTCTAAGGCAAATTCTTTATTTTTTTTTAACGGTGCACTATTACTATCAAATGTAAAAATATACACCAACTGTAAAAAAAAAAAAAATCATCCAAATACCAAAATATATGCAGTTAAACTTTTTTTTTTTTGTTTTCATGCTTTGACAATTATCTTTCTAAAAACACTTGTTATGAGTATTGTCAGCAGTGTTGTATAAAAGTAAGGTAAATTATACTTACACCACCTGAATTATCACCCTTTTTCCATTTTGTCCCCTCAACTATCAAATTTCTCACATTGCACCATAAACTAAAACTTTTGTTTCCCATTGCCCGAAGAACAAACATTTGTTATCTTTTTGGGATTGTTTCTGACTATTATGTATATTTCTAAGACAAGCTTCCTCCTAGAGTTACAAAGTGTTATCCATTAGCTATAATACGTAGGTCTATTGTGGGGAAATATTATAAAAAGGTTGTGGGTTTTTGAAGGCATAAGCTTTGTGCTTTGTGAACAGTGTAATTTTTTTGGTCATGAATAAAAGTGATGAGTTGCTGTTTTTTTTCCTTCAGAAAATGAGTTTCTAGCAGCCGTGGACATCATCTGTTCAGTAGTTTTTATGTTAAAATAAAAAACAAAAAGGTGGAAGATAGGGTGAAAATTATAAATGTTGGGTATATGAAAACTAATTATTTTGTCAAGAACATGAAAAACAACACAAAAACTAGAGCAAAAAAATGGCCGAAAAACATCAAAAGGTATCAAACAAATTCAATCCAAAAATTCTCTATTTCATCAAAATTCAACACAAATTCAAGCAAGTATAAAAGGGTAACTTATTTGAAAATTTTCCAACAAGAATTACACACAAAAACCAATCTTAAAGTTCAGAAATGGAGCTAAAGCTCTAGCATCCCTTTAGTTTTCTTCCCAACAAATCTGTCTTTTCTTTTTCTGTTTTTCCAGCATCTCCTTTGTTTAATACTCTGTTAGCTTTTCTAAAACTGACTGACTTCCCCATTTGATACTGCACCAACCGATTCTCTTATGGCTACCCCTTTACTTGTACTAAGAATCAATCTCTATGTCAACATCCAATTTCTGGCATTTGTAGATAAATTCCCTTAAAACCCAGGTTTTTTAAGGGACAAATTCTGAGACGGGTTTTATTGTTAATTAAGTTGTTGGAAAATTTTGAAGCTTCATTACTATATATATATATCTGTTCGGTTCAAAAAGTAACCATAAACATGTATTTCTTGAAATTTCAGGCATTAACTATAACTAAAAATAATTCACGTGCAACGCACGTGTGCATCAACTAGTATAACTAAAAGGAAAAAAGTACAAGGGAGGGGGACATAGAGCCAAGCCTCCAGAAGTACAAAGTGGGAGGAAGAAAGTCAAAGCAAAGCAAGGTGGTGACTCACCACCAAAAACATGAAAAATAAATAAACAGAAAGTGGGGATTCCCCACAGAGCAAAATAACTGAAAACATAAAAACTCATCAACGAACGTGAGGAGTCTGTCGAATGTCCAAGACGAGGATGTCAGCAACCCCAGAAGGAAGGGATGACAAATTAGGAAATCGCTGATATAGATACAGATATAGATATAGATATATATTATTAACATGTTTTAAGGATATCATTGTCAATCAAAAGTTTTGCACAAGTATTGAGATAGATAGATAGATAATATAATATTGAAGGGAGGTTAAATGATGCAATTGGACATGATTGACAATACAAAATTAATTACGGTTATAAGTAGTATAGATATATACGTTTGTGAATGCAATTAATTTTAGAAGATCATAGAATATGATAGGTTTATGTATTTTAATTTAAGAAGTTAAAAGGGTATGAGGGATATTGTCACGCCCCAAATTTCACAAAAGCGTGATTAAAAAAAAATTACTTTGTTTATTCAAAAACACATGCCGATTTGTTGTAAAAACATCTAGAAAAGTATCTCCTTAGTTTATATAAATCAATTTTTTTTTTTTTGAAAATTTCGGCAGAGTTTCCTTTGAAAATTGGGCTTCCAACTAGTTAGTAAGAGCATCCCTGTGAGAGCATGACATAATTTAAACTAACTAAACATCCATAACATGCCTCCATAAAAAAATATAATCCAACTAAATCCGGGGTGGCAATTAGAGGCCCACGAAGTTCTCCCAAATCCGGATACATCCAATACCAATATACACCACAACTTAGAACACAAAGTTATAACTTTACATTACAATACCCAAAATAATAATTCCTCCATGGGATGATCTAGTGTCCACCACAAAAGCCTCAAAACAACATTTTCAAACTCAATGTTTGAGTGCTAACATTTATACATAAATTCTAAAGGCATATACAAAAAAGCTCCAAAAGAGATTCTTTCTAGTCCAAGCTCCCACAAGCATTTCATCACCTATGCCCCAAGATGCATGCTAGTCTCTGAAAATATTAGTAAGGCAAGAGCAACCACACGCTCAGTAGGATAATCCTTTTCCCAAGCATTTACAAAGTTTTAAATATCAACATTCACAACCCATACGAATAAGTAATAAAAGCTTTTTGTAACTAAATACATGTACAAGATAATAAGTAAAGCATTTATAAAAATCTCTCAACACCTCATCATTAGAAATATACAAAAGTATAAATTAAATGTTTATATATTTAAAGTCAAACCATCATAGCAAATACCATGCATGCCTCGCATATGGACAATATCATCAATCACACTGGTTCACGCATGAACCATCCCCGGGGAACCTTTTGGGTCTTGCACCCTAGGGTCTTATCGCCTTTCTTTCTTTTTAAGAGGAATGTGTAGGGAACAACTTGTGATGTCACATAGGTCATCACCGAAAACCACTACCATAACTAATCCCCCTTAAGACTAGTAGCCGCATTGGCAACCCACTCAATAGGCCCCAATCGTCTACTAACCCTCTACCTGTTAATATCGAGCATACATTTCAAAAAAATCATTATTTTCTATATCCATAAATCCTTTTGAAAACTCATGTCATAACCTTGGCATTTTATCAAACATATAGTATACTCAAATCTCAAAATTTGTATTTCCAAAGCAATACAACCAATTCCAAGAAAATAAGTCATATATATTATGTACAAGATCATAACATACTTCAAAACCCCCAAATCATGGATTGAATCAAATACCCATAATCAAAATCAAACTAGGGTTTCAAACCCACAACACTAAAATTATTTTCATTTCCAAGAGAATAAATCATATATATTATGTACAAGATCATAGCACACTTCAAAACCCCAAAATCATAGGTTTAATCAAATACTCATAACTAAAATCAATCTAGGGTTTCAAATCCACAACACTAAAATCCATTTTATGCATATAGGTTCACAATTCATGGCATACTCCACAATAAATCAAGGTTTACAACAAATATTTTGCCATCAAACACATAGTAAGCTTTAACTAAAGAAAATAAATGAGATGCACAATGTAAATGCAAAAGAGAGGAAAACCCCACCTAGAAATCAAAAATTTCAAGCTTAATCTCCAAGATTCTCAAGCCAAGCCCAAGCCCTAGATCCATTTTTCTCTCTTCTTCTCTCTTTCTCTCTCTAGTTCTAAGATGGGTGAAGGAGTTTTGGGTGAGAGATGTGAGAAAAAATGGAAGAAAAGGGGCTGAAATCTGGGTTTTAAACCCAGCAGTCCCGAATTTTTACTGTTCATGGGCTGAAATTTGGACTTTCTCCAAAATTACGGTTTTGCCACTAAACATTCCAAATTTGATCCATCTTACTATCCTAAGGTTTTTCGACGTTCCAGATTCATTTTTAATGTTATTTTAACCTAAAAATATTTATTTTTATGATTTATCTCAAAATAAATATTAATTTACATCCGAAACACTAAAATTATTATTTTATCCCTCCGAACCGCTATATGTGCTAAACAACTATTCCAAGTTTTTCGGACCTCCCGGATTCAATGGTAATGTTATTTTGACATAAAAACTTAATGAATTTACTTAATTATCCTTATCAACCTTAAACAGCTCAAAAATTAAATTTGACCCAAAAATCAATACGCATGTAGCTCAAACCTATGCGACTATTCATTTAACAATGATTCAAAATTACTTTCATCATTTTAATCATTTTAAAAATATTATCAAGTTAATATCATTTATATTTATATGAAATACGGGATCTCACAATCCACCCCCCTTAAAATAAGTTTCGTCCTAGAAACTTAGGCTCCCTCGTCTAAGTCTTAATTGTTAACCACTAATCCAACCAAGTGAACTCCATTCACCAACACAAGAATATATGTTCAAGTTTCTGTTGTGAATTCACTACCTTCACAATCACATATTTATATAGGCTGATAATCAACAAATCCACCAATCTCAAACAACGAGTATAATGGTTAATTAAAATATTTCCAAGTCCATTCATGCCATCACATTTCTTCATTTCAATTTCATTCTTATAATGTTGCTTCATGTCCCATTATAAAACCTCAGATTTTCCTATATTTCCCCCATCGTCACAGTTATAAGTCCTCAAATTCACTTTTTTTTTTTAAGCTGTCAACCTTTTTTTATAACCCGTGTGACTATCAAAACTAATTTCTCATCACGATTCACCACTAGGTCGCCGACTTCATTGTTTTACTTGTCACCTATGGTAATCAGTTAATTCTTAGTATTATAGTCGTTCAAGGTACCATGACACTCTTGCCCAATGCTCTCATCCACCTTGCTCTCATCCATACTACTTCAGAGTGTAAGACTCGAGACATGGCACGACTCATGACATGGCCCGACCCAAGACGTGCATGACTTTATCCACCCAATTTCTTAACCACGCCTACTTCATATACTTCTCATACCTGATCAAATAATATTATCAACCTTTAGAGAATTTTCACGCACACTCAGTTTTATCGTCACAATATTTTAACGTTTTAATATTATCACAGAAGAATCAAATAAGAAGTTTTGGAAAACTCTCATTTTCATTCTTGTATAATATATCCTCTATTTAAATCTACCACATAGCATTAAATCCTATGACAAACCTCAAGTCGTTGTGATTTGGTGAACACCACAAGATTGTCGATAGTAATAATTTTCAAACTACACACCTAGTTATCCAAGAAATTGATTTTTACTTTCCAACTATACTTTTCACCTTCATTCGTGTAATCATAACCAAATGGTTAACCCCAATAATATAAAATCTAACCAAATATTTTCACTACACACTCTGATACTAATAATAATGTTCAAATTCGCTTTTTCAATCCATTATTATCGGAACTAACAACCGATAAAAATTCTCATGGGTTGTCTCTCATAAGTACAAGATGCATTTGGAACCCTCGATTAATACTTTTAGAGCTATCATAATATCTTCACATTTTTAATCAATTCAATCTACCATATATCTTTCTTCAACTTCCCAATAAGATTTATTTTCAAATATTGTTTTCGAGTGTTGGGTCATCGCCTAATACCTATTTCAATTTAAAAGTCATTATTGTCTCCCAGGAGTTAGATGTCCAATGATGTTATGATAACAAGAAAGCGCCTTAAGTAATAACCCGTAGCGAAATGTTATAGCTTCCATACGTCCAAAATTACAACACATTTTACGGAACTCTTAAGTCCCCATGATTCAATTCAGCACCTTAATATTTCTTGAACTATAAAATATAACCAATATAAAGTTATATTCCTAAGGGTCCAAATAATTCTTCATTTCCACACCACTAATCACCATAACCTTAAAAATTTCTCATGATCCAGGAGATGATAACCATTCACCGGCTAATAGAGTAATCTCATACTTTGACTGAAACTTAATTAACCATTCTTCTGTTAATATCAAAACCACCATGTGTAATTTTCTACATCGATCTACCATATTAAATCATTTTAACATCACAACCAACTACAAATATTTCTTTTCAAAAATCTATGATCTTTAATACCAACAATTCTCAACTCCGGCCTATCAAACCGAATGATGAATTGAAAAGATCTAGAGATAAACTTCCATATTTCTTCAATATTTAACTTCCAAAGACATTAAAAGATCTCACACCACAATAAGAGTTTGTGTCGAATAATGAACATCATCATTGTTCTATTAGTTACTCAATATAAATGATCTCAAATTTTTGAACATCTATGCTCCACAGTCCAACAATATTAAGGGCCAAAAATTTATTAAACTTTGTAGGTTTTCATGGCACGGGACTTCAAAATTTTAGTTCATACCCTTGATCTCCATTTTCATTTAAAGTTCATGAGTACACCATAATTATCAACCCCACACTCAACCAAGGGATTCCCAAGTATCACTAACTTTAGATGGTCTAAATGTTGTAAACTACAAACACCACAAAATACAATCACATAAGAACCGAACTAATTCATGCTCTGCCCCCAAAGATAACACCTTCCATGTACTTTAGAGAATTATTGTCCTATAATGTTCACACGTATTCTAATCCCTTTTATCCTTTCATGTAATGAGTAATTTCCTTACTCCATATTTTTTTTTCCCTTCAAAGCTTACCATGTCATTCTCAATCAATCTTTAAGCAAGGTCATCTAATATAATTCATCAATTATTGCACGACGATCTTCCAATCGTACTCTTTTTGAATAATTCTTGTAACCCAATTGTACAAAAATAAGTCATCACTTAAAATTTAATTCTACCCAAAGTAATACTAGCCAACTATCCATATTACTTCCAAACTACTATCAATAATCAAATACATGGCCATAAAACAATCTTCAATCCACTCAAAATCAAAATCACAATTTTTACTTGTATTTCCAAACCGACATCAATCCTTAGTCATTTTTATCATACTCCTCCAATTGATTGTATTTGAGCATTTTACTATTTTATAGTCTCTTAATCACCATAATAGAAGATACATACATCTCAAAGTTTTTACCATCAAACCAAAATTTTCAAAATTTCTTCAATTCTTAACCTCTCTATCAATTCCAATAACTTGACCTAACAAAAATTATATAAAGGATGTCATAGTTGACCTTATCTCTAAGCAACAAAACTGAATAACCACACATCCTTGACTTCACAAAGTAAAACAACTAAGGGTCAGGCAAAATAATGAAAATTGACATAACCTAAAAAAAGTTATAACATCATAAATCGTCACACCTCGAAGCCTTTCACTTTCATACATTCTCAGCCAAAATACACTAATACTCTCCATGACATCCAAAATTCATGCTGCAAAAATAATTTATTGTCACCACACATGTCTTCTAACTATCTCCAATAGTGGCAAACTCATTTCCCTACAGCTTCCATATAAGACCTAATCCCTAAGCTCTGATACCAACTTGTCACACCCCAAATTTCACAAAAGCGTGATTAAAAAAAAATTACTTTATTTATTCAAAAACACATGCCGATTTGTTGTAAAAACATCTAGAAAAGTATCTCCTTAGTTTATATAAATCAATTTTTTTAAAAAAAAAAATTTCGGCAGAGTTTCCTTTGAAAATTGGCTTCCAACTAGTTAGTAAGAGCATCCCTGTGAGAGCATGACATAATTTAAACTAACTAAACATCAACAACATGCCTCCATAAAAAAATATAATCCAACTAAATCCAGGGTGGCAATTGGAGGCCCACGAAGTCCTCCCAAACCCGGATACATCCAATACCAATATACACCACAACTTAGAACACAAAGTTATAACTTTACATTACAATACCCAAAATAATAATCCCTCCATGGGATGATCTAGTGTACACCACAAAAGCCTCAAAACAACATTTTCAAACCCAATGTTTGAGTGCTAACATTTATACATAAATTCTAAAGGTATATACAAAAAAAAGCTCCAAAAGAGATTCTTTCTAGTCCAAGCTCCCACAAGCATCCAATCACCTATGCCCCAAGATGCATGCAAGTCTCTGAATATATTAGTAAGGGATGAGCAACCACACGCTCAGTAGGATAATCCTTTTCCCAAGTATTTACAAAGTTTTAAATACCAACATTCACAACTCATACGAATAAGTAATGAAAGCTTTCTATAACTAAATACAGGTATAAGATAATAAGTAAAACATTTATAAAAATCTCTCAACACCTCATCATTAGAAATATACAAAAGTATAAATTAAATGTTTATATATTTAAAGTCAAACCATCATAGTAAATACCATGCATGCCTCGCATATGGACAATATCATCAATCACACTGGTTCACGCATGAACCATCCTCAGGGAACCTTTTGGGTCTTGCACCCTAGGGTCTCATCGCCCTTCTTGCTTTTTAAGAGGAATGTGTAGGGCACAACTTGTGATGCCACATAGGTCATCATTGAAAACCACTACCATAACCAATCCCCCTTAAGACTAGTAGCCGCACTGGCAGCCCACTCAATAGGCCCCAATCGTCTACTAACCCTCTGCCTGTCAATATCGAGCATACATTTCAAAAAAACCATTATTTTCTATAACCATAAATCCTTTTGAAAACTCATGTCATAAACTTGACATTTTATCAAACATATAGTATACTCAAATCTCAAAATTTGTATTTTCAAAGCAACACAACCAATTCCAAGAAAATAAGTCATATATATTATGTACAAGATCATAACATACTTCAAAACCCCCAAATCATGGGTTTAATCAAATACCCATAATCAAAATCAAACTAGGGTTTCAAACCCACAACACTAAAATTATTTTCATTTCCAAGAGAATAAATCATATATATTATGTACAAGATCATAACACACTTCAAAACCCCCAAATCATAGGTTTAATCAAATACACATAACTAAAATCAATCTAGGGTTTCAAATCCACAACACTAAAATCCATTTTATGCATGTAGGTTCACAATTCATGGCATACACCACAATAAATCAAGGTTTACAACAAATATTTTGCCATCAAACACATAGTAAGATTTAACTAAAGAAAATAAATGAGATGCACAATGTAAATGCAAAAGAGAGGAAAACCCCACCTAGAAATAAAAAATTTCAAGCTTAATCTCCAAGATTCTCAAGCCAAGCCCAAGCCCTAGAGCCCTTTTTCTCTCTTCTTCTCTATTGCTCTCTCTAGTTCTAAGATGGGTGAAGGAGTTTTGGGTGAGAGATGTGAGAAAAAATGGAAGAAAATGGGTTGAAATCTGGGTTTTAAATCCAGCAGTCCCGAATTTTTACTGTTCATGGGCTAAAATTTGGACTTTCTCCAAAATTACGGTTTTGCCACTAAACAATCCAAATTTGATCCATATGACTATCCTAAGGTTTTTCGACGTTCCGAATTCATTTTTAATGATATTTTAACCTAAAAACATTTATTTTTATGATTTATCTCAAAATAAATGTTAATTTACATCCGAAACACTAAAATTACTATTTTATCCCTCCGAACCGCTATATGTGCTAAACGGTTATTCCAAGTTTTTCGGACCTCCCGGATTCAATGGTAATGTTATTTTGACATAAAAACTTAATAAATTTACTTAATTATCCTTATCAACCTTAAACAGTTCAAAAATTAAATTTGACCCAAAAATCTATACGCATGTAGCTCAAACTTATGCGACTATTCATTTAACTATGATTCAAAATTTCTTTCATCATTTTAATCATTTTAAAAATATTATCAAGTTAATATCATTTATATTTATATGAAATACATGATCTCACAGATATAGTGGACTTTATCATATTAATTGAGGGTAAAAGAGAAAATTAAAAGTTTTTCATTGTTAGCCACTTTTATAAGTAGTATAGATATAGATATAGATATACATAGATTACTACTTTTAAATGTATTTTACCTATAAAAATTTTTAATTCTCCATTCTATTCTTTTAAAATAGGATATTATAAATCACATCCTTTTTGTCTGTCTACATACCAGAAAGTCAGTTTTGTGTTTAACTTAATAGTCCTATAATGGTTTCAACTTTTACAATCCCAAACAGATACCTTATCACTTTTATCCTTTTGTCTAGATAATAAAAATTCAGTAAATTTCAATAACTTTCATAACTGCTTTGACCTTTTAGAAAACCAATATTAGTTAATATAGGAACTTGTATCATTGAATTTAAAGTGGAAGAAGGGTATGCTCTATCATCTTTCAACTTCGGTTTTGGTGATTGGTGATTGTACTGAATTCTACAAGTGATTTTCTTAAGGCTTTGGGATTTCTCGCACTGAACAATCAATAAACAGTTGAGAAATGTAGTTGATTTTTATGGGATTTATTGTAGTTCAGTTTTTTTTCTATCTGATAGATGTTTGCAGCTACAACTCCTAACTGGTTTTCTTTATTTTCCTTTTTACTTTCTTGACTACTAAGCTATCAATTTCTAATTGGTATTGTTTATGTGAATTGCAGCTTCACCCTCAATTTTGACTACTATAAATGTTGGAAAAAAAAGAAAGCAAAAGGGACTGTTTGGGTTTGTTTGTAAGAAAGGCTTTCTTATTTTACAGAACAAAGGAAACTTGTTTGATGAAGTGTTTTGGAGCTTAGTTTCCGCAAAGCGAGAACTTCAACAGGGATGTTTTATCAAACATCTAAACGACATTTTCTGCCACTTTCTCAGCAAATTGTCACAGTTTTGTAGACATTGCATCAATGCTACCGCACAGTTAAACATGCTTTTCAGTCTTCACGCAAGTGCAATGCAAATCTACACATTTTAATGATTTTTTCTAATTTTTATACATGTTTTAATGTGAGTTTGCTCCCTCTATTTGTAGTACCTAACGAACCCATGAAAGGGTGAGTGAATGTGGTTTATATTTTATGAGTTTCATGGTAAAATGTACGTGGCATTGGCACTTACCTGATTGAAAACTGTAAATGAAGTTGTTGCTTTCTTATTACGTTTAATTATTAAATGACACCCATTCATAATTAAAAAAAGGAAAAACTTAAAGGATATAAGGAGCTAATATGAACCAATTCGATTGTTTTTCCTTTACCATTTGCAAAAAAAAATTCTCATTTGGTATGACTAGATTTTTTTGGCTTCAAAAATGAAGAAAATTGAAAAGTGTTCTTTATTACACCCCTAGACTATTAAAAATCATTTTGCTTTTCATATTAATAGAAACTACTCACATGTAGTAATATTTCTAAATTTTTATTGGTGAACTAATTTTTTATTTTAAAAAGAATCTGTTTTATAATCACCAAAGAATGTCATTACGAACTAAAGCGTCCCTCGATTCTAAGAAGTCAACAATACTATCCATTTCCTTTATAATTACTTGCTCCATCTGCATAAAAAATATATGAGTTTGCTATATGAGAATCCATATATTCTAATTAGATTTCTCCTAAAATAAACTAGACTAAATAAATGGAAGGTCATTTTATTTTATTGTCTTGCATATGAAAAGCCAACGTTGGTTTTTAGGACATATAAAAAGGTACCATTGCACTGTTGGACCAAATCAGATTTTTAAGAGTAAAAAACTGAATTTTGGTCGACTTTGAGCCTAAATTAAAGTGGGACCCAATTATTATTTTAAATAAAATTTCGTGGGTTTGTATTCTATTCTATGAGGAGAATAATGTAGTATATTCATTTGCTCAAATCGAGTAAGAAATGAATGAGAAAATAGGCTCCAAAGTGACCCTCTTGAAATGTGAAAATAAAGAAAGTGTAATGTGAGATTTGACACCAATCCCACATTAGTTGAGGAAGAGATCCAACATGGGCATATAAAGGTCAAGTTGGCTCCATGGGTTGGGCCCCAAGGAGTACCACAGTTTTATGAGCGGAGCGAGCACCTACATGCCTTCGGTTCGACCACAAGCGCGCGCCACGACCCGGCCGGGCCGAGGTCGGGTGTGGGTGTGGGTCAAGCCCTATATTTTTGGAGAAAATTCATTTAAATAAATGGGCAACAATTTCTTAACCGAAATTGTACCCGTGGATCGCACTGGTTCGTGACCGAACAGTTATTCCAAGGTGTCTACTGGTTGTTGTAGTTGTCTAAGGAGTTCGATTATTCATTTTAATTCAGTCCGGTTTTTCACCATTATGGCAGAAATTAGTGCATGACAATAAGGCATTAAGGCAGTCTGCATTTCGGCATTTTGGAGAGTACACAACACAAGTTTGGTTCGCTGGACAGATAGATTAGAGTGCTACTTCTATCTGTGTAAAGATCATTGTATCCTGGGAGGCAGGCACTCGATATTCCATAAGCACCGTGTGTGGGGGCGAAATCTGTCTTAAGGACATAGTGTCAAACACTAGCCTTGATCTACCTAAAGTTCAATAACAGTTCCTGTTCTGCAATCGGGTTAGTTTTTATATTGGTTATACAAATAGTTACGTGTAACTCTTTAGTGTAACTGTTTCGTTAAAACTATATTCTGTGTAACTGTTTCGCATTCGATTGTTATTATTTTGTTAGACATTACATGTTTAATATCAGAAGTTACAATAAGTGATTTTACTATATTTGAAATACCACACGAACAACAATCTTAAGACAGATTTCCGATTAGTCTAATTACTTGTTGTGTTTCTGATATATGTTTTAGTATTCTAAAATATTACAAATTGTTAAAAACTTGTTTTTACAATATGTGATAGTTTGAAGAGGTTTGGAAAACTTTTTGAAAAATTTGCATGTTCTGTTTATATGTTTAATTCAAACAGTTACACCAAACTGTAACGTTATTTATGTGTATGATTAAACAGTTACATCAAACTGTGACTTTGTTTCTGTGTATGTTTTAAACAGTTACATCAAACAGTGACATTGTTTCTGTGTATGAATTAAACAGTTACACCAAACAGTGACTTTGTTTCTGTGTACGATTTAAACAGTTATATCAAACTGTGACATTGTTTATGTGTATGAATTAAAACAGTGACACTAAACAGTTACATAGATTGTTTCTGTTTTAATAACTTACTATTTTCCTATTTTTGAATAATTTATCAGAAATGGATGCAAATGATAATAATGTTCCTGCTACTACAAATCATGTTGTGCCTGTGGTGCTTATTTCTGTTCCTACTCATGTGTCTCATGGGGAGAAACTCGAAAAGTTCAATGGGAATGATTTCAAGAGATGGCAACAGAAAATGCTGTTCTATCTCACTACGTTGAATCTTGCAAAGTTTCTTCGTGAGGATGCTCCTGTTTGTAGTAAGAATGAGACCGACCGCCAAGTTGTTGCTGCGGTAGATGCATGGAAGCTTTCTGATTTTCTGTGCAAAAACTATATCCTCAATGGATTGGATAACACATTATATAATGTGTATAGTCCAATCAAGACGGCTAGAGAGCTGTGGGAATCCTTGGACAGGAAATACAAGACGGAGGATGCCGGAATGAAGAAATTCGTTGTGGGCAGATTCCTTGACTATAAAATGGTGGATTCCAAGACTATCATAAGTCAAGTTCAAGATCTTTAAGTGATCCTACATGAGATTCATGCCGAAGGGATGGTGCTTAGTGAATCTTTCCAAGTGGCTACAATTATTGAGAAATTACCGCCAAATTGGAAGGACTTCAAGAATTATTTAAAGCACAAACGCAAAGAAATGAAACTTGAAGACTTGATCGTGAGATTAAGGATTGAGGAGGACAATAGAGTCTCCGAAAAGAAGGTTGGCAATCATTCCATGGAGTCAAAAGCATATGTGATTGAAGAGGGACATAAAACCAACAAGAAAAGGAAGTATGTTGGCCAACAAGAGGCCAAGGGTGGTGATTCCAAAAGGTTCAAAGGCAACTTCATTGTGTGCAATAAACCGGGGCATCGTCAAAGGATTGTCGAAACCGAAAAGCACAAGTGAACCAGAAGAAGAAGGCTGCCCAAACAAATATAACCGAGGTAGAAAAACTATCTGATAATGTTTCTAACATAAGTTTTTCTGCTGTAGTATCCGAAGTCAACTTGGTGGGAAATACCAAGGAATGGTGGGTGGACACCGAGGCCACTAGACACATATGTTCGGATAAGAAAATGTTCTCTTCATATGAAACAGTTAATGATTGAGAACAACTATTCATGGGAAATTCCTCTACTTCCAAAGTTGAAGGAAAGGTTATATTAAAGATGACTTCCGGAAAAAAACTTACTCTCAATGATGTGTTACATGTTCCAGAAATTCGAAAGAATCTTGTGTCTGGATCGTTGTTGAGTAAGAAGGGTTTTAGGTTGGTTTTTGAGTCCGACAAATTTGTACTCACCAAGAGTGGGATTTATGTAGGCAAGGGATATATGAGCGATGAGCTCTTTAAGATGAATGTAATGACAATTGTATCAAATTTTAATAATAAGAACACATCTTCTGCTTATATGCTTGAGTCTTCCAATGTATGGCATGGTAGATTTGGACATGTTAATTTTGATACTATGAGTAAATTAATGAATTTAGAATTGTTGCCTAAATTCAATATTTATGCAAATCATAAATGTGAAATATGTGTTGAATCAAAATTAACAAGAACATCATTGTATAATATTGAAAGAAGCACTAGACCTCTAGAGTTAATTCATAGTGATACATGTGATTTGAAATATGTTGAAACTAGAGGTGGAAAAAAGTATTTTGTTACTTTTGTTGATGATTGCACAAGATACTGTTATGTATATTTTTTAAGAAGTAAAGATGAAGCATTAGTATAATTTATGCATTATAAGAATGAGGTTGAGAATCAACTTGGCAAAAAGATTAAGACAATAAGAAGTGATCGAGGTGGTGAATATGATGCACCTTTCGATAGGTTCTGTCAAGAACATGGTATTATTCACCAAACCTCTGCGCCTTATACACCTCAGCAAAATGGGATTGCTGAACGTAAAAATAGAACATTGAAAGAGATGATGAATGCCATGTTGATTAGTTCGGAATTACCTCAGAACTTGTGGGGGGAAGCTTTGCTTTCAGCAAACTATATTTTAAATAAATTACCCCACAAGAAGTTAGACAAAACCCCTTATGAATTATGGAAAGGTCGGAGCCCTTCCTACAAATATTTAAAAGTGTGGGGGTGTTTGGCTAAGGTGATGGTTCCTATTCCCAAAATGATTAAAATAGGACCTAAGACTATTGATTGTATATTTATTGGTTATGCAATAAATAGTAGTGCATATCGTTTTCTAGTGCATAAATATGATATTCCTGATATACATGTCAATACAATCATTGAGTCAAGAAATGCATCATTCTTTGAAAATATCTTTCCTAGTAAAAATGCATGTAATGAGAGTTCTCTTAAAAGAACTCATGATACTGTGACTAGTAATATAGACCATGAGTCTATAAATGAAAAAAATGAAAAGGCACTTAGACGCAATAAGAGGGCAAGGACTTCCAAGTCCCATAGTTCAGATTTTCTAACATATTTATTAGAAAATGAGCCTCAAAGCTTCAATGAAGCGATGTCCACTCCTAAAGCACCTATGTGGAAAAAAGCTGTAAACAGTGAAATTGAATCCATCGTGCAAAATCACACCTGAGAGTTGGTAGATCTTCCTCCAGGAAGTAAACCATTGGGGTGTAAATGGATTTTCAAAAAGAAAATGAAAACTGATGGATCAATTGATAAGTACAAGACTAGACTTGTAGCTAAAGGTTACAAACAAAAGGAAGGTCTTGATTACTTTGATACATATTCTCCTGTCACGAGAATAACATCTATTCGTATGCTCATAGCTATTGCAACATTGCATAATCTTGAGATATACCAAATGGATGTGAAAACAGCTTTCCTAAATGGTGACTTAAATGAGGAAATTTATATGGACCAACCCGAAGGGTTCATTTCTCCGGGACAAGAGAAGAAAATGTGTAGACTTGTTAAATCACTTTATGGTTTAAAACAAGCACCAAAACAATGGCATGAGAAATTTAAGGTAATGATGTCAAATGGTTTCACAATTAATGAATGTGATAAATGTGTCTATATCAAAGACACAAATAATGGATATGTCATTGTTTGCCAATACGTGGATGATATGCTTATTTTGGGTAGTAATAATAATATTATTACAACTACCAAGAAAATGTTATCCAGTAAATTTGACATGAAGGATTTGGGTGTTGCAGATGTTATACTAGAAATTAAAATTTCTAGAACATCTAGTGGACTTATATTATCTCAATCACATTATATTGAGAAAATACTTGAGAAGTTTGACAAAGATGAAAACAGTATTGCTAGAACACCAGTTGATATAAATCCTCATTTGTCTAAAAATATTGGTCAAAGCATATCACAATTGGAATACTCTCGTATCATTGGCAGTCTAATGTATGTCATGAACTGCACTAGACCGAATATAGCATACTCAGTTAGTAAATTGAGTAGATATACGAGTAACCCGGGAGTAGACCATTGAAAGACAATTATCAGGGTTCTTAGATACTTAAGATATACCCTGAATTATGGATTGCACTATACAAGATATCCAGGTGTACTTGAAGGGTATAGTGATGCAAACTGGATATCTGATATGAAGGATACAAAATCCACAAGTGATTATGTTTTTACACTTGGTGGTGGAGCTGTATCTTGGAAATCCTCTAAACAAACGTGTATTGCCAAATCCACAATAGAATCTGAATTTATTGCTTTAGATAAAGCAGGAGAGGAAGCGGAGTGGCTTCGTCAATTTCTAGAGGATATTCCAATATGGCCTAAACCTGTGCCAGCAATTTGTATACATTGTGATAGCCAATCTGCAATTGGTAGGGCACAGAGTGACATGTATAATGGTAAGTCTAGACATATACGTCGTAGACATAATACCGTTAGGCAATTGCTCTCAAATGAGATTATTTCTATTGATTATATAAAATCAAAGGATAACCTAGCGGATCCGCTTACTAAAGGTTTGACGAGAGAGCAAGTAAATTGCACATCGAGGGGAATGGGGCTAAAGCCTATGACATAAGAGTCACTTTAATGGCAACCCAACCTAGTTGACTGGAGATCCCAAGATCTAGGTTCAAAGGGACAACCGAATTATGCGTGATTCAAAAGAAGCACTAAGGAGATAATATCTCCTACCTATTCCTATGATAACCTAGTGCTGCCTGCAGAGTTTAATAGGGTAAGCTATGTTTTTAATGACTTCTATACCTTGGAAAATCTAAGTGAGATATTACAGGATATTCTTAATAGCAGTCACCTATATGGGTGTGAAGGGGCCGCTTCTGTGAGAATTTATAAAGGTTGAATTCTCTAAAGCACTCATGAAAACCAGGAGTTGTTCAGGGCCAAAATGAACACAATCATGAGAACCAATTATGTTAGGAAAGAGACTATGTGAAGTCTATTTGATCTGATTTATCAAACAGCTGAATAGTTCAAGACATTACGTTCACTATTTAGCCGGTAAATCCGATGGGCTTTCACTAGGGAAGGTTCAAGGCCAAAAACTACCTATCTCAATGCACGATATTTTCAAAGATGTACTCTCTATAGTGTGTCAGCATTATCATTTGCATACTAACAACCAATTTTCCATTCATGTGGGGGATTGTTAGACCAAATCAGATTTTTAAGAGTAAAAAACTGAATTTTGGTCGACTTTGAGCCTAAATTAAAGTGGGACCCAATTATTATTTTGAATAACATTTCGTGGGTTTGTATTCTACTCCATGAGGAGAATAATGTAGTATATTCATTTGTTCAAATTGAGTAAGAAATAAATGAGAAAATAGGCTCCAAAGTGACCCTCTTGAAATGTGAAAATAAAGGAAAGTGTAATGTGGGATTTGACACCAATCCCACATTGATTGAGGAAGAGATCCAACATGGGCATATATAAGCCAAGTTGGCTCCATGGGTTGGGCCCCAAGGGGTACCACAGTTTTATGAGCGGAGCGAGCACCTACATGTCTTCGGTTCGACAACACGCGCGCGCGCACCGCCCGGGGCGGGGTCGGGTGTGGGTCAAGCCCTATATTTTTGGAGAAAATTCATTTAAATAAATGGGCAACAATTTCTTAACCGAAATTGTACCCGTGGATCGCACTGGTTCAGATTTATTCCGAAATTAAACTGTGACTGTTCATGACCGAACAATTATTCCAAGGTGTCTACTAGTTGTTGTAGTTCTCTTCATAGGTTGCGTCTTTTAGTGTGGTGACTGTCCGGAAAGTCACCAAAGAGTCAATAACTACCCAGGTTCATTACCATTCTAAGGAGTTCGATTATTCATTTTAATTCAGTCCGATTTTTCGCCATTAAGGCAGAAATTAGTGCATGACAATAAGGCATTAAGGCAGTCTGCATTTCGGCATTTTGGAGAGTACACAACACAAGTTTGGTTCACTGGACAGATAGATTAGAGTGCTACTTCTATCTGTGTAAATATCATTGTATCCTGGGAGGCAGGCGCTCGATATTCCATAAGCTCCGTGTGTGGGGGCGAAATCTGTCTTAAGGATATAGTGTCAAACACTAGCCTTGATCTACCTAAAGTTCAATAACAGTTTATGTTCTGCAATCGGGTTAGTTTTTATATTGGTTATACAAATAGTTACGTGTAACTCTTTAGTGTAACTGTTTCGTTAAAACTATATTCTGTGTAACTGTTTCGCATTTGATTGTTATTGTTTTGTTATACATTACATGTTTAATATCAGAAGTTACAATAAGTAATTTTACTATATTTGAAATACCACACGAACAACATGCACTTCATTTACACCATATCTTTTAACTGAATTCCAACTATTTTGAGTTCATATTGTCCATCTCTTGGGTTTGAGAAAATATTCAGTGCTTACACCTTATAAAAAATTGTCACAATAGTTGTTTGTTAGACCTACAAGTTGATTCTTTAAAAAAAACAAAAAATTCCAACAACTTTATGAGTGACAGCAATTGATTGAGAATTTATAATATTTTATTGGTGATATACACCACATGGTTCATGAGCATATAGTCTACATCATCTCATGTCATCTACATTCACTTTTCTACTGTTGCCATTGTACGAGGTTTTTCATGAACACCATAACTACAAAGATAAGGGCTCAATAGAGTCAAATTAAGCATAGACTAAATTAAATTATGTTCTTCATACACAACAGAATATATATCTCAAATTATGATCAACTAATTAAAGATGGGTTCGTGTTAAAAGGCCAGCTATGCACAGATAAAGGTTCCCAAAATTGCGATTAAGCCACAATGCACCATTGCGTGTACCAAATTTTTTTATATTTTATTCCTTAATTTGTAATAATCTATGCACATGTTATTCAAGGCTTATAGACGAACCACCATTTCCATCACACTTACATTGTTCCCATAAGTTGTCCATCAGATGCCCAATTCTAATCGAGTGTTCCATTTAGTTTGCTGGCGCATGTTTATGTGAATTGTTCCATGCATGATCTGATATACTCATTCCATGGTTCACACTACCATTATCTTACCAAATAATTAATTGGTTTCGATAAAGACAAGCATTTATAAAGAAACCATTCCTTAGGGTTGTTCTCATCTATAGGGTAATAAAAGCATTTATTTGATCTGTCCAAAAAAAAATTACATATTTGACATAATTTGCAGACACGATGCACCTTGGAGAACCCATTCAAAAAGCTTTTGTAGTTGTTTTGATATAGAATATTAGAGCTTGAATTAGAAAATAACTCCCTATTAAATAAGAAGGGAAGTAAATTATTTTGAATTGTGTTTCTTGTTTAGAGATTGTCAATTTTGAAAAGTTTTATCTACGACAATATCCAATAGTTCATTCAAGACTATTTTTTGACTACACCATAATACTCTTTCAACTGACTAGATATGTTAAACAACAACAAGTTCATCTATTTTTATTTTCAAATACATATAATCTGGAATTAGCACCATGCCTCATATACTGGTCTAGAGCTCCCAGGAGACTTAGTTAATATGTATTTTTTCTCTTTTCTTTCTTTTTTTAGTTGATATTATATTTTGTAAAGAAGAGAAAGCTTGCTAATTAATTCAAGAACTCAATTGTTCTTCAGCTTTGACTTGTTCACTTGATTCCTCAATACCTATTTCTATGATTTAGTGTACCCTTCTCGCCTTGGAGTACGACTTTTACTTGGGTGCTATCATTCCCTTGGGCTGCAATCTCATCTTTCGTGCTCCACACAAATCAAGTTTTGAGACCAGATTCTACCTGCTCAGCCATTCAAGCAAGTTCCAACCGATTAGGAAGCTGCTTTTAGTTGAGAGGGGCCCTCATAATGTTTTGCTTTTATTATAGTCCATACAAACATACCAACCGAATCACTCAATATCTATATAATAAAGTAGAACGAATTTGAATTTTGGAGACAAAGAGTGGTCTAGATCGTTTCGTGACAAAAAAAAACATCATCTAACGGATGACATTATCCCAAACTGTCTCGAGCTATTGACGTCTCAGATCGTTTTGATCCGACGTACCACATTAGCTCTTTGAAAAAATTCTGCTGCTCAAAATTTATAGTTTCCAAAATTGATATTCCAAAATTTAATTCCCCCAAATCTTTTCCTTAAATCAAGCAAATATCTCTCTCATTCCTTTGTATATCTCTCTCTCATGCTCAATTCACGGAAAAAGTATCAATTTTCCACAATATTTTCCTCTGTATCTCACGAAAATATTAGATAGTGCTTGATTCAAGCAAATACTACATCTCTCTGTAGATAGATAGTATATATCACAGAGAGAGATAATATATTACAAAAATATTCCTCTGTATCTCTCTCTAAAGAAAAATTATGTAATAAATATTAGATAGATAGTATATATCACGAAAATATTCATCTGTATCTCTTTCTTTCATTCAAGCAATACTACAAACACGAATCATATAAATTCAATAGTCAATTTTGTTTTTTCCATAATCAATAAAAAAAAAAAAAACACAACTTGCAAAAAATCTAATTTAACAAAGAAAATATGCTTAACATGTAAAATATGCAAGATTAAATTCAAGTTATTAGGCAACTCAGATATCAAGAGATATATTAAAGAAAATATGCTTAACATTTTAAATATACAAAATAAATTCATCTACAAACAGGAATCATACAAATTCAATATTTAGTAAACAACACAAAACAACAATATTTACTAAATAATCCAAATCTAAATACCCGAGAAAAATGATACAAAAATTACAAACGAGAGAAACGAGACAAAATTATAAGCAATATTATGAACACAAATCATACAAATTCAATATTTAGTGAACAACACGAAGCAACAATCTTTACTAAATAATCCAATACTAAATAACGTTTAGTTTAAGAAAATATAATAAGAATATAAATAACCGAGAATAATGATATAAAATTAAAAGCACTACTATAAAATCGAATCATACAAATTCAATAGTTAATTTTTTTTTTCAATAATCAATAAAAAAAAAGCATAATTTGCAAAAAATCTAATTTAACAAAAAAAATATGCTTAACATGTAAAATATACAAGATTAAATTCAAGTTATTGGGCAACTCAGATATCAAGAGATATATTAAAGAAAATATGCTTAACATTTAAAATATACAAGATTAAATTCATATACAAACACGAATCATACAAATTCAATATTTAGTGAACAATACAAAACAACAATATTTACTAAATAATCCAAATCTAAATACCCGAGAAAAATGATACAAAATTACAAACGAGAGAAACGATACAAAATTATAAGCAATACTATGAACACGAATCATACAAATTCAATATTTAGTGAACAACACGAAGTAACAATCTTTACTAAATAATCCAATACTAAATAACGTTTAGTTTAAGAAAATATACTAAGAATATAAATAACCGACAAGAATGATATAAAATTAAAAGCACTACTATAAACTCGAATTATACAAATTCAATAGTCAGGTCGTATCTTTTGGAAGTCGGTTGAATTTCTGATAGTTATATTTGGTCATTTGACAACATATGCAAACTTAGTTTATTTGTGGGAGTATTGTTTTAATTTTCATTCTATTAGTTATGAATTCTATTATTATTTAGATAAAGTTGATTATAAATGTTAAAATCGTGAATTTTGAATCAAAAACATAACATTGAATATTGTCAACTGATATATTTTTTCAGATGTTTGAATTATTATGTTTCAGTAGTCATAACATAATTTTAGTGGCGTAACAATTTAATGTGAAAATATATGCTATACATGTAGGTTGATGTTATAAAAAAATATTAGCAAACTCATTTTGTTCGTCGTTTATTACAATGTTGCATTTTATTTTATATTTATGTATGAGCAAATATTTGTAACTAATTTACGAGTAACACCGTGCCTTCAGGTACGGGCAATTGCTAGTTTATTAATATTTCGTAAATGGTTATTCATATTTCATTCTTTTTCTTCAATGAATTTGTTTTAGTTTTTTAATGACAAACAAATACCAATGTTTAATGAATTTCACAATTTTTAATACAAATTGCTTATGTTATGGATGTTCTTGTTGATTGCTATAATTTCACACACACACATGCAACTGCATACACAATGTTTGATGAATTGTCATTTTCATTGATTTACTTAAGTTATTCATAAATTTAGGTTGTGTGAACTTAGGTTTGGTGTGGGATCATAGTCTTGGTGAATTAGATTGTAATTTAATCAATTGAAAATTCTTTGTATCAATTCACATGACGGGGTGTTTGAGTTGTTGAAAAAATGGTTCATGCACTTAATTGCATAATTAACTTAAGAATTCATAATTTTGGTACATTATGTTTAAAATTGGTGATTGACCTAGTGATAATTTTGATAAACCTATTCCCTTCTCCTCTAGGTTGTGTCTAATAAACATTTATAATCGTGAGGGAAGATCCATTATGCATCTCTCCTCAGTAGGTATCAAGCCTGGTTGCCATGAGAATTGCACAAATGCACGTAGGTATTTATTGCACATTTTCCTATTTGACCTAGTTTTTTTGTGAATTGATATTCATTATAACTACCAGTTGGTTATTAATAGATTCTCAAAAAGAAAGAGGTTCGGTTGTAAGACCACCACTATTTAATTGGTCTAATTATGCATATTGGAAGGCTTGAATGAGGGTTTTTCTAAAGTCTACAGATGAACATGTAAGGTTATATGTGTTAGAGGGTTGGAGCTCTCCTACCGTCACTACTATTGAAGGTAGTGACTTAGTGACCAAACAAAATTCCTAAAGACTTGATCAAAACTCGAGTTTGATTCTGAAGAGTGGAACTCGAAAGGCTTGAATGTGATATTCGATGTCATAACACTAAATGAGTTTCAGAGGATCTCCAATTGTGAGACTTCCAAAAAAGAATGAGACATCTTAGAATTTTTCACAAAGGAACACCCTTAGAGAAGATGTCTCGTCTTCAACGGTACACCTCTCAGTTGGAGACTTTGAGAATGCAAAAGGATGAAATATTTAACAAATTTATGCTAGATTGAGTGATATTTTAAATCCATCATTTGTATTGGGTACCAAGTATGATGACTCTGCGATTAAATGAAAAATAATAAGATCTCTATCGGAGAGATTTCATGCTAAGGTGACGGTATTGGAAACGGGAGTTAATCTAGAGATGGTGTCGATAGAAGACCTAATTAGGTATATTTTGACTTTCGAGAAGAATCTCTAACTGTCCAAGATGTCAAAGGGAATGACTTTGAGCTGTATTACAAAAGAGGAATATGAATCCTGTTCACCTTGTCTGGGAAAAGCAGACCCGCCTATTTTGCAAAAAAAGATTTAGAAATTATGTGTAGAGGAGTTGAGTCCTCCAGGTTGAAAGGCAAGTCGAGTAGAACTAAATTTTCCAAGGAAGGAGCAAAAAATAAAGGGGGGGAGGGGAAGGGGAGGAAGAAAATTCAGCAAAGGGCTAAGAAAGAGGGGCAATGACTTCAATGATATAAGTGTCAAAGATTTGGACACATGGTTTGAGAATGTCCAAATGGAAAGAAGAAAGATTTGCCCAAAGAGAGGAGAAAGGCAATGAAGGCCACAAAAAGAACGAAAATGAGTCCGAGTCGACATCCAATGGGTAATCTTCCTCTCAAGAAGATGAGAAAACTTTAACAGCTTTAGTAGGCTCATACTTCTCTCCCCTAAGAGAAGCTTCAAAAGGTGCAGTTGAGAGAGAGAGAGAGAAAAAAGGAATCAAGTGCTACTACAAAAGTAGATGACTTGGGTTTCGAGGTCACCTCAAATGAGGATGACATGGAGAGTATTTAGGATATTCATGATGTGTACAATGAATACCACCGAGCGTTAGATCAGTTGGTGATGAACTATTCTAACTTAACCAAGGTCTCGGGTTCGAGTCTTGGGAACGCAGCTGTGTTCGATAGGAAGAGCTTTGCCGCCCTTGTGGTCCCACCCAGCTCGAATCCGGATTAGTCGGAGCCCAATGTGGCTTTTGCGTTCGATAGGGAGAGCTTTGTCGCCCTTGTGGTCCCACCCGGCTCGAATCCGGATTAGTCGGAGCCCAATGTGACTTTCGGATACCGGATGGTCTGACCAAAAAAAAAATGTGTACAATGAATTATGTGAAGAATTTTTCAATGAAGTTCACAGCTCATATTTGTGAGCTTGAAGAAGAATATAAGTCCTTGAAGGACAAGTTGAGCTTTATAAAGAGAGAGTATCATGGCCGTTTGCAGGGCAATCTAGCAATCTGCTGACGACTTGAGCGGTCTCTGCTTCACTGATCCAGTTTGATTCTTCTTTTCATTCTAGTGACAACTACTCTCCCGTTGCTCAGGCGGTTATTTGAGAATTCTCACTTACTTGGTCCCCAAGATTAACCTAATTTTGAGCCTATAAATAAGGAAAGTCTCCCAAAGTTAGGGTATATTTTTTATGTGCTAATTTTTTGCCTCATAAACCTTAAGAGATAATAGATAAACCCTAGATCCCTAAGATCCAAAGGTCAAACCATCTTGATCATTCTTATTCAACTTCACGCATTTGAGAAGAAGATCTTTCTTAGTGATCAACAAACTCATTTTTGTGTGTGCATCCCAAAAGTCTTGAGTGTGAAGCCTTGATGATTTCTCAAGGAGCCTAGATAGTTCCTTATGGTGAGCGCATGCAATTGAAGCTACTCAAGAATTCGGAGGGTGATATCTAAAGGAGAGATTTACGACGGGAAAGATCATTTAGTCATGGAAAGTAGTTGAGGTATAAGACTTGAGTACCTATATATTGATTGAGTATAGTGGACTAGGCTCTATGTGAACCAGAATGGGTTCTACGGTTGTTCCTGAGAAGGGTTTCTGCGTTAACAAATTACTTGTGTTATGGATATTCTCGTTGATTGCTATAATTTCACACATACACACACACAAACTTGCAATTGCACACACAATGTTTGATGAATTGCTCCTTTTATTGATATTCTTTAACTCATTCATCAATTTAGGTTTTGTGAACATAGGTTTTGGTGTGGATCGTAGTCTTGGTGAATTGGATTGTAATTTAATCAATTGATAAATTTGTACAGCAATTCACATGAAGAGGTGTTTGTGTTGTTGAAAAGGGGTTTACACACTTAATTGCATAATTTAGGTGAATATAACAAACACTCTTTCATAAAAAATTGTTTTCCCTCTTTTAATGTTAAAATCTAGAACAATTTCCATCCATTTTCCCCTCTTTTTGCGGTTGTGATTGTTGTATATATATCTCGTACCATGAGTTATACTCTTGTAGATGCTTTTTGGGTCAATGATACCTTACTTACTGAAAAAAGGGGTTGACTTAGATAGAAGCGGCATTTGTTCTTTGGGCAAAGGACATTTTTGTGTCATTTATGTTTTTAATATCCCATGGGAAGATCTAAAAATCGAATTTGACAAATAGATGCATTAGGTTTGCAATAGAAATGGGTTGATAGAGAAAATCTCATATTTTAGTGAATAAATTCGTATTCGAACGGATGAGGAAGGGACTCTTTCTATTGATGGCATACACATTGACCTGACAAGGATATGCTCTAAAATATAGTTTTATGTTTGTTCCTACAAATGGCCTTTACCAAAACGGATTGAACATGCATAGACAGCCAGGCTAATGGTATTTGCAAACTGCAGAAATTTTCTCTAAAAGTGCTAGATTATTAAGATGATCCACAACCTTACACACAAGGGGAAAAATTACCCATGGACCCCCAATCAGTAGTTACCTACCACACATATGTAAACATGTTCTATATTGATAATAGTTGACCTTTATGGCCTGACAAGTAAATTACATAGTGAACAAACATTATTCAATTGGAAGAAAGAAATAAAAAAGCTAATATAGTTACACTTTTTGTGATCATTCTTCCTTATTAGTTGTTCAAATAGGTTTTCTTAGAACCGTGACTGAATCAAATTGATAACGTTTGGATTCACTTGGAAAGCCTTCGAAAGAAGATCACTAGTGATCTTAGGATTTGATCCAAACACGGCATTTGCAATGGTAATAACTCCTGGGTTTTGGCTGCCCAGACCTGCTATTGCAACAGCATTAGTGCGTCCAATGTTTTGCTGGAAGTGGATGAGACCCTGGGGAAACACAAATACATCACCCTTCTGAAGTACTTTCATGATGAGACGATTTTCTGGATTAGAGGTGATAAACCCTACGTTGAGGGTGCCATCAAGGACAGTTAGAATTCACTAGCCCGTGGATGTGTGTGTGGGGGGTTGATACCTCCAGGTGCAAAATCTATACGGGCCATGGAGATTCCAAGAATATTAAGCCCTGCCAATTGAGCTACAAATACTGGTGTCACCTGCGATCCAACTGCATTCGTAGTATTGCCAGCCAAGTTAAGCCCGCAGAAGAAAAAATCTTTTGCTTGTACAATCTTTGGATCCTTGCAAACCAAACCATTCACTAGCACTACAAGAATCACAATAAACGAATAAGGAACATAAAAGATTACAAGTAGACTTTTTTTCTAGTCTAAACACAAGAAGAATTAATGGAAACACACGTAATTATCAGCATACCTGGGCTTGTCAAGTCTGCAACACAGAAATCTTGAAGAGGACTCGGGTCAGAGGCCAATGCAGTAGAACAAACAATAGCCAAGATTCCTAACAAAAGAAAATGGGATGCCATTTGAAAGCTAATACATATATCAAACTATATCTATTTATTAGCACAAGTGAGAATCGAGTTGCAAAAGAAGCACCACTTAGCGCTGCTTTTATAGAGAAAGGAGGGAGGGGAAGGAAAAGTCTGCCTTGTGCCACCCAGTCATCTATGCAATGAAAGAGTCTTAGTCTTCTGTGTTCTAACTGAACTGTGTGAAAATGGTAAAAGTACATGGTTATCCGTTATAGCATTTTGTTTATTACCAATTGCTAATAAAGTGGAATTTTGAAGGCAGGCAAGCTGCCCTTTTCATTATGTAATGAGGAATTTTTCTCTCTTAGGAATGGTCATTGAATTGAGCAACGCTATTGTAACCTAATTTGCTGACTTAATTCACTGTGATTTTTGTATTGACTGTAGGCCCCATCAAACATTGGAACTTGATGTTGATCCAATGATTCCTATGAAATCACATTATTATGTTAGCAAATTAAGTCAAATTTTTATGTTCAAATAGCATTATTCCATTGAATTTGCTACTTTATGACTTGGTCTCAGGGATTACCTATTATATTCAGTATCTATCTAGGCATGTGACAGCTGCAGGCACAATTTGTCACTCTTACATAAAATCAGCATGGATATGAGAATATAACATGAAATCGATATAAATTTGTAGATCTAGATTTAATTTTAGTGGGTTTGGGTCATTTGACAAATAGGTTGCCACAAACTCGGCTGAATACGAAATTAACTCACTAAACATGACCTATACTCAACACGACATAAACTCAGCTATACATGATTATAAATAGATCAAGAATGAAAAGAACAAATTTTAACACGATATCACTAGACATGACAAGAACTTGACAAGCCTAATTCATTGCCAACTACAATAACTCTTCATTTTGGAGACTTTGAACCGGTTTAAATTACTAATTTGGGCAACTTCTACAAATCAGAGAACATATTTTAGCTGCAGCTGGCCATTTCGAAACAACAAAATTCGTTGGGAAATGATGAGGCAAGGAAGGTTTGAAATGAAAGGAAGCAAGGAAGGAACTTGTGCATTTGTCAATTCCATAGATTGTTGCTACTTTCTTGTCAGGAGACTTTGTAAAACACAGTGGGAAGAGGTTGAGATAGCTTTTCCATTGGATGTTAACTAACCATAAGGTAGGTTTCTGTCATGTCATTTTCGGTTGACATTCCCCCCCCCCCCCCCCCTCTCATGCCTATATAATAAATCAGCTAGGAAGTTGAATCTTCATCTCCTATATATTTTTCCCCCAAAAAATATCACATCACTCAATTTTTTCACATGTTCAACCATTTAATATTTAATGAATTCATAGTTTAACACAATTTTTATTTTTTATATTATTCATACACGATAATGTAAAAATTAATTTTAAATGATGTAAGCAAAGAAATTAATTTTAAATTTGGTATAGTGAGATCAATTTTTTGAACGCTAGAATTTTATGTTTCATCGTGCCTTTCAGGCACGGGTTATGACTAGTCTATATATATAATATGACTATTTATTTTTCTCTCTCTCTCATATATTGATGATTAAAAATAAATAATAGTAGCATTCAAAGACAAAAAATAGTAACATTCAAAAATAAAAAAATAATAATATTGAATATTAATATTTCGAAAAAATATTAACATTCAATATTAACAGTAACATGCTCATAAAAAAAATAGTAACATAGAAAAAAGTAGTAACATGCACAACAAAAAAAATAATAACATGCACACCGTCATCAATCGAGGTTTTACCCTAACTCAAGGGGTTTTAGAAACTTGTACCCAAAAGGGATTGGTTTCAAATTATTTCTCAAACCCATGACCTTTTAAAAACGTCAGTTGAAATGACGTTTTTAGGCTTAAAACGTCAGTTGGAGTAACGTTTTTAGCGTAAAAATGTCATAACGAGTGACGTTTTTCTCTTGTAATACCACATATGTAAAATAGCTAAAAATGTCAATTGGACTGACGATTTCAGTGACAACGTCATTAGAACTGATTTTTTCTAAAAACTTTGGTCTAACTAACATTTTCACTGAAAACGTCAGTCAAACTGACGTTTTAGAAACCGTTTTTCTCCCTCCTTTTTTTTTTTATAATGAGTTTTAATGTTTAATTTTATTTATTGAAAAATTTATTAAGCGATATAAAAATATAAGTTATTAATTACCAAAAAACTGAGCATTTATTTCATAACACTTTGCAGTAAATCTGATGGGGTAAAAAAGGTTGTCAATAACGTGATTCATGTTCAAAAAAACATAAAGGATTATCGAGTACACATAAAAATGATGGGATAAAAGTGTCAAACACATCATTGTCCAAATCAGATAAATCAGAAAGTTCAGGATCGAAAACAAGTAAAGGATCCTTTAAAATTTCTATTCCGGCATATTCATGATCAAAATGCTATGTTTTTGCATACTCGATTGCAAGGAAACGATCTAGACGATGCTGCATTTGATCATTTTCACGTTCAAACCTTGATATGACTCGTCCTGATTATTTGAATTATGTGGATCGTAAATATCAGCCGAACGTGCCTTTGGTACCGCAAGTCCATGCCAATAACAAAATACTTCGATGTCACAACGTTTGTCATATAACTATCGTCATCTTAGTGTGGGTCAATATGAGCACCTAGAGGCGGATAGTCAGTTGCAAGCCCAGCAATTATATATCCAGCTTGACCGAATAGGTGATAAGAGTCGATGGGCTCATTGCGGAACACACGCTTTCATCCGTACTAAGTTACACCACTGGAATCAGTATATGATCCAATAGAAGGAATTTTGTTCAGCGATGTTAATCTCTCAGTTGAGTGTTCACGTTTGTTAGCCAAAGATGAACTATTTTGGTCATTGCGTGAAGAAGAACCTTCATTAGTTTGGCTGTATTATGTGTGTGATGTGCACCTATACATTTTGTTTGGTGGTGGTGTATTTACACAATTGTGAATGCCATTATATATATGCTCGGTTTGGCAATTTAAAATAACAATGAAATGACATCACACTGCAAAGTTCGGAACTGATTTGACAATGACAGGATGTGACAATGAAAAAGTTGTGATATAACAAAACACTGAATAGACTGATAAAGCCATGATATTGATTAACACTAAATAGGAGGTAGACATAAATGTTATATGCTTAATAAGTTGGACACTGATTACATTTGTTAATTTTCATCAGACATATACTTATCTGATAAGTATTGTTCATTAGACAATGCAGTAGATCGCTCAGTAGTTGTCAACTCCCTGCCAAATGCAGTTGCCAATTGGAGCATATAATATTGACACTTACGCAACATCATCCTATTATTCTCCTTTCGTACACGTTTAACTGCTGTTTCATAGTTCACTCTATTCTTTCGCGGCATGGTAAGTGAAGTCTATGTGGCACCGATATAACAAGTTCTCTCAGATCTATGCATAATGAGTGTGATTCATTAGCACGAAAAGCCCACACTCATCGGAGTCCGACATAATACTCTTTTGGATCAGAAAATCTCTCACTCTTGCAATCATCATCTCGCTCTTGTAATATCCAAAATGGTTAATGGCTACGGCTGTTATCATTGACTCGTGGTCTTGATGTAGACATAATGTGCAATACATGTGATATGAACCATCCCATATTATGTTTTTATAGTGGTTTCATTGTCTTAAATGCAGTAATGTGTAGTCACTTATTCGAATAAGCACATTTGTCATCATTGCAGTAGTGTGTAGTCACCTTTATATTTGAGTTGATGGTCAAACATTGAAAAAAGGGTGCATTCAGTGTGACTACATACTGTTATCTGTCAGCGTAACCACACACTGGTACATGTCACTGTGACTACACACTGAGACGTCTAATACATTTAAGTTACTAAACCTTGATTCACACTGATTCACGTCCATAATACATTCAACAGTATCAAGATTTTTTGGCATTGAACTAGTGTGTAGTCACATGATTTTGATTGTGACTACACACTAGTGCATTGAAGTGCAATGCAGGGTTTTCATTAACATGGGATGCTGAACAAGAAACAGGTACAACATGACAATTGCAGCATTGTCATTCATTCTGACTACACATTGGTTCAATGTCAGTCATTGTGACACACATTGTTAGAATGTCAGTCATTGTGACTACACAATATTTTAATGTCACTCATTGAGGCTGTAGACTAACGTACTCACATAAATAATTTGACTATAAGTTCGAAATCATATGCAATGTTCAATGTACAGAATTTATCTCTAACCATGAATTATAGTTCGAGAACGGTATTTGAAACTCTAGGTTATCATTGGGCTTTAGAGGATGAGTTTTTTTACCCAATGAATCCTCGCTTACGCTATTCACTAATAGCTAGAAACATAATGATGACGGAATGACAATTTCATTTAACGGAAAGAGAACATCTAAGATTAGATTTATGTTCTTGCAATATAAGAAGGTCTCGACAAGTTGCCATTGGTATGCCTATTACTACTCGTTAACAATTAGAGCGAGTATTGTTTCGTATTCGAGTTGAGAACAATCAAATGGCAATCCGTTGCAATTGGTACAACCTGCGTCGTATTTCAAGCTACCATGCTGCAGAAAGGATGATACAAGAAGCAATTTTAAGCTTCCAATTGAGTGGGGAAGCTGGATGTATTTCTAATATGGAGATGTTTGACGAAGATGAAGACCCATGAAGAAGTTTTATGCAACTCTTGTGTTGTAACATTAGACTTCGGTTGTCGTATTTGTGTTTCTAGTCTGTTTCTTTATTATGTTTCTATGAAATATGGTGTATTACTCCAGTTAGTCTTGTCCATCTGGATTTCAATAAATTGTGTTATGTTCTTGAAAAAACGTTGCTTAGAGTATTTGATAACTAATTTGAAATGCAGTAATGGAATTACACTATATCAAACTATGAACCCAAAGATTTTTTATATACAACACCAATCAACACAATTTATATACAACATAGACCAAAAAAATGGACTACGTCCCACAAGGTTATGGTCTCCTCTGTCGCTTGGGCTATTGTCCATCAGGAGGAGCCGGTATATCTTGAGTCACTCCACCATTTACAGGATCATGTGCATGGTGACAAGGACGACTGACTTCATGCCCACCTCTACCTCGCCCTCTGTGTGAAAGTGATGACTCTTGTGTCACTCCCTCAGCAGGAACTTCAGCATCATCGGAACAGTCCTGATATGGAATAGGAGAAGTAGGTCGTGTGGGTAGCGATAAAACAATATGTGGAATACAAGTCACATCAGGAAGTGATGTAGCTGTCTGGTCCAGTACATGTGGTATAACTACTGGCTCCAATGAAGGTGTGAATGGAGATGACGATATATCAACATGTGGTGAGGTCAGTGGTGGACCACATGATGTCACTATAAGTGTCTGTGTAGGATGGTCAATTGGTGGTGTAAAGGCATGATCAATGACAGGTGTTGGACTGTAGTAATCAACAACAGGGACATATGGTGTGGGTGGACCTGCTCCAGCGGTTTGGGGAACATATGTAGGCGATGGGCCTGCCTGTGATGATGTCGAAGCAGTATCCACGACAGATGAGGATGTATGTCCATGTGCGTGTGTAGCTGGACGTCGTGGAATACGTACACCATGTTGGCGTGCATGCACTGGTGTTGTAACTACTGGCTGATGTATCTCTGTCGGTGGTTGCACAAGTCTACAATGCTCAGAAATAGATGACAAACACCTGTAGCTGACATCCCCGATTTGGCTGATGGCAGCCAAACAAGTCCTCAAATCTGGCTCGCCCTTCACCGTATCACATGCTGTGTGATATACCTGTGTCAGTGTCTGTTCCTACATCACCATACAATAATGATTTACAACAAGATTATGTAATTTTTGTAACACCTTTAATTTAACTACAAATTAAACGACACATACCAACAGCTCGATGACACTATCGACTGGCTGAAAACTGACATCAGGTCGCGAAATGGGTGGTCCAATAAGTAGACGAGTAATGCGTCGATACCACTCCATGTATGGATCAGTGGCATTCATCATGTCAAGGGTAGGCTCGCTATGAACAATAGAATCCCACCTCTGCTCCCACATGTTGATTTAGCACTGATGTGCGGTTGTCCAGTCATAAAAAGGTCTGTCACGCCTATTTGTGGCATGTAGCTCCCTTCTGAAATCACAAGCCGCTGGTATCGGCCGTCTGCATCCAAACTGTCGGAGAACACAGTTAGGAAAATGTCACTCCACCACATCAAAACAAATGGGCAGTGCCCGTGTAGTCCTTAATTCCCGACCCCCACAAGAAATAATCTTGTAGGCTGCCTAGCACATCTATAGTGAAAGACTGTCATATCATCCGCAGTATAAGAATGACAATTATTGTTAGATTTGGACAAAAATTAAAAATTTCGACAAAGTTTCCCCTATAAGTATGACCCAAAAAAAATTTCAAAACCACATGTTGCATATTATATTTCATACATACACTAACAACAACCCAAAAAAATGCCACAAATATCCAATTACTGAAAAATAACCCACCAACAACAACAACCACCAGCAACACAAATAACTAACAAATGTATGTCCAATTATTGGTATACCTCCTAATCTCACATCTGATCAAGCTGATCTCTGTAATGTCTCAGAACATGAGTAGGTGTGTGTTGCTCGGAAAATGCAACATTCCAACTGCATAGCAAACAAAAACAGAGTTACATATGACATTAGTTGGCAGTATGTACTAGCAATGAATAATGAACCGTACAACACAAATATTGTCTTACCTACACCCACGAGGGCCTGCAGATAGGTCATCATGTGGCGCGACATGTGGTGCAAGATCATGTGTCAGTGCAGGTGCAACACCATCCACTGGACCGTCCTCCGCATGTACATCTGCTCCAGCTGCTACTACGTGAGGTAATGGACCACGTCAGAGTAATCTCTGTGGACGAATGTGTGTTAAATGCTCCCATGCGCACAACTGTATAAATACACGAAACAGTTGTAATGGAACACGTATGTTTGACATTACATTAAACTTAAAACAACAATTTTACAAACATGAAAGAGAAGTCTGAAGTATACCTGAAGTAGAATAAGCAAGCTGTCGATATCCTTAACATCGCATCTAGTAGCGACACACATCTCGCGGTATAGCTAGGCCAATGCCGCTCTGCCCCAGCTATACGGACCGGCAGTGATAAGATCGGCAATCAATGGAAGGTACATCAATTTCACCTTGTTCGATGACTTGTCTATGAACAGATATGAACCGATCAATAGCATGATGTATGTTATGGCATAACATGCTATGAAAGCATCGTCAACATCTACAGGGATACCTCCATCCAAATGATCGCGTAATGCAGTAAACCTAAGGAAAGACTCGTCGATAGCCCACGCGACAGGTATAAATCCAAACAACTGCTGATATAATGTTGGCCAAGTCGTGCCATCAGGACAATTATCCCTCTCAGACATTGTCATACCATCGATCGGTAGACATATATGCACTGCGACGTCTTGAAAGGTGATAGTGGCCTCACCAACAGGAAGATGGAATGTGTGCGTCTCAACACGCCATCTCTTAACTAGTGTTGTGATGAGACCTCAGTCCAACCGCTTGGACGCAACCTTGTGCCCCCCATAAAAACCAGAAGTATCAAATGACGAAGAACGCACTCATCTGTGACATGTAATTGTCGTGCGGTGCGCTCACTACACCTATAATGCAAAGGAGGGGAATCTATGCCCTGCCATATGTAGTCTGACCGATGTTCTGCCTGTAACAAAAGAACAGAGTGGTCATGTGGACCAGGATGTACTAAATTTCTACCATCAGTGTCCATAGCCAAAACTAAATGAATCTGCAAAAAAAAAAAAAAAAAATTCAATTATGGATTATAATGAAAACATCCTCAATTATATATTGATAAAGGTAACATTTCCAACATCCAACATAGCATAATGATATCATTTCAATAAACATGTACTTATAAGCCCGTGTACCTACCAAATCTTACAACATAACCACATCGTAAGGACCAATACACACTTGAGTAAAACATAGGACAACTTAACAAGCTCACAAATAACTTGGGACTATCTAGTGAAGGGATGATGGAGCTCCCATGTTTATGGATGAACACTTCTAAGAATTGTGACCCACTTTGATGCATAGCCCACAATGTATTCGATTACGACCCTCTGTGGGAAGTCCATCTCATTCCGTATGCGCATCATCCATGGTCGACCAACCAAGTCTCAACCCTCTAATTTGGGATGTAGAAGATCATCCCAATAATGTTCATGCTCAAGAGGATACATTTGGGGCTCCCAAAGTTTCTCTAATTTTCGATGTTGTATATGAAATCTACGTACAATTGAAAATGAGAGCATACAACAAATACATAAGAGCAATGGATTTTGTAAATTGCCCATTTTCTGCATGTGCACGAACGATCTTCGAGACACACAACTTGCTTCTGACCACCGCCAGTCACCACTTCAGCAAGACCACGCTCCCTTTGAAATGGCGTCACTTCGTGGATACGACTCATTTGTTGTGCATTTTGTACTTGTTCCACAACACTCTTAGGGAACTTCAACCCATTTTCTTTCCATTTTGCCACATTATCTCGATGTTCAAAATAATACTTAGTGACTCGATAAAATATCGATTAAACACAAGCAATTATGGGTAAATACCTAGCACCTTGAAGAATACTATTAAAATTTTTTAGAAATGTTGGTTGTCATTATGCCATATCGTCGTTCACCATCATGGGCTGATGTCCACTTCTCCATTGGAATATCATTCAAGTAATCAACCACTTCCTCTTTGACATTGCATATCTGGGTCATCAACTCATCGAACTTGCGAATCTGTCTTGCCTTGTCAGCTCTTCACATAAGATCGTACAAATGGTCATCCTTAAACTGTGTATTAAAATTAATACGAACATGCCTCAGACAAAAGCGATGATAAGCATGTGGTGGCTGCCACCTAGAATTTCACATGTTCACAGTAGAAAGGATCCCCGCGTGCCTATAAAAAATTAAACATATCCCTTGCTGATGTTTAAGAACTATCCGTCGAAGGTAATATAGGAAAAAAGACCAACTTGATTGATTCTCCTCTTCCACAATAGAAAATGCAATGGGAAACAACTACTTATTAGAATCAAAACCAATCGCCATTAATAGCTTTCCTTTCCACTTCCCACGCAGAAAATGTCCCATCAATACTGACAACAGGTCGACAATATTTAAACCCTTTAATGCTGGCCTTGAATACTCAAAATACTCTTGAAAACATTTTATTCAGGAGATTCATAGTTGTACCGCCACTTCACAATCGAGCCAGGGTTATATTTTCTTGATGGTACCAAAAAACTTAGCAACATGTCATACGACGAGTCCCAATCTTCGAAAATCTTAACAATGACCTTGTTCCTCGCAATCCATGTTTTCTTGTACAAAATATCATACTCAAACTTCTTCTTGATAGCCTTCTGAATTGTTGACATTTTTGTTTGTGGTGTATCACCAACAAGTCCATATGAAGTTAGAGTCTAAATGCCGATAGTCACAACTCATTCTAGGGTAGAAGCATGTATGAGGTCCATCATATTTCGTGATCTGAAATATTTTGAGTTTTTTTTTTCCTAAAACAAGCACGTAATCTCGACGTGTAGTTAGGCTGCATGTACATGTTGCACTATACAACCCAAACCATTGTGTTCTTCTTGACCACGACATAATCCTAATTCAGCTTGATGGAATACCATTTAACTGCACTAATCAATGAAGCTTTATCCTTAAAAATCATGCCCTTCGCTAACTCCATCTTCACCGGATCCCACAAACTCATTTCAGAAGATGGTACTAAGTTATCTGCTTCAAAATGCTAACCAAATTCAGTGGTTGTTAAGAAGGTGGTGTAAGGCTTATGCAACTGAACCTCCGCGCCAGCCTCAATGTCTTCATAATTCCCATCTTCGTCATTTGCCTCAGCAATCATTACTTCCTCAAACTCTTCTTCTTTTTCTTCTTCATTGGAGACATCTGTACGATCATTTGCACACATTTCTTCATATTCCCGGATTGAGATTGTTTCATTATTAGTTGATGGACATCATCTTGTTCACCCAACTCAATTCCCGTTCACCCATTTGAAAATTCTAACTTAGTGAATTATTGACTGAGTACCCACCATATGTTGTGGAACCAGTTCTTTGGTTGGTGTACGAGTACTACCCAGACTCATACATTATTTGCATCCTCATGGGAGTTGAGCATTCACCCGTCAACCCGAAAGTTGAAAATGTAAACGTACCCATCTCTCGCCTAAGCAACTCAGTGTAAGACATGGTAGTGGTTGTTAGGCATTTTCCAGTCTGACTACCGCCTATGCCAGCATTGATGTTTTCTGTCTCCATTATACAAAGCAACACTAGTAGTGCTGGGGTTGTTAAGTACCACATTAACCAAAGAAGTCACAAGTTCATCGTTCACAATTTTCAAACCGACATATGTACTTATGTTTGGTCCTGCTCCAAGTGTAAATGGATATCTACATGTCAACTTCAACTTGTTATGCTCCCGTGTTCAACCCCATTATAGTGTAAATTTTACTCAACAACTCCGGCATTTTTGTGCCACTATTAATAACAATTCCACATTTGGGAGGACAATTGTATGATAAACCCTCTGATGCATATTCTGTGTGTCCACCCCAATACAATTAAACGGTAACTTATTTTCCCGCCATTTCAAACAGTTTTCGTCGTGGAATAAGTATTGAATTCAGAAGAACCTGGGGATAGATAGAAATGTTTAATGCTTGAGAAAAAAAAGATCCATATTTAATCAAAGTCCCATGTGAATCTATCGCATCCGACCTAGAAGCATTGATAAAATAAGAAACCTACGAGAATGAAGTGTACTAGTAGGAAACTAAAAAAAATTGAGATCCAACCTTTATATGAAAGTTTGAAAAAATAATCCCCAAAAGAGAGTATCTCTTAACATGTTATCAGGAATTGAATCACAAGTCAAACATGTTATCAAGAAGGTAAATAATGTAGCCGATTTTTTTGGCTAACAAGGCAATAGTTGGCTTACATTTACAACTCTACCGCAATTATCAAAACTATCCTACTCAAGGTTGACAATACTGGAGTAACTTTATCGCATTAATCAACATGCTTATTTTGAGAAAAATGTGTTGTTTGATGACTAAGAGACATAACTTCACTACTTCGATTAAGATTGAGAGAGACATGAAATATAGTTAATATGAATTATTATATTCTTTTAAATTAAAATTTCAGTTTCATACAAATGTTGAATTAGAAAGGACTTGATGAGGAAGGAATGAATGAGTACTTAATAGAAGTAAGATTCAAGCAAATAAAGTTAACACAAAACAAAGCACAAGTTCTCAAACATGTAAATTTTACATTACGCAATTTCTATTTAAAGGTAATGTTTATTACTATTATATTCTTTTAAATTAATAATTCAACTTCGTACAAAAGTTGAATTACAACGGAATGAATGAGTTATTAACAAAAGTTGAAAATCACATAAAATGCTTTGATTAATTAGCAACTAATAAATTTCTCAAGCAACAAACAAAGCATTAGAAGTAGATGAGTTGAGAATAAAATTATTTTTTTTATTAATTATCTAAATATAAACTTATTATATCATTTTTTACAAAAAAAAATTAACATATCATTTTTTGATTCAATTATCTCAGGCAAGGGTTATCGCTAGATAATTATGTAGTGTAAATACATAATCTAAGTGATTGTTAGATTAAATTACATTTAAATTTAGAATTACCACAGAATTAGAACTAATACAACAATTAGCATTAAATTTAAATGTAGAATATCATCAAACTTGAAATAACATTACAATTACACCTAATACAACAATTAATTTACAACTACAACAACAATTAAATACACAAATCTAAGTGATTATTAGATAAAATAAAATTTAAATTTAAATTTAGAATTAACATAGAATTATAACAAATAAAAAAATTAGAATTAAATTTACATTTAGTCTATCATCAAACTTGAAATAAAATTACAATTATACCTAATAAAATAATTAATTTACAACAAAAACAACAACTAAATACACAAATCAATGTGATTATTACATTAAATTAAATTTAAATTTATAATGAACATAGAAATAGAACTAATAAAACAATTATAATTTAATTTAATTTTAATTTAGCATCAAAAATTGAAATAACATTACAATTATACCTAATACAAAAATTAATTTACAACAAAAACAACAACTAAATACACAAATATATGTGATTATTACATTAAATTAAATTTAAATTTATAATTAACATAGAATTGGAACTAATGAAACAATTATAATTTAATTTATTTTTAATTTTAATTTATCATCACAAATTGAAATAACATTACAATTATACCTAACACAAAAATTAATTTACAATAAAAACAACTAAATAACACAACTACAATTAATTTAAATTAAATTAACAAAGAATTTAAATTTACAGATAATTTAAATTTATATTAAATTAAATTTAATAGAGAATTAAATTTAAATTTATAATTAACAGAGAATTACAACTAATAACACAATTAGAATTAATTTAAAACAAACACATCAACTAAATACACAAACTGCTATAGTAATAGGCAGAGATAGTGAGAGACATACTGGTCCTTAATGTTGATGTGCTGGATGGCAGTGGTGGAAGTGCAGCAGCTCCAATGGTTTGGATCCTGCCGATTGGGGCTTCCAGATGAAGGGTGGTGGAGGTGGGTTGCAGAAGGTGGTGGTTTTCGTAGATGGTGGAGCGGATTTGGGATGGTAATGGTAGTGGAGATTTGCCTGAATTGCGCAGGTGGAGATGGGTTTCAGATGAAGGATGGTGAAGATGGGTTTCAGCTGGTGGTGGAGGAGATTTCTGATGGTGGAGTTGGATGCAGATTCTGGTGGAGGTGGGTTGGTTATAAATTCAAGACTAGTGGAGAAAGGCTTCAGATGCTGGTGGAGAATTCACCTAGGGGTGGTCTGATTTCTAAAGGTGGTGCTGGTGATTTGTCGCTTGAAGGAAGTTGGGAATTCGATTTAGGGCCCAGATAGAATTGGGGGGGAAGAAGGAAAATAAGAGAGAAGGAAAGAAGAGAAATGATATAAGGATATAATGTTAAAACATCAGCTGGACTGACGTTTTTAGCTGTTTTGGATGCCCACAGTTCAAACAAAAAAGGTCACTTGGTCTGACGTTTTTACGCTAAAAACGTTACTCCAACTAACATTTTAAGCCTAAAAACGTTATTCCAACTGACGTTTTTAAAAGGGTATGGGTTTGGGAAATAGTTTGAAACCAACTCCCTTTTGGATATAAGTTTGTAAAACCCCTTAGGTTCGGGTAAAACCTTGTCATCAATCATCATCAGATGCTTCAAAAAGGTCCACCAAATCCAGCTGTGACTCGCTGGAATTTGACGATAGATTCTCAAATTTCACACACGATGGAAAACCATTAATCTCTTCTTCAAAGCTCTTCATGAAGGAGTTCAGATCCTCAGTCACCGTCCAGTTATCCGGATCATCCAGATCGTTGAGAATGTCCTCTCTGAGTCTCTTCACTTCAGGTAATTCGTCTGAATCGTCATGGACTCGCTTTTTGTTACTTAATTCTTCCATGAAAACCCAATGGAGAAAGGAAAAAACAAGGATTATGTCATATTAGTTCTCGCAACATAGATGAGAGAGATGGTAGTCATGTCAATTTAAATTTGAATTTTAAATTTTATGAAAAAAAATTTCATCAAGTGTGAATTAAGAGATAATTGTTTAGGAAACTGATTTGATATTGAAGATTGATTCTAAGTCATTAGAAGAGTATTTTGGAGTTTTAAAAATATAGTGGATTTAACTATTTATTAGTAAGATTAAAAAATGACTTATCCCTAAATAAGTTTTTTTGACGGACTAAACTCATTATAAGTCATTTAAGGAGGACTCAGCCTCAATTTCACTTTATTATTGAGTAAAGTAGAGTGAAAATGTTAACTTACTAGCTATAACATGCTTGAAGACATGATGCAACTTAAAATTCAAGCGCCCAAGAAATTGATCCCACTAAATGAAATAATAATTTTTCTTTCATTCATTTTCTTTAATTACAGAATATGAAATTAATTTCTACCCAAAATTGAAATTTTTTTTCAAACTACATAACCTCAAAAAATATTAGCATGTGTATAATATCGTATATGAACAATGTGTGAAATAAAAATTATATTGAGTCATAAATTAATCAAAAATAAAATAATTTTACTCGGAAAAAAAATACAAGGATAAGATTCAAATTCCTTACTCCTTTATTATATAGATGAGTAATGTGATAGAGATGAGGGGAAGAAAAAAAGGATAAGATTCAAACTCTTAACTCCTTATTAGATATTTGAATTTTTTATATTATAGTTTACTAATTTAAGGTTGAATATAGAGAAAATCGATGTGATCAAATTTTTTGCACCGCATAAATGAAGCCTGCCGCATATTTAGTTTTGAATTCGTGGGTTCCACAGGGATAGTCTCCCTTCAATATGTAGGGATTAGATCAAAAGTAATATTACTAACAGATCTAAAACGTAGTAACTGATATTCGGGCTGGAGATTTGAATTAGATTCACATAAAAACAACTATCTGTTGGTATGTCTAGCACCAACCCTTCTAGTTTTGGATTGTTTGCTTTCCACATGCATGGTTACATCAATAAGTAGGGATTGGATCAACGTAAAAGCAAGAAAACAATATTAATCGAAATGCATACATTTGTAGAAATCAAATGTTATTATTTTGAGTCACTCTCGATTGCAACTTTAAACCACTTTTACTTCTAGATTACAAAGTGAGCCACAAATCTGTATCTATGTCTAAACTATACCATATCTAATGTTGGTATTGGCCATGTTAAATAAATTTGTTGCGTGTAAAACTTATATCTACTGTGTCAGTTACAATTGTTGGACAAAAATAATTTTTTTGTTGACTTTGAATCTAAATTAAAATGAAACTCACTCGTCGTTTTGAGTTACTTTTCGTGGGTTTGTATTTTACTCTATGAGAAAAATAACGAAGTATATTCGCTTTTTCAAATCGAGTAAAAGTAAAATAGAAAAATAGACTCCAAATTAAGTGACATTCTTAGAATGTGAAAATAGAGGTTGGGATGAGTGATATTTGGATTAGTTGGACAAGAAAGTTTTGATGAGACCCTAAGTTTGCTCTATGGGTTGGCCCCAAAGGGCACCCAACTTTTATGGACTAGAACACTTACCAAACACACATGTACTCGAGCCTGGCACTACAAGAATTAAGGCCTTTTGAGGTGATTTTTTGTGAGAGTAAGATTTGCCACCCCAAAAAAGTCATTTTTTGTAGCATCTTTTTCGAGGCAGTGGGTTTGTTGTCACAAATGATAAATTTGTATTACCCTTTTCTTGTGATGGGCTATGCCCTGTCGCAAGTAATGTAACAAGATAACGATGACGTTTTTTTTGTCAAAAAAAAAAATTTTTTTGGCATTTTTTTTTTTGCTTGTTTTTCCCCCCAATAAATAAAACTACCTATTTTTATGTTTCCTATTCATTTCCCCCCCCCCCCCCCCCCCCCCTTTTTTTTTTTTCTTATCATTAGCTCTCTTTTATAAATAATATCGACCACTTAAGATAATTTCACACAAAAATTAAAGAATTTATCAAAAAACCAAAAAAGACGAACTTGATGATGCGCAAAAGTGGATTTATGCACAATCAACAATTGAGTAATTAATATGGGTAATAAATGCAGTAAATATAAAGAAGAGATCAACACAGACAACACATAGATATAGAGTGGTTCAGTTAGGGTGACCTACTCCACTTTCGAAGGAGGCAACGGTGGCTGGAAAACTTTATTGATAAAGTAGTACGTGGGAGAGAGAGAGAGAGAGTAAAGGTACGCTCTAGGTAGCTATGAGAGGAATAGTTGTTTAAAAGGTGTGTAGAGGGAGATGCTCCTCTCATGGAGAGGCCTTACAATTTATAGGCACAGAGCCTTAGTTGAGGCAGTGGCGTGATGTGATAGGTGACTAATCCTTCGGATAGGATAGCTATAGCTAAGGATAAGTACAATTAGAGATAGTGTTAATCTTCGAGGTGTGGTTATCCCGGTAATTACTCTCCATGTGTGCTGACTTATTGGGTCTCTTGAATCTTGAACTGGGCCGAATCAATGAGTTGGGTTTGACTTGCTTTGTAGCTAATTTGGGCCTACCTCATTAATGGGGCTTGACCCAGTTGGATATGGGATTATCAATTGCCCCCCCCCCCCCCCCTCCCCCCTCCCCTCATGACCTAAGTCCCAGTTATGAAAAATGGGGGTTGAGGGTATGAGTGAGCCTCTTGATAGGTAAGGGTTCCTTGCTCTGCACGGTGATACCTCTCAAGCTTCTTGCTCCGTTCGGTTGGTCAAAGTATCTTGCTCCCCCGGTTAATCCTTCTATATTTACGAAGCTTCTTTTCCCCATTTGATTGACACTGTGGTATCAGAATCTACCATTGAACACCCCATTTTCCCCATCTAGGGCACACTCTTTAGGCTTCAAGAGGTCAATTTAAACATGGAAAACAAAGGTGAATTAATGGTCCTAACGAAATCTGGCGAGGGAGACGATTTGGCACCTTCACGGTCTACTTTAGGCCTTAGGGAGTACAACCCAACGGGTGGCGGTGTCAGTGGGGTTGAAGGCGACATCCAGCGACGCCATGTCAATCAGCAGCTGCCATTTGCGAGCTTCAAGGTGGCGCCGAAGACAGAGGAAACACGGGTGGCGCCCTTGCAAGGCTTCATTTCGTCGCAAAAATGTTCATTTTTTTTTAAATAACCCTTCATAAAAATTGGTATTCCAATAAAAATTGTCACATGTACACCACTAATACCCGTGTTCAATAAAAAACTAACACAATTAATACGTTTCACATCTTTTCCATTCAACAACCAACACAAACTAACATCAAATACCATACTAACAAAAACATAAAATATAATACACTTAATAAAAGTTATACAAATCATCAAAATTTCCAACAACGTAATCTACATACAAGTTTCCTAAAATATTTTAATACATAACCAAAAGTGACCCCTAGCAAATCATCATACCCAAAAAGTTTTTTGTGATGTCCGAAAATTTAGGTTGAGCACAAACTTCATTAAAAGCCTTTACTCTAGTATCAGTAGGTACTGATGAATCCTTCATGAATTGAGAAAATGTGGGACTTTTCTTTGAAGCCTCAACAAGGTCAAGAAGCTCAGATTCAACCTTTTCCGATGCATTAGCTTTTACTGCTACAATGTACAAAGCAGAGGCATAGTTTCCAGAACCTCCAAATAATGACAAAGGCACTTGAAATGCCACAGACAAAAAATGAACGATTAGTATAAGTGAAACTGTCATAGATCCCAAGAATCTAACTTGTGGATATTTTGTTCATTGGAGAAATGAACAGTATCATTTTTTTTTTAACAAAGGTAAAATTTTATTTATTAACAAAGCAACATTATAAGAAGCAAAGGAAAGGAATAAACGCCTTAACATAAACAAACCAACTCAAAGTAAGGCATAAACGCCTGTCAAAACAACCAAAACTCAAAAGGTCAAAAGCAAACAAAAACAAGTATGCTTCCAGTTCAGATTCTTCATAGCAGCCACAACCCTTCCTTCTACTTCCAAAGCATTTCAAAAAAATCAACACTTATTCAAAGTGTAGATTTCCAGCAAAACCCAAACAAGTAGCCCTTATCATCAAACAACACCTTCTTATTTTTCCACATAATAAGTAATCCTAACTGATCATTATGCAGAGCAAGCCCAACCTCACAGGGAAGCTGTAAATGAACCGAAAAGTCCACAGATCTCCTCTCCACCACAGCTTAACCAGCCAGCCTATCAGCAACTGTGTTGGCAATAAGCACCATCAGTATTCAGCTTCATCCAACCAGCCTCTGGACATGTCCATTTCACCCATACAAACTTCAAAACAGCTTTGCAAGAAAGTGTAATCTGCAACCAATCCAGAAATGCTTTTCCACCATAATCATCAAGAACTTTAGCTTTCAAATTCCTAACTTGATACCTTAAAATACTGCATATGCTCACAAAGATAGAATAAGAATGTAAAATCCCCTCCCCTGCAAGTCTTCTACACCTCTCCTTCCACAATTGCTAGTAAATGACCAAAGGAAGACTTTTGAGTAAACCATGACTCAAAGATCTCCTTTTAAAAACCCTGCATAATCTTTTAAACCTCACCAAGGAGCCCTCCCCATGAATAATCTAGAACCCAACAACAGAAGCAAATTTAGCCCAAATATTCCTTGCATAAGGACAGTCCACAAATAAATGATCATCAATCTCTATTCCCTGAAAACATAGGCAACATCTACTCACAACAGAAACACCAATCCTAGTAAAGTTAGAATCCAATGGTAAAGATTTCATCAAAATCTTCCATCCAACCAGCTGGGCACTAGGGGCAATGTTAACACTCCATATAAGAGAAGACATATCATTCCCCAAACCCTGTTCTCTAGCAAGACCCCAAGCTGACTTAACAGTAAAAACTCCAGACGAAGTATACTGCCAAATCAACCTATCTTGAGCTTCAGAAAGACAAAAACTAGAGTTCAAGAGCACTTCTCTCACCAACATAGGTAACTCCTCCTCCAACTGATCTAAAACTCAGTTTGAGCTAACAAAAAGATCCGCCACCTTAGGAAAATTACAAGGCATACCTTCCATCCTATGAATCAAAACCCCATCACCAATCCAATTATCAAAGAAAAAGTCAGTATTCTTTCCATTTCCAACTAAAACCTTTGAACCAGCAACGACTAGCTCAAAGTGTGGTCATAGTAATTCAAAGCTAGCGAAATGAGTTTTACCAAGACAATGTAAAAGACTTCTTCCCCTCAAAAATTTAGAATTAAAAACCTTAGCCCATAGAGAAGAATCCATCATCAGATTCCAAACATGCTTCATTCGAAAAGCAGTTTGGATCTCCCCAAATTTCCTTAAGCCCAACCTTCCCTCATTCTTGGGCAAGGTGATCTTACTCCATGAAACCCAATGTCTTCTTTTCACATCCAACTTACTGGACCACACAAAACTAGACATTAAAGAATTAAGTCTAGAAACATAGTTTTTTTGTGTAACAATCAATACTTACGACAGCAGAATGAAACAAACAGTAACAACCACAGCAAGTGTTCTCCCATAAAGACCTATAACTATAATTTATAAGAACAAGATGCACATTGCACCACCAGATGTGAGATAGACTTTCACCCCTTATTTCTACCAGATGATGAGACACACAGTGTACAACAACTGCAATTAAATCTTCATTTCCAAAACAGGTGTCTGCTAACAAAAAATCACTAGAATCACATGTGAGATCCCGTGTGTTATATAAATATAAATAATATTAACTTACTAGTATTTTTAAAATAATTAAAATAATGAGAGAAACTTCGAATCGTTGTTAAATGAATAGTCGCGTAAACTTGAAGTACGAACGTATTGACTTTTGGGGTCAATTTAATTTTTGGAGGTGTTTAAGGTTGATAAGGGTAACTATGTAAATATATTAATGTTTTTTAGGTTAAAATAATATTACGAATGAATCTGGAAGGTCCGAAAAACTTGGAATAGTAGTTTAGCACATATAGCGGTTCGGAGGGATAAAATAGTAATTTTAGTGTTTCGGATGTAAATTAACATTTAGTTTTGAGATAAATCATAAAACTAAATATTTTTAGGTTAAAATAACATTAAAAATGAATTCAGAACGTCGAAAAACCTTAGGGTAGTCATATGGATCAAATTGAAGACTTTTAGTGGCAAAAATGTAATTTCGGAGAAAAAATGTATTTTTCAGCCAATGAACAGTAACATTCGGGGACAGCTTGTTTAAAACCCAGATTTCAGCCCTTTTCTTCCATTTTTTCTCACATCTCCCACCCAAAACTCCTTCACCCATCTTAGAAGAAGAGAGAAGAAGAGAGAAGAAGGGCTCTAGGGCTTGGGCTTGGCTTGAGAATCTTGGAGATTAAGCTTGGACTTTTGATTTCTAGGTGGGGTTTTCCTCTCTCTTGCATTTACATTGTGCATCTCATTTATTTTCTTTAGTTAAAGTTTACTATGTGTTTGATGGCAAAATATTTGTTGTAAACCTTGATTTATTGTGGAGTATGCCACGAATTGTAAACCTACATGCATAAAATGGATTTTAGTGTTGTGGATTTGAAACCCTAGATTGATTTTAGTTATGGGTATTTGATTAAACCTATGATTTGGGGTTTTTAAGTGTGCTATGATCTTGTACATAATATATATGATTTATTCTCTTGGAAATGAAAATAATTTTAGTGTTGTGGGTTTGAGACCCTAGTTTGATTTTGGTTATGGGTATTTGATTAAACCCATGATTTGGGGATTTTGAAGTATGTTATGATCTTGTACATAATATATATGACTTATTTTCTTGGAATTGGTTGTGTTGCTTTGAAAATGCAAATTTTGATATTTGAGTATACTATATGTTTGATAAAATGTCAAGGTTATGACATGAGTTTTCAAAAGGATTTATGGATATAGAAAATAATGATTTTTTTTTAAATGTATGCTCGATATTGACAGGCAGAGGGGTAGTAGACGATTGGGGCCTATTGAGTGGGTTGCCAATGCGGCTATTAGTCCTAAGGAGGATTGGTTATGGTAGTGGTTTTCGGTGATGGCCTATGTGGCATCACAAGTTGTGTCCTACACAAGTTGAGACCCTAGGGTGCAAGACCCAAAAGGTTCCCCGGGGATGGTTCATGCGTGAACCAGTGTGATTGATGATATTGTCCATATGCGAGGCATGCATGGTATTTGCTATGATGGTTTGACTTTAAATATATAACATTTAATTTATACTTTTGTGTATTTCTAATGATGAGGTGTTGAGAGATTTTTATAAATGCTTTACTTATTATCTTGTACCTGTATTTAGTTATAGAAAGCTTTCATTACTTATTCGTATGGTTTGTGAATGTTGGTATTTAAAACTTTGTAAATGCTTGGGAAAAAGATTATCCTACTGAGCATGTGGTTGCTCATCCCTTACTAATATTTTCAGAGACTAGCATGCATCTTGGGGCATAGGTGATGGAATGCTTGTGGGAGCTTGGACTAGAAAGAATCTCTTTTGGAGCTTTTTTGTATATGCCTTTAGTATTTATGTATAAACGTTAGCACTAAAACATTGGGTTTGAAAAGGTTGTTTTGAGGCTTTTGTGGTGTACACTAGATCATCCCATGGAGGGATTGTTATTTTGGGTATTGTAATGTAAAGTTATAACTTTGTGTTCTAAGTTGGGGTGTATATTGGTGTTGGATGTATCCGGGTTTGGGAGGACTTCTTGGGCCTCTAATTGCCACCCCGGATTTAGTTGGATTATATTTTTTTTATGGAAGCATGTTGTGGATGTTTAGTTAGTTTAAATTATGTCATGCTCTCACAGGGATGCTCTTACAAACTAGTTGGAAGCCCAATGTTCAAAGGAAACTCTGCCGAAATTTTCAAAAAAAAAAATTGATTTATTTAAACTAAAGAGATACTTTTCTAGATGTTTTTACAACAAATCGGCATGTGTTTTTGAAGAAACAAAGTAATTTTTTTTAATCACGCTTTTGTGAAATTTGGAGCGTGACAAGTTGGTGTCAGAGCTTAGGTATTAGGTCTTATATGGGAGCTGTAGGTAATTGGATTATCCAAATATGGTCCCAACACATCAAGTTTATGAAAGTCATTAGGCTTTCGAGGATAATTGTAGGAAACGACGTATCTCATAAACTCGACTACTTCTCTAGAATGTGTATGTTTGAAATGGTGATCTAAAGCGTAGTTGCATATGTAGGATGGAAGCAAGAAGAGGACGTGGGAGACCACCCCGAGGAGGGGAAAATCAAGTACCGCCACGTCAAGACACTATGAATGGTATCTACCAAGAGCTCACTACATTGGTACAACAACAAGCCGGGAACAACAATAACCATACTACCGCCACCCAAGATCAAGCTCAAGTGCAACAAGTTGGAGGTGAGGGTAGAAGGATGATGGTTCTTAAAGAATTTCTACGACAACGCCCTCCTACCGTCCAAGGAGGCTCGAATCCACTCGAGGCAGAGAAGTGACTTCGACAAGTGAAGAAAGTGATGGATGACATGGATATTGCCAATGACTTGAGAGTTGGTCTAGCTGCATATCTTATGGAAGGGGAAGCTGACCATTGGTGGGAGTCGGTAAAAAGAAGGAGAAACGTGGAACAAATGACTTGGGAAAATTTTGAAAATGTTTTCAATGGGAAGTACTTTCCCGAATCAGTGAGGGATAAGATGACATCCGACTTTATGGCACTTCAACAACGTAACATGACTGTCACTCAATATGAGTCCAAGTTCGTGGAGCTCTCTCGCTTTGCTACGGAGTATGTATCGACTGAGGCCAAGAAGGCCAAATTGTTTGAGAAAGGTTTGAAGCCATCTATTTGGGAGAAATTGGTAGCTCTTCGCATTCGTGACTTTGGAGAATTAGTTGAGCGGGCTACCCTAGTTGAGAGAGATTGGGAGGAAGCTCAAGTCATTCGAGAGCGCCGCCAACATAGGAAGAGTCAATCCAAGACCGGCAATGGTAGTGGTGGTGGTGGACGTCACAGGGATACTCCATACCAACGTTCAGAACGTAGTATGGGTCAAAGGAATGAGTCAAGCTATGCACAAAGTTCGAGACCGGGGGGCCACGTTGAGAGAGTGCCGACACACTTGAAGCGGTGTTATGGGTGTGGTGGCATAGGTCACCTCAGGAGTCACTGCCCTTCGGTAGCTTCTTCACCACAGGGACAGAGTAGTAGGGGATTTTATCAGCAGTCCGCAAAGCTACCATATCAACAGACTTCTTATGGTCATGTACAGACAGTACCACAGCAGCCCCAGACTACTCAATTCAAATCTCAGCCACAACAACAAGCTCAACAGAAGAAACAAGGAACCAAGACTCAGGGCACTGATTCCTCAGCTCGCATTAATGGTTTAGTTCAGCCTGATGGGAGTGCTTCTAATGCAGTAGTGGAGGGTATGATTCTTCTCTATAATTCATGGGCTTGTAACTTGTTTGATCCCGGGGCAACCCATTCTTTTATTTGTACATCATATGCCATTGCATTGGGGTTGGAGTTTGAGCCTTTGGGTTATATGCTATATGTAGATCTACCTACCGGGGATTGTTTGGAGACAACTAGAATGTGTAGAAATTGTGTACTTCACTTTGGAGAGAAAGAGTTGAGGGTAGATTTAATTGCTTTGGAGATGATGGGTTATGATGTTATTTTTGGAATGGATTTACTCTCTTCCTACCATGCTACTATGGATTGCTATCGAAAGAAAGTGGTATTTCATGCACCGAGGGATATACTTTTCTTTTTCATGGGTGAAAATAGTATCCCTCGACATCTCCATACGACGGCGAAACACGTTCTGAAGATTAATATTGGGAGTAGCCTAAGTTTCTTAGCCCACATTTCTGGAGAGGAACGGGATGATGTGGAGTCCACTTTTATTCTTGTAGTATCTGACTTTCTTGACGTTTTTCCCGACGAGTTGCCTGGATTACCTCCATTGAGGGAAGTGGAATTTTCTATTGAGCTTTACCCTGGCACGGAACCGATATCCATTGCTCCTTATCGCATGGCGCTGATGGAGTTGAAGGAGTTAAGGAAACAGCTAGATGAGCTTATGATCCTTGGGTTTATACGGTTGAGTACTTCACCTTGGGGTGCTCCCGTCCTCTTTGTGAAGAAAAAAGATGAAACCCTTAGATTGTGTGTGGACTATAGAAAGTTGAACCGGGTGACTATAAAGAACAAGTATCCTCTACCCCGCATCGACGACCTCTTTGATCAATTGAAGGGTTCTCGCTATTATACCAAGATTGATCTCCGCACGGGGTACCATCAATTGAGGATTAGAGAAGAAGATATTCCTAAGACCGCTTTTCCGGACAAGGTATGGGCACTTTGAGTTTGTGGTGATGCCATTTGGACTCACGAATGCACCTGCGGCTTTTATGGACTTGATGCATCGTGTGTTTCGGCCCTACCTTGACCAATTTTTCATTGTCTTCATTGACGACATCCTCATCTATTCTAAAACACATGAGGAGCATGCTCTACACCTCAAGCTAGTTTTTCAAACATTGAGGGAACACAAGATGTATGCTAAGAAGAGCAAATGTGAGTTTTGGATGAGAGAAGTCAAGTTTTTGGGACATATAGTATCCGAGGAAGGAGTGTCAGTGGACCCGTCCAAGATTGAAGCAGTTTTGAAATGGGATCGACCCAAGAATGTGACCGAGGTCCGAAGCTTCTTGGGACTAGCCAATTATTATCGGAGGTTCGTAGAGGGATTCTCTCGTATATCTATGTCGTTGACGTGACTCACTCGAAAGGGGAAAAAGTTTGAGTGGAATGAAGATTGTGAGCAATCTTTTGAGATTTTGAAGAGAAGGTTAACCACATCACCTGTTCTCATTATACCTGCTAGTGGTGAGGGCTATGACGTTTATACGGATGCTTCATTACGGGTACTTGGGTGTGTGTTGATGCAACATTGGAAGGTCATTGCTTATGGTTCAAGACAATTGAAGACCCATGAGCAAAATTATCCCACTCATGATTCGGAACTTGCCGCTGTTGTATTTGCACTCAAATTATGGCGTTGTTACTTGTACGGAGAACAGTTTCAAGTATACTCTGACCACAAGAGTTTGAAGTACATCTTCACACAAAAGGATCTGAATGTTCGCCAACAATGCTGGATGGAGTATCTAGAAGATTATGATTTTACCCTTAGCTATCATCCTGGGAAGGCCAATGTGGTTGCAGATGCTTTGAGTAGGAAGTCGCGTGGTAAAGTGAGTGGTATGTTAGCAAGTAAATGGAAAATGATGGATGCACTTGGAGACTATGATCTATGGGTTGGAGGAGATGGATCCCGACCATGCCTGTTTAACCTTGTGGCTCAACCTACCCTCCAACGTAGGGTTGTTGAGCGCAATGCTTGGATCCTTACTTAGTGTCAGTTCGAGCTCAATTGAAAAATGGGGAAGTAGTTGAAGGTTGGTCTTTGAGGAATGGAGAATTGAGATATAGGGAAAAGCTATGTGTACTAGATGATTCATCCATAAAGGAGGAGATACTTGGAGAGTGTCATCGCTCTAAGTTTGCTATCCACCCCGATGGCACCAAAATGTATAGAGACATGAAACATCAATATTGGTGGAAGGGAATGAAGAAGGATGTGGCAAGGTTCATAGCACGATGTGCAGTGTATCAGCAGGTGAAGGTGGAGCATCAAAAACCTGGAGGATTACTACAGAACTTACCTATCCCAGAGTGGAAGTGGGATCACATCACTATGGATTTCGTGTCTGGTTTTCCGCGGACTTCACGAGGTCATAATTTCATATGGATCATTGTAGATAGACTCACCAAGTCCGCTCATTTCTTGAGTATTAAAACCACAAACACTTTAGAGACCTTGAGCAAGCTTTATATTCGGGAGATTGTTAGATTACATGGAGTTCCACTCTCTATTGTATCGGATCGTGATTCTTGTTTTGTGGCGCAATTTTGGCAAAGTCTGCAACGAGCTATGGGGACAAAGTTACACTTTAGCACTGCCTTTCATCCTCAAACGGATGGTCAATCCGAGAGGGTGATACAAACTTTGGAGGACATGTTACGAGCTTGTGTGTTGAACTTTAAGGGAAGTTGGAGTAATCATCTGCCATTGGTGGAATTTGCATATAAAAATAGTTTTCAATCTAGCATTGGCATGGCACCTTATGAAGCATTATATGGGAGACCTTGTAGATCGCCCTTGTGTTGGGCGGAAGTGGGGGAGAGTAGTTTATTTGGTCCGGAGACAGTGAGAGAGACTACTGAAAATGTATAATTAATTCAGGAACGATTACGCACAGCTCAAAGCCGACAAAAGAGTTATGCGGATAGGAGTAGGAGGCAATTGGAGTTTAAAAAAGGTGACTATGTGTTCTTGAAGGTGTCACCTCGGAAAGGAGTACTTCGTTTTGGGAAAAAAGGGAAGTTGTGTAATACCCAAGAAAAAAAAATGAAATAACAATAATAATAATAATAATAAAGTGAATAAGTAGATTTGAGAAGTTTTAGACTTTTGTTTGACTTGGGGTCTATCCTTATGGGCTTATGGATATGCTTTAGAAATCAATAGAGATAATTTACCTTTTTGGGTGTAGGGGGAAATATCAGATAATTATAGAGACCTATTATGACTATTATACTTGTGGTTTAAATAGGGTAGTATTGTTGGATAGGTCAAACCCTTCGTATATATATAAATATATTTAGGTTTGTGGGGTTTTTATTGATGAGAAGGTTTGTGGAGGGGCTGTCCCGTGAACAAAGAAGAAAAGAGAGAGAAAGAGAGAGAGAAGGAAGAAGGAGGAGGAAAGAAAGAAAGGACTTGAATCCATTAAAGGTATGGATTTATTACTTAATTTATGAGTTTTGTATTTTATTCAATCACATAATGTTAGGTTTATCATAAGTAGTAATAAATAAATAAATAAATAAATAAATAAATATATATATATATGTTCACGGTGAAGAATATTGATAAATATAAATGGGTTTTAGTAAAAGATGCTAATTTGGGTGTTTTAGACCTAATTTAGATTGGCTAGTGTTGAAGTTTTAAGGAATTTAATCAATGTGTAAAAAGGAAAAAAAAAAGGGGGGGGGGGGGGGGGAAGAACTTTACCGGTTTTAGAGTTTTCGTGGGAAGAAGATGGTGAAAAAGTGTAAAATTATGAAAAGCTCATCTTTAGTTTCAAAAAGTTTTACTTTGACCCCTATATTCTTCTAAACTTAATTTTAACTACTGTTTTACTTAGTAAGTTGTAAGAATAGAATTCTGGAACATTTATGGCAGTCCCGAAAACAGAAAATTCGTTTTTCAAAGAAATTACACTTTGACCCCAAAAGTTTAAAAAATTATGATTTGAACCCAAAACTTTAAAAACTTTTTCTAAATAGTCCAGAATACTTCCATACCCTATTACCTCGTATTAGAAAGGATATTTATATGTAAAAGATATATTAAGTATATATCAATGGGTAGGAAGTATAAAAAATTAAATATAGAATCGCGAAACAACGAAATTAGGAATAGGGATTGATTGTTATATGTTATTTTGGATTAGATGGTGATTGCATTGAGATTGAGAAAGAATTCTTTGAATTGGATTTTGGAAATCAAGGTGAGTAGTTTATTACTTCTTTTTGTAGGATTTTCTATATTAAATGTGTGGGTGCGTGCGTGTGGATTTTCACATTTATGATATATGTGTTGATGTTTGGGGTTGCAATTAAATGTTTTGCAATTGTGAACTGTTATACATGTGAATTTTGAGAAATTTGTGGGATGATTTTATATCATTATTTTGGTGATGAGAGGGAAATTTTGTGTGCGTTGGGACTAAAACTACAATTTTGGTGTGTGTGAAAATCATGTTTATGAGAAGGGGACTGGGTTACCAGGTCTAAATGGTAACGAGATTGTATACCGGCGTGGTCGGTATAGGGATGTGCACATAGGGGCCAGTTACCAGGCTAGTAGTAACAAGAGACGGGGCCAGTCATTAGGCTAGTGATGACAAGAGACGGGACCAGTTACCAGGCTAGTGGTAACAAACATGATTTGACAAATTTATTTGAGACTGAATTTGTGTGTGAGTGTTTTGGGTTATAAATGTTTTTTTCATTTATAAGGTTATTTGTGATCATGAGATCATTTTGTTTACATGATTATGTGAGAATGATTGGGGTACAATTTGTTGTACGTATGTATGTATCAAAGTTTATTTTTGTATATAAACTGTGGGATTTATTTTCACACCTCATTAGAGGTGGTTGCTATTCATGGGTCATTGTGTTCACCCAAACATATAACATTTTTTAGGAGAGGATCAGGGTGAGGAGTAAGTCTGCTGATATACAAGGGATTAGAAGACTTGGAGATTTATTTTATTGTAGGTCTTTAGGAATAAATGTCTTTTATAGTTTTTGAGACAAACATTCAATTGTTTTGGGAATAATGTTGCTTTTACTTAGAGTAGTGAACCTTATGGTTATTCATTGTTTTACAAGAGTTTAATAATGATGTTGGTGATGTTTAGTTTATTCCTCTGATATTCTTTAGGTCGATGGATTGGATCACTTTATTATTTGTCTTCCGCTGTATTTTACATCTATTATGCACATGGGTGATTGGTTAAGGCCTTAGTGGCCGGTCCACCGCCCACCCTATGTGATCCGGGGTGGGGGTGTGACAAGAGTGGTATCAGAGCCTAGGTTTATGAATTACCAGAGGATTAGGCTGGATCTGAGTGGTTGTGTAGGCTTTAATTGACTTTAGTTTGTGGGATAGAGAATGATGTTTACTAGTTAATAGCATGATTGGTGTAGTGACTAAGGCTAGTTAATTTGCTTGGTATTTTGTACAAACAAGAGATAGTTGCAAAAGGGATGGTAAAGGTGTTATAAGAAATGTGACTAACACTAATGGAATTTTAGAGTCTATACATTCTTCTGTGTCTCTTAGAGTAGCAGTGTGATTGTGTGTGGAACCCAAAACACTTGAGTTTGATTTGACCGTGGTAACTCCTATGGGTGGTTTTGTTTTAGGAGATGTTGTGTACCCAAGGTGTAGGGTCCACATTGGGAAACATCAGTAACTAGTTGATTGAGTTTCTTAGACCTTAGGGGTTTTGATGTGATATTAATTATGGGTTGGTTAGTCACACAACATGCGACAGTGGTTGTTTTGAAAAGAGAGTCATGCAGATTTAGTTTTGAGGGAACATGATTTATTTAATCCCTGGTATTAACTCTGTGAGTGCAAGCTCGAAAATGGGGTGAGGAAAGATTTTTAGGGAAATATTGCTAGTATCATTGTTGCACGGAACGAGGGAGTGTCTCTTGAAGAGATATCAATAGAAAGAATATTTTTAAATATATTTTTAGAGAAGTTGTCTATGCTATCATTGGGGAGAGATAAAGTTTACATTTTTAGAACAAAAATTTATTCAACTTAGCAATTTGTTGTGGAGTGTTGATGTGGTGTTTGTAAACAAAATGATTGGACTGTGAAATGGTACGTCGATTACTACTAGCTGAATAAGGCAGCAACAAGTAGTAAATATCTTTTATGTGGTATTGAAGATTTATTTGATTAGTTATGAGGGGTTAGAGTATTTAATAAGATTGATGTTGGAGTGATTTACTCTAGTCAAAAGAAAGAAGTGGTGGTGTTTTAAAAAAATTATTTGTCGAATTGGGATAGTTATGCTGTATTTTTGGGGAAGTCATTAAGGTTGACAAATGCTACATCTATTTTTTTATGGATTGACTAAATTGAGTATCTCAATTTTATCTAGATTCATATGTTACTGTATTCATTGGTGTTACACTTGTGTATTCTCATAGTAAATAAGTAATTACCCTACTAATGATTTTGGGTTAGATGTAATTGTTTTTGCTTTGAAGTTATGGAGAAAGACATGTAAGATTTACTTTGATTATCAAAGGTTGAAAGATTTATTTATTGAGAAGGAGTTTAATTTGAGAAAAAAGAGATGGATGGAAAGATTATTGACTATGATTATTCTATTATTATCATGTAGACAAAGTTATTATAGTGGTTGATACACTGAGCAAGAAATCATTAAGAAGTTTGTGTTGTATTCAATGTACCCAAATGAGTAAATTGGTTGATTTGAGATTGATAAGGGTACGTATGATATTAACTGGTACATATGTATTATTAGCTCAATTGCAAGTTAAACTCTTATTGGTATATCGTATCAGTTAGCTTCCAAAAAAAAAGCGGACACATGTACAGAGTATTAGAAAAGAGGTGTAACATAGTAGAAGGATAGATTGTGTACTTTTTGGTGAGATTATGTTTATATTTTGGCATTAGTTATGGGCACCAAAAAAGAATATGTTGAAGAAGGGTATTATAGATACAACCTATAATTCTATGTGCATATAGGGAGTACGAAATTATATTGATATTGGGAAACTATTATTGGTTCAGTAGAATGAAAAGAAAAATTGTGGAATTTGTAGCCAATTTGTAGTGCATTGATAGAAAAAGACTGAGTATCAATATCATTCAGGTTTACTATAACTGATTTCAATTTTTTTGAGTAGAAATTGCAGTATACTATTATGAATTTTCTATAATGACTTTCATAATATAGATTGGGTATGAATCTATTTTGGGTTACTGCGGATTAATTGACGAAGTTATTTGGTAAATATGTTTCATTTTCACGACATACTTTGTGTTGTTATGCTCAGGAATTATATATACCTGATTCTCCTTGTATATTGGTGAGAGTAGTCTATTAAGCTTAAGGAAACTCTTAATTATGTTGAGTCAATAAATTTTGGGTAACAAGATGATTCTATTAGTCAATGTATTGTAGAAGAATCACTTAGGCGAGGAAGTTGTTTGTGAAGTGGATAAAATGATGGAAATTGAATATCCTCATTTGTTCTCACAAAGTATATAAATTTCGAGGGCGAAATTCTTTTAAGGGGGAGAGAATGTAATACCCAAGAAAAAAAAATGAAATAACAATAATAATAATAATAAAATGAATAAGTAGATTTGAGAAGTTTTAGACTTTTGTTTGACTTGGGGTCTATCCTTATGAGCTTATGGATATGCTTTAGAAATCAATAGAGATAATTTACCTTTTTGGGTGTAGGGGGAAATATCAGATAATTATAGAGACCTATTATGACTATTATACTTGTGGTTTAAATAGGGTAGTATTGTTGGATAGGTCAAACCCTTCGTATATATATAAATATATTTAGGTTTGTGGGATTTTTATTGATGAGAAGGTTTGTGGAGGGGCTGTCCCGTGAACAAAGAAGAAAAGAGAGAGAGAAAGAGAGAGAGAGAAGGAAGAAGGAGGAGGAAAGAAAGAAAGGACTTGAATCCATTAAATGTATGGATTTATTACTTAATTTATGGGTTTTGTATTTTATTCAATCACATAATGTTAGGTTTATCATAAGTAGTAATAAATAAATATATATATATATGTTCATGGTGAAGAATATTGATAAATATAAATGGGTTTTAGTAAAAGATGCTAATTTGGATGTTTTAGACCTAATTTAGATTGGCTAGTGTTGAAGTTTTAAGGAATTTAATCAATGTGTAAAAAGGAAAAAAAAAAAGGGGGGGGGGGGGGGGGGGGGGAAGAACTTTACTGGTTTTAGAGTTTTCGTGGGAAGAAGATGGTGAAAGAGTGTAAAATTATGAAAAGCTCCTCTTTAGTTTCAAAAAATTTTACTTTGACCCCTATATTCTTCTAAACTTAATTTTAACTACTGTTTTACTTAGTAAGCTGTAAGAATAGAATTCTGGAAAATTTATGGCAGTCCCGAAAACAGAAAATTCGTTTTTCAAAGAAATTACACTTTGACCCCAAAAGTTTAAAAAATTATGATTTGACCCCAAAACTTTAAAAACTTTTTTCCAAATAGCCCAGAATACTTCTGTACCCCACTACCCCGTATTAGAAATGATATTTATATGTCAAAGATATATTAAGTATATATCAATGGGTAGGAAGTATAAAAAATTAAATATAGAATCGCGAAACGACGAAATTAGGAATAGGGATTGATTGTTATATGTTATTTTGGATTAGATGGTGATTGCATTGAGATTTTGGAAATCAAGGTGAGTAGTTTACTACTTCTTTTTGGGAGGATTTTCTATATTAAATGTGTGGGTGCGTGCGTGTGGATTTTCATATATATGATATATGTGTTGATGTTTGGGGTTACAATTAAATGTTTTGCAATTGTGAACTGTTATACATGTGAATTTTGAGAAATTTGTGGGATGATTTTATATCATTATTTTGGTGATGAAAGGGAAATTTTGTGTGCGTTGAGACTAAAACTACAATTTTTGTGTGTGTGAAAATCATGTTTATGAGATGGGGACTGGGTTACCAGGTCTAAATGGTAACAAGATTGTATACCGGCGTGGTCGGTATAGGGATGTGCACATAGGGGCCAGTTACCAGGCTAGTAGTAACAAGAGACGGGGCCAGTCATTAGGCTAGTGCTGACAAGAGACGGGGCCAGTTACCAGGCTAGTGGTAACAAACATAATTTGACAAATGTATTTGAGACTGAATTTGTGTGTGAGTGTTGTGGGTTATAAATGTTTTTTTTCATTTATAAAGTTATTTGTGATCATGAGATCATTTTTTTTACATGATTATGTGTGAATGATTGGGGTACAATTTGTTGTACTTATGTATGTATCAAAGTTTATTTTTGTATATAAACTATGAGATTTATTTTCACACCTCATTAGAGGTGGTTGCTATTCACGGGTCATTGTGTTCACCCAAACATATAACATTTTTTAGGAGAGGATCAGGGTGAGGAGTAAGTCTGCTGATATACAAGGGATTAGAGGACTTAGAGATTTATTTTATTGTAGGTCTTCAGGAATAAATATATTTTATAGTTTCTGAGACAAACATTCAATTGTTTTGGGAATAATGTTGTTTTTACTTAGAGTAGTGAACCTTATGGTTATTCATTGTTTTACATGAATTTAATAATGATGTTGGTGATGTTTAGTTTATTCCTCTGGTATTCATTAGGTCGATGGATTGGATCACTTTATTATTTGTCTTCCGTTGTATTTTACATCTATTATGCACATGGGTGATTGGTTAAGGCCTTGGTGGCCGGTACGCCGCCTACCCTTTGTGATCCGGGGTGGGGGTGTGACAAGTTGGCTCCAAGGTACATTGGGCCTTTTGAGATAGTGAAACGAGTAGGGATGGTGGCATACAAGCTTGTTTTACCACCTCAGCTTTCGGGAGTTCATGACGTGTTCCATGTTTCCATGCTACGGAAATGTGATCCCAATACATCACATATTCTTGATTGGCAAGACATCCAAATACAAGAGGACATGAGCTATAATGAAGCGCCAATGCAAATTCTTGATAGGAGGGAACAAGTTCTACGCAACAAAGTTATACCACTTGTGAAGGTGTTATGGCAACACCATGGAGTCGAAGAAGCTACTTGAGAATTGGAAACCAATATGCAAGCACGATATCCACATCTTTTCGACCTTGGAGGTTAGTAACAAGTTTCGGGGACGAAACTTATTTTAACAGGGGTGGATTGTGAGATCTCGTGTTTTATATAAATATAAATATTATTAACTTGCTAGTAGTTTTAAAATAATTAAAATAATGAGAGAAACTTCGAATCGTTGTTAAATGAATAGTCGCGTAAACTTGAAGTACGAACGTATTGACTTTTGGGGTCAATTTAATTTTTGGAGGTGTTTAAGGTTGATAAGGGTAACTATGTAAATATATTAATGTTTTTTAGGTTAAAATAATATTACGAATGAATCCGGAAGGTCCGAAAAACTTAGAATAGCCGTTTAGCACATATAGCGGTTCGGAGGGATAAAATAGTAATTTTAGTGTTTCGGATGTAAATTAACATTTAGTTTTGAGATAAATCATAAAAATAAATGTTTTTAGGTTAAAATAACATTAAAAATGAATCCGGAACGTTGAAAAACCTTAGGGTAGTCATATGGATCAAATTGAAGACTTTTAGTGGCAAAACCGTAATTTCGGAGAAAAAAATGTATTTTTCAGTCAATGAACAATAACATTCGGGGACAGCTTGCTTAAAACCCAGATTTCAGCCATTTTCTTCCATTTTTTCTCACACCTCCCACCCAAAACTCGTTCACCCATCTTAAAACTAGAGAAAAGAAGAGAGAAAAAGGGCTCTAGGGCTTGGGCTTGGCTTGAGAATCTTGGATATTAAGCTTGGACTTTTGATTTCTAGGTGGGGTTTTCCTCTCTCTTGCATTTACATTGTGCATCTCATTTATTTTCTTTAGTTAAAGCTTACTATGTGTTTGATGGCAAAATATTTGTTGTAAACCTTGATTTATTGTGGAGTATGCCATGAATTGTGAACCTACATGCATAAAATGGATTTTAGTGTTGTGGATTTGAAACCCTAGATTGATTTTAGTTATGGGTATTTGATTAAACCTATGATTTGGGGGTTTTGAAGTGTGCTATGATTTTGTACATAATATCTATGATTTATTCTCTTGGAAATGAAAATAATTTTAGTGTTGTGGGTTTGAGACCCTAGTTTGATTTTGGTTATGGGTATTTGATTAAACACATGATTTGGGGATTTTGAAGTATGTTATGATCTTGTACATAATATATATGACTTATTTTATTGGAATTGGTTGTGTTGCTTTGAAAATACAAATTTTGATATTTGAGTATACTATATGTTTGATAAAATGTCAAGGTTATGACATGAGTTTTCAAAAGGATTTATGGATATAGAAAATAATGATTTTTTTTTGAAAAGTGTGCTCGATATTGACAGACAGATGGGTAGTAGACGATTGGGGCCTATTGAGTGGGTTGCCAATGCGGCTACTAGTCCTAAGGGGGATTGGTTATGATAGTTGTTTTCGGTGATGGCCTATGTGGCATCACAAGTTGTGCCCTACACATTCCTCTTAAAAAGCAAGAAGGGCGATGAGACCCTAGGGTGCAAGACCCAAAAGGTTCCCCGGGGATGGTTCATGCGTGAACCAGTGTGATTGATGATCTTGTCCATATGCGAGGCATGCATGATATTTGCTATGATGGTTTGACTTTAAATATCTAACATTTAATTTATACTTTTGTATATTTCTAATGATGAGGTGCTGAGAGATTTTTATAAATGCTTTACTTATTATCTTGTACATGTATTTAGTTATAGAAAACTTACATTACTTATTCGTATGGTTTGTGAATGTTGGTATTTAAAACTTTGTAAATGCTTGGGAAAAGGATTATCCTACTGAGCATGTGGTTGCTCATCCCTTACTAATATTTTCAGAGACTAGCATGCATCTTGAGGCATAGGTGATGGAATGCTTGTGGGAGCTTGGACTAGAAAGAATCTCTTTTGGAGCTTTTTTGTATATACCTTTAGAATTTATGTATAAATGTTAGCACTAAAACATTGGGTTTGAAAAGGTTGTTTTGAGGCTTTTGTGGTGTACACTAGATTATCCCATGGAGGGATTATAATTTTGGGTATTGTAATGTAAAGTTATAACTTTGTGTTCTAAGTTGGGGTATATATTAGTGTTGGATGTATCTGGGTTTGGGAGGACTTCGTGGGCCTCTAATTGCCACCCCGGATTTAGTTGGATTATATTTTTTTTATGGAGGCATGTTGTGGATGTTTAGTTAGTTTAAATTATGTCATGCTCTCACAGGGATGCTCTTACAAACTAGTTGGAAGCCCAATTTTCAAAGGAAACTCTGCCGAAATTTTCAAAAAAAAAATTGATTTAATTAAACTAAAGAGATACTTTTCTAGATGTTTTTACAACAAATCGGCATGTGTTTTTGAAGAAACAAAGTAATTTTTTTTAATCACGCTTTTGTGAAATTTGGGGCGTGACATCACAAGAAACGAAAAACATAATACAATTGCATACGAAGAAATATCCAGTTGATAAAACAAAATTATAAGCAAAACCTAGAAGCAAAATTACAAAACCAACATCTTCTAGCTTGAGCTCTCAAGTTATTTATCGAAAGGGTACGATTAAATTCACTAAAAGATCCCATTATAATCACAAAACAAAACATTCCCCAATACAAGAACCCCAAACCCTAAAAAACTCAGAACTCACAAACCTTTATCAAAAGCCGAAAACTAGAAAGACCCAGTTGATAAAAGGAAAAAATAAGCAAAAAATAAACATACAGTTGATTAAAAAGAAACATACAGTTGATTCGTCACCCACTTTGATGCAGAAGTCCATAATTCATCTGTTACAAAAAAGAAAAAAATACATTAATAAATTATCAATCAAATTTTTCAAAAACATACAGATTTTCTAATTCTTAAGTGTTGAAATTTTTAGTTTTTTCTTAAAATCTCAACCCGTCCCGAAATGAGATGTCGTCTTTTCCTACAAATTTATATATCCAAATAGTTCTTCGTCCGTTTTCACGTTGAACATAGTTGAAACATGCCGATTGACACCGTTAACTCAAAGTTTTAGGTTTTCTAATTCTTAAGTATTGAACTTTCTAGTTTTTTGTCAAACTCTCAACTCGGGTCCCGGAATGAGAAATCGTCTTTTCCTACAAGTTTCTATATGCCCAAATAGTTGCTCTCCGTTCACTTTCAGGGCAAACGGAGTGGAAATGAACCGATTAGCCCACTTAGCTCCAAGTTTTAGTTTTATACTTCTTAAGTGTTGAACTTAAAACGATAGTAAAAAAATACTAACTAAGACTCAGGTGCCAAGTCTACATTAGTTGAGGTGCCCTGCAGAGCACGTTGCATTTAAAGTTGCAACTGCAAAAGTTGTTGCATCATCTGTTGTTGCGCATCTTCAAACTTCTGTTGTGCGTCTTCAAACTTCTCTAGCTTCACTTTCGTTTCATCACGTTCCTTCTAAAGAGAATCAACAGTTGCTTGCAACTTTTTTATCATATCAGTTTGTTCTCGATACTCAGCAGTGGATCTGAATGACTGACTAGAGGATAAAAGCTTCGGGCCATGTCCAAATCCTTTCTTATATGCAGGTCGGCTGCCAAGGACTGTGCATGCAATTTCACCCTGTGTCAATGGCTCTACACCCTCTTCTAAGTTCTTTCTCGACAATTCTTTCATCCACTCCTACAATTTAATGTATTTAAACCCAATTAGTGAGTGTATCATAAAATTTTATTTAAAAAACAAACATAATTTTCTATAATTTGAAATACTTACATATCTTGACTCTACCTCAGAAGAAACCCACTCACTCTTCTTGTTCACATGAGAATTGAAAAAAATCAACAATGTGGGGTGGCTCATCAGTCGTAGGGTCCCTCTGTTACAGTTAATCAAAATATCAATATTCAAATTTATGAATTTCATATATATTAAAATTTAGGAAGCAAATGCTAAAGTATAACACTCTTTCATATAGGGCAGACTGAAAGGACTTTGAACCCATCGAGTGGTTATATGGCAGTTTGGCATGATTTTTTGCATTTTTCTTAGATTTTGCCTATTTACAAAGAATGTAATTAGTACACAATTGGGAATAAAAAGTGGAAATTGATTTGCATAGCTTATAAAAGTTACCTGAAATTTTGGATCCTTGTAAAGTGTTTCAATTATGTACTCCCAATCCTCCTGACTCACATCACCATATGGCTTGCTCTTTGGGTCAACACTGGACTCAACCAAATCCTTGTAGTGCATATGCATATAGTATCGGTGGTCCCTGTACCTCGCAGCAAATTTTTTGTCGATGGCCTTCCCAACACTAACTTTTTCACGATACTTTTTAATGTTAAACTTTGTCTACAACAAAATATAAATATACAAATTAATTACAACATGTTGTAACACTCTACACAAATAAATATATTGTTGGAACCAAACAAATATATCCACTAACCAACAACCGTGTAATGAGTGGTGCCTTCTCCTCTTCTGTTATTTGCTTCCATTTGTGCACATTTCTAATAGGGGCAAATGTCCTCGCCAGGGAGCCAATCTTTGTCATCACCTTCGAAGAATGTACACCCACTGGAATGCCGACTCCATCAGGAATCAAAACATCAAGCGGGTCATGAATTGCACGAATACGCTCAATATTTTTCCCTCTAGACGGTCCTCGACCTCGTTTCTTGGAGGTAGAAGCTACGCAAACATTAATAATAGATGTTAGCCCACTATATTAAGAAAAATATGTTTAGAAAATAAAGTATGCATCAAACATGTATTGCTACCCTCAGTGCCTGCAACAGGCTGTGATATAGGTGCATCAGATGATACAACCCTCACATGTGTACTCGAGGATGCACCCCTAGTAGGTGCATCAGAGGATGTAACCTTACTAGCTATTGTGGTGGCTTGGCGACCTGGTCCCATATATATAAAACACCTGACATATAAAAATATATAAATTATATCGACAATATCCAACTATACCAATTATATAAGTCATAATTTATTAATTACGATGAAAATATCTTAATAATTCATCTAAATATCTAACTCTTCATCAAAATTAAAATGGGAATGCACATCATCATCTTCTTATGAATCGACATACTCCACTTGTGCCTCATCATTGTCATCACATATGAAATCATCCATGTTATTGTCTTCTCTGCTTCCCCACTGGACAATCCGGTCTCGATGAATGATTTCTGGATCAAGATCAGCCCTATGAAGTTGACCTATTTTGTTATCTTCGACCACTACAGGAGCAACCTCTGTTGATTCATCCTATTGAAACGCGTCACTTGGAACATACGATTCATTTTCACTAACTCCTATAGCTTCCAACTCAGGAACATCCCATATTCCTCGATGATGTATGTGTTGCACAACTTGCCAATCTCTATCCAATTTTGTATCATTAACATAAAATACTTGTTTCACCTGATCAGGTAGGACAAAAGGATCATTTTGATACCATCTACATTTCACATTGATGTTTGTAAAATGAGCATCAGTTTGAACCATAGTTTTAAAACCCGACCCGGACATCAACCCGGGAAAGGGACCGGGTCAATGGGTTACTGGTTCAACTGTTGGGTCACTGGTCGAACCGGTCAAATAATAAAAAAATAAAAAAATAATTATAAAAAAGCTAAAAAATCACAATAATTATGAAAATAGCATGATTAATACATATTAGATAAAAAAAACCCTCCAAAATCATCAAACATGTATCCAATGCATTCAATTCAATGCATAATGTATCCAAAGCAAGGCATTTGTAAATTGTAATCCACTTGAAAATACAAATACTACCACTATTATCAAATCACTAATCTCAATGGTCCAATTCAATTATATATAATGAACAACAAGAATTCTTATTATTTAAAACCTAGCATCAAGAATCCTCGACATCACATTTCATAGCAGCAATATGTAATAACTAATATGATTTATCCTCTAAGCCACCTATAAATTATCATTGTAACATAATGGCTACCGCAATATCCATATCCTAGCGTATTGACAAAACTCGTATTTTTATAAATGTTTTCACAATTCAAAGAAGGTAATAACCATAACGAAAAAGACCACCAATCAATTATGCACTAATTTATGGAAAATGCTTTAACAAGGAAAAGCCGAAGAAGAGATTTCATTGTTCTTTCTTCTGAAGGGATGGGCCAAGAAGACCAAAAAAAGAAGCCAATATTCATTTTAGTAATTGGCAGATTCGCCACTAACACGTCCGTTGCCAAATACAAAAATAATCTTCAGCCTTGCAATCCAAGATTTGAGTAAAAATAGCAAATGCAAATACAAGCAAACTCGGACAATAGTATTATGTCTTAAAAATAACTAATTTATACTTCAACACCAACTAGTTACTTCACTGATTCAATAATTTCATGAATGCATTCATGGGATGTCAAGGACATTCGTATGGATTGGATTGTATAATTATTAAAATGGGTAATCTGATTATCAATGAATATGAAGTATGATAAATGTTGAAATTAAAATAGGCCAAAATTTATATAAATACAAATTAACTGAATCTTAAAATAGACCCAAAAAACTACATATAACATAATATAACAACAGAGAGAGAGAGAGAGGGAGGTGTAATACCAGACGATGTACCTTAGATTGTCAATTGAAGGATGAAGAGGATAAAGATCTGCGTGTGTCAAAGAACTGAGTCGAAGATCTGAGAATCGGAGTAGTTCGAGTCTTCGATTGAGCTTCTGAGTTCAGCGATCAACGAGCAAGTGTGTGTGTGTGTGTGAGAGAGAGAGAGAGAGAGAGAGAGAGAGAGAGAGAGGACTGACCTGTGAAGCTGTGAGGAGCAGTCGGCGTTGAGGACTAGCAGAGGGCAAAGGCAAACAAAACAACAGTGAAATGAAATTTGGGTAAAAAATACCCTAGAAACCTCTTTTTATAGTATTTGAGTTAAACCGTCCGGTTTGGAACAAACTGTCTGGTTCACAGAATTTGTTATAAAACCGGACGAGTCAGCGGGTTTTATCCGGTTCATTTGCTTAAACGATTTAATAACTAACCCGGCCCGGTTCAGGCTCCGGTTCACCTGTTCACCGGGTCAACTCGCCTGGCCGGGCCGGGCCGGTTTTTAAAACACTGGTTTGAACTGTTTTTCCACTACCAAGGTTGAACCATTCACATTGGAACAAAAAAAATACTATGGCCAAATTTGTAACTCATTTCCCACACCTTATTTAAGTATCAATAGAAGTTAATTGTTTTGTTATTATGTTCTCCTTCTACAACTACCCCACTATTTTGGCTTTTTCGACAATTGTCACGCTCTTTAGTGTGGAACTGGACACCATTGCATATTGCCCCAGAGTACAATTTTATTGTCACATCAAGACCGTTTGCTAGTGACCACAATTCATCAATTGCTTTATGTGAGCCTTCGCCTTATAACTGATTCATCTACACACATGAATATGAACGTTTTTATGTTTTTACAAACTAGTGCAAATAATGCTTATAATCTAAATTTGAATAGCTTACACGTTTTGCAAATCACTTGGGAAATTCTGCTTGTGATGTCACAATTTCTTTCCAACTCTAATATATTTTTGTTCTCCCAACGCATAAAACCATAAATTTGACATATAACAAATTTTAAACAATTAAAAAGTACAATAAGAATGCTCACAAATATGTTTATTTAAAATGCACATACTCTAGAAACGAATCCAATTCGGGACTATTATGTAGGACAAAACAATGAGCCATCTCTCATTCCTATTGAGAGACCTCAGTTGCTCTTGTAATTCGTCCAAAATGACGAACATTTTGGGTGAACACAGCTAACCCATGCGCATTTTCAACTTGATCTCCATTTCGTTCCTCGCAAGTAAAAACTAGTTCGATACCAGTAAGATACATCGAGCAAAAGGTAAGACATTCTTTGACAATATAAGCCTCCGCAAATGAACCTTCTGGAGGAGCTCGATTACGAACATATCCTTTTAAAGTTCTGAGATACTTTCAGTAAATCACAAAACATATAAGGAGATAATAACAAAACCAAATGAGAAGCTAATAACAATTTATAATATTACCTTTCCACTGGGTACATCCATCGATACTGCACTGGTCCAGCAATCTTGGCTTCCCTTGGCAAGTGAACTGCTAAATGCACCATAACATCGAAGAATGCTAGTATAAATATCTTTTCTAACTTACAAAGAATAAGTATTATGTTATCTTGTAATGTCACGCCCCATCCCGGTCTCCCAAGGATGAGACGCGACTAGGTTTTTGATACACCTGTTTACATATATAATCAGGATTAATAAAACATAAAATAATCCCACAGGTGCAACAACACCACCCATCCGCTTAGTCAACAAGCATGATGGTAAAACTTGTCTCATAACCTGTACCATATATAAAAACACCTGTACCAATTGTTTGTTTTCCAGGTTATAGACATATACAAAAATCCCACACCCACATAGCATACATCACCAAGTATGCTTGTTGAGTCTATATAAAAATATATACCATTAACCTGCCATAATAATCTCTCATAAATAAACTTTACAACTCAGCAAAATAAATCCACAATAACCTAAGTAAAATCACACGAACTTCGTTGAACCACTAGACACAATTCAACCGACTGGACAGTGGACTGATCTGAAATTTTCCTCTACAATACCTGAAAAAGAGAAACTATAGGGGTGTGAGCTAAACCACGCGCTCAGTGAGTATACATGCTGTATATGAAATGGAAATGATAGTAATACACTGAAGTAGGTAGATACTACGTAGATACACGTATCAAACAATAGCATCATTCCAATTCCAAAGAATTCACAAGCCACATCACAACCACACTACCCCTCATCGGGTAATCGATCCCACATGGATCCGTGTCTCCCGAACCTCCCGGGAACACCACAGTGCTAGCACACCACTGCACGCCCAGTGATCAGGCATCGACGCCCCTGTCTCAAACAGTGCGCCACATTCCACAATACACAATACACAATACAAAGCATCATTCAATCACATAAGCATGTAGCACATAATCCTGGAGAAATACTATTAAATTCTACCATCTAATATCATCTTATAATAGCATTTTCAAAACATATAAAGATATACACCCACCTCAAATATACAGATCTACGACCCTTCGGTCCTATCGGTAGATCCTTCCGGTGTTACCGTATTTGTTCCAACACCGACAGTCTCACCTGTTCCACCTAACACATTTGTAATTTCAATATCAATATGTTTATCACATATAATAGTCAAACATGCACTAATGCATGCAAAATGATGCACCCCAAAGTGCCCCGGTAACTCCGGTTACCACACTATCCACTCACATACTTGCACTTTTATTCTAGGTATCACATTTTCTTCCCAAATATTCAAAATCACTCACATTAATCACAATTAGGATTAAGTAGGTCAAACACATTGACCGGGGGTCCATTTTCATGTATTTCGACCCCGAATCCTAAAAACTGCACTTCCGGCATTTCATACATTTCGCACCGGACATTATAGTCATTTACATTCGAAAGTCACATTATCACGTCAAGCATCATTTAAAAATGCAGCCTACAAAATTTCAGGTCGTTCGGATTAAAATTTACACATGTGATAATAACATTTAGAAATTAGGGTTTCGGCGTTACCGGCACCCATTTCCAACTTCTATCGTACGTTTCTTTTAAGACCGTTACACTTAAATTTACCTACACATTTAACCATTGCAAATCAGCCCCTAATTGAGCTTTAAACCGCTCATTTCACTCCCACAATTTTGGTTCCAACCTAGCCCTCACAACATACCGAACATCTCAACTAGCCCTTTCCCATATTTTTCTCACCTTTAGTTTCATCACCTTTTGGAACCCATTTTTAACAGCAAGTTAATTATGCTAAATATATTTAATTACACCCATACAAAATCTGTTTTGACATGAATTTAAATCAGCTCATGAAATTAAATTAAAACAGTCCATTAAAATTAAATAAGACAGCTCATGTATTTAAATTAAACCAGTCTACTAATTAAATATGCCAAGATAGCCCACTGAATTAAATTAAAATAGCCACTAATTAAAACATAATAGGCCACATATTTACGTACATATAAAAAATTTATCACATAAATATGCTTAAATTGAGTCTCACATACCTTCTTTGCTCACGGTTCAATTAGACCCACGCACGTATATTTTTCCTTCTCCTTCACTCTTCCTCACTCTCGGTTTCTCTCTTTTTTTTTTTTTCCTCTTGCACTCAGTCACTCTTGTTCTCTCACTCTCGGCTTCAGAACACCACCAGACACACACACACTTTGTTTATATATTAAACACACACACACACCCTTACACTTTATACACACACACACGGCTTGCATGCACACACACACGACACACCAATTTTTCTCATGCCAACACCTGTAAAGGTGTTGGCTTAACTACACTTACTTCCCTCAAGTATTTAAATGATTTCGAAATTGACCCACTAGTATTTTCACATAATTATAATTTAGCCCACATAATTATATTCATATGAATGAAATGCATGATTTGGGTCTCACATGTAATGCATCCAAGTCTTTTACCATCAATGTCTTTGCACAGAGTTGTTGAAAAAAAATTTCCAGCTCAAATAAAGTGGTACAAATTTCATTGTCCATAACCACGAATTCCAAGTGCAATAAGTCGTTGCAGAAGAACATGGCAATCATGGCTTTTCAGGCATGATACCTTACCATCCTTCGTGCTCACAGACCTCGATATATTTGCTGCATATCCATCTGGATACTTAACTGATTTCAAAAATTCACAGAACCCTTGTCTTTCTTTTGGAGACAAAGTGTACCACGTAGCTGGTTTTACATATGACTCCCCATTCTTTTGGTGGTGCAATTCTTTTTTGATATTTAGGGTCTCCAAATCCAAATGAGCTTTTATCTGTGTCCTTATTCTTGTCATCAATACTCAACAACGTGCCAAGCAAACTATCATATATATTCTTCTCTATGTGCATGACGTCAAGGTTGTGTCGAATCTTAAGCACATGCCAATACGGTAACTCAAAAAAAATGCTCTTCTTTGTCCAATTAAGTTCCTCAGATGACCGTTTTCTTTTTTGATTGTTTGGATGTTTCCCGAATTGCACATTTGGTAAACACTCCAATTGATCTAACATCTCTTGCCCCTATAATTCACAAGGTTTTGATTTTTTCTATATCTTACCATTAAATAACTTACTTCGTCGCCAGCTGTGATCTTGCGGCAAGTAACGACGATGGCCTGTGTAGCCTATTTTGCTTCTTAATGGTTGTGATAATGCATCAAAATTACAAATGGGGCATGTCTTGTAACCTTTTCTACTCCATCCAAATAGGTTACCATAAGCAGGAGAATCATTTATGGTCCACATAATAGCTGCACGCATTTGAAATGTATGTTTGGTACATGCATCAAAAAGTTACAACATCATCCCACAATTCTTTCAACTCATCAATTAACGGGCGCAAGTATATGTCAATCTCCTTCTTAGGTGCCTGTGGTTTTGGAATAAGCAATGACATCATGAAGAATGGATCGCTCATACATTTCCAGGGAGGCATGTTGTAAGGCATCAAGATCTCATGCCACATACTGTAAGAGTTGCTCATGTTCCCAAAAGGATTAAAACCATCAGTGGCCAATCCAAGCCTAACATTATGACGTTGGATATTGGTTATCAAAGTCTTTCCATTCTTCAGAATCACCAGGATGCCTTGAATAATTCTCGTCATCCACTCGCTTCTCTTGGTGCCACCTCATATCTATAGCCATCTTCCTCGACATAAACAATCTCTATAACCTCGGTTTCAATGGAAGTATCTCAAGATCTTATGAGGTATCTTTTTACCCTTACCATCATTGAGCTGAATTCTTGACTCCCCACATACTGTACACTTATCCAATTTTTCATTCTCCTTCCAAAATAACATACAATCGTACCTACATGCATGAATAGACACGTATCCCAATCCCAAAGATCGTAAGAATTTTTTAGCATCATAGACAGACATTAGAAGAATATGACCTTCAGGTAAAAGGTCTGCCAATAGCTCTAACATCAGTGTTAATGACTTATTGCTCCACTTGTTCAATACCTTCAAATGAAGAAACTTAACCAAGAACGACAATATGGTATATTTTTCAGTAATCTTTCAGTAATTTTTCAAAAGTTTGAACTTCCGCACTATCAACACCCTCACATGTTTCTCCAGCATGAACACCCCCTAAATCATTATCCATGAACATTCCCCTACCAACATCTTCCAACATTTCGGGTATTTCGTCTCAATCATCATCTTCACTGTCGGTCATATCATCCTCAACACTATCAGCATCATCATCATCATCACCTACAAAAAAATGGGTGACATTCAAAGGAACGGGTTCCCCATGGTATACCCACGTCGTGTAAGAGGTCATGATCCATTTTACGTACAAATGATTTTTCACAGTCTCATCATCATATCATTCTGCATTCATGCAATTCCTACATGGATATCGAATTTTTCCATCTCGACTCGAACGTTCCATGGAAAAATTGACAAAATATTTGACCCCATCAATTTATTTCGAATCCAACCTATGCCTAATTGTCATCCAACTCTTGTCCATAATTGATAGCTTACAAAATCACAAATTTATCAATGTCATGTACCAAGCATCATGCAAACTATGCCGTCAACTCCTTCCTATTTTGGTAGGTGGTCCTATCCCATTCAGGAATGCACATTCTATATAGTAGAAAAAATCTCTTATCGCTTCGTTCATCTCTAATGGAAATCCGGCATTATCTCGCCATAGTTCTCCAAGTACATGACATAGACTAGGTGTCATTGCTACACCCGTCTAGTATGGACACAGAGAACAATGGGATCTGCCACACAGAATATCCAAGAGATGGAACAAATTAAGCGAAGAGATATTAACTATAATATAGACTTGTGCCTTCCCTAACTGTCTAAAATTGGACAATTTAAGAAATCTCCATCGGCAAAGAATACTCTATGTCCGATGTGGATTCTTGAACGGGTACTAAGGTTTCATGCAGGCATGCATAGAATTGAAACCTTAATTTATATTAAGGTTTCAATAAATTACCAAAATTCATAACTCGCCAATTCCCATAAATAAAACAAAGCATAAAAAAAACTACACATATATGATAAGTGATCAAGCTGCCTTACCAATCAAGGTGTGCATGAGGATAATCTAAGGTTGAAAACAAGAACCTTAAGTCTCTTGAATGTAGTCAACTCTTTCAATCGATGTTATTGATGTATTTACAACTTCACACCCCTTTTAATCTTTTGTGTATATCATACTCTCTAGGTTGACGTAGAATGAATTCTTTTTAGAGTGTAAGTCCATCATTGGTACAGATACGACTCAAGGCAATTTGAGGCCTAAAGCGAAAACAATAAATGGGGCCTTTTTATTTTTAATATAATTTTTTTAAAAAAATAATTTATTTTTAATTTTCTATGTGAGAGGGAGACAAAAGAAGGATGTGTTAATGTTGTCGAGAAAGAGAGTTCAACTTTTGTTTTTGTTTTATACCACAGAGAGGGAGAGAGAGTGTTTAATTTCAACTTTTGTTTCTGTTTTTTATTTTTTATTTTACCACAAAGAGAGAGAGAGAGTGGGTGGGAGTAAATATGAATTGACTTTTGAGTATTTTTTTTTTTTTAATTTCTAAGTTTTTAATGTTATGGATTAGATCATGTGCCCAAATTATTGCAATAAAAATTTTGATTGGATTTAATTTTTTGGGGCTTTTTTTGTAAGGCTTAAAATTTAATGGATTTAATTTTTTTTGTGGGCTAGTATTGTACTTAAAATTATGGGGCCTTCTAAAAATTTGGGGCCTAAAGCCCATGCTTTTTTCTCCATACTGTTGGGTCAGCCCTGCATTGGTATTGATTCTTGAATTCCAAAAACTCTATGGGTTGATTCCACTGTCTTTGATCAGGACGTTATATATGTTTTTCTTTTGATATCCTTTCTATTGTATTTTAACGTGCAGTGAATTCTATTTAGTTGTGTTTTCATTGGGTATGTATCATAGTTTTAAATTTCATTTCGGTTTGTTATTTCTTCTACCCAAAACAAAAAGGTAGCAATTTTTTGGCATCTCTCGGGTTATGAGTTATTAAAAAAATATATAGATTAAAAAACACTTTAAATCTAAGCATTACAAAGAACTAATGGCTATACAATCTCTGCAAAACAAAGAACTCATGGCTATAGAGGATGCCCTTGAAATCGGGCTTTCTGGTATTCGCAACAAGCAGGCAAGTCTCATGGCAATTTTTAAAGGTCATGACATATCTAGTAGACATAATTATGGCTTTAATAAAAAAGAATCAAAAAGCCAAAATTATGGCTTTAATCCTTCAAAAATAGAAATTGAATCCACAATGCAGGAAAAATTCCATAATCAAGTTCAGAGACTGTCACAACTTGAAGTACTTGTTATATGCCCGAATCCAAGCCCCAATACTTTAAGCAAACAAGCATCAGGAAGAGATGAATCTCAGTAGTCAGTACAAGTCTACACGATGTGGGCTTCAAGCCCCAACGGTGCTGCTTCTATATAATATATCCAGATGTTCTTTAACATAGACCACAACACTCACGCGCACAAAGGAAAAGACCACACCAACATGTATGTAAAATTATAAAATACTGGCTATAACAAATAACAATGTGTTGAAACATGGAATCCATTGGACAAAATCTTTCCTTTAGATACCCAATCATCAAGCAGCTACCCACCCAGCAGCATTCATAGAAGAAGAAAATGCACAGACTTCAGGTATCCATTAGTTAGCAATTAATTTAATAAATCCATACTACCACATAAGAAGTTCAATATGAAATCCACAGTTAGCAATTAATTAAATAAAACAGATGGAACATCAAGTCATCGAAAAACCCTAATTACACTGACAATGAATTAAAAAAGTAAATATACTTTACTCAAACCATCAAAAAAAGATTAAATCAAGGGAAGAAAGACATACCTCTAAGCTTGATTGCCTATTGTGAATAAAACCCACAATGTCTAGAGTTGTGAGGAATGTGCCAAAACACCGACGAAACACCAAGGAACGAGCCAACTATCTGGTACGATAATGATCTTCTTCTTCTGCGGCTATGATTTCTGACTAGAGATCCACATTATTTTTTCCTGAAATGCAAACAAAAAAATCAAAATAAGTGAATAGAAGTGTGTGTGTGTGTATTCGAATAAAGTTGAAAATATTAGGGCTTTTCTCTGTACCATCTCGGCAACCCATTGTCAGTACTCCACAAAAAGTGATTATTATTTGGATTTTCAAGAATGACGCTGTTATTTTCTACCGAAGCCATTGCTTTCGGTTTTGGAGTTTGAAGGAATGTTTTCTGTAAAAAGAAACAGCAGACACAATCGAAGATCTGAGAAGAATGGGTTTTGTGTTCACGAGAGGAAGAAAGAGAGAGAGAGAGAGAGAAAGAGAGAGAGAGAGAGAGTGTGTGTGTGTGTGTGTCTCGACTGAAAAAAACGAAGAGGGAAAGATGGGGAAAGTGAGAATGAGGGAAAAAAGGTTGGGTAAGGGAAAAAAATGACCAAAACGATGTTGTTTTGGTTTTTAAAAAAATTATATTCTGCAACGTAAATAACAAAAACATAGCAATTTACTATTTTTATTTTATTTTAACTTTAAATGTGGTTATAATTTATATTCTGCGATGAAAATAAAAACGTCGCGAATTAAAATTTTATTTTATTTTATTTTAATTTTAGATTATTTAATTTGTGACAAAAAAATTTTGGCGTAAAAAAAATTTTCATTTCCCACCATCACTAGTGCAAAAAAATAAAAGGGAGGGACTCACAATTTTTGCAACGGACTTAAAAAAACGTTGCAAAAAAAATTACCATAATAATTATTTGCGACAAATTTATCACATCCTCGCAGATAGTATATTGTTTGCGACGAAAATAAAAACGTCACGAATTAAATTTTTATTTTATTTTATTTTAATTTTTGATTATTTAATTTGAGACAAAAAAATTTTGTCGTAAAAAAAATTTTCATTTCCCGCCGGGCTCACATTTTTTGCGACGGACTTATAAAACGTTGCGAAAAAATTACCATAATAATTATTTGCGAAAAATTTATCAAATCCTCGCAGATAGTACATTTTTTGTGACAAAAATAAAAACGTCGCGAATTAATTTTTTATTTTATTTTATTTTAATTTTTGATTATTTAATTTGCGACAAAAAAAATTTGTCTTAAAAAAAATTTTCATTTCCCACCATCACTCACGCCAAAAAAAAGGGAGGCACTCACAATTTTTGCGACACTTAAAAAAACGTTGCGAAAAAAATTACCATAATAATTATTTGCGACAAATTTATCAAATCCTCGCAGATAGTATATTTTGTGCGACGAATTTAAAAACGTCGCAAAAAAATGTCGAAAAAAATGATTTTTGTTGTAGTCTGCGCAAAAAAAAAAAAAAACAAAACGCAATAATAGCATCTCAAGAAAGTGACACATATAAGTAATTAAAGATAGGAAACAATAGTAATATATCTACACAACTACTAACTCAAATAAAAAATAAAAAATCAATGGCATGTTAATACATATTCAACTATTATCAAGGTTATCCATGCCATCTTCCTCCATCACAACAACAACCGAGTCAACGATTACTCCTTCTACTCCTTATCAAACCGAACCAACATCCTCATCGCGGAGCACAATATCTTCATTTAATTGTTGACTCCTCTATGGCTCGAATTGGGGGTCTTTATGATGAATGTCAAACAAATCCCTCTGGGACATCTTCACAATAGCATGCCAATCAGGTTCCACAGGATCTAGCATATACCAAACCTGCTTTGCTTGGGATGCCAAGATGCATAGTTCATCAGTGAATCGATCAGCTCTATACAAAAAAATTGTTGAAGTTCACAAACGTGAATTTATATGCATCTTCTTTCTTTCCCAAATTGTTATTAACCCAATCACACTTAAACAACACATATTTCATGTCATTAGTGTATCGAACTTCAGCAATGTCTATTAATACTCCATAGTAGGAAACAACCCCCACACGAGGGTTTTTGTCTTTACGATTTGCATAACTCACAGTACTTGTCTTTAAAGTAACACCATTATTTTGTGTACTTCAACGTCTGTCCACGCTCTGTATGTAAAAATGAAATCCGTTCATAATATATGCATTATATCTCCTTGTTGTGCGATGAGGACCTTTAGCTAATGTATTGATTTCATTTGCAAATTGGATGCTATCTGACCTTCGCAAAGTTTGAACCTATTTTTGATATATTACCAAAGCATTAACAATAAAGTTATATCATATGCACGTTAACAAATGTGGCATATAATTTTTCATGTGTGATACATACATGTTCAGTAAACCATGTGTGGAATGTTTTATTGTGCACACGATGGATGTTATGGTCCTTTGCATTCGAAATTTGGCAATGAAGGACTCTAAGGTGGTCCCTATATAAGTACAAAGTAGTACTCAAATCACATATAAGTTACGAATAGTGGAATTCACCAAAAATGACATCTAACTTACTACACATATATGGTGAAATTGAGTCGGTATTGAATAGCACATATCGATGGGCATGTGCCATGGTCACATCATCAAGGAGAAAAAGGAAGGCCTTCCCCCAAAGGATGACCTAAGTTATCACCACCATCATAGTTTCATAATGGTCGGTTAGACTTGGTTTGCACGTCATCGAGATGCATAGCACAAAAATTCATGCACTCCTCAATCAAGTAACCTTTAGCTATTAAGCCTTCGGGATGAGCCCAATTATGTAGATATTGTTTTAGAGTAAGAAGATACTTATAAGCATATAAGTGCATAAAAATATTAGAAAGAGAAATGGATAATATATTTTGATAATATACATATTACACCCTTTGCATAAATAAGAAACACATACCTCTCAATGGGGTACATCCATCAAAACTTCATTGGTCCTGCTATCAATGCTTCCTCAACTAGATGTATAGGCAAGTGCTTCATTATGTCAAAGAAGATTAGTACGAAAATTTTCTCTAGATGACAAAGTGATACCACAATCCAATCTTGAATATATTCTAAGTCAGCTATAGTATTCACCTTCGAACACAATTGTCTATAGAAATTACTCAATTCGATCAATGGTTCAACCACATTCTTAGGCATTGCTTTCAAATTGCTAGAGGTAGTAGTTGTTGCATCAAAATATGACTATCATGACTTTTAATACCCCAAATACTGCGCTCTTTTCATATGCATGCATTGCAAAATATTAGATGCGTATCTGTGAAACCCCGGAAAAATTTGAACTTTTTCTGAAAAAGGGCAAAATGGTAATTTTCCACCCTTATGCGTATTTGAAATAATCATGTTCTAGACCTCGGATGAGGAAACGGAGTGCGCCATTGGATTCGCAACGCGAAATCTAGTAATCACCTGAAATTTCGTCGAATTCCGAGATAGTCGGATTTTTGCACGTCGTTCAAGGCGACTACGTGGCGAATGACATTTTAAAGGTCCCCAATAATGGATTTTATAAAATTTCCTTATAATTGGATTAAAGTTCCAATAAAATTAATTTGGACTTAATCCGGGACTTAATGAATCATTTCGGGACGAAAAACGGACCCGGACGAGGGGGGCATGTGGCGCGACGTGCACCGCGCATCGGGGTTATAAATATCCACAAATATCTGTGTTTTAGACACAAAAACCAGTGTGTTTACTGGTCTGGACGTTGGGGAGAAAAGAGAAGGAAAAAAATTCATCTCCAAGCTTCCCGCTCCGATTCCGGGAGTTCCGTCGGTCGGAATTCGTCGATTCAAAAGGCAAAGTTCATCTACGCGACAAGGGCTATGCGTGAGTACCAAAAACCACAAGTTTCACCGAAGGTGAACAGATGAGGGTATACGAAAATCAAGATTCGAGTTGTATTTTGTTGCTCGGATTCCGTCGAGCTAGAAGGGAGAAGTGATCACATCGACGAAGGCTACACGTGGGTACCAAAAACAACGAATTTCACCGAAGGTGAAATTTCGGGAGTTGGGAAAATAAAGTTTCGAGTTGGGTTTTCGGGTCTTGGGAGCTTCCTACGGGATTCTCACGCTACAAGAGGTAGGGGTTCTCCTACTTGGGTTGATTTCTTACCTAGAAATGCCTATGATAAATGGGCTGGATATATATATATATATATATGTATATATATTGACCTATGTATACATATATTTATATGTATATGGTTATGGAATAATGAAGATGGTGGGTAGGTTGTTAGAAAATTACACTTGCCTATTGGTGGAATTTAGGTAAAATAATTTTATCCTAAATTGGTATGTAGAAATTGCCTATTGGAATTTCTTGAATTATGTGGAAATTGGGCATGATATGTGTTACCATGTTGTTTGCCTTGAAGGTGTTTGACAAAATACCTAAATGGATTGAAATTGTTATTTGATAAATAACATATTATGCCTTATGTGGTAAATGAAAATCATATGTGTACGATATGATTTATGTTGAAATTGTGAATGTCAGATATATATTTTGATATATCAATTGTTGTGATGAAGTATGAAATTTATACGTTTATAATGTAAATTGTCATGGAATGGAATTGATTATGTTAATTTAGTCCATATGACATGCATTACATATGTGACATAATGTTATTGCAATGATACATCGCATTGCATATGCACGGGGAATTCACATCATGAGTGGTGTGTGTGTGTGCATGGTTGTTGTTAATACCATATGTTGGAATGTGGTAGAGACAGTTCATATGGCATTCATTACATATGAACCTTGCATGAGAGAAGCAATGGGTCATTACATTGCATATGTACGGGAACATCACATACATGGACATTGTGTCATAAGGATGTTGTGCATGGGTGTTTGTACCACAATCTATGTGGTATTAAATGCATATGGTCATGAGAATTGCTCATTGGCATTATTGCATATAGAGCATGACATTGGTAACTCCATTCATGGACATTAGTCATTAGTGGAGGCATGTGTAGGTGGTACATGGTTAATCAACACCATACTTGGTGTTTGATGGTGGGCTCGGGAAAGTTGGATCGAAGATCCGATTGAGTCGCACGGTTGCATGCATGCATGGAAAACTTGTGTCGGGTATAGCAAGAAGGGCTAGAAGATCCCTCGGGTGCAAGACCCGGTTACTGGTTTATTCACTTCCGTCGGTGCAAGTCCAAAAAAGTGAATTAGGCATACGGAGCCGGCGGTGTAATTCCAAAATCCGTTGCCCAACAAGACACAAGATTTTGATATAAAATATACTCATCCAATGAGTATCATATTTTCCGTCGAAGACGGGTTCATTACACATTGCATTGTGTTGTGGGAGTCGGGAAGGACTCGGGTTGTGTTACATGATTGAGTCTCATCTCACTCATAGCATGTGGTACACATTGGCATTCGCATTGTGTGTGTGGGAGCCGGGAAGGGCTCGGGTCGAGTACATGAGTCTCATCTCATTCATGGGGCTTAGGTAGCCCGGTTTAACATACATGGCATTGGCATGTAAAGAGAGTCGGGGTGGACTCGGGTTGGATGTACATGAGTGGATTTCATCTCATTCACGGCATGGCTTAATGGCATTCCATCATTGAATTGCATTCTTGATTGGAATGGTTATGGAAATTATGGATGTTGCATGTGAACATTTCATGTGCATATAGGTTGAGGAGTAGCCTCTGTAGGAATTTCTTTACTGGGCGTTGGCTCACCCTATACGGGAACAATTTCAGGTGCGGGAGGTTCACCGACGCACGGCTCAAGTTTGGGCCCTCATGGTTGAAGAAAGGCTGACATGTGGTCTTAGCCTTATTTCATGTAAAAACATTTGAAATATTATGTCTTTGGCATGTAAATTAAGCAAATTAATTGTAATAGAACATATGTGAACAATTGTTAATCTAACATTGTATGTTATATGAGTATGGATAAATGGACCCGGTGTGGTCATTTTTTTTTACTCATAAATGGACCCGGTGCGGTCATTGTATTATATTGGGCCTCAGATGGGTCATGTTAATGTATGTTGTATAAGTTGTGTTTTGGGTGGAGCTCCCCGTACGAAGGAGACTCTGCCCGAATTTTGTTAAAAGATGGATTCCGATAAATGGGAAATAACGGTGTGATATCGAGTTACATGATATCCATAGGCATTCCGCGGGTTGATGGTGATCAACGGACCCCCGGATTTTGGGGCATCACAGTATCTGTCAGGCACATTGACTCTTTTCAGCACTTCGCAAAATGTCTGTTTGTCATCCTTACTCAACGTATAGTTTGCTGGATGTAAGTACTATTCACCAGATCCTCTAGTTTGGGGATGTAATGGTCTTATAATGTTCATTTCTTATAAGTCACACCGAGCATTCAAATTGTCCTTGGTTTTCCCAGCAACCCCTAATAATGTCAATAATATATTATTGCAAAAATTCTTCTGTATATGCATTATACAACAAATTTAGTTTTTAGCGACGAGTTTTGGCGGCGAACAATAAAATTTGTTGTAAAAAAGTGATTTTTGGCGACAATTTAAAATATTCCTCGTGGTAAACTTTTTTATGATATTTTTGGCGACCATTTTTTGTAATCGTTGGCAATAGTCTTCGCAAAAACATTCCCTCCAAAAAAAAATTGGCGCCAAGGTTGGCGCTAAATGCTAATTTTATGGGCGACAAAAAAAATTGTCGCCAAAACAATTTTTCGGTCGCAAAATTTTTGTTAAATAACAAAAAATAAAAAAACAAAAATAATAATACTTCGCGACAATACATATTTGTCGCAGAAAAAAGTTAAAATTATTTTTGTTTAGCGACAAATTATATTTTCTCGCAGAATATATTAAATGCAATTTATGCACTCTTATGGATTAAAACGACGTCGTTTAGAGAATAATTAATTATCTATATAATAAAGTACAACGATTTTGAATTTTGGAGACAAAGAGCTGCTCAAATTGTTTTATAACCAAAAAAGACATAATCCAACGGACGACGTTATCCTAAACTGTCTTGAAGTATTGACGTCTCAGATCGTTTCGATCCGACGTACTATATTACCTATTGAAATTTTTTTGCCAAAAATTGAGATACAAAAATTTAATTCCCCAAATCCGTCCCTAACATCAAGCAAATCCTTTCCTAATTTAATTAATTGTATCTATTAGAAAAAAATTCAAATTCTAAAAATATAAAAAGTAACTTCTCTCTCTCCATATTTCACCCAGCCTACCCGTGACCATCTCTCTCTACCGCTTGCCCTCTCCACTAAATTAACTCTCTTTTTTCTCCTACCTATCTCTTCTCCCTTCGGCGATGGCGAGCAATCACTCACAGAATTACCCTCACTCCCCTCTGCGCACAATACACCCATCCACCCACACACACATACAAATTGTTCTCCACAATTATTTGTGTCAAATTTTTAGGTCAGTTTTGTATTGATTTACAATTTTGTTGATTTTTTAATTTTATTAAGATTTTGGGTTGTTTTTACTGGTTCTGGGTTGGATTGGTATTTGTTAATTATGATAGGTTGGTGGAGGTTACGGTGGAAGGTTGGTGGTAATGGTTGTGTACTGGCTGATTTTGGTGGTGGAGGCGGTGGCTGTGGGATGGTGAGTTCATCTATCAACAATTACTTTTCTGGTATTGATTTAAAACATTGTGCTTAAAATTTTCTTGCTCTTGGATGTATCCTCTTTTTGTTATTCATCTTCACAGTTCCCAAGCCTATACCCTGTTAGGACTTGGAATATTTACATTCCTTCTAGGTCTATGAAATACAATTCACTTATTTATATTTCGATTGCTATGGTTAAACGAAAAAAAAAAGATCATTATATACAGTGAATGTTCAATGTGACTTCCCCAAAACACATGTTTACTGTGACACTTTATTGCAGGATTTGTATCTAAAATAGTCAACTGTTTTGTGCACAATCGGTTAATTATTGGTAGAAATAATGTGTCAAATATTTACTTCATATAATTTTTATTGTGGACTTGACTTCGTCAATAATTTGGATTGATAGTTTCTTATTTTTCTGTTATCATTTGTAGTATTTATGTTAAGTTTATGAGATTGTTGTTGTTTCTAGGTAGCCGACAATATCTTCGGTTCGATATCAAAGAAACTCAGATTATGTGTAGTTCTTGCGGGAAACTTTTTAGATTTGTGTATCGATTCTCATATTCTCTCTATTCTTATGTTTGATTGAATATTTTCATATGCCTTTAGGATCTTCAAGGGTATCAGTGGATGCTCAATAGAGAAATAATGGTAGTGGTGGTAGTGGTGTTGTTGACAAGGTAAGGTTTATTGATCATGTTTTTCTTTAATTTTATTGTTGGAAGAAAATTTATGTATTTAGGTATAAGAAGGGATTTTGTGATATCTATTAGATTGAGTATAAATAGGCAACTCTATGTTAGGTTGGATTTTGGTTATCCCTATATGCTTTACGAGAAGCACAATATTATGTGAATGTATTAGTTTTTTATGTGATCCGATTCAGATTTTCTAATCAATTTCGTTATGGAGGATAATGAGCTAGCTCCGCTAAATATGACTTCCATGCCTGATGACCGAATCTCAGTGCTGCTAGGTGATCAATATTATTTCCAGAATATGGTTTGATGGTTTCTTTTGGGTTTTCATTCCATGTTTATTTTCTAATGGCCTTTGGATAACATCTTCCATGTTGGGATGGAATTTGATCTGAACCACATTTCAATATTGAACCGCTTACACTAAATAGTGAACCGCTTTTCAATATTTCACAAATAATCTCATTTCACCACTAGCACCTTGGCCTAGTGGTCACATGGGGTTAGATTGGGGTAGACATAATGGTTTCATTTAAATGGCCTGTCAATGGGAATAAATCATCTCATTAGAGACAATGGTTGTCTTGCAATAATGTAAGCCGTTTCTACTTGCCACCATGAGCGCTGAGCATTGGCCCAAATTATGCTATTAAAAAACAAGAAATATTCTCTTTCGTTGACCTGTTTTCTTGGTAGATGAGCATAGCATTAATGACTGAACATGAACCGGTGGGAAAGAAGGTCTCTCAAACATCATCAACCACAAGTCTTTTTAATTTACAGGGGATTTTATATCTCCCCAGGAATGTAATTTGTAGTACTTAGACTTGCACAATCAATTGTTCCCCTGTTTGCCTGCCTGAAGATATGTTCCATTTGATGATGACACAATCTTGCATAGTGGGTTGTTCAGATGCCATGGACAGTTATGTTTAGTGTTTCCATTTCTATATAAATTACTTATGTTGCATGGGATAGGTGCTGTAGGAGTTCGTCAGGGCAATATTGTAACAAAAGATGCAAGAGCCCCGGTACAAGCAGCAGAACTTAGTACCGAACCAAAAGGTGAAGTATGATGTAGGACTTGGAATTGGTATGTGTACATTAAACGAGTTGTACCCTTGAAGGAAGCGTTTTTTCTGCTCAACTCCTTTATTATCATTGCACTTTGACCTTTTTGTAATTCTTTTTTCCTTTTTTAGTTCCATATTTCATCTGTAGCGACCTGACTAAGTGATCAAATCCACGATCATATGGGGCATTTTCTGAATTTTCCATATTTCCTATGTATATCATTCAATTTTGTCCTTGAAGAACTTGGTTTTCCCTTGTTCATTTTTGTGTTTTGAGGCATTTGAACAGAACTTCCAATTAAAAGATTAAATTTCTACACAAGACATTTTGTTAGTATGACCAGACGGATCTCCATTGCATTCCTGCAACTAGAGTACTGGGATAAGTTACTTTTCTTTAAATTAACTTACTTTAATTTTCTGGATAAGTTCATATAGCTTAGAATATTTTGCTATTTGGTTGTCTACCCGTGGAATTTTGATGGACTGAGTATGTGAGCTGATTTATCTTTGCTTAATGTATTTGAAATATTGAGTGCAAGGTGTTTGTTGAATTGTGTAAATGAGTTACATGAATCAAAGAATTTCAACAAAAACCAAAAAAGCCAAAATTATGTCTGTCATTGGGTGCATGACTATTTCTTAAAAAAACCAAAATTATGTCTGTCATTTGTTCACTGAAAGTTGTTAATCTTTCTCCCTTTCTCAAGGATATCCAAGGGTGGTCTTCATATCTGTTCACTGCTCAACTGATCAGGTAAAACCCTATCTTCATCTTCATTTTTTCTGATTTTTGCCCTTTTATGTTACTTGTTTTTCTTTTACCGAATTGTTTGTTCGTTCGCTCTTTGATTTGTTTTAGTCCACCCTCATTTTGTACAGTCACTTGGTGACTAGCAGGGGTGGAGCCAGGATTCTTTCCTGAGATGGGGCCAAATAATGGTGTATCTAAAAAAAATTGTTTAATAGAGGGTCATTCAATAAATTGTCATTCATATCAATTTTTTTGGTATATAGATCTATCAAAATAATCTTGTTAAATTAATTTGTTAGTTGTTTGATGAACTTCTCATGGATTTTGTTTACATCAAATAACAAATATTAACTATGAACTTATGTTTTTTTTTGCTATTATCATATACTTAGTCAAATATTAATTTATTAACCTATAAACTCAAAATTTATATATTTTTTCTTTTACTTCTTATCTATAATGCGTTAATGAGTTTTTTGTGTTTGTCACAGATTGACGATGGATTGTAAAAAGCTCTTTTTGGATACTCAGACATCTTTTCTTTCAAATATTTGAGATATTTTGTTGTTGGAATTTTAGTTGTTGGGATATTGGATGTTGAAAATTTTGGATATTGTTAGGAGTTTTGGATATTGTTAGAAGTTTTGGATATTGTTTGATGTTATTGAAAATTGTTGGATGCTATTTTATATTTTGAGTAATGTATGAATGTTTTAGTAATTGTGATGTGTTTTTATGGATTATTTATTGTCATGGGTGTATGATTGAAATTGGTCGAAATGTTTTTGAGTTATAGGTGTTTTTAAATTGTTATAGGACCAAATGGGATTTAATCATATTCATTTTTTGGGCGACGAAAACAAGTTGTTGCTAAAACATTGTTTATCATTTTTGGCGACGAAAACAAGTCCTTGCTAAAATGTTGGTTGTCTTTTTGGGCGACAAATATATTTGTCGCCAATATTTTGTGTGCTTATTTTTAGCAACGAAATAGAGACGGTCGCTGAAGTTTTCACATTTTGCGAGGAATATAATCGTTGCTAAAGATTTTATGTGGTTAAAATAATTTATTTTTTGGCGACGAACAAAACATTGGCGACCAAATAAGAACATGTTTGGCGACAAAATTATGGTCGCCTATTGTGTATTTTTGGCAACGAAAATTTTGTTGTCGCTAAAAACTTTCCCAGACAAGCCTAAGGCGACAAAATGAGTTCGTCGCCAAAAAAATTTTGCGACGAAATTTATACATTTTGCGATAAGTCAATTCGTCGCTAAAAAACAAATTTGTTGTAGTTTGTGTCTAATACGACAATTCAAAGAAGATAATTTTTTTCTTCCAATTATGTTTTTTTCCATCTTTTACACTCTGTACTTCTCTCCTTTTCCTTTGCTTAAGGTCATCATACTTATATTTTGTTAAGATATCTTCGGATTGTAACTGTAACAATAACTGAGTTCTAGATAACGCAGTAGGCATACGCCCATGTTCACATCTCCCATCAAAAGACACTTTACCCTTTCGAAATTTGTGTTGACTAGGTAAAAATCGATGATCACGCATATAACAAAACTTCCTACCATGCCTCAACCAATTAGATCAAATTTTCGTATTGCAAATAGGACAAGCATATTCACCTTTTGTACTCCACCCCGACAAGTTAGCATATGTAGGAAAATCATTAATTGTCCATAGCAAGGCTGCGTGTAGCTGAAACATATTACTACTTGAGCCATCAAATGTCTGCACACCGTCCTCTCACAAATCTTTTAATTCCTCAATCAGATGTTGCAAGTAGACATCAATCTTATTATAGGCCCCTTTGGCCTATCAATAAGTATAGAAAGAATAAAAAATGGTTGTTTCATACATATCCATGGTGGTAAGTTGTATGGCATCAATACAACAAGCCAAGTGCTATGAACAATATTCATCGATCTGAAATGATTGAATCCATTAGATGCTAGCCTATGCCTAACATTGGGGCTGTCACTAGCAAAAATCGGGTATCGTCTATCAAAAGTCTTCCATGCAATAGAATCAGCCAGATGCCTTAATACACCGTCATCAGTCCATCCTTCTAAATGCCATCGCATAAGTGAAGCAATTTTTTTTGACATGAAGAACCTCTGTAGCCTTGGCTTCAAAGGAAAATACCACACCTATTTTTGCAACTATTAGTTTACTACCATTGACAGCATCATTTGTATCACCTTCATGTTATTTCCTTCTAGAAGCATTGCATATCGAACATTCATCCATCTTTTCCTCCTCATTTCTAAACAACATGCAACTATTTGGGCATGCATACCACGTTTTATACGTGAACCCTAAGTCCTTGATTACCTTTTTGGCTTCGTAGTATGATCTTGCCAATTTCACACCAATGGAAAAAACCTCGTTCAGTAAAACAGGCAACATCGTGAAAAACTTATCTGTCTATCCACTGAGCGCCTTTATATGCAAGAATCGCACAAGAAATGACAATGTCGTGAATTTCTTACACCTCGGATATAATTCGCTTTTCACATCTCGTAGAAGTTTCAATAACTTCGCGGCGAATTCATTCATTCTGCGTCGGGGATCATTCATAGGTTTTTCAAGATTTTCAACACTGACATCTACATTTTGAACTCCAATAGCCTTATGTATTATTCCAATCATATCATCCCCAATATCTGAATCCTCTAAGATTTCATTTTCTTGGTTGTCATGCCTCGAAATGTAGGCTTCCCCATGTTTAGTCTAATTTTTATACTTCCTTAAAAAAGCCATTTATAATAAGGTGTTCTCGCATAACCTCTCGTTTAACAAAATTAACATTTAAACAAAACCTGCACAGACAATAAATCATTGCATCTTCCGCTTGATCTGTGTATGCAAACTTGAGAAATTCCTCAACCCCTCTGAAGTACTTGTAAGCCTCTCTGTTGAATCAATTCAACTCTTATCCATATTTCTACTATCCTCAACTATTTCACACATCCACATGAACGTAGCGTAGTTATCACAAAAACTAAACTTAATGAGCATCCAATAACTAACATATTCATGGTACGAGTGAAGGACAATTAAAGATATTAAGATGCACAAGTCACTAAAAAATGAATGTACTCGTGAAAAGCTGAAAGTTATTGGCACGTTTTTCTCATGTTGCAATATGAAAAGACAAAATGAAAACTCTACCACATAGAAACAATTAATGGTGAACTAAGAACC